>CM048744.1:586411718-588811718 GCA_026315105.1 Locusta migratoria | reverse complement strand
AAGTATCGGCCTTAAGATGAATGACTGAAGTATAATTTCCCATTTGTCTAAAATACAAGTTTTTCTTTTCTTTTTTCCTTGAGAATAGCAAGGCACTGTACCTATAGGTACATCTGCTAAAACTTCGTCACACGATCTTCTTCGTCCATCAAAATGTTCAAATGTTTGTAGAGCTTATGGGACTTAACTAAGCGGTCAGCAGTTCCTAAACTTACAAACTACTTATGAACTTCAGAATGAAACTTTCACTCTGCAGCGGAGTGTGCGCTGATATGAAACTTCCTGGCAGATTAAAATTGTGTGCCAGAACCGGACTGGAACCTGGGACCTTTGCCTTTCGCGGAAAAGCGCTCTACGGACTGAGCTATCCCGACACGACTCACTATGCCGCCTCACAACTTTACTTCCCCCACAACCTCGCCTCCTACTTATGAAGTAGCTAATACTAAGGACGGCACAAATATCAATTCCCGACGGGGGGGATTCGAACCCCCGACCGTAGTGGCCATGCAGAACGTGACTGGCGCACCGCAAACCGCAGCCGGCTCTTTGTCTGTCCACCAGAAGTCGTTTGGCTACAGTAATTACAGATACCCGTGCAAAGCGCGGGCAGGTCACTAGTAGTCTACATCTACATAGATACTCTGCAAATCACATTTAAGTGCCTGGCAGAGGGTCCATTAACCACTTTCATAACTATTCTCTACCGTTATATTCTGTAATAGCGCGCGGGAAGAAAGAACACCTAAATCGTTCCGTTTTCGATCTGATTTCTTTTATTTTATTGGGATGGTCATGTCTCCCTAAGTAGGTGGGTGCTAGCAAAATATTATCACATTCATAAGCAAAAGTCGGTGATTGAAACTTCGCAAACAGATCACGCCGCAATGAATAACGTCTTTCTTTTAATGATTTCCACCCGAATTTGTGCAACATTTCGTTGACGCCCCCCCCCCCCCCCCGTAACTTGATAAAACAAAACGAGCTGCTCTTCTCTGAACCTTCTCAATATCTTCTGTCAGTTCCACCTGGTGAGGGTCCCACAAGGGGCAACAGTACTCCAGGAGAGGACGCACAGGTGTGATGTAGGCAGTCTCTTTGGTGGAGCTGGTGCATTTTCGTTGTTGTGTTGTGCCAATGAAACGTAACCTTTGGTACGCCTTCCTCACAATATTTTCTTTGTGTTCTCTCCAGTCAAAGTTGTTCGTAATTGTAACTCCTAGGTATTTGGTAGTCCGTAAATATGTTTTACATCAACACAAATCTGACTGCGAATCACATCACTGACATTAAAAATATTCCTAAACACACCGTGCACCGGTCACTTAATCCCGAACCCAGCACGATGCTGAAAAACACGAGTTGTTTGCTGTCGTTACGACTGCTCTTGGCAGGCAGCGCGCAGGCCCTGCTAATCTGTGTGGAGATGCTGGAGCCCCATCAGCGGTGGCCACGTCACTGGAGTGGCAGTCGAGTAACGGCGCACCGGAAAAGCGGCCGCTTACTCACTTGTCGGCAAGTGGCGGCGCGCGGTGCTGTGTGGAGAGCGGGGCAGGCACGGCGCTGGCTCTGGTCGGCGGCTGGTGGCAGACTGCGGCGCGCTGCCAGCACCACTGACCTCGCCCAGGGACGCGTCCGCCGTGGGGACGCGCCAGCGCCCGCGGTTCACATGGCGGCGGCGCAGCAGGATCAGGAGGCGCCGCACCACCACGCTGAACGCCGCGCCCCGTCAACCCAGTGCCAGGTGCACATTAGCTCCGTTCGAGTTGCGGTTGCAACCTCGCACTGTCTACAAGATATGCATGGAACGCAGAAGATATACTCGCCTATTACAGCCAGACAAGTCAGCTGTGGCTGAACATTGCATGGACACTGGTCATTCTGTAATGTTACTTTTTTTTATTATCACTGGTGTTCTCAAAAGATCAAGGTTGAAAACCGGAATTGAAATTTAAATAACCGTAAGATCAGCAATGAATATTAATTTTTGAAATGGTTATCAGTTCTCAGGAGCAATGTAAGTTAAAAATTACGACAACACCAGAAAGCACCATTACATAAGAAAATAGTGGAATAAGTTACCTGGTATGCATTCATTGGTGGAAGCTGTGACACTGCAGTTGAACCTGTATGAATTGATTAATATCTTCGTTCTCGTAAACTGATGCTTGGTTTTATGACTATTAATTATTAAAGTTTTAAGACCGTGTGTAATTTTGATCACTATTGTTATCGAAAGTTAAAGAAATTATCGGACTTCGCTTTTTACAGAATGAAGATTTCCTGCAGGCATTGAATTCACTGTTTAACACAAAATGAGAGTAAATAAATTTTGCATTCTTTTGTCATCATGAGGCAATAGGCAACAATAACCAAGCATCAATTTACTAATATTGCTGAAAATAGGAATCAGTTTAATAAAAGATGGGAAGAAATAGTAATTATTTAAATGAAATAGGAATTCCAAATGAAAGTTAAAGTTTATTAAGTAAAAGGGTGCTAACCAGAGCTCACACTTACATGATTATGAAGGTCGAGTAAAATACGTCCGCTCAGTACAAAGGTAGAAAAACGAAAGACGAAAAGCGATTCCGTTTTCTCTCCAGATCGTTTGAAATAGTTGAAGGTATAACTTGAAACAAGGATAATCAGAGATTTATTGGCAGAGAGAACGGATGCTAGTGACAAGCGTCACAGATATAATTTTCAATAAAAAAAATATTAATGTATCGCTACAATTCCATGAATTATAGTGATGTGAAGATTTTGACACCCATATTTTCGTTTTGGGATGCTGTGTTTAAGGAAGCTGTTGAAATTAGACTGGCTAACAACTTATGAAACAGAGATAAAGGTTTTACTTTAGACAAAGCTTGGAACCCTGCACTTGGAGTACTGAAATCACAGAGAAGACGTGAAGGTGTTGCCGCCGCCTAGCATGCATGGATAAGTGAACACCGGAGCGCTTCCGCCACGGGGGGGGGGGGGGGGGCGTACGCGTGTGAGTACTTCGATATGCAGTAAACCAGAATCTGTGACGCGCACGCGCATTGCCACCGCGATCAGGCTTATAAGGCCGCGCCCGGCACCTCGTCGACAGTCTTCGACTCACTCTGAAGATGGCCGGAAGGTACGCGGCCGAAATATCAGCGGAAGAAGTGAATTTTACGCGGCTGCATTACCGAAATCTAATGGACTGAATATGACTGCCATTGAGGTGTTCGAGTTACGGTGCGAAAGGACTTGCAATCGTTTATGACGGTAACAGGAAATTCTTCTCACCGACTCCAAAGCGTTTAAAATTAAAAATTAAATTTTGCTTCTTCAATACAAGCACCGGCCTACAAAAGTCTACAATTGTGAGTAACTATTGGTGATTGACCTATGCAATTTTGAAAGCAACAACTGATCACTGTTTCTTTTTAAATACAAGTAGTTTTCATATTCATTGCTTCTAGAGGGGGGGGGGACATCTTAGTTTCTATACGTAATACCCCTTGCACCAGCAATGCGTTTGCACACTGGGCACATGGGCACATTTCGGACTCTTCCCATCAGCTTAATGAGTTCGAATTCGTAACCTTTCTTGGAATTAGACAACTTACAGTATTGATTACATTTGGTCATGTACAAAATTTTAGTTTATCAACATTGAGATTAAATAGCAGATAATTAGTACCAATAGACGGCGAAATCTATGACAAAATATAAGCCATGATTTATATTTGTCCAATTCCTTTAATTTTAAAAAAAGTAAAGTAAAATAGGATGCTAATGGTGAAACTGGTGTCTAGAGTTATTAAGAGCATTTTTAACAATTTGACATAATTTCATTCAGTATAATTGATGATTTCAGATATCCATTACTTGATTAATGAAACACTGAAAGAGTTTTGCATGTTGTTACGCTTTACATGACACGTATTGAGTAATTTTCGAGATGATCAAACATTTACGTACGTAACGTACGATATTTCTGTTATTTAACTGCCTCTCTCGCACTGTAATCGGCTTTACGTTATAAAATACTGCCTCCTCCATCACACACATACCCACAAACACCACCACTGTTTTCCATATGAAATTTTCAGTGTTGTGGTGCCTTATAACCTCTGAAACACGACACAGCACGGATCAAAATCAGCAGAATGCCACATATAAACGTCACATAAATGTTTGTATTTAATGATCCAGTAAACTGTTGCTGTTGTTGTGTTTCATTATTTTAAATCATAAACCTTTCGTCTACGCAGCTGATAGAGCAAATGAGTTAATTAGCGCTACACGTGGCCAAACTACGAAACACGAGAAAAAAGCGTTCGAGTTGGCATTAGCAGTTACAACTAGCGGAGGCCGTGCATGCGCAGTAGAGGTAGTCAGTGGCGACTGGTAAATTTCTCGCCACTCGAACAGACCTATTATATACAACTTTAAACGAGCGCCTCTACATTGTGAATGCGTGGTAGAGAAGGCAGGACTGTATCCACATAGTACCCTGGCATTCTCAGTACATAAACAGCGTGTAATCATTCGTTTTCTCAATTTTTGTGATGTGACACCGATTAAAATTCATCGCCAGTTGCGTGACATGTGATGATGGTGTCACGGATGTATTGGAAAAAAGCTCTGCTGACCCGTTTGTAAGAAAGGTAAAAGAATTGGCCCACATAATTACAGGCCAATATCGTTTACATCAGTTTCCTGTAGAATTTTTGAGTATATTATCAGCTCGAATATAGTAAATTTACTTGAGACGGGTAGGCTTCTTTCAGTGAATTAGCACGGGTTCAGGAGACATCGTTCGTGTGAAACTCAGCTTGCCTTTTCTCAGATGACATCTTGCGAACCGTGGACGAATGGCCAGAGGCAGATTGTATTTTTCTCGATTACAAAAAAGGCATTTGATGCGGTGCCGCACTGCAGACTGCTAACGAAGATACGAACATATGGAATAGGTTTACATATTTGTGACTGGCTGGAAGAATTCCTAAGTAATAGAACGCAGTACGTTGTTCTCGACGGCGAGTGTTCATCAGAGACGGATGTATCGTCAGGTGTGCCCCAGGGGAGTGTTATAGAACCACTATTATTTTCTATCTATATAAATGATATAATTTACAGAGTAGCTTGTAATTTACGGCTGTTTGCTGATGATGCTGTAGTGTATGGAATGGTGCCGTATTTAATTCACTGTAATAGCATACAGGATAACTTAGAAAAAATTTCTAGTTGGTGTGAAGAATGGCAGCTAGCTCAAAATGTAGAAAAATGTAAGGTGATGCACATGAGTAGGAGAAACAATCCCATAATCTTCGAATACAGCATTGTTAGTGAGCTTCTTGACGCCACATCGTTCAAATATCTAGGCGTAACATTGCAGAGCGATATGAAAGGGAACGGACTTGTAAGGACATTTGTGAGTAAGGCGGACAGCCGACTTCGGTTTATTGGAAGAATTTTGGGAAGATGTACTTCATCTGTAAAGGAGACTGCGTATAAAACGATCGTCGCTCGTACGACCACCTCTTCAATATTGCTCAAGTGTTTAGGACCCACAGCAGATCAGTTTCAAGAATGACATGGAAGCAGTTCAGAGACGGGCAGCTAGATTCGTTACTGGTAAGTTTGACCAATGCGTGAGAGTCACAGAAATGCTCCCGGAACTCAAATGGGAATCGTTGGAGGAAATACGCTGTTCTTTTCGAGAAATTCTGTTGAGGGAATTTAGAGGGCCTGAATTTGAAGCTGACTGTAGATGTTGTTGTTGCACACCAGTTCTGTAGCGGAAGTACAGCGATAAATTTTTCCAAGTCTTGATTGCTGTAGAAACGTTGAGGTGTGTCGACAGAATGGGGAAGGGGGACAGCAGCTACTTTCCGTCATACTTACTGGGTCAAGGTGACAGGAATGGACACACACGCGGCGGACTGAATAGCGCGCATCAGCCGAAGTTAAATTGAACAGTACGAGCTTGCGGTATCACGCCACTTCCTTACGTGAGGAAAGAATGCCTAAGTCTATCGCAACAACGCGTATACGGAGCCTTCTGGAACCACCAGGTAACTTGTTAAGTGAGCACGACAAGATGTAAAACGCCGACACATTCGTTTAACAGGGCCGATGCGGTCACGACAGAGCACGTAGGTGAAATATCAGCCGCTCCATTCACACTGTATACAGGGTGTTACAAAAAGGTACGGCCAAACTTTCAGGAAACATACCTCACCCACAAAGAAAGAAAATATGTTACGTAGTGTCCACAAACGCTTAATTTCCATGTTAGAGCTCATTTTATTACTTCTCTTCAGCTCACATTAATCATGGAATGGAAACACACAGCAACAGAACGTACCAGCGTGACTTCAATCACTTTGTTACAGGAAATGTTCAAAATGTACTCCGTTAGCGAGGATACATGCATCCGCCCTTCGTCGCAAGGAATCCCTGATGCGCTGAAGAGTCTCCATATTTGGAACCGGGGTTGCGTAGACAAGAGCTTCCAAATCCCCTCATAAATGAAAGTCAAGAGGGTTGAGTTCAGGAGAGCGTGGTGGCCATGGAATTGGTCCACCTCTACCAATCCATCGTTCACCGAATCTGTTGTTGAGAAGCGTACGAACACGTCGACTGAAATGTGCAGGACCTCCATCGTGCATGAACTACATGTTGTGTCGTACTTGTAACGGCACAAAGCTAGAGTATCCTTTATGAAATCATGATAACGTGCTCCAGTGAGCGTAGATGGAAGAACATGAGGCCCAATCCAGACATCACCAACAGTTCTTGCCCAAAAGTTCACAGAAAATCTGCGTTGATGACGTGATTGCACAATTGCGTGCGGATTCTCGTCAGCCCACACATGTTCATTGTGAAAATTTATAATTTGATCACGTTGGAATGAAGCCTCATCCGTCGCATGTCAAGACAAGCACGGATGTCAACATTGCCTTCCTTCAACTGGGCCAACTGGCGGTGAATCGAGGAAGTACAGTACATACTAACGAAACAATTGGGTATTTTGATAATTGTCTGCATGAATTATTTCAATTTACATTTAAAGAGAAATACTAAAATGAGCTCTAACAAGGAAATTAAGCGTTTCCGGACACATTTCCAAATAACATATTTTCTTTTTTTTTTGTATGTGAGGAATGTTTCTGGAAAGTTTGGCCGTACCTTTTCGTAACACCCTGTATAATCCAGCACTTGAGTTCATAGTCAGTCGGTCAGATGAATCGGTGGCTTACACTTCGTAGCACTCCATTCCCTGACATGTTGTAACTTAGGTATAAGTCTGTTATAGAACTCCAGCACACTTCTACATCAGCTGACAACCGGCGAGATGTCGACTCCTGCGTAGCTCCGAGTTCGACTCCTGGCCTACAACCAACTACGGGGGCAGAGGAAGTATCTAGGAAGACTTCCATGTGCTGCACATCGGAACTCCAGCGTTCCTAGGGAAGACGCCTACCTGCCGGTAGGCCAGGAGTCAGCGCACATCACGACCACACGACAATCATCAACGCGGTGCAGTATGAAGATGATGCGAGACAGAAATTAGGGTGGGGACCGAGAACTACCAGTCCAGACTTGTGAATCTCTCATCCACACGTTCCACCGAACTTCCGTACGGTTCCACAACAAACGGCGCGGCAGTGGGGTCGCCTACATCCGCACGCCGAGCTAGTGCGGACGCAGCCGCCCTGTCAGCGCACAGTACGGCAGCAGGCTGCTGACGCCATCGACCCGGTCGCCTGGAGTACACAGCTATGCGTGTATCACACCTGAATAAATGTTTTAACCAACAATATTCATTACGCCAACGGCGGCACCTGGACCGCACCTACGTCTTCCTGCAGGGCATACCGTGGCTGTTAGGAGTCTGACCTCCTGACAACTAACCCGCTCTCCAACACCACTTGAGTGCACGCCCACCAAGGGGTGCGCCAGCAACCGCTCGACCCCCTGCATTGCTGCCACCGACTTATATTTCGCGTAAAGATTACAAAGACAAGAGAAATTAGGGCTCGTACAGAGGCATATAGACATTCCTTTTTCCCTCGTTCTGTTTTGGAGTGTGAACATGTGAACATTTGAGAATAAATAGGACTTGCGTTTCATCGAATGTGACAGCGTATGACACATAGATACCGTTTTTAAGTCCTGAAAGTAAGTGTCAGTCACCCGTGCTGGTATTGCATCAACAATTTTCCAATGGTAAAAGCAGACTTCTAAGGAAACATTCACAGCGTCATTTCACGGCGTCATTTTTGTAAAAAATATTTACAGGTGCGCGGAGACTACCTCGAAAAGTGACAGAAGTTTCACAGTTTTCGTGTGATTAATTTGTGAGAAGAAAATCTGTGGTATTATACTTAGTATGCACCTCGCTTATTGCACGAGTTCGGGAACTGTCGTCGGTGACCAATGATTGTATTGAAAAAATTGGGCTGTAATGTGTTTTTTTCTTTGTTTTCCGTTGGATCAATATCGGAATTTGCTAATTATACTCATGTACTCACGACAAACAACGATGGCAGAAATTGCGTGGAAGAGAAATGGATGCAATGGAATGGAATTTAGAGGAACGTCGGTAATAGTAATCTGCCTTCCGTTAGATAAAAATGGTATCTCATAGTCATTGACACAATATGTCGATTGTATACTGCATAGCTCCAAACTCTGTCAATCTCAAAGATCCCCTTTATCAAAACTGTGCTAATGTTTGTAACTTTTATGGAACTGCGGGGCCATCAGTCCCTAATCTTACAAACTATTTTATATTAAAGACAACACAAACATCCCTGTCCCAGGTGGGGATTCGAACCCCCGACGGGGAACGGCCTCGCGCATCGCAGCATAGCGCCTTAACGCGCTCGGCCGCTCCGCCGCTGCATCCCCTTTATCCTCAGAGATTTAGACATCCAAGAATGAAGAAAATGCAGCAGTATGTATAAGTGCGGACACATTGACGACAAACGGCAAAGAATACAACATTCCAACATTACTATGCATGTCTTGAATATGAGAGTTCTAAAATAATACGGAAAAGAAATACACTGAGACTTATGACAAAGTAGTACGAATTATGGTTGAAGGATTCTGTTATCTTTACTCTTATGTTTTTGCTGTGGGAAGGAGGAGAATCCCATTGTTTTAATTTAGAAATATCTCTGAAGAGAATACTAGTTCCGTATGTCATTTATACGTATTCAAAAAATGTAAGTTCGTTTCTGTTTTGTCCACAGTTTTATTTCAACTAATTAAAAAGTGGTACACTGCAGTGACTATATACATTATATCTTTCCTGCGAGAAGCCGTATATTGTTACTCTTTCATTAATTTTATGTAGTGCCCACTTTTTTCCTTTTACAGAAGAGGAAAATGTTTAACCTTTTGAAGTTCGAAAGTTTTTGCCTTATGCCAGTTTTCATTAAAGTTTTTTATAATTATTTAGGTCGATTCAGACATAATTTTTATTTAGAAAATTTTGTGTTCGATTTAATTTCATATGACAGTTATATAATTTACTGCACTAATTATCTAAAATCCTTTCAAAATATGCAATAATCAGAAAGTTTTACTAGCATTGTTTCATTTGTTGTTAAGAAACTTAATTACTTATTGACAACTTTGTTGATTGGTGCACTTTTTCTCTTATGCACGGTTATGAAGAAAGTAATACACCTATTTCCTTATACATTTTGTCACAAAAGTGATTAATTGTTGTTGTTCTTGTTGTCTTCTTCATTACGAAGAGCATGGCATGTTTCTGGTAGTTTGTAGACTCGTCAGACTAGTAACAACTGTAGTGACTACAAGCTATTTGGAAAGTAATATATTAAATAAAAAATCCTCTAATGTAAACAACATATGAAATGTCACTTGGCTTCTATCGCTCCCTCATATCTCCGCATGGTTTATCATCGACACTTGATGCTCTTAACGATTTCAGTATACTTTTAGCTTTCGCAGACGCGGTAGTCATAAATATTCATTTTTAATGCAATATTTGAAAAATTGACGCATTTTAATCAGCGTAATCAAGGCGACTGGTTCCCTTCTTTGGGCCAGAAACCGAATAACATGTATTTGAAAGCAAGGAGGCTGAATGTACAAGTGCAGCCTCCGAAGACAAATTATTGGAAAACATATAATGAAACAGTTACTTACAGTTTCTCCATATTGGCCTACTTAGGAGACCTATGCTCAGACAAAATTCGAAGTGGCTCATTCAAGACAACTCGCACGGTATGGCTTTACGACACCTAGTCTCCATGCACAGTTTGTAACTCTATATTGTGAATATGATAAAATGGTTTACTTTCCAATGATGATGGTAATTATTTATTTAAGATAATCTCTGTGTTTTTGGAATAATTAATTCTAGCCAATTACAACAACAAAGTGAAAATCTTATTATGTTTCAGTATTGCTTTACGTCGACTCACCACTAAGAGGGAGGATCTCTGGCTACATAGGGTACTCTTGACGACAACCAGAGTCTCAATGGAAATAACCAGAAATAAATAGGCGTGACCCATCGATGGAACCGGCCTACTGATAGAACGCGTTCCTTATCTTCTGCAGCGCCGTTTTATTCCATAATGAACCCCATTTCAGTTTGCTTACACGATTATTTCGTTCTCTGATACTGCCTGTTTTAGTTTCCTGTGAATTTAATTCCCATCACATTCCAAGCACTACTTCTTGATCACCTGTCGTGTACAGTTGCACTTATACTGTTGTTGAGGTAGTGAGTTTTATCCTGAACATCAGCTCGGTACAATTACTATTACTGCAATGAGTGACAGTTTATGTCAAGACATCAGAGTGGGTCAGTTACAGTCTCTGATTGACTAGCAACACTAATTAATACTCAGATGAAATTAAAACACATTTTAGTTACATCCATGTATCCCAAGGCAGTGACAGGAACGACATAAGGCCATCCTGTAGTCCTAACATTACCAAATCCAATAATCAGAATTTTATCCTCCTGAAGATACTGTATGAAGAACAGTAAACAGAAGAAAATAAACTCTACTAACATCAGATATTCATCATTTTGGATGTGCAGCTGTTACGATTTCCGTGTTTGCAGTGAAACATTCTGGGTGTGAGTACCGCCTGATATTCAAAACACTGTTTTTACTTTTTACCCAAACATGTTTCAGCATCTCTGTGTCATCATCAGTTTTTTGTTCTATTTATTTACAGCTTTGAAATGCAAAATACATTATTTGCATTATTTGCATTAGCTTGTGTGTAAAATTAGGCTTAAAACACTTATGTCTTGTTTTTGGGTATTACCTTGCCTTTACATTGCGTGGTAATGTAAGACACTTTTTAGATCGTCAGACATTTAGTAGCGTTGTAATCAGCAACCACCTACTTAGGGAGACATGACCATCCCAATAAAATAAGAGAAATCAGATCGAAAACGGAACGATTTAGGTGTTCTTTCTTCCCGCGCGCTTTTAGAGAATGGAACGGTAGAGAAAGGTTATGAAAGTGGTTAATAAACCCTCTGCCAGGCACTTGAATGTGATTTGCAGAGTATCTATGTAGATGTAGATGAATAATTCTCTGTGAACACTGTGATGCCTTAACCCTCTTTTTTGAGTTTGAAAATATGGTGAATAGGGATATTTCGACAATCAGCCTGTATTGGCTATAACTGACAGTTAGTTTTGGAGTAAACTTTCTCTTCTAGGTTTCTGTGTACAACACACAAACAATAAGCAGATTTCGGAGACTTTATTCTTACAGCATCACTTTACACTTTGGCTAATTTGACTGTGTACGATTTGTTATTATGCACACCTGCTAGACGGCCATGATTTATTATTGTTTTCACACTCTAAATAGGTTAACTCATGACAATGTCCACACAGAATGACTTGGCGTGCAGATGACAGCGCTGCTAATATCTGACTATGTAAACAGGGTCCTACATGACCACGCAATGTCAGCCAAGGTAATAAAAAAAAATAAGACGTGTGTCTTTTAGGCCCAGTTTAATGCATAGGTTAGTGCTAAAATAATGTACGAGGTGCGTCCAGAAAGTAAGTTCCGTTTGGTAATAAAATGAAATTGTACACAGATACAGAAGAAATTTTTATTGCACAATTTTCTACAACTCTCAAACTACTTTTCGACATAATTGCCGAAATTTTGCAGACATTTGTCATAGCGTGTCACCAGGTTTTGTATACCTGCTTCATAGAAACCTGGCGCCTGTATCTTCAACCAGTTGGAAACAGTTTCTTTCAGCTCGTCGTCATTGGTCCATAGCGAGAGCACTAATTGTAAACTTACGGTTTTCCTGGCTCTTGTCATCAATCGCGTGAACCAGTTCGTCTGTAACCAAAGGTGGACGCCCACTTTGTTCTTCATCGTGCACATCACTAAGCCCGCCATTGAACTGTCGGACCCATCTTCTCACGATCGAATCACTCATTGCATTTGGTCCGTAAACATCGCAAATTTGCCGATAAATTTCACTTGATTTCACTTTCTTCGCATTCAGAAACCGAATCACCGACCTGATTTCACAGGCGGCGGGATTTTCAATCAACGCCGACATTTCAAACAAGCACAACAAATCGTACGTAACTGACAGCGATCTCTAAATGGCGCACGTTCTTCTCCTTGATACACATCGTCTACAGCGCACGTGCGGAACTGCAATCGCAGCGCTGCAGCGGAGATAAATTGAAACGGAAATTACTTTCTGGACGCACCTCGTATTTTGTTTTTCACAATTGTAAAAAATAGAAAAAAAAAAAAAAACCGCTAACGATGGCCCAGAGGTGTTTTCGTAAAAAGTGAAAACTCAATCACAAACAGCAGGCGGACCTGACATACAGAATTATTAACGTCGAAGTTCAGTACAAGAAGTTTTCACAAAAAAAAAAAAAAAAAAAAAAAAAAAAAAAAAAAAAAAAAAAAAAAAAATCACGTCTTTTCCTGTCTTAGTTTTATTACATCCTACTTCCGTTGCTCTTCGTCACAGGCTCGCAATTAAGGTAGCAGAATTTCTTCATTTGATGTTCTTCTAGAGCCACAGTCGTGTTATTCGTTTCCCATTTCTCCAAGTTCTTCGACTCATCACTTTCGTATTTCTCTTGTTTAGCTTCAAACTATATTCTGTTGGACTGGTGACCAACGTAGTTTGGTCGCATAGAATTAAAAACAACATATGTTCTGTACTTTGTACGCTTAGTTTCGAACGTCCTCGGATTCACTGAGGATAAGGAAGTATCAGCGAATTAGATTAGATCTTTGATGTTCATTTATCCTGAATTTTAATACCATTCTTAAGCGCTGCTAATTATGCGAGGTGTGTTCAAAAGGCCGGCCGCGGTGGCCGAGGGGACTGAGGCGCTCCAGTCACGGTCTGCACGGCCACTACGGTCGGGGGTTCGAATCTCCTCTCGGGCATGGATATTTGTGCCGTCCTTAGTCTTAGTTAGTTCATAAGTAATTTGTAAGTTTAGGGACTGATGACCCCTTAGTTAAGTCCCATAGACTATACAAACATTTGAACATTTTTTTGTGTTCAAAAGAAAAGGTACAAAACGACACTGTCGATATTATTGAAGTCTTTTTTTTTTAAATTTTTTTTTTAGCGGATCAAACAGATGGAAGTCACAATGCGACAGGTGCGGGCTGTAGGGTGGATGACGAAGCTGCTCCCAGTTGAACCTGGCCAGTACACTTTGTCTGCCCCTGGAGATGTGTGGACGCGCATTATCATGACGTAGAATCACTCCCTCGGAGAGCAGCCGAGGCCGTATGCTCTTGATGGTCTTGCATAACTAAGAAGTCTCTCTCAGTACACGTCACTGAAGATTTTTCCGTGCTCGAGGAATTCGTCAAATAAGGAACCTATGACCTCGAAAAAGACGGGTCGCATTACCTTGCCTGCTGAGGGCACAGACTTGAATTTTTTTGGAGGAGGTGACGACACTACATTCGTGTCTGTAGATGTTGCACTACGTTATTCCATAGCGCTGTATTCAAATTTCAATCGTATGTTTAAGATATTTAATAACAATACATTCGAACATCCCTCGTATATATAGATCGATTAATGATTGGCGGTAGCATACAGCCTGCATTATACCCCTCTTAATGCAAAAAATTGGTACATGTTTCTTCCTCCTTATTGTTCGCCTTCTTTTTTTGTACACGTTGTATAATGTTAGTTTATGTTAGTGTGGCCCAATAATGTATTTTTCCTAGAATTGCATGCACCTTAAGACTTTTTACCATGTCAACGCTTTCTTAAGTTCGGAAAAGCCCTTGAAATTGTTGAATTTTGCATAATTATTCCTTTAGTCGCCAATAACTTCGGCTAAGGCTCATCCTTTCCTAATGAGGAATTGATGAAATGTACATACAACTGACAATGAAACTGTCAACGAAATAATTTGATGTTATCTGCCATCAGACGTTAAAAGATCGACTACAACATGCGGCAGATGTGAGCCTGGACTGGGATTACAACCCAGACCTCCTACGTCTACATAGATACTCTGCAAATAAAATTTAAGTGTCAGGTAAAGGTTTCATTAATCACTTTCATAACCTTTCTCTGCGCGGTGGAGTAGCCGAGCGGTCTAAGGCCCCTCGCTGCGGAGCGCGCGCTTGCTCGCCGTCGGGGGTTCGAGTCCTCCCTTGGGCATTGGTGTGCGTGTGTGTTGTCCTTAGGTTAGTTTACCTTACTTTAAGTAGTTTCTAAGCTACGGACTATGACCACGCAGTTTGGTCCGATAGATTTACAAACATTTTTTTAACCTTTCTCTACCGTTCCATTCTCTAATAGCGCGCGGGAAGAAAGAACACGTAAATCGTTCCGTTTTCGATCTGATTTCTTTTATTTTATCGGGATGGTCATGTCTTCCATATGTAGATGGGTGCTAGCAAATTATTTTCATGTTCAGACGTAAAAGTCGGTGATTGAAATTTCGCAAATAGAGCTCGCCGCAGCGAATAACGTCGTTTTTTTAATGATTTCCACCTCACATCATGCAATATTTCCTTGACGCTTCCCCCCTTTAACTTAATAAAACAAAACTATCTGCTATTTTCTGAATCTTCTCAATGTCTTCCGTCAGTCCCACCTGGTGAGAGTCCCACACTGGGCAACAGTACTCTAGGAGAGGACGCACAAGTGTGATAGTGTGATGTAGGCAGTCTCTTTGGTGGAGCTGGTGCATCTTCGAAGCGTTCTGCCAATGAAACGTAATCTTTAGTTCGCCTTCCCCACAATATTTTCTATGTATTCTCTCCAGTCTAAGTTGTTCGTAATTGTAACTCCTAGGTATTTAGTAGAATTTACGATCTTAAGGTTTGACTGATTTATCGTGTAATTGAAGTTCAGCGGATTTCTTTTAGTGGTTATATGTAATACTTCAAACTTCTGTTTAATTGAAGGGCTGAAAACCATAACCATAAGTGACATTTTTTGAAAAATTGAGTTAAGTGTACATTCGACCTAGAAACAAGGGATACTTGTTAGTAGCACAAAGATCCAGGTGCCTAATGTTAACACCTGCCCTTTAGCGATATGTGGTATATCTACATTTATCGAATTACATTCGATATGGAGTGTCAGGACGGTACAAGCAACAACATGGCGGACGGTCCAAAGATTAGCGATTTAGCTGCTCAATTACTGACGAAATCTCGATTAAAAATGAGTAGTTCAACCTTTGAAAGTATTCAGTGTTTCTCAGAATCGACTGATGAAGATTTATCAGATGATGATTCAGTCGCAGATGAAGACTATGTCCCTGTTCAAGGTAACTAAAGTTAAGGCATTCTGTGCAACATTTTAGTGGTTACGTAAAGTTAGGTTTTCAAATTTTTACTGAATGTTGTGGCTGAGAAAAACTTCTTAAACTATTTTTTAGTACAAAAGCACACTTAAAACTAGCATAATAACGTCTCCTTATTGTCAATAAAAATTGCATTCCTCAAGAAAAATATAGTCATGAAAATAATTGCACTTGTACCGGTATGCCACTCAAATGCTTAACATCTTTGAGGTACAGTAGCATTCACTTGAGACAATTACATTCATGAAAAAGACAAATTTTTTAGGGATTTTATAAGAATCTTTGTTTAATAACTGTGCCTAAGTAGCATATTTCCTTTTCTATTCAGATGCATCATCTTCAGATGAAAACGAAGATCATAACAATAACCCTAACAATGAAAAATCCTAAATACACCTGAAGAGTTGTGCTTGAGAGCAGTTCATGAGGAGACTCAAGAAAATATTGTTTCAAGAAAAAGAAAAAAATGAGTTTGGAATCATGGAAAACGAATAAAAGAAAACGCCTAAGAAACCTGGGACAAGAATACACATCTACAACAGGAAAAATTACGCCTGCAAGAATCATCCAGCCATTTCAACTTATCTGCGATATGAATGCAAGACTTTCACACAAAAAAGACGAAGAATTATCCACGAAGAGTATAGAAAAACTGGTTTCTGGCAAAAACAAACATCCTTCATAGTAAAATGTGTTTCAACTACTAAACCAAGACGTCCAAAACGAAATTGTAACAAGTCTAAAAAACGAAGTACTGCAATTTTCCTGGATGGGAAATGAGTAAGTAAGGAGTTATTCCTTAAGACACTAAGCAATCGCCGATTTACCACAGCTGTATTAAACGAACCAAGTGTGGAAGGTCTTTCTCCTGTTGATAAACGTGGTAAACATGCTCCTGGAAATAAAATACCAGAAGATCGCCTCGCTACCGTAAGGAACCACATAAAAAGCTTTCCTCATTACACAAGTCACTATTCTCGTAAAGATAATCCCCACAGCCAGAATTATCTGTCTCGAAAATGTATAAGCTGTATACTGAGAAATGTATTTACCGTAAAGTGTTCAAATGTTCAAATGTTTGTATAGTTTATGGGACTTAACTACGGGGTCATCAGTCCCTAAACTTACAAACTACTTATGAACTACTTAACACTAAAGACGGCACAAATATCCATGCCCGAGGGGGGATTCGAATCCCCGACCGTAGTGGCCGCGTAGACCGTGACTGGAGCGCCTCAATCCCCTCGGCCACCGCGGCCGGCCGTAAAGTGTTCAATTCAGAATTTAATCTATCATTTTATAAGCTAAGATGTAGCACATGCAATACTTGGGACCGTTTAGAAAATTTAATCAAAGCGGAGGCAGAGGTCAGCATCATCTTTCACACTCTCCTTATAACAACGCACAGCCAAGTGATGAAGAATGCAACCCTGATGACTCTGATAGTGGTGCAGTGAATGAAAGCGAGTAAGCAAAAAGTGTTCACTCTTTAAAAGCACAGTGGTACAAGCGACATTTTATGAAGATGTTTTGAAAGCATAATGGTACAAGTAAACTATGAATATTTTACACAATGATGCCTTATACTCTGAACCTTCAGATACTTACCAAATATATATACCTCAAGTACAAAATATTCTATAGAAGTTTCATTTCATTTTGTATAACCCGTGACTTTAAATAAACATTTAAATGTTTAAGGTCGTTTTTCTCAGAATAACCTGTATGCTACTTATACCGTTGTGATTTTCACCCCTTCAATTAGTGTTAATTGCCCATTTTCGCACCACTTAGGAATTTTGTCTAAATAGCTTTGCAGTTCCTTTTGATCCTCTGTTGACTTCACTAACCGATAAACGACAGTATCGTCCGCGAACAGTCTATGGGAGCTATCCTAAACCGTTTATAAACACAAGGAAGAGTAAGGGACCTATAACGCTTCCATGGGGAACGCCAGATATCACGTCTGTTTTACTCGATGACTTACCGTCAATTATTACGAACTGTGTCATTTCTGACAGAAAATCGTGAATCCAATCGCAAAACTGGGGCGATATTCAATAAGCACGCAATTTCATTAGAAGCCGCTTGTGAAGTACAGTGTCAAAAGCCTTCCGGAAATCTAGAAATATGGAATCGATTTTAGATCTCTTGTCGATAGCACTTATCACTTTGTGTGAATAAAAGGCAAGCTGTGTTTCGCAAGAGCAATACTTTCTGAATCTGTGTTGACTACTGGTTAATAGGTCGTTCTCTTCGTGGTAGTTCATAATGTTCAACAAGGTATGTGTTCCAAAATTCTGCTGCAAATCGACGTCAATAAGATGTACCTGTATTTTTGGGGATCACTCCTATTGCCTTTCTTAAATATTGGAGTTAGCTGGGCAACTTTCCAGCGGGTACGGATATTTCGCTTAGTGATCGGTTGTATATGATAGCTAAGTTTGGAGCTATTGCATCGGCATACTCAGAAACGAATGTAGTTGGTATACAATCTGGCCCGGAAGATTTGTGTTTGTTTAGTGACTTAAGTGGTTTTCTACTCGAGGAACATGTACTTCTAAATTTCGCATGCTGGCAGCTGTTATTGGTTCGAATTATGAAGTGTTCACTTCTTCTTCTTTGGTGAAATAATTACAGAAAGCTGTTCACTAGGCAGCTGCGCTAACCACACAGGCACTGTGGTTCAGCACGACATCATGGACTATCCCGCCAGACTCACGTTCCAGTACATGCCACATTACCGGATTAAGTCCCTGATTATCCATTTCCCACCACTCGCTACTTGGTTGAATATTGTAGTGGAGGAAGGCTTCTTTTAAGTCATCTTTGTTCTCGGAGACAACAGATACCTTACGAATCTTCGACAAAGGCCATCATCATACATATTATCAAGGATATTATGGATGAATTTGATCTACTGTCTTATAACAAATTCATGGCTCATAGTTTCAGTAATCCAATTAAATAGTAACTAAGCTGCCTTTTTGGCACTGATTTTAGAAATTCTGAAGGAATGCTAGTCACCCCTTCTGACTTAAATAAAAGGATTTTTTGCTGAAACATATGTGAAATATAGTTATAAACTATTTAGGAAAGCTAATCCAGTTGCAATACAGGCCTTTTCAGACCTAATTAAAAAAACTAGATTGCAGGATATTTATAGTGCTGATAATATAGATGATTAATATAATGCTTCCCTTACATTTGCCATTTTCTTTGAAAGCTGATTTCGGTCAAAACGCTCAAAACAAAGTACTACCAGTAAGAGGCAGTCTGACAAGAGGAATATCTTGTAGAACAAAGCGAGAATTTATCAAATGTTATAAGCATACAGATTCAAGCTGCAGTAGCCCATTACATACAGTACTTAAGGTTCTGAAAAATTTCATTAAGAAATCAAAGTCTCATAAGCAAAAAATGTAGCTAATTCTCAGAATAAATTAAAACCATATGGTCAGTCGAAGAAGGAACTACGTGGTCAGCAGCACAGATATAAAGTCAGTGTTTAATGGTTATTTTCCTGTTAGTTACAAGTCTAATAGCCTAATCACTTAGTGATTATAGCAGGTGAAATAAAGAGAACTTTAGCTCCTACTAGTAAACAAGTAAACTTTCTGAGAAAATAGCATTCCTGATTGAAACATGAAGTAGCCCTCAGTGATAAGGACTGGTGGGGGGGGGGGGATTGAGTCAATAATTAAATCACCAAAGTCTTACGAGTCTTACGCATCTAGCAGAATACTTAAATGTTGTTCCGCCTGTGTTAGCCCAGTACTTTGCCAGATTTGTAACTTTTACTTTCGGAATCTTCAGTTTCTTGACAGATTGTAGTACAAAGTAGTGAAACCATTTTATAAAAAGGAAGAAAGCGATAATGTAGTCAACTTTAGACCTATTTATATGCCAACCGTTGTTACAAAATTTATTTCAATGATACACAATGGGCACATGATAAGTCAGACTGAACAGTTCATATTTCTCGGCGTTCAGATTGATAATAAGCTGCCGTAGTAAGCTCATAATTTTATGTCAAGTGTACAGTCTGGTTTCAGATGTGGTTTAAAAGTGCTATATTCTCTGCCTACGCTAGGCACATTGTTTGATTGAAGCTCTGACAGACAAGCAGTGAAGCTCTTAAAATATCCCAAGATCTTCACAAAAGTACAATGAAAAATAATGTTAGTATATTGCATTAAAATACAGTGGAATTAAAGAATAAAATATATGAGCTTTTGGTATGATTAGAGGATATAAAAAATGAGCGTGTAATAGATTTATTACGCCTATCGGGGTATCGCATTAATAATAATATGGAAAAGATTAATTTCAATGGATAAAAACTATCAGCACATGTAAGTACAGATAATAAGGAGAGAGGAGGAGTTCCCGTTGGCCGTGGCGGATTAGCCGTGGATTGGAGCGCCGTGCCGTGGTCCGCGCAGCCTTTCGCCGTCGGGGATGCGAGCCCTCTTCGGGGAAAGATAGATACCGCCTACAGGAAGATAAACGAGGTATTTGGAGACAAGAAAAGCAGCTGTATGAATGTCAAGAAATCGGACGGAAAACAGGTACTGGGCAAAGAGGGGTAAGCTGAACTGTGGAAGGAATATATGGAATATATACAGGGCCTATACAAAGGAAATAGAAGGCAGTATTCTAGAAAGGGAAGGCCAAGTGGAGGAAGATGAGATAGGAGATATGATACCGCGAGAAGAATTTGACAGAGCGCTGAAGGACTTGAGTCGAATTAAGGCTCCTGGAGTAGATGATACTCCGTCTGAACTACTGATTTTGTTAGGAAAACCAGTGATGAAAAAACTGTTCAATCTGGTATGCAAGATGTATGAGATAGGGGAAATACTCTCCGACTTCAAGAATAATATCGTAATTCCAATTCCAAAGAAAGCAAGGGCAGACAAGTGTGAAAATTACAGAACTATCAGTTTAATAAGTCATGGTTGCAAAATACTAACACGAATTATTTATATACGAATGGAAAAACATGCGGAATCCGACCCCGCGGAAGATCAGTTTGAATTTAGGAGAAATGTAGAAACACGGGAGGCAATACTCATATTACGACTTATCTTAGAAGATAGGCTAAGGAAGGCTAAAACCACTTTTTTGGCGTTTGTAGATTTGGAGAAAGCTTTTGACAATGTCGACTGGAAAACACTCTTCCAAATTCTGAAGGTAGCAGGTGTAAAATATAGGGAGCAAAGAGGTATATTCAACCTATACAAAAACCAGACAGCGGTTATTAAAGTCGAAGGGCAAGAAAGGGACGCAGAGGTTGGGAAGGGAGTAAGACAGGGTTGTAGCCTTTCCCCAATGTTGTTCAATCTGTACATTGAGCAAGCAGAGAAGGGATGAAAAGAGAAATTTGGAGAGGGAATAAAAGTTCAGGGAGAGGAAATGAAAACCTTGCGGTTTGCCGACGATATAGTAATTTTGTCAGAGTCTGCAAAGGATCTGGTAGAGCAATTGAATGGAATGGACAGTGTCTTGAAAGGAAAGTATAAGATGAACATTAACAAGAGTATAACGAAGGTAATGGAATGTAATGTCAGAAAATCAGGCGATGCTGAAGGAATTAGATTAGGTAATGAGACAATAAAAGCAGTAGATGAATTTCGTTATTTGGGTAGCAAGATAACTTCTGATGGCCGCAGTAAAGAGGACATAAAATGCAGAGTGGCTATGGGAAGAAAAGCGTTTTAAAGAAGCGAAACTTGTTAACATCAAATATTAATTTAAATGTGGACGATAAAGAGTTCAGATAAAAAGATTATAAGAGCTTTTGAAATGTGGTGACACAGACGAATGATTAACATTAGATGGGTAGATCACGTGACTAATGAGGAGGTGCTTAACCGAATTGGGGAGAAAAGGAGTTTGTGGCATATCCTGACTAAGAGAAGGGATAGATTGGTAGGACACATTCTGAGACATCAAGGAGTTGCCAACTTAGCATTAGAAGGAATTGTGTGGGGGTAAAATTCGTGTATGTGTAGTAAAAATTGAGAACAAAGAACGAGGGACGAATACAGTAAAAGGATGTAGGTTGCCGAAAGTATTCTCAGATGAAGAAACTTGCACAGGACAGGGTAGCATGGAGAGCTGCATCAAACTAGTCTGCGGGCTGAAGACCACAACAACAGGAATAATTAATTATTATATTATTTAATGTGGCATAAGTACGGCTTCTCCGGTACGCCATTGTCCCTGTGAGTATGTGCAGGTGGTGTACTTTTAAGTGTGTGCGAGAATCTATGGCTGTTTGAATGTGGTGAGTGATCGCTCGCTTTGCATCATTCTCTCTGGCTCAGAGTCGATAGCTGCTGAGGTGACCAAAGAGGTTTCCACACCCTTTGGTTGCGGGCTAGTTAGCGGATCTACACCAGCGCGAGTGTACTCGCTCTCCGTCCCCACCACCGCTTTTTCAGGGATTTTCCGGTTTCCGGTCGTTTTTCCCGCGGCCCGGTGGCCGCACTGCGATTCATTCTCGGCTGGTCGTCTGGCAATGTAAGGTTGGTTCTTCTCTGGTATCTGCGAGATGGTAGTGTTTCATTGACTAGCACATTTAACTTAGATTCGTGAGCTTAGAATCATATTTTTTAAATATTTTCTCCGATCATGTGCGGAAATGTGTGCTCGTTTTCAATTCAGTGATTTCCAATAGATAAACGCGGTATGTGTGTGATTCTAGTTGCAGTTAGATAACGGCCTGATATGTTAAAACCTTTTGTGATCATATGGCGGTGTATGAACTCTGGGTAAATATTATCTAGCTTTGTGGGGCCCGATTTCTAATAAGTGATATGTTCATTTTATACAGTGCATTTAATAATCTTTTCATCGTTTCCTTGCCGGCCGCGGTGGCCGAGGGGACTGCGGCGCTCCAGTCACGGTCTGCACAGCCACTACGGTCGGGGGGATTTGAATCCCCCCTCGGGCATGGATATTTGTGCCGTCCTTAGTTGCAGCTAGTTCATAAGTAGTTTGTAAGTTTAGGGACTGATGACCGCATAGTTAAGTCCCATAAGCTATACAAACATTTGATCATCGTTTCCTTCCGTGAGTGATATGTGTTCCACGTGGTTGGTTCATAGAACAAAGCCTTGAGCTTCCACTCTTGTTTGTTCCATGCCCATCAGGCAAGTAACTATGCGGGTATCCTTCTGATTTCCACTAATATTTCGCTATCTTCTCTCCCCGCCTATTTTAATGTTGCTGTTTCTTCTCCGACTTATAGTACGAACTCTGTCTGTGTCAGTAATTCTCTCTGAGCCTTGTACAATGTCCTTTAATAGCTTCCTTATGTTACTCTAAACATTTCTATGGGTTGGATGCTGTAATTCTTAATTTTATTTTACCGTCTTTGTAATTATTTCACTTTTACGAGTTTTGGAGACTGGACTTTATCCGTCTCTGTAATTGCCCCCTATCGCGTGTTGCTGTATTTAATTCGCTTTCTTATATAATTCTAAGAATTTCTATGGATTACATGCAGTAGTTAATTTTCTTTATTTTTCTGAAATTGAATTTATTCAATTTTATCGGTTTTCGGAACCACATGGGCCCGAGTTCCGACTTCCGGGGTTTGCAGCTAGTCGCCTGAGTTCACGGCACTTCTTATATTAAACCAGTACCTAGATCGATTTCTAACAGATTTCCACTTAAGATTCCACCGTGATTTTGTATAATGAATACGACTTTCAACCACTTCACCTTCAGTGGAGTGCGTTCATGTGACGTGTGGCACAGTTAGCGTATTTGCTCGCGGTCGAATACAGATGTAATTTAACTTGCTGTACACACGCACCATCTTAAAACAGGCACGACAGACCAGAGCCAGCTTCAGAGTGTTTGTATATTGTGTTTTGTGCTGCCTCCGACTTTGCTGAATTTCGCCTACGATAGCGGCGCCTGCTTCCGCCTCATCTCAGCACGCTGAGTTTGGTGAGTTTCGCTGTGGCATTGCGTGTGTGTGAGAGAATGAGTGTTGTTTGTGAATCCTTCCCCCAGTAGCGTTAAATCATGTATAATTTAGACTGGGCACCGTCCACATTAATCCATGTAAGAGATGCATTTTTATTATATTAATAAAATTGGTTCCCCATTTTGCTTGTTTTCTATCTGAATAAACAAGTTTATGTTCAGCATACTCTGTAAGTTGCCTATAAATCCCTCTTTTATTTAATATTGTTCTTCACAAGTGCTGAGAACATGATCAAATGCAATTTGTTTACGACTTAATTCTGTTGCGCCATAGATGTTTCCTTAGCCACATTTCTAAGATAACTTTAATTGTGGTGGCTTGCTTATTAATCTCTGTGTGTAAAACGTGTGAGCTGCTATGTATGTTGATCACTGTAGCATTAACTTCCTGTTATTGAAGTAATTTGAAACGAGTCAGTTCTCAGTTTGGGCCAGGGAACAAGGCTTTGTAGCAGGGAGTAACCAGTAGTTCACACGGACCTCATTTGCTAATTTTAGTAATAAAACAAGGCTCTTATTATGTACAGTGGTCGACGTTTAACATGAAGATAACAAAACTGTAAACTTGTTAGATATTACAATTACAAATCAAAATGGTAAAATGTTTTTATGATTTGTCGGAAACTAGCCGCTACAGGTATAATAATCAATGTTACTCCATGTTATCCACTAATTTACAACAAATCTTTTCTCAGAACTATGAGTCATAGAATATTTAAACTACCTCTGCAACCAGTAGTCATCCAAAATGTAACTGAAATTTAAAACATTGCCACAGCAAACAGCTTTAAAGAAAGCCAAGTGGATGTGCTGTATAATAATTTACGACAGACCAATGATGACATCACAGTTTCATAAAGGAGCTAGGCAAAAATGACATAAATGAGGCTTGTTTCAGATAAGATAAACAGATTGTTTAAAAATTCCGAACTAACCATAACACACCCAATAAGCAGCTGCAAATTAAACATACAATTGGTCAATCCGATAGATACAAAAAATCCGGCATACACAAGATTATAATAATTTCGTGTGGGTCATTGGCCTGGTGCAAGTCTTTCAATTAGATACCACTTCAGTGACTTGCGTGTCCCTAGCCTTCCCCAATTATCCAAGTGGGGAAAGGGGACCTACAGCTGAACGTGGAATCCGAACCATGTGTCGTTTCTGGCGACTCCTCACATCGTTGAGAGCTGACTGAAAAAAATCTGAGGTCCGACCGTTCTTCAAACCCGCGACCCCTTGGTTCCCAGTCGAGCGCTTTACCCCAGGACCTCCGGGCCTAACGTATACAAGATACAATGCGAAAATTGTGATGCACATTACAAGGGGCATTCTGGACGTTGGTTCCTAACACGGTTTAGAGATCTTGTCACTTGTGCTGCAAGCACAAAAATCTTATTTTTTATTAACATATCGATGAGTGCAATGATTGAGAAGAGTGTATTTATGATAAACTTATACAAGACATGCAAAGGTAAACTACTTAGTGCATAGCAACAAATAGATTGTATAAATGAGCTGCTAGATTGCAGAGATAAGTATGTATTTTAACTATTCAATTACTCTTTCGTCCCATCTATCAATTTTATTTTTAAATTTAAGGAGAAAGTTCATTTTAGTTAATGAATAAGCCTTTCATTACCAAATGAGTTTGTATTACAGGTGTTGTAGGTTCACATCCAGTACTTTATAACTTTGGCATGTATTTTATCTAGATTTATTTTCAAGCATAAAAGGATTTTATTGGAGACGTAATACATTCCTTACTAAAAGCAAGTTGGTGCTTGTTTTATCTCAGTTGTGACTTAATGACAATAATATTTTATTTTATAATCTAACAATGGTAACATAGTACCTGCGACTTATGATTTTAAATTATAACAGAGCCTTGCATGGCTTTCTATACCTCTGTGTATTGCATGTGTCATTTAGTAAATATTGTCCATTAGATATTTTAATGTAATGCTGTCTGCCATGTCTAATGTTCGGCTGTTGACATTTTTATCCAATGAAAACCGACCATAGCTAACTTTTGTGTCCCAGCCTCGTCGCCGCTTTTGTGTCTCGTTGTCGTAGGTGTCGGCGGCCGAGTAAAAAGAGACCGACACAGGAATAAAGGATGCACGCTTGTGCAGGTACGAAGGTGAGCAGCCAGTGGGACAGCAGAAACTAGAAACACTAGAGTAAATTAGAACGATATATATATTTCACAGAGACTTAGTAATACTTAACTTTTACATAGCTCAGTACTGCAGAATGCTGATACATAGTTGAGCTAGAGGCCTGCCTAGTGCCTGTCCGATAGCCAAGTCTTCACTGGTGCCTATCTGATTCCGAAGTGTTAACTGGTTCCTATCTCAGTCCCAAGTGAACGATGTCGTTCAGTGGTGGCCACGAGCTGAGTTGTAGCAGAGGGCGCTCATGGCTGACGTCGTAAGAACGCCGCGCCGTGCGTGCATGGCGGTGCGCGGCGAAAGTAGGTTGCGCGCATTATTTTCAATGGAAACCTCAGCTACCATCCCTATGTATCTTTGGAGCGTCGTCTGCTGCACATGTTGATATTCTTTTGATTCTTTCGAATCACTACAGTACAGAGGGCACGATATGTACTGATTAGTGATGATTTCATTCTCTTAAAAGGTTTTTTTATTATATTCATTTTACAGTAGTACATATATTACATGTTATATGGTATTATTTCAACCACTCTGCACAATAATTGGGTTTTTGCACATTTTGAAATGTATTTTTATAATAACTTCCGTTAGGACTGATACTCTATTGGTCAACGTTTGATTTACAGGTTGGAGTTTCTAGTAATTAAAAGATGACTGCACCTACTTCTGCAGCAGCTGACATTCATTCTTCCAGGCAACTCCAACTGAACACAAACGGTGACGAACACTATGGGTATGTATTATTTCTTATGTTAAAATATTACATTTATATACTTGCTTTAGACATTAACTTATACTTCTAATTTTATATTTTCTGTATCATTAAAGTTGTTTTTGCCTGAATATCGCCTTTTAAGGGGTCAAAACCTGTTAACAAACAATTAATTTTGCGATCTAGATTGATTTTTGTAAGAAAACAATTAAGCAAATATATGTGTTAAGCTGTTGGTTCATTTTACTTATGCTTAGGCCTGTAGTCTGCACAGGATTTCTATTCATTTCACTTTATCAATTAGTATTGCTTTGTTGCAAACTGACGTAGTGACTTGTTCCCTGACCAGGAGACTTCCTCATCAATTCGACCCTGTGGAACACGATAAATATAAATAAGCAGTATTCAAATTTCTGTGAATCTATGGGTCCGAACGACTGTTGTCATCGATTCGTAGGATTACGAACTAATTATACTAAGTTAAAGTCTATCCTCAAGACAACACACACACCATGCCTGAGGTGGGACTTGAAATTTCGGCAGGAGCGGCCGCGCAGTTCCTGACATGGCACTTAGAAGCGCACGGATGTTAACTCCCCCCGCCGCCCCCCCCCCAAAAAAAAAAAAAAAAAAAAAAAAAAAAAAAAAAAAAAAAAAATCCAGACATCGCTGATTGGAAAGAGGAAGAAAGTCCAATTTTAACGAAAATACGCTGAGATATACATTTTCTTCCGCAGCTGTCCACTTATCGTTTAATGGAATAGGGAAGAAAGAACCAGCAATAATGCCTAAAGTACAGCCTGTGAAAGTTTTTAATTGTTGTAATAGGGAAGAATATCCGGACATTCTTCTGTTTTACAGTCTGAGCACCACCGCCAGATGTCAGGCAAGGAGTGTTCCAACAATGCTACTGAATAGCATTTAAACACATTGTTTCAGTTTCACTGTCCTACATTCATTATCATCAGTGTAGTTACGTAAGTTTGCAGTCTGTAAACTCACAGCATAATGATTAGAAGTGATAGTGATACTGAACAAGCTCACCACAGAAACAAAATGTGTATGAAATATAGACGAATATGTCAAGGAAAAACGCGAGAGTGATAGATCACTAAGAAAAGGATACATAACTTCAAAAGGTTTTGTTCTGCCAGCGAAACGGCCTGATCCATCACGCAAGAAAATTTTATTCGTGCATCTTGCGCTATTTGTATATATTTTACTGCAAAATATTTATGTGCTGTGTATTGGAGTAGTATACTGTATAATTTGTTTTATTGCAGTTGGTCCAAAATGTGCTTTTAACATTCCAAAGATGAGGATGAAATGGAAATTATTACAAAATTGTTCGATGGTAAAACTAAAAAGGAGAAAGATCTGTTTTTAATGGGGCTGTTAGCATATTCACCCGTTCGAAGGAGAAGGGGCAGAAAAGAAAATCCATAATCTGAAAAACAATACTGCACAGTTTTTTTGATACCATGAAGGGCAAGGTAATCGAGGCCCTAATGAACTGTGTAGGTCTACTCTCAGGGCCGGCTCAAGGTACGTGCGAAGCGTGCGGCCGCACGGGGCGGCACTTTCCGAGGGGCGGCGAATCTCCCGCCGCTCCCTCCGCCTCTCCCGTTTCTTTAGGACGAACTCAACATTCCTGCACAAGAGGGGATTCGAATCCAAACCTCGGAGGGAGTGGCTTCGGGAACAGTGGCATGGCGCCTCGACTATCTGTCGACTGACCCTGTTGAACAAGGCTAGGGAGGACTAATTGCCGGCCGCGTTGGCCGAGGGGACTGAGGCGCTCCAGTCACGATCTGCACGGCCATTATGGTCGGGGGTTCGAATCCCCCCTCGGGCATGGATATTTGTGCCGTCCTTAGTGTTAGCTAGTTCATAAGTAGTTTGTGAATTTAGGGACTGATGACCCCATAGTTAAGTCCCATAGACTATACAAACATCTGAACATCTGAGGACTAATTTCTTCCTCTCCACTGTGGCAGCACCTTCCTGTTTACGCCGGAGGAAAGAGAGGAAGAAGCAGCTGGCGTACACGCCAGTATTCTTATGAGTGGAGCGCTGCCGACCTGTTACGCGCCGTGCGTTTACTCACAACTAATTTTGCAAAATACGAAATCTAATTTATCTAATTTGGAAATTCGAATCCAATGTTAGATACTGCGGTTACATGTAAAGCTAAAGCAATTTTGCTAAGTCCTTCAATGGCAGTTTCTGAGTGTTTCATTCTTCCCGCATTATGGGAAAAGACACCTAAAATGGCTAGAAGTTTGCCGCGGCGGATTAGCCGTGTTGCGGTACGCGCGGCCGTCCGCCGGGGTTCGAATCTCCCCTCGGGGATGGATGTTTGTGTCGTCTTTAGTATAAGGTAGTTCATAAGTAGTTTCTAACTTTAGGGACTGATGACTTCGTAGTTAAGTCCCTTACGCTTTCCAAACATTTGAACATTTGTTATGCTAGAAGTATTCAGAATGGGTAAATATGCTGTGAGTAGTTACAAGGGATAAAGATGTTGGTAGTAAGCGTGGCATAAGTTGGGTTTCGACCTATTTTTGGAAATTTTTGCTACCCGTTTCTGAGCGGTAGTCGGATATTTTGGTTTTTGAGCCATAAAAAACCTTTCTCTGCCTGCATGAACAACAATTAAACTCTGACCGACACTTCTGTTTGACAATACTACTCGCACACTATCACTTTGCCACATTTATTTACTGTATAATGCGTGTGAATCCATATTTCATCCAAGTATACTACTGGTCGCTTTGATTCTGATGAAAACCTGAGAAAGTACGGTCTTTTAGCAACAATGCCCTCTCGTCCGCAGAAAACAAAACGTTAATTTTGACACCTTCTAAAACAAATATCCATAGATAGAACATTTCTTCTGAGGGTTTCCTTGCTAGCTTTGAAGCTCGTTTCTGTTTGACAAAAGTTGTGCAATTTTCGCAAAGTTCGTATTTCCTTCTACAGTTCGTAATACCATATAAATTTCTGTCTGATAATACATTTAACTATACCGTCGGTCACATACGTGTTGTGAGCCTCTTGCGTCTTCTTCTTGGGCGCTAGTTTAACCGTAGCCTCGCTGAACCTCGTCACGTGACCTACGCTAGTTACTGGCTCTGCCGCGTTTCCATTTCGCCTTTCCAGATAATAGGTATTATTGTGTTCTCTACAACGAAAACTGCAGAATTCGTTTCGGTAGTTAGCCGAGGGAGTCAAGATTGGTCAGAAGCACTTTCACTGCGTTTCGTAAGAACAGAAGAATTGGTGCGTCCGAATTTCTTGGAACTTGGGTTGTAATAGATTACTGCTTTTCATATAACGCACAATTAGTATTGCGCATGCATGTTACGCATAAGTTAGAATTTTTCTCCTTCAAGATAGCAGAATAGGAAAATTTATTTTTCTTATAATCTGTTACTTCAAGACTTGGCAAGTCGGCATATAAGCACGCGTCCTCCCAATGGCTAGAATGAAAATAAAGCGAGGAAAAGTGAAGTGATGTGGCAATGACTAATTTGTTGCCTCTTATTCCATAAACAGACACGAAAAAGCTGACACATGGAAATTACGACAGATGTCGAGTATCAGTTCTTTGAAATGAGTGCAGTGCAGTGCAGTGAGTGAATATATATCGACTGGCATTAGTACCCGTCGATGCCCGGGTGTGTATTTATTGCATCATTATGTTAATCCTTCCTATTCTTCCTCTCTCCATTGTCTTGCGCCCCAGTCTTTGACGGTTTCATCTGCATGTGTAGTGAAATTCGGTGTCAAATTCAATTTCACGCGGCTCAATTCTTGGACTTCATCTCCTGAACAGCGTATCCTTCACACACATTTGAATATTTTTGTAAATTCACAAGGATTATTAAAATTAGCTAGATTTCTTCAATCAGGTATGACTCCATTTTTGAGCTGGTGCCCGTAGAGTGTATCACCAATCAGTCGCAATTTTGTTTTTATTTTCCGGATCTACATAGATTTAGGGCGCAGTGTGGCTATTCTAAATGCTTTATGTTTACACGTGTACCGTCATGCTGAACGTAACTGTCAACATGACGTTTTAGATGGAAGCACATATTAAAAGCTTTGAGACTGGGTAGATCTGAAAAGTAAAAATAAAAATTATGATTGAATGCTGACATTTCCTACAGATTTGTTTAAATAAAATTCCACAAACTACTGGAAATAAAAAAGAAAGAAAGAAAGAAAACGGGTTGGGGGTGCGGCAATTTAGCATCTCGCACGGGGTGGCACTTGGGCTTGCGCCGGCTCTGTCTACTCTCCTGAACGACTACATACATGAACAGCTGTACGATCAGTGAATGAACTACATGTGCGGTACCTGATGTATCTAGCAACGACTGGCAAATTTCCAATAATTCATCATTATTACCCTGTACGTGATCACTCCTTCCTCCCATGCTATAACGATTTTGTTGTAATAAAGAGTGACACGACAAATGTGCTCCGTCAAACAGGATGTTGAAATGGTAGCTAATTCAAGAAAAATACTGAATTCGTTACAAGTCAAAATTGTATAACATCAAGATATCACTGACATTAAATAATGGTGGCCACAAAACTTTTAAAATCCTCATTTGCCCTAAATAGTAAACTGAAGGACAGGTTTTCACTTGCTAAATTCCACCGCGGCGTATTAGCCGTGCGTACCGTGCTGCGGTGCGATTAGCCGTTCGTCGTTGGGGGTTCGAGTCCCCCCTCAGGCATGGGTGTGTGTCTGTGTGTGTTGTCCTTAGGTTATTTTACCTTAGTTTAAGTAGTCTGTAAGCTAAGGCTGATAACCGTGTAGTTAGGTCCGATAGATTTACAAACATTTGAACATTTTTTGCTAAATTCAGGCATTTGACCTACACACATCAAAACCCAGGATAAGTCGTTTGTATGGAACGGGTAGATGGACTGCGTCACAATACATATAGGGTTCTTAAGGTACGAAAAGTACCTGAAGAAATATGGCATACAGCAAGAAGATTCCTATTAATCACAAGAAGCTACAAAATCTTATTAAAGTAATAAAGTTCATTCCATCAGAGTATCAGGAGTTTTATAACAACATTCTTCAGTGGCTCACAAGAAATAATGATGTCTTATCAGAAGGAGATGATTAGTATTTCTAGAAAACAAAGCTGTACAAGCTGCTGAAGAAGATTAAAAAGCATTAAAATAGTTAATTAAAAATTTTAATACGACATCAAAATACATTATTGGTCGTAAGATGTTGGACTAAATTGAAATCAGTATTATCAGTTTATAAATAATAATAAATAGCAGTTTAAACCTGTGTTACAGCGAATTTCCTTGCAAGCTACCCTCAAGAGAGTAGTTTATTAGAAAAAGGAAGAATGTCCACCAACTTTCAAAGAGGCCTGCTTTAAAAATATTTATCGAAGGCGTTCGAACGACTCGTCATTTAGTGCAGATAATTTAGTTCTACAATTTTGTAATTGATCAGAAAACTGTCGGAACAATATTTTAAGAGTTAACAAGTTTTTCTTACTTTTCGCAAAACATTGGTGTGTGGACTTTCTTCCTTTTTCCAATCAACGATTCAAATTAATGTCTGCATCCCTTGATCCCCTACATTACACATTCTTTATTGACGACGGTTTCTCCCTCAATCATGTCATCAGGCACGTATCTTACCTTATAGAGGTCTTCAGAGTACTACCTCCATATATCCCGCTCTCTGCTCTGTGTTTCGGCTGTCTTTTAGTTTTAGCGTAGCTCCTTTTGGTTTTGGCTTTTGTAAATACTGAACTGCTTTCGAATTTTGCAGACATTCCGCATAGGTTTGTTTGAATTTTCTTATGCATAAATTTAACTGTTCAATTTCTTTGACTGGCTTATTTGAAATTAGCCATTCCCGTTCAACGACTCTGACAATTGTGGTACTTTTTACTGCAGCTGATAGCATCTTCATACTGCAAACTCAGCTCTTTATATTTCAGTAATTCAGTTATTCATGTCTCAACACGTCTGCTACTGTGTAGGAGGGTACATTTGGTGTTGGTATACGGGAACACTGTTTGTAAAATTTTCCACGAAAACTGTTTGTGGTAAAGAAGTAATAATTTGAAGCCTATCGTTAAACCGGCATGATCAACTGAAACGTAGTAAGTGATAACTTCCTTTTCTCTCATTTACTGTGGGGTGTTACCGAGGAAAAGTTTCGTAAAGGCTGAAAGTATGGGTAAAGAACGTTGCAAATCGATTAGTGCTCTCATTCTCAAATAGAGCATAAGTGAAGTCTCTTTATTCATGCGTCGCATGATACTGCAGTTTTTCGCGCATGTCATTGTTTGTGACGTCTTATCTTCTGAACTATTGGTCTTAATTGGTTCTTAACGTCAGATCTATTGTTGCCAAACGGTGGAGAATATGTGTACCAAGTTTAGCTGAAATCAGTGCAGTATATTAAGATGAGATGTAGAACATTGTCGCAAGATGCGGAACGTATTTGGTCATGTTGTTTATGTCATCATATCACCTTACCCATGTTTTGCAGGTGGTTCTTTCCATCACAGTCATCTTCCTACGTCTTTTAGTCGAAATATACCTGTAGATTTGTATGAATTATGAACGAAGACACCGACATTCTTTTATATATACTAATCGGAACAATTAGAGGATCAGTTGAGATATCTTGGTTCTCAATTGAGGAGCAACTAATCAAAACGTATATTGTCCACTTCCGGTCAAAATTGAGTTTGATATGGTTTTCGGAGGTATTGTATGTGCTCTACACGCTCCTGCATTCAGATTTAATGTATTTGTACATTTTAACACTGAAATAGTATGGTGAAAATAAATAGTTATGACCAATCGTATATTGTCCACATCACTGAATGAATCAGAACGTATAATGTCCACCGTTTACGTTTCATTTTGCTTCCCTTTCGTCTAATTTGGCAATTCTGTCGCGTTTAACACGTGTCAGTGCTTACAATGCTTTAAAGCATTATATGACTTTGCGCCCTGTGGCATTGTTTGTCACTACTTGAGCCAAATCGTTGTTAGCAGTGCACAGCGGTAGTATAGTGGTTTGTGTGTATTGATCCCAATGGATTTAGAAAAAGAATGTGTGGTTGTTGGGAAAGATGGTATAGATCGTGGGACAAGAAACAGAGTGAAGAAGAAATCAAAACGAGAAATGGAAACTGGCACACATTGGAAAAAAAAACTTAATTTTTTTCGTGTGTGCTTCCCTTCTGAACATATTGTTTGTGATTACTTACATGAAGAGCCTGGAATGGATACAATGTAGTAAATTTACGGTACCCTAATATATTCAGCCTGTAACAGACTGTTATGTTGATCCAGTTTTTCACAGTAATGTAAAGCTTTGTAGCATTCCTTGAATTAAACGTTAATCTTATGTTATTATAAGTGATACAAGTCTTGTGAAGTGCGAATGTGTAACATAAGATAACATTTTCAAATATAAAAGTTAAAGTGAAGTAATGAAGGTATGTTACTAAAAACGCATCAAAACGTGTAATGTCCTGTATGACGGATCAAAACGTATATTGTTCGAAATAAAAATAGATTTTATAACCTAACTAACCACCCCCATGAACCACAGACATTGCCGAGGTGGGGTGGCTTGCGTGCCTCAACGATACAGATAGTCGTATCATAGGTGCAACCACAGTGGAGGGGTATCTGTGGAGAGGCCAGACAAACGTGTGGTTCCTGAAGAGGGGCAGCAGCCTTTTCAGTGGTTACAGGGGCAACAGTCTGGATGATTGACTGAGCTGGCCTTGTAACATCAGCTAACATGGCTTTGCCATGCAGTTTCTTCGAACGACTGAAAGCAAGGGGAAACTACAGTCGTTACTTCTCCCGAGGACATGTAGCTCTACTGTATGACTATATGATGAAGGCGTCTTCTTGGGTAAAATACTCCGGAGGTAAAATAGTCCCCCATTCGGATCCCTGGGCGGGGAATACTCAGAAGGATGTCGTCATCAAGAAAAACAAAACAGACATTCTACGGGTCGGAGCGTGGAATGTTCTAACCCTTAATCGCATAGGTAAGCTAGAAACATCCAATATTAATTTAAATGTTAGGAAGTCCTTTCTGAAAGCATTTGTCTGGAGTGTAGCATTGTATGGGAGTGGAACGTGGAGGATACGGAGTTCAGATAAAAAGATGATAGAAGCTTTTGCAATGTGGGGCTACAGATGAATGATGAAAATTATATGGGTAGATCACGTAACTAATAAGGAGGTGCTTAATCGAATCGGGGAAAAAAGTAGTCTCTGGCATATCCTAAGAGAAGAGATAGATTTGTTGGACACATTCTGAAACATCAAGGAATTGTCAACTTAGCATTAGAAGGAAGCGCGTGGGGTAAAAATCGTAGAGGAAGACCGAGGGACGAATATAGTAAGCAGATTCAAAAGGATGTAGGTTGCCGAATGTATTCTCAGATGAAGACACTTGCACAGGATAGGGTAGCGTGGAGAGCTGCATCAAACCAGTCTGCGGACTGAAGACCACAACAACAACAATAAGAACAAAATAAATAATAAATAAAATCTTTTGCAAGGTATATTCTAGTTCAGTAGTTAAAAACGGATATAACTGTGAAAACAGCTTAAAATTTTATTGAGTAGTTTAGCAGATTCAGTTTTTTGCTTGTCCTGAAAAATTTGAATCAACGGACATTATACGTTTTGATTAGTTGGTCCTCATTTAGTGTCATCGGCAGAATGAACTAAAATGGTTCAAACTCATTCTGTCGGTTCTAAGGATTGGAGAGAACAACATTACGGCATCAGAGACGGTGATAATAAGAGAAATTAGCTGCAGACGGTGAGGAGAGGACCTGGACGTGGTTTCAGACAACAAGTGTGCAACTGTATTGGCCGTCCGAGGTGATCACGCTCCATATAATAGGGCTACGAGAATGACATTTTTTATTATTATGATAGCCCCATAGTGCCTCACTTTAAGTAAACGCCATTGAACGTCAAGTGATGCGCTGAGACAGCAAAATGTCGTACTGCACCACACACAAATAACAATTGTAGACAAGACCTGAATAAAATACGTTACCATCAGTATACTGTGTGTGTAATCTCATCTGACCCCCTAATTATTTTGAGCAGTATACACGCGGCGTTGCTATTTAGGAATTAATACAAAATTTATTAACAGTAGAATTTGGTTCCCTTGGTGTTGAGTGGTGTGAGTGAAACAGGAACAGAATGATAGTAGGCAATAGAAATAACATATTTATACTGTTCATCATTATACATATTATATATTACAAAATAATTTTATTAAGTTTGTTTTACATAGACTTAGCTTAATACCGAGCATAACACTTGACTTCGTCATTTGAATGACTTCGGAATCGCTGGTACGCCGCGTCGACAGTGCCTTCTCCAGTTGCATTGCTCTTCTCTGTCGAGGACGCAGAACTCCTGCCAGCGAACTGCCACATCCGGTCATCCACTGCCTCGCCCCTGCCGCGCTAGCGCAGCGCCAGGGGCATTTGCGGTACGATATTACACAGACGCCGCAGTGGTGGGCGCTCGTTCTTCTATGATGCGGTAGTAGCTGAACACCACCCACAGGAAGTACAGCTCCAGGGCTGAAACACCGAAAGGAACACGCTACAGCTTTTGTTCCGACCGGGGTCTATTGCGATCACAAAAAGTTCCAAGCAGCCAGAAAGGAACACGGTATCCTTGCTGGAGAGTTATTTACACACTCTCACGTAAGTACGATATATATATACTACTGGCCATTAAAATTGCTACAACAAGAAGAAATGCAGACGTTAAACGGGTATTCATTGGACAAATATATTATACTAGAACTGACATGTCATTAGATTTTCAAGCAATTTGGATGCGTAGATCCTGAGAAATCAGTACCCATAACAACCAAATCTGGCCGTAACAACGGCCTTGATACGCCTGGGCATTGAGTCAAACACAGCTTGGATGGCGTGTGCAGGTACAGATGCCCATGCAGTTTCAACAAGATACCACAGTTCATCAAGAGTAGTGACTGGCGTATTGGGACGATGTCGTGTCCTACATAGGGAAGAGGGAAGAGGTAGCAAGGTCAGTCTGCATATCCCGAGCGGAAAGGAGTGATTGCAGAGAGACAGTACAGGCATCTACTAGAGATGCGGATTTCGGGACTCGAGAGGATACTTGTTTAGGAAACTTTATGGAACTCCTAGGTACCTTGTATTGAATTTATTGCATCTCATACTAAGTCTACTACACTGGGGTTAGTTATTAAAAAAAACAAAAAAACAAGAAGTATAAATCGTTTGCCACAACAGAAGCCAATAATCACGTTCCCTAGCAGCAACCCCTAGACAGACGCACTCCCCGCGAGAAACAGACTGTCGTGGAGCACCCCGAGGTCGACGGCGATAGTCACGGGCTGGCGCCCGACTCGTCTGACTGAGAACTCCCCTCTTGATCCAAAAACCGGGGGTTTTAACGGCCGGTGTGGACGCACCTCTTTTCCCCACTTTCCGACAGTTAACAATTTCCTATTGGCCGCAGCTTGGTTCAACCAATCTAAACTGTGGCTTGCCCTCTCTCTCTGAGTCCTCTGGCGAACCACGTTTCAGCCCTGTCCTTTCTGCCATTCCCCAGGTGGGGAGGTGGCTTGTTTGTGCACTAAAAAAATCCATACTTGGTAGCAACATTGTTCAGCTGAAAGTAAAACGTCACGACGCTATATGAAGTTACACCCATCTTCTCCGAAATGTAATCTCCACCCTGGGTCGGTGGCTAAGGGCATCGGCATTTCGCTAGGAGATTTCTTTAATGCCTACATCCCGTAAGATATACGTGTCTGTTTTAGCCTGTTATCTGCAATGATCTCTATTTCTCAGCCTGGAGTGCGTCTCTGTGGCTCACACAGCCTCTCAACAATTCCAACAGTAAAATCAATATATGACAACGAGCCAGTTGCTCGGCCACCATTGACCAGACGTTTTCAGTTGGTGAGAGATCTGGAGAATGTGCTAGCTAGGGCAGCAGACAGACATTTTCCGTATCCAGAAAGGCCCGTATAGGACCTACAACATGCGGTCGTGCATTATCCTGCTGAAATGTAGGGTTTCGCAGGGATCGAATTAAGGGTAGAACTACGGGTCGTAACAGATCTGAAATGTAACGGCCACTGTTCAAAGTGCTGACGATGCGAACATGAGATGACCGAGACGTGTAACCAATGGCACCCCGTAGCATCACGCTGGGTGATACGTCAATATGGCGATGATGCGACCATCATGTTGCTGTAAACAGAACCTGGATTCAACCGAAAAAATTACGTTTTGTCATTCGTGCACCCAAGTTGGTCGTTGTGTACACCACCACAGGCGCTCCTCTATGTGATGCGGCGTCAAAGGTAACCGTGGCCATGGTCTCCGAGCTGATAGTCCACGCTGCTACAAACGTCGTTGAACTGTTCGTGCAAATGGTTGTTGTCTTGCAAAGTCCCCATCTGTTGACTCAGGGATCGAGACGTGGCTGCACGATCCGTTACAGCCATGCGGATAAGATGCTTGTCATCTCGACTGCTATTGATGCGAGGCCGTTGGGATCCAGCACGGCGTTCCGTATTGCCCTCCTGAACCCACCGATTCCATATTCTGCTAACAGTCATTGGATCGCGAACAACGCGAGCAGAATGTCGCGATACGATAAACTGCAATCGCTACAATCCGACCTTCATCAAAGTCGGAAACGTGATGGTACGCATTTCTTCTCCTTACACGAGGCATCACAACAACTTTTTACCAGCCAACGCCGGTCAACTGGTGTTTGTGTATGAGAAATCGACTGGAAATTTTCTTCATGTCACCACGTTGTAGGTGTCGCTACCGGCGCAAACCTTGTGCGAATGCTCTGAATAGCTAATCATTTGCATACCACAGCATCTTCTTCCTGTCGGTTAAATTTCGCGTCTGTAGCACGTCATCTTCTTGGTGTATCAATTTTAATGGCAATACAATGATCTCCATACCACCTGGATGTTGAACTTCAGCCGTCTGAGCATGCCAGCCATAAATGTTCATATTTAGTTTCTTGTCAAACATGGCAGCTATGAAGTATTACAAGAAAAAGAAAAAAAATGTTTCGATTCCTCTCCCATATCAACCTATTACATGCAATTATGTGCCACGTAATAACTGCTTGAAACTCGTTTGTCAAATTTAAAGATGGCGGACAATGCGAAATTGTGTGTAAAACATATGAATGTGCAGGTGCTCCCTTTAATGAACAATGTCACCTGTGTGTTGTATTTTATTTAAAGGTTATTGTCATGCAAGCTCTTTCATAACATACATTAGGGAAAGGGTTGCCTGTGGAGTTCAGTTGTCACGTTTATTGCAGTTGTGGAGTCTGACTGTATGGATTTATTGTGGTTTAGCACGTGATCTAAATGTTTGGTCTTTATTTGTGAAATGTTTTTAACTGTTGGTTTGCTAATTTAAAGATACGGTACCATCTGAATTAATCAGCTTGGTTATTCAAGGTCCTTATCTGTTGTCAAGCATTTAAGTGTCACTTCATATTTTAATTATTTATTGAATATTGTAATTGAATATCTAATGTTTAACTGAAATTTAGAAAATTGTCAAGGAATTTGGCCTCTGGAGTTTCCATCTTCAACATTAAACAATTCATTAGTCCGAAACCTGTTTCTGAGATTTTGTTTCTAATTTATTGTTCTGTAAATAGCTGTAGTTAATAAAGGAAATATATTAAGTACTCTAAAAAAAACGACTAAAATGTTTGATTAGGTCCCAGTCATTCCAAGCCTATTAATTACTTGAATTGATTATTCATATTTCACAGACAGTATTTAAGTATATTACTGAATCCACCAGCAACATTGTATGAGTGCACGACAAATAATACAGGAGATAAGACGTGATGGACACTTCGACCCGTCGAAAGCTACCTACTGCTTTCATTGGCGTGAAGTAAAACTTATCTTCAGACATGACTGTTTACTTATATATATCTTATTGCTAACACTCTTCCCAATACATTTTGCATATATTGTATATACATATATAAATGAATGCACCTGCAAAATTATGTCACTGTTCAGAAAATAATTAAGGAGATAAGACATCATAAACAATGAGTTGTGTTGAAGACGCATTTTAGCTTAACATGAAGCGTTAACCGTCCTATAACCATACGATAATAAGAGCACTTAGCGACTTCCAACAAACTTCAAGCATAATTTCAATGTTCTAATAAAACAGTCTTAATTGCAACGATTTATTTTCCTTAACGCGTTTCGCATTTTGGGGCATCCTCAGAATCTGGAAAATAAGTTTGAGGAAACATCACGGGCCTAGTCTTATAGTGAAGAGTGATAAGAAGTAGGTTACTACTGATATTATAATAATATTTTACATCAGTCAGCTGTGAAAGGATTTTGCGCCAAAGCCTGGCTGGCAGTGTCAGCATTTAAGGGTAGCGCTCGATGTAGGGTAACCGTCAAAAACCTATGTAAACACCAAAATAAAAGTGAACTGAAAGTGCGCGACAGTAAGGACTTAACAGAAGTTTCAAAGAAATGCAATTTTTAAACTCTTATTGCACAGCGTTTTATAATTATCTCATTGACGAAATCAGATAGCTAAGCGTCATGATAATAAAAAAAAAGACGGTGCATGATGCTGTGAAATTGAACGTATAAAATGATAAATGTAACTGAAATGGTTCCAGCAACCGCTAGGATCGTACAGAGATAGGCGCGCTTTGCTAAATTTGGACACATAAGAGAATGTACGAGCACATTACCGCCGCGTGGAAGTTGCTGAGCGGTCTGGAGCGCCACGTTACGGACTGGGCGGTCTCCCGCTCGGAGGTACGGATCCTCCCTCGGGCATGGATGTATGTGTTGTCTTTAGGTTAGTTTAACTTAGTTTAAGTAGTTTGTAAGTCTAGGGACTGATGACCAACGTAGTTTGGTCCCATAGAATTACAAACATTTCTTTTTAATACATTGTCGCCGCCGTTGCATATCTGCATTTCAATCGCTCCTCTGATACGATTCGCCTCTTACATTGGTAATACTGCAAGACTTCGCTTGTCGAGCTTGAGGTCAGGATGTGTAGTTTACCAAAAGGGACAACAGTTACAGTTACATTTTAAAATCGTAGAGTTGTACAGGGAGAGTAAAAAATCGCAATTATTTAAGTTTTGTGAACTTCTTACTGTCTCGGTCTTCAGGATAGGACCGCACTTTAAGCTCACTTGCATTTTGCTGTTTACTGTCTAATGAAGGCTGCCCCACCTCCAGTTCTACCTTTACATGCTAACACTGCCAAGCTTTGGCGCGATATCCTGAAGTTAGGTCACATAACTTCACAAACATTTGAATATCTCTCCTATCGAATTACACTGTCGATGATGCTGATCTTTTGTCCCGGGATAAACCATCCACTGCTACACCAGATCAGCTTTGCCAAAATGTGGAAGAAACACGAACAGCAACACATCGAGAGGCTCTTTGATTAAAAGCCAAGACATGTAGTAGCAGCGGCTATAGCCTGTAACAGTGGCAAGAATAAATACTGGTAGCATTATAAATTTTTTATCATCAACATCATCATCGTCATGAGAGACTGATTATGCCTTTCAGCGTTCAGTCTGGAGCATAGTACCTCTAATAAAATTCCTCTATGATCCACTATTCAATGCTAACATTGATGCCTCGTCTGATGTTATGTCTTTTACTTCAAAATCATTCTTCATCGAATCTAAGTACTTTCTTCTTGGTCTACCTCGACTCCTCTTACCCTCCGCTGCCGAGCTCATGAGTCTCTTAGGTAACTTTGCTTTTCCCACGCGTGTAACATGACCCCACCATCTCAGTCTGTTCGTTCTAACTGCTTCATCTATGGTGTTAATTCCCAGTTTTTCTTTTTGGCCCACTTTAGGTTACGGTAGTAACATTAAAAGTGGGCCTTTGCGATCGTCTTTTGACAGCTCGAGATTTAAATGAATATAACGGCTTAATTATTCATCCCACACAAAAATTGAGTAACCTAATTTGTAGAGAAGAAAATTCTCTACAACTTTGCTCTGTTATGTTTTTTTCATATCTCGTAGAGTTTCAAAGATATTTGCAAAAATAACGGCGATTTTGAGATGTATGTCTGTCTGTCTGTCTGTCCGTAACGTGTTCCCTCTTTTTAAGACGAACCGTTCAACCGATCAGCGCCAAATTTTACAGACATGATTGTAGGCCGCCAGAGACCAGAAGTTCCTTTTTTCAAATTTTTCGGACAAAAAATACGGCAGTAATACAAAAAAAAAGTTTGTAATATAATTGTAATTGCAAACGAACCGTTCATCTGACACGAAAATTCAATAACCTAATTGGTAGAGGGGAAAGGTCTCTACAACTTAGTTCCCTTACGTTTTTTTTCATATCTCGTATCGTTTGAGACATATTTGCAAAAGTCACGGAGATTTGACACCCTCCATTGAATTAACGAAAACCAGCCGTTCCGAGATGTCACGTGACAATCCTCTCCCAGAACTCTCTCTGGCATACGCCATCCATCTTGCGTTGCGTATTTGATGATTTTCTTGTTGTAACTTACACGTTGTCATTTCAGAGCAATGGCGCACTGAGGAATTAACAAAAACACGTCGTTCTTCGTACGATAAATGATAATCTAGTGTCTACAAATGCGATATTAGCATCAGTTAAGAATGTACATCAATAGTATGAGATTAAAGGACTAATCTTTTGTTTGATAGCTGTAGCGCAGCGGAACCCGCCGCTACCTAATTTTTTTCCCTAAAAGGGTTTCAGACACTCTTATTAATTTTTTATTATTTAAATTATTATTTTGGTCCAAAATGTTTGCAAAAACTTATAAAACTACAAATCTAAAGTGGGCCATAAAACACGTCAGTGCGATTTTTGTTTACTAAATAAAAAAATACTGGGAATCTAACTACAATTGTAATCAGTCTCTAAACACACAACTACTTAAACTAACTTACGCTAAGAATAACACACACACACACACACACACACACGCATGCCAGAATGAGGACTCAAACCTTCGATGTAGAACGGCCGCGTCCTCCGCAGCAAGGTGCTTTAGAGTGCACAGCTATACCCGCGAGGATAATTATCTTCCTCACTTCACATAGGGGTGTATTCAACTTTAAATAACATGTCATCTCCCAAGTGAATTTGACTGTGGTATTTCCGGCTCTTCATGGTGTTGCTATTTGAATGTACAGCAGTGTACACGACGCAATGGATAACAGATCTGTAGAAGCGATTTACTTACCGAAATCTACCAGGCCAAGCAGCAGAGTGATCACTGCCTCAACGGTGGAGGCGTACATGAAGAAGAGCACGACGGTCAGAGGGAACAGCGCGGCGTATACGATGAGGATGGCCACGTCGGCGATCAGCACCCAGAAGACCAGCCGGTAGCGGTCCTGCCAATTCGGAAAGCTTTCAGCAAAGCGCAGTAGTTTTCAACAACACAGGATTGTTTATCTTAACCACAGACAAATATATACAGACGGGAAACCTCCGTAAGGGTCCGGTCCCACGCTCAGGGTGAAGCAGTTCTGTAAGATGTCCCATGATAGCGCTGCAGTCAGAAGCAGTCCTTTAAGATGGTCAGAGCAGGCGGCAGGTAGCGGCTGTCCCCACCACCACCTCCCCTCAAACGCCCGGAAGCCGGACCACAGAGTAACACATACAGAGGAGAAGCCCCCCCCCCCTCTCCCTAAACCACTGTCCTATGCTCCCCTCATAGTTCCGTAAGATGCTAGCAGGTGTCAGACGGTTCCCCAGCTTAGTACTGGTAGACGACACTAGAGGCGCTTCTGAGTGTACCGTGGAGGGGAGGCCAAGGGGAGAGCTCGAGCCACCTGCCATGAGGCCACGGCGTTTGAGGGGAGGTGGTGGTGGGGGCAGCCGCTACCTGCCACCTGCTCTGGCCAGTTTAAAGGGCTGCTTTTGACCGCAGCGCCATCGTGGGACATCTTACGGAAACTTCCCTCCCCGCACCCCTGAGCGTAGGACCAGGCCCTTATGGAGGTTTCCCGTCTGTATATATTTGTCTGTGGCTGGACACAGCCGTGGCTTCATAGCAGGTGGCACGAGCTCTCCCCTCAGCCTCCCCTCCACGCTACCCTCTGACGTCACCCTCAGAAGTGCATCTAGTGTGGTCTACCGGTACTAAGCCAGGGAATCGCCTGACACCTGCTAGCATCTTACGGAACTACGAGGGGAGTGTAGGACAGTGGTTTGGGGGGGGGGGGGGTGGCTTCCCCTCTGTATATGTTACTCTGTGACATAAGCAGTTAACAGTTTGTTCTGTTGTAGAACAGTGTAATCTTACTTTCATGCTGTTACAGGTTTCCTCATAAACTTAATAGATGCGTTTTTAAATTGGCTAAAAAAGTACAATCCATCCCAGAACGTCACGGGCAGTAACGACACATACGCTCAGTATCCAGAACCCTATCGTCTACTTTTTCACATGCCGTGAGGCTAAGCAAGTGATCACAAAAGGCTACGTGGATACCAACTAAAACTGCAAATAGCTTTTACACTGAGATGCAAAAGCTATCGGTAGAAATATACTGATGACAGAAGTATTGGGTGCAAGTGGTATAAAACGGTATATTATTGGTAATTTATTTGTGCACATGTGGTTAATGTGCGGATGTACCCAAAGCCCGAACTCTTGAGGGAATCGATGAAATACTGCGAGTGATGAGTGAAAATTAGCATGGGTACTGCGTTACTAGTGCCTGGATACACTGAAAATTTGCGTCTGGCGGGAGCACAGCTTCCCCCCACCACCGGTGTCCCAGATACCCGTATCCGAGTGGCGCGTTGGCTTAACGTGATCGGGCAGAGGTCTGAATACTCTAACAATTAAATTGTATTTAAACACTGAGCCCAGAAACCAAGCCACTTGAGGTACAAGCACGATACCGTGTCCACAACGAACCCAGTTACCCAAGCAAACCAAGCCACTCAAGAAAAGAAAGTGGCATAGTGGTTAGCGCAATTCCTTAGTAAGTAGAAGATCCAGGTTCGAATCCTGTCTGGGCGCAAAGTTTTTAGTTTGCCCATTGATGCACTTCAATGCTCATTGGCAGGTAATGTGAATTCATTGTTTCCGACGTGATTACAGGAGGAATTAAAACACCCAAAATGCTAAATGATCAATTTTTCGAGATACCCAGACTAAGGAGTATGTCGAGAATACAAAATGTGAAGGAGCTAATCTGTAGTCATTTACTCGCTCTTTCATATTTTTATTCTGTAGGATCTCTTTGTGAAGAGCATTGCATAATATATAGGGTGAATAAAATATGGAGCATATAGTCCGGTGACCAAGTATCCAGTTGGAAAATCCCGCCCATATACCCTTCTAAAATCTGATTGGCTCTTACAAGTAACCGCCAAAACCCTCCAGCATTTTTATGAATATTTAATATACTGTAATTAATTTAAATATGTCTTCCATACAATATATATATATATATATATATATATATATATATATATATATATATATATATATATATATATATATATAACGTAAGTTTAATAGGAAGTTGACAGATGTAACACTCTGCATGTTCCATTGGCGGCAAAATGTAACCCCAGTGTAGAGTGTTCTCCTGCCGTAGTCGGTCGAGCTAAGTGCCTCAGACCGTTAACATATGAGAGTCGATGTAAATCGCGTGCGGGTTAACGTAAAAATGTTTTACATTGTTAAACTCTGTGAATTTCAATTATGCAGTTGTGGCTTACCGTAAATGAACAGTGAATTACGAATAAAACAAGAAAAGCCACTGGAATCCCGACATTTCGTGTTACATACTTCATTATAGAATCAAGCCTTGCCACATTACACTACTATTTCAACCTCACATCTAGGAACAATGGATCCACGACCTGAGTGCTGCTTCTGCACAGTGGACAACAGCAGCGAAAGAAGATACCAGGTTAGTGAACAGAAACTGTCGTCTTCATACCCTGAAGAGCTACGAAGCAATACGGTCTCTCAGGTACAGTGCTTTTTCCTATCACAAAGAGAAACATTGACAGGAAATGTTTTGGTAACAGGACCGAGGGCGAGAGAAGGGAAAAAGTTTCCTATTCACTTTTAAATAATTAAATTCCTCGAACTTTTAAGGAGATCTGGACGTGAAAACGACTGAAAAGTACAAAAAAAAAAAAAAAAAAAAAAAAAAAAAAAAAAAAAAAAAAAAATCGCCTTTATCTGAAAGACAAATTTCTCCCGTTACCAAAAAATGTGTGGTTTATTTACTTTTAAACAGTCTTAAACGCTCTTTGAAGAAATCTCTGCACATTGGCCATGCTGACGCTTCAGGTAAGAAATATCATCGTAAACATTCTATAGTCATGGAAATAATAAATTCAATACACAGGGACCGTGGAAATAAAAAATTACTTAGCAAATGTGTACATGGCCGTACACAAAATTCTAATGAGAGCTGTTATCTGTTTCAGTGATGGTGTAATTAGCAGGAGAAAAGTAACGGACAAATTAGGCATCCAGTTACGAAATAATACGATAGCTGCTCTGACTATCCTAGATCGTCAGCAAATAGTTGAAGCTGAAAGCTGCAGAAGCCAGTAGTAAAGAGCTCAGAGTAAGGAAAAGACCTTGAAAAAGTCTGCAGAGGATAAAGAAGCACGTGACAAGCAAGATGATGGCACTGGAATGTTCTGAAAGAGGCATACAGTGAGTCAAAAACACTGTGAATATCCTTTACTCATTTTATTGAAACTGCATATTCAGAACATTAGGTACATATAGCTTCATAATGGTTTTAGGTATAATCATCAAATTTCTCCCAATTGAAGAATGGGGCAGTATCTTTGTATTATGCCTAATACACTGCCGAAATGATCTATGTTTGTCATTATGTATATAATTTTAACGGTAATTTTTAGACAAAATAGGTATACTCCAAAATACAAAACAAGAGGCATAATACGTTCCTACGAATGTTGACACACTCTAAATGCAATTAGACTGATGATGCAACAGACAATTGTTCCAGAATGCGAATGTGTATTATAAAAACATCTATTAGGCAAAATATTGTAATTCTTAAATTACAACCGATATTTCAATAAATTTCCTATTACAGGTTGAGTTACTGCCATTCAGTGTTGGCACAAGACCGCAACTTCCTCTGCATTCTGGATCAAGAGTCATGTGCACCGGAAGCAAGGAATGAAAATGCAGCCCATTCACGTCCAGGTCTCCTTACTGTGCCTTCAGGTTACCCCTAACAAGCTGGCAGCAATCCATGAACACCAGCTCGACGGGTCAACCGATTCAATCGCTAGCAGGCGACATACCGCGACAAACACGTGACTGGAAATAAACATTCTCGAGCCTAATTTGGACCTTCTCTTACAGAGGTCGGAGCTTATCTCAGGACCGGCGAAATATTCTTGCGGCGGCTCACGATTGGCCGGCGATCGCCTTTTAGGGACGAGTCAGGCGACTCGCCAGTCAGTCTCGCATCCACCAAGCAAACGATAGCCTCGTGGAAGAAGAAGAAGCCAGTTATGGAAGAAGTCACCGAAGACCCTTCGACGCCATACCGAGGAACCACTGCGGCTACTCCAATGGAGTTCTGTAACCACTTTGGAAGTAGCGACCATTGTAAATAGTATAGAAGTTTTGTTGTATTACATTAGTTCTTCAAGACTGTGTTCACAATAGATTTCTCATGTTTGTCACGGTATGATGCTTGCTTGCATTTGAATCGACTGACCCGCCGAGCTTGAGTAAATGGCGTGCTCCAGCATATTAGGGGTAAGCTGAGGGTATCTTTATCTCGTTTATCCCGCTGTAGAAAGTTCATACATTACTTCTTACCACAGGCATTGCAGTGGCCGACGGCCCGAGCCAAATGATCGAGGGCAGCTGAGGTCTCAAAGGTTAACGGACCGACAACTCTGCATAAGATACACGCGTTTATCAAAGTGGGAAGTATGACGAACGTATCTGTTAGGACAGTGCGTCGCAACTGAGTGGTAATGAGCTGCGGCAGCAGACGGCCAACTGTAATGCACGACATCGTCTGCAGCGCCTCTCCTCGGATCGTAAACGTAGCGTTTGGACACTGAAACAGTGACTTGGTTAGATGAGATATCATTTAGTAAGATGTGATGGTAGTGTTCGAGTGTGACGCCATATCCACGATGGCATTGAGTCACTGTGCAACCTGGTGCTGGCTCGTTAATGGTGTGTAACGTTTTTGTGTGCAACAGACTGCGTCTGTAGTAAAATTAACCAGATAATTGACTCGCTAATTGAAGACCATTTGCAACCCTCATGGATCTGATGGCCTCTAACAATGATGGAAATTTTATGGAATGTTCCACCTCACAGGGGCACAATTTTTTGGGGTTGGTCTGAAGAATATTCTGCACAATTCCAGTAAAAGAACTGGCCATCTAGTTCGCTCGTAATTAAAACAATTATGCGACGTAATAAAGAGGTTAGGTTTATGCGCACAATACTGCACGAGCAAAACCTTCCAATCTATGGAGGCATCGTGGCTCATTATTCCTCCAGGGGCCACCAAACGACTTGTTTACTCCATGCCACATCGATGTCTTATATTTCACAAGATGAAATGAAGTCCGATAGGATGTGAGGTAGATGCGCTATGACATTTGTCACTTCAGTGTGAAATATCCTCTATTATTAAGATACGCCATTCAGTGAAGATTATATCTTGCAGGGTTAGTTCATTGCGGCGGTGCTGGTTTCGACGTTCGCTATCATCTCGGACATTTTTTATGTAAGGTGGGGGTGGCATAGTGAGTGTCCAGATTCTACGGTTATGGTGCCCAAGAATGGAATGAGGCGTATTGTAGCGCATCACTTGGCACTAAACATGAAAGCAAGTGTCAAAGAAATGATTCCAAACTTTGGACAAATCCTTCTCTATATGTATATATACAATATACGTGTGGCGTCTATTCCGAAAGAACAGACGTCACTTCAGATCCTGCAGTTGTTATTGTTTTTATATTCACAGAATATATGACTTCAATTGAGAATGGGCAAAGCTGAAAATGTGTACCCAGCCGGGGTTCGAACCCAGGTCTCCTGCAGTTGCGATGACCCCTACATCACTGGGGACACAGTGATCACCGCACCTGCAAGGACTACCGAAGCACGTGGATGTTCATGCATGCAAAAATCAGGCATTATGGCTCTGTCATTAGACCCGAGGTACTATACGCAGGAGAAACCTTTTCACTCCATAACAAGATGCCACTACAAAATCTACAAAAAGAAGAACGAAAGATTAATATCAAAATTTTTAGGCCACGAAAAACTGAAGCTGGATCTAGACTGCAAACCAACAAAACTACAGAGAAATTTTGAAATGTTGCTGTTGACATTACCGAAAAACTCCTGAAAGTGTATGAACACGTACACAGACTTCCTGAATGTAGAGTCACGCGCCAGATACAGCCACTGAAAAGCGTAAAGGTATGACGTGGGCCGAACAAGTACGAAGAGACCGTACTGATGCTCAACTCACCTTTCAGACCACTGCAGACGTAACATCTACAGAAGCAAAATAGACAAGTGGGAAGTCCAGACAGATACAAGTGCCAAAAAACCGGCACAAGTGGACGGATGACAGAAAGAAATCCTTGAGCGAGAAAATGAAGGTCTCATGGGAAAATAGCAGGAAGAACTGCAGAGGCTTCACCTGACCCACAAAGATCTACTACATGTATAGGTCAGAAATTCTAACTTCCATCTCAGATTTCAGTGTTCTAATAGTTCATTATTTTTTATAAAGGCAAGTGAAAAATATTCATTATAATTTTATCACACGGAAAATTTAGTGGCTGTACCGCACCAAGACAATAAAATATTACAATTGATATCCTACAGCTATATGGACAATAATTCGTTGTGTAACGGCTGAACATGTTACCAATTGTTCAACTGAAAATTTTTGGGTACATGTGCATTTGTGTTTAGGCAAAAACGCCTTTGGAAATATTAAGACATCAGAAATATATCAGGCTGTAAACCACATTTGTATAATGACAGCATATTACGAGCTATGATTTTTGCGAAGGTTGGAGAATCATTAATAAAACAAACAGGGAAATAATAACCCACGTAATGGAATGATCACCTGTATTTTACAGGGACACGCCGTTTAGGTGCCCAAACTTTGAGTATAATTTCAAAGGAGCTATAAAGGCAATATAATTAAATGGAAACGTGTCCCACTTAGAATGGCAGGTGCACCTGATATAAATAACGAAAGAAATTAACTCAACTACACTCAAATAAGATACTAAAAATACACCACTATCTTCCAATATGGAGTTAAAAAATTTTAAACCATTGTTCATTTGTTGTTGTTGTGGTCTTCAGTCCGCAGGCAAGTCTCTTCGTCTGAGAATACGTTCGGCAACCTACATCCTTTTGAATCTGCTTACTGTATTCGTCCCCTCGGTCTCCCTCTACAATTTTTACCCCACACACTTCGTTCTAATGCTAAGTTGACGATTCCTTGATGTCTCAGAATGTGTCCCACCAATCTATCCCTTCTCTTAGTCAGGATATGCCAGAAACTCCTTTTCTCCCCAATTCGGTTAAGCACCTCCTCATTTGTTATGTGATCTACCCATCTAATTTTCATCATTCGTCTGTAGCACCACATCTCGAACGCTTCTATCATCTTTTTGTCTGAACTGCTTATCGTCAACGTTTCACTCCCATACAATGCTGCATTCCAAACAAATGCTTTCAGAAAGGACTTCCTAACATTTAAATTAATATTGGATGTTTACAAGTTTCGCTTCTTCAGAAATGATTTTCTTCCCATAGCCATTCTGCATTTTACATCTTCTCTACTTCGGCCATAAAAAGTTATTTTGCTACCCAAACTCATCTACAACTTTTATTGCCTCATTACCTAATCTAATTCCTTCGGCATCACCTGATTTTCTGATATTACATTCCATTACCTTAGTTTTACTCTTGTTAATGTTCATCTTATATCTTCCTTTCAAGACACTGTCCATTCCATTCAATTGCTCTTCCAGATCCTTTGCAGTCTCTGAAAAAATTACTATGTCGTCGGGAAACCGCAAACTTTTTATTTCTTCTCCCTGAACTTTGATTCCCTCTCCAAATTTCTCCTTCCATTCTTTCACTGCTTGCTCAATGTATAGATTGAACAACATTGGGGAAAGACTACAACCCTGTCTTACTCCCTTCCCACCTCTGCGTCCCTTTCTTGCGCTTCGACTCTAATAATTGCTGTCTGGTTTTTGTATAGGTTGAATATAACTCTTCGCTCCCTATATTTTACCCCTGCTACCTTCAGAATTTGGAAGAGTGTATTCAGTCGTGTATCGAATGTTAAAACTTGTAGCATTCAAAATGGACTTTTGTAATGGCAATAAATTATTCCATTAAATTTTTATAGCGATCTATGCCATTTTAATTTTGTACAAATAATTTGTTTTAAAAAGTTACAACAAATCACAATATGACCACCTTCCCTTCCTGATAATGTTAGGCTTCACGGATTACTATTAGTCTACCATTCCACTCCTGAACAGCACGCTGTAAAAACGAACCCGTATTATCTCTCTTAAGAGTTTGTTGTATTTGGGGGCGATCCTTTCAATCAATGTATTAAGGCAACAGCCAAGCTCGCTTTTAATTTTTTTTTCAGATTACTGGTTTCGCAGTTTAACTTCCACGGTGAGTTTTATAAAAATATGTCGTCAGTCTCTTTCGTCACTTAAAAAACTTCCTTTAGTTCAAAAAGGGGTCCACTACTCAGGAACACATATTTTCAATAATTTACCAGCAACCATAAAAAATTAAGCTACAAATTAAGATCAGTTTAAGAGGAGCCTAAAAGACTTTCTAGTGGGCAACTAATTCTACTCCTATAATTTGCTCATGGCAGGAAGCGATCTTACAAATGTATTTTGTTAATAATGAAACGCCAAGATCGCGGTATTTCGTCTTCATTTATAACAGACGACCGCTTTCGATGTACGTCGACATCATCTACTGGTCTCTAAGCGCGAACATAAAACGTACGGTTACACAAAAACCAACAAAGGAACGTGCCACATAACTCTATGCATAGGTAATCATATTTCAACAGTTTTTTCTCACATCCCTTCCCTAAATTACAACATTATTACATAACTGCATAATGTAGCCAGTTGCATAGTACTGGTGGGTCTTCACAAATTAAAATATGCTGTTTGGTTGTCAGATATAAAATTCGTGTACTCATATATACATAAATAACCACCATATTGTACAATTTTGAGTGACAACAAGCTGCTAACAGGCGGCGTTGTGATCACTATAAAGTTACCTTAACATGCCGCATGTTAAGCATGTTAAGGTCGTCTGTTATAAATAAAGACGAAATATCGCTATCTTGGCATTTTATTATTCACAAAATTCACATTAATCTAGTCCACTGGTAAAGTTTAAAATACAACCAAATAAGTATCTGTATTCATACTATTAGTACTATTATATTATCAGCTTGTAAAGAAAATTATGTATCTTTATTAGTATTTTTATATTATAAGCTTGTACCGAGCGAGGTGGCGCAGTGGTAACGCACTGGACTCGCATTCGGAAGGATGGTGGTTCAAATCCACCTCCGGCCATCCAGATTTAGGTTTTCCGTGATTTCCCTAAATCACTCCAGGCAAATGCCGGGATGGTTCCTTTCAAAGGGCACGGCTGATTTACTTCCACATCCTTACCAAAAACTACGCTCCGTCTCTAATGACCAAGCTGTGGACGGGACGTTAAACCCCAAGCTCCTCCTCCTCATATGAGCTCGTAAAAATATATGTATAAAAATGACATGTTCCTCACCCAGGAGGATCTCCTCAACGCGGCTCTGTGGAACGAACAACTAATCTAATCTAATCATCACAGTCGTCCTGTCGGGGCTAAAGAACGGTGCCGGGAGCGGTTCCAGAATGTTGATCCCACTGATTGGAGGAAACAAGCTTCAACACGACAATGAATCAGCACGGGTTTAGGAAACATCGTTCATGTGAAACTCAGATTGCCCTTTTCTCACATGACATCTTGCGAGCCATGGACGAAGGGCAACAGGCGGATTGTGTTTTTGTCGATTTCAAAAAGGCGTTCGACGCGGTGCCACACTGCAGACTGCTAACGAAGATACGAGCTTATGGAATAGGTTCACAGATTTGCGACTGACTGGAAGACTTCCTAAGTAATAGAACGCAGTACGTTGTTCTCGACGGCGAGTGTTCATCAGAGACGAGTGAATCGTCAGGCGTGTCCCAGGGGAGTGTGATAGGACCGTTATTATTTTCTATCTATATAATTGATCTGATGGACAGAGTAAGTTGTAATTTGCGGCTGTTTGCTGATGATGCTGTGGTGTATGGGAGGGTGTCGTCTGTAACTGACTGTAATAGCATACAGGTTGACTTAGACAAAATTTCTAGTTGGTGCGAAGAATGGCAGCTAGCTCTCAATGTAGAAAAATGTAAGGCGATGCGCATGAGTAGAAAAAACAATCCTATAATGTTCGAATACAGCATTAGTAGTGAGCTTCTTGATGCTGTCGCGTCGTTCAAATATCTAGGCGTAACATTGCAGAGCGATATGAAATGTAACGAGCCTGTAAGGACAGTTGTGAGTAAGGCGGACAGCCGACTTCGGTTTATTGGGAGAATTTTGGGAAGATGTACTTCACCTGTAAAGGAGACCGCGTATAAAACGCTTGTACGACCACGTCTTGAGTATTGCTCAAGTATTTGGGATCCGCAGCAGATCGGTTTGAAGGAAGACATAGAGGCGGTTCAGAGGCGAGCAGCTAGATTTGTTACCGGTAGGTTCGACCAATGCGCGAGTGTCACGGAAATGCTCCGGCAACTCAATTGGGGATCGCTGGAAGAAAGACGACGTTCTTTTCGTGAATTTTTGTTAAGTAAATTTAGAGGGCCGGAATTTGAAGCTGAGTGTAGTACGATCTTGCTGCCGCCTACTTACATTTCGCGTAAAGATCACAAAGACAAGAGAAATTAGGGCTCGTAGGGAGGCATATAGGCATTCTTTTTTTCCTCGTTCAATTTGGGAGTGGAATAGGAAAGGAAATGCCTAGTAGTGGTACAGTGTACCCTCCGCCACGCACCTTACGGTGAATTGCGTGGTATGTATGTAGATGTAGATGTGTCAACTAACAATTTTAATGTGTCGGTACAGTTCATAACATTGTCCAAAATCATCGTAAGATCAATAATTGTTAGTTTTATTGTTGTCATTATTACAATAAGATTAAGTAAAATATAGTTGAAAGTGCTGTCGTGCATACCTTGTTGGCTCCGAAGATAAGCACTAAGGCGGCGATTATCTTGAGAATTCCGAGTATGAGCTCGACGTACGGGAAGCCGTCCCAGACTGAAACACGTAGTGCACAGAATGCTGTGATACTGTATAAGCACTGCAGTCACTCACAAGATTTATCTTATTATAAACAACAACATTGTTATTTTAAAAGTAGACTCCAACTTTAAGTAGCACAAGTGAGTGTGATAAATATTTGCCGTGAATCTGATTGGTCACAGTCGTCATGTCGGAGCACACAGACTGTGTCAGAAAGGTGGGGAACCATTTGCCTCGCCAAAAAGTTTTGCATGCTAACATATTCGCTTTCATTTGAAACAGAACATGCGAAATACTTGTCCCCCTTGTTCCCTGATACAGGAGTTTTCATACGAAGCATCTCACTCGCACTTACACTGTCTAGTATGTGTCCTCACCTGCTGTCTCATTTTCTCTATTGATACTTTCTTTTGTCTGTCTCTCTCACTGTCACTGTGTTCATCCATTTCTTTCGATAATACTTACTATTGCCTTATTCTATCATTTTCATTGTCCCTCTATCATTCCCGGTTTTCTATTCTTTTTCTCTCTCAAATTGCCACTGCCCTTTTTATTGTCGCAGTCTGCTGTCTTCCTCTTCCGTCAACTCTGACTACTCTGTACATACGTCCTTGATGATTGATTGGTCGGGCTGTTAACCCCTAGTTCGATACATGTTGACTCATTGGTGGGAACAGAAGAAGGGATAAAGTGGAAACATTTTCCTTGTTCAATGATCTGGGAGTCACACCACCAATCTTATGTAGGTAACCAATCTATCCCTTTTTTCAATTTCATCTGTGTGTCCGTCTGTAAATCTATCGGACCAAACTGCGGGGTCATCAGTCCGTAGCTTACAAACTACTTAAACCTAGGTAAACTTACCTACGGACAAACACACACACCCATGCCCCAGGGAGGACTCGAACCTCCACGGCGAACAACCGCGCGCTCCGCAGCGAGACGCTTTAGACCGCTCGGCAACTCCACCGCGGCACAATTTCACCGACGCCTTTATTTTTCTCCAGCTTCTACTATATCTATCCATTTATCTTTTTCACTACAACTGTGTCACTAAGACTGTCTGCTCTTTGTCTCCTACCCTCTCATCTCACTTCAACCCTCACTGTCTGTCTCCCAATAACTCTCCCGCGAGACACCATGTTAACCGAATGCTGGCGTGGCGCAGGGGATAGCGTCACCGGCTGCGGTGCTGAAGGTCGCCGGTTCAATCCAGTCCACAGGAAAAAATTTATTTCTTTGCAATTAACAATTAGAGAATGTTCTACATCTTTCTTATGTCACTTGTAAATTCTATTTGTTTCTTATGTTAACTATGCTTTTATTTCTGGTACATTCTGTCTGTGTATAAATAGCAGAGCACTCTGCCCGAGAGGCAGTTAGTGATATATATGAACAGGGAATACATAACCATACCATTACATACTGTGAGGAAGGCGGAATAAGGACCGAAACAGCTAATTTCGGAACGTAGCTGGCTTTCTTGCATCTCGAGTATGATGAAATGTTGAGGACACATTAATAACGAGAACCTGACGACAGAAAATGCCGGGAATCGATGCGGGGACATTTCATGACAACTACACCACTCCTTTCAAAATATCCATGCTTTTGAGAAGCTAAGCTTCTCTCCTATGATGGTCCAACCATCCCAGATGCTCCTCGCTAGATTGCTGACTCTAATCTTATAATACAGCGTAACACATCACTGCCAGTTTACGACTGCATCTCGCCGATCTCGTAACCGTTCGATGGAGATAATTGTTTACTTTCTTCCTATAAATCCCCTTTGTCTACGTCGTGGTACGAAATTAGTTCATCTTGTAATGTGAGGTATTCCTCCGATAACGTTTCGAAATTCTTGCGAAATATTTCTTCTGTAATTTCTACGTGCTCTTTTATTATTATAAAAGAAGGAAGAGATATTTTTGAGAAAAAGGTACACACTGATCGCAAGTGACGTGTTTGATCATATTATTGGAAATTTTCTGTAAAGCGATTCAGCCTCACTAGGACGTTCACGTTCTCCTGCTGACCAAGTACGAGGCACATCCTAAAGTCATATGCACGGAGAAAGATGGCGGTAGAATCACGTATGCAACGTATAAAAATTATTAATTAGTAAAGATAAGGGACCAAACTGTCATCAGTCAGAAGACTTACAAACTACTTAAACTAATACTAAGAACAGCACACACACCACGTCCGAGGGAGAACACAAACCTCCGACGGGCTGCGACCGCGCGAACTGTAGCAAGAGTGTATCCCCAGTCCCGTGCGGCGAATGTATAAAGAACGGTTCTTTGGCAGTACTTCCGTTATTTGTGTGAACGGGTTTCCAACGTGAATATGGACGCACACTGGAACTAATAGACTTTGAATGCAGAGAAGTAGTTGGAGCTCGACTCATTAGACATTCCATTTTTGAATCGTTAGGTAATCTGCAGCATCAGGAGCGTACCGAAAATACGGAATTCCAACCCTTTCCTCTCACAGCGGACAACGCAGTGGCCGACTTCACAAACTTAAAGACCAAAACCACAGACATTTGTGTAGAGGTTTCAGTGTTAAGAACCACTGCTAGAAACTATCGCACACTTAAGTGCGGGACAGACGACGAACATGCGTTACGATAGTGCGACGCAGTTTGATGTTAATGGGCTTTAGCTAGGTTCTAGTGACTTCGCTAACAGCACGACATCGACTGCAACGTCCCTCCTTGTCTTGTGACCACTTAGGGTGTAACCTAGCCCACTGGAAAGTCATGGCTCGGTGAGATTTGTTCCGATTTCACTTGGAAAGAGACGATGTAACTTTCGCGTACGGCACACACCTCACGAAACTTCAGACCCAAGTCTTCGTCAAGGAATTGTGTAAGCTGGTGGTGGCTCCAAAACGGCATGGGCTGTTTTGCATGGAATGAACTGGGTTCTCTGGTCCAACCGAATCTGCAATAGACTGGTAATTTTTATATTCGGGTACTTGGAGACCACTTTCAGTCATACATGAATTTTCAATTTCCAAACAATATTTATGGATTTCCAAACAATATTTATGGATGACACTAAACCGAGCTACAACTGTTCAAGATTGGACGAAGAACATTTTGGACAATTCCAATGAATGATTTGTCCACCCAGATGCAGCGTTACTGCAGCGGACTTCCAAAGACTTGTCGAGTTCATGCCATGTTGGCTTGATAAACTTCGCCAATCAAAAGAACGTCGGACATGATATTAGGAGGTATGCAATGACTTCTCTTGCCTCAGTGTATATTGTATAGGACAGTAGTAATAGCGGAGACTGTAGCGAAGTGTAACGAAACTTGAAAATATTTATGAGTAACCATCCATAGTTCAAATGTTTGTAAACATATTGGATCAAACTGCTATGGTCATCAGCCCCTAGACTTACACACTAAACTAAGGACAACACACACACACACAAACAAACACATGTGCCAGGGAGGACTCGAACCTCCGACGTTGAGTGACCGCGTGCTCCGCAGCAAGGCGCCTTAGGGCGCTCGGCCACTCCACCGCACCCCATACAGAGCCACAAAATAATACAAAAGGCAGGAAAAGTAATGGTTTCTTTGGATTCATCGAAAGAATGTTAGAGATATGCAATTCATCCACGAAACTAGCTGCTCCAATGACCTTTTCCAGTAATAGGAGCCTATTCAACTGGTGTGGATTCACACAATCCCTTCACCTGCCACCAACGACGACATACTATAAGCTAATTATAAATCTGATATAAAGAAATTAATTTTGTTTGTTTGCTTGTATGTTTGTTCGTACGGTTAATCCGATTGCAGATAACAATTAGTCAACATATTGCTATCATTTTATCTGAGGTTACCGGTATAATCATATGACTGTAAGACCCACAGTTCACGAGATATGACGTCGTGAACAATGAGTTGCGTGAAAATATTCGGCATTACAAATGCTGTTTAAATTTATTACTCCTCCCTACTGAATGTATTCGCAACTTACGACGGAAACTGTCCATTTATGCCAATGCATGTACATATAAAATTATTTCATTATACGATTTATGATTTAGGAGATATGGCTTTATAAACACTGAGAGGCATCAGTAACTGCCGCGTCATGTTTGTTCGTATTTTATGCGCTTCCTGAGAGTTCATCCGATTGCGATGAAACTTTGCACACTTTATACTCCAAAGAAAAGGAAAGACACTGTCAGCATAAACTTTTGTATTTTGCATGGTAAACTCTTCGTATTTATTCCGAAATGGATGAAAGTTTTGCACACTTATTCTTTAAATCAAAAGGAACATCATCGTCTATGTAAGATTTCATACGGTACATGGTGGAGAGTATCCTGCAATAAACTTCAATCATCAGCATTAAACTTAACAGAGTTACATAATTTTTCACTGCTGGAGGAGGCAGTGTTCTGAGGAGGTGACATGCAGATAAAGTGGAGATGGGCATAGACAGGTATAGAGAGGGGAGGATATGAACATAAAGGGAGGGGGGAGGAGAAAGAGAGAGAAGAAAAGATGGACAGAGGGAGAATGGGAAAGGAGAGGTGGACTAAAGATTAGAATAAATAAGTAATCGGGCGACGCCGGATTTTCATCTAGTTCTTTAGTTCCCATCAATGTATTTCTGACTGCAGTCCACAGCCATCATTGACAGGAACGGCTGACTACGTCATTTTGACGTCACTTCTTTGGCTCGTTCTACTGCAAATAGACTCTCCCGCAGACTACAGTAGACTACAGGAGGGCAGGGCACAAGTAATGTAGACTCAATTGCGAATACTCTTATATATATATATATATATATATATATATATATATATATATATATATATATATATATATATATATATATATATTAACCTAGAAGTTTGAGAATGAAAGTTCACATTTGTATCCGAGATAGATAACACTTGCTCACAAACAAACAATTCTGAGACATGGCACGTATACGTATGTCGAAAATGACCAGTACGTATTACATACTTACCTTATTAAATTGTAACGAGTCACTGGAAACTAAGTTTGGTTTCCTAAAATACTCAAAAAATATGCCTGAATAACCACAATATTTATTTGTATAGAGTTTAATTAGATCTTCATCGATACCACAATGTGTCAAACTTCGTAGAGATCAGTCCACTTTTTAATTCTTATAGAGCAATGGCGCTATAATAAATTTCTTTGAAAAGATCCAGTACAGAATCGTGAGTTTCGGGTCTTGGTACTCGGTTCCTATTTCATCTACGATTAGGGGGTTAAACGTTTATGGTTCAATATAAAACAATAATTCAAATTCCCGAAACATATATTGTGCCATTTTACCAAAGATGTCGAGTAGTAAGAGAGGAGTTGATTTAAAATTTGTTCCCATTAATGTAAATTGCTGGGGTGTTACTTCGACATTGCAGAGCCTCGGTAACATGGATACGAACTACATAAAGAAATGACGAGGTAGAATTAAAGTCTGTGTTGTGGAGGGAGACGTGCTTTCAGACAGTCCGTGTAGTCGCTTTATCCACAAAGTTCTGATAGCTAAAGGGTTCATTCTGCCTACTGTACGGTCATAAATTCAACCACAGCGATGGCAAGGTAGATGATGCTGGTTTCGGGATTTGAACTATTCGAATATTCGAACTGCCATTCGAATCCCCAGCACACTGAATAGATTCAGCTTTGGCTCCATATGGCAAAACCTTGAGTACCTTCGCGGAGAAATGGTTCACTGTCCGAAAGTATCCTGAACAGTTTTAGACAAATAAAAATCGAACCTGGGAACTTTGCCTTCCGCGGGCAAGCTCTCTACCGACTGAGCTATACCGACACGACTCACGATGCATTACAACTTTACTTCCGCCAGTACCTCGTCTCCTACTTTCCAAACTTCACAGAAGCTCCCCTGCGAACCATGCAAGACTAGCACTCCTGGAAGAAAGGATATGGTGGAGACATGGCTTAGCCACAACCTAAGGGAAGTTTCCAGAATGAAACTTTCACTCTACAGCGGAGTGTGCGTTGATATGAAATTTCCTGTCAGTTTAAAATTGTGTGCCGGAACCGGGACTCGAACCTGGGACCTTTGCCTTACGCGGGCAAGCGTTCTACCGCCTGAGTTATCCCGACACGACTCACGATGCCGCCTCACAACTTTACTTGAGCCAGTACCTCGCCTCCTACTTTCCAAACTTCACAGAAGCTCTCCTGCGAACAATGCAAGACTAGCACTCTTGGAAGAAAGGATATGGTGGAGACCTGGGAAGGCAAAGGTCCCAGGTTCGAGTCCCGGTTCCGGCACACAATTTTAATCTGCCAGGATGTTTCATATCAGCGCACACTCCGCTGCAGAGTGAAAGTTTCATTCTGGAAATAAAAATCGATCTGCACAGACACATACTATCGTACATTACTGTATGCGGGCACTGAGTCATAGTGATTTATGTTGAGCAACCCACGTCGTGTGCTGACTGGAACACCATAATTCAAGGTCGAGCGCAGTGTATTCAGTGACAAGTGGCACAGAAACTACGAGGCGAACCTGCAAAGGCATCTGAGGTGAAAATCCTGCCCATTTCTCCCTATTTCATAAGCGTCAGTAATCCGTGATCATGATGACGACAACTTGCTGCCGACAGTAAATCGAAGTAGAGATTCCAATGAAAACAAACTAAGAACCAGTACCACCACAACGAGCTAATCAAGAAACAGAAAACAGGCGGACTTAATTGTCACACAGAAAAAGGTTGTTGAGGAACATAATCGTGAACTACAACATGTCAAAAAATACAGCCGCGGCAGATTAGCCGTGCGCAGTAAGGCGACCAGCTGCGGTGCGCGCGGCGGCTCGCCGTCAGGGGTTCGAGTCCTCTCTCGGGCATGAGTGCTTGTGTTGTTCTTGGCATAAGTTACATACGTTAGTGTCAGTAGTTTGTAAGCGTAGGAACTAATGACCACCGTAGTTAAGTACCTTAGATTAAGAAAACATTTGAACATTTTTGAAAAAAAAAAAAAAAAAAAAAAAAAAAAAAAAAAAAAAAAAAAACAGTGAATTTGAGGGAAGAACAAGAAGCGATGAACTGCTGCCACGTGAGCAGACCGAGCAGTCGGACAAAACACTAAGATAGAGAGGCGAAGGTAGCAACTGTCGGCAAAGAAGCGCCCAGTAAGGAATCAAGTTATAATGGATGGAAAGAGAGGTCCTAAGAAACGGGTTACAGATTGTCCAGTATCAAGTGTGAATCCCTGAGCAACAGACTGGCCAATAGAACCGTAGAAAACGTGGGCGAAAAAATGACGGATACCTGAATCGACAACAGAAGCACAGGACAAAATTCATGGAACATTTAGGCTGCGGCTGTAACAATGACGAAGAATATCCAGAATACAGAGAAAACCGATGCCGCAGAATGTTTCCATTATAATGCCTAGCCGGCCGCAGTGGCCTAACGGTCTGCGGCGCGCCAGTCACGGTCTGCACGGCCACTACGGTCGGGGGTTCGAATCCCCCCTCGGGCATGGAAATTTGTGCCGTCCTTAGTGTTAGCTAGTTTATAAGTAGTTTGTAAGTTTAGGGACTGATGACCCCGCAGTTAAGTCCCTTAAGCTTAACAAACATTTGAACATTTTATAATGCCTACTATTAAAGTGGACCATTCGCAGTCATTTACAATCGGCACAGTAAAAATGAATAAAATACGCAGTGCCATGAAATTAAAATACGTTCAAGATTTATTATACGCCGCGGACATAGATATCTCGATGCTATAAGTGTTGACTGACACTGATTTGGGAGATTACCAGGTTGTGACATCACAGATACAGGGGGAAGCTGATTGTTTCCACGTGAAAGGCGGGTCTTGCCAGGCTGTTTGGTTTCCCAGCCGGCAGGCTAACAGTTTGGACTTAATGAATGGAGTTACAGGTAATTAGGGTTTTCCTAATGTACTCAGAAACAGGAGAAGGCGGTCTTGACTGAGCGAGGGCGGCTCTCGCAGATTGCAAATAAAATACTATACAGCCACACACATTATTGTAAAAAATCCATATAAAATCAGGGAATGATCATAAGGCAAATATAATTATATGAATGGATTCAGGAGATTTGGGAGAATCAAGCGCCGTAATTACAATTTAAATATCCCTTACAGATAAAAAGCCAATTAATTTCATTATTATAATAATGATATTATAAGACATATTTACAATTATTGATACATAGTCGTTATCAATAATAGTTTAAGAAGACAATGGACTGCTTTGCACCACGATACCTATCATAAAAGACGTACTACGTTATTTCCGTAATAATAAACTTTTACTCTGTTGTTCTGCTTTTCGTTGAGATAGTAATATCCTTGTGTCAGAACATAGATTCCACCACAGAAACACAAAACATGAACCCAGCAAAGCGTATTAAATTTATATATGTATTTCATTATATTTAATATTATTCTCAGTAACGTTCGCTTTTTATGTTGTAGAATGCCACTTAAATATTTCATGGCCGACTAAAAATAGTAGATATTCAGCAGATAAGTTATACATAAACAACTATATGTATTAATTGTGGACAAGAACTGAATATATTTGCATAAAAAGCCGTGATAAATTAAATATTAATTGTGTAACATTTCGACGGCGGCCGTATATTTGAACAGTGAAACGCCACGCTTAATAGCTATCTGAGCAAAGAGCTTCATTCTCAGCCTATTTTAGTATAGTTAAATATGCATTTGTTTGTTAAATGTAAACAATATTTGTAGGGAGGTGGTCAGAACATTTAATTGTGTCTTATTCAAATGTACAATATTTTTGAAGGAAACTTGTATTTTAAAGATAAGGCGTTAGGATGCGCGGAAGGATACATTTTGGGAGCAGGTAGAGCACGCTTTCGAACGCTTGGGACTCGTAAGTTCGACGCGGTGGTGAAAGATTGTGACGCTGGGCGGTCTGAAGCCGCGTTACGAACTTTTGAATAGGCATGTGTGGACTTAGAAAATTTACAGGACTGTGACTGCGAACTTAGTCTCTGCTTGAAAAGTGATATACTATGCACGGTAGTAGGGCTGTGGAACGGTGATAATTCATCAATCGTGTAGGCCTACCCGTGTGATGACAAACTGTTTTATAACAAATAATGTAATTAATCGCGGATTAATTTGGAACTGCAATGTTCGATGGACTTCACTTATTTACGAGTTATAATTTGGAACTTTTACTCTCGAGTGCATGTGTTAATTATTGTGCCTCTCATGAACAATAGATGGGGGAATATTCAGTTATTTCCTCATTTTCATGTTTAAAATGAGTAATAAAATCCATTTATAAAGATTTACTTCGTGAGTGAATCACTTCTTTACCTTAGAATCCATTTTGTTGGTTATTCAGAGCTTTAATTTATGTTTGATTAAATATATTTTCGCCTCATAATATGCAAATTGGTAGACTGGCTAAACTACAGATTAATTATTGATTATGTGTAAACAGATTAGGTAGCTGTTTAGGGCATAGAAACTGACATATATAAGTCACCCCTATGAACAGAGAAGACAAGCCAGAAAACTTTTACTACCCTGAGTTATGTATTGCCCAATTCTAATTGGTGAGTACCGATAGGAAAGTCGCAAGGCTATAATGCTAAAAAGAGTGTACGTAGTGACCGGGAAGTGGGAAATGCTATCCTCGCAAAAGAATGTGTTATCGTTAAAGATCTGGCCAGACTCCCCGATATTAGAGGTCTTGCAGCCACCGTCAACAACACGCGGCTGATAAAGATATATGCCCAGTCTGGCAAAAGTTTTAAAAGTTGAAATTTTTCCATTTTATAACGCACAGTTTGATGTCATAATACTGGCTGAAGATTTTAATTGAGTCATCCACTCCAAAGAGCAAATACGTGGGTGTAATTACAGCAGACATTCAAAGAAGTATAGTCGTCAGTTTAGAGCATACGTATCGCGCACATCCTGGTTTTACGTATGTTGGAAAGTAGAGTTGACATTTATGTGTCCAACAGCCTCAAAACACACATTTTGCAGATCGAAGTATTGCCGATAAGCTTCTCCACGCGGCATTCACCTGTACCCTCAATATAAAGAAACATGACTTCTACAGGGCCAGAGGTCAATGGAAGTTCAACATTTCGCATTCAGAAGATCCAGAATGTCGAGGAGCTTTCAGCAAGACGTGGAAGGAATGCGTGATTAAATGCAATAGCTACAACTCTGTTTTAACTTGGTGGCTCAATTGTGCCAAACCAAAATTTCGTAAGTGCTAAATGAATCGCATGAAAAATACTGGTGGCAAAAACCGTTAGTAGAATTCTACGTCCAATGTCTGTGGGAACTTGACACTAACGTCATCGAAAATTACACCAAAATTGAGAAAATACAAGGAAAAATCTGTGCTGAGATCGAAACATGTGGAAGGCATTAAAATCAGATCCAGAGCCACGAACACAGCACACAATGAAGTAACGTCTATATACCACTTCATACGTAAAATGAGAAGAAATGTAAAGAAAATATTGACAGAATTAAAGTTGCAGGATGGATGAACACTCACAAATCAGAAATACAATTAGATATCACTAGGCTAATCTCTTGGCCACCCAAATAATAGATTCGAAATTGAGGTATGAATTGACGTTCAATCTGTAAAAAGACTCAACCTCGACATCTAGTGGCATCTAGTGGAAGAAATTAATGAAGATGACTTGAGATCCAGAATTTTTCAAAGCTCAAAGACGTGACGTGACGATATTCATGTAGAAGTTTATCAAACTTTCTCTCAAGTGATAAAGAATCTATGTATATATAAATGAATGTTTGTCTGTATGTCCTCTATGTGTTCATTATCCGCTCAATCAATTTCAATGAAACTTTGGTGAACTGTTCACCGTACGACCACGAATGTTCCTGACCCAAAAACAAAAGAGCACGACACAAGCTCAGAAGATACATCATAAATAATGAGAGGCTACCTCATGAGAATACCAATATAAATGCGTCAATCATTGGAAAATGGGAGTAGTTGGGAACCTGCAACAAAGTTTGCATGTAATGTCGGACGTTTATGAAGCGTTTTGTAACAGACCCCCCTCCCCACACACACACATGAATCAAAAAGAAGTCTGCTGCTCACTATAGTTTAGCTGTAGATGCCGTAAAACTGCATTAACTTTTATCAAATAAAGTTAGCATTACAGATTTGCATGTTACTATTTATTTTTGTTTGAAAGTCTCCCTTAATTCTGTTGCATCCAAAATTAAGCAATCTGTTTTCTTAATCTCTATCAATATAAAAGCGAAAGGACACTCACTCACTCACTGACTAAAACGAATTCTCGAAAACTACTTCACCTATGAAGCTGAAATTTGGCAGGAATATAGTTCATAGGTAGAAAACGTCAGCTAAGAAAGTATTTTGTAATAGGTTCATGGCGGAGAATACTTCTACAGACTTATGAAATCTACAGTTTCATTCCGATTTTCACGAAATTACACACGCTTGACCTTCAGAACAAGAGGAACGTCACTGTGTACGTTAAGTTACATTCCGTGCATGGGGGAGGGTACTTAATAACATAAAAATTGATCCTTAAATACCTTGATCGCGCCATAACTTGAGAACGGCTCGACCGATTTCTCATATAATTTATTTGGTGTTTACGTTATTCTCAGAACAACGGTTGTATGAAATAAAACTGGAATATTTGAGAACAACAAAGTGCGTTTTTCAATGTGACCCTGCGTTTCTGTTGCATAGAAATCTATAGTTTTGTTCTGGTATTGACGAAATTTTGAAAACTCTACCTTAAAAACAAGAGGAATGTCACTGTCTGTATAAAACATAGTTCGTTCCAAGGTGGAGGGTACTTAACTTACGGAATTTTACAAAATGCATAGTTTTGCTCCAATATTTATGAATTTTTGCACCTATGAACCGTTAAACAAAGAGGAAGATCATTAGGTACATAAATGTTTGCATGGTACATGACAGATGGTACCTTGTAGGAAACTTTGCCGAGAGAGGGAAAGGTGGAAACTAACAGAGAGATGGGAGAGAAAGAGGTGGATGCAGGGAGCGGGGGGAAGGGGATGTGGACTACGAGAGTGTATGATATATAAACTCCCGGGCAACACCGGGTTTACAGCTAGTAAACATATATCTCTGCAATGAATTGATGGACCCAAACGTTACTATTCTCAATGAACTCGGAGAAGGAATAGTTGTCTTCATTCCGAAAAAATCTGGGAGTAATTAAACAAAGGATGAAAAGCGTCGTACATCTTGTTACGGGACGTCAGCAAACTAATGTACGTCTCCGTAGTCTAGTGGACAGCGAGGTAGATTGCCAAGCAGGAGGCTCAGGTTCGATTCCCGGTCGCTTTAGAGATTTTCTACACTCGGGGACTGGGTGTTGTTGTGTTGTCCTCATCATGATTTCATCATCGTTGACGCGCAAGTCGCCCCACGTGGCATCAGTAAAAGACTTGTACCAGGCAGGCCGAACACGATCCCAGCTAGGGTCCAACGGCCAAAACTGACACACGAAATCATCACCAAACTAGTGTGGGCAAATATAGAATCATCTAGAAGGATACAGAGACATCATGGCCAGAGCTGACGGCAGCAAACTGAGATGCTCCATAACAACAATAAATCTGGATAAGGCATTCGACAGAGTCAACCATCAGTTCGTATTAAACAGAATCCTAGAAATTTGTTTCCCACATCCGTTTACTGGAATAACATAAAACTTTCCCCAGGGTAGCACTTCATGAATTTCCATTAATGGTGAGCTAGACAGTATGATCGAAATAAACAGATCTATCAAACAGGAGTACTCAATTTCGCCATCGCAATAGAGCCACATATTCGCCACTCTAACGCGCCAGCTGTAAGTAATACAAATAAAAATGTTCAAATGTTTGTAGAGCTTATGGGACTTAACTACGGGGTCATCAGTCCCTAAACTTACAAACTACTTATGAACTAGCTAACTCTAAGAACGGCACAAATATCCATGCCCGAGGGGGGATTCGAACCCCCGACCGTAGTGGCCGTGCAGACCATGACTGGAGCGCCTCAGGCCCCTCGGCCACCAAGGTGACGAACTGTTGGTGGCATGCACTACACTTTCAGGAAATAGCCCTCTGTATCTTCCTGGACATCGAGGGGGCTTTTAGCAACACGACCTTCGATTCCATGGTTAGGGCAGCAGAGGTGCATGACCTAGGGACCACTTTATGTAGGTGGAATAGGGCCATGCTCAGTGGAAGGTAGAGGCTACCATGATGAATGAAAAAATGGTAATCAACACCACTAGGGGTGGCCCGCAAGGAGGAGCTCTTTCCCCTTTATTGTGAAATCTAGTGGTGAATGATCTCATTGGAGAATTGAACTCTAGGCAGTGCTTTTGCCAAGGATACGCAGATGATAATAATACCAGTAATACTTGGCAAATTTGCTGACACAGTGAAGAATACGGCACAAAATGCATTGGACATTGTGCAAGACTGGTGCAGAAAACAGGATCTGGGGGTTAGTCCTAAGAAGACTATTGTACCATTCACAAAGAAGCATATCCAACATTCAAGTTAGAATCTAAAGCTTTTCAATGAAGCGCTACCTGTGAAGAGGACACTTAAATATCTAGGGGTTACCCTAGATGAGAAACTGACATGGACCCCTCACATTAGGAATATTTGCTCCAAGGCCAAAGGTACTCTTGTAAGTACCAGGTGAGCTTGTGGTAAAAATTTGGGCCTGAGACCCAAGGGTATGCACTGGATATACACCACGGTGATTAGACCCAGGATCACCTACGGTGCGGTCGTGTAGTGGAAGAAGGTAGAACAGCATGTTGCTGCTAAGGAGCTTGGTGAGGTGCAGACATTAGCCTGCTTAGCCATAACAGGCGGAACTAGCAGCACACCAACTGCTGGGATGGAAACCATGCCCCCATTACACCTTTGGGTCAAGATGGAGGCAGTGGCTGGTGCATACAGACTCAAAACTGGCAACAACTGGAACTCTTTGGGATATCCAGAATCACACACTAAAATATTGAGTGAGGTAAATATAGGAAATGCCAGCCGACTATATTATAACCACATATTGCTTCAACAAGCCTTTCAATATAACAATTGGAAGTAGGGAGCAGTGGGAGAAAATAGTTCGACACCGTACGGGGATATTGTCTGGTTCACTGACGGGTCAAAATCAGACCAAAGCGTTTGGGCCGGGGTATACGGGGTGCAGCCAAGACTGGAGGGCGTCATCCCTCTAGGGAAACTGGCCTCAGTATTCCAGGACGAAATCACTGCCATCAGGGCGTGTGTGGAGGAGAATTTACGTAGGTGCTACAAAGATTGTAGTGGCAACGAACATGCCGACAGATTAGCCAGACTCAGAGACTCCATTTCTTGGACCGGAACCTGTCCTGACAATCAACAAGGCAATGATCAAATTGGAGCTACGTGACTGGCTCAGAAGACAGCACGTAAAATATTGGACCAAAGTTTATCAACAAAAACATGCCAAGGTAATGATGCCAAAGCCATGTTTTAAAAGAAGCTCTGCAATCCTGGGCCTGAACAGGAGAGAGATTAGACTCATGGTTGGATTGCAGACAGGCCATGGGAATTTAAAAAAAAAAAAAACCACCTACATACAATGGGAATAACAGAAGAGGACCCTAAATGTAGGATCTGTGATGAAACTGCATCACATCTGATCTTCGAATGCATTGCATTGGAGAGTAAAAGGCACAGAACATTTGGGACAACCAGACACGAAGAAATTGTGTCTAATAAAGAACTGGTAAAGGGACTCCTTGCACTGTTCAAGGACATTGGTTGGCTTTACTAGACATACAGGGAGCAATACCGCACAATAAACTTAGTTTCAGTGCGGGCAGTGGCGGGTTGGACCAAGACTGTTTTGGCTTCCCTGAAAAAATCAAATCAAATGAATCCCCTCGGCCACCGCGGCCGGCTGCAAATCGCATGTCACTCGATGACGTCAGTTTCGTCGTGAAGAGTGTTGTTGAAGTCGAGACGGCGTTTCGGACCATTAAGCAATTTGAAGCGGCCTCAAGAGCAAAACTGGAGCAAACCCAGACTTATGAATATCGGACTCGATGTAGACTGAGAGCACCATGATCAGCTGTAAGACACCCAAAGTATGAAATGTCTGGGCACTGATTTCGATACTAAACTACGGCACACCACTGCTGCAAATTAGCAAATTATACACATATCCTTTCGCAGGTACGGGCGGTGTAAAATCATACAATATGAAACACTCAGATGAGCTGCAAAAAGTTCAACTTGCGAAAAAAATACATTTCGTCATAGGTTGACTGCACGGTACAAATGCCTGACGCAATCGCAAATTGTATCCCAGCAGCTATTGGATTATGAAAGTTAAAAATGATATACTTACACTCCCAACTCGAGTCGGTGGCTTTAATTTAACGGATGTGTTCAGTAAGGCCAAAGCTCTCTATGTTAGATGCACTTACAAGCAGTGGCGAACGGCGCAAAACAGTCTCGTTTCACTCCTTCTAAATGAGACCATTCCGACTTATGTTCTACCACCGATAAATGTCGGACATATCCTAACTGGTCTATCACTTGAAATGCTTCCTGATGGTATACAGTTACATCCGCATTCGAATACCTGGCAAAGGACTCATGCAGGTTAAAGGAATCTATAAGTACCTAATGGAAGTCAAAGCGACAAATATGCTAGAGCAAAATTCCAAACACAAAAACTGGTCAGTCATATGGAAAAACGTACGCAGTCCACGTCTAACACTGCTCCTTGGAAGGAAAGTTACAACAAACTATAAACTTCCTGCACTTCACCTGGTAGCATCTCGTTTGTGCACCACATGCAGCCTTGTCGACAGCAATGAACATCGATTCGTATGTGTAAAATATCTCAAGGAGATATGGCACGGAATGTGGCCATAATGAATCGAACTACACCCCGGAATATAACACCAGCAAATGTCCTGATTCCGGGCGACAAACGATATCCTGCAATCAAACGGTACGCGACAAATTGGTTTATGGGGCGCACGACGTAAAGATATAAATGCATACAAGACTTTTTTAGTGTATTTGACAGAACAGCTACACGAGTTCCGACGCAAGAAGAAATATAAAGAATACTTCACAAATTTCGTAGATAAAACGATATTACTTTAACTCGATAGCACAGTGGTGCCGGGCGCCGTGGCTCAGCCCAGCTAAACGCCCTCTGTAATAAAAAAAGCTGAGCCAAATATACAACGAACAAACAAGAACGAACTGAAACAACGACTGCAAAACTTAACCCAGCTGCAAAAAAAAAAGGTGCCAAATTACAAATCCAAAGGTCGCGGGTTCCATCCCCGCCAGGTCCTAGGATATTTATCTGTCACTTTTCACTTCTTTCACCTCTGGCAGTGTTGTTGATGTAAAAAATGTCGAGTAGCGCCGTGGTTCGGAACCCACGTTAAACTGTAGGTCCCCCTATAACTTGCTGGGTAAGTCAGGTCGGAGGAAGGCAACGGCTTACCTCCTCCAAGCAGAACCATGCCTAGTAAAGCACTGTGGTGTTCAAACCAATCTTATCTTTTTACGTTAACTAAACTCACTGAGAGAACCGAACTTCTACAGAAGCAAGGCAGAACAGAAAAGAAAAATGTGGATACAATGTCTGACTAGTATTCCAAAAATTGTGAACTGGAGTGATATTAATGCAATTAAATACAACTTTTCTATGTCCACCACTCAAGGTTTATTCGAATTTTAAGTGCGAAAGATTATTTTCCTGGTGCTTTTTGAAGTGGATTACTTCTACCCTTTAAGGTAGGTAAATGGATAACGCGAAAAAGGAATATTTTTATCCAGAGAAATTATCCGGGGACGAGATGAGAAGGTTTAAAGACGAAGTAAAAATAAAACTCGCCTCCAGCCAAAATGTGCGACCTGGTTGATTTTTGAGACAAAAGAGTTCTGTCGGACCCAAATTAATGCTGAGTAGTGTTTCCATCACTATGTGTACCGTTAGATTTTTGTTTTACGTGCAAAAAATGCTTTACAATATAACCGACCTTTTTAACCGAATAATTATTAACCGTTGTCCAGATGTTATGCGTTAAAGATGAACTACATTTGTTCATACTGAGAGTCGTTGCAGTTCCTGACAACGAAATAGTGGACTAACAAGTTCATAATATTGTCGCGTTGCAATGGAAGCAGGCTTGACTTCGAAGGCAACTAAACACAGCACTTATACTGAAAGCACGTTTATTACGAACTCAACATACACGCAGCACTGACTGACTCTCAGGCAGAGTGCTCTGCTATTTATACACAGACAGAATTTACCAGAAATTAGAAGAACAATTAACATAAGAAATAAGTAGAATTTACAAGTGAACATAAGAAAGACGTAGAACATTCTGGAATTGTAAATTACAAAGAAATAAATTTTTGCCGGTTAGCGAGATTGAACCGGCGACCTTCTGCTCTGTAGTCCGTGACGCTATCCCCTGCGCCACGCCGGCAGGTGGTGCTCGTAGTCTCTCGCGGCAATATTTTCTTAGGTAAGTATCGTTAGCTTTTATACTTCATTGCAGTAAGATTTTAGTTAAGTACGTGAAAATAAACGTGAGACAACATGTTTAATTTTTCGTTACGACACTTAGCAGACCTTCTAAATTTCAACTCTGTCGACTACGGCGGCTAATAAAAGTTGCATAAATGTTGTGAACCAGAATTGAAAATGCTCCTATCACAGTACAACAAAAGGCGAGTATTTCCTGGCCGGAGGCAAAGGTATGAAAGAGGAGAACTAGCCTTTCGAATTATCTGGCAGTTTTAGAAATATTTTACTAAAAAAATCTTGATGTGGCGCATTGCAGAGAGATCTCTATGAGAGTGCATCTCTTGTAGCAATTACACATCAAAAAATTTAGTGCCGGCCACGGTGGCCGAGGGGACTGAGGTGCATTAGTCACGGTCTGCACGGCCACTACGATCGGGGGTTCGAATCCCTCCTCGGGCCTGGATATTTGTGCCGTCCTTAGTGTTAGCTAGGTCATACGCAGTTTGTAAGTTTAGGAACTGATGACCCCGTAGTTAAGTCCCATAAGCTAAACAAACAAACAAAAATCTTTAGTGGCATGTAATGTCATATCGCAAACTATGAGAAAGTTACGGTATGTTGTATGACGTTACGCAAAGTTTTATGTCATGGCATCATGCATCGAGTTAGTGTTACATACATGCAAGAATCTCAAGATTTTTTTAATTGAAATTCTTTTGAAGATTCAAGATTATTTTTGGAGCTAGGTTTCTTCCTTTAACCTTTGCACAGGAAATATTCGCCTACTTTTGTGCAGTGGCAGGTTCATTCTTCAATCTCGTTTATTAACGTATATTCAAAAACGACGTGTTTATGAGTTTAGTCCTTGAATAATTCAGTAGTACTACATTAAAGATGGTTGTTAATCATGAGGGATAGCGAATTTCCCTTAGCGCTACAATCAACATTGAGTATCTCTTGTATGAAAGTAGTAACCTTACTAATGTGGAACGCTATTTTCCAAAACTTGTGTAAGGGAATAATACTTCTAAAATTTCCAGCAGTAGCTAACTACAAAGGATAAAGACTTTTATCGGTAGTAGTCTTCGGGATTCTTTGAACCAAGTCATCCAGACATAGCACTTAACAACTGCTAATTGCATTCAAATAATTTTTATTTAAAATAGTTAGCACAATAGATACAAAATGCAGTAACTGTACTACTGAGAAATTTGGGTTACTTACGGTATGTCCATCCTTGCGCTTTGCCAAAAGCTGAGACATCTGAAAAAGAAATTATTTAACGATTATTTAAAAAAAAATGTGAGACACAGTTTGTTATTAATACGTCTGTTTGGAAAAAAATTTTAAACTACTATTATGCTTCACTGAACATTAAAAAGTAAGCCATACAATATGAGACAAGAAGTATGTAGACGAGAAAATGAATGTTATAAATGTAACGTCAGACTTTAAAGCTCAGAGAATGACAGTCGGAATAAAGGAGCGCCTCGATTTGATTGATTTGATTTTTCCAGGGAAGCAAAAACAGTATTGGTCCAACCCGCCACTGCCCGCACCGAAACTAAGTTTATTGTGCGGTATCGCTCCCTGTATATCTAGTAAAGCCAACCAATGCCCTTCAACAGTGCAAGGAGTCCCTTTACCAGTTCTTTATTAGACACAATTTCTTCGGGTCTGGTTGTCCCAAATGTTCTGTGCCTTTTACTCTCCAATGCAATGCATTCGAAGATCAGATGTGATGCAGTTTCATCACCGTCATCACAGAGCCTACATTTAGGGTCCTCTTCTGTTATTCCCATTGTATGTAGGTGTTTTTTTTTTTTTAATTCCCATGGCCTGTCAGCAATCCAATCATGAGTCTAATCTCTCTCCTGTTCAGGCGCAGGATTGCAGAGCTTCTTTTAAAACATGGCTTTGGCATCATTACCTTGCCATGTTTTTTTGGTAGACTTTGGTCCAATATTTTACGTGCTGTCTTCTGAGCCAGTCACGAAGCTCCAATTTGATCATTGCCTTGTTGATTGTCAGGACAGGTTCCGGTCCAATAAATGGAGTCTCTGCCCCCATCCTGGCTAATCTGTTGGCATGTTCATTGCCACTGATCCCCGAGTGGCCAGGGACCCACAATAGGTTTACTCTATTGCTTTCCCCTAGCCCCACCAGAACCCTGTGACATTCTGCAACAATTTTAGAGCTTGTTGCAGGAGCTGCCAGTGATCTCAGGGCTGCCTGGCTGTCTGAATATATATAGATGCTACGATCTTTGTAGCACCTACGCAAATTATCCTCCACACATGCCCTGATGGCAGTGATTTCGGTCAGGAATACTGAGGCCAGTTTCCCTAGAGAGATGACGCCCTCCAGTCTTGGCTGCACCCCGTATACTCCGGCCCCAACGCCTTGGTCCAATTTTGACCCGTCAGTGAACCAGACAATATCCCCCGTACGGTGTCGAACTATTTTCTCCCACTGCTCCCTACTTCCAATTGTTATATTGAAAGGCTTGTTGAAGCAGTATGGGGTTATAATGTAGTCGGCTGGTATTTCCCCAACCTTTTCTATATTTACCTCACTCACTATTTTACTGCGTGATTCTGGATATCCCAAAGAGTTCCAGTTGTTGCCAGATTTGAGTCTGTATGCCCCAGCCGCTGCCTCCATCTTGACCCAAAGGTGTAATGGAGGCATATCCAGCATGGTTTCCATCCCAGCAGTTGGTGTGCTGCTAATTCCGCCTGTTATGGCTAAGCAGGCTAATCTCTGCACCTTAACAAGCTCCTTAGCAGAAACCTGCTGTTCTACCTTCTACCACCACACGACCGCCCCATAGGTCATCCTGGGTCTAATCACTGTGGTGTATATCCAGTGCATACCCTTGAGGCTCAGCCCCTACAAGAGTATCTTTTGCCATGGAGCAAATATTCCTGATGTGAGGGGTCCATGTCAGTTTCTCATGTAGGGTATTCCCTAGATATTTCACTGTCCCCTTCACAGGTAGCGCTTCATTGAAAAGCTTTAGATTCCAACTCGAATTTTGGATGTGCTTTTTTGTGAATGGTACAGATCCTGTTTTCTGCACCAGTCTTGCACCATGTCCCACGCACCTTGTGCCATATTCTTTACTATGTCAGGAAATTTGCCAAGTATTACTATGACAAGATCATCTGCGTACCCTTGGCAAAAGTACTGCCTAGAGTTTAATTCTCCAATGAGATCATTCACCACTAGATTCCACAATAAAGGGGAAAGAACTGCTCCTTGCGGGCAAACCCTAGTGGTGTTGATTACCATTTTTTCATTCATCACGGGAGTTCACCATTACGCCTGCATTTTCTGTCAGAAGAGTCCACGGACATAAGCTGGAAAAGGTTATCAGGTACAGACATAGCCTCACGGAAATGTGTATAATCTTGACGGGAGCCATCCTCAGTCTCGAAAAAAGCGTTCAGCTATGACTGCCAAGGAGAGGGTCTGACATCTGGGTCACAAATTTCGATCGAACTTTGCATGGACGTTCTATATTGAATATAAAGAGAGACGTATTCAACATTTTTCTAAACCAGTGCTTTCCAGACTTTCCCTCATGGCGACACCCTTTTGTAGCTTACAATTTTGCGCGACACCCTTTCACTAATATAAATACTTATGGTAGAATTTAGATGGTTCTAGCGGGATGGGGGTGGGGGGGTGGGGGGACGAAAATAAAGTATCGCTTAAACGTAGTTTGTAAACGAAACTGAAATCCTACTGAAATGATCCTGGCTGCAGCAATTACGTACACTAATCGCAAGAAAAGTAAACAATAGGTACTACGGAGATATACAACAGAGTAACACCGCAACAACAATACTTGCTTCTTCTACATGCAACCCAACTTCCGAAACACGAAAACTGAAGTTCGGAATTTCGCTGTCGTATGTACATGTCAGGGCCAGATACGGTTTTGCTGGATCGATTGAAAACGGCATCTGGAAATTAGCTGCTCGGATTTCTGAATTAGACAGCACAGAGGCTGTTTCGTTTCAGTTCAATATTATCACATTATTTTCAGAAACAAAGAGGATGTATTTATGACAAGTGATGAATTGTTATTTAAATTATGTTGTTAGGTTCTTGCTTCACCACGACCTCGGAAGACCCGACATATTCGGAAAAAATTGATAACAAGTAAGAATATGAATGTCATTTTTGATCCCAGAATGTGTTATATACAGGAAACTGAGAGAAAAAAAAAATTAACGAATACCAGGGTTCGAACCAACGATCATTGCATTTAAAACACTACTCTCCGCTAATTACCCGGCCATACTCCATACTAAACATCGCTACTGAATAGCTTTAGTCAGTGAACAACTGTAACTGCTTTTACAATCTGTGACAGCTTTTACAGCCACCGTGTCATTGATTGACATTTAATTGTAAGAAACGCTACCGAGGGTGACGTGGCATTGACAAATCCATTTAAAAACGCTCAGATGCAGCTTTTTGAGAAGGAAAGCAGATTGCGGTGAAGGTTCGTTCAAGCAGCTGCCAGTTCCAGCAAACTGGGCATGGGAAGAGCTGTTATCGAGTATCAGCAGTAGCTCTGAGCATGCGCAGTTTGCTGGATTTCTGGCAAGTGGCAACTGCTTGAACAAACCCTGCTGAAGTAGCAGCTGAGCAAGCAATTAATGTGCACCTATCATTCCTTTAATACGTGATCTATGGTGCACTGAATGAAGAGAAGGATGATTAGCTGCAAGCGAGTCTTCAGAGTAGTAGGAAGATAAGGATATTTTGTATTTTATGACAAGTTTTTTGTTTGTTTGTTTAAGAGTCTAAATTTGTTGGTCTCGTGACCCCTTTGACACTACTACGCGACACCCAGTGTGTCGCGAAACCCAGTTTGGAAAACTCTGTTCTAAACATTCAGTAATTTTTCGAAAAAAATTCTAGGTCAAAGTTAATGATGGAAAATGGCGTTTTTAGTGCTATACATCAAATAAACGTCTAAAAGTGAGCATTTTTTTACTAACATATATGGGGCCAATTGTTAATGACGTTCGAGTAATTAACGTCATCGTGGTTTCATGCTGTAGCTTGTGTACTGGTAAACATGGGCGACCTTCAGAGTGCCGTCGCCGGTCGAGCTGTCCCGCCACCAGCGTTGCCAACTTAGTGTATTTTTCACTAAACCTGGTGGTTTCTACCCTCCCTTTAGTGGCGAAATATGGCTTCTAGTGGCTGTCGGATTTTATAGTGGTTTAGAAGAATTCAGTTTCACTTACTCAAAATGCGTTTCTAAATATTTTACTTTTACTCGGAAAACAAAAGTGATGCATTGCAAATCAAATGTTTGTAAATCTATCGGACCAAACTGCGTGGTCATCAGTCCGTAGCTTACAAACTACTTAAACCTAGGTAAACTAACCTAAGGACAAACACACACACACACCCATGCTCCAGGGAGGACTCGAACCTCCACGGCGAGCAACCGCGCGCTCCGCAGCGAGACGCTTTAGACCGCTCGGCTACTCCACCGCGGCGATGCACTGCAGTATGATATCAAACGAACCATCACACTACACAGATTACATACGGTATTCCCTGTAAAATGAACAGTATTTAGTAGTAGCTAGCTCATTTCACTAGGGAAGGCGGCTTGCGCAGGTTTAGGGAATGCAGCAACCAGTTTCAAACAGTGGGTGCTACCTTATTTCATTGTCGCTCCGAGTAACCACTGAGCGCTTCTTGGCTCACGCAGGGAGCGGCACGTCACATGTGCAGAAAAAGTACTCGACTGACGTCGTGCGTGGTGTGCACTGTACATTATTGTGATTCTCGGCTTATGGTATATTTCACGACTTCATACGTGTATAACTAAGTCGAAACCACAATATATGCAAAAGTTACAGGTTGTTGGCTTCAAGGCACACTTTTGAAAGATAGGCTTCAAGTTATTGAAAGTACCACGGGTCAGGTGGCGAAGTGCAACTTTTGTGGAACTACTTTAAGGAGTCACTCACTATTGAGATTTGAAGTCTCGTGGGATGTTAAATAAGCATCTACAATATAAAAAGGTAAGTAATTTTTCTTTTGTAATTTTAGTTCCTATCCTGGCGGCCTTGCGTGATAATGTTGGCAACGGATGCTGAATCCCGGCAATGTTAATGACGTGTCAACGCGAATATTTTCTCACGAAGTCTTTGTTTTACGAGGGAAATTAATTTTATTGATCGGAATAGTATACATTCAAGAACCTGTCAACAATAGAGCTGGAACAGCATTATTTATTTACTGCTATATTAAGAATACGCTGTGGTTTGTGGTTGGCAGAAAAATGCTGCAATGATTATGATATTCCAACAAACGTTGTAAAACAAATCGGTACTAAGGAATCGTACCGACAATGATGGTGATGCAGACAAATGTGATTCTTCTTCAGAAGACGAACTCATTTAAATGACTAACAGTTCTATAAGAACTTTTTGTATGTTCGTGAATTGCTGTTTTATTATTACATTGAATGATTGTGAATATCTTATTACTTAAGAATAACGGAAACTAATTACTAATATACTTAATGTTTTCTTTCATAATAATTAAAAAAACATTTAATGGACATTTTAGCGATTATGAGAGTAGAGGCAGTTTCGTTAGTGGTTTTGCATTTGAAACATGTGGGGAGCTCTAACTATTGGCAACTCTGCCCGCCACTGGCAGGAAACAATTTTCATATGCCACTATTAAATCACGCAATTGATGCTGATTCCAGTGGCGTAGCTATGTCACCAAGGGCCCCGGGGCTAAAATGACATTGGGACCCTCTTTACACTAAAACTGTACATATGCAAAACTACTTCATCATCAGCTCCTTACCGCCCACTGGAAGCCATAATAAGGGAAACCTAAATACTACTAAGTAAATTATTATGTGTCACGCAGCAGATAATATTTAATCGTACTCCCTAATATAATATTTATTGTGAAAGCTTGTTTGTTATGCTTTCACGCAAAAATTACTAGGTGATTTGGATGAAATTTTGCAGAGGGATAGAGATAGAGTTGGACCTGGGTAGGACATACAGATGAAAATGCCCCATGGGATATTTTTCGTCAGCGTTGACAGCAGGCGGATTGTTGTCAGTGCCGATAACTCAATCTCGCTAAACTACTGCGCTCATTTCGTTGACAACCCAGTCAGAGAAGGAAAATAGGGGAAACAATTCGTGTAGGATGGTTTCATCAAAAGTAACTTGCCGGATATTGTTTGATGAAACACTTTGGATTGAGCCGTGCCCCTACCAGTCTTATTGTAGTATATGTTAGTGTCTGGCCAGGAAAAAGTAATGAGTAAAATAACTATGTCGATATCTTCGTTTATTATTATATTATATTATATTATATTATATTATATTATATTATATTATATTATATTATATTATATTATATTATATTATATTATATTATATTATATTATATTATATTATATTATATTATATTATATTATATTATATTATATTATATTATATTATATTATATTATATTATATTATATTATATTATTTATTATTATCGTGACAGTGGGGTAGAGGGCAGCGTCTGCACAATTCACTATTGAGACAAAGTAATTATTACATGAAACTTCTGATCCGTGAATGTAATTAAACCTTTAAATGGCAGAATAAACAAACAGTGTGCGGGTACAAACGTACCTTAAAATATTGCGTGAAGTGCTGAATTCTCACCATTAATTTAAAAAGCGAATAGTTCTTATGGTATGGGAAGGCGCCGTTCCCAGAAAAAAGCCACAGAATGCCGAATCCATTTCCCGCTTACCATTGCAAGGTAGTGCGTAGAAGTATGCAGATTCTGTTCAGTATTCCTTTCAGTATTAACGCATTTGTGGAAAATAAACATTCCTGTTTCCTGGCGCAACGCATTTTGCGGAAAATGCGCACTCTCCAGGTGTCTGCGAAGTACGTCATCTGCGATTTATGAGGTGCACTGTGGAAGGGTCGGTATAACTTTCTAAAACACATTGTAATTTCCTTTTGCGACGTAATGGGGTAGACAGAGTGGGGGCTCACTTTCTCGCTATTCGTTTTGCAGGCGCACAACGAACGGCAATGCCTGACCATTCCAGCAGTCTGCCCTTTCCCGCACCTTCTCCCCCCCCCCCCTTCCCCTTCCTACTGTCACCTGTCACATTCCGACAACAAATCACATGCCCAATACTGTTCTACTGTACTTGTGTATGCTGTATAAATGTAATATTTTGTCATAGTCCATACTGTTTGACAATAACTATATTAACTTCAGTTAACGACTCCCAGGGACCATTTATAGTCCAGTCAAATCGTGCACAAAAACGGCTCAAAGTCGAAAAATTTGGTGTAGTTGTTTCTAGTGGCTTATGTTATGTTTTGTGGGGTGCTGAATACGAATCTGAAGTTTTCCAACAAAAATTCCATCGGAAAATATGAGAAATCATCAAAAAACAACAAAAATCACAATTGTCAATGGTTTTCAGCTTATAACTTGCAAAGCAAGCTATTTACACAAAAAGTGGCCCAGTAATGAAATGAAGAGGAGAAAATTACCCACAATTTATGTCTGTAAAATTTTTTTGTATGTCGTATGGTATCCACGTAAATCAGTGTTGAAAAAGCGGTAAAATCAGTAAATTTTGGAAAATAGAAAAAGAAAGTTGCAAGTTTTTTCGGGTGGATTATTTCATCACCAATTCCTTGCCTTTCAACGTGTTTACCTTGCGAACCATGGCAGCAGCTCTTCTTTTTGTCCTCTGTGAGCGTGCACTCAGCTGCGCGCCCACGCCGTCCGTCTGCCTGTGGCTGCTGCCCGCCCCTCCGTCCCACCTTTGCGGCCGCTGCCCTTAAATTTATGACAGGCGAAGGGGGCTCTTCCTGCCGAAACACCGAACTGTCCTCAGTTACTCTGTGCCTCAATTCTCCAGTTTGTGTAGGTTCTCTGCCGTGATCGTGTTACTTCCCAATCTCTCAAAGAAGTGAAGCTATGTTTGAATGTTTTCGCTGAGATATAGCGCAACAACTCTGGCGCAATGTCGAGTGATAAGTGTTTTATTTGTGAAAAAAGTTTAGATGAGGGTGCGGTGATAGCGGTCAAGGAAAAAGGAATATAAACTTTACGTGATGCTAGTGAAAAAAAAAAGAAATGATAGGTAGGTGGCTGTTTTAGCGGGTAAAACATGTCATTGTACATGTTTCATGTCAGAAAAGTTACATAAATGAAAGAATGATAGCTGCCTACTTGAAGAAAGCTGCTGAACCAAGCACATCTTCAGGAAAATTAAGATCATCCTCCGACTATTTCCATTGGAAAACACATTGTTTTGTGTCTGGAACAGGTATTCCTGAAGATTACGAAAGGTCACAACAACGACTGCCTCCTCATGAACGTAATTAGGTGCATCTGGTGACGGAAATTGAGATGAAATTGAGGTGAAAGACACAGTTATGAAACAGGCTCATCTGCATGGAGATGATTTCGGTGCAGCAGTTATTAAAAGGATCCAGCCGATAACAGACATGATGGCTGCTGACTAAGTACCATGATAAATGTTTAAAAAATCTTTACATTAGTAGGTCCAAGGCTGATAAAAAGAAAACCGTTGGCCCTTATGATGAAGAGATTCAAAGAGCTATGAATGACATTTTCAGTTTTATGGAAAGGAATGACGAGGAATGTCAGTTTCCATTAGATCAGCTAATAACTCAGATAGAGGGCAACTTAATTCCTGAAAGAAGAACTGTAATACAACATTTATTGGATAGATAAGGGGAAGATATTATCGTATCAAACAGAATACAGTCGCATGTTTCAAAAATACAGGCCATAAGATTTTGATTGAACCGTGGTACATGGAAAGACGTTTGTCAGAACGGGAAGAACGTCTTCGATTAGTTGAGACAGCAGCTGATTTAATTCTTGAAGAGATACGATCAATACCGTATGCTACGGACGAATATACTCCTACAGACTCTTTTATAGACGAAAATGAAAGCCTTGTCCTGGAGGTTCTCAAAGTTTTCTTGGAGAGACTGATAATCAAGAAGAAGCGAACAATCACTGACAGTGGGAAAAAAGTTTTAGCCATTTCACACAGTGTTACTGGTGCTGTCAGGCCAACTTGTTTTCTTTCCCCGTTACAAATTGGCTATCAGCTTTCTTTTATAAGAAGTACGGATCACGAAAACTGATTGATGTTGTGTCATCCTTGGATTTTGCACCTCTTATTCCGAAGCTGTTCGTCTTGAGGCCACCACTACAAATAGATCCGACAGCTTGCCTACAATTTGTTCATGACAATGCTGATTTTAACACACATACATTGGATGGATATAATACCTTCCATGCAACGGGAGGAATACATTTGATTACTCCTAGAAATGCCATTGCTCCGGATCAAAGAATTGTCCGAATAAAGAAACCAATACCAGCTCCACTAATTGGTGAGATGGGAGCTGTTTCCTTAATACATTTTGAGAAGACACGTTCTCTTGCGTTAAAGAATATCAACACTGAGGATCTGAAACAGCTATTTGTATCACCTGATTCAATATTACCCTCTGTATCAGATCTACTTTGGCTTTATGGCAAGTGGAAAGATGTGCCTGGAATTCCAGGATGGAGTGGTTTCATGGAGCAAATCACAACCAGTTTCCCCTTTCATACAACCTACGTTGCTTGTCTACCATTTATAAACGCTCCTCCATCTGATCACAATACAATATATACAGTTTTAGTCGCATCCATAGAACAGAGCAAATTAATGAATCAACAAGCAACTGTGAACACCTTCGACCAGCCTCTATACCTAAAGGCAAGATTTATTGTAGCTTGCCAACAAGGAAATCCCAAATTTCATAATGTCACCATTAGAATAGGTGGTCTCTTTCATAAGGATTTATAATAACGTTTAATTTCATGAAATAAAAACTATATATTACAGTTCTTTTTTGCTGTTTTCAAAAAATGACTGATTTTCCTGATATTTTACCACTGTTTTTTGTGGAAACCATACGACTTACAGAAAAATGTTACAGACATAAATTGTAGGTAATTTTCTCCTCTTTATTTTACTACTCTTGCCACTTTTCGTGTAAATAGCTTGCTTTATGAGTTATAAGTTGATAACCGCAAAAAATGTGATTATTAGTGATTTTTTGTTATTTATCATATTTTCCGAGGGAATTTTTGTTGAAAAACTTCAGATTCGTGTTCAGCACAAAAAAAAAAAAAAAAAAAAAAAAAAAAAAAAAAATTAAATAAAAAAAAAAAAAAAAACCATTAAAAACAATTACACCAAATTTTTCGACTTCAAACTACCATTTTACTGGACTATTACTTTCTTTTCCATATTCTGCTTTAGTTTGCTTGAAGTAAGCTATTTAAGTACAAATAAGTTGAAAATATTGCAATTTAGCACCTTAGCTTAGGGTTGTTTTTTTTTTTAATAAAATAATAATTTTGGGTTGCTACTCCTGTAAGTCTTTCATTCCACAACATTATTTGCGTACAGTTCCATTATTGTTTTTCTACATTGTTACTACAGTCTTTATTCAGTGCTGTTTGCTCCGTAACACAGTGATATTGTAGCAGGAGAAAGTGTCTCGTAGAAGTTATGTAGATGAACAAAGGCATGTACAGAAGCTTTTAGATGAAGTTATGGATATAAGTGAAGAAGATGTAGATACTACTGAAATGAAAAAATAAGAGGAATGTGTTCATACTGAGTACTGTTCATGGAGAGGAAGAAGCTGAAGTAGTGGCGGACTAAGACTGTTGGAGGCCCAGGGCTGGGGCAAAAGGAGGACCCCGTCCACGTGGAAAGAATTGGAAGTCCCTTCCAGGACGAGAGGCACGGGATTGTGATTTACCGATACATCAACAACAAGCTCATCTCAATCGACTACTCCATACAGAAAATGCTGATCCCCTGAGAAATCTCTCACCGTAGCCACCGAGCTGCCTGCAGATTGTGCTCTTGTGAACATGGGAGCAGCAAGTAAGAGTTGTACGGATGCTGCGAAAAAGTGAACAATGATTTTGGACGAGAGAAAGCTGTCAAGAAATGCAAACAAACTACACGGAAATGTAAGAAATTTTGACTCATATTTTTGCGAAGAGTGTTTCTGTATGAGGCACAGTGCATGCGGGTCTTAAGAGATAAAAAGTGGAATTACCCAATTTTTTCACTCTGTTTCATTATTGTTGCGATTAGAGTTGAAGAATGTAATTAAAACTGTATGTGATATACCATCTACTGTATAAGTAATATGTAACACCAAACAATAAATTATGAAAACAAGGAAACTCCAATATGACTGGGCCATGTGCGCTATATATATTAATCACGATTTCAAGCGTCAATACCTACTCTTGTGCTCTTGAAAACAGGAGGCCACGAACATGATTTGTTACTGGGGCCATAACGTACTGAAACACCAAGTCACAGCACGCTACTGTGAGTTACAACTGCACCACGGAGCTTTAAATGGAAAAATGTTCGTGAGTTGTATTTACTTCACGTGGCCTGAAGAGAAGACTTCCTCTGACTTATATTTAACTCACGTGGCAGTCAATGTGTTAAAACATTGTTTTCTAAAAGTTGTGAATTTTTCTATTTCTTGTAACACGAACACTATTGAAAAAAAAAAAAAAAAAAAAAAAAAAAAAAAAAAAAAAAAAAAAAAAAAAAAACATCATAATTATTTTTCGCGCCTCACTGTGTATCACGAAATTAACGAGTAGCGTTTTTCAAGTCGTGGGGATTTCCTCACGCATTGCAGATGTTGGCAAATATATGACTTCTGATCGGTAATTATCGGTAAGCGTTTTCGTGACTGCAGTACGTTATAGTAATAATATGGGCACACAATTAAAAAGTAAACAATTTTATTTTGACAATTATTTTACAATCTTTTCCTGGCTTTGGTTTTTGCAAAATCATCAATAACGTCTGTTAAATCTAGACTTGATGCAGCCTTGTTTTCGATTGTTATGAGTGCCAAATGTCCGTGTCGAGCTTGAGCCTTACTGTACCTCAGATGCGTTTTGATAATTTTTAATTTGCTGAACGACCTTTCGGCTGCTGCAGAAGAATAAACCTGCGGTAAATACTTCCATAACCTCACATTCTAATAATTCATATTTTGTTACAATTTCCTTGCATAAGTGGCGAACTGTCCATGTTGGGGTCAATTTCGGCAGGAGAAATTAAAAGTCGAAATTCATTCAACTAAAATATTTTATACAGTATAACGTGTATTATCCGAAGTAATTTGGGGACATGGATATTCGGAAAACCGTTTTATTCGTATATTCGAACTGTACACTTCTATTTGTCAATAAGAAGTACTGTACAGTAAATGTGTTTATACTGTATTTGGAGGAGCGCGATCCTTCACACTGCACGCCGCAACGCTTGGAAGACGCAGCTGTTGCTGTGAGCAGCTCTGATGCTGCCGCTACGTCTGCAGACTGAAGTGTGCCGATTGTTGGACACATTGACTGGCAGCTTCGCCTGTCAGCAGCGCCACATAGTGGCGCCTTGTGAAGGCCCAATTAGAAGCTTTGTTCCGCCAGTCGGTGGTCCAGGCGGCTACTGTGAGAAACGTGGTTTTAGGGGAAGGGGACATGATGGACGATAGAGTGGGTGGGTAAAAGGAAATTAAATAAAAAATTCAACTCTCAACTGTAACTTTTTTCGATCGCCTCCCACGAAGGCCGAGGGGCCCCTGGAGCTCTGGGGTCCCGGGGCACTGCCCCGCCTAAACCTATGATAGCTACGCCACTGGATGATTTATTTCTGCAACTGCGAGAACATTTTTTTTTGTAATCAAGGTCGATGTCGGCGCTGTGGCTCAGCGTGTTCGGCGAGAGTGCTGAACGTTCTGTCTAATAATAAACTGAGCCAAGAAGTCAAAGATGAACCACGAACACAAACGAAGAAATGTTAGGAACGGATCGAACAACCAGAAGAACTTAAAGGAAAAAAAAATGATTTAATACTGCTGTCCACGCTTTTATAACATGTGCAAGTGTATTTCCGAATAATTTCAGTCTTCATCCTTTTCAACACTCTTGTCTCTTGATAACCCTTTGCCACTGACTCGCCTCCAGCCGGCCGCGGTGGCCGAGGGGTCTGAAGCGCTCCAGTCACGGTCTGCGCGGCCACTACAGTCGGGGGTTCGAATCCCCCCTAGGGCATCAATATTTGTGCCGTCCTAGTTCGTAAGTAGTTCATAAGTAGTTTCTAAGTTTAGAGATCAAATTAAATGAACTTAAAAACTCGTACGTTTGCATACGACACTGGAATTGTTGGTGGAATACTTTCCATGCATTTATCTATCTTCTCAAGGAGACATCGTGTGTTTCCAAAGAAAAAGATCCCCACCAGAAAAATTTTAAAACAGTTTCTTTTGACATTTTGGGGGGTTATAAACTTCCATGTGGCAAACTGTTTAAGTTAGAATTGTGTTAGAAGTGTTCGTTATTTATTTATTTTGTGCAGGAAAAGTTTTAATATTTACAGAACTTTATTTTCAATTGCATGTACCATGATGGAGTTACAGTTGGGGGTACGCAAGAAGCGGTGTTTTCGTTTAACGTTAGCCTAGAGTACATTCTGTATGTACCGGTTTGCAAACTCAGTGTCGTTAGTAACATTTCAAACGGAGGAGGTTCTGTTGACTGGTTTTTAATACATTTTGCTGTTTATTCAGGTTTGTTAAAAAAAATAAAAAAAGACCCCGTAGTTAAGTCCCATAAGTTATACAAACATTTGAACATTTGATTCGCCTCCACCCGATTCTTTGACGTCTCACTATGTGTTGTGTTAGCAACCGATATCTTCCTTTAGTCATGTAAGGTCACAAATTTCTTTTCTCCACACTTCTATTCAGTAACTACTTATCAGTAACGCGATCTGCGTGTCTAACTTACAACAGTCTTCTATTACGCCTGTCCTCTTCAAGTTTTAATTGCATATCGCTCACATTCGAAATAACTTACAATTTGTATTGCCTGTGAACAAATTCGTGTTCTTCAGTAAAGCTTTACTTACCATTGCCAGTTTACAGTTTCTTTTGTAAAAGAAGTAGCTTGAGCTCACCATCCAACATTTTATGCGATCCTATTTCCCGTTATAAGTGCGGTGTTAGTCTTCGTCGTTTTGCATTCGATTATTATGTATAAATTTTAATTTTACAAAAATTTATAAATTGGGAATTCCATATGTGAAATTTCAAATTGAAGATAACTACCCAAGCACAACATTATGATCTCGATCGTGTAGTGTGTTGCTAACCAGTTCCGCAAAAATGACGGCAATCGAAAGTTATTCGAATGATATGTCTTACATTCTGCCACGTGAAACACCGTATCAGTTCACAAGTAAAATTTGCTCATTTCAGGAACGTATTTGGATTGGCACAGACGTAATTAGCTGAAGGGTATTGGTCCTATCTGTCAGTTCTAATTATGGCTAAACAAATGGAAAATTCTGTCATCTATTCATATACTTTCGATAGCTCCGCTTTTCTGATTTCAATCGCACCCACAGTTGTTCGCAAAAAATCGCAGTTAAAAATAACTAAATTTTTCATAATAAATTTTCTTAACTTTAAATATCGTTCCTATAGTCATAAACCAGAGAGTTCCTCTGTATAGTGACAAACGATTGCTACAAATTTTAACACACGTGTCTCATAGAAAATCACGTACCAACTATATCTAATACAAAATGTACTGAACAGTGAAACGTTACATTTCAACGTAGGAAATTTGTAATTCGTTATTGATTTGAAAAGTTCACTAATATTTCAATATAGACTTTAGAAATCCAAATCTCACCTTGTTTTAGTTAGTCTTGTATTCATTCACATGTAGACAAATCCTTGTACGATTGCTATGCTGGCTCTATCTCAGTTACAACACAGAGTAGCTGTGCCCAGGCTGCACAGATCAGTCTAGGATCCTGTTTTTGATACAAATTTGTGACTCCTCAGTAAGGTTTATTTAAATGTTATGTGGACATTTTTGTTTCAAGCAGTGAACTGCCCATTCGAGAAACACGTGAGTAATATTGCCAGTCGTGTAAAATAATAGTTCACCCCATTTGAACTGTTCTCCGGTTTAGATAAATAGACACAAAACTGCACCACATTGTCAATACAGAGTAGTTCTTCCAATAGATCTAGCTCTTTGGCTACTGGCCATTAAAATGGCTGTACCAAGATGAAATGCAGATGACAAACGGGTATTCATTGGACAAATATATTATGCTAGAACTGACATATGATTACATTTTCATGCAATTTGGGTGCTTAGATCCTCAGAAATCTATACCCAGAACAACCACCTCTGGCTGTAATAACGGCCTTGATACGCCTGGGTACTGAGTCAAACAGAGCTTGTATGGCGTGTACAGGTACAGATGCCCAAGAAGCTTCAACATGATACTACAGTTAATCAAGAGTAGTGACGAGCCAGTTCCTCGGCCACAATTGACCAGACGTCTTCAATTTCTAACAGATCTGTAGAATGTGCTGGCCAGGGCAGCAGTCAAACATTTTCTGTATCCAGAAAGGCCCGTACAGGACCTGCAACATGCGGTCGTGTATTATAATGTAGGGTTTCGCAGGGATCGAATGAAGGGTAGAGCCACTGGGTAATACATCTCAAATGTAACGGCCACTGTTCAAAATGCTGTCGATGCGAACAAGAAATGTCCGAGACGTGTAACCAATGGCACCCCAAACCATCACGCAGGTATGGCAATGACGAATACACCATTCCAAAGTGCGTTCAGCGTGATGCTGTAAACAGAACCTGAATTCAACCGAAAAAATGACGTTTTGCCATTCGTGCATCCATGTTCGTCGTTGCGTACACCATCGCAGGCGCTCCTGTCTGTGATGCAGCGTCAAGGGTAACCGCATCCATGGTCTCCGAGTTGATAGTCCATGTTGCTGCAAACATCGTCGAACTGTTCGTGCAGACGGTTCTTGTCTTGCAAACGTCCCCAACTCTTGACTCAGGGATCGAGACATGACTGCACGATCCGTTACAGCGGATAGGATCCTGTCATCTCGACTGCTGATACGATGCCGTTGGGATCCAGCACGGCGTTCTGTATTGTCCTCCTGAACCCACCGGTTCCATATTCTGCTAACAGTCATTGGATCGCGACCAACGCGAGCAGTATTGTCGCGATACGATAAACCGTAATCGTGAAAGGCTACAATCCGACCTTTATCAAAGTCGGAAACGTGATGGTACGCATTTCTCCTCCTTACACGAGGAATCACAACAACGTTTCACCAGTCAACGCCGGCCAACTACTGTTTGTGTATGAGAAATCGTTTGGAAACTTTCCTCATGTCACCACGTTGTAGATTTTGCCACCGGCGCCAAACTTGTGTGAATGCTCTGAAACGCTAATCATTTGCATATCACAGCATTGTCTTCCTGTCTTTTAAATTTGACGTCTGTAGCACTTGAAAGACCACCGTTAATTGTAAAATTAATTCTAGCTGAAAGGAGTCCATTAAAAAGCTTACTTTAAACATATAACTCTGGCCTAAAGGATTCGCGTGAACTACTGACTACTTCCTGCAACAGAATCTTGTTCCCTGGCCCAGAATTTAGAACTGACCAAACTTTACTTTAGCAGAAGGAAGACAAAGAGACGGTGCCCAACATAAGTCGTAGATCACGAGAATTACACACAATCATTAATATACAAGCCATCCCGAACTAAACCATTTCATAAAGGTGGTTGTGAGAACATTTATGGCGCAACGGAATTAAAACATGATAATTTGCATCTGAGTTTGTTCACAGCACTGGTGATAAACAACATTAAATAAAAAAGGGAGGGTATTCAAAAAATTATATTTATAAGGATAACATTTCACTGACAAGTTATTTATTCAGTTCAAACATGAGCAAATAGGAGAACCAATTTTGTTAAACAATAAACATGCATCCCCATATAAAATAACTTACAGTAATCTGAACATCGTCGGAGGAGGGATTTACAATCAACAAGCACTCAGCCACTCAAATGCGCGAAGCAAAGCGAAACTCACCCATTCTAGCGTGCTGAGACGAAGCAGAAACAGGCGCCGCTAAAATCAGAAAAGGGGAATAAATTCAAAGTCGGAGTAAATCACGTAATAAATACGGTATGCAGCCCCTAGAAATACGTAGTATTTCATAAGCAAGCCAATAAAGGGAGAAGTACAAGGCTAGAAGAGTATTTACTGGGGGGGGGGGGAGGGTCTGAATGCAACGTACAAGTTTGGAAATGAAACAATTTATAATAGATGGAGAGGAGATCGCGAGGTACTAAAGGAAATAAGAAAGATACATGCATAGTTTTTTGTCTGAAGGGCATAGAAACAGACACTGTGGTAGCTGAAGGTTTTGTTCTAAGAATACCCCACATGGAGTACATATCACCCGCAGAAAGAGAAAATGGGAAAGAGTATTTCACAGCACTACACAGAATAAAAATATTCCCACCATTAGTTGCATCCCACCAAGCTAGAAAGAAATTAAACCAAGTTCGTACACCGCCAGCTAGTCTTACAAAGATTACCGATTCTCAACCGTTATCAAACCGAATTAGTTACATATTCACCACGTTTACCTATGCAAAATCACCGAAATGAAATTGAATACACTTCCATACATGATCGGAGAAACTTATTCCAAAAAAAATGAACCTAAATTCTGAGGTCTAATTTGAACACCATACAAAGAATCGCTACCATCTCAAGGAAGGAAAGAAAATCAGAACGTCTGACCAGGTCGAAGCGCAGCCACAGAGTGTCCAAGTAGGCCAGCCAGTCTCCACCACCACCAAAAATCCACCGGAAATCGGTAAAAACCCAGGAAAAAACTAGTTGGTGGTGAGAGCTTTAACTCGCGCGTCCTACCGAGGCTCACTACTGGGCATTGCCAACCTAACTTGTAACCAAAGGGTGGAGGAACCTCTTTGGTATCAAGAAAAGCGAAGGTTGGAAACGACTACCTATCGATACAACGGCAGAGAAACACTAGTAGCAAGCAGCCAGCAGCCGACGACGAAAATTCTCATACATACACTCAGGCTGCCATGCTAGAAGATTCGCATACATGCACATACAGAAGAAAGCAAGTACACATTCTCACAGGGACAGTGGCGTCACGGAGAAACCGTTCATCTTCCCACATTCATAGACTCAATGATACATTATTAGGATAATAAAATCCCAGCAATATTACAGAAACTAACATTTAAAAACATGAAATGAAATTATATTCCTCATGCCTCCGAACGAAAGGGATTCGGCTTTTAGCAAAAAAGCCCGTCTAGTGAACTTAGATAATGTACAAAGTTAAAAACCTAGGGAAGACGGCAGAGAGCCGTCTTTCACACGTCGTCTTCGTGGTGTAGCAATTTTAGTGGCCAGGAGTGTATGTGGGTCTATGACACCTGGTCAACATTTGAATGAACTTAAAAGTGTAATTAAATGTCGGAGAACTGTCAATTTCAGCTAAAACTGAGTGCTTGTGTTTGAATCTACACTTACATAGATACTCTGCAAATCAGATTTAAGTGCCTGACAGAGGTTTCATTAACCACTTTCGTAACCTTTCTCTACCGTTCCATTCTCTAATATCGCGTGGGAAGAAAGAACAACTAAATTGTTCCGTTTTCGATCTGATTTATTTTATTGGGATGGTCATGTCTCCGTATGTAGTTGGGAGCTAGCAAACTATTTTCACATTCAGAAGTAAAAGTCGGTGATTGAAGTTTCGCAAATAGATCTGGCCGCAACGAATATCGTCGTTCTTTTAAAAATTTCCACCTCAAATCTTGCAACATTTCCGCGCCATTTCCCTCTATAACGTGATAAAACAAAACTAGCTGCCCTTCTCTGAACCTTCTCAATGTCCTCCGTCAGTTCCACCTGGTGAGGGTCCCACATTGGGCATCAGTAATCCAGGAGAGGACGAATGTTCAAATGTTTAAATGTTTGTTAAGCATAATGGACTTAACTGCGGGGTCATCAGTCGCTAAACTTACAAACTAGCTTATACTAAAGACGACACAAACATCCATGCCCGAAGGGGATTTGAACCCCCCCCACCGGTAGGAGGGGACGCACAAGTGTGATGTAGGCAGTCTGTTTGGTGGAGCTGTTGCATCTTCGAAGCGTTCTACCAATGAGACGTAAACTTTGGTTCGCCTTCCCCACAATATTTTCAATGTGTACTCTCCAGTCTATGTTGTTCGTAATTGTAACTCCTAGGTATTTGGTAGAATTTACGACCTTAAGATCTGACTGATTTATCGTGCAATTGAAGTGCAGTGGATTTCTTTTAGTGGTCATGTGTGTTACTTCACACTTTTCATTATTTAGTATTAATTGGAAATTAATTGGCAACGGAACTTAAACACAGAAAATTGCATCTGAGGTTCTTCTCAGCACTAGTGAAAAACAATGTTAAATAAAAAAGGGGGAAGTTTGTCGGAAACTACAATTTATAGGCAAGTCAAAATTTTACTGAACTTAACATGTTTATTCAGGTCGAACACAAGCAAAATGGGGAACCAAATTTGTTAATACAATAAAAGTGCATCCCATGTACGTATAAGTGAATACTGACGATGCCCAACATTGAATTTAACATAAATTACACGAAACGTAACGCTACTGGTGGCAGGATTTACAAACAACACTCAATTACTCACACACACACACACGCACGCATTGCAACAGCGAAAATCACGAAAATCAGCATGCTGAAGCGAGGCAGAAGCAGGCGCCGCTATCGCAGGCGAAATTCAGCAACGCCGGACGAACCACACAACACAATATACAATGAAACTGCGAAGATGGCTCTGGTCTGGTGTGCCTGATATGAGATGGTGCGTGAGTATAGCAAAGTTAAGTTGCATTTAGATTAGACCGCGAGCAAACACGCTAACGGCAACACACGGCTACGTTACATGATCGCACTCCACTGAAGGTGAAGTTAAAAATCGAAGCCAACGCCGTCTGAAGTTGCGAGCGAAGAGTCACCAACTCGGCCTGCATCTACTCACATCAGTTAACGTTCCTAGCCATTCTGAAAACCTATGTATGTTCCAAATAATTGCGACTGTTGTGATTTAAACTGTGGCAGAATACCTTAAACTGTAACTTTGACGCGAATCTAAGTGTACGAACGACGACACTAAACTGTTCCTTTGATGCGAAGCTGACTAAATATACTATAGAGCACACAAAATTTGATAAACAGTGAACCTCGAAAAATATGAACCTAACACTAAACTGTTTATTAACGGCGAATCTGAAAAATAATGCCGCGGTGGAGTAGTCGAGCGGTCTAAAGCGTGTCGCTGCGGAGCACGCGGTTGCTCGCCGTGGAGGTTCGAGTCCTCCCTTAGGCAAGGGTGTGTGAGTTGTCCTTAGGTGTGTTTACCTAGGTTTAAGTAGTTTGTAAGCTACGGACTGATGACCACGCAGTTTGGTCCGATAGATTTACAAACATTTGAACATTTTTGAAAAATATATATGCGAGCTAATAAATCAAAACATCAACACTGATCTGTCAACTAAACGCGATTCTGAATAAAGTTTGAAACGAAAGTTTGATGAACTGTAAGAGAAAGCACACACGAAATGAAAATAAGTCGCTTCTAGAAGAAGCTGCTTAACTTACAATGGAGAGTTGCCTTCTGTGAAACACGTGTGTACTCGCCGGCGGTAGCTGAGCAGCGATGTCACCCATCATGAAACACTGCCGGCCATACAAGACGCAACACCAAGAAGGATTAGTAATAACACAGTGAAATTAATTTGGGAGTCAACGCGTTATAAGTCAAAATACAATCGCATGTAGAGTAAAAAGACTATGAAATCAGCACTGAGCGTTACTGTAGCTATAACTGCTACTGCATACCTTGGCATTGTATCTAAGACACGTAGGGTGTGTTATTGGAGTATCGAAGTCGATACTGCTCGCACGTGCTGACAAAGTTCATCTGGTGTAGCAGCGGGTAGTGTATCGCTTGCCAGTCGTTCCACAATCATCACTAGACGTTTTTGGTACCCGATTGCTGGGGACTAAACACATACGAAGGGAAAAATGCAAATTGATGGCGGACGAGGATGATTTGAATACTGCGTACCAGGTGAGGTCCAATCACAGTACCGGCTGCAGAACCAGTATGGCGGTACGTAAGGCAACAGCACAACACTCTCACTGCGGTATTTTCAATCACTAATCACTCCATTCAAAAGGGGCATTACGAGAGATAGGCGACAGCGAGTCAGATTTTGTAATAAAACCGTGAAAATTAAATTACTACTGCAATATTTCTTACTAATTTCACAAAATGAACATTGCTGATATTGTAGAAAATAAAATGGAAAATTATCGGACTAATCTTTTTTCTCATGCTCACATGGTCGGATTATGTTACTAGAAAGGCGAATAGCCTCTTACTCAGGTTATGGCCTTGTGCAAAATATCCGAGACACATCAAAATCCATTATTTACACTTCGGATTGTTCCCTTGGCAGTACCGATTTATCATATTTCTCACTTCACGAGGAGTTGTATTTTTAGTAAAGTGATTTTTGCACAACGTGTTACATACAAAATAGACGGTGATGTCTCCATTACTCCAACGTGCTGCATTTTGGGTGTCTGTCACTGAATTTGATGATCAACTAAACTGCATGGCTATCAACGCCACCAATATAAAAGGTCGGAAAAGTAATGTGACAAAACTTGATCTACTTCGACAGTCTTACGTTCATTTCGTGTCCAAATGGCACAATCGTTCCACTACTTGACTCATTTCCTAATATCCTCTTCCTCGGACGATTTAGTATGGATTGAATTGCATCGCCCTTGTTTCGCTTCAGAAAATGCTCCTTTTCTGTGGTCCTTTCAAGTGACTGTCCATTTAGTTTAACTATACTTCCACTTCCATTGCTCTCTGACAGAACTAAAACGTCATCGGCAAATGTCACGGGGTTTCATTCTTCTGCCTGAAATTTCTTTCGGATGTTTTATCTTCGGTTTTCCTTAAGGCTTGATCATTGTTGTTGTTGTCTAGCTACTTGCTTGTCTTGCTCCTTTCACAACCAATGCTTCCCTTTAATGCCATTAATTCTTACAATTGCCGTCTTCTTTCTGTACAAGTTGTATATAACCTTTTTGTCCTGGTAAACGGAGGGGTCACTATTGCGTCGTATCGTCCCACTATCCAGAATCCAAAGTGATCTCCATTGAGCTCAACTTACATTAATTGTTCCATTCCTCTGTAAACAATTAGTGTTTGTATTTTGCAACCATTACTTATTAAGCTGATGGTTCATTAATTTTCACATGTGATGGTGCCTGCTATCTTTGGAAATATAATCCTATTGGAAATAGGATTATTACATTTTTCTGGAAATCAGACGGTATTTTACATGTCCCATATACCTTACACACAAAGTGGAGCAGTTTCGTCACGACTGACTCTTCCAAGTTTATCTACTACGAGGACCTTGAAACGGCGTAAGCCTTCCAGTGCGTTGTGTAATTCTTCTCGCTTATTTCCATCTCATCAAAAGCCCGTACCGAGGTACAGAACATCTCTCCTGCAGAGTATTCCACTGGAGTTTATCGATCATCTCCGTAACGCTTTGACGATTACTAAATGATCCTGTAACGAAACGCGCTGCTCTCCGTTGGATCTTCTCTACCTCCTCTATCAACACTACCTGGTACAGATCCAACAACGGTGAGCAGTATTCAAGCAGTGGGCAAACAAGTGTACTTTGTTTTCGGACTGCATTTCCTTAGGATTCTTCCTATGAGTCTCAGTTTGGTCGTTCCATTTTAAATCACTACTAATGCCTACTCCCAGATAATTGATTGAATTAACTGCTTCCTGTTACTGATCTGTTATAGTGTAGCTAAATACTAAGGATTTTTCTTTCTATGTATCCACGGCACATTACACTTGCCTACATTGAGATTCAATTGCTATCATGGGTTAATTTCTTTACAGATACTCCTGAATTTCAATACAATTTTCCGTTGATATAACCTCTCGATATTGTACAGCACCACCCACAAAAAAGCCTCAGTGAATTTCCGATGTTATTCACAAGGTCAGTTAGATGTATTGTGAATAACAACGGTCCCACGATACTCCCCTGTGGCACACCTCACATCACTCTTACTTCGGAAGACTTCTCTCCATTGAGAATGACTGTTCCAACTTTCGCATGATCTTAAATTACTTATATATTAAACAATGTGTTTGTGTTATCCGTCGCAACATAACCGACAGCAAGTTGCTTGAACTTTATTGTGTCATAATTCGCGAGTATAAAAGTATTTTTCGAACTACGAGGCGCGTTCAGAAAGTAAGTTCCGTTTCAATTTACCTCCGCTGCAGCGCTGCGATTGTAGTTCCACACTTGCGCTGTAGAAGATGTGTATCAAGGAGAAGAACGTGCGCCATTTGGAGATCGCTGTCAGTTATGTACGCATTGTTGTGCTTGTTTTGTGCGTTGATTGAACATCTCGCCGCCTGTGAAGTCAGGTCGGTGATTCGGTTTCTGAATGCGAGGAAAGTGAAACCAAGTGAATTTTATCGGCAAATTTGCGATGTTTACGGACTAAATGCGATGAGGGATTCGATGGTGAGAAGATGGGTCCGACAATTCAATGACGAGCGTAGTGATGTGCACGATGAAGAACGAAGTGCACGTCCACCTTTGGTGGAACTGGTTCACGTGGTTGATGACAAGATCCAGGAAAACGGTAGGTTTACAATTAGTGCTCTCGCTATGGACTCCCCCCAACGACGAGCTGAAAGACATTGTTTCCAACTGGTTGAAAACACAGGCAGCAGATTTCTATGAAGAAGATATACAAAACCTGGTTCCACGCTAAGACAAAAGCCTGCACAAGTTTGGCAGTTACGTGGAAAAGTAGTTTAAGAGTTGTAGAATTTTGTGCAATAAAAAATTTTTCTGAATCTGTGTACAATTTCATTTTATTACCAAACGGAAACTAATGAAGAAGTATTGAACAGAATTGGTGAGAAAAGGAATTTTTGGCATACCCTGACTAAATGAAGGGATCGTTTGGTAGGACACATTCTTAGACATTGGGGAATCGTAAATTTAGCATTGGAGGGAAGTGTGTGGAGTAAAAATCGCAGAGAGAGACCAAGAGACGCGTATAGTAAGCAGATTCAAGTGGATGTGGGTTGCCGTTCTTATGAGGAGATGAAAAGGCTTGCTCAGGATGGAGTAGGGTGGAGAGCTGCATCAAACCAGTCTCTGGACTGAAGACCATAACAACAACAACCAAACGGAACTTACTTTCTGGACGCACCTCGTATATTCTACATATCCTCATCTAGAAATTTGTGTAGCCAATTACATATGTAATATGACTCGAAAAAAAAAAAAGAATATAAGATGCAATTCACGGTCTGCAAATGGCCCATAAAAGTTCATGCTCCGTATTAGCTGTTTGTATTACAGTCCCTCAGTTGAGATTTGTTAATTTTTAATGTTATGCAATAAATTCTGTACTTTTCGTGAACTTCTGTCTTGCAGAAGCAACAATCCTATACAGAATCTCTTTTCAGACATAAGGAAGGTTTTTTATTTCATTATTTATTCTCACAATTCTTCGACGTCCATTGACACTTCATAGATAGTATGGGCGTTAAGTGCGAAGGTATAATGCCTCGCTTTGTAAAACTCCGATCGCTGGTGTCTTTTGAGACTAAATCTGTAGTGACGAGTGCGTAATATGACACACCGTGTCAGACGATTTCTTCGTTGTATGCCCACTGCCCTACTACTCACGTTTGCTGGGTATGTTCAAAGTTTACAAATCACTACAACTTTAGGTTTTTATACTAGAAGTGAAATGTATTTGAGCTGATGGTGTCAAGTAGGAGAGTAGAAAATTTAGTATCTATGGATGCTATATTACCATTGAGATATGGATCTATCCCTAAGTAATTCAGTCTGTTTGAACCAGTCTGTAATTAAATATGCACTTGTAATGTTTATTTATCCCCTTTAAGCAAACAGTCATAAAATAAAAGTCAAGAATAAAGTTTCTAGGCAAAACTGGCAAAACCATTGCCTCATAGTTCTAGTCTCTACTTGTGAAGTACAGAGTTGTTTAGTATCAAATGTTCAAATGTTTGTAAAGCTTATGGGACTTAACTACGGGGTCATCAGTCCCTAAACTTACAAACTACTTATGAACTACTTACGAACTAGGACGGCACAAATATCCATACCCGAGGGGGGATTCGAACCCCCGACCGTAGTGGCCGTGCTGACCATGACTGGAGCGCCTCAGTCCCCTCGGCCACCGCGGCCGGCTATTTAGTATTACAGAACATAGTTGCAGTTAAAATCGTGAAACAAACTTACCTATGAGGAATTCAGATATTATCTCGAATATGCCTCGTACCTGAAAAGAAAAAAAAGTCATTTCTTACACATCCAAAGAATAAACAGGGAAAGAGATTAAAATTGCACATCAAAGTGAGCGTAGAACAGTCAGATTAACAAAAAAAAAAAAAAAAAAAAAAAAAAAAAAAAAAAAAAAAATCGTTTCATATCAATAAAACGTGTAAAATGATTTTTTCCGAGCATGAAAAAAGCCAATATGGTACTCTTCGAGAGACTGACCGGGAAGTGGGGATCCAGATGCTTCATTACTCAGTCCGCCACTCTTACGTATTCCCGCTCTCTTAACATCAATACTGCTACATCCCTTTACCCAGGGTCTGAACGCAGTGAAGTTTTATTCTCTGCTCTTTTACTATAATGCTGGCCACAAGTTGAGACGCAGCTCCGTGACGTGACGCAGGGTGAGTGACGATGAGTTTCTGTAAACCACGCGACTGTCTGGAGCCGCGCACGTTGGAGCGCAGTAGGGTACCTGGATATAGACTGCCACGCGCATCTGCCATTTTTGTTCCTTCGCTTCGACGCGCGATTGTGGAATAGGACAGTGAATACGCTTTACGCATGGTGGACTGTGTAGCTCCGGATTGTTCTAATCGTCCAGAAATTGGTTTTCGTGTTTTTTCGTTTCCAATGGATCGTGAAGGGCGTAAAACATGGCTAACTAGCTTACACCCGCGGCTCCGCTCTCGTGTTGGTTGATTATGATAGATAATGAGCGAAACGTCAAATCTGTTCTTTTTTTTTTTTTTTTTTTTTTTTTTTTTTTTTTTTTAAAGAGATGTATTAAAAGAAATTTCTATTTTTCTGCTTTATTTATGTATTCTTATATTTCCTTATTCGTACGCTTATCCTTACAGAACAAGAGCTGAAGACATTGAAGCACGTATAGACCAACGATATGGTCTGTGGCATCACGTTTCGCTGTATGTAACCTCCGTGACAAATGGACACCAACAAGATCTTCAAAGCGATGCGAGATGGGCTAATTTATTTGTAGTTATGCACAATTTCTACACGTTGTAAACGACAGGTTTCGACACTTTTTTTTTTTTTTTTTTTTTTTAGCGAAGGATTCGACGCTATGAACATTTAGACCACAACAATACCAATTCAAAAAACTGTTCAAATGTTTGTAGAGCTTATGGGACGTAACTACGGGGTCATCAGTCCCTAAACTTACAACCTACTTATCAACTAGCTAATACTAAGGACGGCACAAATATCCATGCCCGAGGGGGGATTCGAACCCCTGACCGTAGTGGCCGTGCAGACTGTGACTGGCGCGCCGCAGACGACTAGGCCACCGCGGCCGGCCAATACTAATAACTTTTAAATGATGCACACTGTTTTTACTAGTTGCAATGGCTCATACGCCTCGTAACGATGTTTGAAGTTACTGCGATGTTAATTTTAGTTACAACTACTGCAATGTTAATTTTAGTTATAGCATCGGCAGCGTAATTTGCTAATTTTGACAAGAAAATCTGACCGGACAAGTGTACATACAAGAAGATGGTAAACATGAAAAATTATTTTCTCTCCTGTTCCACTTTTCAAAGAGCATTCATAGGTCGTTGCCAACATCAGTACACAACGCCGCCGAAGCCGTAAGTAAAATTGACCAATAACAAAGTAAATTGTTAAATAAGAAATTAAAATATCTCGTATATATAAATCTTTTACTGTGTCCTAGTTTATCATGGTCATAGATTTTGTGCAGTGAAAAACTATTTTATATGAATTCTGAAAAATACGCCGTTAAAAAGTAAAGACGTGGGAGTTTATTCTGGAGCAAATTTATGGCATTCTAAAACGGAGATTTCTTGTATGTTAGCGCAGCTTTGGTAATGCATGTGGTATCCCATAAAAGTGAACTGTCGAATGCGAAACAGTTGCTCACAATATACAACCAGGTGGACAAATACCAGAAAACATATTTAACGATTTGTGAAACCATATTACAATAACTTATTACAACGAGATTTATTTTTCATCGCCGGCCGCGGTGGCCGAGGGGACTGAGGCGCTCCAGTCACGGTCTGCACGGCCACTACGGTTGGGGGTTCGAATCCCCCCTCGGGCATGGATAATTGTGCCGTCCTAAGTCTTAGGTAGTTCATAAGTAGTTTGTAAGCTTAGGGACTGATGGCCCCGTAGTTAAGTCCCGTAAGGTATACAAACATTTGAACATTTTTTTAAAATTTGTGATCCAAATATATATTTTATTTTTGGCACGTGTATTAGAAATGAAGAAAGCGATCTTTCAAAGGAATAACAGCAGAAAAGTCCGCCTTTGTGAGGCTCACGATGTCGCCGTTTGGAACAAAAATGGCGGCGAGAGCTGCCGCTACAGCAGAAGTTGATGCAGGCCCAGGTGCCCTAGAGCGCAGCCTGACGTGACGCAGCCGCTGCGCGCGCGCCGTGAGCCTTCGGCCCGCAGCCTCCTGTACGCAGTTTTCTGCCACAGTCACGGTGACTCCGGCTGTTGGTATTGTGTTTGCTAGTTCGCAGTGGAAGAAAAACTAACTTCGAGTGCCGATCCTCCGAAGCATTTCTTCATGTCTGTATGCCAGACGACTAGGAACATGTCACCATCAACTCAGTCCGTTGGCAGAAACGACGTTTTCCCTGTGGTTACATAAATGAAGGCCTCATTGGTGAACATTCACGAGAGAACTCCACAGTCCATCACAGATCAGCGACTACCATATCACGAGTTGTCCCCGTAAAGTAACGAAACCTCCCATTCATCCCACCACCACTTCATCGACTCCACCCCATTCAATAATATATTTTTGACGACATTACAGCGTTCAAATTAATGAAATAAATCGCAATTAGCGATCAGTTATAGCTTCTAGAGGTCTGCAAAGCGCCGGTTTCGCTCGCTCGGTCGAGTGCGCAACGCTCGGCGGTGACGCGGCGAGTGTGTTACGCTCGTAGCGAGCGTGTTGACACTCGAACGAGGCTGCGTGGGGCGGGGCGGGCAGAGGCCGCACAGCGTAGTGCTGCCGCTGTACTCACAAGGAAACCTACCCAAGTGTCACTCTCCGATTTTTATGAAATTTGCATATTTTATAATATAAGAAAGGGTATGGGACACGTAACTTTTTTAGCGGCGGAAAAACATATTTAAGGGGTGAAACGGTTCCTCCAAAATTGTCGCTAAAATAGAAACATGGCGATAACTTAGATATTAGTGAAGCGATTTTAATGATTTTTGGTATGAAAGTATCTATTGATAAAAGACAAATTTCATAGATTCAACTTCGATTAAATCAAAACAATTTTTGAGCACAAAAAATTGGTCATAAATAAATAAAAATAAAAATACGGGTCCCACAGTTTTTCATGTATTATAACAAATGCAAATATCATAAAAATCGGAGAGTGACACTTGGGTAGGTTTCCTTGTCAGTCGCTACGGCAGCGGCTCTGAGGTGTGGGCTGCTGTTGCGTCTGACGCACTCCCGCTAACTAAAGGAACCAAAATCAGTTATGCTCTAGACGTGTATTCCTGCATAGTAGCATGTAACCGCAATATCATTATACCGCAAACGAGACAAAAGGTTGTTTTCACTAACTACAACATTTGAAAGTACTTTATTGCAATGGACAAAAGTGAAAGTTAACGTACAACAAAGTATACATCGAAAAGTAACATTAGCCCAATACTATTGGTTAGTGGCATTGTAACTGCAATGTATTGTTAAAATATCATTGACACGTTGTAGATCGAGTCTAGTTCTTCTATCAGAGAACAGGTTCCCTGCCGCACTGAAAGTGCGTTCACTAAGTGCATTTGATGCGGGCACACAAAATACTGTTTGCCAATACAGCTAGCTTAGGAAAGAGAGTTCTGTTGCGTTTCTACCATTCAAGCAGGTCATCGTCATCACCATCGATTGGTGCTAAATAAAGGTCCGCCTTATTGGCGGATTGCGCCTCGCGCATTTCGCAGTCCAGCCATTCCAAAAACACGCACTTCATTCTTTTGGCTGCTGCACCCGGGTGACATTCTTCAGGCGGCCCTAAATAAGTATAACACAGATATCACTGAAACAGCAGGAGCACCATAAATGCGTACAGCTGTGTAAACAGTTGGAATAAGAGGATTTAAAACAGGTACAGGATATATGAGCATTAGACCGGCATATTACCCTGACGACGGAAGAAAGCGCGGATCCTATATATTGCACAAAAGCTTGCATGCGTTCTTTATTATGTAGATAAGAAAGACGACAGTGGTGTGGGGAATATATGAATGTTGCAGTTGGAAAAATTCCCGTTAAGGACTCACTCGGAAAAGGTAGAGGCGTAGCAACCACGCACAGTGCCAAAATGCTACAGGAATATATATTAACGGGGTGCAACAGAGAGAGAGAGACAGAGAGAGAGAGAGAGATGCACAAATCTACCCTAACGGATGTAAATCAATATCGTGTATTTAATATCAATATAAAAGACGGACAAAGACTTGAGAGTGCTAAGAGGAATGGATATAAAATACAGTCATTTGCTCGCTAAGGCGGCAAGTAATACCTACCACTAAATAGGGACTAACAGTCCACAAAATGGGAACAAGAAAGTAAGAAAGATCATGGAAAACTCATTTAGTAAATGATCTTAGCACAGAAACTTTATGCTAATCACGTATAATAACTTGTGTGGTAAAGTAGAAAATGCGAAACTGAATAGCTAGTTCAACTGGATCGAGAGAACAGCTTTCGAAGCACCCAGGAGAGGAAACAATTCCAAATTTCGAGGTCAGGATGTATTCACTAGCGTCTAGTTTGCTCACGACACTCGTCTTGGACTCGAGTTGCGCTGCGGTGGGCGACCGAGTGGCGAGCGGGCAGTGTGGACGGTCGGGCCGGTCGAGCGTGCCGCGCTCGAACGAGCGTGCAGGAAGTCGAGCGCAGCCACACGCCTTGCCTCAAGCTGCAGCACCGACACCTGTCGGACTGCCATGGAACGACGTGTACCACGCGATTCGAGCGAGCAACCGAGCGAGGTGCAGACCTCTAATAGCTTCACTGTACTAGGTTTAGATGAAATACCAAAGTGCGGCAAATGAAAATTTGTGCCCGGCCGGGACTCGAACCTGGGTTCTCCTGTTTACTAGGCAGACGCGTTGTCCACTCCGCCACCGAGGACACACTGACCAACTCGACTGCAGAGGACTCTTCCCTGCACGTCTCCCACCACACTCAAATCTCCATTCGCCACACTGTGTCTTTCCTATAACCACAGCCTATTTTCTTCTGCAATGCTCGCAGCCACAGTATTGTATTCCCGCATCAGGGAGAACAGACCATGAGGTATTTCATCTAAACCTAGTACAGTGAAGCTATAACTGATAGCTAATTGCGATTATTTCATTAATTTGAACGCAGGAATATCGTCAAAAATATATAATTGTATACAAGCCGAGGCTGGGCTCCTGACGGCAATTAATAGTGTCTCGATACCTCATGGTCTGTTCTCCCTGATGCGGGAATACAGTATTGTGGTTGCGAGCATTGCAGAACAAAATAGGCTGTGGTTATAGGCAGTTGTAAAGACAAGTGCTGGGACGTCTGATTACTTCAGAGTTTCAAAAGGTGTGAGACAGCGTTGTGTTCTATCCCCACAACTGTACAACATCTATGCAGAACACGACATTCGGAAAGCTCTTGATGGTTGGACCAAAGGCATCTTAATTGGCGGAAGAACTGTCAACAACCTTCGTCTTGCTGATGATACTGTACTTTTTCCCAACAGCGAAGATGAACTTGCTGAGCTACTAACTAGAATAAAAGACAGTCTAGCATATGGACTAGACATCAACCTCAGTAAGTCCAAACTCTTGTTAATTGATCGAGAACAACAGATCCAGCTCACAGGTCAATTAAAGGAACGGGAATTCGTGCTGTCCTTCACCTATCTTGGGTCAACCATCTGCAGCACAGTTAGTTGTGAAGAAGAGATAAGAAGACGGATTACGCTAGGACGTGTGGCTCACGAAGATCTGGCAGAGCAGAGCAATAACAAATAGCACAAAGATCCGTTTAGTTGAAACACTCGTGTTTTCTGTCTTCTTTTAGGGCTGTGAATCAGGGACACTCAAGGCCAGAGACAAACAACGCATTGATGCGTTTGAGCTTTGGTGCTGACGCAGGATGCTACGCATAAAATGGACCGAAAGAAGGACAAATGTGTCCGTTATTGAACAACTGAATATCTCCAGACGCCTTTCATCTCGAGTCGACGAAAAAATTCTCCAGTTCTTTGGCCATATTGTGAGAAGAAACGGAGAAAACCTAGAAAAAATAATCTTACAATGAAAGATCGAGGGCACAAGACCAAGAGGAAGAGCAGCGAGCAGATGGATAGAAGAAAAACAAGAAGATCTCCGGACTACCTCTTCAGCAGGAACTGAGAGAAGCTGACAACCGTCCGGGATGGAGACGCTTGGTTCATGGGGTCATGACGCTCAGCAATGAGCACAACGACTTATGATTATGATAGGAAAGAGACAGTGTGGCGAATGAAGATTTTGGTGTGGCGGGAGACGTGCAGGGAAGAGTCCTCTGCAGTCTGGCTTGTCAATGTGTCCTCGGTGGCGGAGTGGTCAACGCGTCTGCTCAGTAAGCAGGCGACCCCGGGTTCGAATCCCGACCGGTTTCAAATTTTCCTTCGCCGCACTTTGGTATTTCATCTAAACCTAGTACAGTGAAGCTATAACTGATCGCAAATTGCGATTTATTTCATCCACCCCATTCATCACATTCCAACAGTCCATCCCAAGCCCCACAGGAGAATTGTGAATTGCAACGAAGCTACGGCTTCAAATCTGCATGTGTTCCTTACATTTATTAATAATTTCCCTGAAATCTGAATTTATGTTGGTAAAAATTTCGATATTTACGCATACATTTGAAGTACAGAGGCAATTTTTGTTTGTTATTACTGAACATTTTCGCTGTTAGAATATTATTATTTTTATCCAATAAAGGTTTTTGTATAAACGCCGAACTGCTACTCTCTGTGAATGGTGATCGTAATATCACATTACAAAATGCAGTGTAGGCAAAATAGGTGACTCATTTCTTATCTTAAATACACAGCTAGTTCTCCTCGATTACAATCGGCCTTGACGCGTTGCATCCCTCACTCTCAGTTTTATTCTGCACTTCTTGGAATTGATCACGGATTAATCTAAAATAGTTCGTGAACTTTTCATCATCAAATTCTTTGGTTAAAGCGAATTCCCTATGACTGTCTTTTTTTCATGTATGCACATTTTCTGTTTTTTGTTTCATCAAAGTGATGTTTCGAGCAAACTTTCAGAATCGGAAACCGATTCTGAACTATTAACACAGCAGAAGCACTCGCCATCTCCGTCAGGTACACGTGAGCCGCGTCTTCCCCCCACCCCCTAACCCCACCCTTCGCAACTTTCACGAAGCGCAGCTGACGTTCCGCTGCAAACTGCGGCGCGGCGTGGACCTGCGATCCAACTTGTGGCGATTGTCGCCGTGACTCACGCTCCGTGAGAAATTCGACGTGAGTCACCCTGCGTCACGTCACGGACCTGCGTCGTATCTTGCGGCCTGCCACGCAAGATGTGTCTGTCTCTCCCGCTGTCTCTTTTTCCTCCCGTTGACACTTTCTTCTCTCTGCCTCTCCCATTGTCCTTATTTTATACCTTTTCCTCGATATACCTAATCAATATCTACTTTCTATCATATTCACTGTCTACTGCCATTTCTTTGAGTCACCCTTCTTTTCTCACTTTGCTGTTGTTTATTTCTCATAGACTGCTGTATGGCCCGTCAGTGACTAATGTCTCCTCGCCATATGTTACTCTGGTTGGTTTGGTCAGGAATGCCACCCATAGACCATAAACGTCATCGGTATATACGAATGTGAACAAATTATTTCTTAATATAATTAGCTTTTCCCGGGTATTGAGCCCCCTATACCATATGCATGGTCCCACACATCTCTCTTTTCCATTTCCACTACCTCGTCTCCCTTTTCATCCCCCCATCTATTCTCTCCATTAATTTCTTTAATTTAATTACCACTCTCTCTCCCCCACCCAATCCTCTCCCCCCCCCCTCTCTCTCACACACAAACACACACACACACACACACACACACACACACACACACACACACACACGCACACACCATTGGTGCCTATTTCTCTCCCACTAGCATTCTCTCTTCTGTCTTCCACCACCACTTTGTTATTCGCTATCAGCACAAAAATGCGAGAAGGTGTTCGCTTGCCACAGTTTTTGGTGTTGGAGGTGCAGCCGGTTCCCCTGAAAGAGTTTTTTAAACTGGAAAATAATTGTCGTTTATGTGCTTCGAGAGTTTTTTAAATTATTTTTAACTGTTTTCCTTGTTTTCCTTGCTAAAGGAGGGTATGTTGCTTATCTAAGGCAGATTCTGGAACAATGAAACAGAAACTTTCACGGATACAAAACTGCATTCTTATTTTAATACAAGTCAGACAGAATACCGAACTATTGAGTATTTATCCATTCAAACTACATTAAAAGGACATTCGGTAAAAAGGTTGGATAGTGTCTGAAAGAGTCCGCCAGTATCGGAAAACTGTAATTTTTAATTTGTCTGCAATAAGATGCAAAATGCATCAAAATTAACGACATCCAAACTTTTGAACGGTACGACAATCAACACTCAGAATTGTAGTTGTAAATTGCGTTGAGAATGTACCAGAGCTTTAAGCTGAAATAAGGCCGGAAGCTTAGGTACGTAATGCTGGCTAATGAAGTAAGCTCTGCCGAATGTTTCTTCTACAGTTAGTAAATGTAGGCAAGGAGTTTTTGGATGTATCATGTTGTAGCACTTTTCTCTCATGTGGGCATAAATACATGCGGAATACATATTTGTTTTTCGTAACAATGAAGTTCTTGTTCCGTGTAAAATACGTGTTTTAATTATAGTCCAATGATTTTTGTCGTCTGCGTAACATTGTAACGATACACAATTTTTTTTTAAATTTTTTTTGTTTATCTTTGATCAGCGATGCTTATCGCCTCCGGTTCCCTCTGACTCGCAATGCAACTAATTTAATTTCGTTCGTCATTTTTTTACTTAAAAACAAGCGAGAAGACGGAACCGTGATAGTAGTTTTACTCACTCTCTGGTCTGTATCTAATCGGCGTGGACGTATTTCATACCTGTATCCACTAATGTAAGTAAGAATGACGCAAGTTGATGCTGAAAATATATTATTCAAATTTCAAAGCATTCCCTCTCCTTGGGTTTCATTTAAATCAAACTCCTCCACGTCAAATATTTAATTTCCTGATGTTTTTCAGCTCCTCGTCAACCGTAATAGTTTAATCTTCAGACGCCATTACAATCGCTTCGCATTGTCTGCAAAATTTCAATAAATCAATCATCCTTATACTATGCTTGATTTTAGAACCTGCAGTCATTTCTTTTGTAATTTCACGAAGTCCGATCATTTTTTTTTTTTATTCTTCTTCTATCATTACCAGTAACTTCATGTTCCACCCACGGTCACACAACAATGAAAAGCGAAGTGAACAGTCTGAACATTGATCTCCTACGGAAAGTTTCTCGAGTTTCACGGATTAAATAAGAAAAAGTTATCATTTCCAGCTTCTACAATACGAAGTGCAGGATCCATCTAGATGCTTTCCGTAAGTCTTACAACGTGCTGTTGCGTGTATGGTGCCGAACTTTAATATGCAACACGCGGTTTATTTGCTTTAATGTTCATTTTGTGCTGTACTTTAACTAACTTATTTCAAATTCCAACATTCGGTACCATCAATTACTTGTCCAAAAAATATAATCGCGGAATCATACTAAGAAAAACCAACGTTATAACATTCTACTACTACTAATAATAATCAGTTTCTTCCTTGTTCGTACGGAAGACCAGAATTACGACTGTTCTGTCGCAATGCTTCCTTCTAGTTTAGCTCAGACGCCAGAGAGCGCAGCACTGTCGACAACTTCTCGAGAGTACTCGAGAATTTCTCGAGAGTTTGCCTTACCGTCGCGCGTTTCTCGAGGGCGCTCATAGCCCATCCCTAGTATAGCCCTGTATTGGGAGAGTACCGCCAACGGGCGAGCGCCGCCATTGTAGGCCTATCTCGCAATAGCAGCGCTATGCACGGCGCTGTTAAATTAACATTTATCATGAAGGGAACCGGTCTGTACATCGACGTGGTATGACAATACGTTAAGTAGACAATGAACTTAAGATTTTAATCGTTTCATCATATATTCAGCGAATAGTAAGGAAAAATTAGTAATCTGAGTTCAAGACCTTTATTTTTGAGCAAACTAGTTGTAAAATTGTTTCGTGCTAAAATTTAAATCCTGAACCAAATGCACTGCTTTCGCAATAAGTGACGTTCCTGCTTTCAAATTAGCTATGGACTGACGTTTTTATCTCTAATATATTGGTTTATATCAAAGTAGACGTAACTAGTACATGTTGCTTTCCATTAATCTAGTGCCTAATGTTGATAGGTGTTGTGTGCTAACCTACATGTGATATTATCACGTAACATTAACTGAGCTAACATTTTGGGAAGGTTTCAGTTTTTACACATTGTTATCGTGCTGCTGGGTACTTCAGTAAAATAAACTTTATTTTAAAATTCGAGTTTTGGAGATCTATTTAATGGGCGGTTTCATTTACCGCCCAAACTTTCGTAATATGCTGGCTAAGTAAAAATATGAAATTCGTCAAATACGGCACATTATGTTAGATTTGTTAGTATTTATATCTTTTAAAAATATCTTTGTCCGTCCAACATTGCTCGCAAGAAACTTATATGAACAGATAAACCTAGACTTTTACTCGATATTTCAATACAAATTTACTTACTTTGCAAAATTTTGCATCCTCGTATGGGAATGCATTTATTCTTCCAATGCGGTATACCCACAATTCGCGTCTTTTGGCATCTCTTTGGCATCTCTCATCTGTGGAATGCGTAAAACTTGCTACTGTACCTCGGACTGTTTTAGTAGAACAATTCACTGACAACAATGCGGCATTTTTCACCATATAAAAATGGAATATGCAATGTTAAGCTCTTAATTTAATACATAATGAGTCTACACATTTCCAACACCTCTAAATGCTAAAATAACAGCTAGTTAAGTGAAATATGTAATGTACGCTTATGGATTGCTTAGGCCTAAAATGGCGGACGTGCCCCACCCACGCTCAACTGACCAATAGCAGCCGGCGGTCGGCAAGCCACACATAAAAGGTTGGCGCTACTCTCCCAATACAGGGATCTAATCCTTAGTCTGGCTAGTCCTCCCGGGAGGCGTGGCTACGGGTCCGGGCGGGCAGGGAAGGCCCGATGCACGCCTCTGATGAGCACTAACCCGCGCACTCACAACTTCTAACAGTCCAAAGAATCACAATAGACGTCGATATATGACTGGAACTCTTTCTCCTGCTGGATCAAAGAATGATGTATTTAGGTTTCGGTCTGTTAGTAACAGTGGCGGCTGGTGATAATGTGCCAATGTGCTGCAGCACACTGTAAATATGTTACCAAAATTATGCCATTTCTCTTCGAATGCAAGCGAGAAATCGCTGTAAAATTACATTCTTTCTCTTGGAATACGAGCAAGATATCACAATAAAATTATGCCAATTCCCTTCCAATGCGTATTAGAATGCTGGTAATGAGGATGAAAACGCATTTTGGGGCGCTCTCGCCGCGATAGCTGGAAACCAGCTCCGTGTGCTGAAGTGGGATTCAGCCGCGCTGGTGCGTGCGCAGAGAGGCGGCGCAGTCGTCAGTTCGCTACTGCGCATGCGCAGACGTGACGTCAGGCCTGGCGACTCCTGTGTGCTGAGACCGACTACAGCACCACATAAATATTTCTCTTCGCGCTGCGTGTGACGGCTGCGGAAGAATAGTATATGACGAATATTGCACGTTACAGAGTCAAATAGCGCGTTGACTCAGGCGTCTTGCGTGTTGTCTCTCAATTCCTGTGTGAGGCTCGTACTCAAATACCTCTGAGTCTAAATTTTTAATTTCTGTAAATAAAATTAATATTTTTAAACGTTATATTTACTACCTGCAGTGAATACATGCAGCTGGCAGCGCTGTTATAGATTCCCCTGAAGGTCTTACTGCCAATACAGTATTAATTGACATTTAATTAAAGGCAATCATACAAAGATTGACTTTTTATTTTAGTATATTTTGTATCCTGTTTCTTTTTGTGATACTGTAGCACACTGGTCAAATTTTGTACGAGCCGACAGTGGTTAGTAGTATAGTAATTGCTCCTGCTAGAACTGGTAGTGATGATAATAATAATAATCATTATATAAATACGCTAACACGAAAATTTTGGTACAGATTACTAATTTATTCGTACAAGAAGGCCAATGAAAGTTACATAACTCGAAAGAATGTTTGTCGTAGATTTCGCGAATATAAGTATTATGTGTGCATTTAGCCATTAAAAGCGGTAAAAAGAAGTAGAAATTTTCCTGTCTACAACTTGGATCCAGTTCTACATTCTCCAACAATCAGCTCACTGATTGGCTACACGCCTCGACCAAAGACGTTGTAATGCAGCGCATCTGCAATATTAAAATAACGTATTAAAATAAGTGAATATCGAAACATGGAGTGCTTCCAACTCACTTTCTTGTGCCGTTCAAATGCTTCATTTTCGCAGTGGTTAAAAGTGGTTAAAGGAAATGGATGTTTTCATATGAATACCGATATAAAGGATGATGCGCCGGGAGGGGCATCTAGAGGTGCTCGGGTGGAACTATGAAGTCGACATGTTGTCAGCTCTGGAATTCTGAATATCGCAGTATCGAAATAACTTTTTTTCTTAGCGTTGTATAAATATACGAACACCGAAATTGTAGTTCTATTTCAAATATTTGGCTAATGAAAGTTATATAAAATGGCATGAGAAGTATATACTTGTTGTTATTGTGTCAGGCATTTTCTTTAACACGTAAAATACACCGTTTCATACCTCCCAGTGCCGGTTAAATTTTACCAAATATCCTAGCAGCCGCCTATGATAATGTTGGCAACAGATGTTGAATAGTGAGAATCCTGTGAGTCTCCATTTTAGCCAACTTGACAACGCTGATGTTTTCTCATGGAATGTTCGCTTTACGAGGGCAGTTATTTTTACTGAGCGGACGAGAGTACATACAAGAACCTGTCAACGATAAAGCAGGAACAGCATTATTTGTTTACTTCATGATCTGCGCGATACACTAATCGAGTCATTCTATGTGATTCGAACAAATGGGTAAAGATTATCTATGGTGTTGTTGATGTTGCCAACATAATCACGCGAGGCCGCCGACGTGATTCGTAAAATTTTACCCTCAGTGACCATTTTCGAGCACAGGCAATACTAGTAATAATAATAGTGCTGTAATTGCTACTGATCAAATGAATAATGGTGTTTCTTCTATAGTTATATTATTTGATAGTATATTAATTTCTGTTGTGTTGAAACTAATTGCTAGAATTGACGAAATACCTGCTAGATGTAATGAGAAGATTGCTAAGTCTACGGAGGCTCCTCTGTGAGCAATAACTCTTGCTGGTGGAGGGTAAACTGTCCATCATGTGCTGGTCCCAATATCTACTATAGAAGATAGATAAGGAAGTGTTAATGATGGTGGTGGTACTCAAAATCTTGTGCTCCAATTATTAGTGGAACGAGTCACTTTACAAATCCTACAAAGATAATTGGTATAACTATAAAGAATATTGTAATGAATGCATGAGCTGTAATAATTACATTATTGTTCCTGGCTGTCCTAGTTCTGCTCGAATAATTATTCTTACTGATGTTCCAACTATTCCGGCTCACACACCAAATATGAAAAACAAGGTACCGATGTCCTTCTGATTTGTTGAGAATAGCCATTTTTGCAGTAATATGGCTGAATTAATAGGGCCGGCCGCGATGGCCGAGGGGACTGAGGCTCTCCAGTCACGGCCACTACGGTCGGGGGTTCGAAGCCCCCCTCGGGCATGGATATTTGTGCCGTCCTTAGTATTAGTTACTTCATAAGTAATTTGTAAGTTTAGGGACTGATGATCCCGTAGTTGAGTCCCATAAACTATTCAAACATTTGAACTTTTTAAATTAATAGGTGGTACATTGTAAATCTATTTATGAGAACTATTTCTCCCTTACCATTATTTAACTGATCTTAACTCAATTATGATTCTAGACTGCAATTCTAGAAGTGTAAAATATTATTTTACTACGACCTAAAAGGTATCTTTTAATTATAACTTTGAAGGTTATTAGTTTTATTAACTTAAGGTCTAAGTAAAATAATATAAGACTTGATGTGCAGATTAAACCTACTATTGAAATTGTTGATATAATGGCTAATATTGTTATTGGTTTATTTAGTTTGAATTTTATTAATCAGCATCAACAGGTACATCAGGCGTGGAATAATGTATCTCAAGAAAGACATCTGTGTGATCGAATAGATGCCACAATCAGCGCCTACAGTGCCGCTAATTAGTTCGAATGCTTGTATAGTCTATGGGACGTAACTACGGGGTCATCAGTCCCTAAGTTTACAAACTACTTATGAACTACTTACGAACTAGGACGGCACAAATATCCATGTCAGAGGGGGGATTCGAACCCCCGACCGTAGTGGCCGTGCAGACCGTGACTGGAGCGCCTCAGTCCTCTCGGCCACCGCGGCCGGCCCGCTCATTAGGAGGCTCAGCATGAATCAACATCTGATGTCTCGGTACTGCTTCAACCACTGACTGTATGTGTGATCATTTTATATACTCTAGGTGCAATGTTTCAACAATAAATCTTGAGTAAATTCTAAATCTGTAACAATTTTTATTTACCAGTGGTGTATATTTTCTGAAATTTGTTGTTACCCAAGTGCAAGCATAAGTAGGTGACACGTGTTTTTCATCTGTAGGTTTTTTGTGTTTCATTGTTTCTGCCCACTCTCACATCTGAAGCGATTTAGATGATGTTGATCGTTCTCAGGCAAATCATCTTTTCTGGAGAACTGCGTCCAGTTCTGCTAACAGTGACTTCCCAAGCTTCTCCAACGACATTCTGTTCCTCTGTATTTGACACTTCTAATATTTCGTTTTGAAACATTGAACAAAATGCTATTTCAAAGTACGAGGGGAGTTGGAAAATAAGTTTCTGTTGTCGACTGTGGTCAGAGTAGGCGTAAGAAAGGAAAAAGAAAAAAAATTCTTATCTTTAATGTCTCATTCTATTTTTTTCCTTTAATACACAACTCTTCCCACAGTCGACAGGGGAAACGTATTTCTAACTCCCCCTCGTAACTTAGTTCGTCATGTATCTCATGAAATGCTCCTGCACAATAACAGAATTTCATGATCGACGAGTTTGTGCTGCTGTACTTCAATTTTTATAGACAAAACACTGTACACAATTTTATGCATGAAGTGTCACTTGGAAACTGTAGAGATAAACAACTTGGAAGAGTAATTAATTTGTTGGAAAAAGCGAGAAATAAGTACATTGTTCACCCCCATGAACCACAGACATTGCCGAGGTGGGGTGGCTTGCGTGCCTCAACGATGCAGATAGCCGTACCGTAGGTGCAACCACAACGGAGGGGTATCTGTGGAGAGGCCAGACAAACGTGTGGTTCCTGAAGAGGAGCAGCAGCCTTTTCAGTAGTTACAGGGGCAACAGTTTGGATGATTGACTGAGCTGGCCTTGTAACATCAGCTAATGTGGCGTTACTCCGAACGGCTGAAAGCAAGGGGAAACTACAGTCGTTACTTTTCCCGAGGACATGCAGCTCTACTGTATGAAAATATGATGATGGCATCCTCTCGGGTAAAATATTCCGGAGGTAAGATAGTCCCCCATTCGGATCTCCGGGCGGGGACTACTCAGGAGGATGTTATCATCAGCAAAGACAATACTGGCATTCTACGGATCGGAGCGTGGAATTTTAGATCCCTTAATCGGGTAGGAAAATTAGAAAATTTAAAAAGGGAAATGGATAGGTTGAAGTTAGATATAGTGGGGATTAGTGAAGTTCGGTGGCAGGATGAACAGGATTTCTGGTCAGGTGAGTACAGGATTATAAATACAAAATCAGTTGGGGGTATCACAGGAGTAGGACTAATAATGAATAAGAAAATAGGAATGCGGGTAAACTACTATGAGCAGCACAGTGATCGCATTATCATTGTCAAGATAGATACGAAGCCAACACCGACAACAGTAGTACAGGTTTATATGCCAACTAGCTCTGCCGATGATGAGGAGATCGAAGAAATATATGAGGCTCTAAAGGAAATTATTCAGACAGTTAAGGGAGAGGAAAACTTAATTGTGATGGGAGACTGGAATTCGGTAGTAGGAAAAGGAAGAGAAGGAAAAATAGTAGGTGAATATGGACTGGGTAGAAGGAATGAAAGAGGAAGTCGCGTGGTAGAATTTTGCACGGAACATAATTTAATCATAACAAACACGTGGTTTAAGAATCACAAAAGAAGGTTGTATACTTGGAAGAGACCAGGAGACACCGGAAGGTATCAGATAGATTTTATAATGGTAAAACATAGATTCCGGAACCAGGTTATAAACTGCAAGACATACCCAGGGGCAGATATAGACTCTGACCATAACTTGTTAGTCATGAACTGTAGGCTGAAACTGAAAAAACTGCAGAAAGGTAGGAAAATAAGGAGATGGGACCTAGATAAATTGCAGGAACGTGAAGTTCTGGTGAATTTCAGAGGGAGATTTAGGCAACAATTGACAGAAACAGGGGGAAATAAAACAGTAGAAGAGGAATGGGTAGCATTGAGAGATGAAATAGTGAGGACAAAATAGGTAGAAAGGCAAGACCTACAAAAAATCCTTGGATAACACAGGAAATACTAAATTTAATTGATGAAAGGAGAAAATATAAAAATGCAGCAAATGAAACAGGCAAAATGGAGTACAGACGACTAAAAAATGAGATTGATAGGAAGTGCAAAATGGCTAAGCAGGAGTGGCTATAAGCCAAATACAAATCTGTAGAAGAATGTATAAGAAGGGGAAAAGTAGATACAGCCTACAGGAAAATCAAAGAGACATTTGGGGACAAGAAAAGCAACTCTACGAATATCAAGAACTCAGATGGGAAACCAGTTCTCAACAAAGAAGGGAAGGCTGAAAGGTGGAAAGAATACATAGAGCAGCTCTACAAAGGAAAAGAACTGAAAGACGATGTTGTAGGAAGGGAAGAGGAAGTAGATCAAGATGAAATAGGAGATATTATACTGAGAGATGAATTTGACAGAGCCCTGAAAGACCTAGGTCGGAACAAGGCCCCAGGAGTAGATGACGTACCCTCAGAGGCACTAAAGTCTCTGGGAGAGCCAGCCATGACAAAACTATTTGAACTGGTGTGTAGGATGTATGAGACAGGCGAAATACCCTCAGACTTTAAGAAAAATGTAAGAATTCCCATTTCAAAGAAATCAGGTGCAGACAGGTGTGAAAATTACAGAACCATCAGTTTGATAAGTCATGGTTGCAAAATTTTAACACGAATTATCTACAGGAGAATGGAAAAGCTGGTAGAAGCTGACCTCGGGGAAGATCAGTTTGGATTCAGGAGGAACACAGGAACCTGGGAGGCAATACTCACTTTACGTCTTATCTTAGAAGATAGATTAAGAAAAGGCAAACCTACATTTTTAGCCTTTGTAGATTTGGAGAAAGCGTTTGACAATGTTGACTGGACTACACTCTTTCAAATTCTGAAGTCAGCAGGGGTAACATACAGGGAAAGGAGAGTTATCTACAACTTGTACAAAAGCCAGACCGCAGTTATTAGACTCGAAGGGCATGAAAGGTAAGCATCAGTTGGGAAGGGAGTAAGACAGGGTTGTAGCCTTTCTCCGATGTTATTCAATTTGTACATTGAGCAGGCGGTGAAGGAAAGTAAGGAAAATTTTGGAATAGGGATTAAAGTTCAAGGGGAAGAAATAAAAACATTGCGTTTTGCTGATGACATTGTAATTCTGTCAGAGACAGCGAACGACCTGGAAGAGCAGTTGAATGGAATGGACAGTGTGTTGAAGAGAGCGTACAAAATGAACATTAACAAGAGCAAAACGAAAATAATGGGATGCGGTCTTAGAAAATCAGGCGATGCTGAAAGAATTAGATAAGGTAACGAAACAATGAAGGTGGAAGATGAGTTTTGTTACTTGGGTAGTAAAATAACATGAGATGGTCGCAGTACAGAGGATATAAAATTCAGAATGGCAATGGGAAGAAAAGCATTTTTGAAAAAGAGAAATTTGCTAACATCGAATATTAATTTAAGTGTAAGGAAGTCTTTTCTGAAGGCATTTGTGTGGAGTGTTGCCTTGTACGGGAGTGAAACATGGACGATAAGCAGTGCGGACAGGAAGAGAATAGAAGCTTTTGAAATGTGGTGTTACAGAATAATGCTGAAGATTAGTTGGGTAGATCACATAACTAATGAAGAGGTACTGAACAAAATTGGTGAGAAAAGGAATTTTTGACATACCCTAACTAAAAGAAGGGATCGCTTGGTAGGACACATTCTTAGACATCGAGGAATTGTAAATTTAGCATTGGAGGGAAGTGTGTGGAGTAAAAATCGCAGTGGGAAGCCAAGAGACGCGTATAGTAAGCAGATTCAAGTGGATGTGGGTTGCCGTTCTTATGAGGAGATGAAAAGGCTTGCTCAGGATAGAGTATGGTGGAGAGCTGCATCAACCCAGTCTCCGGACTGAAGATCACAACAACAACAACAAGTACATTGTAGTAAATTAAGAAGCATTTTAGTTGTTCAGAGTAATTAGAAATGATAAAAGAATCATTAAACAGTAGTTTGAACAAAAAACTATAAAAAAAGATACTCACCACAAGAGAAATAATATTTATGTCCAGTCTTTTTGACCCAAATATAACACGTGTAGCAACGAACTATTTAAAGTATTTTTATACGTGTGCACTTTCAGACAAGGTCAACGAAGTCGATGAAATTATTTAAACAATTATAAAGGAATTTGTAACTTTTTCAGGTTTAACATTGAATATGTTAAGAAACTATATTTTATTTATGGTATATAAAAGTTTCATTTATAAATACTTACATATTATTTTTAGAGTGGATTTTTTGTAATGTATAAATGTAAGAATTGTTAACGGAATTGAACCGATATTATCAAAAGTTAGTGAACAGAACAGCAGAGTTATACACGAAAGACCCAAGAATGCGATTTAACGATGCAGTGTAACATTCATGTGTCTATTTTGCTATCTGATCGGAACGCAGGTCGGAAGTTGATAGAATTTCGATTCTCTCTGTGTTCCCTTATTGTTATTAAAATGTGTAATAGGGATGGTATCATCAGCGTTATACACACGTAAAACAATATTTCCCCTGTGTTCGCCATAAACACAGTTCTTCTGTACCTATGATTGGAAGAAGTTGGTGCTTTGAGCTGCCATAAACTTCCCTATAGCCCCATCAATTTAATGAATTTACTTACTGTTCTGTGATGCATCAGTACTGCGATTTAATTGATGATTGTTCCTGTTGCCATGTTCATCCCCAAGATCATGACCTGCCAGACTCGTTAAAACTTTGCGCCTGATGTATGTTCAGTGGTTCACTGACCCTTGGAAATTAAGCCGATAGTGCTGCTGGGGCCGAGCGCTGGGTTCCCAGGTGTATGTCAGAATGAGGCGTGGGACCTGGTGGAACGCCAGAAGACGCTAGTAAAACAGAATTAAAGTTAATCAAAGTTATTCCGTAGCACACAATAAGTCTGATGAAGGCGCTAGCTCGGAAGGAGCTAGAGCAGTAGGTGCGACGCCTGTGGGCTGCGACCTCGGAGTTCCGACTGCTGTGAGCCGTCTGATGGTAGTGCCTACGCCGCGATGTCCGGGAACCGATGCAGGGACTGTTATTCATAAGTGATCTATCCCTTCTCCGGTCTATGCAGCTGCCAGTGAATCCATGCGTAGACCCCTCTGAAGTCGGATGCCGTGCTGCTATCCGCATTAGCACCTGAGTGCTAACTCGACGACAGGAACATTGGCCTTTGGTAACCAACCACTGAAGATTGCGCTGGCCTCAGGCAGCCACCATAGAGGTGTGAAGTCGTCAGCACAGCGGATCACCATCTTCCCCAGAATATGCTTAGTGCGAAGTATGGCATCGACCAGACTCCATCTCCTAGCGGCCTTTAGCAGCTACCAGTATGTACTGCTATCTGAGTCAAAGATTGATATAATGATTAAGCCAGTGAATCGACGACTACCCCCTGAGTATCGTCGATCCCGAAGACCAAGTAATTGCTACTTCTAAAAGCGGGAGTATACAGGGTGTTTCAAAAGTGTGTTTGCCTCTGTAACTTATAAAATAATAGGTGACGGGAAATTTTAATGCGGTAGGTCAACACAAGAAATGTTACACTTTCTGCGGAGCTATGAACATAGTTTATTGTATCATTTTCTAAAGAGTTACAGCACAAAGATATAATTATTTAAATGGAACCCCTGAAACTTTGAAGGGTTGTAGCTCCCAAAGTAATAGTGATAAGAATGTAGTTTAAATTGATTTGGACGCAGCTGGTTTTAACGAATCACATGCACGATAGAAAAAAACTATTGTTCCATTTAAAAAATATATCTTTGTGCTGTAACTCTTTGGAAAATTATACAATAAACTATGTCCATAGCTCCGCTGAAAGTGTAACATTTCTTGTGTTGACCTACCGCATTAAAATTTCCCGTCACCTATTATTTTATAAGTTACAGAGGCAAACACACTTAGTGAAACACCATGTATATACCTAAATTTGACGGAAGCTATGATGTATGATACGGTTTGAATGTGTTCCATTTGAAAATGCTGTGTTCACTCGATGTGCATCCGGGGTCTTATTCACTCTTGTGACAGAGTTACGTGTAGTTATGAAATGTTTACTAGCTGCGTCTCTGTCTGACAGCTGTCTCACTATCACAGCAGTTCGCTGACGGTAGGCTTTCCGACTTGCCGACGCAGCATCTGCCGCCGTCACGCTATACAAGTGAGCATTTCTGCTACCGTGTTGCTGACCTGATTCCGCCCAGCTACGGTGAGAAATACAAGATCTTAAACACGTTTCCCTGTCACAATTTTTGTGGTGTAACAGTGTAAGAGAAACAGAAAGTTTTGTATACCATAACTGTTATCTTTTTGTTTCAGTGCGGAGGACTAAAGATAGATCTCAGGTAGTGAGTGGCAAGAATCGTGAATCACTGTGGAGATACGATAATAAAAATCAAACGTTCAGCAAAATGAATTGCTAATGGGTTCGCTGCCAACAGCTCAGATAGCAAAATCCGCTCGCTAGGGAATAAAACACTGTGGAAATGTCAAAGACTGACACAGTGTTTCGTTACAAAGAAACTACTAACAGAGTATAATTAGTGATCAGCTGCACGGAATTGTGGAGTGAAAGCTGATGGAAAAAAGTGGCCTGTTTATACCTTTTATATTTCTAGATTTAGCATCCGCAAATGCTTGGGTAATCAACTGAGAAATAAAATCAAATGTTTGTAAATGTATTGGAAAAAATGATATGGACATCAGTCCCTAGACTTACAAAACTACTTAAGCTCAGACACATACACACACACATCAATGCCCAAGGGAGGACTGAAACTTCGGTGGAAACGGCCAACTGGTCCGTAGCATGACGCCTTACACCACGCGACCATTCAGCGCAGCCAACTTAGAAGTAACGAACATCATAATATAAATACGCTAACACGAAAATTATGGTACAGATTACTAATTTATTCATACAAGAAGGCCAATGAAAGTTACATAATTCAAAAGATTGTTTGCCGTAGATGTCACGAATATAAATATTATGTATGCATTTAGCCATTAAAAGTGGTAAAAGGAAGTAGAAATTTTCCTATCTCTAGCTTGGATCAAGTTCTACAGTCTCCACCAATCAGCTCACTGATTGGCTATTCGCATCGACCAGAGACTCTATAATGCAGCGCATTTGCAGTATTAAAATAATAGATTAAAATAAATGAATATCGAAACATGGAGTGATCCAACTTACTTTCTTGTGCCGTTCATATGCTTCTTCGCAGTGATTAAGAGTGGTTAAAGGAAATAGATGTTTTCATATGAATGCCGATATAAAGGATAATGCGCCGGGAGAGGCATGTAGCGGTGCACGGGTGGAACTAAGAAGTCGACATGTTGAATATTGCAGTATCGAAATAACATTATTTCTTAGCGTTGTATAAATATACGAACACCGTAATTGTAGTTCCATTTCAAATATTAGGCTAATGAAAGTTATATAATTCCAAAATGGCATGAGAAGTATATACTTCCGTTTTTATTTGTTGTTATTGTGTCAGGCGTTTTCCTTAACACGTAAAAGATACCGTTTCATACTTCCCAGTGCCGGTTAAATTTTACCAAATATCCCAGCGGCCTCCTATGATAATATTGGCAACAGATGCTGAATAGCGAGAATCCTGTGAGTTTTCATTGGAAAAAATGATATGGACATCAGTCCCTAGACTTAAGCTCAGACACATGCACACACACATCAATGCCCAAGGGAGGACTGAAACTTCGGTGGGAACGGCCAACTGGTGGCATCAGTGTTTGTGTTAGTCCCTGTACACGCCGCATTGCTGTTTGCGTTCGGCGTGACGATCTGACGTGACGTCGACCTGAGCAGTGAAGTGAGGCATGGGTCCCACGAGCTTCGACGTTCAGCTACTGTCAGCTTCAGCTTTGGCAAATACACACGGCAAGTGCAACCTGGTATCTTAAAGACACATGTCTGGCTACTGAACAGGTCATGTGGATACACCATATACCCATTCTGATGTTTTTTCTCAGATTTATTTACCGATTTCGGGTGGATGGGATAGTATTACGTCAAGGTTTTTTAGGCTCTTTTCACACCACAATGGTTTGACAAATGACGAGCTGGTATACACACGTATTGAAGTTTTTAACCTTCCACTAAATGCAGTTGATAGTTTTGTGATCAAATTTTTATTGTGATATATGACAACACTTACTTTTCTGATGACTGTTCATAAAGCTTTAAAAATAATAAACATAATTTTCTGAGGCCTTCTGCCGTACTGCCGATATACAAAAACTGTGATAAACTCATCTATAATGGCGTGCGGTTAGTAGGTAATGAAAAAAAAAAATACCTTCTCACCTACAGATATGCGGTTAGGAAGAAACCTGCCTTTTTCTGTAATCAAAGTGGTCATATCCATATCATTTGCCCATGTCGTGTGGTGGTATTAAAACACGAGTACGTACAAAGTAAAAATCTGGCCTTTGTGGATTTTCCCCCCTAGCAGTCTACAGCTGAGTCCACCCCTGTTATTGAGAGACAAAGTGACCCGTCGAGTGACATGGCTCGCGAATTTCTCCCGCTGCCCTTGTGTAGGGAGACTGACATCGTCATTTCCTTGGTACCGACCATGATTAGTCAAAACAAGCGTCGCATCGCACAACGCAGGATGACACTGCTGACGAATTTCTTCCCTTGACCCGACCCTCGCATGGCCATCCATTGATGGAGCCCGGTTACCGGCCTACAATTGTGGATGAGAACGCAATAGATGCTATTACACCCGTTCAGATGGCACCTGAAAATCCAGCTAGCGACTCTCCCGTCATAGTGGCCGCCCCGTCGGGGGCACCCCTCAAGAGTTCTTTTTCAGAGCCTCACATGCTTCTTCCGGTTCGGATACATCTTCTGTTGGATGAGGGTCCGAAATAATCTCCGAGACGTTTCTGTCCTTGTGTCTCAACCTCTTTAAACATATCAAGGGTACGTGGGTGCGGTTCTAACTAAACTAATATCCTTATATGCAGAGCGCGCGGTTGCTCGCCGTCGGAGGTTCGAGTCCTCCCTGAGGCATGGGTGTGTGTGTGTTGTCCTTAGGTTAGTTTACCTTAGTTTACCTCTACGGACTGATTACCACGCAGTTTGGTCCGATAGATTTACAAACATTTGAACATTTTGAATATCCTTATGTCCTCCCGTGAACCCCTGTTTGCCGACAATTGGAGTGCGGGAGCCGCTCTATCCTCTCTATACCCCTCCTATACCCCTCCCCCTCTTCATAGAGCCAAACCACACGAGGCCGCAAACCTACCGAGGAGCCGCAGTAAACAGTGTATTCACCCTGCGAGATCCGCATTACAAACGAGGGAAAGTTGGTTTGGAGATGGGTTGAACGATCATACCTCTCTTCTCTCTCTCTCTCTCTCTCTCTCTCTCTCTCTCACTCTCTCGGATCTAAGTTATGTTCAATACACCTGGCTTTTGTGACGATCATGTGGCGCAAAATTGCGAAATTCAGGATGAGCGTTTAACTGTCGGAACATCAATGCTGTCGATGCCTTCTTTAATATCTGTTAGCTCAGCACTGTTTTTCGAGATATTTTTACACACTTTGTCTATAATGTAGCCTGACAAAAAGGACTTGCAATGTGTTCAGATTCGGAGAATATGGCGGCCAAACGAGACCAAAGCCAGTCGCCTCTGGGTACTCCCACATCCGGAATGCCGTCCACAAAGAGCTCCTCCAGGACATCAAACAGTCTCCTGCTTCGATGGCTTCGAGTTCAGCCTTGCAAGAACCACATCTTGTCGAAATCACTTTGGATAAAGGGTGAAATCATCTTCCTGCATCTTATAATGACTTTCCGTAATGACAAGGAAAATCGCATCGATTATTCACTGAGTGGACAATACGCACCTTACAGTCTACCTTTGAAGGTGAAAAGAGTTCCGGTTCGCGAAGTGCATGTTCTCCGTCTCCTAAAAGCGCTAATTTTGCTTATTGACGAATCCATCCATATGAAATTGTGCTTTGTCGCTAAACAAACCCATATTCACATGCGCGTCTGTATACTAAGATCCCCTATGCCCAGCGTCTACCCGTAGAGTTTAAATGTCCTAAAGCAAACAGTTCAAACCTAATGATTTCATTTCACGTAGGGAAATATTGTCACCCAGTATTTAAATGGTTTATTTGTGGTAAGAGACGAGTAGCAACTACAGTATTACAAGTACTAGGTCAATGCAGTGGAAATCAGAACATGGTGTTAATCTGGCTTGATTCCATGGTGGAAGTTTTGCTACACGACTGTATTTGACGTGTGGAAATATTTCAGCAATCAGTCGTAAAAATATTTATTTATTTGCAGATCTAGAGTTCGACCAATGCGTGATCATTATCAGTGCTTAAAAACAATTAAAATACTTAAAGCATCTCGACCTCCATGTTGGAGATTGCGTTCTGCAAATAAATAAATATTTTTACGACTGATTGCTGAAATATTTCCACATGGTGTTATGATTGTACTTCGTGTCGTTATGTCTTACTTTTCTGTAACATTAACTTTGCCGCCGTCAATTCAAAATGCGGAGTAAGTTGATAATTTTTAATGTCTTCATTATGAATTGCTAGAATGAGGTAAAGAGGGTGGTGAAGGACAGAGGGGTCTAAGATATAGACAGAGAGAGGAAGGTGGAGATGATGGAATACGGAGGAAAGGGGACTAGGAAGTAAATATAGCCGCGGTATGGATAGAGAGAGCAGGAATGAAGGAAAGGAAGAGGAAAAGGAGGTAGTAGATAGAGAAAGGGGACAAAATAGATTGAGGGAGAGAATGAGTTAAACGATGGACAGAATTTAGAAAACAATAGCTTATCTCAAGGACAAATATAAGTTCCACATTGAAGAGTGGGTTAATCAACTATCTTTGATTTTATAGAAAAGAAGGACACACAAAATTTAGAGAACCAATACAATAAACGATGGTTTCTTTTTAAGGAAAAAACCTGTTATCTAACTGCCCCTTTATTTCCATGTACCTTCATCAATGCAAATAAAGTTATTTATTTACTTCGTGAGTCATGTTTGCACGAATTGGTTTACTTACTTTCGTACTCATTAATTATCGCCCGGAGCAACAGAGAAGTTTGACCGTGTTCAGCTAGTATTCATAATTCATCATCAAAAATGTACTAGAGATGAGTGCTCTGCCTTGAACCTGTTCTGATTCCAAAGGATCAGAAAAACGTTAGAGAGAAGATAAAATTTTATGGGAGTGAAATGCTGCGCGATGATAGTAGCACGACCAAGGCATTCCTATAATCCTAGGTTCAACCGTTACGCCCGTGCAACTGTAATGCTGTTCCAGGCAGGAGTGCGAACTATCGCTCACCAGCTGGTAGGCGCCGATCAGGATGGACCCGGTCTGCAGGGAGCAGCCGCAGCAGCACTGGCTCAGTTGGGGCAGCATGGCGGTCTCTCTGAAACAAAACACCACACACATCATAAACACCGACACTCATATCTTGCATTCAAAATGGAGAACTATTACTACATGTTCAGAGTAGTATCTAAATGAAACAATAATCTCCGTACCACACTCGTGTGTATATTATGAGTGCAATTACAACTATTTGATCAGACGCATCAAGACTCACAAATGTTTCATAAAATGTATTTTTTTAAAACCATCGGCTGTGGGACTCGATCTGCACAATTGTGTGAACAATGTTGTTGGTATAATCTTCGATCTGGATGTATGTAACCTGTTTATGATGATGATCACTTTCTATTTTCTCACTTATAACACGATATATTGATGTAATAGCTTCTTACGACTTATTTTGTATGTTGTGATACTGTTTTCTAATGCACCACACTTTATTTGTTAACTTTTGTATACACAAATTACATCGTAACTTGTTGACAACGGCACCTTGTAACTTTTGTATCCAAAGATGTTCATCCAAACATATTGTACATCCATTAACGGTATTACCAATATCGATAACATAGGCTTCTGGTCTCTGACTCATGCAATTAGCACAAGGCACTCCCTCTATTCTTATTCATAGTTTGTTCTTACCTTTTATGTTGTGTTGACTGATAGGTTTTATCTAAGATGACCACTGTATTTTTAATATTTTTAGTTATACTGACTCTTGTTTGTCTCAACTAGATGTATTTTATTTGATGCATTTTACCATTCAGTTGTAACACCTTGTAAGTATTTTAACTATTGTTAAATTGACATGATTCTCCGTTTTCAATCTCATTGTATGTAATTTTGCTGGTTATTTCCTCTCTTTGTTTGTGCACTTTAATTACGTTTATTTTGTATTTTTTTGTATAGTTTATCCATGAAGATGGTCTATTGAGCGAAACTGGTTGATACATAAGGTTTTTAATAAACAGCCGATGGTTTAAAAAAATGTATTTTATGAAATATATTACGGCTTTTGACACTCGCCTCACCAAAGCACTCACAAATGTAATGCGGAAGTGATCCCTGGAAGTCAGTAGAGGTAGCCCAGCCAATACAGAAAGAAGTGAGCCCAGTGTTGATTGTAGAGAAGCGGTAAGAACAAAATTCGTTTTCAAGAAAGCTCACTCACTTTGAAAGTGGTCACAGGATGACATCTGAGTAACACTTCCATTAGGAGCATTCCACCCCTCTAAAACTGCCAATCAGTGCGGAGGACTAAAGATAGGTCTCAGGTAGTGAGTGGCAAGAATCGTGAATCACTGTGGAGATACGTTAATAAAAATCAAACGTTCAGCAAAATGAATTGCTAATGGGTTCGCTGCCAACAGCTCAGATAGCAAAATCCGCTCGCTAGGGAATAAAACACTGTGGAAATGTCAAAGACTGACACAGTGTTTCGTTACAAAGAAACTACTAACAGAGTATAATTAGTGATCAGCTGCACGGAATTGTGGAGTGAAAGCTGATGGAAAAAAGTGGCCTGTTTATACCTTTTATATTTCTAGATTTAGCATCCGCAAATGCTTGGGTAATCAACTGAGAAATAAAATCAAATGTTTGTAAATGTATTGGAAAAAATGATATGGACATCAGTCCCTAGACTTACAAAACTACTTAAGCTCAGACACATACACACACACATCAATGCCCAAGGGAGGACTGAAACTTCGGTGGAAACGGCCAACTGGTCCGTAGCATGACGCCTTACACCACGCGACCATTCAGCGCAGCCAACTTAGAAGTAACGAACATCATAATATAAATACGCTAACACGAAAATTATGGTACAGATTACTAATTTATTCATACAAGAAGGCCAATGAAAGTTACATAATTCAAAAGATTGTTTGCCGTAGATGTCACGAATATAAATATTATGTATGCATTTAGCCATTAAAAGTGGTAAAAGGAAGTAGAAATTTTCCTATATCTAGCTTGGATCAAGTTCTACAGACTTCACCTCCACCAATCAGCTCACTGATTGGCTATTCGCATCGACCAGTGACTCTATAATGCAGCGCATTTGCAGTATTAAAATAATATATTAAAATAAATGAATATCGAAACGTGGAGTGCTCCCAACTCACTTTCTTGTGCCGTTCATATGCTTCTTCGCAGTGATTAAGAGTGGTTAAAGGAAATGGATGTTTTCATATGAATGCTGATATAAAGGATAATGCGCCGGGAGAGGCATCTAGCGGTGCTCGGGTGGAACTGAGAAGTCGACATGTTGTCAGCTCGGAATTCTGAATATTGCAGTATCGAAATAACATTATTTCTTAGCGTTGTATAAATATACGAACACCGTAATTGTAGTTCCATTTCAAATATTAGGCTAATGAAAGTTATATAATTCGAAAATGGCATGAGAAGTATATACTTCCGTTTTTATTTGTTGTTATTGTGTCAGGCGTTTTCCTTAACACGTAAAAGATACCGTTTCATACTTCCCAGTGCCGGTTAAATTTTACCAAATATCCCAGCGGCCTCCTATGATAATATTGGCAACAAATGCTGAATAGCGAGAATCCTGTGAGTTTTCATTTTAGCCAATCGCTTGACAACGCTGATGTTTTCTCATGGAATCTTCGCTTTACGAGGGTTATTATTTTTTCTGAGCTGACGAGGGTACATACAAGAACCTGTCAATCATAAAACAGGAACAATGAAATGAAATGTTTGTTAAGCTTATGGGACTTAACTACGGTATCATCAGTCCCTAAACTTACAAACTACTTATCAACTACCTTATCCTAAGGACGGCACAAATATCCATGCACCGAAGTGGCCGTGCAGACCATGACTAGAGCGCCTCAGGAAGAGCATTATTTGTTAACTTCATCTTTGTTTACTAATCGAGTCAGTCTATGTGGTTCGAACAAATGGGCAAAGATTTTCTATCGTGTTGTTGATGTTGCCAACATAATCACGCGAGGCCGCCGACATGATACGTAAAATTTTACCCCCAGTGACCATTGTAAACACAACTGGTCGATTTTCGACCACAGGCAACCTAGTACAAATAATAAGACGAGACTACATTCTCAAGCTCACAGAGAATACATCCAAATATTATATAGAAACCTGGGTCAGCGCTGTATCTACTCTTATTGTATCACCAAAATGATGTAGATACGAAGCATCATTTGGTATGGGAAATTTTTGACTTTGCTGTATTTAAAAAAAAATCTTAATATTTTAAAGTTTTTACAAACAAATTTCAATTATTTGCATTTTGACACTGATTTGGGCAAAATAATAAAATTACAGACAATTGCAATAACTGTTTGTTACAGGAAAACGCATCCCCGAAAATAAAAATGACTAAAAACAAACTGTAAACGCATCGACCAGAGACGGGATATTTTTTCCCGACTACAGTTTCGGAGGCTGGGAAAAATCTGGCGGTTCTTGTGCTGCGGGTGTGTGTGTGTGTGTGTGTGTGCGCAGGTTTGGTAGTTACTTGTCCGAGCTCGAATCTTGGTCCGGCATAAGTTTAAACTTTTCCCATTGATTTTATTGAGTGCTCATTACCAACTAACGTAAATTCTTTAGTGTCGCTATTAATAATGGATTCAGGATCAAATACGATGTCTGTTTTTCCGGTGGCAGACACCACACACACACACAGTTATATATACCGGTATAGTAAGAAAGGCAATTACCAAATAAAAATTTTTCTTAAAACATAATGTACATAAATAACGTAGCAGTGACTCGCAAATTTTATATATGACCTCAGGATTGTTTCAAATTCTGATCTTGATGAGGTGGAATGGATCGTCTACAATCAGTTTATGTATAAAGAGATTCAAGGTCGAAAATGTTTGAGTCTTAACATACTAACCCTACCGCACCAAAATATATAATTTATGCGAAAATTTCACTGAAGAACTATTTACTTATTCGTATTACATGTTTCCTTGGTATGAAGTTATTCTATGGTACACGTTAACAAATAATCTTTTTTCCCCATTTCTGTCACAAAATGATTCATAAAACTTCTGTATTATAAGAAGAAACAGAAGAAATTCCAAGTCGTATGAAACGGATTATTTCCCAATGCTACTACTTATTTCTTTGGTCCATGCCACTAGCTGGAAGTAAGTTTTTTTGTGTGTTTATCGAGGAGGGAAGAGATCATTGGGTTTTCTTAAGGCGTAATAAAGAACGGCTGATAAAAACTAGATAATAAGTATGAAGAAACCAAGGATTCGTATCAACTTGTAGCGACGGAAGGCAGTACATCGTTTCAAGGAATGAGTCGTGACAGATACACAGGCACCGAAGTGGTATCGGCAACATATCTGGGTCACTTATTGTAAAGGCCAAGGTTACGATATGGGTCCTGGTATAAAAAAGCAATTAAACACACATACAAGCACCCACACAGACGTAGACTACGTCATCTTCCCCTTCTCCCTACTCTTTATCCAGTGACCCCTCCCTGCCAAATAACTAAACACTACGCTATCGCCCTCTCTTCGAAAGAATAATCGCAGAGTTCGCTGAGACAACTACGATATAAATACAGGATAGCTATGTTTAATATAAAAGAGCGGGAATAAAAAGCAATGTAAAAAGAAACTGGTCATATTTCTGTCAGAATAAAACTACTAAAAAAAGCACAAAGTGCACAGTATCGTTCAAAAGTACGAGGGGACTTCGAAAAGTAAGTTATTATCGTGGTAGATCAATAACTTTTGTAAATGATACATTGCATTTCAAAGCGGCACACACACATCACACTAATTTGCAGCATAATCAACATATCTGTTCCAACAAAGATTACAGTTTTCTATCAATCGTTCAGTACTCCTACTACGCATATACGCTCTTCACCGTGCCGCGGTGAAGTAGCCGAGTGGTCTAAGGCGCCTCGGTGCGGAGCGCGCGGTTGCTCGCCGCCGGAGGTTCGAGTCCTCCATGGGGCATATGTGTGTGTGTGTGTGTTGTTCTTAGGTTAGTTTACCTTAGGTTAAGTAGTTTGTAAGCTACGGACTGATGACCACGCAGTTTGGTCCGATAGATTTACAAACATTTGAATTTTTGCTCTTCTCCACGAAGCCAGCATATCGTTCGTAGCCTGCGTTTGTTCAAGGTTTCGCCAAGGTTGCAGAATGTTAACTTTACAGTTGCACTATAAAGACACGTTCCATGATAAACATCAGAAGGCATATAATGAACTGCGACAGGATTCCAAATATTTAGGTGCTTTGGGATAGTGGTACCTGGAGTTAAACTTATTTTTGTGAAGGAATGTGTGTAAACTGATTTAGTAGAAAAACAAGGAATTGTAAGCTAAGTGTCAGCTGGTGTTCTCCCACGCTTGTTTCTTTCAGTAGTGTGTTTCCACTCTTGTAGGTTGACCTCTGCTCTGCTGCTGGTTTGAGTGTCGAGTGACCAAAGCTGAAGTGACCAAATTGCTTTATTTACGTTTTTTGGGCACAACGTAGTGGCACTTAGCGCTTCACCGTTTCCTTCCTGTTAGCTAACACTGTTCCCATATTCCTGCCACACATGTATGTGTGCTGTTTTGCGACGAATATAAATCCGTTCGCATCTATTAAAAATTGCCCATTTACGGCTACACCCCACGAAACTTTTGAAATGAGAGATGTATTAGTGTTTGAACAACGCAAATTTATTATTAAAAAGTGTGTGCTGCATTAAGAGACAATTACGGAAATAAAAAGTTCAAGAATGAGATAAAAATTCGTGGTGGAATAGAATCCATTTGTTAATCAGCACAGAAATTCTGCATCTATATCCACATACATACTCCGCAATCCATCCAAAGTTGCGTGGCATAGGGTATCTAGTACCATTACTAGTTACTTGCTTTCCTGTTCCACTCCCATACATGCATTTGTATAAGCCCTAATCTCTCTGATGTTATATTTGTGGTCTTTATGTGAAATGTAGTTTGGCGGCAGTAGAATATTTCTGTACCATTCAAATTTGGGCCCTTTAAATTTCTTCAACAGTGTTTCTCGTTCTCCCATTTGAGTTCCCGAAGCATCTCAGTAACACTCGCGCATTGCTCTAACTACACACATTTCGAAGAAAGTTTTTAAAGACAACAGAAGTCAACGGACGTTTCCATCGACTTTGACTGGGGAATATGACACTGTTTGGAGACCAGGACTTATCTACAAACTATTGCAAGTTGTACCAAGTCGATGAATCGTGGACCTAATGGGTGTGCTTAGTCACAGACAATTAGAAGTCTTCATCTTCAGCATTAAAGGCCACAAAGGAAACCTAAATAACAGTCTACCACAAGGATCTGTTGTAGCACCAGTGCTCTTCAATTTGTACATACATGATATACCAACCACCACATCTACTAAGTTCATGTATGCTGACAACATCGCTCTGGTAGCACAGAGTAATAACTTCGAAGACGGCGAACAAATTCTTACAGAGGATCTAAAAAAATTGTACCCTTTTTTTAAGACCTGGAGATTGATCCCCAGCACTACAAAAACCGAAGTTTCTTGTTTCCATCCAACGTATCGTACTGCAAACTACACACCAAGAGTACTATTCAATGACGATAGCTGAGGTACAATCCTTTTCCAGAACACCCTGAAGTTACTTTAGATAGAACCATGTACTACAAAGAGCACATTATTAAGCTTTCGCACAAAGTCGCCGCAAGAAGCAACTACTGCATAAGCTCAGTGGTACATCTTGGCGAGCCTCTGCCATCAGTCTTGTCTACTCGGCTGTTGAGTACTGTGCACCCGTCTGGTTGGAAAGCGCACATGTGAAGAAGGTAGACACGAAACTGAATGGTGCAGTGCTTTGCATTACTGGTATCATCACATCAACTCCATGTCACTGGTTATCCATGCTGAGTAACATCCCTCCACCTCGCCTAAGGAGGGCCGGCCGCAGCGGCCTGCGGCGTGCCAGTCACGGTCTGCACGGCCGCTGCGGTCGGGGATTCGAATCCCCCTTCGGGCATGGATTTTTGTGTCGTCTTTAGTATAAGCAAGTTAATAAGTAGTTTGTAAGTTTAGGGACTGATGACCCAGTAGTTAAGTACCATAAACTCTACAAACATTTGAACTTAAGGAGTAAGTAAGCTCTACTAAAGGAAGCTAAGAAAATCTTTGTAATACCTCTCTGCCACTGCATCAAGAATTATGCCATCCATCACAGCAGCGACTGCAGTCAAGAAGACCAGTAAGTATCACTGCGGGGCAACTCACTGCTGAGGGATTTAACCTAAATGAAAGTTGGATGCATGAGTGGTCAACAAAAGTTGGATGCATGAGTGGTCAACAAAAATTGGAAACAAGTGCCCACCATCTTGATCCCACAAAGAAGCCAAACGGTTTCGACCTACCGAGGAAATTGATGTGGGACAAGATAGTCGTACTACATTTTCCAATGTCAGCCCTGTTTTGAAGTCGTAAATAGGAAGAAACGAAACTTTTTATTTGAAATGTATACATATTTGATGTTCATGTAAATATTGTTATTTTGTAATATGATTCTTAAAATGTTTTATTTTCTGTATGTTACATGTACGATCGAGGCGCCGCAATCAACAAGGGCAAAGTCGTCGTCGTCGCCGCAGCCAATCTTGAAGTATGTGACCGCTAGCAGAATTTAACCGACGGCTACGGGGCTACGAATGCAGCTGCGCTTTCTTTATTGCCGCTCGTCAGTCGTTTCAAAGAGTAAAAGAAAAGAACATTAAATTATTATTATTGTTGTTTGAGATTCAGTCCAAGCTGGCTGTACAGGTTAAGGTCTCTTGCTAAACTGACTTTGTATTAGTATGAGGAAGAATAAATATTTGCCGGCCGCGGTGGCCGAGGGGACTGAGGCGCTTCAGTCACAGTCTGCACGGCCACTACGGTCGGGGGTTCGAATCCCCCCTCGGGCATGGATATTTGTGCCGACCTAGTTCGTAAGTAGTTCATAAGCACAATTTTGTATAGGATATGGGACCATCTTTTGCAACTGTAAATTAGTCTACTTTAGACCAGACGCGTTTCGTTTTATTTTAAAGCATCTTCAGTCGTCAGTTGTACAATAAATGGTTTGTATTACATTATTTGTTTTAGTTATTACGAAATTCGATCCGTAACAGTTCTCATGCAATTGGATTGTTTTCATTCTGAATAAATTGGACTATTAATATTACTCAAGAATTTTTTATGTTTTTATCTTCATGTGTGATTTGTAGCACCTTGTCACTTGCTGTCACTGCTTATTTACACTATTTTACACTTTTTACAGTAACATTTATTACGAAAGTTTTTGAAACATAACCATTTCTGTGGCCTGGCAGGCTCTGTATGTTGTTTGTTTTGTTTGTCTATTGTCTGTTTGTGTGTTCTTTGCTTTCGAGTTCTTTGGTTCGTGCTGTCAGGTGTGTTTTTGTTTCGTTTCTGTCAAAATAGGCGTCTGCTATCAATTTTGTGTGTTTATAAATATCCTATACAAAATTGTATAACTGCAACTACGGAAGACAATGCCAAAAAACGAAGAAATATGTAGTTCATAAGTAGTTTGTAAGTTTAGGGACTGATGAACCCGTAGTTAAGTTCCATAAGATTAAAAAATAAAATAATAATTGTTAATATTGAAAAGTATCTTGCATGTATGAAGAATTATTTATAATCAAGAATATATTATAGCAAGGGTAATTTGATTTTTTGTGAAGAATTTCTACTTATTTCAGAAAACAATTTAAATTCTGATTGAAATTATTACTGACTAGCTTCGAATGTGATATTGTATTGGTATCGAGTGTGAATATGGAAAAACAGTATTTAGCAGGCAGTGGAATATTACTTTTTTCAGTACAAGTTAGCGACAGTAAACAGTAGTGCCTGTGTTTGATAAAATTGTAGTAACGGCCACAAACGGCCCTTTCTGAGATGCCTGAGTTGTTTGACAGTGGCCGTCCGAAAATACAACACTTCGTGTCCGTATTAAAATCGCCGCAGTTGTAATGAGAACGACACTTTAATTAGAAACACTTTAACTTCTTTATTAAAGCAATGTGAAAGGAGTTGATTGCAGAAGAATACATAATCGAGAGGTTTTACAAGCAGTAATACGAATCTCGACACAAACAAGAACATAAGAAGTTCGTAACTTATTTAAGAAACAAAATAAAAACAATCAAAGAGTAAGCGCAAAAGCTACACAGCGCCCCTAGCGGCAAGCGCGGAAGCACTTTGACATTAATACCAAAATAACGCGCGAAAACACATAAATCTCACTGCACTGTTTCTTCGCTGTCTGCTACAACCCGCTAGTACAAGAACCTAATTTAATTTTTGTGAACTATTTAAAGGAGATATTCCTATATTTTTCTTATTTATATTTTGGTGCGGGACACTTCGGACAAAGTCTTGAAATTTTGCACGGTTAAATTGTGACGGTGTCGCTAGGGGACTGTAAATAACTAATTAACAATGTCCTAGCAACTGATAAAACCTTTTTAGTATCAAAATAGTCTCATGATTAGCGACTAAAGATGAACATGAGTAACAGTATTAACCATCGCAGTTATCCCGTCCCTGTTCCACCACAAAATTCTGGTGTCGCATCAACAAGTTGAGGACTGAACATGGTTGCTGCAATTACTTCAGGCACAATTGTGGCTGGATCAGTTCACTGATGTGTGAGTAACCTGGAAGAACAGACGATCGAACATCTGGTCGAGCGCTGTCCTCTTCATTCCTACCGTGGCATTTCTGACTTGTTCGCTCTCACACCCGGTTCAACTGAATATTTGACAAGGACGGACTTTAAAGTTTAATTTTACCTTGTATATTGTATAAAATTACCATACGATTACATAAATAAATCGAACGAATCTACCAGTAGCAAACCTAGTGGCCCGCCTCTGAATTGGTTCTACATCTTCCTTTAAACCCATCTAGTGAGGATCCCAAACACTTTAACAATATTCAAGACGGGGCCGCACAAGTGTTTTTTATACGATTTCCTTTACAAACGAATCACAGCTTCCCAAAATTCTCTCAATAAGCTGTAATCGACCATCTTATTTAATTTTCACGTCTCTGTCAAGCAGCACTCCATTAACGCTGTATTCGAACACATCTGCATCACCTTACATTTTTCTACATTTAGAGATAGCTGCCATTCCTCACACCACCTAGCAATTTGGTCCAAATCATTCTGCATTCCACTAAAGTCATGCTGTACACCACAACGTCATCAGAAAGCCGCAGATTGCAACTCACTCTGTCCATCAGGTCATTTATATATAATACTAATAACGGTCCTATTACACTCCCATGGGGCACTCCAGACGATACTTTTTTCTCTGATGAACTCTTGCCGTCGAGGACAATGTACTGGGTTCTACTTAAGTAGTCTTAGAGCCACTCACATATTTGGGTCCCTATTCCATATGCACCTTATCGAACGCCTTTTAAAAGTCGAGAAATTGCCTGTTGCCCTTCATCCTTAGCGCGCAGTATGTCATTAAAGGAAAGGACAAGCTGAGTTTCGCTCGATAAATGCTTCCTAAAACCGTGCTGATGCATGGTCAGAAGCCTTTCTGCCTCAAGGACATTGTGAAAATTGCAAATGAGAATGTGTTCAAGAATTCTACAGCAGACCGATGTAAATGGTACTGGTCTGTAATTATGGCGGTCCATTCTTTTTCCTTTCGTATACACGAAAGCCAACTGCGCCTTTTTCCAGTCGCTCGGAACTTTGCGCTGTATCAAAGATTCGCGATGAAAGCCAGCTAAGTAAGGAGCTAAATTCGCAGAGCACTCTTTGTAAATCCGGATTGGTACCGGATTTACAAAGAGTGGCAATTGTTTGTTTTCAACTCTTTCAGCTGTTTCTCTACACTGGCTGTGCCTACAACTGTGTCCTCTATTTAGGAGTCTGTGCGATCATCAAATGAAAGTTTGTTTGCCTGGTCCTCCTGCGTGAATGATTTATTAAATGTTAAATTTAAAACCTCGGTATACAGTTTGTTGTCTTCTATCTCCACTCCACGAGTATCAAAAGGAGGCCTTTGATCCTCTTACCGATTTTACATAGGACCAGAATTTTTTAAGGTTCTCTGCAAGACCTTTTGCTAAGATATGACGGTGAGTGAGTGTATGTTTGCGCATAAATCTTTTTATACAGGTGCGAATCTATACTTTTTCCTGATTTGATTTGCTTGCCCTTTTTTGAACAGAAATAATACTATTATTGAACCACTTTTTCGGCACTTATCTCTCCAGAGCTTTATTTACAATGTTTTTCCCCTGAACTAAACGATTTCCACTCATTCCTTAAATGGGACGCTAACAATTACTCATCCGCTGTTTCTAGCCGAAACACTCTCCTAGGCATCTTGACCGATTTATTAACATTGGTCGCTACGACGACTAGAGTGACCCATGTCTCAGCAGTGACATAATTGACAAGGTCTGTACTGTTTCTAGTTATAATTTCTAAAACATATCCATTGCGTGTGGGGTGACGTGTCAAATGGTAGTTAACAAGACTGTTCGTTGTACCCCCTGTAGTGAAACCCCAGTTTATACTCGGCAATTTGTTGTCGCCAACTAATAGTGCATGGTCTGGGTACCCTCGCGCTACTGAACTTAAGCGTTCTTTGAATTACTCTAGCAAAGTGATAGTGGAACTGCCGAGGGGCAATAAAAACACCGAACCATTAACATGTTTTCGCAGATAACCTCACAGTCAAATAAACTGTGAATAGACAAAAGCAATGAGAAGCACCAGAAATGAAAACAGCATTAAATTTAATACTAAACTAGGTAATTACAAATAGAAGAAGTTAAGGTATTTTGCTACCTTGGACGCGAAGTGACAACGACGGCCGAAGTACGGGAGACATAAGAAAGGAGATTGAGAAAGGCAACGAGGGTATTCATACCAAGATACTTCTATTGGTATCAAACATTTGCCTTGATTAGTGGAAGAAATTTCTCAAAATTTACGTGTGGTATACAGCTTTGTACTGAAGTGCAATATGGACAGTGGGTTAACTGGAAGAGAAGAAGCTTTTGAAATGTGTTGCTACAGAAGAATGTTGAAAAGTTAAGTGGACAGATATGATAACGAATGACGAGGTTCTCTGGAAAACTAGTGAAGAAACAAAGAAAAGGTAAACACAGACAAAAATAAGGCTTAGGATGATAGTACGTGTTAAGACAATACGGAACAAGCTCGATGGTACTATAGGGATCTCTAGAGCGTAAAAACAAAACGAATGACGAGGCTCTCTGCAAAACTAGAAAAGAAACAAAGACAAGGCAGACACATAAAAAGAAGGTTCAGTATGATAGTGTGTGTTAAGACAATAAGGAACAAACTCGATGGTACTAGAGGGAGCTGCAGAGCGTAATAAAGGAGGATCGGAAGACATCCAACAAGTAATTGAGAACGTAGCGCCCAAGGGATTCTCTGAAATGAAGCAGATGGAGCAGGAGAGGAATTTGTGACGCGCCAGACAGTCTCAATCAAAAGACGGATGTCCATAAAAAAGGTGATAAAATTCTCCTCTGATTGGAGAACGAATTCCTTAGTAACTAAAATACAGGTGTCTCCCTTAGGCAGTTCGTTTGATATTGCTTTCCATTCTCCTTTCGACGATACTTCAATTACTACAGTTGTTACTGTTATGCATTAAAAACCTCTCACTAGTATCAAACTATCGCGCTGAACTCTTAAGTTAAACCCAGTTCGTCAGATCTCTTACTTTTATTCATAGATTATGTTCCTTAACACTGGAGCGTATACAGGGTGTTTCAGGACGAATAGTAAATATTTAAGGAGATAAAGTGTAAAGATGATTTTGTAAGCCGAAAAATGGTTTCCTAAATGGAAATAAACTTGTACAACGTATTCATGTACATCTACATATACATCTCTACATGAATACTCTGCATGTCACATTCAAGTTCATGGCAGAGGGTTCATCGAACCGCTTTTATATTCTTTCTCTACAGTTCCATTCTCTAATAGCTAACGGTAAAAAGGAACACCTGAATCTTACCGTTTTCGATCTGATTTCTCTTATTTCATGTTGATGGTCATGTCTTACTTTGTAGGTGGGTGCTTACAAAATATGTTCGCACTGAGAAAGTTGGTGATAGAAATTTCGCAAATAGATCTCGTCGCAACGAATAACGCCTTTGCTTTAATGATTTCCACTCTAACTCCTGCATCATTTCCGTGAAACTCTCTCCCCTATATCGCGATAATACAAAACGCCTTGCTCTTCTCTGAACTTTGTCTAAATCGTTTGTCAGTCTCACTTCGTGGGGACCCACAATGCGCAACAATACTCTAAAATAGGACGCGCAAATGTTCTGTAGGCAGTTTCTTTAGTAGAAGTGTTGCATCTTCTAAGTGTTCTGCGAATGAAACTTAGTCTTTGGTACGCTTTCCCTACAATAGTTTCTATGTGTTATTTGTTGTTTGTAATTGTTTTTCTTAGGTATTTAGTTGAATTTACGGCCTGCAGTTTGACTGATTTATCGTGCAATTGAAGTTTAACGGGCTTCTTTTAGTTGTCATATGAATGACTTCACACTTCTCATGATGATGATGATGATCGTGTGGCATTTATGACCGTTAGACCCCAACTAGGGTCGTGTTCGGCCTGCCTGGTGCAAGTCTCTTTATCTGACGCCACTTCGGCGACTTGCATGTCAATGATGATGGAATGATGATGAGGACGACACAACACCCAGTCCCCGAGTGGAGAAAATCTCCTACCCGACCGGGAATCGAACCCGGGCCCCCTGCGTGGCAACCAACCACGCTGTCCACTGGACTACGGAGGCGGATACACTTCTCATTGTTAAGGATCAATTCCATTTTTTGCACCATGCAGATATCATTTTACTGTTGCTTTTGATCTGAAAATATGGCTTTTAAGTGGAGGCGATATGCCCTATCGCGCCAATGTTGAATTTGCTAACTTTATGTACCTTTTTCTCTATAACTATATTATATAGCACTTTGGAATTTTGAAATCTATTTCCAGCATATAATTTTAGATCTTTGAATAGAACCAATATTTATGAATTTTTACCGTTAAGCCATTTCTATTGGTAAAAATTTAACGTAAATTTCCCTGGTTCAGAGAATAAGCCAGATTTTATCTTGATCCTAGTTCAGTGGCCTCTTTTAACTGTTATATAGCATTTCCTAGATTAGATTAGATTAGTTTTTCGTTCTGTAGATCCAAGACGAGGAGAGCCTCGTGGATGTGGAACATGTCAAGAAACAAAATTCACAAGCTGAATAATAGAAAATACTAATAATATAAATACAGATACACATATTTTTAAGTTTTTTATGATAATATAATAATACTATTATAGTATAAATTCCGATACGTGCATCATTTGGTACAATTTAGAAATTCACTAATGGAGTAGGAGGCTCCTCTTAAACTGATCTTTATTTGTAGCTAAATTTTTTGTACTTGATGGCAAATTATTGAAAATGTGTGTGTTCCTGAGTAGTGGACCACTTTTTGAACTAAAGTAAGTGCTTTCAAATCCTTGTGTAGATCATTTCTGAAAATTTGAATGTTTTTGGTTCAGTTGTTTGTGAGATAAAGTTACATGTAATACTTAAAATGTCAAATTTATTATGAAAATTCACAAATGTCTCATATTCTATCATCAGAAGTGTCCAGCAAAGTAATTAGGGTCATCTTCTTGCTCTTCTTGTTCACCTAGAAGCTTTATTCTCTTAATTCCCCTTGCTTTTTTTTTAATATTAAATTCAGCTGAATACTGAGCCTTCCTTACTCGCATGTTGCCCAGAAGTCGAAGACCTCTGATGGTGTTGATACCAGGAACAATACCAATGCTTTCTATGATCTTTAGCCTACGCTTATGATCATCACTGAATGAATTAAGAGAATCAGTGACTCCCAATTTCAAAGTTGTTATGACTACAAATACGTTCTTAGGTACACGAATCCATATGAGGTTCTTTAACTGAAGAGAGAAATCCACAGCCTTCTATATGTAATATTTTCGGAAATGTAAAGACTGAAATGTGTAAGCATCACAAGTTGGATAATTTTCCTTGGAGCACATATAAATTTATCAAGAACCGACTGAAGAATCAGTGGAAATATCCTCGTTTACCTTGAGATTATGTTAAGGTTTCATACTGAAGTCAACAGGGGTAAAATATAGGGAACGGAAGGTTATTTACAACTTGTACAAATACCAGTCAGCAGTTGAGTCGAAGGACATAAAAGTGAAGCATTGTTTGGGAACGAAGAAAGACAGCGTTGTAGGCTTTCCCCAACGTTATGCAGTTTGTACATCGAGTAAGCTGTGAAAGAAAGCAAGGAGAACTTCAGAGAACAAATTAACGTCTTGGGTACTGAAATAAAGGCATTGCTTTGTCGTGATGACATTGTATTTCTGTCAGATACAGCAAAGGACCTGGTAGAGCTCTTGACCGCAGTAAAAAATCTGTTGAGAGAAGTGTATAATATGAACATTAAAAAGAGCGAAACAAAGGTAATGGAATACACTCTAAGAAAATTAGGCAATGTTGCTGGAATTAGATTAGGTAACGAATCAAAGGAGCGTAGGTGGAGTGACCGAGCGCACTGAGGCGCTATGCTCCGATGCGAGAGGCCGTTCCCCGGTTGGGGTTCGAATCCTCCTTCGTGCATGGATGTTTGTGTTGTTTTTAGTATAAGTTAATTTATAAGTAGTTTGTAAGTTTAGGGAATGATGACACCGCAGTTAAGTCCCTTAAGCTTAACAAATATTTGAACATTTTTGAAACCAAGGAGGCAGATGAATTTTGTTACGTGGACAGTAAAATAACAGGAATGGTTACAGGATAGAGGCTATGAAATCTAGGATGGCAATGGAAAGAACAGTGTCTCTAAAAACAGAGATTCATTGACATCGAATATTAAGTGTAAGGAAATATTTTCTAAAGGCATTTGAGTGGAGTGTTGAAAGATGGACGATAAATAGTTCAGACAGAGAGATATTAGAGGCCTTTGAAGTTTGGTGCTATAGAAGAATGATAATGTTAGGTAGATTGCATAAATGAAGAGGTACTGTACAGAATTGGGGAGGAAAGGAATTTCTGGCATACCTTGAGTAGAAGAAGGGATAGATCGGTAGGACACATCATTAGACATCAAGTAATAGTGAATTTAGCGTTGGTGATAAGTGTGTGGGGTAACAATCGCAGAGGGAAACGAAACAACGTTAACACGAATAAGCTTAACATCGTAGTGGTGACTTTAGTTAGCTGAATATATTCAAACAACGAATATTGTTTTAATGAAATAATTTGGAGTATTACGCCGTGTGTGAAGAATATACTCTCAAGACGACCGCGCCAAAATTTCGGTGTTAATTTATATATATATATATAATATAAATTAACACCGAAATTTTGGCGCGGTTGTCTTGAGAGTGGATAGTTGATTTTTTTGTTTCACTGTATTACCATTCAACCGCAGAAACCAAACGAGGCGATGCAATGGAAAGAGTCTTTGGTTTTGTTCATTAAATAGCTACAGCCATGTAGCACGATGATTCTTTTGAAAAGAACGTCGCCTCATTTCGTTTTACACATATGTCTTCAATACGAGCTAGTTTTCCATTTCTGATAACGTCGACGTAGATACGGCAAGCTATTTGGAGCTGCACCAGAGATAGGTTCTTCGAATGAGCACGTCAACAAAATTATTTTGGCATTTCATTGAATTACTACAAGTCTCTCCTGGAACACGCTCGCCAGCCGCCTACTGCACACTATTCATCTAACGACTTCAAAGATGAAAAATATTCCATTTTCAATGTTAACTGACCGAATTTAAGAATATTTAAGTTCTGTCACAATCCAGACACTACAAGGTGAAGTATTACAGTTAACGGCTGTGTTTTCATTGAGACAGTGTGACTGATGGCACTCAGAATAGCGCAGTTTAATGATGCAGTATTTATTAACGATACCACGACCTACTTTCAGTGGTGCGACTTTACGCTGTACAGCCTGCACCGCCTTAATCCCAGCTAATATTAAAGCAAGGCTGTAAGGACATGCATATTGGAATATGTACGGTTCTGATGTTACCTTAGGATCAAACCGTAAATGTCTGCTTTCATGCGCCACCAACTACCTTAATAGCAAATATTAATTACCTTTCACCAGTGATCACGCAGGTAAAAAAAAAAAAAAAAAAAAAAAAAAAAAAAAAAAAAAAAAAAAAAAAAAAAAAAAAAAAAACTATGTCTAGACTGTAATTTGCAAAACGAATAAGAAATATTGCAGAAATTAACTGGTTCATTAATAAAAATTGTTTTATTCTGACGTTTACAAATGATGTACGCAAAGTCAGAGATTTAGTTGAATAAGGTTTATTCAGTCAAATTTGTTCGTTACTGGAAGTGGTCAGATTAATTATTAATCATAAATAGAATGAAATGTTTAAGCAGTTTCAATGTTGGCGGTACGAAATTGGTAGCACTTTCGCCCAACTAAGTAATTATAACTTTATGAAACACAGAAACATGAAATTGTCAGCAGTTCAAAATGGTTTAAGTTCCCCGTACACCACTTCTACACTGATAAGATCTCGTGAAAAAACATAAGCACATATCAGCTGCACTGGCGTACACTTGATCTCGCCAAATTTAGAGTCAAGAGAAACGACCGTTTACAGCGCAAAAGCTAACACACTGCCAGATCATATCACTCCTGTCATACAGGAGGGTCCTTTTTCTGCCGAGACCTGACATGGAGTTCCTTTCTACGTGCACTTCTGCACACATCCTCCTTTCAAACAGACACCTCCCACCAGTAATGTCCTTTCTACCGCTTCTTTATTGGCCGTTCGACATCCCTTCCAAATCTTATACATCTTAAAGTCAGATATTTCTCTAAGGAAAAACTGACCATCCTTACTCATATAACATTATTTAAATACAAAAATGCCTGTTTATTAGAATTACATAAAATCTGAAATTAATAAAAAGACAAACCAGCTTTCGTCAGCTTGACCGCTCATGCCAGAGAATTATTTACGTAAATTACTGGCAAATTGTACAATAAATCGACACACTAAATTAAATATAAGAGAGATAAATCATGCTGTTTGCATTTTCAATATTACCGTAAAGAATATGATGATAAGTTTAGATTTCCATTATAAATTTATATCATTTGAAATCAGTCATTAAATAAATGTATAAAAGTATGACCCTTTCACGTTGATAGCTAGAGATAATAAAGCTATCATCTAAAGCAGAGTATGTTGAAATTGCATGATACATTCAAAAGTTAGTTATTTTAAGCTTGATTTTTCTATTTTTAGTAGTCATAAACATTAGTAATTTCTGAGATACTGAAATTATTTTTAGAATAATGAGATGTGCGCATTTATTTTGACGTCTTAGGCGTCTCATTGTTGACTGCAAATAATTTTACAGATTATTTTATTATATTCCGAATTACTAGAGTGTGGAACTCACAGATGTCCTCCAGACACCACTACGAGACGCTTCGCTAACAGCCTTCATTAGCTTTGAGTACAAAGCATGGGCCATTCCGCGATTTCCGACGATTTGGACAAACCCCCAGAACGGAACCGTTTAATCCGCTGCTACCTGCACTGTCTGGAAGTTGCTACAACCATTTGCCGTGATCCACCGCCAGTCCTATCCACACAGTACCATTCCTTATACTAACTGCGTGACTCTACAGACATTACTTCCGTAAAGTCACAGTGTACACACGAAATGATGAAGGGGAACACGTTTATCGCCACTACATTTTCTCTGGACATCAGGCTTTGGGTTTTTAATTTTTTACTTCTTTACTACTGACTATACGAAACACAGTTTGCAGATAGTGTCAAATTATATCTGTGAATGTATCTGGTAGAATATATCATTTTCCAGCTCAATATTCGGGATATTTGACGGGATAAACGTAAATTCAACGAAATACCTATGAATTACAATGACGAACAACTGAAATCAGAAAGAATACGTGGAAAATATCGTATAATAGGCGGACCGTAGGCTACGTTTCATTGGCAGAACACTTAGAAGATATGATTTTGTAGGCGTCAGGAGCCTCAGTCATATATATATATATATATATATATATATATATATATATATATATATATAAAGAGCTGACCGCCATTTGACTGAAAGCATTTTTTTAAATAAATATAATTACCTGGTTTCGGCTCATTTTCAAGTGCTGTGATATAAGTTGTCAGATAAGCTTCCTTAGGTCATGGTCATAAAAACAATAAAATATTCGGAGCTGAATCCATGTAGAAGTAATAAAATGGTGACACATTTGTCCCCACGTTTTAATTTAAATAATAAAATAGGTATGTGTTCACCATAAAATCACAAATCACCAGTTGCTTTTGTGATTTTATGGTGAAGACATACCTATTTTATTATTTAAATTAAGACGTGGGGACAAATGTGTCACCCATTTTATTACTTCGACATGGATTCAGCTCCGAATATTTTATTGTTTTTATTACCATGACCTAAGGAAGCTTATCTGACAACTTTTATCACAGCACTTGAAAATGATCCGAAACCATGTAGTGATATATATATATATATATATATATATATTCAGTCAAATGCGGTCAGCTCTTTTAAAAAAAAACTTAGAAGATACAACTTCCTACCCTATACTTGCCCATCCTATTTTGGAGTATTGCTGCGCATTATGGGACCCTCACCAGTTGGGACTGACGAAGAACATGGAGAAGGTTCAGAGGACAGCTCGTGTCGTACTAAAGAGATACAGTCGAGAGACTGCCACAGAAGTGATGCACGAGTTGAAGTGGAAATCAGTAAAATATGGGCGTTGTTCGGCGCGGCGAGATGTATTTGGGAAAATTTCTTTCGCCGACTTTCTCCTTCGATTGAGAACATATTTTATTCGCACCCACCAACACAGGGAGACGTGATCAGAAAGCCAAAAAGAATCAGATCTAGAACGGAAAGATTTAGGTCTTTTTCTCTGGCGTTATTGGAGAGGAGAAAGGTAGAGAAATATTATGAATGCGGTTCTATAAACCCACTGCAAGACACTTAAATGTGATTTTCAGAGTAGATACGTAGATGTAGATGAACATGTGTGGAAAAATGTAGTGTGTCTACAATGGAATTGTATACAAGTTTACATTTGACCTCCTTACAACTTTCCTACCGATTCTATTCGCAACACATTTCACAGACTGTGTCTAGGTAGGGTACTGAATGATGTACCAGCAAATTTGATTCTCTTTACGAGTCTTTGCAGGAAATATGACACCATATTGATAAACGTGAATAACTTACTTCTGTTTTAAATGGAAAGCAGTGTACTGAAACGTTATGCATCCAGTCTTCAATGTTTCGACACCTTTGTAGGGGAAATCGATTCATTAAATATTTGGCAATTTGATAGTGTAAAATGTTACAGATCAGCTCGGAATGCAGTTTAGGGATGGTGACTATTCATCTAGCATACACTATCGACTTCGGAAAATACGTTACCTATTGTAGGTGTAAAATTAAGTCACGTGTGTGTCTACTTACTTTTTATCCGTATCCTGAGGTGCTGGGCTACTGAATGGTGGAACAATTTGAAAGGTATGCAGCCGAGTAACAACAACAATGAGTGCCAATATTTCGGCAGGAGAACAACCATTTTAAGGTACAGCTGCTTAGAGACTACACTATACTCGAATAATTGATACCTCGGTTTGCCGTCGAAAATAGGAAAGAAAACACACAGCAGCGTTACCCACCAAAGATGAGCAACGTGCGAAGTATTGATTGTGAATATTAGTGATCAACGGGTATAATTTTTTTTCTTTTTTTCATTTTTTAGGAAGAGATAGAGCAGAATTGTCCTCAATAAAGCAATCTCAATGAATGGAATTGTATACCAGAATCTCCACTGGGTGGTAATTCTTCTAGGCAATGCTCTGCAATTGCAGATTTGTTACCCTGATGTAAACGTGTGTGACGCTTATGATTAGTACACCAAGCCTTCGCACTCCTTATCATCTGACCAATATATGAGAAGTCACAAATGCAGGGGAAACGGTAGACATCCGCATTACACAAGCCATGTTAAACATTTACGTTTTGTATGAGACACACGAGATGTATATGTAATATTCTGAGAAATTTATAGTTTTTTACTAACCGGTTTTCGGTTGTTATCATCAGGTAAACATTACAGAGATATAGCGATGCAACTGCTGGTTTATTGTCAAAGATCTGAAGTTGCTGTGTAGATAAGACATGGACATTAATTTCCAAAGTTAACTAGTATGACAATTAACATTGATAAAATGTGACATGATTAACACTTATACTTGACAGACACCATTCGCAATTTGTTATTTAGGTTACTAATATTGGACATTTAAGACAGTTACTATAATTTAATCATTTAAAATTTTTCTTGTATATATTCACAGAGGGTTTACTCAGTTTATTCTCACCCTCATGTGTACCAATTGTTTGACCTTTTTAACTTTTAATAATTTTTCAGCCAATTTCTATTGTTTATTTGATTTTCTTGTGACTAGTGTTGTACTTTAAATTTTTCCATATTTTGTCAATGTTAATTGTCATGCTAGCCTTCTTTGAAAATTAATGTACCTACATGTATTATCTAAACAGCATCGTAAGATCTTTGAATCGTAAACTTCCAGCTGCATCGCTATATCAAGGTGGAGTTTATCTGATGATAGTGTAAAAACCGAAACCGTTAGTAAAAACAATACATTTGCAGAATATTACACATTTGTCTCATCTGTATCATTCAAAATGAATAAATATTTCGTCAAGAACTGTGACGTACTTCTTTTTTATTTATTTTTTATTTTATTTATTTATTTTTTTATCGTAGGCGATGGTTATACGATGTGCAAGGCTTTCGTCATCGTCGATGTATTGGTTTATCAGGCTCTCAAAATTTTAGTTGCGTCGTACATCAGGAATTTAGATTGGTAAGCCTGTCAATTCTTAGTATATTCAATTACGGTACTTTTTTTTTCAACCTAATAAAGTCTTTACATGATCTTTAGAATGTTTCAGCATAAGAATTCTGTCTCTCAGGGCTTTTAGTTAAATTTCAGTCTTTTTTTAACTTTTCTCTTATTTGTCCCGGTAGTTCATTTTATAGAAGTACGTCACATAAGAAGTTAATTACTAATCTTTCGTGAAAAATAGTCTTTGCTAATTGAACTTAACCTTGATTTTTTTCTTTTACTGAATAATGATTTTTAATAAATTTAATTTTCAGATATCATCGATTTGATGAAAGGGTACTATCTACGTAAGAAGGTTTTCGAGAAACTTTTTTAAAACACAATTCCTGTTATATTTTTCACTTTAAAAGCACACAGTTACAACATACACTGAACAAAGTCACACGTTATTTGAGACACAATTCTCAAAATATATTTCTTCACATTATATCTCTGGTACAATCAAAGTTCAGAATATTCCCTCAAAGCCAAATTAAAATTTCTTAATACACTCTATCCTTTCTGAATTAAATTAATTGTCAGTTTTTTTTCTTTTAAAGTCCCCTTCAATATTAAATATCTCGACGGGAGGCAGAATTTTTCTACGTTCCGTAGCCTAATCCCGAATTAAAGAGCATAGATAATGTAACTACGCAATCGCGTAACCTTTCGATCATTCATTGTTAACTATCAAGGTATTTAATAACTGTAGGAATAATTTAAACGCGAATTAAAAAGTTCCGAAATATTTCCGTACATGATTCCAGACTATTTTGCAAGACAATTACGCGAGACGCTTACAGAGAGATCCTTACACACCGTGAAACAATGACTGAGAGGGGAGCAATGCTACTGCGGTTAGTATTTATACTATATTTACGACAAATGATAACTGTGATTTCTGTGTTTTGAACCGGTTACTCCATGACTTTAACTATTCTGACTTTACAAAGATATAACAGATTTCTTTTAAATTTTGAAAAAATACGTAAATTAAAATGTAGTGAAATGGATATTCCAGTTCGATGACTGCGATGTAGTGTTACAGAACCAACAGAACAGTCAATTAATTTAATCCTTCACGGATTCCAACAGCGCCCTAAGGCCATATGACAGTCGAAGAACACATTTAATGCTTAAGGCAAAACAAGCCGTTGACTTGGATGTCTCCTCGTCGCTACCGTAACTCAGTTATTACACAGTTAGTCAAAGGCGCAACGCTCGTTTGTCTATCTCTGTGACGTAAGCCGGGTATACTGATGAGATTATCAGGTCTGTGGACGACTGGTGAACTGAACATACATTTGCGCCAGCCTGGGAAATCTACTATTGCAGAATATTTTCTTTACAAAGGTCACTCCGTGAAATACAACGATCATTCCATGTAATAGAACAGCTCAGAGATTCTGGAATGCATTTTCAGCTACTGGAATTGTGTTGTTAGGGAACCGGTTTAAATTGAGCTAGAAAATAACGGTGTGCATGGAGATGTAGGTCTCGCCTAAAATTCTGCGTGGGTTCTATAGCGCAGCCGTTTTTGTGAAAAGAAAATATTACTATGGAAAGTAAAGCAGTAGATATAATAAAATATGATAGATGTGTTCGTGAAGTATAAGCTAAGTGTAAAAAATTCTGCTTCTAAAAATTTAAAAAAAAGTGGTGGTATTACGAACCGAGGAAAGAATTAAAACATTGCATGTTATATTAGACTTTATGACAATAAAAAATCAATATTGAGCCATTCGGACGCTTCCGAGTGTGCATGTTAGTGATCAGTCTTTCGCCTGCACTAGAAAAGAAATACTTTGAATATAAAAACTAATTCAAACACAGTGCCCATAACAGTTAATTCAAATAAAGCAATGGCTTAAAAAATTCACAGTAATTTTCCTTCTTCTTACGACGCTTTGGTTACGTAGTACTTATAAAAAATAAAATTAAAACTTCCTCAGGCTAACGTCACGAGAGGTTCTATAAATGACTAATAAGAAGGGCTGCGAGAATATATGAAGTCAGTAATATGATTTGTGTAAGTGTATGGATTTCTATTTGTATTTTGTGAACAAAATTTGTACTAATAAGATATAATAAATGAACTTTTATATGCATGACATCTTCAAGGAGCAAAAGAAAAGTAAATTAACAACTTTAGAAGAAGAATAAGTAGGATATTACTGAAAATAAAATGTGAGAAGTCGTCCTCATATATATATATGTTTTCGCAGAAGATACTATAACGATATTTTTTACTTGCAGCTTTGACAACGATCTATCATTCAGTAAACGCTCGAAAGCAACATCATAATTTCTCTCCAGTGAAGGAAAAAAATAAATAAATAAAAGAGAGAAAAAGTTGAAATGTTTGTTAAGCTTCTGGGACTTAATTGCGGGGTCATCAGTCCTTAAACTTACAAACTACCTTATACCTTACCTACCTTATACTAAAGATAGCAACATCCATGCGCGAGTGGAGGAATCGAACCCCTGAGGGAGAGCAGCCTCCCTCGCGCATCGGAGCACGGCCCCTCAACCTGCTCGGCCACTCCGCCGCGGCAGGGAAAAAAATTAATTAAAGCATATGATATTAAATTCAAGACTCACATCCAAATACAGCCATTGAAAACGTTAAAGAAATGACATGGGCCGAACAAGTACGAAGTGACCGTACTGATACTCAACTCACCATTCTACTGACCATAACATCAACAGAAACAAGATACAAGTGGGAAGTCCAGCAGAGACAAGAGCCAACAAAACGTGGACAGATGAAAGAGAGAGAGAGAGAGAGAGAGCCATGAGCGAGAAAACGAATGTCTCAGGGGCAAACCAAACACACTTACACGAAACAGATATCTGTCCACAGACACACAACAAAAACACACACAAATACACAGATAAAAAACGTCAACAGTATCAAAAACATTCAATAATCGCTCGCCACATCACAGACATGCCACACAAAGAAATTAACATCATACAGCCACCACAACAAGACAAATGGCGTTGTAAACAGTGCCAGTTCACAACAAAAAGAGCACTAAACATCATGAAAGATAATAACATGCCACAAACAAGCAAACAGCAACACCACAGTTCGAATGTAAACAGCCACACAGAACTATTTTTCAACATAAATTCCAGGCGAATGTACAATAAGTCAATATTTTTCGTAAATAAAACGTTTTATTGTTTACAGATGACAAGCAGTTAAAATTTGTTATTCCTCAATTAAAGCAGATGCACATCCTGCGAATGACGTAATGTAAGTATCGTAAACAAATTATTCCTAATATACCTAACAATATTCTCAAATCAATCACTATTCCAAATGACTGTATAACATGTCATTCTAGAAAATAAAGGCAATAATCCACAGAAGATGGCACGATAAGTGCCGAAACTAGTTTCGGTATTTAAAGAAAATAAGGTGTCTTGCATAAGGAGGATTTAATGACACAGAAAGCAATGAAGATTCACGATGATGAGAACTATAGAGGTTTCACGTGATCCACAAAGGGTGTACTACTTGTATAATAATGATGGTCCCACGCAGAATTTTGACAGAAACCTACATCTCCATGCACACTGTTATTTGCTAGCTCAGTTTAAACGGCTTCCCTAATAACACAATTGCAGTAACTGGAAATGCATTCCAGAATCTCTGAGTTGTTGTATTCCATGGAATGATTGTAGTGTTCCACGGAGTGATCCTTGTACAGAAAATATTCTGCAATAGTAGATTTCACATGGTGCAAAAGTATGTTCAGTTCACTAGTCGTCCACAGACCTGATAATCTTATCAATATACCCGACTTTCGTCACTCAGAAAGACAAACGAGCGTGAGTTACGGTAGCGCAGAGAAGGCATCCAAGTCAACGGCTTTTTTTGTCTTATGCATTAAGCATTTTCATCAGGAGTGACGTGAAACGTGTCCTTTGACTGTCATATGGCCTGAGGGCCCTGTTGGAATCCGTAAAGGATTAAATTAATTGTTCCGTCGGTTGACAGAATATTTATCCATTTTCAATGAAACACAGGAGACAAATGTTTAATATTCTGCAAATTTAATGTTTTACTAACGGGTTTCGGCTTTTACACCATCATTAGGTAAACTCCACCTTGATATAGCGATGCAGCTGAAATTTTAGAATAAAAGATCTTACGAAGCTGTGTAGATAATAATAATAATCGTAGTGCACTGTACTTGGGAGTTGTTACTGGGATTCAAAAATAAAATTATCAAAGCCGGCCGCGGTGGCCGAGGGGACTAAGGTGTTCCAGTCACGGTCTACACGGCCACTACGGTCGGGGGTTCGAATACCCCATCGGGCATGGATATTTGGGCCGTCCTAGTTCGTAAGTAGTTCATAAGTAGTTTGTAAGTTTAGGGACTGATGACCCCGTAGTTAAGTCCCATAGACTATACAAACATTTGAAACATTTTTTTTCCAAACGTTCAAATGTTTGTAGAGCTTATGGGACTTAACTACGGGGTCATCAGTCCCTAAACTTACGAACTACTTATGAAATAGCTAATACTAAGGACGGCACAAATATCCATGCCCGAGGTGGGATTCGAACCCCCGACCGTAGTGGCAGTGCAGACTGTAACTGGCGCGCCGCAGTCCCCTCGGCCGGCTAAAACTTGTTATTCCTCAATTAAATCAGATGCAAATCCTGCGAATTAGATAATGTAAGTATCGTAAATAAATTATTCCTAATATACCCAACAATATTGTGAAATCAAACAGTAGTCCAAATGACTGTATAACAAAATGTATAACAAAAGTCTGTAACTTGTCATTCTAGGAAATAGAGGCAATAATCCACAGAAGATGGCACGATAAGTGTCGAAACTAGTTTCGGTATCTAAAGAAACAAGGTGTCTTGCATAAGGAGGATTTAATGACGCAGAAAGCACTGAAGATACAATTTGATGAGAACTGCGTGATCTACAAAGGGTGTACTACTTTTATAATAATGATGATAATAATAATAATCCTAGTGCCCTGTGCTTCATCTCGGAAGTTGTGACTTAAAAAATGGCTGAGATTCCTCCCGCCGAATTGTCGGTGGTCGTCAGTGAGACTTCATGACTGGGCTACACATGCTGAAGTTCCTCGAAAAGTAAAGGTCAGTTACGAAAGTCATGCTGCACGCTATGTCTTCTGCTTGGTGCCTTTCGAGACGATGCCTTCATCTACGGAACCTCGCTGAGCCCCGTAGCACACACTTAAGCCCCATCAGCGGAGTGGACGTCGCTGCAGAGGCGGTCGCGTGACACAAGTACCGGAAAGGCGGCCGCTTACTCACTTGTCAGCAAGTGGCGGCGCGCGGTGCTGCGGAGAAGGCAGCGCTCGGCTCTGCTCGGCGGCTGGTGGCGGACTGCGGCGCGCCGCCAGCAGGGCTGACATCACGCGGGTCAGGAGCGCCGCTGAGGCCGCGGCACGCGCGGATCATTGGCGCCGGCACTTGCAGGCCAGATGGTGTCGCAAACACCACGCAGGTCGCTGTGCGCCGCACGATAGGCGCGGTGCAGTAGCCCACAGATTGGATTCGGCTCTAACTCTTTTATTTCCGATGAATGAGTACAGGGATTATATCAGTTTCATGAACTGAATTTTCTTAATTTCAATGACGCGTTTCGCCCTTTTGAGGCATCATCGGGTAATGTTAACGATATATTCAGTTAATAAAACTGTTTCCATTCCATACTGGTGGTACTGGTTGCTGGTACAGCAGCAGAATATGAATTTATCTCGAAAGGCAGTCTCAGTTATTTCAATGACGGGTTTCGCCCTTTTTAGGCATCATCAGACGATGAAAACGATATAATTATCGTGATCTGTCATCATTGTAAAATAAATCATCTAGGAAGGAAACCTATCGTCACAGCCGTTTAAGGCTGTTACAGTGATGACAGACAGCTCACCATATATCGTTTACATTACCTGATGATGCCTCAAAAGGGCGAAACGCGTCATTGAATTTAAGAAAATGTTGCCACTGAGGCTGACTTTCGAGACAACATTCAGTTAGTGAAACTGATGTAATCCCTGTACTGATTCATCGGAAATAAAATATGAAATGTTACAGCGTTCAATCAATGAAATATATCGCAATTTGCCATCAATTATGCCTGCACTGTACTAGGTTTAGATTGAATACCAAAGTTCGGCGAATGAAAATTTGTGCCCGACCGGGATCTCCTGCTTACTAGGCAGACGCGTTGACCACTACGCCACCGAAGACACAGTGCCCACTTGTGCGTCTGCGTCACTTTGGTATTCCATCTAAACCTAGTACAGTGCAGCCATAATTGATCGCAAATTGCTATTTATTTCATTCTTTTATTTCCAATGAATCAGTAAAGGGATTAGATCAGTTTCATTAAGTGAATGTTATCTCGAAAGTCAGCCTCAGTTGCAAAATTTTCTTAATTTCAATGATGCGTTTCGCCCTTTTGAGGCATCGTCAGGTATTGTAAACGATTATATGGTGAGCTGTCATCATCACTGTAACGCCTAAATGTTTAAATGGCTATGAAGATAGATTTCCTTCCTAGATGGTTTATTTTACAATGTTGGCAAATAGCTCACCATAATTATATCGTTTACATTATCTGATGATGTCTCAGAAGGGCGAAACGCCTCATTGAAATAAAGAAAATTTTGCAACGGAGACTGACTTTCAAGATAAATTCATAACCTGTTGCTGTACCGGCCACCAGTATGGAATGGAAACAGTTTTATTGATGGTGATTGATAGAATAAATGATACATGATCACTAAAACGCACACGACACTGATGTAATATTCTGCCGCGGTGGAGTGGCCGAGCGGTCTAAGGAGCCTCGCTGCGGACCGTGCAGTTGCTCTCCGTCGGGTTTCGAGTCCTCCCTTGGACATGGGTGTGTGTGTTGTCCTTAGGTTAGTTTACCTCAGTTTAAGTAGTTTGTAAGATAAGGACTGATGACCACGCAGTTTGGTCCGACAGACTTACAAACATTTGAACATTTTGTAATATTCGCAATATTTATTTATTAATACAAACTAGTTTTTGGGAGTTTCGCCATCACCAAATACAAATATTACTGTAAACAAATGTAATGCCAAAGATTTTACAAATCGCACATCAGAGAATTACATAAATAGGCAAAATACAAACGTACTGTAAGTAGGTGTATGAAGAAGTGGAACGAGATTACTAAGTATTGCAAATAAATAAATAAATAAATAAAATAAATAAAAAATAAAATAAAATAAAATAAAATAAATAAACCACATCACTTTACTTCTTTGCCCTGCCCTTGACACTCCACCCCAACATTGTAATAAATGGTGCACGATCCCATATTTAGAAAAATCCCCTTTCCATGTGGCCAGAAAACTAATATCCTGGAAACTAAAAAAATTATTTTGTATACGCAACACTTTGGCACACATTTTACCTAATTATAAGGACAGTACGCCAGCCTTGGAGAACAGTGTACTATATAAAATAACTTGTGACTGTGATAAGTTCGACATAGGTCAGTCTGGCAGGGCTATTTCAACATGTCTCAAAGAAGTTGAAGACTCAGAAAGAGTGATTTCACTTTTGCAGACCAATTACTAGGTACACAGTTATAAAGTCCAATATGAAGTTAATCACAACATTCACAAAGGTACCTACAGTGGTTGGAAATAATAAATACATGTCTACTTGCCCACGTCTGGTACTCGATGACCAGAGTTCTCTTATTCTCTATTTCTAACTGCAGATAATATCAATATTGCCATCTAATCATTGTAGTTGTACGACTGACACACATTTATTTCGCACCTCTTTCCGAATGTTTTCCAAAGTCACTATAATTATTCCATGTGACCTGTTTCGCAAGCAAACAATGTAATTAATTTTCTGTCAAATAGTCACTTATTTTGTAACTGTTGTTGTGTACTTAATTCTTTCATATAGTCGCATGTCTTTATTGGCTACTTAGTACAATACTTGATTATTTCGCACCACTTCTTCGTACACCTCCCTACAGTAAGTTTATCTTTTGGCTACTTAAGTCATTCTGTGATGCACATTTTGTAAACTCTACATCTAAATATATACTCCGCAATATACCGTAAGCCGCGTCGCACCGGCCGAGCGCATTGAGGCGCGAGGTCGTTTGCCACCGGGGGTTCGAATCCCCCCTCAGGCATCTATGTTTGTGCTGTCTTTAGTATAAGTTAGTTCATAAGTAGTTTGTAAGTTTAGGGACTGACGATCCCGCAGTTAAGTCCCATAAGCTTTACAAACATTTGAACAGTCTACCGTAAAGTGCGTGGCGGAGGGTACATTTTTCCACTACTAGACATTTCCTTTCCTATTCCACTTCCAAATAGAATGAGGGAAAAGTGACTTTATGCCTTCGTGCGAACCCTAATCTTGTTTTTGTGATCTTCATGCGATTTAGTGAGTAGGCGGCAGAACGATCGTTCAACAGTGAGCTTCAGATTCCAGCCCTGTAAATTACCTCATTAGAATTTCTCGAAAGGAACGATCCCCATTTGAGTTCCCGGAACATTTCCGTGACACTCGCGCATTGGTCGAACCTACAAGTAAGTAATCTAGCTTCTCGCCTCTGAACTGCTTCTATGTCATCCTTTAAATTGATCTGCTGCGGGTCCCGAACACTTGAGCAATACTCAAACCGTGGTCGTACAAGCGTTTTATTCGCGGTCTGCTTTACAGATGAAGTACATCTTCCCAAAATTCTCCCAATAAACTGACGTCGGCTGCCCACCTTACTGAAAACTGTTCTTAGATGTTCCTTCCATTTCATTTCGCTCTGCAATGTTATGTCCAGATATTTGAACGACGCAATTGCATCAAGAAGCTCGCTACTAATGCTATATTCAAACATTATGGAGTTAGCTGCCATTTTCACAACAACTGGAAATTTTGTGTGAGTCTTCCTGTGTGCTGTTACTGTCAATTAAAGACGACACCCTCCCATACATCACAGCAACATCAGCAAACAGCTGCAAATTACAAGTTACTCTGTCCATCAGATCATTTATATAGATAGAAAATAATAGCGGTCCTATCACACTCCCCTGGGGCATCCCTGACAATACACTCTGAAGAACACTCGCTGACGAGAACAACGTACTGCTATTACTTAGGAAGTCTTCCAGCCAGTCACAAATCTGTGAACCTATTCAATATGTTCGTCTCTTCGTTAGCAGTCTGCAGTGTGGCACCGCATCAAATGCCGTTTTGAAATCGAGGAAACACAATACGCTTGTTACCCTTCATCCATGGCTCGCAAGATGTCTTGTGAGAGAAGGGCAAGCCGAGTTTCACATGAACGATGTTTCCTAAACCTGTGCTGATTCATGGAAAGAAGCTTTTCCGTTTCAAGGAAATTTACTGTATTCGAACTGAGAATATGCTCCAAAATTTTACATGAAACTGATGTCAACGATATTGGCCTGTAATTGTGTGGGTCAGTTCTCTTTCCTTTCTTATAAACGGGTGTCACCTGCACTTTTTTCCAAGGACTGGGAACTTTGCGCTGAATTAAAGATTAGGGGTAAATGCAAGCTAAGTAAGGGGCCAATGCCGCAGTATTCTCTTTGGTAAAACGGAACTGTTATTCCATCCGTCCAGGAGACTTTTTTGTATTTAGCTCTCTCAGCTACTACTCTACACCGGAAATACCTATTACTTGACCTCCATTTGTGATTTAGTGCATTGGTACATTTGTGCAGGTTCTTAAAGGTTAAATTTACAACTTCAGCTGTACGTTTGATTTCTTCTATTACTGCCGCAGAATGATCAACGAGTGACTGGATAGTGGGCTTTGACCCTGTTATCGATTTTACATAGGACCAGAATTTTTTCGGGTTTTCGGAAAGATCTTTTACTAAGTATGGTTGCTAAACTATAGCTGTGGTAGTTACAGTAGTCTTTGACATTACATTTGTTTACAGTAATCTTTGTACTTGATGATGGCGCAACAGCCGAAAATCAGTTTGTATAAATCAATAAATATTTAGAATATTACACCAGTGTCGTGTGTGTATTAGTTATCATGATTACATTATTCGTTGTTTCCATTGTCATCTTTACCCCGAGGGGCATGACGTGATAGACTCGTTCACTGTTAGTCTATAGATTTTTCTTTGTACCGAAGTGTCCCTGATAATTGGGAGAAACGTAGTTCATTTCCAGTTTCCTCGAACAGATGCGCCAAATTGAAGGCCAACATGTAAGACGACGGTCTGTCGTACGGTTTTGGAACAAATGTTAGAATGTTGAGTTGGAAGTATCGTCTGTAGGAATCAACATAGGTTTTGAAGCCGAGGATCGTGTGCAAACCGACACTCGCTATTAGTCCTCAAGACCCACGATTCAATATACTCTTATACGTAAATTCCGTGTTTCTTGACTTTCGGGAGACATTATCTACGATTCCGTACAATCGCCTAATGTACCAAATTAAAAAGGTACGGACTGTCAGATAAATTCTGTGACTGGACTGAACAGATTTTATCGAACAGAACGTAGCATTTAATCTTGAGAGGAGTTTTCCAATTCGGAATTAACTTCCGGCGTACTCTAATCGACTTTTATAGGGTCGTTACTTTCATAGTCTATGCAAGGGTTGGAACTTAAATAGGGACAAATATTTACTCACAACCGGCACAAAAGCGTTACATGTTGGCACTTGTTAGCGTTTATCAAAGTCGTCACCAGCGTTGTGTAGAACCCGTTGCCATGTGGAAGGGGTAGTAAACCGTCAGCAGACCCTCTTCTGTCGACTCTCTGGAACAGTTCTGGAGCGAATGTCAGGAAGTGGTTCCTTCATCTTGGGAATCGAATGAAAGTAACATGGATTGATGTAGGGAAATACGGTGGATGGTACAGTACTTCTCAGTCCCATCGTCCGAACAGAGCGCCCACACATTGTCGTGGAAAATGATGGATGGAACGTGCAGAAGTGTTGCCACTTCTTACACAAAGCTGGTCGCAGATTATGCTTCAAAAACGAACATTAATACTGTGCACTGACGTCTGCCGTGAAGAAACATAGTGACACTGTTACGTTAGACTTCTCGCTCACAAATGACTGTGTTTCTCTCGATTGTGCGCACGCCGGTAACGTGGGACGAGTCTCCACAGCAGTGTTGCCACTATTTAAGTTCGAACCCTAATATATATATACTACTGGCCATTAAAATTGCTACACCAAGAGGAAACGCAGAAGATAAACGGGTATTCATTGGACAAATATATTATACTAGAACTAACATGTGACTACATTTTGGATGCATAGATCCTGATAAATCAGTATCCAGAGCAACCACCTCTGGCCGTAATAACGGCTCTGGTACGCTTGGGCATTGGGTCAAACAGAGCTTGGATGGCGTGTACAGGTACAGATGCCCATGCAGCTTCAACACGATACCACAGTTAATCAAGAGTAGTGACTGGCGTATGGTGACGAGCTAGTTGCTTGGTCACCATTGACCAGACATTTTCAATTGGTGAGAGATCTGTAGAATGTACTGGCCAGGGCAGCAGTATAACATTTTACGTATTCAGAAAGGCCCGTACAGGACCTGCAACATGTGATCGTGCATTATCCTGCTGAAATGTAGCTTTCTCAAGGATCGAATGTAGGGTAGAGCCACGAGTCGTAACACATCTGAAATGTAACGGACACTGTTCCAAGTGCCGTCAATGCGAACAAGCGGTGACCCCATACCTACACGCCGGATGATACGGCAGTATGGCGGTGACGAATACACCCAATGTGCGTTCACTACGGTGTTGCCAAACACGGATGCGACCAACCTGGATTCATCCGAAAAAATGACGTTTTGCCATTCGTGCAGCCAACTTCGTCGTTGCGTACACCGTCGCAGGCGCTCCTGTCTGTAATGCAGCGTCAAGGGTAACCGCAGCCATCGTCTCCAAGCTGATAGTCCATGTTGCTGCAAACGTCGTCGAACTGTTCGTGCAGATGGTTGTTGTCTGTGCTAACGGCCCCATATGTTGACTGAGGGATCGAGACGTGGCTGCATGAACCGTTAAAGCTATGCGGATAAGATGCCTGTCATCTCGACTGCTAGTGATACGGCGTTCTTTATTGCCCTCCTGAACCAACCGATTACATATTCTGCTAGCAGTCATTGGATCGCGACCAACGCGAGAAGCAATGTCGCGATGCGATAACCCATAATCGCGATAGGCTACAATCCGACCTTTATCAAAGTCGGAAATGTGATGGTACGCATTTCTCGTCCTTACACGAGGCATCACAACAAGGTTTCACCAGGCAACGCCGGTCAACTGCTGTTTGTGTATGAGAAATCGGATGGAAACTTTCCTCATGTCAGCACGTTGTAGGTGTCGCCACCGGCGCCAACCTCGTGTGAATGCTCTGAAAAGCTAATCATTTGCATATCACAGCATCTTCCTCCTGTCGGTTAAATTTCGCGTCTGTACCACGTCATCTTCATGGTGTAGCAATTTTAATGGCCATGAGTATATATATAATCTAGTAGATAACTTTAAATATAACACTAGACTTTTAGCGGGTGTTGCTCTAGTATATCACGAAAATCAAAAAGTGACAATGTTGGAAAATTTGAGCGAAATGCAGGAGGATCTGCAGCATATCGATGAATCGTGCAGGAGTTGAAACTGAGCACAGGCGTATGTTAACGGGACTAGCAGTGCCCTATAAAGTTCAAATGTTTGTAGAGTTTATGGGACTTAACTACGGGGTTATCAGTCACTAAACCTACAAACTACTTATGAACTAGCTTATACTAAAGACGGCACAAACATCCATGCCCGAGGGAGGATTCGAACTCCCGATGGGCAACGGCCTCGCGCACCGTAGCTTAGCGCCTCAATACGCTCGGCCGCTCCGGCGCGGCTCCCTATAAAGAATCATTGATATCACTGAAGCAGTGGTCAATATTACTACCAGCAAGGACTTGTAAACAAATCTTAAAGATAAAATAGTCTTAAGAAATAGGACTAAAGTGATAAAATAACGCCACCTTCATGGTGTTGACGTCTACATGATGGTAATGAGAAGTACCTTCAGTGGTGTTACTATATTTATTTGTCTCCAGTTTGAATCAACTTTGTCCTTTTTTAGAACAGTATAAAAGTGCCTCTGTACGCAGAGATGGTTGTTTGTTGTTGATAACGAGTGTCTGTATTCATCGGAGTGTTGTTATGAATACTGGAGTCTGCTTTAAACAGGGGCATATGTGTCTTAATGTTCATTTTATAATACGATTCTATAATTCGTGTGTTAAATGAAGCTAGTACTGAAATGTTAAATCAAGTTCAGAACCTGTTTATCCCTTTCGGACCCTCTGGCTACAAATGTGTACATAACTTCTACGGTGTCTAAGATGGTTCAGAAGCGTTTTTTCTCAATGGAAAGAACATGTATACGACACCTGAGTGTTCAATCATTTCGTCATGCACAATTACTACCACCTGCGAAAGATCACTATAAAAATATTAAGAAGCGAGTACTGCGCAGCAGTTTGTGAACTTCAAAGAACACAGAAATTGTGGGTTACTTGTATTCCGCTGTATACCTGAAAGTAGTAGTTGTTATTTTGCTATGTAGTTGTTGAACGATCAGTTTATTTAGTACAACAGTTGGTACTACAAAATTAATTAATTTAGTCCTTAAAGAAAGCCTTGTTTTTTGGTATACGCAGTGTTGTAGAATGAAAATGGGAGCATATTGTTGCATAAATCTTGCTTCTAAAATCATTGAAAATTTAACCTAAGAGTATTACAGCATTAAAAATAATTTCCTTGACAGAGAAAAAAATCATGTCTGAAAGGTTAAACCACCGCGAAAATATTAAATCGTCATTTTAGTTAGGAAGTTGTGTAAGTAAAACACAAAAACTTCTTGACGTTTGTGTAGGTAAGATGACGACGACAGGCTTCACTAATACGAGCGACTTTGCCAGTATACTTTATGTATGTATGTGTAACTGACTCTTTATAAACGCAGCCTCCTTTAAACAGGGGCATATGTATCTTAATGGTCATGGCATAACACGAGTCTACAATTTGTGTATTAAATTAAGCTAGTTCTCAAATATTTGAATAGGTAAGATGGCGACGACAGGCTTCACTAAAATGAGCGACTTTACCAGTATACTTAATGTACGTCTGTGCAACTGACTCTTTATTCCAGTGTTGCCAACTTGTGGTCCGCGAACCACAAGTGGTCCGCAAGAGGTAAAATACGGTCCGTAAAAGAGATAAAATTTTTCAACAGCTTGCAAATCTACTGGACCAGTCTGCTCTTTGTCATCAGTCCCTAGACTTCCAGACTACTTAAACTGACCGAAGGACAACACACAGCCACTCCACGAACCTCCGACGGCGAGCAACCGACCGCTCCGATGCAAGGCGCCTGACAGCGCTCCGCCACTCCACGGCGGGGAGAAATAAAAACTCTTTTATTCATTTTAGTTAATAATACCTTCTTATGTGGTCGATAAATAATTTAGGAAGCGAGATTCTGGCGAAAGTGAAGCTAAGAAGACGGCCCGTGAAGCGTGTTAGAACGTTGCAGCCGGAGTGGCAGCTCGCCGCGCTCAAGTTCCTTGACGAGCTCAAGAATATAACAAAGACAAAGAATATAAGTAAACTGATTCAAAAACTCAACGATCAACTTAGAACAAATGTCGGTAGGGCGCAGGCTCGCAAAAGACAAAGCTCCCAGGATCGAATCCTGGTCCGGCACTATGTTTAACACAGATGTTCCTGAATTTGTTTTTTACCTGTTACTTCTGGTTTAAAAGATAGTTTATTACATCTGTAATAGATCTTTCAAATGTTGCAACATTTATTTTACACGACTTGCACCTTAGTCTCGGCTTAATAGGCCGTTATTCTGGAACGAAGTAAAAATGAAAACGGCAATATTACATGATAGATATTAAATTTCAATTATAAAGCCATCCATATGTTTCTGAATAATAGAAATAGAATTGATGTGCAAGTACTTACACACCAAAAATCAGGAGTTAATTCACACGTTGCTTTTCAATTCCTATCTTCAAAGAAGACTAACGTAGAATAACGTGCTAAAAGAAAGATTATTTCTATTTGCATGTCAATGACCAACATTCAAAGGATAGTTCGATGTTGGAGATAGTGTCTGTGCCAAAAGGAAACAATTTACTTTAAATGTTAAAAAAAAAAAAAAAAAAAAAACCAACGAAAGAGCATTCTTGTTCAAATGTTTGTAGAACTTATGGGACTTAACTACGGGGTCATCAGTCCCTAAGCTTACAAACTACTTATGAACTAGCTACGACTAAGGACGGTACAAAGATCCATGCCCAAGGGGGAATTCGAACCCCCGACCGTAGTGGTCGTCCGGCAGACCATCCTTCTGGAAGGACGTCAGGATCATCTGGGTTCTGCCAGGAAGTTTCATTCTAGTAAGTAATTTAATTTTTTCTGTTATAAAAGCACTGTGAATACGTATTACTTTTCAATTTTACGAATATTTTATAAGTTGTGATTAAGGTTTGTTTTCAAATTGACACAGTTTATATTTTTCTTGTCTTTTTGGCCGCTGCTCACGACAAACAAATTGCAGAACAATCACCGGGACCCGTTACTTCCACAAAATATCTTGGAATACGCACGTGGAATGATTTGGAGTGGATCACATGAAATTAATCATATATGCGGTGCATACCAGACACATTTCATTGGAAGAACGCCTAGGTTGTGTGTACCAGGCATCTTCAAAATACGGCCCGCGGGCCGGATCCGGCCCGCTCATGTGTTTCAAGTACCTGACTGTATTTTGCTCTACTGACTTCGTCTTGTTTGTTTCGTTCGTTGGTAATTTACAAGAATGCTTGCAGTCGAAGTAACTCGACCTGATATCAAACGTGCAACTCTAAATCGATTAGGCGGCCCTTGATGCGCAAGATGATAAAAATGAATGTTTACATAAAACTATTTTGACGAGAGGCACATTCATAGGAAATGGCTCAATGTTTTTGACGAATTTCAGTGTAAATGTCATTGATCCAATTGGCACTGACTGAAATTTGAATTTGTGGTAGTATCTACGTGATTTTTCGAAAAATATTTCTTGATTTTCCGATGATACACACCGAATGTAATGTGGAATACGCGTAAGATATCTACACACTATATATTTCTCAGCTGATCGAGGACAAAAGATCAAGAATTTTTTTTCTATAACTAAATGACAATTATAGATATGACTTTCACTGCATAATAAATCGCTGCAATTAATTAGAAATCATTTGCCATCGACATTGCAGTATGGTGATGATTTAATATGTCGTCATAAATTTCGTCGAAACACGATTGTTTCACTTGACGCCCATAAACAAACAACTGACGATCACATCTGTACCTGTGTACTACACAGCTATCGCTGCCAACAAGATCACTAAGGTGTAGTACGCCGCTGTCGTTTTTTTGCAACTTTGCGAATTTTATCTGCAAATTTCGCCATTTAGGCTCGAGTTTCATTAAATAGAAACTCTATTTGAAATTTAATTTCCTATACGCTCATATTTTTTGTTTACACGTAATAATTTTTGCAAATTTAAGATTACGCCATCACAGAATGCTTGGACTATATGTAAGGCAACTACAGGAATATGCGTCCGTAGTGCAGAGGCGGGTGCCGAAACTTATATGACGAGACGCCCAAACGTTGTAACGGCGGCGGAGTGTAGATCACGTAGCATGCGACAACAGGAATCGGCGTCTGTGGCGAAAATGCAGGCGGCGACGCTATTGCAACCGGTGACGTAGACGTAAAAGCTGTGGCGTGGGCGCTATAGAATGTAGACCACGCTACGTGCACGGCGAAACAGCCGGAAACATGATGAAAATAAAACCGCGACACTAGTAGGCGACGGTTTTCATCTACGACTGCGGTGATTGCAGAAGCACGCGGTACAGCATGTACAAAAAACGTCTCGCGCGAACACGCGGTAGCCTGGTTTTAATGGAAAAACTGAACACAACCCGTTGCGGCAGAGACTGAACAATTCACACTTCACAGTATATGAATGGCATGTTCACTGTAGTTCATCTTCGTCCACTGAAATTGATTGTAAAGCACAAATAAAATGGACGAGTCCCCTACTGCAACGCTGCCGATTCGTGGTCCGTATTATGTCCTATTGCTTATTTTAAAACACAACCCTCAACGGAAGCAGTTCACACAAAACCTGTAGTTTATTAGCCCGTTTTGCAGTTTAGGGGCAGGTTGTGTGGCATTGCATTCAACTTAAAGCTTATACCGGGTTCGATATGTGCATTTACAAATAAATAATCAGTGAATTTAGCAATATACATAACTATTTTTTTCGATCGATTAACTTATAACGCCATTGCTCAGTTTTGACCATTTTTAATAATAATATTTCATTTTTACGCTACGTAAGATATTAAATTTCATTCATGTTACAATCGACTCCACTATTGTATGGTATGTGATGTCTGTACTTCATGTGCTAATGTTTTATGAATATCTACATCATGTTTATTTTTGCATATTATTCTTGTAATTTTAATTGGCTTCGGTAATATCAATTTTATTTTTGACTCATTTTATGAATATGAATATCATGTAAATTTGTAATATCTCACTACTAGCAAGATATGTAAAAGAAATAGTGATTCCAATGTGAACGGAATTCCGTTGTAATGGCGCGCAGCTAACGGAGAGAGAGAAGTTACTATGAGTTGGGAGTTGAGAGCAGTAGTCAGTCGAAGGTTGGCATTCACAGCAGTCAGTCTGTGGTGGGAGCCCACAGCAGTAGTGAGCCTGAGTTTGGAGTGCATAGCATCGAAACGTAGTGGTAGACTTGTGCTATTGTATTCTGGGCCAAATATTTGTTTCACTTGAGGCATAAGACCAATCTACTTACAATGGCCTCGGTGAACGTGCAGATGCAATGGTAACACTTTTACTGTCTGCATATGGAGCTAAATATAAGCTACTGGAAACTGCTGTTATAATGTCGGCTCACAAACTGCATAAAGATGAAATCTGAGCTGTATACGCTGCGCCACCACCTCGCCACTACTCCGCATTAATATCAGGTCACAATATTTATTGTTACTGTTTATAAACTGGTTGTTGAAAGATTTAACTTTTGTTTTGAATGTTTTTCAATAGAGGTTACATTTCTGTTAAAAGTAGTGTGTACGTAACCCTAATTTATCCCAAGTCATATAACCTAATTGGGATCCTCTCCTGTAAAGAATTAGTAACCGAGCAAGGAAAAAAAAAAAAAAAAAAAAAAAAAAAAAGCAGCAATCAATTTTAATAATGTAAAGTTTTTGGAGAGGCTTCTTAATACAATATACAGTGCTGCAACTATAAATTTCATTGCTCTTGGACAATAGTATTGGTAGGAATAAGTTACTGTTTTGCCACATAACTAATTTTAATCAGTTCATATAATTGAAGTAGTTCGGACACGAAGTTCTATTTTGGTATTACTTGTCAGTACAGTTTGAGTGGCCTCATTCTAGATTCCAAGCTAGCAGATTTAATTGATGAATCTGTTCAGCAAAGTGTTAAATAAAAAAAAGTTAATTGTAACAGAATCATTAGTTTCATGGTAGGGAGAAAGATTTCATTATTTTTAACAAAGTGATACATACTAGTCAGTGTTCTTTTAGTAGATTTTTGAATAGAGGTCATAATCATAACCAATTTCTCACTTATACAGAACATTAGGAACAGCACTGACCATAACATCAGTAGATTTTTATTCTTTTTTTCACCACTAATTATAAGCCTTCAGTAACTTTGTTTCTGAGTGCCACTTGCACTGCAATACTGCATTCCACGCTATATTCTATAGTAACAGAAAGTAACTGATGAGGTAAGTCTTACCGTTACAATAATTTAAATAATTATTGCTTTCATTTAGCCGGCCGCGGTGGCCGAGGGAACTGAGGCGCTTCAGTCACGGTCTGCATGGCCACTACGTTTGGGGGTTCGATTCCCCCCTCCTGCTTTAGTTAGTCCTGCTTTAGTTCATCACAAGTTCATAAAAACATTTATATCACACGTTCTCAAGTGGCTTCTAGCCGTTTCTCCTCCCAGTGCTGCAGCAAAGTAAAATAAAAAAATAAAAAAAAAAGATGAATAAACGTTTCCGTTTTATCTCGACCATCCAAAACATGGTCATGTGACTACTGCTTAATTCAAAGTCACAACGTAATTCTAGCCACCGATATTACATAAGTAGACCTACATAAGTACGCCGCGGCGTAGTGGCCAAGCGCATTAAGGCCCTTTGCTCCGATGCGCGAAGCCGCCGTCCGTGGGGGTTCGAAACCTGCCTCGGGCATGGATGTTCGTGTCGTCTTTAGTTGAAGTTACTTTATAATCCTTTCCGGCCCAGTGGTTTCAGCCTGAAGCCACATTTTTACGTTGCGTGCTTTTCCGGCCCAATGGTTCCTTCCTGAAACCACCACAATTTGATTACTGGTGACATCTAACGCCAGCGCCAGATACTTGTTACAGTAGCGAAGTGATTGCTATTGGGTAAAAGTCATTTTTGTGTAGCGCTGCGACAAGTACAAGTGCTTTCGACGCAGACTTCAAAATAAAATTAGTTCGTGACTTCTATAGAGCAGGTAATTGGAATTTTAGGTATTGCATTATTGCCGGCCGCGGTGGCCGAGGGGACTGAGGCGCTCCAGTCACGGTCTGCACGGCCACTACAGTCAGGGGTTCGAATCCCCCCTCGGGCATGGATATTGGTGCCGTCCTTAGTGTTAGCTAGTTCATAAGTAGTTTGTAAGCTTAGGGACTGATGACCTCGTAGTTAAGTCCCATAAGCTATACAAACATTTGAACATTGTGTATTGCATTATTCTTCAAATTCAAATGTTTGTATAATAGCTTATGGGACTTAACTACGGGGTCATCAGTCCCTAAACTTACAAACTACTTTCGAACTATCTAACACTAATGGCGGCACAAATATCTATGCCCGAGGGGTGATTCGAACTCCCAAGCGTATTGGCCGTGCAGACCGTGACTGGCGCGTCGCAGTCCCCTCGGCCACCGCGGCCGGCGCATTATTCTTATAAACCATTTTATGATACTTTGAAGGTGTTTTCAGTGATAAATGTAATGTGAAGTTCAGTTCTTTGTACAAAAAATGTAGGTGGTTACAGAATGAAATCACTGGAAAATAACGACCTTCAATAACAGTACATCTACAGGTAGCATTTTATTTTATTCTTTACAGCATGACGGCATGGATAATAGACCACCATCAAGCGTAAAGCAGCAATTCAGATCTTGTGATCTTAGCACAAATATGCTGATGTCTACTTGCTGAAATTCCAAGTGATACTGAGTCAGCTGCTTCGGATATTGGAAATTAATGAGATGAAGAAGATGAACAACTTCGACTTCTTTCATCTGATGAGTAAGTAGTTGAATTTGAAGAGGTTGTCAATGAAAGTGTGTGCTCAAAGTGTCTCTTTACGTTAGTAGTGGCAACAGTGACGACGATGTCATGTTGTTGTTTGTAAATCTATCGGATCAAACTGCGTGGTCATCAGTCCGTAGCTTACAAACTACTTAAACCTAGGTAAACTAACCTAAGGACAAACACACACACCCATGCCCCAGGGAGGACTCGAACCTCCACGGCGAGCAACCGCGCGATCCGCAGCGAGATGCTTTAGTCCGCTCGGCTACTCCACCGCGGCACGATGTCATGCGTGTGATGACAATACAGAGCTAAAAGAGCATACTTAATGGGTGCAACAGATACAGCACCGTTAAATGAAGCAACTGAGTTTTCACAGGACTGTGCTTCAATTGTCTCTTCTAACAAATAAAGCCCCACTGAAAACTGTCATAACAGCCCAGTAGTTTCACTATGAAACCACCTAGAATATTTTATTGTGAAATAACAATTTTATTGTTATTACACTATATTATTGCTTTTTGAGACAGTAAAAGTATATTTTGGAAGAAATTGTTGTAGAATTCTTCCTTTGTTTATTCATGGGCCTCAAACGGTTAAGTAGTTTGCAAGTTTAAGGGACTGATGACCCTGCGGTTAAGTCCTATAAGCTTAACAAACATTAGAACATTTTGAACATAAGTACAATGATAAAGTCGTATTTTCACATTAAAAAGAATAATTCTTTAGTCCTTCTTTTGATAAAAAGCAAACTTTCCAATTCATAGTTAATTTAATTTATAATAAATGAATTTCTTTTTAGATGTCTAACTTCATCATTATTATTACTATTCAATAATCTTAAAATTGATCTTATGGAGTTTCAGAGAAATCCTTAACTTAATAGGCTATTGGGTATTTACTGTGTGGCTTCAACTGCATAGTTCGTAATGCCGCATACTCCACTAGAATCTCCTGTACTCCAGCCTTGGTCCACCAATCCCAATAACCTAAACCAGCACAGAGACTTGTCTCCATTACCAAATTCACTACTCCACAATACTTCAGCATTTACATTGAAGCGGTAAAGGAACTGCAACAGCTGCCTAATATCATGTAGGGCCTCCTCGAGCGTGCAGAAATGCCGCATACAGGACGTGTAGTGGACTTGACGGTGATTGAAACAGATCACGCTGCAATGAATAACGTCTTTCTTTTAATGATTTCCACCCCAATTCGTGCAACATTTCCGTCACGCTTTCCCGCCCGTAACGTGATAAAACAAAACAAGCTGCCCTTCTCTGAACCTTCTCAATGTCTTCCATCAGTCACACCTGGTGAGGATCCCACAAGGGGCAACAGTACTCCAGGACAGGACACACAAGTGTGATGTAGGCAGTCTCTTTGGTGGAGCTGGTGCATCTTCGAAGCGATCTGCCGATGAAACGTAACCTTTGCCTTTGGTTCGCCTTCCCCACAATATTTTCTATGAATAGCGAGGATGAGTGCGTACGTGAGATCTATCAGATTCTATTAGAGGTCTTATAGCACTACAATTACGCGCGCTCCACACTATTACCACAGAGTAACATATATAGAGGATCAGCCCCCCCCCCTTAACCACTGTCCTACGCTACCCGCGTAGTTCCGTAAGATGCTAGCAGGTGTCAGGCGGTTCGCTGGCTTAGGGTGCCTCTCGCACGTCAGAGGGTAGCATGGAGGGGAGGCTGAGGGGAGAGCTTTTGCCGCCTGCCACGAGGCCATGGCTGTGTCCAGCTTGCTGGCGTTTGAGGGGAGGTGGTGGTGGTGGGGACAGTTGCTACCTGCCGCCTGCTCTGGCCAGTTTAAAGAGCTGCCTCTGACCACAGCGCCATCATGGGACATCTTACGGAACTGCTGGAAACCCTCCCTCCACGCACCCCAGAGTGTAGTACCGGGCCCTAACGGAGGTTTCCTGTCTGTATATATTTGTCTGTGCTATTACACAGCGTCCACCACCTAGAACAATTCCCTGCTAATATGCAGAGTTTATGGATACCTGAGGTTTTCTCTGTACCCATAGACATGCATCCGCCCAATACAAATGTAAACGTGACTTTGTCAGAGGAGGCAACATGTTTCCAGTCATCAATAGTCCAAAGTCGGTATTGATGAGCCCAGTCGAGGTGTAGAGCTTCGTGATATGCAGTCGCGTCATAAAGCCCATCTCGATTATGTTTGGTTGAATGGTTCGCCCGCGGACACTTGTTGATGGCCCAGCATAGAAATCTGCACCAGTTTGTGGTTGTGGAAGGTGCACAGGTCTTTCACGTTGAACATTCTCTTCAGTCGTCATTGGTCCCAATCTCACACGATCTTATTCCGGCCACAGCATTGTCGGAGATTTGATGTTTTAACAGTTGCTTGATATTCGTGGTGAACTTGTGTTAAGGCTAGTTTACACGACACTACGTTTCATGAAACTGCGCTACTGGCCAATGCGCATGCGCAGCAGGCCTTCGCGCAACTCGTTGACGAAACTAAATAGTTTCGGCACGTTCCAACTTTGGCGAAACTGATTGCGCGTGTTTTTAGGTTAGGTTATGACCAATACGTAACGGGAGAAATAATTCGGTTTTTGAACATATATGCGTTGAGTAGGTGTTTGTGCGATTTTAACGGCGTGTTAGTGCTCCTCTGGCAATTATTTGTGAAATTAAATATCGATGGGTTGACGATTAGTGAATTGCAGACTAAAATACATCCAATTTGAAATACCTATACAAACGAAGTATGGCAATTGTGGATTTCGGAACACGGTACAAGTACTCAGAGACGAATATCTACTTGACAAGAAACGTAATGCAATTTGTAATTTCAGTTCTGGTAACTATGCTTCACACATAACGGTAACTTGTTTCCTTATTGCATTACTAACTCTGTTTAAAAGGAACGTTAACTGCTCTGGTGACATTCTAAGTTGATTAAAATAACTTCTAGGGTCTTCAATCACAATTTCTTTCAGCAAGGTCGCTGAGCAACAGAGCTGACGTCTTTTTTTAATCCAGTCACAAACTCAAACACGTTTCTTATTATTTTTATGTTTAGTCTTATACAGCGACTTCACACAGACAAGCAATAGATTCGCCACAACTCGTACAGCTACCAAAACTTTCATTTTACGGCGACTACGGCACCCACAAAGCAATGAAACTGAAGTGTATAGTATTGGCGCCGTGTCTACAGACATACACGAAACTAGTTGCGCGCAATTCATTTCATGCAACGAGTTTCGCAACCTAGTGTCGTCGTGTTGACTAGCCTTAATGGTCGCACGGGAAAATCCCCACGTAATCGCTGTGTGAGATAGCCGACTATAACAGTACGTTCAAACTCATGTAAACCGTGATAACCTGCCACTGTGGCAGCAGTAACGGGTACAACTCCTGCGCCATACACCTGATGTCGCACATAGCAGGCGCTGTCTGCAGCGCCGTCCTCTGGGTGTTTACGTATCTCTATGGTTGCATAACCCTGTGCATACCAGTTCCATGTACATGATCTCAGGATATGTCTTTCATACGAATCACTTCATTTAGTCGCGCAATGAATTTCTTTCCCCAGAATTAGATTCAGAAGATCTATAGTTTTTCATTGTAACCACCTACATATCGACAATCTTCTGAAGCACCATCTTTCAAAATCTTCTGCTCGTGTACCTCGTATAAGCCCTCTATATATTCCATCTACCTTTCAGCTTTCCCTCCTTAATTAATACGGGTGTCCGTCAGCTTGATAATCATACAGTTGGTTTTCTTGTCTCTAAACGTCTCTTTTATTTTCTTGAGGTCGATATCTATTTTTCCGTCAATTAAACATTCTTATTTAACTTGCATTTTTTCTCTAGCCACTTCATATTACCCAATCTTTACTTCCTAACAACCTCATTTTAACTCCCTTTTGCTTTCTTCACTTCCTGAATTTTTATATTTTCTCCTTTCATCAGTTAAGTATAGTATCTTGTTTTATCCAAGGATTTTTATTAGGCTTTCATACTTAACATCCTCTGAGATAATCGCTGCTTTATAATGTATTAATTCACATTGTACCGAATTACTTTCCTCGGTTTCGGTCAATCCTTGCCTAATGCTCCCCCTAAAATTCTCAACAGACTCTGATTCCTTCAATTTATCCATGTCCAATCGCCTTAGTTTTCTACCTTTTTGCAGTTTATGAAGTTTCAATTTACAGTTAAACAGCCAATAAGTTATTCTAGGAGTTTATATCTGCTCCTTTTCCTACTAACGAGTTCCATTCACCAATCAAAACCATGTTTTCCTGTCGCATAACTGTCTATGTAAATTCTTTAATCTCATCATATATTTTTTCAATTTCTTTATCATTGCTATATGTAATCATCCTAGCTACATAGAATCATATTTGCTACACAGAATCATCTTTGCTAAACAAAATCATTAAAAACATGTTGGAAACAAACGATAAAGAAGCTCTCCACAAGAAAGGAGACAAAACAAACGGTAATAATTAAAGAGGAATTTTATTACTCCCAGTGCCTTACTAAGTTTTATCCAAAGCTCTGTTAAATCGTCGAGTACCTATCCAATACCAGGGACGATTCAGGAAGAGGAGATCATGCAGTGAGCGTATGTGGTTCCTAAGAACAATATTGACAATGATACTGTAACAGTAACGTGATTCTTGAGTTTCTCCCGGCGTATTTGATAATCAAAATATCCACTGGTGTACTGCCGGTCTATAGTGTCCAACGTGCCCGTACACCCCTGGATATTTTGATTGTAACAATAACTTTTGTCACTTTCAAGAAGACCTGCGACTCAACAAACAGATTATCTGTTCAGTATACTGGAAGACCAAAAAATTAATCCAAGAAACATGAACTAATACAACATTGGTAGTGATGTTCACGGGAGAATTTTCAAAACTTTTCGAAATCTAGAACGGGGCAAGACAGGGAGATGTCAGTCACCCATTCTGTTTAACTCTGCCTTACAGAAGATAATCAGGATTTGGGACATAGGAGTTATTGGGGGTAAAGATGGGGAGACACAAAATTAGATAAATCATCATAAAACGGGTTTTGGCGATATAGTCATCATAATAAATGATAGACAAAAGCCAAAGAAGCTGAAGAGACACCAAATGTAATCACAGACATAGGAGAACTACAAATCTCATAAAAACGCATTACATGGACTCAAAATGGATATATGTCCACTGATAATAAAGCACGGAAAGGTAACATAAGTAGAAGGTTTCAAATAGCTGGGCGAAATTATACATATAACAGGACTAAACATCCAATGAAAGAAGAATCATAAAACTACAAAAAGCATACCGGTAGACCGTTAAATGGAACCATTACAACATAAGCAGTATATCCCTCACTGGCAAAAAAAAAAAAAAAAAAAAAAAAAAAAATACATTACAATACAAGAGGCCTGGTATGTCTCAGAAAGAAAAGTGATTAAGGGAACAAAGAAAATCAAGAAATGGAAGAACTAGGAAGGTAAATACTAAACTGCGTGGATTTCGAGCCTTCTATTGGACCGTGTGTGTGTTTGTATGTGTGTGTGTGTGTGTGTGTGTGTGTGTGTGTGTGTGTGTGCTCCTTAGCGCAAGTTAGTTGAAGTAGATTGTAAGTCAAGGGACAGGTGACCTTAACAGATTGGTCTCTTAGGATTACATATTGAAAACAATAAGAAAGATTCATGGGCCAGTTGGAAGGCAAGTTATCTGGGTAAGGAGACCGACAAAATAATAGAAGCGTTTTTAGACAACACTAGGAAAGCAAGGGCCAATTTTACGGACACATACATAGAATGAGCGAAACAGATTGGTAAAGAAGATTTTCCACGTAATGGTAATTAATGCGTACAAGGAAAACCAGCTGCGTGAAGGAAGTCATGGAAGACCTCGAGAAAGTAAACATTTCAACTGATGACATAAAGAAACAGGGAAAAATAAGGAGGGAAAAATTAAGAAACGGAATTCTGGGGAAACTCCCAGGAAAAATAGAACAGGAAAGAAGAGAGGAAGAAAGAACAATGTAGATATAAAATATGTTCTTGGAAAACACACCGCCATGAAAAGTTGTTTATATTTTAGTGCTGTCCTTCGATTCAACGATAATAATAATAATAATAATAATAATAATGTTGTTCTAGTGGTCTTCAGCAAATTATGCTGACACCTTTTTTTATCTCCTTACGGTTTCGTCGTCATGTACCGTTTCCTTGTCAGGATTTCCACCACTTCAAGGACAGTGTAGAAACTTATAAGGAAATAGTGTGTCATATTTTGATCTAACTGCAACATATTCCAGATGTATCGGAATCGGCGAGTGGCATTTTGACAGTCTTGCTTGTGAATCGCAAGGTGATCAATACATAATCACGGGAGTACACACTAATGAGTCTAACCACATGTGTTGTCTTCACTAGACGAATCATTTAAACAAGGCTAATCATTCACGGTTCGTCAACGGAACATAATCTCGAACAAACAGATAACATCCTTTACAGTTTTAAAACTGGAAACTTGGCAAAAATAATGCGTTAAATCAAATTCAAATGTTCAAATGTTTGTATAGCTTATGGGACTTAACTACGGGGTCATCAGTCCCTAAACTTACAAACTACTTATGAACTAACTAATACTAAGGACGGCACAAATATCCATGACCGAGGGAGGATTCGAACCCCCGACCGTAGTGACCGTGCAGACCGTGACTGGAGCGCCTCAGTCCCCTCGGCACCACGGCCGGCAATGCGTTAAATAACTACAGAAAATTACGTAGGATTAGTCTTCAGTAAATTCCTGTATTTGAAGAAACTGCTTTTCTGCCTGTGTCTTGTTTCATGCAGCACAGTGTGGTCTTCCTCATGAAGGCGGTTATAAGACATGCCACTGAAATAACGCGGGATCTCTCGGAAGAGGATTTGTGGTCTGCGTGTCCTGCGAGCGAGGTCATTTTGGTCGCCGCTGGGCTATCAGTTCTGACGTCGATGTCCTAAAATAGCTACAGTCCGACGCAACATTCGTAGCGTTAATGTAACACGACATAAAGGTAAAATGATTACTTGCATCAAACACTGGAATGTTATCAGCGACTCGAAGCGAGCGCACTGCCATTCGCGATATTTGGATGAGCGTTCCCACAGTGAACCAACTGGACTTCTGGACTTGGTCGGGTTCGACTCCTGAAAGTATCCTAGTAACAGCGAGGCCTCGTTCTTTGAACTAATTCGCGAAGTACCTGAAACTTTCTGGCCAGACAACATGATCCAACACCGCTTGCAACTGTCTCCAAACTCTGACACATACAAGTAAATCTAACTCTTCAATATCGGCAGAAGATTGCATTTTGTTCTTTGTTTGTATATGAGACCGAGCGAGCTGTTTCTCGACTCGGGGTCTATATATACATAAACACTCCGCAAGCCACCAAACGGTGAGTGCCAAAGAGCGCTTCGTACATCTATTAGTCTTTTCCTTAACTCTCCCACTCGCAAATAGAGCGAGGGAAAAATCGATTGCTTGTACTTTCTTGTACGGTCATAGATGTCGATCGCACATCTTTACCAACGATTAAATAAGAACGCTGTTGCCAGTAAAAGGTTACAGTTGTTCAGGATACCTGGTGTGTTGATCATGTCTCTCCGCAACTTCCAGCTTTACTTTTCATCGACCAGTATAGAAATTTACCTCTTCCTGACATCTACTGCTTAGCGAGTGTATTTGCTACTTAAAGTGACAGCTAAAAAAACAACAATTGGAGTGATATCCAGAAGTGGAGAACTCAGTCTCCCTGGACTTTGGGAGCTTGAATCAATAAAAATCTTTGTCACGTCGCGCTGTGAAGTGTTTATTATATTATATGTCACCAGGCCACGCTATGCCCGTAGACGACAGTCCTCGTTATACGCGTTGAACCTGTCTCCTTCTGTAGATGCTAGTACAGTTCGTTGTTAAACAGCCTTTTAAATTCACCCGTGTTTCTTAATGGGCCAGAAATATTCGCTATGTTATATCTCTTTTTCGTTTATCTTTTTTTATTTGTTTATTTATTTTCATGCCCTAAAAGACAATTTTGCTACTCGTCGTAAGTCTGATCAAAGAATTACACTTTTGTGCTAAACGGTTCAGAACGTTTGCTGTAAACACCTCTTCTCAGCTAACGTGCCGTCTTCTATGTCAGCTGTTTCCAAACTCTTAAGCTCAGTGAACGACCTTTTTTTCAAATAGCGAGTCCTCATTTGCAACGTCCGGAAAATGGTGCCCGTCTTCCCCCTTCGAATATTGTTCAAAAATGTTCAAATATTTGTAGAGTTTATGGGACTTAACTACGGGGTCATCAGTCCTTAAACTTACAAACTACTTATGAACTAGCTACAACTAAGGACGGCACAAATATCCATGCCCGAGGGGGGATTCGAACCCCCAACGGCGGACATCGAATATTAAATCTATTTGCATGCTGTCCTTTTGGTCAAGATTACCTGTTCGTCTCAAACACGTTCAAACTCTCTTTTCTTTTTTCCCTATGTCTTGCACTATTTCACTAAATATCTTGTTCTCCGAGAGATAAAATTTTGTCAACATGACGACATTATCTGGCTCCAGACCAGAGAAGAAAGTCATCAGTTATTACGCTGGGAAAGCCTGCTCAACCAGTTCAGATCACGATGATATCATGGAAAGAATAAACCAGTAACGTCAACAACCAATCTGTTGATATACGACAAAGGGTATAAAAATCTAATTTATATACACAGTATTTATTGGTCATTACTAATATTCAACAGTGATGTCTGATATGAAAAGTATGATCTAGTACTTTCTGTCCTAATTATCAGTGTGACGTGAGAAAAGTGTGTCAATGCAATGTTGTTTCAGGTCGTGCAGACTGTGCGGTCACGATTGGATGTTCCACGCATGAAGGAACTGTGCATCACTACTGCATAAATAGATACTTATGTCCATAAAAGGAAACATTGGTATCATGATACTAATTCTCCACTTGTTGAAACAAGCTGAAATACTTTGAAGTTGGATACATTCGTATACGAAAAAATTTCGGCGTAGATCGTTTTCGAACCATAGGCGCTTGCCTACAGTACAAAACGAAAGAAATCGTGCGCTTGGTGAAGTCGAGTACCAAGTATCCAACTTCAGCACTTTGGATGCTAATTTTTGAGTTATCGTCAGGTAAGGCTTCTTGTTTTACTAGATGACGCAACGTGATGTATGACATAATTTCTGATACTTAACGGTCGCTCAATTTTTTACTGATACTCAGAGCACAGAAATCTCCATGTCAAATAGTTTTACAGCCCCATTAAACAAAAAACAACTAAAGACACACACGCGCACACACACATGCACACACTCGCACATACACACTCACGCACACATACACACTCACACACAGTCACACACACACGGAGCCGCGCGGGAAAAGCCGTGCACTCTAAGGCGTGTTGCTGCAGAGTGATGGGAACTCCACGTCGGAAGTACGAGTTCTCCCTCGGGCATAGGTGTATGTTTCTTCCTTAGCTTAAGTAGCCTGTAATTGTAGAGTCGCGACGGAAAAGCCGTTCAAGATAAGGCGCTTGCTTGCTACCGTGCGTGCGGTCAATCCACGTCGGAGGTTCTAGTCCACCCTCTGACATGCGAGAGTGTGTTGTCCTTAGGATAAATTAGTTTGAGTAGTTTGTAACTTTAGGTATCGAGGACCACTTACGTCCCTAACTATACAAACATTTGAACATTTGTAAGTCTTGGGACTCATGACCACTGCAGTTTGGTCCCATAGATATACAAACATTTGACTATATTGAACACATACACAAAGAAATCCAATTTCCGTAAATCTATGGGACATAACTGCTTCGGTTATCAGTCCCTAGGATTACAAACAAATTAATTTAAACTAAAGTAAAGAGAACACAGCATGCACGAGGGAAGACTCGAATCTCCGACGGGGAGCAACCGATTTCTCCGCAGCAAAACGCCTTAGAGCGCTCAGCCATTTTATCGCGGTACTTTCTCTCTCTTTTTTAAGTAATATTCGATTCTTCTCACCTTCTCAGATTTTTGAACGTTATTACTTGTCTGAGATTTTCTCAACGCGATGAGCTGAATTTAGTTATATATTCAGGTGTCCTCAAAGGACATCCACAGGTTGTCTCCTTTGGCTTTTATTTTCATTTCAATTGCGACAGATCTAAGAAGCTGTTGGCCATTATGGTTCATATTTGTATTCTTATTACATGTGTCTGGCATGACTTTCAATGACACAGACATCAAAGTAGTTATTTATCAGTAGGCTTTTTAATGAAGCACTCTTTTAGTTTATGCATCTGGTGAAAAGCATGGTTTCTCCAAATTTAATCGATTCGATTGTAACGATTGTACTTGCTCCTTGCTGATGATAACAGCAAATGTGAGTCGCACCAGATACTGCTAGTGTTTGAACTGGGATGGCGTATCCGTTGAGACCATTGGGATTCGTGACAAAAGCATATGTCATGCCAACATGCGGCTTTATGAGCTGCGTTCGTTCAGACTGTGCACGTAGCCCAGGTGGTGCGCTACTCGCCGTGGCACTGCGAGCAGCAGGACTGTGGAGGCACCTGCTGTGGCGCCAGCGACGGGGCTGAGGCTGGGCGACAAGGCGGGGCGCGCCTCCTGCATAGAACGCCTGTGCGCCGCTATGCCATGTCACGCAGAGTAGGTCATGATCGCTGGCTGGCCGATGCGAGGTGGAGGTCTGTACCCAATCGGTCAGCCTGATCATTGGGATTCGTGACAACAGTATATCTCATACTGACATGCTGCTTTTCGAGCTGCGTACGTTCAGACTGTGTGCGCAGCGCAGGTGGTGCGCTACTGGGCTTGGCACTGTGAGCAGCAGGACTGCGGGTACACCTGCTGTTCCGCCAGCGACGGGGCTTAGTCTGGGAGAGCAGGCGGGCCACACCTCCTGGAGAGAACGCCTGTGCGCTGCCGTGCCACATCCCTCAGAATAGGTCGCGATCACGTTGCTCACTGGCTAGCTGATGAGTGGTGGTGCACTGTGCCTCATCAGCCATGGTGTATCTGTAATGATCATTGGTATTCGTGGCATCAGAAGCCTATATGTCTTGCCGATATGCGGCTTCATGAGTAGAGTACAGTGCATGTAACCTGGTGCTGCACTACTCGGCTTGGCACTGGGAGCAGCAGGAGTGTGGAGACCTGCTATAGTGCCCCTGACGGGGCTGAGGTTGGTCGAACAGTGGAGCGCGCCTCCTGCAGAGAAGGCCTGTGTGCTGGCATGCTACATCACACAACGTCCCGATCATGTAGTTGCTGGCCGATGCGAGGTGGTGGGCTGCGCCCCATCAGCCAGCCAATGGCGTACTCGTCATCATTGGCTCCACGAGCTGCATATGATCAGACTAGGCATGGAGCCAGGTGGTGCGCCACTCGGAGTGGCGCTGAGAGCAGCAGGAGTGCGGAGACACCTGATGCAGCGCCAGCGGTGGGTCTGAGGCTGGGTGACCAGGTGGGGCGCACCTCCTCCAGAGAACGCCTGCGCACTGTAGTGACACATCGCACAGATTAGGTCGCGATTGCTTAGCTCACTGTTTTGTCGATGCAAGACGGCTGTGCCCCATCAGCCAATCAATGGTGTACCCGTTGTGATCATTGGAATTTGTGCCAACAGTATATGTCTTGCCCACGTGCACCTTCACGAGCTGTGTACGTTCAGACTGTGCATGCAGCCCAGGTGGTGCACTATACTGCTTCATGCAGTGTGCAGCAGCAGTGGAGAGAGCTGCTGTAGTGCCAGCAAGAGAACTGAGGCTGGCTGACCAGGTGGGACGCGCCTCTTGCAGAGAACATCTCTGCACTGCTGTGCCATAACGCATAGTACTGTGCATAGCTCACTGGCTGGCTGATGCAAGGTAGTGAACTGTGACCCATCGACCAACCAATGGCGTGTCTGTTGTGAACATTGAGATTCGTGACAACAGTCTATGTGTTGCTGACATGCAGCTTCACTGCTGTGCCATAACGCATAATACTGTGCATAGCTCACTGGCTGGCTGATGCAAGGTAGTGAACTGTGACCCATCGACCAACCAATGGCGTGTCTGTTGTGAACATTGAGATTCGTGACAACAGTCTATGTGTTGCTGACATGCAGCTTCACTAGCTGTGAACATAGCCCAGGTAGTGTGCAACTCAGCATGGCACTGCGAGCAGTAGAAGTGCAGTTACCTCCTGTTCCACGATGAGGCTGAGGCTTGGCAGTCAGGTAGCACGTGCCTTCTGCAGAGAATGATTGTGCACGGCCTTGTCACAAGACAAAGTGTATGTCGCAATGGTGTAAATCACTGACTGGCTGATGCGAGGTGGTGGACTGTGCCCCATCAGCCAGCCAATAACATGATCATTGGGATTCGTGACAACAGAATATGTTGTGCTGACATGTGACTTGACAAGCTGTGTAAGTTCAGAGTGTGTGCACAGCCCAGATGGAGCGCTACTGGGCGTAGTGTTGTGAGCAGCAGGAGTGCGGAGACACATGCTGTAGCTCCAGCGACAGGGCTGAGTCTTTGTGGCCAGATGGGGAGGACTCCTGCAGAGAACACCTGTGCACTGCCTTGTCACATCACGCAGAGTATGTCACAATCGCATAGCTCACTGGCTGGCCGATGCAAGGCAGTGGGCTGTGCCCCATCAGCTAGCCAATGGCGTATCTATTGTGATCATTAGGATTTGTGACAACAGAATATGATGTGCCAACATGCGGTTTCACAAGGTGCTTACGATCGGACTCTTTGCACAGCACAGGTGCTGCCATGGATAATAGAATAGATGGTAGGCGTCAACCGCTGGATGTGCAGTATTATGCCATGCCACTGACGTCACCAGGAGGCCAGAACAGCTTTCCCGCGCGACCATAGCATTGCTATTGTGAGTGTATATCCACAGAACCACTCCCATGAACCACAGACATTGCCGAGGTGGGATGGCTTGCGTGCCTCAACGATACAGATAGCCGTACCGTAGGTGCAACCACAGCGGAGGGGTATCTATGGAGAGGCCAGACAAACGTGTGGTTCCTGAAGAGGGGCACCAGCCTTTTCAGTAGTTACAGGGGCAACAGTCTGGATGATTGACTGAGCTGGCCTTGTAACATCAGCTAATGTGGCTTTGCCACACAGCTACTGCGAACGGCTGAAAGCAAGGGGAAACTACAGCCGTTACCTTTCCCGAGGACATGCAGCTCTACTGTATGAAAATATGATGATGGCATCCTCTCGGGTAAAATATTGCGGAGGTAAACTAGTCCCCCATTCGGATCTCCGGGCGGGGACTACTCAGGAGGATGTGATCATCACGAAAGACAATACTGGCATTCTACGGGTCGGAGCGTGGAATGTTAGATCCCTTAATAGAGTAGGAAAATTAGAAAATTTAAAAAGGGAAATGGATAGTTTGAAGTTAGATATAGTGGGGATTAGTGAAGTTTGGTGGCAGGATGAACAGGATTTCTGGTCAGGTGAGTACAGGATTATACATACAAAATCAATTGGGGGTATCACAGGAGAAGGATTGATAATGAATAAGAAAATAGGAATGCGGGTAAACTACTATGACCAGCACAGTGATCGCATTATCATTGTCAAGATAGATACGAAGCCAACACCGACAACAGTAGTACAGGTTTATATGCCAACTAGCTCTGCCGATGATGAGGAAATCGAAGAAATATATGAGGAGCTAAAGGAAATTATTCAGACAATTAAGGGAGAGGAAAACGTAATTGTTATGGGAGACTGGAATTCGGTAGTAGGACAAGGAATGGAAGGGAAGATAGTAGGTGAATATGGTCATACCCAGGGGCAGATATAGACTCTGACCATAACTTGTTGGTTATGAACTGTAGGCTGAAACTGAAGAAACTACAAAAAGGTAGGAAAATAAGGAGATGGGATCTGGATAAATTGAAGGAACCCGAGGTTCTTGAGAATTTCAGAGGGAGCTTTAGGCAACAACTGACAGAAACAAGGGAAAATAAAACAGTAGAGGAGGAATGGGTAAAATTGAGAGACGATATAGTAAAAGTAGCAGAGGGCAAAATAGGTAGGAAGGCAAGACCTACAAAAAATCATTGGATATCACAGGAGATACTAAATTTAATCGATGAAAGGAGAAAATATAAAAATGCAGTAAATGAAACAGGCAAAATGGAGTACAGACGACTAAAAAATGATATTGACAGGAAGTGCAAAATGGCTAAGCAGGACTGGCTAGAAGGCAAATGCAAGGATGTACAAGAATGTATAAATAGGGGAAAAATAGATACAGCCTACAGGAAAATAAAGGAAACATTTCGAGATAAGAAAAACAGTTCTATGAATATCAAGGACACGGATGGAAAACCAGTTCTCAGCAAAGAAGGGAAAGCTGAAAGGTGGAAGGAGTAATTAGAGGGGCTCTACAAAGGAAATGAACTTCGAGACAATATTGTAGGAAGGGAAGAGGATGTAGACGAAGATGAAATAGGAGATACTGTACTGAGAGAAGAATTTGACAGAGCCCTGAAAGACCCAAGTCGAAACAAGTCCCCTGGAGTAGATGATATTCCCTCAGAGCTACTGAAGTCTCTGGGAGAACCAGCCATGACAAACCTGTTTCAACTGGTGTGTAAGATGTATGAGACAGGCGAAGTACCCTCAGACTTTAAGAAAAATGTTATAATCCCCTTTCCAAAGAAAGCAGGTGCAGACAGGTGTGAAAACTACAGAACAATCAGATTAATAAGTCATGGTTGCAAAATATTAACACGAACACAGAAGGATGGAAAAACTTGTAGAAGCCGACCTCGGGGTAGATCAGTTTGGGTTCAGGAGAAATGTAGGAACTCGGGAGGCAATACTCACTTTACGGCTTATCCTAGAAGATAGATTAAGAAAAGGCAAACCTACATTTCTAGCTTTTGTAGATTTGGAGAAGGCTTTTGACAATGTTGATTGGAATAAACTCTTTCAAGTTTTGAAGCAAGCAGGAGTAAAATATAGGCAGCGTAAGGTTATTTACAACTTGTACAAAACCAGACAGCGGTTGTCAGAGTTGAAAGGGATGCAGTGGTTGGGAAGGGAGTGAGACATGGTTGTAGCCTTTCTCCAATGTTATTCAATTTGTACATTGAACAAGCTATGAAGGAAAGCAAGGAGAAATTTGGTGAAGGAATAAAAGTTTAGGGGGAAGAATTAAAAACATTGCGTTTTGCCGACGACATAGTAATTCTGTCAGATACAGCAAAGGACCTGGAAGAGCAATTGAACGGAATGGACAGTGTGCTGAAAGGTGCATATAAGATGAACATTAACAAGAGCAAAACTAGGGTAATGGAGTGCAGTGTAAGAAAATCAGGTGATGCTGAAGGAATTAGATTGGGAAACGAAGCAATAAAGGAGGTAGATGAGTTCTGTTACTTGCGACAAATGATGGTCGCAATACAGAGGATATAAAATGCAGAATGGCAATGGGTAGAAAAGCGTTCTTGAAAAAGAGAAATTTGTTAACATCGAATATTGATTTAAGCCTAAGGAAATCCTTTCTGAAAGCATTTGTGTGGAGTGTTGCCTTGTACGGGAGTGAGACATGGACGATAAACACTGCGGACAGGAAGAGGATCGAGGCTTTTGAAATATGGTACTACAGAAGAATGCTGAAGATTAGGTGGGTGGATCGCGTAACTAATGAGGAGGTACTGAACAGAATTGGGGAGAAAAGAAATTTCTGGCATACCTTGACTAAAAGAAGGGATAGATTGGTAGGACACATTCTTAGACATCAAGGAATTGTGAATTTAGCATTAGAGGGAAGTGTGTGGGGTAAAAATCACAGCGGAAGACCAAGAGATGGATACAGTAAGCAGATTCAGACAGATGTAGGTTGCCGTTCTTATGTGGAGATGAAGAGGCTTGCTCAGGATAGGGTATTGTGGAGAGCTGCATCAAACCAGTCTCCGGACTGAAGACCACAACAACATCCACAGGAATGGTTTCCCACTGGCTCTTTATAGTTTTTGTACGTATTAAGTAGTTGTAAGTGATAATTGATGGCTTATTAGTAACGATTGTGAGTTTTGCTGTTGCGTGTTGAACGAACAACGGAAGACAGAAGAATACGATTTGTCACAGATTTCTGAGAGATAAAGAGGTAAGGTTAAAGTGGATAAGCGATTAGATGCTCTCAACCCTGATACTGGTCGTGTATGTTCAGAACATTTTAAAGAGTTTTATTATGTTCCAGACTTGAAAATGAACTTCTAAACCTTCCATTGAATTGTATATTAAAGGCAGATGCGGCCCCTTCTTAGTAGCTGCGTAAGTGCATCAACGTAGTCAAGACAGGATTTTTTTTAATCCCGTGAAGTCAGAGTAGAAAGACGGAACAACCGAAAAGAAGTACAAATGGTGTTGTTAAAAACAAATGAGAAGGATGATAGCGTAAGTTGCATAAACAATTCCAATGAAGAAATCAGTAGGTGTACTAATTCCGAAACCCCCTTAGCGAGCACTGCCGCTGACGATGGAATAATTGTAGCTGTATTAACTAAAGAAGTTGACCATTTATTAAGTGAGAACAGTAAACTAATACATGAAATAATTATTTACTTCAACATGTTCACAACTTCATACGCAGCAACATATGATCTTCAATTACTAACATGCAAAGTCTATGCAATGCGTTTTTACCTCTACAAAATCATAAAATTTTGTGCAACCATTTTCTTCATTTATACAGCACAAAACAACTATGCAGAATAATAAATTAAGTCATTCATCGAGCGGAGATGTCAAGCTGTAAGATTGTAAAAAGTGAAATTTTTTCACCAAATAGTTTTCCTGCAATCGTTTGATAAGTTTTTCGTGGCGGCCGTTCGTATCGGCTGTGGTCACTGGGTGACGTCACAGAGCACGGCCTGGCCTCATCGACTTGCGCGTGACCCCTATTCCAGTATCCGTGGATGGTGCACTACTCGGCGTAACGCTGCGAGCAGCAGGAGAGTGGAGACACCTGTTGTAGCGCCAGCAACAGGGCTGATGAGGCTGGGCGACCAGACGGGGCGTGTATCCATCAGAGAAGGCCTGTGCGCTGCCATGCCATGTCATGCATCCGTCAGAGAAGGCCTGTGCACTGCCATGCCATGTCATGCAAAGTAGTCGACGATCGCTGGCCGATGAGAGGCGGCGGGCTTTGCCCCATCGGCAAGCCAATGGCGTATCCGTTGTGATCATTGGGATTCGTGACAACAGTATATGTCATGCCGACATGCGGCTACACAAGTTGCATACGTTCAAACTGTGTGCTCAGCCCAGGTCGCGATCGCATATCCACTATGCGAGGTAGTAGGCTGGGCCCGACGGGCCAGCCAAGGAGTTACGCGATCGCAACCTACTCTCCGTGACGTTTCACTGGAGCCCACAGGCCTTCTCTTCAGGCAGCGCTGCCTGCAGTGAGAGATGGGCGTGCTCACCCAGTAGCTGGGCCTTCTCGTCCGTCCTTGGCTGGCATGCCAATGACACGTCTGCTTTGTTCCTGATTGGCGACCTGTTGGTGACCGCTAGCATAAATGCTTCTGGCTGGAGGTGACAGCTGCCTCCTGTAGGAAGATGAAACTGTATTTGGCTCGTGGTGTTAGCGAGATGCAGCACACTAAAGACTCACAACATATGGTTGAGAGGACCTAGTTGCCTGGACAGTGGAAACGAAGCTGTTCAAGCAGGGCAGCCTCAGTGGTGGTATTTGCACATATTAATGTGAGACGTACACGAAAAACAAGTACAAATATAACCTTCCACAAATGACATTTTGCACAATGGTTGATGGTAATTCCAAGCATGTACTGAAGGTGTTTTGTAATTTTAATTGAATTTTTAAAAATTTGACCATAACTTGTTAGTCATGAACTGTGGGCTGAAACTGAAAAAACTGCAGAAATGTAGAAAAATAAGGAGATGGGACCTAGATAAATTGAAGGAAAGTGAAGTTCTGGAGAATTTCAGAGGGAGATTTAGGCAACAATTGACAGAAACAGGGGCAAATATAACAGTGGAAGAGGAATGGGTAGCATTGAGAGATGCAATAGTGAAGGCAGCAGAGGACAAAATAGTTAGAAAGGCAAGACCAACAAAAAATCCTTGGATATCACAGGAAATACTAAATTTAATTGATGAAAGGAGAAAATATAAAAATGCAGTAAATGAAACAGGCAAAGTGGAGTACAGACGACTAAGAAATGAGATTGACAGGAAGTGCAAAATGGCTAAGCAGGAGTGGCTAGAAGCCAAATGCAAATCTGTAGAAGAATGTATAAGAAGGGGAAAAGTAGATACCGCCTACAGGAAAATAAAAGAGACATTTGGGGACAAGAAAAGCAACTCTACGAATATCAAGAACTCAGATGGGAAACCAGTTCTCAGCAAAGAAGGGAAAGCTGAAAGGTGGAAAGAGTACATAGAGCAGCTCTACAAAGGAAATGAACTTAGAGACGATGTTGTAGGAAGGGAAGAGGAAGTAGATCAAGATGAAATAGGAGATACTACACTGAGAGATGAATTTGACAAAGCCTTGAAAGACCTAGGTCGGAACAAGGCCCCAGGAATAGATGACATACCCTCAGAGCTATTAAAGTCTCTGGGAGAGCCAGCAATGACAAAACTATTTGAACTGGTGTGTAGGATGTATGAGACAGGCGAAATACCCTCAGACTTTAAGAAAAATGTAATAATCCCCATACCAAAGAAATCAGGTGCAGACAGGTGTGAAAATTACAGAACCATCAGTTTGATAAGTCATGGTTGCAAAATTTTAACACGAATTATCTACAGGAGAATGGGAAAGCTGGTAGAAGCTGACCTCGGGGAAGATCAGTTTGGGTTGAGGAGGAACGTAGGAACCCGGGAGTCAATACTCACTTTACGTCTTATCTTAGAAGATAGATTAAGGAAAGGCAAACCTACATTTTTAGCTTTTGTACATTTGGAGAAAGCGTTTGACAAAGTTGACTGGAATACACTCTTTCAAATTCTGATATCAGCAGGGGTAAAATACAGGGAAATGAGAGTTATTTACAACTTGTACAAAAACCAGACCGCAGTTATTAGACTCGAAGGGCATGAAAGGGAAGCATCAGTTGGGATGGGAGTAAAACAGGGTTGTAGTCTTTCTCCGATGTTATTCAATTTGTACCTTGAGCAGGCGGTGAAGGAAAGCAAGGAAAAATTTGGAATAGGGATTAAAGTTCAGGGGGAAGAAATAAAAACATTGCGTTTCGCTGATGACATTGTAATTCTGTCAGAGACAGCAAAGGACCTGGAAGAGCAGTTGAATGGAATGGACAGTGTGTTGAAGAGAGCGTATAAAATGAACATTAACAAGAGCAAAACAAAAATAATGGAATGCGGTCTTAGAAAAACAGGCGATGCTGAAGGAATTAGATTAGGTAACGAAAGAATGAAGGTGGTAGATGAGTTTTGTTACTTGGGTAGTAAAATAACATGCAATGGTCGCAGTACAGAGGATATAAAATGCAGAATGGCAATGGGAAGAAAAGCATTTTTGAAAAAGAGAAATTTGCTAACATCGAATATTAATTTTAGTGTAAGGAAGTCTTTTCTGAAAGCATTTGTGTGGAGTGTTGCCTTGTACGGGAGTGAAACATGGACGATAAGCAATGCGAACAGGAAGAGAATAGAGGCTTTTTAAATGTGGTGCTACAGAAGAATGCTGAACATTAGGTGGGTAGACCGCATAACTAATGAAGAAGTACTGAACAGAATTGGCGAGAAAAGGAATTTTTGGCATACCCTGACCAAAGGGATCGCTTGGTAGGACACATTCTTAGACATCGAGGAATCGTAAATTTAGCATTGGAGGGAAGTGTGTGCGGAAAAACCGCAGAGGGAGACCAAGAGACGCGTGTAGTAAGCAGATTCAAGTGGATGTGGGTTGCCGTTCTTATGAGGAGATGAAAAGGCTTGCTCGGGTGGAGAGCTGCATCAAACCAGTCTCCGGACTGAAGACCATAACAACAACAAAATTTTCTGCAAGTTTTTAAGTTTATGAACTCATGATTCACAAAGAACCATTTACTAAGACAGTTTCTACTAAATTGCCTTAAATTTTGTGCAGTATAACCTCTACCTTCATTGAAAAAACCAACAGAATCATTTCAGTTTATTGATATTTAACGAAGTTTTAGGTTTAATTATTTTTTATTGAAAAACTACACATATACATTCTACCTTCTTTATTTTTTATCTTGACATATATGAATGATATGTCATATTTAGTGTGTATATATTTCTGATATGTAATGCAAAAGTCATGCCAAAAATCACAGTCAAATACTTTCTTGTTTTGGAGAACAGTGTACCTGAATAATGAAAATTGTAGTTCTGAGATAATGCATTTAAAGTTTTCCATCTTTTTCGTTGCCATTACCACTTTCAAAACCCTCCAGATCTATAATGAACTAATTTTCTTGAAGACTTCTTCTTGGGCTTCTTCTTTTCTGTCATGTTTGCTCTGTTAGGCCTTCAAAGAATTTATGGCTGCAGGTATACATTGAGTGTCAATCGCCATCAAGATGTTCCTAGTGAAAACTCCTGGCTTGAAGCCCATTCTCTACAAGACTCTTGTCCTCTCTCAGCTGCCACCGTTAAAGACAATGACTGCATCATAAACTGTAATATTAACTACGTTGGATGAGAAAAATGTAGTTTTGGGCGCAACGTTTTCAAATGAGGGCTACAGAGACTAATTAGGATTCTGCGTTTTGCCATGAACACATTTCTTGGAAGGACTGCTATTCCACAGCCTTCTTGATGTAGTATACAGACATTGTCTGCATTCTGATTGCACAACATAGAAAAGAAAAGCCACATAAATAGATAACACTAGAGAAGTAAGAACAAGGAAGAATGTGTGACCCTGTGCAAGATATAACAAAGTTTTATTTTTTGAGCATTCAGAAGCAGAATTGGAACGTAATATTTGGTAAGTGAAATTTCAATACCAAGTAGTAACTGAAGGGCCATTAAAAAAATTATGACAATGTTGGTCATTTTTCGTGTACGTCCCCTATTAATCTTGGTTATGCAGTCAGTGGAACGTTAATGATTTGATGACAAGTAAGTGGTTATTTATTGTGTGGTTAAGTACACAGCTACATCGACTGAGGTTTACAGTTCCTGTTTACATTTTCTGTGGCAATTTAAAGAAGTATTTTGGTTATGTTAGTAAGTCCTCACTGATTTGTTCAGATATAAGTAAGTTAGTGCACCGGGCATCTACATTTTCTAGTGTTGATTGAATTCAGTATCAAGCATTTTCACAGACTGATTAGATGCATTCTTTAAAGTATGGAAATGCAAACGTATCAAATTATTACCTGTTTTGTGACCTGTGTCGGTCTCTCATTGATAGGAGCATTTTCATTGATGTATATAGATTCCGGTATCATTGTGTTTTGTATATGTCTTTTGTTCAGAGAATACAGGTGTTAAGAGTATCTTTAGAGAGAATAATTTTATACCGATTTTTGGAATTTCATTATACTGAGGGTTGGTGTCTATTATTGTTCATTTATTTGCTCAAGAGGCGAGATAATTTTGCGCTGTTTTTAAAAATTCATTGCACATTGCTCAGAATTGGCGTATGCGACATTTTGTTACCTTGCTTAAGCAATTTTGGTTTGTGGTTGTGAAGGAAATAAATGGAAAAGTGTTTAATATAAAGAAGTTGTCACGTCCACTCCAATGTAGCCCTTCCACGTATTAAAGAAATATACAGTTCACATCTTATTGTTTAAATTCTTTTTTTTTTTTTTTTTTTTTTTTTGCTTTGGTGGTATTATTGATCAATTTCTTCACTGTAATCTGGTACCGCGGTCAGGTCGCTGTATCTTAGAAATATTTTTAATATCATGACTTGCGATGGTATGCGTATCAAATCAAGGGAACTCAAGGATTTAGTCCGATAATTTACAGCTCCGTCTTAATTTCTTATTGTATCGTATCGTCTGTTGTTTTATTTATAGTGCTGTAATTACTGGCGTTAACATGGCCGTTTTAGCTGAAAATATAGAACGTTACTGACCACTGGTAACTTTTTTCCCGGTTCATTGTGAATTAATTCGTCTGTGATTTCTGCCACTTTGAAAAGCTTTGGTGGCAACTGCGTACATCGTGTGGATACGTAAATATTTTGTACTTGTTTACGTATATTCGTTTGTAATTTTATTTAGTTGTTGGCAGAACACTAACGATTTGAGAAATTATGTTCATCAATGGGTTTTGAGCGTGGTATAATAGGTAGAGTTTGTCGAAACTAACCAGGTAATAAAATGATTGCGGAATCAGATAGCGGTGCATTCTACTTGTATCTTACGCAAAATACACATGAGCACTGCACAACTGACAATGCGACACTCTTTCTCCAATATTGTTAGAATAGGTATTGTTAATGCACCATTGACGTAACTGCTCTCTAGTGGCAGAATACGCAGTTACTTTAGTGACACCCTTCCACATAAAACTATTCCACTATTTCGTTTTGGTGCTGACATGAGCGAAAAATCGGCACTTTTCGAGTAGTGCCGATTTTCTTCCAAGGCAGCGACATAAAAAACTGCTGCTTCGCCACCATTGTAGGGGTTCATGGCCATTTACATTCAAATGTAATAGAGATATACAAAAATAACATTTAAGTTCTCTTTATCGCTCATCAAAAACAAATGCACAAGCTGTATGACAATAAGCTACTTATTTTACAATTGTGTTCCAGATTGCAGTATGCACTAATACTCGTAATACACGGTCTCGCGTCCTCGTGTACTGGTGCATGCCTGTATTAGTCGTTCCATTCTGTCCACCGGGTCATCAAGGGAATGTTGGTCCAGACTGTCACACTCCTCAATGGCGATTCGGCTTGATTTCTTGGACTGGTTGATGGGGAGTCTCGTCCAAAACCAACCCCTTTCCAGTGTTTCCCAGGTGTTTTCGATGGCGTTCGTGTCTGCAGAACATGTTGGTTATTCTGTTCTTGTGATTTCGTTATCATGAAGGAAAGCATTTACGAGATGTGCACGATGAACGCGTGGATTGTCGTCCATTTATTTATTCGTGTCAGAAGCACTTAAATGTATAAAGTAATGTTTCCAGAGCACTTATGAGTGTCGTCCATTGAGACGAATCCATTACTGCAATGCTACTGATATGGTTCCGTTTTCCGCGTACGACCTTGCATCGGTTCTCACCAATACTACTAGGGCAATACATAACTCAGTTTAGTAAAAGTTTATGGCTCGTCGTATCTGTTCATAGGGGTGAGTTATGTATGCCAGCTTCTATGCCCTAAACAGCTACCCAATCTGTTTAAACAAGATCAATAATTAATCTGTAGTTTAGCCAGTCTATCAATCTGCATATGATAAATGCAATATATTTAACAAAAAAATAAAATAAACCTCTGAATGACCAACAAAATGGATTCTAAGATAAATAAGTGATTGACTCGGGAAGTAATTCTTTATAAATTGATTTAATTACCCTTATTACACATGAAACTCGGAGTGGTCCTACTTTATACATCGGTAAATAACTAAATATTTCCCCAACAATAAGTATCACACGCACTGGAGGGTAAAAGTTCAAAATTATCACTCGTAAGTTAGAGTGGTTCATCGAACTTTGCGGTTTAAGTCAATCCGCGATAAAAGTATTTGTTATGATACACAGTTTGTAATCACACGAGTACACGATTGCTGAATTATCACAGTTCCACAGCCCTAATACACAGTTTGTAATCACACGAGTACACGATTGCTGAATTATCACAGTTCCACAGCCCTAATACCGTGCATAGTTTATCAATTTTCAAGCAGAGACTAAGTTCTGCAGTCACAGTCCGCACATGCCTCTCTCTTAAAATCACAAGTTAGTTACGCGGCTTCAGACCGCCCAGCGCCACAACCTTTCACCACCACGTCCAAGTTACGAGTCCCCTCCCAAGCGTTCGAAAGCGTGCTCCCTCTGCTCCCAAAATTGTATCCTTTCTCGCATCCTGCCGCGGTGGAGTAGCTGAGCGGTCTGAAGCGTCTCGCCGTGGAGGTTCGAGTCCTCCCTGGGGCATGGGTGTGTGTGTTTGTCCGTAGGTTAGTTTACCTAGTTTTAAGTAGTTTGTAAGCTACGGACTGATGACCACGCAGTTTGGTCCAATATGTTTACAGACATTTTTTTCTCGCATCCTAACGCCTCATCTTTAAAATATAATTTCCCTTCCAAAATATTATACATTTGAATATCACAGAATTAAATGCTTTGACCACCTCCCTGCAAATATTGTTTACATTTAACAAACAAATAAATATTTATCAATACTAAAAAACGGTTGAGACTGAAGCTCTTTGCTGAGATAGCCATTAAGCATGGCATCTCACTGTTCAAATATACTGCCACCGTCGAAATATAGTTACACAATTAATATTTAATTTATCGTGGCTTTTTATACAAATATATTCAATTATTGTCCACAAATACTTACAACTGTTTATATATAAATTATATGCTGCATATCTACTATTTTTAGTCGGCCATGAGATATTTAAGTGGCAGTCTATAACATAAAAAACGAACCTAACTAAGAATAATATTAAATTTAATTAAATACATATATAAATGTAATGCACTTTGCTGGGTTAATGTTTAATGTGGTGGAATCTATGTTCTGACTCAAGAATATTATTGCCTCAACGAAAAGTAGAAAAAGAAAGTAAAACAAAGTTTATTGAAAGAATACAGAAATAATGTGGTACTTTTTTTGATAGGTAGCATGGTGCAATGCTGTCCATATGCTTCTTAATCTGTTACTGATAAACAGTACGTATCAATAATTGTAAATATAAGTCTTATTGTTATTATAGTACTGAAATTTATCGGTTTTTTATCTGTAAGGGATATTTAAATTGTAATTACGGCGTTTGATTCTCTGAAATCTTCTGAATCCATTCATAATGATATTTGCGGTATGATCATTCCCAGATTTTATATGGATTTTTAGAATATGTGTGGCTATATTGTATTTCAGTTGCAATCTGGAATAGCCGCCATCACTCAGCCAAGAGCGTGGTTTACGGTTTCCGAGCACATTAGGGAAACCCTGACTACCTGTCCATTCATTTGGTTCGAACTGTTAACCAGCCGGCTGGGGAATCCAACAGCCCGTGAAAACCCGCATTTCACTTTGAAACAATTAGCTTCACTCTCTATCTGTAATGTCACACGTGTGCCATATAGCCATTTGATTGCCTTCTAAGACCGCCAGTTAAGTACGGTGAGCCCACATAATGCCATTTAACCCTCGCACCACACACTTGTTTTCAATTACCTTACACTGCACACTGGGGTCTACTGGACCCCAGAAAATTTTTATCATATATCAAGTGTAACAAGCTCATTAATATATACATTGGAATGTCTTATGTATCTGAAACGTTGTAAATAACTATTTACTTACCCGTAGTGATTTTTTATTATTACAACTATGAGTCACGAATGATATTTATAAAATGTGCACAACTCATATATCAGTCACCACTTACATTGTCAGTGAGCACACTTAGTACAAATTATGGCTCTATGTTCATCACAGATCGCCCTTTTACAATCCTAGCAACACATTTCGGTTTTTGTGTCCCTTTTTCTCGGATATAGTGAACCATAATTGAGCTACACGGAATGAACACTGGGGTAATCAAGACCCCACAGGCGTTCAGCAATCTTTACAGCTTGACAGTAGTGAAACAACAATGCGGATGTTTGAGTTGACATCACGTACGTGTAGGCAGTGTTACAATCCAAATATACACCAAATTTCAAAATCTTTTAGCCAACGTACTCTCTGTAATACACAATACAATTTACGCTGGGGTCCCTAGGACCCCAGTGTGCGGTGCGAGGGTTAAAAACGTGAGAGAACCACCATCTTGCTGTTCTGCTACTGAAGTCATCCAGGCTGACTGGGCTGCCTCCACAAAAGCCTCATTCAATTGTCTGCCTGAAGGCAGATGTGGGTCTCATCTGTGGATAACACTTGATTCCAGATCTGAAGATTTCATTCAGCATTCTCTGGAACCCAGGTGGCCGGCCGCGGTGGCCGAGGGGACTGAGGCGCTCCAGTCACGGTCTGCACGGCCACTATGGTCGGGGGTTGAATCCCCCCTCGGGCATGGATATTTGTGCCGTCCTAGTTCGTAAGTAGTTTGTAAGTTTAGGGACTCATGACGCCGTAGTTAAGTCCCATAACTATACAAACATTTGAACATTTGAACCCAGGTGTACCGCACTGCATGGTGTGCAGATATCAAAGTTGGACGTTGTCATGGATGTCAGAAGTGAAGTTGCATTTCCCTGAACGTACTACGTACAGTTTGAGTCGAAACAGGCCGTTCTGTGGTAGCACAAAACCATTATTCAGCCAGATGGCTTTCCTCTAAGGATTCCTTCGAGATGAAGTTCGAAAGCTGCGGTTTTCAACTGCTGTGGCAGCCTTTGAGCAGCCAGATCGAGACAAGTCAACGAAAGTTCCTGTTCCTCCTATACATCCAAACTACACCGCTTTGGTTCACTCCGAGATGTCTGGGAAATTCCCTTGATGAGAGTCCCTACTGACACAAAGGAACTCTGCGGATACGAATTAAACATAGAAATTGACCTTCCAAGCATGGCAGAATTCAAGTGAATGTAAGCTATTTACAGCCATCTTGGTGTTGTGAGTGGAACTGATCGGCTGTCTTATCCACTGCGTCGCACTGCCACTGCTCATCCGTGACTGTTCACATGTTTTTGTGGGTTGAGTGACACCTCTGTTCTTTACACGGTATACACATTCAGCATCAGTGTTCCAGTGCTCTTGGAATCAAGGTGATGAAACACTTTTTGTGATGTCTGTGTTTTTTCACTACACTGAGAGGTAGGTTGAGATGACCCCTTTCACATAAGTATGAGCGCCAAGTTGACAGTCGAAAAGATTTCGCTGGGTGGTTCAACGCCAGTGAGATACGAATAGAATGTTAATCCCTTGTGCGTCGTAGTCCCGCTACGTAGAGGTCTGCATATGGGGCATTTTTCTCGCTCGAACTTGCTCGAGCGCGGTACTTTCATCCACGATATGTTTGTTTACGAAAGGCAGGCTACTCTGTATGAAGACTTTTTGTTGTGGGCAACTTGACAGCTCTTGGCGCCTGCAGGCTGATGTTGCTTCTGATAATGTATTCCTGACAGTTTTTAACTCATATCTAATTATAGTGTAATATTCATTCTGGCCTGCTAATATTTAACTGAAAGATATTTGGAAAAAGTCTCAAAGGCACGTCATTGGACTATAAAAATATCACCACGTCAATTAAATTTCAAATGGACTTAATTTCTACCGTCTCAAAACAATTGAAAGTATTACTTAATTTTCAATGGTTTCTCTTCTTTGTCGTTTTGTACCTCACCTGAAATTTACGCAGTCGTACTAGCCTACTATTGGGGTATTATGTACTGTTTAAATTTCAGCTATAGATTTTTTGACATTTTGTCAACATGAATAGCCTGTTCGATTTTCGTTTCGCACTACCTATAACCAAGTCATAATATAGGCCGCAAGTAAAAAGAATAAACAGTTATTTTCTTGGTAATTAATTGTGAAAAATAAAGGTAATCAACGAAGTGTGTAAGCATATTTAACAGTGACTGCTGCATATTTTTGATAGGTAACTAGTTTGAAAAGAAACTATGATTTCACACTGTAATACGTGAAAAAAATCATATATTTCACTTACTTTTTGTTAGATCAATACAGCTGCCATAGGCAACAATAAAAAAAATAAAAAGAAAAGAAAAGAAAAAGTAAGACACAAAATTTGCATCTTCATTTTTCGACGAGGGAAGTGAAGCTTTTGATAAAAAAAATGACTTCATAAAGTAGTTTTATGTACAAAATGTTCAAATGTTTGTTAAGCTTAAGGGACTTAACTACGGGGTCATCAGTCCCTTGACTTACAAACTACTTATGAACTACCTACAACTAAGGACGGCACAAATATCCATGCCCAAGGGGGGATTCGAACCCCCGACCGTAGTGGCCGTGCAGTGACTGAAGCGCCTCAGTCCCCTCGGCCACCGCGGCCGGCTAGTTTTATGTACCTTCACGTGTTTAACAGCATGCAAATCGAAAAAAAAAAAAAAAAAAAAAAAGACTTTACGGTCTGTATATGTGTGTGTGCATAAAACAGTGAACTAATGTTATTTGTTGACTTTGCAGTAACTGCACTATTTTGCAAATAACACTCTCTGAAAAAAGAAAACGAGTAAAGTTTACAGAATGTGTGGTCCAACACATCCTATTTCGATATATACGAATACCACTGATGTGTGAATAAATCATTGAGATTTACGCGACTGTGTAATGTGTAGAATGCGCACCCGAGTGAATTTATGATGTAAAAGCGTTGTTTTTGCGAGGTTGGTTCTATTCTACTGCCGTTACTCACACTACTCACACTACTATACCGACCATGCAGTGGCCTCTGTCGATGGGCAACCCTTGTGGGAAAATCGTATACCGAGAAACTTACTGAGGCGAATACAATGCTCCGTATCTCGGCAAACCAGAAAATGGGTTCCGGTACACTTGTAGAACCGATAGAACAAAACTATGAAACTCATAATTACCATAACTGCTGTCAGTACACAGATGTTAATCTTTACTCCACGCTTAGTCATAGGCACCAACTAAAATGTCCAGTAAATTATTCTGGAAATCGGTTACCTCTGCCTGTACGATGAAAGCAGGAAACAGGAAAGTGTGGCAATGATTCTTGGATAACAACATTTGTCAAGTACAGTTTTTTGCCGTTTTACCACACTACTGGCAAGGATAATAAACAGAAGTGCCAAAGAAACTGGTACAGGTGGCTAATATCGTGTAGGGCTCCCGTGAGCACGTAAAGGTGCCACCACTCCAGACATCAGTCGAGTCCAACGCACGCCGTGTTGCGACGCTTATGTGAGCACGCGGGGTCCTGACAGGTATACCAAGTTTCTTCGACTTTTCAGTATACGTAACTGACAGGACAAGTTTAAGGTCGCCTTTTCTTTATTCCAATATGCAATTAACATCGGTGGGTGACTTTAGTTTGCATACCTTGAAGCACTATATTTGGAAAAACACGGATGATAACGACTGTGAGATTTTTAGGCATTTGAAACAGACTTCGTTTGATGCGATATCTGTGACCGTTCGGACGTTTGTCTAATAAACGATGGTTTCTTCAGCTGGGACGTGCGATCAGTTCTCACTTTCTTCCTCGTGGTTCGAGACAGATGGTTTCGTACTTTACTTTAACAATATCCGTTGTCCAGCTCATTTTCTATGTTCTGCCCAAATATGTAGCGTTTATTTTTAAATATCACAAACATTCACATTGTGAGACCGTTCTTGTTGTTGTGGTCTTCAGTCCGCAGACTGGTTTGATGCAGCTCTCCACGCTACCCTGTCCTGTGCAAGTCTTTTCATCTGAGAATACGTTAGGCAAGCTACATCCTTTTGAATCGTCCATCGGTCTCCCTCTACGAGTTTTGCCCCACACACTTCCTTCTAATGTTAAGATGACAATTCCTTGATGTCTCAGAATGTGTCCAGCCAATCTATCCCTTCTTCTAGTCAGGATATGCCAGAAACTCCTTTTCTCCCCAATTCGGTTAAGCACCTCCTCATTAGTTACGTGATCTACCCATCTTATTTTCATCATTCGTCTGTAGCACCACATTTCAAAAGCTTCTATCATCCTTCTATCTGAACTCCTTATCGTCCACTTTTCACTCCCATACAATGCTACACTCCAGACAAATGCTTTCAGAAAGGACTTCCTAACATTTAAATTAATATTGGATGTTAATAAGTTTCGCTTCTTTAGAAACGATTTTCTTCCCATAGCCATTAAGCATTTTATATCTTCTCTACTTCGGCCATCAGAAGTTATTTTGCTACCCAAATAACAAAACTCATCCACCACTTTTATTGTCTTACCTAATCTAATTCCTTCAGCATCACCTGATTTTCTAACATTACATTCCATTACCCTCATTTTACTCTTGTTAAAGTTCATCTTACATCTTCCTTTCAAGACACTGTCCATTCCATTCAATTACTCTTCCAGATCCTTTGCAGTCTCTGACAAAATTACCATGTCATCGGCAAAACGCAAAGTTCTTATTTCTTCTCCCTGAACTTTAATTCCTTCTCCAAATTTCCCCTTGAATTCCTTCATTGTTTGCTCAATATACAGATTAAACAACACTGGGGAAAGGCTACAACTCTGGCTTACTCCCTTCCCAACCTCTGGAGCCCTTTATTGCCCTTCGACTCTATAATTGCTGTCTGATTTTTGTATAGGTTGAATATAACTCTTCGCTCCCTATATTTTACTCCTGCTACCTTAAAAATTTGGAAGAGTGTATTGCAGTCGACATTGTCAAAAGCTTTCTTCAAATCTACAAACGCTAAAAACGTAGGTTTGCTGTTCCTTAGACTATCCTCTAAGATAAGCCGTAATGTGAGTATTGCCTCCCGTGTTCCTACATTTCTCCTAATCCAGACTGATCTTCCCCAAGGTCTGATTCCACAAGTTTTTCCATTCGTCTGTAAATAATTCGTGTTAGTATTTTGGAAACATGACTTATTAAACTGATAGTTCTGTAATTTTCTCATTTGTTAGCACTTGCTTTCTTTGGAAATAGAACTGCGATATTCTTCTTGAAGTCTGATGGTATTTACCCTGTCTCATACATCTTTCATACCAAGTGGAACAATTTTTTCATGACTGGCTTGCCTAACGATATCAGCAGTTCAGACGGAAGATCATCTACTCCAGGGTCTTTGTTTCGACTCAAATCTTTCAGCGCTCTGTCAAATTTGTATCGCAGTATCATATCTCATCTTCCTCTACTTTGTCTTCCATTTCTAGAATACTGCCTTCAACTTTATTTCTTTGTCTCCAAATATCTCTTTTATTTTTCTGTAGGCGGTAATTATCTTTCCCCTGGTTATACATTCTTCTACGGTTCTGCATTTGTCCTCTAGCCACTCCTGCTTAGCCAGTCTGCACTTCCTGTCAATCTCATTTTTGTGACGTTTGTACTCCCTTCTACCTGCTTCGCTTGACGCATTTTTGCATTTTCTCCTCTCATCAGTTACGTTCAGTATATCCTGTGTTATCAATGGATTTCTATTAGGCCTTGTCCTTCTGCCTATATAATCCTCTGTGGCCTTCATTACTCTATCTCTCAGAACTACGCATTCTTCTTCTACTCTATTACTTTCACCCTTTTCAGCCAAACCTTGCCTAATGCTACCTCTGAAACTCCCAACCACCTCTGGTTCCTTCAATTTGTCCAAGTTTCATCTCCTAACTTTTCTACCTTTCTGCACTCCCTTAAGTTTTAATCTGCAGTTCATAACCAGTAAGTTATGGTCAGATTCTATATCTGCCCCTGGATATGTCTTACAGTTTAAAACGTGGTTCTAGATCTATTCCTTACCATTATAAAGTCAGTCTGATACCTTACAACGTCTCCTGGCGTCTTCCACATATGTAGCCTTCTTTCATGGTGATTAAACTGGGTGTCGGACATCATTAAATTGTGCTCTGCGCAAAATTCTACCAAGTGATGTCCTCTTTCATTGCTTTTTCTCAGTCCATATTCACTGGCTACATTTCCTTCTCTTCCCTTTCCTACTACCGAGTTCCAGTCCCCCACCACAATCAAGTTTCTGTCTTCCTTAACTTTCTGAGTGTTTTCTTTTATCTCCTTATACGTTTCTTCAATATCCTCATCATCGGCCGTGTTAGTTGGCATATAAACTTTCACTACTGCGGTGGGTGATGGTGTATATTTGCTACGATAATGAGCCTATTATGCTGTTTATAGTAACTTACCCGCATTCCTATTTTCTTATTCTTTATCAGACCTACTCCTGCGTTACCACCAACTGATTTTGTATTTATAACTCTGTACTCACCTGACCAGAAGTCCTATTGATCCTGCCACTGAACTTCACTAGTCCCTACCATATCTACCTTTAACATATCCATTTCTCTTTTCAAATTCTCTAATTTACCTACGCGATTAAGTGTTAGAACATTCCATGCTCTGACCCATAGAATGTCGTTTTGTTTTTCTTGATGACGACATCTTACTGTGTAGTAGTAGTAGTACAACGTATTCAGGTTTATTTCTTGCTACTTCACACATTACGTTCAAAATTCAAATTTCTGTTTTGCTTGGATGTTGCAGTGACATTACTCCTAATCAGATGCCCACCGCATCACATCACCATGTCTCTGAACATTGTCTGATGATGACAGAAAATTATTTTCAACAGAGTGACGGAAATTAGCTGAAGATAGAATGTAATGAAATGAAGATTAGCGTTATTATTTCTATAAGGATCATTGAGGACAGAGGGCAAGTACCAAAAAATAAATGTGGGCTAAATGAGCTTTGATCTCTGGTAAGAATTTGTTTCAATGTTTGCTTCAAATAATAATTATATAGAAAACTTAACCGATAAGGGGGCGTTCGTTATTTGAAGTTTCTATACATAGCAAATGTACTAAGCATTACATCAGTAGGTGTGCAGGGTGGGTTTTGCGCAACAATTGGTCATGAATAATGGGGTGCACACCCCTCCACCACTCCCTAGAGGTCAAGTTCAAGGTTTTCGGCCTTATGAGGCCAGTTTCTAGTGCAACCGGTTTTATGAGGGCTGTAATAACACACAGCTTAATTTTTAACTTTTTAAAAAACGAGTCGTCATTCCAATATAAATATAGCCACATAGAGCATAGAAAATGTGAGGTTCTTAGGAGTTTTAGTAAGGACTAGACCTTTCTTCTTCCTCAAGCATTAGTTTGTATTCGCCTTTTATCTCAGCTGTTTTAACCAAATATTCAAGTTTCCGTTTCTTGGCTGCAATATCCCCCACCTCTATTTAAAATATGGTTTTTAAAGCATATAAAGATGTATCGTCAATGCAGCCCAGATAGTTGGTGCGTGGTGGTAGTATTAATGGGACAAATTCCACTAGATATCTTCTCCTGATTTAATATAGCTCTTCTGTCGGGATTTTAACTTTTATTTTCTACATAATACAACTCTTAAGGTAATTTTACTCCACACTACTGCGGAATTTGTATATAGAATTTTAAGATTACAATTTGTTTTAAAATGATTCATCATTCCGCTATAAATATAGACTCATAGAGCACAGTAAATGTGGGGTTCTTAGGATTTTTAGTAAGGACTACACTTGTAGAACGACGATGTTTTTGTAGGTGCCAGACCTAATTCTGCAATAACTGTTTTCGTCGGCATTGCGAAGAAAATATTCTGGACTGGGAGAAATATGATTCTCCTGCTTTAGTATAACTCTTCTCTAGAATACTTATATCGTCCTTGATGACGTCAGTATTAAGAATCTCCATGTAAGAAAAGTGGTTTCAGTACATTGTGGCTACTGACTGGAAGCTTCTTTCCTGCAGCTATTAAATCGATTAGTACATGGAAGGTAAGTTTTCTAAATTCAGTATATATCTGTTTTGACTACATCTTTTACTGCTTCAATAGAAACTATTTCCATAATCTTCGACGAGCACTCCAACGTATGACTACTTAGCACATCGTTCTGTTTTGTACAGTTTCAGTAATGTAATACATCGATCCTTAATTACAATTTTGCAGCTAAATATAGACACGGTATAACGAAATTCGGTGTAAAGCTACGGGTGTGTCCTTTAAGTGTCGTATAACCTACATACATTTATCGGGGAATTATTTAAAAACAATTCTAACCAAAGACAAAAATTTTGAATTATCCGAAAGAAGGTCCGGTTTTCGGACATCGTTCGTCACTTGAGGTGTCTTAGCAAAATAAATGTATCTCTTCATATAGATGATGTTTGCAACAGCCGACGCACGTGTTTTTAAAAAAAACATAGCATGCGTTAGGTAACAAATGGGAAGAAGTTTAAACGTTTTGAGTACTACAGGAAAACAATTGGATTAAATATTGCTATTTGATAGGTTTTAACTCTGCGAATGACTTCTCTGTAGGTAGATGGACAACACATTTGGATACAATGTATCCGTTCTTTTTGAGCAAATCCAAACTAGAGTGCATCTTCACAAACACGTTTTTCGCACGTTCTTTAATGTAGAATACATCCTGCATTCTGCTAATTTCGACCAGCACACCGATGCGTGGCCATTCTCCCTGGTTGTTTACTGTAAATGCAAATATTTTGACAGTAGCAAGATTGTCAACTCTTCCCAACATTCCTACCAATCAACAACACAAAATAGTCTACACCACGCTTCTTAAATATTGTTATTCCATAGGGTTTTAACTTCGCAAATGACTTCTACTGTAAATGCAAATATTTTATAAGTCCCAGCTGTAGCTAGATGTCTCATGACCCTCTGTTTAAAAACCATATGTAAACATGACTTTGACAGTTTCTCTTGATATGTGTGATAAACTCCACGGAAATGGAAATCACAAGCAATGAATGATCTATGCAGCCATTCAAGACATCTGACACTGAAAGAGATTAGTAATTTCTTGTGCATTTGCCGAAGTGTTAGCTGTTATCCTGGATAATTCGCTGGTATAGAAAACAGTTTCCTAAAAACTGCAATCCTCATAATAAGAATGACAAAGTTCACAATCCTCTTCAAGTCAGGAATTCTGTTTATAGCGCATCACGAAATACTCCGGTGTGAGAAGGGGTGCGATCTTCAAAGGGGTACCGCGCAGGAATTAATCTCAAAGTATGAACTTTATTACAGTGTGATTACGCCGTCTCTCACGTCCTTGTTAGTTTGTGTTTGTGTGTGGGGATTCCGAAGTCAGAGGTGGTAGGTTAGATTCCTGGAACGAGAACTTGAGCGTTGAGGTGGGACGGGGAGGAGTGTAGTAGTCAGCGAGCGGTGGGACAGGGAGGGAGTATCGTAGAAGTCATTAATCATCTCAAATTTTGTAATTAAGGTAAAAATCATGCAATGTTTTATAATTAAGATCATAAATCATGCAAATTTTTAATTATGATCATAAATCATGAATTAGTCACGTTTGCGCCAGAAAGTGCCCTCGTAAGGATGGTGGCTGCAGGAACCGCCCTCATAAGGCTGGTTGCGCCACAAACAGCCCTTTTAAGGTGGCCTTGAACTTGACCTCTAGGGAGTGGTGGAGGGGTGGTGCCACCCTGTTATACATGACATATTGTTATGCCAAAACCCGCCCTGCACACCTACTTACATCTACCCACTCATTTATATTTTATATTCAGGGCGCGATCTGCTTGGATACAGATCTGCTTGGATGCCAAAGATAGATTTTTTTTTTTTAATATTTCACATGAAATCACATGACTAGTTTCAGCAGTCTAGCTGCCATCTTAACACGCTTCTACAAATATACAAAGAATAATGTAAGACGTGCATACAAAGTTTTTACAAAATGTCTTATTTACCTAACTTTCGATTACTGATGGAAAATCTCCAGAGAGATGAAACAAGGGCGAAAAAATTGGAGTATCTTTCGAAATAGTTGCTTCATCAGGTAGGAGAGAAGGGAAGAAAAAAGGGACAGGCAAGACAAGGGAAGGTTATTCATGACCTAGGCCAAGAGGTGATGATGTTTCAGGATTGTGGAAGTCATAGATACTGTATATTAGTACTGACAATACCAACATACAGAAAACCTTCGTTGATCATTTTAGATCTTCCAAGCATACAGTCTCAAGATACTTAAAAATATAAATACATATAAAAGTTGGAAACAACACCGTAAATCCATTCTGAATGACCAATTTGAATCAAATAATAACATTTTCAATATTTTTAGAGATCTGTTATGAGAGTAAATCGTTAAACTCCTACAAATACCACTACCAAAATTGTTAGAGTAGTATTGTGTTATTTATAATGTTTATGGCAGTCTTTATATTTACCACTGCTTGAGCATAACAAATAGTAAACACTATCTTAAATCACTGTCTTGTAATATTAGTGAAGAACTGTATCAAATCAGTGTATAGCAATGTTCCAGCATGCCACCCCATTTCCATTGTTGTCCTGAGTCTGCTACCCACTTGACTAGAGATGACACCTGAACAGAGAGTTGCCTGACCTTCCCTGCAATATCCAGCCACAGCCTATTCCTACACAGTTACACACAAGTACCCCTAATGAATCACTCTCCCCCTTTCTAATCCCTGCCTCCGTACCTCAGTTTTAATGTATCTTACATAACCAGGAAGACTGATTTTCAGAATTTTAAGCTTTTTAAATTCTTATGAAATTTTCAGTATTAAGCTGAGCAGCACCTACTGCAGTAGCTGAAGCACAGTTGAAACAGTAACTAATTCCAATGACAATAGGTGTCACTGAATCTGTGATAACTTTACTAGTTTTAATGTGGTCAAAGTGTTAGATGTCTCCCTACAGCCAGCTCCCCCCCCCCCCCCCCCCCCACACACACACACTCTCCATACCACTTGATGTTAAAACTATAAAGTAATTGATGCATATATTTTACATATATTTTCTTCTAGTAAGGAAATAAGTTACACTCTGAGGCATCCCTTACAGGTTTGTATAAATATTCATAAAGTAAAACACTTTTGATTCTCTTGCCAGGTAGAATACTTTGTGAGATGCTGATCAAATTAGTCTATAAAACAGCCACAATGTGCCTCTCCACCCCTATCGTTACCAGATTAGGAACTGACTTGAATAAAGAATAATGCCTTGAGCTTCCGTGGAATAGCCATCTTGAACCACCTACCACAATCCTGCACCATATGTCCACTCCACCACCCCCTACAGACATTCACTTTCCTCCTCCTCCCCCCCTTCCCAGCCCCTACCTCCTACCATTTAGGTAATCCAAGTCCGGTTTGTTTTAACTTAGCGCCCTAACGCATTATGTAAAAAATTTAAGTATTTGATGCTTATGTTTTAATATTATTTCTAATAAAGAAATAAGGTTACAATTAAAGACAGCCCTCAAGATGCTTTGTAAATAATCACAACAGTAGAAGCTGGCTTTATCCAACTGCTTATAGTAATACTTAGCGAAGTACTTTATCAAATTCATTCATAGAACATACCACGCCATGTAAAGCTGTAAGATACATACATTTTTAAATATATACCTTACAGATTTGTGTAAATATTATGACTAAATGTGAGTAGTATGGCAGAACATGTGACGTTTTCTAAATAATTTATGGTAAATTTATTGTAGTGCTATTCTGTGGTTAACTTTAATACGTGTCAACAGATAAATGAGAAGTAAAAATAGCAATGATGAGTTGAAGTTGGAAGAGGGATCGTCGTTGTAGAAATCACTGCTAAACACTGTAACGCCATCTAATGAGAATCCACTGTATTAACACCATATTGCCATCTAGTAACTATGTTTACAACACAACGTCTCTTAAACAGCGTCTCTGGAGTCTGTTATTTAAAAATGATTCTGAGACTATTCCGCTGCGGTGGAGTAGCCGAGCGGTCTAAAGCGTCTTGCTGCGGAGCGCGCGGTTGCTCACCATGGAGGTTCGACTCCTCCCTGGGGCATGGGTGTGTGTGTTGTCCTTAGGTTAGTTTACCAAGGTTTAAGTAGTTTGTAAGCTATGTACTGATGACCACACAGTTTGGTCCGATAAATTTACAAACATTTGAACATTTGAGTATTCCACCGATTAGCGATGTTTGTATAAAATGTAACATGAAACAAGCCAGTTTTAAACTACAGTACTTTCCATAAGCGACCACAAACTTGTACTTATAGAAATGTAAATGTAATGTATACAATATTAGGCAAATAATACCTTTTGTAAATATTTTATATGCAGTTATTACATACTGCTTTGTATATTTGTAGTTGCATGTTAAGATGGCAGCTAGACTGCTGAAACTAGTTATGCAATAACAAAAAAATTGCAAAAAAGCTATCTTCGGTATCATTTCACTATCATCCCACTCAGCTACAATTAGCATCAAGTAACAACGTGCTAATTAGTCGAAGAAGGAAAGGTAATTTGATGCTGTTTTTAGAAGAAGAGTGACCTCGCCATACTTCCTCCTGATTGTCACAGGTAGATACCTCCATTTCCGTGAACCTATAAGGAAGTCAGCGCTACGACGTAATTGGATATCGGAGCGACGGATCGATAGAAAACAAATTGGAAAGAAACCTGAGATACATCGAGAAAGTGGGACTAAGTCAACAATGTCGATTGCCTGGGTCACGATATTCCCAGACCATTTCTTTGTTACACAGATAAGTGGCTATTGGTGGCTGCCTCACTGGTCAGGAAACATATGGAATCTTAGCCAGATGATGTTAGTGTCTTTCTCTCTTTAATAATATTCTGATTTTACGTTTCACTTTCCAAGTGAGAAAAATGTGTTGGCTGATTTTTGTAAAGAGTGAAGAGCTGTGGAAAATAGTTTTATATTTGTCACATATGGTTTATATGTTAAATAATAAATATTTGTAATTTCTGCTACCAGTCACGTTATTTCTTTACGTTTACTCTAGCATATATCTACGTGTTCCAAGAATGTTCTGCTCATCATCAAGGGTTGTTTGAATACAGAAGTCAATACATTACTTTATATTTACTAATCTAAAGTCCGTTTGTTATTGTTTTTTTGCTGGTGGTAGTTTGGGGGGGAGGGCATGGGGGAGCTGAGGACAGTGAATGACCATAAACTGAAGTGCGGAAATGTCTTCTTCTGGTCCTGGTGTCTGGTGTCACCATCTGTGTGGGATGCAGACAGCAGATGTTGTGATGACATGCGCGTCTGGTTCAGTATTATTAAATGTCAGTTGCAGACTTACGATTTTCTTGTTCCACAATTTTGTTTGCATCACTGCTGCATGCCGTTTCACTTGTGCAATATTTGTTATTCACTGCTTATGTTGTAGCACACACTTGCACTCACAAACTGTTCCCAGAATGTGAACACTCTGTCTAAAAAAACAAGATGGCTGACTTTTTTATGTAAAAGTATCGATTATCGCATTTGCAGGGATATTTCGATGTTTACTGATTGGTAGCTTACTCTTTGGCACTAACAAATCTTAAAACTATTACATCATAATTAACTTAATACAGGTGAATAGTTTTGAACATTTTCTGTATTTGTATTTGTAGTGATATTTTCGATGTTGGTTGTCTGGTAATTTTTGGTTTGCCACTGGCATATTTTAAAAGTATTGTAACAGAACTGTTTTTAGAGTATTGCAGAATTTGGATTGTGATATTTCATTAAGAGTGTTGTTACCGGCTTTTGTAATATGTACGAAGATCTCTATTTGTTCCATGATATTCATTCTTTTACTTTTACTGATTCTGTGTAAAATTTTAAAATTGTCTCCTACTTTCATGAAATGTCCTGTTTCTTTGATGTGTGTTGCTATTGTTGATTTATTATATTTATTAAGTCTGTAGTAGTCCATTTGTTCTTTGAACCTAGTTCTGAAACTTCTGCCTGTTTGGCCTGTATAATATTTGTCATATTGGCTGCAGGTAATTTTGTAAATTCCAAATGCATCAAATTTTGAATCTGTTGGTTTCATATTGTGAATAAGCTTTTTACTTAGATTGTTGTTGGTGCTGAAACCGATTATTATATCTGTATTTCTGAATAGCTTTGCTTCTTTATCGGACATTACTCGAAAATCGGCTATTTTTACATATTTATCTGTTGGTGTGCTGTCTGTTATGGGTGTTATACTGTTGCTTGTTCATTTTATTTTTTATTTTTCTGTGACATTCTGTTAATGAGTTTTAAAATGAGCCGGTGGAAAACCAAAAATTACCTAGCAACCAACATAAAAAATATCACTACAATTATAGAAAATATTGAAAACTCGTATGCTATCTTAAGTTGATTCTGATGTAATAGCTTTAAGATTTGTGAGTGCCAAAAAGTAAGATACCAATTAGATTAGATTGAAATACCCTTGCAAATGCGATAATCAATACTTTTACACAAGCAAGGTCGCCATCTTGTTTTTTAGATACAGATTTTACATTATGTATGCAAGTTTATGTGTGCAAGTGTGTGCTACGACGTTAGCAGTGAATGTGAAACAGTGCACAAGTGAAACAGCATGCAGCATGCAGCTGCTTCACCAGTGATGCAGACAAAATTGTGGAACACGAAAATTGTATGTGTACAACTGACATTTAATGATGGTGAACCACACGCGCTTGTCATCACAACATCTGATGCAGTGCTGTCTGCATTCCACACATGTGGTGACACCAGAACCAACACAAAAAAGAAGAAAAATAATAATAATAAAATAAATAAATAAAAAAAAAATAAAAAAAAATTGCATTTCAGTTTATAGCCACACTGCCCTCCCCTCTGCCCCCAAGTACACCAGCAACAAACAATAACAATCGCACTTTAGATTAGTAAATATAAAGTAACCTAATGACTTCTGTATGCAAACAACGCGTGATGATGAGAAGAACCTGTTTGGAATGCGTAGCTTTATGTTAGATTAAACGTAAAGAAATATTGTCTGGTAGCAGAAATGACAAATATTTATTATATTCCAGAATGAAACTTTCACTCTGCAGCGGAGTGTGCGCTGATATGAAACTTTCTGGCAGATTAAAATTGTGTGCCGGAACCGGGACTCGAACCTGTGACCTTTGCCTTTCGCGGGCAAGCGCTCTACCACTTTTTTTTTTTTTTTTTTTTTTTTTGGATCCGAACCCGGGTCTCCTACTTTCTAGGCAGTTGCGCTGACCCCTACACCACTTTTTTTTTTTTTTTTTTTTTTTTTTTTTTTTTTTTTTTTTTTTTTTTTTTTTTATTACACTCCGCTGCAGACTGAAAGTTTCATTCTACATTAAAATCAATTTAAACGATGCTATTCACACTTTTTTTTTTTTTTTTTTTTTACTCAACATACACACAGCACTGACTGCCTCTTTTTTTTTTTTTTTTTTTTTTTTTTTTTTTTTTCACTGACTGCCTCTTTTTTTTTTTTTTCTTCTGATTAATTTAAAACGGAAGAAATGTCCTCTTCTAGACTTTGAAATGGCCAATTGAATTTACTTCTTTTGTTGGAGCATGAGAGTATTCTTGTAACAACTGAAACAATTATCTCTCTTGGGAAAAAAAATAAAATAAAAATGAATGGGATGCGGTTCTTCATCATTCCAGTATCCTGGAAAACTTAAATAAAACACCAGGTGATCAATTGCGAAAACAGATGGCATGCATACTACCTTCTCTCACATCATCCTCGGACGGACATATTTGTATTTGCTGCATCTTCTTGTTTACTGAACTTTTTCGTAATTGTGAACATAGAGTTCTTCTTTTTTAACTCACATAAATTTTGTGAATATTCAATTTGCGATGCCAAGCAAAAGTAGTGTCGCTGTTGCTGGTATCCTTAGGAGATCCCGATGTCTGCAGTATGGGCTTAGTTCATGTTTGTAATTGTTAGCCAACTCCTAACCTCTCAAAAGTAATTTTTAGCATGTTTCCAAATTGTTTTTTGTGTTCCGTGTATTTTTTACTTTTATAATATTCACACATCATGTATGCGGTAAATTCTGTATTGTTATCCGTACCTAAATTGTTTATGACATAACTGACGAACTTGCCCATCAACCAATGTATGGCGTTGTTTTTTGCAGCCGGATAGTGAATTTTTTGTGGCCTGTAAATTGCCTCCGGGTAAATGTAATCGGGCGAAGACCTCGACAGGAAAGCGATGCTCTGTCTGATCCATTTCCAGTTTTCAAAATGACCCGCACAAGTGAATCTGTGTGTTATTGTGTCCACCAGTTGGCATTTGGAGCAAATATTGGTATCACTTATACCCACTGCATGTAATCTTTCATTTGTTCTGCAGATGTTGTGCACTACCTTATACCATGCAGAGACGACATCAGATGACAAACATTTCAGGTTTACGTTTTTCCAGACAGCTGTCCAGTTAATATTTGGGAACTTAATTGCTATTTTGTTTTTTCCCTCATTTTCCTTCTTTTTGCGTATAATATCTCTTGTCGTGACATCCCTCGAGCTGTTGACAATATCAGTGTGGTAACTCGCTTCGATATAAAAGGTCCTTATGTGTCGGAGACGGGGGTTTATTGCTTGTACATCCACCGGAGACTGCAGGCTAACGGGTTTAACACATTGAAATATCTTCGCTGTAATGCTATCTGGGTGTGTCCTGAGTATGTTAACAGTTCTTTTTATATATAATGCAGAAGCCTTGTTCTTCATGTCCACAAGACCGAGACCTCCATTTTTAGGGTCTAACACTGCTGTTAGAACGTCTACCCTGAAGGTTTCCCCTCTCCATAGGAAGTTTGTTGCAATAGACATTATCTTTTTTGTAACCATTACGGGGGCAGGGAACACTTGAGCCGTATAATAAGCTTTCGAAAAAATGCAGGAGTTTATGAATTTTACTCTTTGGATCTGGTTCATACGTCGATCTCTATTCCCGATGATGGATCCTTGTATTTTCCCCAAAGTGTTTTTCCAGTTCACCGCAGACATTTTTAATGGGCATTTAGTTAGGAGTACGCCAAGAGTTTTAATCTTCTCTACTTCTTCCGCCCATGGTATTCGGAATTGAGGAATGCCCCGTAAATTTAGGAATTTGCTTTTGGAAGCATTGATTGAAGCGCCGGACGCAAGGCAGTAGTTTTTTACAATCCGGTCTAGGTTCATTACATCATCGTTACCTCTTAATATGACGGCCACATCGTCCGCATACGCTCGGATAGCTGCCTTATGCCCAGATAACAAAATACCTGTTAGATTGGCATGGACGTGTTGCAGAAAGGGCTCTAAGGATATAATAAATAAGGACATCGACAACGGGCTGCCCTGTGGAAACCCTCTGCTAATATTTAGTTGCCTGGTGTTTTGGCCGTTAACAGTTATGTTTGCCTTTATTCCTGTGGCGGTATTTTTAATCATATCGATATATCTGGGTAGGCAGCCCATTTTCTTCATTGTTCCGAAGAGATACCTGTGGTTTACTAAGTCAAAGGCTTTGTGGAAATCGAGAAAGAGCAGGGCGCACTTAATGTTGGTAACGGCCGTTAGAGCTATTACGTCCCGGTATTCTGAAATATTGCGAAATATGGTCCGATTGGCAACACCTGACTGGTAAGGACTAATGATTTTCGTGGAAATGCTTAGAAGTTTGCCGTTGATCATCCTGCATATAATTTTATAGTCGGAATTCAGTAAAGAAATAGGACGGAAATTTTGCAGGTCCTTCCTCCCTGTATTTTTCGGAATCAAAACAATTTTGCACACTTTGAATTCTGGTGGTACCATTTTACCAGCAAGAACTTCATTTGCCATTTGCGTAATTTTGTCACCTATGAGAAACCAAAACCGCTTGTAAAATTCTACTGGCAGACCGTCAGGGCCGGGAGATTTCTTGGGCGGAGAGTTGCATATTATGTCATACATGTCTTCTTTGGTGACAGGGGACAACAGTTCGTCATTGTCTTCCTCTGATATGTGCGACTCAACGATGTTTAGAAACCACTGAGCTACCCCGACACGACTCACGATGCCGCCTCACAACTTTACTTCCGCCAGTACCTCGCCTCCTACTTTCCAAACTTCACAGAAGTTCTCCTGCGAAACTTGTAAGACTAGCACTCCTGGAAGAAAGGATATGGTGGAGACATGGCTTAGCCACAGCCTAGGGGATGTTTCCAGAATGAAACTTTCACTCTGCAGCGGAGTGTGCGCTGATATGAAACTTCCTGGCAGATTAAAATTGTGTGCCGGAATCGGGACTCGAACCTGGGACCTTTGCCTTTCGCGGGCAAGCGCTCTACCACTGAGCTACCCCGACACGACTCACGATGCCGCCTCACACCTTTGGAAAGTAGTAGGCGAGGTACTGGCGGAAGTAAAGTTGTGAGGCGGCATCGTGAGTCGTGTCGGGGTAGCTCAGTGGTAGAGCGCTTGCCCGCGAAAGGCAAAGGTCCCAGTTTCGAGTCCCGGTTCCGGCACACAATTTTAATCTGCCAGGAAGTTTCATTTATTATATAGTCACGGTTACTTAACTTAGCCATCATGGCCACAATTAATTAGTTTATATGTACGTAAGACAGTTCGTAAAGATTTATAGTTGTAGATCTGAAGAGGACAGCTAAGATTGTAGAAACCAGTAAAAAATAAAATAAAATAAAACAAAATATTCAAAAAGCAATCTTGACATATATACATATTCTTAACTAATTTTGTAAAAAAGCAAGGTGGTGTAAGCGTAATATCCATGCGGACGACAAGCGGCGCGGGTAGTCAGTGCGCTGGGCACGTGGTCTGAATTGCTTAATGCGCCACGTGAATGAGTGGCCGCCGCTGTATGGTCGCTAATGGACAGCCCGGCAGCCGCTGATGGTCTCTCGGCCGAGGGCCGGCGGCAGTGACGGCTGCTGCTGCTCGCTGACTCACCGCCGCACCAGACGTGGGCCCGGCAGGGAACGCTGTTACGTGCAAACTACTTGAAATAAGAGGCAGCAATAATGTATACATAAGAAAGCTACCCATCACTTGCCTTAGGTCGGAATTACACGGTCATATTTCTTTGTCAAAACTGTACATCATGTACATTAGGCCGGTATTACACTATCAAATTATTGGACAAAGAATTGGACGAAAAAATTGGACGAAATATTGGTCATATTTTTTGACAAAGAAATTGGATGAAACGCAAAAGGGGGTATTACACTATCATCCAATATTTTGTCAAATTTGCTTCAAAATGGCGGTGTAATGCTCAGCTGTTGTTTATACTACAGTTGCGTTGTGTCTGCATTTAGAAGAGAAGGAGGGAAAAAAGAAAAGGAAACGCACTTGAATGAAACCGTGGGTGTCAGAGCGAGATAAATAAAATTTGTTACGGGACCGCAAGGATTTTCTTTTTTTATGCCGTCTGCAGAACAGCCAGGCCGTTCACTGCTAATGATTTTGTCGCTCTTCATCCTTCACAGTTTGCAATAGAGTATAAAAAGACTCTATTTATTTGCTTACAAAAATTGGCTGACGTATTTATATGTACATAGATTCGCTTGCAAACAGATGTCGATGTTTTTAAAGTTGTTTCACTTCCCAGCACTTAGCACACCAAGTTACCAAAATCATATGTTCTAAAATCTGCTTCGGCCGTAAATAAGAGTTACGGGTATTACTTCTTCAATTCCGATAGTATATAATGACTTTTTTTACATCACGGATTGTAACTCAACCTCACTTTCGCCGCAGGGTATTGGGCTACGCGAATTGACGTGACGGACTGTGTGAATTGGACTTGTCGCCTGTTATACAACGCCCCATCTGACTTTTTAAAATTTGTTGTTGCTAGAAAACACTACACAAACATTCCACTACTAGCCATGTTTACGAATACGAACTTATGTCCAAGTAATGTCAGATATTTAACCTCCAAATAAAACAGCTGTTGTGGCAAGGAAGCTGTATACTACTAGCGCTCCAAGCGGTCACATTTCTCACTACAGGAAACAGAAGACGACCGATTTCTTTGATCAAATCTAGACCGAGGCCTTAGATTTGATGAAATATTGGACGACGTCCCCATTACACTACGTCCTATTTTTCTTTGTCCAATTCTTTTACAAATAATTTGATAGTGTAATACCGGCCTCATTGATAAATCTGAAGCATTGAATTAAAATTTGTGGTGCGGCAGGAAATAGAACCCGGCCCTCCATCCTTACTAGGCAGACGTCTTAACCTTTAATGTGTTCTTTTTTTTCAGAATTTGTTTACTTTTCTGCGTATTCCGTTTGGCAAACAGTCGACTCCGATGACTTGTCTTCCTGGCAAAATAAACAAATCAAATAAATATGTGTGGCACCTTGCCAAATAAATTGCGTTTTGCATCTTTATCTCCTCAAGAAAGTGAAGAAAACAACAAAAATAAAGACTAACTCGATGCGTCTTCTCGATCAATTCTCAGCGCAGTGTCTGCTTTAGAGTTCGTCTTCTCGAATAATATTATAAGTGGTCCGTTTCTTGTCGTACTGAGTCGTCGGTTTCCCGATTGTTGCGTGGTTCTGCTCATAACTCTGAAAGCACATTGCGCTGGAATTTCATTGTTTTGGACCGTTAGACTATCACGCCACTAACGATTAAAGCGCCTTGGAATAGTCTATGTACGATTTCCCTCCACATCACAAACTTTAATTCAGCTTCTGTGATCCAAACACACAAGAACAAACACAGAAGCTGAATTAAAGTTTCTGATGTGGAGGGAAATCGTACATAGACTATTCCAAGGCGCTTTAATCGTTAGTCTTAAGCTGATGATGTAGGAGTTGTCGTCCGAAGTTGCAATGAAATAAGTACATTAGACAACGTGACTAGAAGATACTGTCAGGCTTCGGGAGCAAATATAAATGCTAACAAAAGTAAAATTCTGAAACTGAGAGGCTTCGACCATGTAAATGTCGATTGGGCAACCTCGGTCAGCCAACAAAAAACATTAGGAATAGTGTTCATGACCAATGTGATGAAAATGGCAGCTAGAAACTGGAAGGACGCAGCGAATAAAGTACAAGGGGCCATAATGGATAACTTATCACGTCACATAAACCAAGTTCAGAGAGTAAAATATATAAATTTGTGGATACTATCAAAAGCTTATTATACGGCACAAGTATTTCCGCTCCCGAGAATGATAGCTAAAAAAATTATGTCAAAAGTTACAAACTTTCTGTGGAGAGGAGAAGTATTTAGAGTCACTGCTAAAGTAGCCACTCTAGATCCCAGTCACGGTGGATTAGGCCTTGTAGACATAACTACCAAAGCATCAGCACTCTTCGTTAAACGGACGATGAACATTATACAGCAGCAACCTGGAAGCATTACAAGGAAACTTTTCGATGTTCTTAAACCGTCAAGTCTTCAAACTCCAATCGATGTAAGAAACATCAATGTTTGCTTACAACACGTGAGGACCTTTTATATCGAAATGAGTTATGTCAACCATACACAATTGTGGTCAATTCACCTAACAGCAAGGGCTATTATGAATGAAAGAAACAAATGTGAAAGAAGGAATAAAATAGAAGATAGGTCAAGCCATGTGGACTGGGATGCTGTATGGCGAAATATTAATCTAAAAGGACACTCTTCGGACTAATAACAGCTTGGTACAAAGTCGTCAATAATATAATTCCCACCAACGAACGACTCTGTGGAATCGGTATAAATCAAACAGATCTATGCCAACGATGTAATCTTGTTGATACAGTTATACACAGATTTACCTGTGGGGGGAAACTTAAATAACTGGAATTGGGTGAGAGCGCAAATAGCACTCCTCACAAGAACTTCACCTGAATACGTATCTCCATCCATACTATATAGACCAGATGCAAGATATTTTCCAGAGAAAAAAAATAACGCAGTATACTGGTTATTGGGAAAGTACGTGAGCTACGTGGTTAACAATCTTGGACCGGACACCACCATTGACTTCAAACTGTACATGCAGGATGAATATAAAAAACTTAGCAAGTATATGGACCAAAAATCCAAATATGGAAACATGCTTATTATCGTATTTGAACGAATGGGGATACATGGACCAATTGAATATAAGTTTTTATCGATGCCTACAAGAAAAAAACTGAAAGTGTTTGAGAAGCCTAAATGCTAAGGTTAAATTATTTTAAAAAACTGTAAAATAGGAGTAAATCAACATGTTTTCTTCTTTTATGATAGTTTATGTGTGAGTATGTCATTATGAGTACCTGTGTAAAGTATTTTACTTGCGCATATGTATCCCAAGATGTCATAATTGATGTTCACTGTATACAGTAGAATGTACAAGGAATAGAGTTTAAAAAAAAAAACACGGTTAAGACGTCTGCCTAGTAAGAATGGAGGTCCGGGTTCGATTCCCGGCCGCACCAAAAATTTTAATTCAATGCTTCAAATTTAACAATAATGTCTTTGACATACTTGAGACGTAAATCTGTCTCTGGGATTGTTTATTTGTAATAATTGATATGTACATCACATTTGTACATGATAAAAATTTGATAGTGGAATAGGGAACTTTGACATATCTCTGCTTTCGTCAAAAAATATGATCATATCTAATGCTTCGCAGTAGATTTGATCGTAAAAAGTCGTTTGTCTTTTGTTCACTGCAATGTGAAATGTAACCGCTTGTAGCGCTAGCATCACTGTAGCTCTTGGACCGCGCCTATTTCAAAACAAACGTCCTTGTTTGCAAACTTGACGTCGAAGTTTATTTGGTGTGTGCCGTCTTCGACTAAATTAATCGATCTTTCTGCAGCAGACGAAGCACTGTATAATCCTAGACACCCTGAATAAGAACAGATTAACAATTTCATTGCCAGTGTTGTTTCTGGACAACGTATTAAAAGTTGATTTATGCCGTATTTCGTGCATCAAACTTTAAAGTTGCACATTGCTTCTAGAACGACATTATGCCGCTTGGTACGGCGTGTATCCACTTCTGAGGCATTAATCGTTCCGTCTTGGAGGTTGTGTTACGATGCCGTCTGTACGTTGCTGAGAGTGTGAGCGTGAGTGTGGTTCCTTTTATTTTATGCCAGCAGTGAATTGTCTTGTCTTTGGTGCTTTGGCGAAGATTATGCAAGCATTATTGATTAAGCAGTGTTAAGTATCAACAAAATAACGTCCATGTAATAAAATACCTCGATACAAACGTCTGTGTCGTGCATGAAATATGACACAAAAGTCAATAGCTCGACCAAAAATTTTGAAACATATTTTCTTATGTTTACTGCATTGTATTAATAAACAAAAATTTTTTTTTTCCGAAGATGATTTCACTAAGTGAGACAGAGAGGGTTAAGCAGACTCTAAGCCGGCCTCGGTGGCCGAGGGGACTGAGGCGCTCCAGTCACGGTCTGCACGGCCACTATGGTCGGGGGTTTGAATCCCCACTCGGGCATGGATATTTGTGCCGTTCTTAGGATTATCTAATTCATATGTAGATTGTAAGTTTAGGGACTGATGACCCCGTAGTTAAGTCCCATGAGCTATACAAATATTTGAACACTTGTACATTTGAGCAGACTCTAAAGTTACAAGAGAATGATGGAGGTACTCAACAGAGAAATTCGTCCTGTGTGTGCAGCCGAGAATATTGAGGAGAAGATTAATGGCCTCGTGTGTTACATCAACCACAAGATTAATAGAAATATATGAAGCAGATTTTTATAAGCTCTCAACTCTTCTGAGAATAATAATAATCATAGATGCTGTTCCTGCTTTGTTGTTGGCAGGTGCTTGTATGTGATCTTGGCCGGCCAGTAAGTTAATCCTTCTCGTATAGCGAAGATTTCGTTGCCAACATGAGCACGTTACGCCGTCGCACATAAGTAAAATTTATCCCCAGTAGCAAAAAATTGCTGTGTCACTGTAAACCTATCTTCTAAAGATATAGACTTTCCCACGTGCGTACACTGATTTTTAATGTGTGGAGACACTTTACTGAGCAAATACCGATACGTTTTATCATCCATTCTCCAGTAATTTGTATATGACATGGCGCCCTCCGCTTGCAGCTGCCGCAGTACGAAATGATTTCCACAGTTTCTCCCAAGTAAGCCCTGTTTTTTCTTCAAAATGCAGTTTTCGTAGTAGCAATCAAAGCGCATGAAAACATGTGTTTAGCGATGAACACATTTGTCTTGGATATGCTTCGACACGATTCAAAGCCTTTACACTTTGAACTGTTAGAAAATGACGAAAAAATCCTTTGCCAATAGCTCCATTTATCGAAAGCATACCCGTTTCGTTGAAAGTGGATGAGGCAGTAACATGTGTACCTTCAACTATTACACAGTGTAGCGTTTGTATACATTCTTCTCGCAAGAGGGCTAAGGCTGGCGTCTGATTTTACACTGATTGTTGCTGTATGTCAGCAAGGATTAAGAATATCAGTGAGTAAGAGTGACGTGATGAGGACATTGAATCTTTTCCGAAGTGCAGTTAGTGGTCACGACGGGCCCCGTACTGCTCGCTCTAGGTCAGAGTTTTTCAAACGTTTTGAACCTGCGACTCCCTTTCCGAGTAAAAATGTTCGGCGATCCTCTAGGGTCCTAATGAAGCTATGTCAACGATCCCAAAGGAAGAGTATTTAATTTTCTTTCTTAGATGTGTATCTACGATCTGCGCAATCATTCACGTCTGGTGAAAGTTGCAGTAGCGGATACGAATCAAAACTGATAAAAAAAGACTTTACTATAAACAGTTGATGTAAGGTTTTGCTGCCATTTCAATATGTAATATGTGGGTACGTGTTGTCATGTGCAAGTATGAAACCATCAAAGGTGATTGTGATGTTAGTCGTTTGGTTTTAAGTTTTGTTAGGTTTAGGCCTTCGTTTTTCGAAACATTATTTTGCCTTTATAGCAAATTCATTTCATAGAATCTGTTTTAGAAATAAAAGGTTTTAATTTCCTATTACATTCATTGAAATATTTCCTGCTATAGTTTCAAGTCTATGGCTAACCCAGTCAGTTAAAATTTTAGTTAACGGCCCTCAGTTAATAGGAGTATCATTACAATACAGCTCCATATAACTTATGACCAATTGAACTTTCATTTTTAGTTTTTTGATTAATATTCGACAAAGCTATATGGAACCTATCCCTGCAACTAGTCTGAGTGCAAAAATCTTTATATATGATGTTTTAGTAAAATTCTATTTTGTTACATAGCACTGAAATTACTACATGTCATTATTGAATGAAGCTACGAGTCTCTGATAGGCTAACTGATCTTACGTAAATGTTTTCAATAATTTTTTAGTACCACAGTTAATTTTTTTTACTGAATAAAATTGCAATATTTTCTTCCCCTTTTATTGAGAGAGCAATTTATATGAAAGACATAGTCTTTATCTGTCCACACGTTTCAGTCAGACTTTATTTTATCACTTACAAACCTCGAGATTCCTATTGAAGTCCAGAATGGTGAAAAATACATTATGGTAAGGTTATATCAATCTTACGACCTCTCGACCCTGATTCTAAGATCTGTTACTTTCAAATTTGCCGCGTGATATTCAGCGGCTTATGCAATTTCAATCGCTGGCTTCAAGCTGCGACAACTGGTAACGTTTTGGCTGAAACTTCTTACATACATTTTATAAATGTGAGGTCAGGATAATCTAAATTCAAATAATGTAAATGCTCCTTTAAACCCATCAGTGTATTTTGATCCACTTCTAGAATATTGTAATGTTACACACCTTTACTATAACTGGTTCCATTATCATCAGAAAAAACAATCTCACCGCGCTTCTCATAATACAGTGCCTCATAACAAGATGCACAAGCGATAATAATCAACAAGAAGCAACCAGAAGGAATTCTTTTTCGTACATACATACATTTTATATTAATTATTTACAAAGATAATAAAAGATAATTGTTCTCTGCAATTTCATACATTCTCTGGTTGCAAACGTTGTTCAAACTAGTGGCATGTCAAAACAGTTTGTTACATACAACGTTAGTTCACTTTTCACAACAACAGTCAAAAATCGGAAGGACATTACATGATGCATCACTTCTTAATACTTCAAGCATGCTCATAAACTGTAGTTTTCTTCGATACGACACTGTACACCCTTAACCAGCAACAAGCAACCATGATACAGTAATAAATTGATATTGTTATCAGTTGCTTAAAAATAATACTGCACTGAAAACTCGTTACTAGCTGTAAACTACTATGTTTCAGTAGTACACAGGTATTGTTATGTATTAATTAAAAATTGTATTAAGTTGACAACAATATCTGCACACGTGACAAAGTCATACAAGATGATTGCGACCATTTTAAATAACTGCAGATGTACTACACAGACGCTGTTAAGTCGCTTAATTAACAAGTCATAATGAGGTGGAGAAATGGTTTCATTATTCGGTCATCAGAAATCAAAGGTGCCACAGGTACATCATATACCTGTGACACTTGTTATATCGGATTAACGGCGACCCGAAACGGGAAATAACAAATCCAATTTTCCACCTATGTATTTCACGACACCCTGTCACATTCGTGTGGCACTTTTGCTATCGTATCTGAACGACACGAAATGTGCGAGGGGGAGTTGGAAAATAAGTTTCCCCTGTCGACTGTGGACAGAGTTGTGTAAGAAATGAAAAAAAAAAATTGAATGAGACATTAAAGATAAGGCACATCTTTATTTTTCTACATAATCTCCAGGTACATTGACAAATTTCAAAAATGTTCAAATGTTTGTTAAGCTTATGGGACTTAACTACGGGGATTGACAAATTTGTCAAACGCTTTATAAACTACAAAAATCCGTCCAGGAAAAATTCAGGGCGTTGCATACGGAAGAAACGTTGAACGACTATGGGCGAACGACGACACAGCAGGTGACCGCGCACGTGCAAGACCCCGATGCACCATTGGGTAGAGGTCGACTATGAATGACAATTTCGAATTGTGTCAGTGGATCAAACGTGGGTCCACCATTACACCCCCAAATCGAAGGCCTCATCCGTGGAATGGTAACATCCGTCATCACCTGCCCGAAAGAAGTTCAAAAGCACTGTGTCTGCAGGAAAATCACCGTTCTCTGGGACGCAACGCTGTATGCAACGCCCTGATTATTTTTACTGGAAGGCTTTTTGAAGCTTATAAAGCGGCATGACAAATGTCTCGATGTACTAGAAATGATCTGGAAAAGCAAAGATATGTCTTATCTTAATTGTTCCCGGAAATTATGTGGAAGAATAAAGATATGTCTTATTTTTAATGTCTCATTCTATTATTTTTTTTTTCCTTTCATACGCAAGTCTAACCACAGTCGTTAGGGAAAACTTATTTTCCAACTCCCCCTCGTACATTTGCTTTCGAACTTGCCGCTACTGCATCCTCCTGCGACCCGACGCCCAGAGCAAGACTTTGCGAACCCCCCTCCCCCAAAAATCAAATGTTTGTTAAGCTTAAGGGACTTAACTACGGGGTCATCAGTCCCTAAACGTACAAACTACTTATGAACTACCTACAACTAAGGACGGCATAAATATCCATGCCCGATGGGGGATTCGAACCCCCGACCGTAGTGGCCGTGCAGACCGTGACTGAAGCGTCTCAGTCCCCTCGGCTACCGCGGATGGCCCCCTGCCCCCCTCCTCCCCCCCCCTCCCCCCCAAATAGACCAAGACCCAAGGCTTTAAATACACTGCTCAAGGGCAACAACTGCTGTAGATGACATCTAATGTCCTAATGTTTGTAAACCTAAGGGACCTAACTGCAAAGGTAATCGGTCCCTAGACCTAGAAACTACTTGAACTAACTTCAGCTGAGGGAGAATTCTGGACAGGAGTGACTGCGCAATCGATGTGATATGGCGTTCTAAACCACGTGACCATTCCCGCACGTCTGACATGTATTTGAGATTTTTCCATCCAGTGAACCACGACTAAACTGGCACCCCTGTAAATAATGACTGTGTGATGGTCACCGCTAGGCAAGTATCAATCCAGACTGTAAGCATTGGACTCCACAACTATTGTCTGTATTCCAGATCTCCATGGAGAGGTCCGGCCCTCAAAACCAGACACCATGCTGAGGGTAAAGGAGGGCCCAAGATGACAAAGTATCGGTTATTATCTCCACAGATGAATGCCGCGTATGCCTGATACCAGAGAGACGTCGACATTGTTTGAGGAGAGAACCTAGTGGTGCAACGCGCCAGGGGCATACCCTTACTTGCTCACACACCGATTCTGGACGGCCGGTAAAATATCGGCCGGTATTTTATCGGTGGAGCGCTGCTTGCACACATGCCGGAATTTTACCGTCAAACGAGCAGTCGCTCCGTTGTCCTGGAAGAGTTAAGTTGGTTCCAAACATAAATTAATGAATCCCAAACGACTTTGCATAATATTATAACACAGATATTGCTGATATGATACTAAGAACCATTTAAGTACTGTATCATACATCAGTTTACCATTTACGAAATGCAATTTTTTTTTCTTTCCTCAAAACCCTCATTCATTTCGCAAGAAACTTATTTTTACGTATCTCTAGTCGCATGCCGGCCGCGGTGGCCGAGGAGACTGAGGCGCTCCAGTCACGGTTTGCACGGGGGTTCGAATACCCCCTCGGGCATGATATTTGTGCCGTCCTAGTTCGTAAGTAGTTCAGAAGTAGTTTGTAAGTTTAGGGACTGATGACCCCGTAGTTAAGTCCCATAGACATTACAAACATTTGAACATTTTTTCTAGTCGCATTTCTATGTTCAAATGTGTACAAAGCTTTGTTCCACAAAATTGGTTGTGCTGCCACTAGCAAAATAAGTATATCATCAGTTACCTGTAACTTAAGCCATTGCGAATGTATGCATATATGAATGTATGCTGTGGCCGATTTACCACTAGGCTGAGTAGGCTGGAGCATAGGGCGGCAGATTTGGGGGGCGTCAAATTTGGGGCCAAAATATTTTAACTCTAAGAAAGTGTAATAAAAGAAAATTTGTTAGGTTTACAGAATGAACATTAATCTGTAAGAAGAATTATGGTATACCTTACCCCGAAATTATTAGTAGTATTTGAGTGTGCTTTTATTAGCTCTGAAATATATACAATCTATTTCTTGTACAATCGTATCCAATAAAATTTGGGCTCTAAAAATAATCTGGGAAGTGACACTTCGATCTCCTAGTTGACAGTTATACTAATTACGGAAATAGGTGGTATAATTAGGACGATAGTGTACAAAACATAGTTAGTATGACTCTGAAATAAGGTATCGAATTCTAGAGGTTAGTAGGGACGACAAAATTTGAAACGTCTACTGGCGGAAAATGTGAAAAGCAGCCTCTAAATATATGTTTATATGTCTCAAACAGACAAATGACCATTTCTGTGCAGATATTCTGTTCGATTCTTTGCGGGAATACAGGTAAAGCTGCGTGAAATTGCAATAGTGAAGTTGATGATGATTTGGGCGGAACTAGAAACGTAACTGGATAGCCAATCGCTCAGAGGGCTCCTTAATAAAACAAACACAGTGAAGATCTCAAGAACATCATAGAACAAAATCTCTATCTACCCGAGGCAAAAAAAAAAAAAAAAAAAAAAAAAAAAATATACCACGAGAAACAGTGTTTTACATCCAGTCTGTCACAAAGTTTCAATTTCTACATCTACTTCTACATGTGATACTCTGCAAATCACATTTAAGTGCCTGGCAGAGGGTTTACCGTTATACTATTGTATCTCCCTTTCCATACTCGAATAGCGCGCGGGAAGAAAGAACACCTGAATCTCTATCGTATTTTATTCTGATGATCTTGTAAACAAAGTTTAACGGATTTCTTTTCATACTCATGTGGACAACTTCACACTTCTCATTATTTGCCATTTTTACACCATAGTGATATCTTATTCAGATCGTTCTGCAGTTGGTTTTGATCTTCAGATGATTTTACTAGACGGTAAATGACGGCGTCATCTACAAACAACCTAAGAGTGCCACTTAGATTTTCCCCTAAATCGTTTATGTAAATAAGGAACAGCAGAGGACCACTAACACTACCATGTGGAACGCCCGATATCATCTCTGTTTTAGTTGATGCCTTACCATCGATTACTACGAAATGTGTCCTCTCTGACAGGAAATCCCCTATCCAGTCGCAAATTTGGGGCGATATACCATAACCAAGCAATTTGATTAAAAGCCGTTTGTGAGGTACGGTGTCAAAAGCATCCTAGAAATCAGGAAATACTGAATCAGTTTGAGAACCCTTGTCGATAGCACCCATCACTTCATGTGAGTAAAGAGCTAGTTGTCTTTCGCATGAACGATATTTTCTAAATCAGTGTTGACCCTGGGACAATAGATCATTCTGTTAGAGACAATTCATAATATTTGAATACAAGATATGTTCCAAATCCCTGCAGCAAATTGACGTCAATAGAATAGGCCTGTAGTTTAGTGGGTTACTCCTACTGCCTTTCTTTAATATTAGTGTGAACTGTGCAACTTTCCAATCTTTTGGTGCAGATCCTTCTTTGAGAGAGCGGTTGTATATGGCTGTTAAGTAAGGGGTTATCGCATCAGCATAATCACATAGAAATCTAGTGGGTAAACTGTCCAGACCAGAAGACTTGTTTTTGTTAAGTGATTTTAGTTGCTTTATTACTCCGATGATATGTACTTCTACCTTACTCATTCTGGCCTATGTTCGTAATTCGACATCTGGAATATTGGTTTCGTCTTCTTTGGTGAGTGAGTTTCTATAAGTTATGTTTAGTAACTCTGCTTTAGTAGCGCTGTCATCGGCAGGATCACCATTACTATCACGTAGTGAGGGTATTGTTTGTGCTTTGCACATCGAAGTCCTCGATAAATTTTGAGCTTCTGTGTAGGATCGCCAATCTTGGGGATTTTGTGTTCGTTTAAATGACCTGCTTCTTTTATTAATTTATTTGGTATAAAACTGTCAACTGCTGTCTATACCACTTCTTTGAATTTGAGCCACATCTGGTCTACACCTACGTTTAGTGTTAGAAACGAGTGGAAGCTGTCTTTCAAGAAGCAATGTATTTAATTTCTATCTACTTCCCTGTACAAATATGCTTTACGTTTATTTTTGGTAACTTTGGGACTTTCAATATTCAATCTCGCTACGACACCTCCGTGTTCATTAATACCTGTATCCGTTGTGAGCTCAGGTTTATTTGTTGCTAAGAGGTCAAGTGTGTTTTGACATCCATTTACAATTCTAGTTGGCTCATGATCGAATTGTTCGAAGTAATTCCCAGGGAATGCGTTGAGTACTATTTCACACGATGTTTTATGCGTACCTCCTGATTTGAAAATATAATTTCGCCAACAGATTGAGGGTAAATTAAAATCACCGCCTACTATTATCGTGTGAGTCGGGTACGTTTTTGTAATTACACTCAAGTTTTCTCTTTCTGCTATTGTATCCTCAGAGTCGGGAGGCAGGTAAAGGCACCAATTATTAACTTCTTACGATTTTCAGGTACAACCTCTACCAATAATAGCTCACAGGAACTATCAACTTCAACTTCGCTACACGAAAGACTACTTTTGACGGCGACAAACACGCCTCCACCTATTTTGTTTAAACTATCCTTTCTGAACACAGTTATATCTTTTGCAAATACTTCTGCTGAACTTATTTCCGGCTTGAGCCAACTTTCACTGCCTACAATGATGTGTGTTTCGGTGCTTTCTATTAACGCTTGGAGTTCTGGTACTTTTCCGACACAGCTACGACAATTTACAACTGTTATGCCGATAGTTCCCAGATCTACATTTCTCCTGTGATCCACCTGCACCCTTTGAGATTGATCATTTTGTTTTTCTCCGAAGCCCCTTGCCGGCCGCGGTGGCCGAGGTGACTGAGGCGCTCCAGTCACGGTCGGCACGGCCACTACGGTCGGGGGTTCGAATCCCCCCTCGGGCATGGATATTTGTGCCGTCCTAGTTCGTAAGTAGTTCATAAGTAGTTTGTAAGTTTAGGGACTGATGACCCCGTAGTTAAGTCCCATAAGCTTAACAAACATTTGAACATTTGAACATCCGAAGCCCCTTATCCTAAAAAACCGCCCAGTCCACGCCACACAGCCCCCGCTACCCGTGTAGCCGCTTCCTGCGTGTATTGGACACCTATTCAGCGGAACTCGGAAACCCACCACCCGATGGCGTAAGACAAGGAATCTGCAGCCGACGTGAGCCAACACCTGCAGTTGGCTGCATCCCGTATCCTCCATGGCATCTGGGTGGACTCGTTCCACATCTGGAATGACTCCACCCGTTATGCACACGGAGTGCACGTTGGCCTTCTTCCCCTCCTTGTCAGCCATCTCTGTAAGGGGCTCCATCACGCGCCTAACGTTGGAGCTCCCAACTAAAAGCAAACCCACCCTCTGTGAAAGCCAGGATCTTGCAGGTTGGGTGGCGACCTCAGGATGAGGGACACCATCCGACTCTGGAACTTTGTCCTGAACAGATAGCGCCTCAAACCTGCTCGCAAGATGAACCGGGGAGGCCTCACGATCGGTCCGGCGGAATGTCTTGCGCCTCCTGCCACGCACTGGAGCAACCTCCCACGCAACCACGGATGGGGTGTCAGCCTCACTGCTACCAGTATCAGGGCATGTCGATGGCGCAAGCCGATCGGTGGAGACGACGGGAGTCCGTTCGGTCTCCACTACCGGCCAACAACAACGACTGTGCAACCGAAGTTAACACTGCTTGAAGCTGGGAGCGAAGTGTCACCAGCTCAGACTGCATCCGCACACAGCAGTCACGGTCCGTATTCATGATTACAGTGCCGAAAAAACAAAAACTTCAGTCGCGATGCGTTCAAAGGAAGACTACACTGTTTGTTAAAACGAGAACACAATATAAAATTACAAATTGAAACGAGAACGCACAGACGACAATCAAAATACTATATGTCGCTTCTAATCAGAAAATAAAGACAGACTGCCGGCCGCGGTGGCCGAGGGGACTGAGGCGCTCCAGTCACGGTCTGCACGGCCACTACGCTCGGGGGTCCGAATCCCCCTTCGGGCATGGATATTTGTGCCGTAAGCTTAGGGACTGATGACCCCGTAGTTAAGGCCCATAAGTTCTAGAAACATTAGATTTTTTTTTTTAAGACAGACGACAGTCGCGATGCGATTCACACGGCGGAATAATACACTAACCAGATATTTAACGTGAATATGATTCAAATAAAACGGCGAGCACACAATAACTTTAATTAACCGAAGGGAAAGCGCACTGAAAAGTCAAAATATGTAGCTTCTAGGTAGAAGCCGGTTACACTTGCAAGTGAAAATCTGCTGGCGCTGGACAGGTGTGTACTGGACGACGACCACTCGGCGACTGAGCCGGAAAAGCTACTGTCCGTGTATCAGCACGGCTTTAGGAAGCTTCGAGAGTGCCAAACCAAGCTTGCCCTTTTCTCTCAAGACTTCTTGCATGCTATGCTTAAACGGCAACAGGCAGAGTGCATATTTCTCGATTTTCGAAAAGCGTTCGACACGGTACCGCACTACAGACTGATACGAAGGTATGAGCATATGGAATAGGAAACTAAATATGTGAGTGGCTCGAAGGTTACTTAAGTAATCTTACCAGTTTGTGGTGTGTGCCGGGAAATCAATGTAAGGCTCGAATCCGCGAGACGAAGCTGTTCAAATGCTATTCATTTCTGCTGAACACACTAATGTGCACGTACTGCCAATATGGCATTTCTCTCTCTTTCAAGGTGTTCTGCTTTTCTCAACATGAGGTGTAAATTAATGTTTAAATCAAATATGATACTGAAAATTAAACATAATTCTCTCAAAAATAGCATGAAATAAGAACGCTCACTACTTGAAATGAGATTCGAATACAATATGATCTTGTCACGGGTTACACTAACTTGAACGTGACTCTCCTAAAAACAACAAAGAAATTCATGCTCCTGACAAATTAACTGTTATATAACAGAAGTTAACCTATGTAAAGAAAAATGGAATCATGCTGCACTTCCATTAAAATTCAGATTATATTATGGTTGATTGTTGTACATTAGCAGAAGAAAAAAGTCCTGTCGTCCTACTTTCAAAATTACCTCAAGACTGTGTACTGAGTAACTCTGTATAAAGTACCAAATCCCACTCAAGAAGTCGGTCCTGCGAATTATGATCAGCAATAAATACCGTCGTCACGTCTTCTTACTTCTCTCCTCCTAACGGCCGTAACCGCAAATCATGTAAAAGCCATTACGTCACTTTGTCCAATGGTTAGCCGGTACGTCTATAAATGAACTTTTTTTTATTTTTACAGTTACATAAATATCTGTTATCTTGGATCAACCCGCAAAGGGTGCCAATCAGGGCACGTTCTACTCTCGTTTTTTTTTTGTTTTTTTTTTACTTTTTTTTATTTATTTTATTTTATTTTATTTTATTTATTTATTTATTTATTTTTTTACAGAAACTTTCGTCTGTAGGGCAACGGATGAATCGAAACATGGTTTAACAAATTCTGTTTTCCCTGCTCATAGTACTCGCGACGGAAAACGCCATATTTTCGTGTCCGCACAGCTGCGACCCGACTTCCTCCAGGAACTGTCTGCTGTCTGATAAGGCGTTACCGGGCAGCGTACTTTGCCGTTCCACGTATCGGTGTTGCCGTAAGCAGCTTTCCTCTGGGCGGTCCCATGACCACTTCGGAATAACAATGCTCCGAACCCGCCAGTTTCGTCCTGAGCAAAGCTTTCCTTATCGGAAGTAGACCATGTCCAGTTAGGACAACAACAACAACAACAACAATTTCTTACATGTAACGTAACTGGATGCAAGCGGAAAACGATATCAAAGTAATCCGAGTCTCCTACATAACCACCATTTTGACAAGGAGTTGACGGGATGGTCATGTGAAAGGAAAGATATAAGCTAGGTGACTTGTAAACCGTTCAGCATTTGCGAAGGCTGCCCTCTACCTGACGACCTAAGACTTCTGGAAGAGTTAGAAACATATCTACAAGCGAAAATCACCATAGAAAATTCTAAACAAGAAAAGGTAACTAACAACGGAAAACTATCTAGAAAATATCATTAGATCACACTAGAATGCATTTAATTATACCAAATGAGGAAAGATGTCTAATAACGAGGAAACAAAGCAAACTGTGATCACATAACATCGCTGTCACAACTGTTTATAGCTGTCAAAAATCGAAACATGCAAAAAATAAGCTAATACTAAGAACTAAAGTAGAATGACTAGATCAACAGTAATAACGAAGGAGTCTTGTACAGATAAACAACGAAGACAGCAGTCTCATATGGAAATTACGATCAACTCAAGTAAATAACACAATGTGAATGAATAGTAAGTTAAATTAACTAAAAAGTAGCGTCTAAAAATGTGTCTTTTGCAGAACACCTGAATATGGCAATAATGTCGAAATAAGCTTATAGTATAATAAAGAACTAATCTGGTATAGCAACGTCATTGGTAATGTTACTAGAATTATCAACAATAATTCAGTTCTTTGAGACAAACATTGTCTCATTATACGAACGATATTGAGCATAAGGAGAGGCGTTGAATTAAAATTTTTGCTGTCTGCAGGATTGGAACCCCGGACGTACTGTCTTCTAGGCACACAATTTAAACCGCTCTGTTAACTCTGCGTCACGGATGACGTAGCTACATGGATTGTCTAGAATGACGTCTCCCTCTACATCACATTCCTTTATTCTGCGTCAAGTGAATAACGTATCAAATTGCCAAAGCTCTTCTATAATGGAATAACACCCCAGCAAAGAACCTGAATGGGAACAATCCCGCCTTATTCCTCAGGCGGAGGTGATATCAATATAAACAATAATTCCGTTCGTGGAGACAGGCATTGTCTCATTATACCAAAAGAATATAAGGACTGCCGTTGCCTTAAAGTTTGTGGCTGAGAGGTTTAAAGCGTCTGCCTAGTTAAGCAGGTGGGCCTGGGTTCGAATCCAGGGCACAACACAAATATTCATTCAACGCTTCTACTTATTTTCAATACGTTTCTAGAAATTTTCCAGCACGTGGAGAAACAAAGGAAGTGAGGATATTAAAGTAATATAGAGAAGAATCTCCGGGAGTATAAAGCTAATTACGAGGGAGAGCAATTGTTTTACTCCATGTTGGTACGGCATTCCGTACGCTTTGTACGCAAAGAATGAGGAATGCACCCAATTTAAACGACACATTCAAATGATATTACAAAGGCGTTAAGAAATCTACCAGTGTGTGATTAAAATGGTGAACGAAACGAAGCACAGTTTCTTGCCAAGGAAAATTCGGAACTATCAAAAATTATTAATTACCGTACTAATGCGTCCATTTTATAATAGGTGCTTGCTACCTACCTGTAAAAATTTGTTTATGTAATTTCCTTTATGGCAGGCAATACGTGCCAAATATATAGCTATTTAGCTGTTGTCAGTATTCGACATTAGCTGATGTCAAGTGAGAAAACATCGCCAACTGAAGAGCCATCTCTGGCTTCACCTGTTCCTAGTCTATACCCATTACAAGCTCCGGTTTTCTTCGAAAAGATATGGATTAGTATGTTAGTGAATAATGAGGAACGTAGGGTTCTGTTGCATTTGAAATTGAGCCTCTTGTTACTTACACCTTTAGTTAGAACTGCATGTAGCATAGACACATGGTTTTCCGTACAAGACTACGAACGTGCCGAGGCATCATCCTTTCTGTTTCATTGCATCAACGTACTTTCTGGAATACGCTTCTCTACGGAATAAATAACAAATAAGAACATATTGCTAAATCCATGCCATGACCGTTAAATTTCCGTCAGAATGAAACTCTGACACAAAATTTGCGTCATAAATAAAGCCCAGACATCACAATATCCTCCATAGATCGTGTCTCCAAATTATTTACGGGGCTATCTGAAAACCCGGCGTTGCCCGGGATATTTAATATCTGTCATCTTTCAGGAATTTCCTTAAGCTGAATGGAATACAGGAACATGTTACTAGTAAATGAGAAATGGATTACAATTTTGTGCATCGTGTGAAAAGTTTTTACCCGTCGCAGTATATATGATCTCTTATTTATTGAGTTATATGTTTACAATTGTATACTTTTTTAGGCATATATTCATTTGTATGTGCAGTATGTCTGTAAAATGTGTTGCGATTACAGTTAGTAGTAAAGAAGAGATTAAAACTTGGTGCGTGATAGAGCGGATTTTCATGAACTTTACTGTTCATGTGCTCATATCTTATGAATTGCGTGTCGTACTGTGAAACAATTTCGAACGTACATTCAGCTATAAGTATATATACTATCTGCAAAATTTCAAGCGGCTGGAATTTGTAGTGTAGAATTTATAAACTGTAACATCCTACCTAATGCCGTAGTTTTAGACCACAGAAAGCGGAAAATTAGTAAGCGAGAAACTTTTTTGCTTTAATCATTTTAGTATGGTTATCACCGAGGTAAAAGTCATAAAGGTTTGAAATTATCTTTAAAGTTTGTTGCCGGCCGTGGTGACCGAGTGGACTGAGGCGCGCAAGTCACGGTCTGCACGGCCACTCGGGCATAGATATTTGTGCCGTCCTTAGTATTAGCTGGTTCGTAAGTAATTTGTAAGTTTAGGGACTGATGACCCCGTAGTTAAGTCCCATAAGCTCTACAAACATTAGAATATTAGAAAGTTTGTTGCAAGTCGCTAACTACTCTCATTCTCGTACATTGTATGAATAAAATTTCATCGCATTATGTGGCAGTTTTATGCGATTCCTATATGCCGTCATATCTCCTGAACCATGTGTCGTATGATCCCTGTGTCCTATGTGATTGTTAACCCTGTAGCAACTGTTACCGCCCGTTAAGAAATACGTGTATCAAATTGGGCTGAAATCGGTCCAGTGGTTAAGGAGGAAATGTGCAACATTGTCGTGTTATGTAGCTGTTTTTCTCGCATCTCATTGTTTATGACGTCATATCTCGTGAACCATGTGTTTTATGTGATCTTAAACTTACGGCGACCGTCCTCGTGGGTTGAAGCTTATGTGCGCCAAATTTCATAAATATTGCAACAAAACTGTAGATTTGTAAGCAATCTGTACTCACAAAAAATACACGGCCATTCCATATTCGGGTAATATGTAAGGAATAAAATAATGGTAGACATAAAAGTAAGGAAAATGAACTAGCCACCTGATGGACCTAAGCGTACCTCTTGCGAACCAGTAGCACATATATGAGGAGTAAATTTTTGAATGTATATAGGCAAGGTATCGAATCTGAGAGTATAAAATATGGACTACTGCATAATTTCAGTAAATGTGCAGCAGATATTCTAGCTAGTTACTGAAATACGCCGGTTTAGTCCCGCGAACCATACGTGACTGCAGCAGGAAAAAGACGGTGACAGTGGTACAATGAGTACCCTTCAACAATCACAATATATATATATATATATATATATATATATATATATATATATGAAGAACTTACGGGATTTAACTACGGGGTCATCAGTCCCTAAGCTTACAAACTACTTATGATCTAGCTAAGACTAAGGATGGCACAAATATCCATGCCCGAGGGGGGGATTCGAACCCCCGATCGTAGTGGCCGCGCAGACCGTGACTGGAGCGCCTCAGTCCCCTCGGCCACCGCGGCCGGCCAACATTCACCCTGCGGTGGTTTGCGGAATGTAAATTTAAGATTAGATTCGTAATCAGATATTCAAAACAAAAAACAAAAATCAACAGTCTGTTGGTTTCTGTGCCCTACGTAAATCCGTTCATCTGTGGTCACTCGTCAGATTTTCTGTCTCTCGATAAATTGCGAAATGTATTGCACAGTTAGTCCATTATTTTGGTATGTTTTTATATGGGTTAGGGTTTGTACTTCATCTACTTTCTTGCTGAGACGCGTGAGTAATTTGTTGACTCAGTGAACGTTAATGTAATGTAGCTTTATGCTCTACATTTATCACACTCGCGAGTCATTGCAGTGGAGTATAAACATATGATGCACGTAATATATTTCAGTTTAACTCCATAATTTCCGAAATTTTATTAAGAGACTCAGATATGTAGCTAGACACGCGCGAATTGTTCGCAGGTTAGAGGAATACTAATGTATGTTCCTGTCCAACATTAATCGTATTTAGAGTTATTGAAGTACATAACTTATAGTGCCCAAGCACGACGACGTACACAAAATGTGCTATAACCCAACAGAGAAAGAATGAATATAGCGCGCCACTTATCATGGTAATGTATCATCGAAGAAAGATGAGCTATTATCAATCACCTGAATGAAAAATGAAAACTCAGGTTTAAGCATATTATGGCAGCCACAATTTTCGCAAATGTAGGTGATAAAAATTTAAAATTACACCGTATTTTTTTTAAACAAAAGACACTCTTTTGCATACCTCAATTTAATTTTTATATTTTACTCTTGCATCCACACGTGTTTCTCTTATGTACCAAGACTCTTACGTAGGTATCTAACCATCGAATTTTTTGTTTCTACACGTAATTGATGTTTACACAAAAAGGTTATAGATTTAAAACAATTCACTGAAATTTTTAGTATAAAAGGCAAAGATGTTCACAAATCAGCGTCTAATTCATTATTCGTAGACCAAAGTGAAAAAGTAATTTAAAGTATGCAGCTTCTGTTGTGATTTTGGTTTGCTTGATAAAGTAATATAACTGTCTGGAACGTCACTCGTTTCTGTAAGTTCTGCCAGTTTTCTTAGTTTACACTTTCATTTGTTTTAGTTTTGACTTTGCAAATTTAAGTTCCCCTGTACTCTTGATTTTTTATGTAGTTTATTGCTTTCTATTTTACATTATTGCATTTATAAATTTTGAAGAATAGAATATGTCATATTCATTTGGGATATCTATTATATGATCAGTATAATCGATGAGTTAAAGCTTACTTACGGAAAATAATAACATATAAAATACAGAATATGACGGTCAGAACTCTGTATTTTGAAAGTAAAATCTGCCTCAGAAAAACTGCAGGTTTCCATCCTTGTTGCTACAAGGAAGAAAGCTGATTGCTTCACAAATAATGTGTCAGATGATATTTATGTTGTAGTTGTTGCGGTCTGCAGTCCGGAAACTTTACTCCACATTACGTTATCCTGAGCAAGCCTCTTCGTCTCGTTATAAGAAAGGTAACCCACCTCCATTTGGACTTTCTTACTGTATTCGTCTCCTGGCCTCTCTCTCTGCGATTTTTATTCCTGACAGTTCCCTCAAATGCTAAATTGACGACTCCTTGACGTCTAAGAATTTGACCCATCACTCGATCACTTTCTTTTAATCAAGATGGGACAAATTTCTTTTTTCCACAATTATTATCAGTACCTCCACATTATTTACGCGATCTACTCACCTAATTTCCAGCATTCGTCTGTAGCACCACAGTTCAAAAGGTTTTATACTCCCCTTGTCTGAACTATTAACCGTTAATGTTTCTCTACCGTACAAGTCAACTCTCCACACAAATGCTTCAGAAAAGACTTCCTAAATTTTACTATTTGATGTTAATAACTTTCCATTTAAAATAGCGTTTTTCTTCCCATAACCTTTCTGCATTTTATATCAAAGGTGCTGCGACCATCGTGTTATTTTGCTTCCAAAGTAACAAATGCATTCCCAATTTGACTGTCTCGTTACCTAATTCCTACAGCATCTCCTGACTTTCTTAGCCTACATTCCACTACCTTTGTTTTGCTCATTAATGATCATCTTGTTCGTTAGTTTCACGACACTGCTCCTCTTGGTCCTTTTTTTGTCTCTGACGGAATCACAATGTCATCGGCAAGATGAGTTTTTATTTCACCACCCTAAAATGTAATGTTTTATCCAAGTTTCTCCTTCCTTTCCTTCACACCTTGCTGAATGTGCAGTGAACAACATTGGAGAAAGACTACAACCCTTACATCCTTCCCAACAAATGCTTCGCTTTCAGTCCTTCGACTTTTGTATCTGCCTCACGTGTTCCTACATTCCTCCTAATTTAAACTGATCTTCTCAGAGGTCGTCTTCCCCTATATTTTCCAGTCTTCTGTAAATAATACGTTTTACAATTTTGCATCCACAACCAGAAGAAAGGTAACAGTAGCATTCTACGGATGGAAGCGTGGAATATTATGTCCCGTAATCGGATCGGGAGGCTAGAAAATTTAAAAAGTGAAATGGATAGGTTGAAGTTAGATATAGTAGGAATTAGTGAAGTTCTTAGGAATGATGAACGGAATTTCTGGTCACGTGAGTACATGGTTATGAATACAAAATCAGTTGAGGATATTACAAGAGTAGGTGTAATAATAAATAGCAAAATAGGGATGAGGTAAACTATTATGAACAGCGCAGTTATTGTATTATTGTAGTGAAATACGAAGCCAGAACACGTTTATGTGCCAGTTAGCTACGCCGATGGTGAGAAGATAGAAGAAGTTTAAGAGGAGGTACAAGACATTATTCAGACAGCTGAGGGAGAGGACAACATGATTGTGATGGGGGACAAATTCAATAGTAGGAAAAGGAAGGGAAGCAAAACTAGTAGGTAAATATAGTCTCGGGGGAAGGAATAAAAGAAGTATAAATCATAAGAAACACTTGGTTTAAGAATCATGAAAGAAGGTTGTATACGTAGAAGAGACCAGGATACACACGAAAGTACCAGATCGATTTTGTAATAGTAATAAATCTATTTTAGAATCAGATTTTCAACCGTAAGACATATGCAGAGGCAGTTACGGACTGACAATATCTTATTGGTTACGAATTTGAAACTGAAGGAACTGCAGAAAGGTCGGAAAATAACGAGATGGTACCTAGATGAGTCGAAGGAATCGGAAGTTCTTGAGAGTTTCGCAGGGAGCTTTAGGCAACAACTGACAGAAACTCTAGGAAGTAACACAATAGAAGATGAATGGGTAGCTTTGAGAGATGAAATAGTGAAGGCAGCAAACGACTTAATAGGTAGAAAGACTAAACCTACAAAAGATTCGTGGGTATTACAGTATATAACGAAGTAATAGATGAAAGGAATAGATAAAACAATGCCGAAAACGAAACAGATAAAATGTAGTACATACGAATAAAAAATGTGAGAAAGTGGAAAATGGCTAAGCGGAATTGGGTTGAGAGCAAATGCATTTAGAATCTAGGGGAAAGGAGAAATGCAACAATACGTGAGGCAATAGTAACGCTACAAAGAAGAGAGATTTAGGAAAGGCAAATCTACATTTCTATCTTTTGTGCATTTGGAGAAAGAATTTGAGAATGGTGATTTTAATACACTCCAAAAAACTTTAAAGTCATCGGGGTTAAAATATAGGGAATTGAAGTTGATTTACAACTTGTACAGAAACCAGACAACAATTATATGAGTCGAAATGCATGAATCGGAACATTGATTTGGAAGGGAGTAAGACAAGATTTTAGCCTTTCGCCAATATTATTCAGTCTGAACATTGAACATGTTGTGAAGCAAATCAAGGAGAAATTTTTGAGAAGAAATTTGAGGGTAATGAAATAAAACCATTGCGGTTTGGCGATGACATTGTCATACTTTCAGAGATAGCTAAGGACGTGGAAGAGAAATTGAACGGAATGGACAGTATCTTGAAAGGAGTGGATGGACATCAATGCAAAATTAGGGTATGCAATGTGATCTAAGAAACTCAGGTGTTGTTGAACAAATCTGATTACGTAACGAGACAGTGAAGGTGGTAGTTGAGGCTTGTTCCTTGGTCAGTAAAATTAGTTCAAATGTTCAAATGTTTGTAGAACTTATGGGACTTAACTACGGGGTCATCAGTCCCTAAGCTTACAAACTACTTATGAACTAGCTAAGGACGGCACAAATATCCATGCCCGAGGGGGGATTCGAATCCCCGACCGTAGTGGCCGTGCAGACCGTGACTGGAGCGCCTCAGTCCCCTCGGCCACCGCGGCCGGCAGTAAAATTAGTACTATGGTCGCAGTACAGATGTTGCAGAATTTAATTTGCGAATTACAATAGATTGCTGAAGCGTTTCGCTGATCACAATCAAAGTTTGTAGATTTACGTGAATTCAAATTGTGAACAAATTCCATTGATCGTGTTCCACCGTTGCTGAACTGCAGCCATGTTTTAAGATTTTACGTATATTGTTATTATTTATTTATTTTTGTTGAAGGAGAATGAGAGAGGCGAAGGAGGAAAAGGATATAAAGAGCCGATGGACAGAAAAAGGGGTAGCAAAGTGATGAGTATTAAAATGCATAAAAATCTTATTTATTACAATTTGTCTTAGCATAACAAACATTTGGAAATTAGTGTAGGTACAGATAAGAAGGAAACTCCGAAGTTGCCGTTTTAAGTACAGACTTCTGAGGGAGTCACAAAACAAAACAAGTAGTCGACCGCGGGACACCGCCTGCGTACGGTGAGCGCCTCCACGGAGCGCGCTGAGGGTGTGTGCTGAGCGGCAGCTGCTCTGGGGCTGGCCTCACCGTCACACGAACTCGCCCTGGTCGCCGGGGCCGCGCTCCACGATGATGCGGAAGTAGCTGTACACCACCAGCAGGAAGTACAGCTCCAGCCCTGCAACAACACACGTCCGGCGCACGTTCAGTTCCTGAGGCAAACAACCACTGCATCTGCAAAGGGTTAAACTGCAGTCAGTTGGAAATCAACACACTGTGCAATGGAAACAAGGCGAAAAGGATGCTGAAAAATAAAATTAAGAAATTGAAATGAACTTGTAAAATCGTAATATGACATTTTTAATAAGTATAATAACCTTTACTGCTGCTTATTAGCTTTATTTAATTGTCCACTACAGCTGTTTCGCCGTATTTGGCATTCTCAAGTGGTCTGCAATACTTAAATAAATTTTGTGAAAATATTTTTTCGAAATAAATAGGGAGTACATTATACAGTTTTAAATATATTACTTACTTTCTATTTGTTGCTAATATACACACAGCATCTGTACCTCTATATGATTTTAATAGGTACTTTCTTAGAAAGTCGTTTTTTAAAATAATTTTTAATGTAATGACTTCTTGTTTGACAGCTATTTTGATGCTGTGTGTTTACAAAGATGTTATATTTCAATATATCTTTGGTAAAGATCTAACTTCTCTGAGATGATTAATTTCGAATTTTGTGATATCTTTGAATGTCAATGTTTTATACTTTTGATTTTGTAGTCTCTCCGATTATGAAATAAAGTGTCTCTTTGGTTTCTGAGGTATTGCTTGCCATTTGGAATTTTGTAATATCTTTAAGTATGAAAATGCGTTTCTCTGGTGTGTGAGATATTGTATGTTAATCGAAATTTTGCGTTATCCTTGACTGTGGAACATTACATCTCTGAATTTATCCGTTGTCAAGCCAAATTAGATCTATAAAATATGTAATTAAATTTTGTGTTTAAAATCTGTGTGTTCATTGAGAATTTCGTTAGGTGAAGCTTCCATTTGTATGTATATTTCTAATTCTTCGTGAATGTGCATTTCAGTGCCTTTTGAAATTTTGTGTAATATTTTTAAAGCTCTCTCGAAGTTTGGGGTGATGTGGTTTTCAATTTTCAAATGCTGGTAGAAAGTAGATGGATTTGCTTCTGCCATTCTTGTATGTTTGCTGAACCTCGTTCTAAAACTTCGTCCCGCCTGACCTATATAAAATTTGTTACAATTTTCGCAAGGGATTTTATAAATACCTGAACAGTTAAATTTGGTTGTGGCTGCTATGGCTTTATGGAGTTTTGTTTGTAGGTTGTTGTTTGTACGGAATGCAAATTTTATTCCTGTTTGTTTGAATAGTGTGTTGATTTTGTTTGATATATTACCTATGAAGGTTGTAGGAATATATATATATTTTTTATGTTCTGGTTCTTCCTTTACAAGTTTTATTTTTGTGTGTATAGAAATTTTATTGTTAGGTTCTTTGCATTTATCATAAATTTTTATGATAAATTATCATTTATCATATTTCATCATCGGAGACACTACAAAATCAAAAGTATAAAACATTTGTAAATACATTGACATTCAAAGATATCACAAAATTCTAAATTAATCATCTCAGAGAAGCTAGATCTTTACCAAAGATATAATGCAATATAACATCTTTGTAAACACATAGCATCAAAGCAGCTGTCAAACAAGAAAGTCACTAAATTAAAAATTATTAATTATTATTAAAATCATATAGAGGTACAGATGCTGTGTGTATATTAGCAACAAACAGAAAGTAAATAATAAATTTAAAAACGTATAATGTACTCCCTATTTGTTTTGAAAAAAATATTTTCACAAAATTTATTTAACTATTGCAGACCTCTTGACAATACCAAATACGGCGAAACAGCTGTAGTGGACAATTAAATAAAGCTAATAAGCAGCAGTAAAGGTTATTATGCTTATTAAAAATGTCATATTACGATATACTCACTGCTGCAGGCCCATTTAGGAAGAAAGAACTTGTAAAAATAACCTTTATATAAAAATATAAACAATGAGTGGAATAGGAATCCATATCTTAAATACGGAGAAGATATTGCAAATGATAATGGTTTGAAGATTGGATATCTAAGTTCATCATTATGTTACGGTAGATGAGGTATATGAATTTTGTTACTTGGGCAGTAATATAACAAATGGTGGTCGCAGTACAGAGGAAATAAAATGCAGAATAGCAATGGGTAGAAAACCGTTCTGAAGGCGTTTGTGTGGAGTGTTGCCTTTTTTTGGGAGTGAAACATAGACGATAAACAGTGCGAACGACAATCTACTTCCGCCTCCCGCGGAGTCCGGACGTGTTTACTGCTGCGCTCTGTGCGGTCGCGCTTTGTTTACGTTTCGCGGACGAGTGTGGTGCGACGTACTTATTCTTCCGTGCGTTTGTATACTCGTATCTGCCTTTTCGTGGAGAAACGTTTATGTGCAGAGTAGTGCGCGCCGGAATTGTGTGTGTTATCTCAACCACACGTTCGTGGTAGCAGTACTACTCAGTGTATCTTCGAAATGGCCGACCCACCTAATACGGGTCAGGTCATCCAGTCCGCCATGGAAATATGTAATCAACCTGCAGCGACGGCTCTCCCGCTGCCGGTGATGTCCGACAACCCTGCTGATGTACAGCAGAGTCAACTACCAACACAGGACCTACAATATGTACAACAAGGGCCAAAGTAGCAACAGGAACCGCAGCTTCTACACCACCAACACCTACAATTCCAGCAGCAACTGGCCCAGCAGCAACAGCTTCAGCTACTGCAGCTGCAACAACAGCAACACCAGCAATTCCTCCAGCAGCAACATCAACAACATGAGTTACAACAGGTTAGTCAGCACCTCAGCTATTCCTGCGACCCCTCCAGCATTTTACCTAGTGGCGATACAGCTGCACAACAGCAGCAAGAACGTGGTCCCCATAGTAAACGACTGTGTGTCGATTCTCCTTCAGTCACGGACTGTGAAATGCACCAGGTACCGGATTCTCACGCATCTTCTACCGACGGCACCGGACAGGCAAACACAGAACGCACGCAGGTACAAACATCTGCTTCTCCTGCCGCCGTTACTCGACCGAGTATCAATAACCGATACAGTCGGACAGATGCAGGCCCCTACATTGTCTTCGCGGAGAGCTTAGATAAAAACATTGGCAAACTCCACCCCATGTCAGTGGGCAAGCTATTGTATTCCTACAGCTCTCACCTCAAGCACGATATTGTTGACATTAGTTCCTCAAGCAAGAACAGAGTTAAGATAGAACTTATAACTGCTGCATCTGCTAATAACTTACTAAATGTCCCTGCTTTCAAAGATCATAAGTTCGATGTTTACATCCCTAACTTTTTACTCCATACGTATGGCATTATCCATGACGTAGAGACCAGCCTAACGGACAACGAGATAATAGATGCCATGGAAAGTGCCTATCCTGTAACAAGTGTAAAACGATACACGAAGAAACATCCTTCCAATCCTGAGCTCACAGTACCCATTCCAGTCTGCATGGTGGTGTTTCGCTCTCAGACATTACCCTCTCATGTTGCTGTTCTGGGGGCACGCTGCCCAGTGGTACCGTACGTTGCCCCAGTCATTCAGTGCACAAATTGCTGGCGTTTCCATCATCGGGCGAACCAGTGTCGAAGCCATACTCGTTGCAGCAGATGCGGCGGACAGCACCAAGCTGATTCTTGCCCGGCGACGATTCCGACCTGTTTAAATTGCTCTGGACAGCACCCTGTCACTGAGAGGTCATGCCCCATTTTTCTCCACCAGCAAGAGCTACAACGTGCAAGGGCGTACGCCACGTCAGGAAGGGCACTCAGTGGGCCGCACCCCACATATTCAGCGGCCGTACGGAAGCCTCCTAGCCCTCAGAGTTCTGCGGACTTCCCGCCCCTACCTCCAAGGCATTTACAGCAACCGCAAGTCGCCGTACAAGAGCGTTCTACGGGGCCACCAATGCCGTCAGTGGCGCCCCAGTTGCGTTCACCCCCTAAGGAAGACAGGTATCAACGGAATGATGTTCCCATAGCAGACAGATCGGGTGTCAGCTCCGTCATGAGCGGCACGGGGAAAAAACAAACTTCCTGACCCGCCTGGCGTCAGGGATTTTCAGACGTTAGTCACGAATATTCTATCTCGCAACATCTACCACAGGCCCCTTTACCACCTAACCCGTATCCTCCTCAGTACGGACAACAAGCAGTGCCACCACGTAACAATAGTGAATACATCATAGAGAAAATTATCTGTTTTATCCTTCATCTCATAGAAGACGCGAAAACAATGCCACCTGGAACTTTACAGATACAGCCTATTCGCCAACTATTAACGACTCTCCTTACTTCTAACAACAATGGCGGAACTTAATATACTGCAGTGGAATGCGCGATCTGCGATTGCCAACAAGGGTGTACTTCAACGTGAACTTTGGATGCGGAAGATAGCAGTGGCCGCCATTTCTGAGACATGGTTTCAACCAGATACCATCGTACGCTTCCAAGGATACCACGTTTACCACCAAGACAGAGATGATGGTCGAGGAGGAGTCGCCCTCTTCATCAATAATATGCTGTATCACACCCCTGTTCTGATTTCTCATGACGATATTGAAAGCTTTCAAGCGATGGCAGTAAACCTCTCATCTCCAATTGGTCGAATAACTATTGTGGCCCTCTACAGCCGACCACGGTCATACATTACCATTGAAGAGTGGTACGCTCTGCTACAACAGTTGGAACCTCCATTTCTGTTCTGCGGAGATTTTATTGCACACAACAGATTGTGGGGGTGTGCATATAACGATAGGCTGGGTGATGGCATTCTTGATATTATCGACGAGTTCAATCTTATCATCCTCAATAATAGATCCCCTACGTTACTTCCATTACCCGGACAGAGACCATCAGCCGTCGATTTGACTTTGTGTTCAGCGTCTGTTTCTTCATTCTTTACATGGTCTGTACTTTCCTATCCTATGGGTTCCAACCATTATGCTATTCTGCTCTCTTCACCAACCTCGTCACCGAACACGGTCTGTCGGCCGTCTCGCAAATGGAATGTCAGGAGGGCAGATTGGTCTCAGTATGGTGCCATCATGGATACACAACTTTCGTCGTTACCCGCCGAGTTGTCACCGCAAACAAGGTACGCTCATTATAGGAATTGCATCAACGTAGCAGCCTCGCAGTCAATCCCACAGACGAGGGTGGTAACTGGCAGTAGACGTATGTCGGTTGCCTGGTGGAATCAAGAGTGCTCGCGTCGAGTGGCGCAAAGGAGACTGGCATGTAGCCGTTTTAAACGGCAAACCACATGGGAAAACTACCTCACCTACAAACGTATGGATGCGACTACCAAATGCTTTCTCAAGACTTGTAAGAAAGAACATTGGAAGAAATTTTGTGAACAGTTATCCCTGCATACTCCTGAAGAAACAACGTTCTTGATTAGAAAAGCGACGTCTTTCTGCCAAAGGGCAAGTCTTCAAGTGGTACCTAGCCATTTTTCTATTTTTAATAGTAAATGAAATTAATCAGCAAAAGCCTGGAGGTTACAAGATAATCGTAAATAAAGTGCGCTGCGATGTGCTGTTTCGTACCTTGTCAAGGAGCTTAGGAAACCTAAGAAGGACAAAGGTGGAGCTATCTTTAAATTATTACCTATTTTATGACACTACATGCGTTTCCTAATGTAAAAAGTATGTTAAAACCTATATAAACGATACTATTCGCACTCATCCGATATCGTATTCAGAAATGTAGCTTGCCGGCCGCTTGGAGCGCTGCTGTCGCAGTGCATAAAAAACATCTGCGGTAGTGTCGTATATCTACATCTACATCTACATAGATACTCTGCAAATCACATTCAAGTGCCTGGCAGAGGGTTCATTAACCACTTTCATAACTTTTCTCTACCGTTCCATTCTCTAATAGCGCGCGGGAAGAAAGAACGCCTAAATCGTTCCGTATTCGATCTGATTTCTCTTATTTTATTGGGATGGTCATGTCTCCCTAAGTAGGTGGGTGCTAGCAAAATATTTTCACTTTCAGAAGTAAAAGTCGGTGATTGAAACTTCGCAAACAGATCACGCCGCAATGAATAACGTCCTTCTTTTAATGATTTCCACCCCAATTCGTGCAACATTTCCGTGACGCTTTCCCTCCCGTAACGTGATAAAACAAAACGAGCTGCTCTTCTCTGAACCTTCTCAATATCTTCCGTCAGTCCCACCTGGTGAGGGTCCCACAAGGGGCAACAGTACTCCAGAAGAGGACGCACAAGTGTGATGTAGGCAGTGTTCGTCCGATTGACGAGTCCTCGTAATCGAGCTCAAGCGGTTACGTTGGTCTAATGTGAGTGTGTCATATGTATTGTTTATCATGAAATTTAAATTACCGTTTCCGACGGGTCTGTACTAATCTTCTTGAGTTTATATTCTTGAACTTTCCATTACTTACACTGCTAAGTGCGTCTGGCGTCTTATTTGCCGAGTGGCCTTTTGTTACTCCGTTGCTCTTTCCAGGAAGCAAGCGTTCAAATGTTTGTAGAGCTTAAGGGACTTAACTACAGCGTCATCAGTCCCTAAACTTACAAACAACTTATGGACTAGCTAAGACTAAGGACGGCACAAATATCCATGCCCGAGGGGGGATTCGGACCCACGACCCTGGTGGCCGTGCAGACCGTGACTGGAGCGCCTCAGTCCCCTAGGCCTCCGCGGGCGGCGAAGCAAGCGTTCTGTATTGGTAGGGCCTATTCCGTCCACGAGGTGTTACTGCCGCCCGTGGATGTATTCGTGCAGTTTACCTTCTGATTACAGTTTATTCCTTCTCTTTATTTCCTTCCGTTCGAAGCTGTGGTCATTAACCGACGTACCTTTATGTACTGCTGCTATTCCTGTTCCAGTAATATCTGCTAATAGTAAACCTGTCAAGCTTATTGCTGATGAATTCATAACTGTTTAAGTTGACCTGTATGTCATTTCATTGAAGGCAGCTTTACTCTTTCAAGTTTTAAATGGTGCCTTATTTTAAATTGTTTATCTGCTGTGTCACCAAAAGCGGTTGCGGCAACCGGTTTAATTGTTGTTGTGAACTGTTAGTTAATAGGTTTGCATCTTTGAATTGGGCTTGTCTAAGTGCACGTTGTTGTTAATACCCTTATGATGAATTGATTTTTGTAATAGAACCTGATGTTCCTTGAAATTGAATGTTGAGTGTGGTTGGTTCGTTGGCGCCATTACGGCCTCAGGTCACATCAGCCACGTGTTCTGATAACTTGTGGTATTTGTTAAATATAGAACCAAGAATCAAACTTATGTCTATTAGTTCTTGGCTGCTTGCCCAAATTAACTTGTTAATGTTATCTGATTAGTTGGAGCCTCACGCCCTCTAAAAATCCCTTTAATTATGTGTTATTTTAAATCGTGCATTTGTGGTTTCTTAAGGAGTTTGTAAAACGGTTTAACTGTTGTCGTGGGCTTGCCCTTATTCAAATCTATTGTCATTTTTGGTGTCGTACTTGTGAGGCATTATTTTAGTGTACATTTAGTTAATTACTTAAACAAATCAAGCACCAAATTAAGATTTTGTAATCATAAGCAATAATTATCTCTGAAACCAGTCCTCCGCCCCCCCTCCAGTTTCAACTTATCAATACTGTTTGGCTGTTAGTTCGCCGCTAAGTCATCTGATAGTCAGGTCAGAGACGAGCGACTTTGTAAACAAGACTGTACGGCTTTTCAGCTGTGGATTATTATCTGTTATTAAAATAGGCCAAAGAAGCTTCTCTTTACTTCATGGCTAGATGAACTATAGACTTCATAACCTCGTGTATTTTGCCTAAGTTCTCTAGTGGAAACATGTAGCTATTTACAGTATTTTTAAATGATATTTTGTATTCGCATGAATTTAGCCTCCTTGAATTTTGTTACATAAACTTCTTCATCGTTAACGTGCTTCGAGAAGCACTCAGTTTGAAATACGGAACATTAAACAAAATGATCATCTATATAATTCAACACAAAGCAGAAAAAATTATGAGTTAACGCCATAAGTAAAAGACAAGTGACTACATAAAGTGTTGGTTAACATTTGAGATCATGTCTCATGTGATATAAAGTACTTAAAACTGAGGACAATTACTCAATTAGTCATTCTCACAAAGACAACAATAGAACACATCGTCAAACACATGAAGTGTTCCAGCTTTCGGCATACTGAGGGTGGCATCAATCTCGAACTTAACACTCGACACCAAGTGTTATGGTATGTTGTCAATTTTCAAAGATCCATCTTTACCGGATTTTTCTGAGCAGCTAGTCCAGTTCCTACCATAATATGTTATGTCGGTCCCCAATTCATAATAAAGTGGACCCACGTGTGTCCAAAGATGCCGCCCTTCAATGGTCTCTTGATCAAAATAAGTCTTACGACCTATTCGACGAAATTTCATTCGACTGTCATTCTTCTAAATCGGTTTCAATTCTGATTAATTGTTTTCTCTCTTAATACTTACTGTTACCTTATTTGATGTTATTCAGCATGTTAAGCACTTTGCAGCATCCAGTGAGGAGGGTTAAACATACTGGATGCTTTAAAATCAGATGAAGCTTATTTTAGACTGAAAGTCTTGTTAGAGGTATGCAACCTTCATTGTAATTTTTTTTAATGTTTCTAAAATTGCTAGAGATTGCTTGAGTAATCACTAAATGTTATTAGTAGATTATTTATTGTCAATTCACAACATGTTTCGGGCTTAGCCCATTATCTGGTGATCGATATTATAACTACTTTAGATTTGATGCATTAAAATTTGTCAAGTAAAATACTGCTCTTATGTATTGCCAAATAAGAATAAACACCATAGACATTCACAACTGATGTTTATTCTTGTTTGACAATACATAACAACAGTATTTTACTTGACAAATTTTAATGCATCAAATCTAAAGTATATATAATATCGCTCACCAGATAATGGGCTAAGCCCGAAACATTTTTGGAATTGACAATAAATAATGTACTAATAACATCTGGTGATTATTTAAGCAATCTCTAGAAATTTTAGAGTCATTAAAAAAATCAGATAACTTGAGGTTGAAATAATCAGTCAACCAGGTGCCGATTAAAGTTTACTGAAATTCTTTACCTATGGTTCTATGGTGTTAATAATTTGTTTTTCGGAAGGTGCAACGGACATTTTTATTTAACATTTTCGTTTAATTAATGGAATGGTGCGTAGTGGGTCCTGCACTGTGGATTCTTCAAACACAAGAAAAAATCACAAGCCTTGGCTTAAGGTCTTATCCAAATTTAAACTTAACTACTATGATGTCATCTGAACAGAAGTGTGCATAAGGCTAACAGTTAATCTCAAGGAACATTGGTATCCCATACAACAAGAGCTCGCCTTTATTCAATTTATTTGACCAACATGTGATGCAACATAGACTACTATACATTCTGAAGAAGATATTATTATCGAAAACTAATTACACAGTTATAACAACCGTTTCTTGCAATAGGTTGGCTGATTAATTCAACCTCTTCAAATTTACTTGTTACAGTTGCTAAATTGAATCCGCATGGATTACAAATGGTAGAAAGACAGCCCTCGATTGCATAGATAAAATGTATTTTACCAGCTTTAGGTAACTGCTAGAGTGCCTCCCAGATGCCTGATGCCTCCTTCATGCATGTGAACAGCCCTTAATGGCTATCCTGTAACTTTTTATTTTACAGCTAATGTGACTTAATGTTGTAATATTTCGGCCAGGGACGCTTTTGTTCGGTGACTTTGTGGATGGAGGCACTCGCGCACGCCATGGCAGCCTCCCGCCTGGAGCGTCCCACCGGCCTGTGACGAGACGGAGCCAGCAGGAGGCTTCCAAACTTTCACCTTCGCCATCCGCCGCCACCCCGCATTCTCCCCTGACTTTAGGAGCGTGCAGATAAGTGGCGACAACGGACGCAGGGAAGAGAGTCCCTTACAGCTAAATGGACACAATAGCGCGTGTGCAGAGAAAGCCCTTATCTGCAGATACCAGAAGTTTCTAAAAAGCGACGGAATCGCAGATAAACCGTGGACCCCTGCAGACGGGAAAAAGACCAGAAAACCCCTGCAGTGCACACGTTCTTGAGTGGGAGAAAGACTGGATTGCAGTATAGATAAAGTGCTTCCACCAAAACAATGTTTTTGGCCAGGGAGAAACACCCTGATAAATGGCATACCAGACAGGCCTCACACAGACAGCTGCCTTAAAGAACTGTTTTCTCGAACCAAGAAGGAATGCAGAAGATAAACATGCTTGAAACTTGGGATAGACGGCAATTCGCAAGTTTGACGGAGGACATCGAAAGAGTCCAAAGAAGGGCAGCTCGTTTGGTATTGTCACGATACAGGGGGAGACAGCGTTACGGAAATGATACAGGATCTGGGATGGGAATCATTACAACAACGGCGCTTATCGCTGCGGAGTGGGCTACTTACTAAACTCCAATCGCCAATATTCTCCTCCGGATGCAAAAATATATTGTTGACTCCCACTTACATAGAGAAATCAGCGCTCGAACGCAGAGATTCAGCTTTTCTTTCTTCCCGCGCGATATTCGAGAATGGAATGAGAGACAAAATAGTATAACGGTGATTCGATGAACCCTCTGCCAGACACTTAAATGTGATTTGCAGAGTATCCCACGTAGATGTAGATGTTAGTCCACAGAAAATTACCACCGGGGGACTGAGAGGCGTGGTCGTGAAAACGGCGATCAGCTATTGGATGACATTGCGAAACCAACCCACCAATCACGGATCCAAAGAGGCGCAAAATTGGAGGAGAAGCTGTAGCTGAAGCGGTATATGGACTTCCACATTCAAAGAATATATGGCATCAGCTGCAAATGGGCAAAGCTGAACATGTGTACCCAGCCAGGATTCGAACCCAGGTCTCCTGCTTTCTAGGCAGTTGCGCTGACCACTACACCACTGGAGACAGTGATCACCGCACCTGCAAGGACTACCCGGGCACGCCTCCCGTCAGATACAAATTTCCAGTTTTACCCTGCCCACAGTACTCAAACTCTTACGGGAATTAGAATCATAACTACGAGTTTGAGTATTGTGGGCAGGGTAAAGCTGGAAATTTGTATCTGACGCGAGGCGTGCTTAGGTAGTCCTTGCAGGTGTGGTGATCGTTGTGTCTTCAGTGTTTAGTGGTCAGCGCAATTGCCTAGAAAGCAGGAGATCCGGGTTCGAATCCCGTCTGGGTACACATTTACAACTTTGGCAATTTTCAGTTGATCTCATATATTCTTTTAATGTGAAAGAATAATTGCAGGATCAGAAGTGACGTCTGTTCTTTCCGAACAGACGCCACATCTACATCTACATAGGATACTCTGCAAATCACATTTAAGTGCCTGTCAGAGGGTTCATCGAACCACCATTATACTGACGGTAAATCATCGAGTAAAACAGAAGTGATACTTGGCGTTCCCCAGGGAAGCCTTATAGATCTCCTAATGTTCCTTGTGTTTATAAACTGCACACCTGCCCAGTGACGCACTGAAAGGCTCCCAGTTACCTGCCAGCTCCACAACATCGAGGGAGTCAAATTTCCTGAAGATGGTCTAAATGAGACTGAAACTAGTTGAATGAAATAAATTATTGCACTCTAGACTGTTCTTTATTCATAAATTTAAATAAGAGTGCCGTTGACCCAAACATAGTGAAACGAAAATGTTTCCAAAAATATGTGTTCGTGTTAATTGCCAATTTTCGCACCATGTATAATTTTGGCTGCATGGTTTTGCAGTTGATCCTCTGTTGCCTTCACTAACCGATAAATGACAGCATCATCCGAGAACAGTCTAAGGAAGCTATTCAGATTGGCTCCTAAATCGTTTATAAACACAAGGAACAGTAGGAGATCTATAACGCTTCCCTGGGGAACGCCAGGTATCACTTCTGTTTTACTCGATGATTTACCGTCAGTTACTACGAACTGTGTCCTTTCTGGAATCCAATCGCACAATTCGGGCCATATTCCCTAAGCACGCAATTAGAAGCCGCTTGTGGGGTACAGTGTCAGAAGCTTTCCGGAAATCCAGAAATATGAAGTCGATAGCACTTATCCCTTCATGTGAATAAAAGGCAAGCCGTGTGACTGTTGGTTAATAGGTAGTTCTCTTAGAGGTAGTTCATAATGTTCGAAGTATATGTTCCAAAATTCTACTGCAGAACGATGTCAGTGAGATGGGTCTGTAATGTTGGGGATCACTCCTATTGCCTTTCTTGAAAATGCGTTGTACTCGATCGTGTCTTTGGGGATATTGTAGGTACTCGGTTTACAATATATTGTTTTGTTCCAAAACTTTACCACTTCTCTTACAGCAGCAGTGTGCTATTTCAGTTCACTACATTTAATAACCTTTGATTATACTCCTTCAAAGGTGAAATATAACATTATTACCTTTGAAGATAATAAACGCAGGAGAAGCTGAACATATCATATGATATTTTTCACTGTTATATAATCATTTCATCACGCTTTGTTTGACGATGATTTAAAATAGTTACAGATTTGTAACACATCACATGAAACATGATCAATTTAAAAATCAGTATGTTTCTGTTATACAGTTATCATGATACTAATAATTGTAATACACCTTAACGAATGTGTATGTGGTATTAACTTTTTTTATCTTAGAAGACCATCGATAGTTTGAAACCAACGTCAGAGCTATTTGGTTCTTTTTCTTCCTGAATTTCGCATACCACATACGTTTTTTTTCCTTTGTATAATTCACTTATAGAATATTCAATTCTTCTGGCTCCCTTTGTCTATTTCTGTACTTCTTTTTTCAGTCATTCGGTGAGCACTTTTTCAAACAAACATTGCAGTTTTTCGTTCTTTTAAAATTCGTATTTTGATAGTCTCTGCGATAGAATTTAATGTTTTACAAGTAACGATTACACTGCAATATTTAGTCACCGCCTGTTACTATGGAATGAACAACTGAAATGATTCAAAGTCTTTCCTAAACTTCTTAGAGTTTTCAGCTGATGTTAAATCACCGCTTCGTCCACACCTACATCTGGATAAAGTATGTTAGATTTTCGTACCACTCTTGATGTTTATCCATTGATCGTATCCCATAAAATCCTCCCGAAATTTACAAGATAGATACTTCTAAAATAGTTGGCAATTTTTGGCGGAGCCTATTCTCTTATCAATTTTTTTGCGTTCTGTTTTCCTCAGTATTACGTCGACGGTCCTTTGTTTTATTATACCCATTTACAATTGCAAATCATACTTAATGTCATTCAAGTTGTTTCCATTATATTACGATATTTTGGACTATGACTTTTTTTGGTCTTAGATGAGGGATTGTATCACTCTTCTCGATGTAATGAATCATGCCGAAATCCAATTTTCTGTTGCCTTATATAACTCTTCATTAGCTGTCTATGTTCACGAAACAAAGTAATGTATTTGATGAATTTGTCCAATTTAGTGTTTCGTTCCTTGTATTATTACTTTATGCTGCAATTTTCAAAGTCAGCATTGTTGTGTACAGCTTGCCATGCGGAAGATTCCGGGGCTCAAAAAGCGTAAATAGAACTTACCCAGTTCTAAGAATCCGATGATGAGGTATACAATGATGAGCGGTGAATCCCCGTGCATGAAGCTTAGAGTCATGGTCGCCGGGAAACTGAGTCCACTGATGATCGTTATCGCTGTATTTATGATAAGCCACCAGAAGACGAGACGGTGTCGATTCTGTTGGGACAAGGAGAAAGCAGAATCATTTAGAAGAGTTACATCCACATAGTGTTAAGAAATGCATAAACATATTTAATGCTATTTAAGCAATGCATCAATACAGACATTACTTTTTAACATCCTCGTTTACCAAATGAGATAAATGTCAGTCACAGATTGAAATATGGAACTGATTTCACTTTCCTTTTCCTGAAGTATTAATTAAAATTTTTTTCTTAAAAGCTCACAATTTTGAATTCTGTAAGTGTGTAATACATGATTTACAGGTACACCTCACATTGAGAAGAGTGAGAAATAACTCTTATCCAGCTTCAATCCTCATATTTACCAAGTAAAATTTCCAACGAACATTCCACTGAAAGACTAATTCAGACAAATAAAAGAGGTGTCATTGGATGAAAATAGTGCTACAATCTATGCATTAATGATCAGTATGAGAACTCCATAGGCCACTACTCAAAAATGTGACTGAACATATGTTGTTTACAATATTTGGTAAACGTAAGTTTATTTTAATATGTCTGCCATTTAAACACAGGATGTGACAAGTAAACCAAACACAGAATTTTTAACGATGCAGTAGATCAAAATGTTTGACATTGTAAAAAATACATAAATAAATAATTAAAAACGTTCAAATGTTTGTAAATCTATGGGACTCAACTGCGTGGTTATTAGTCTGTACCTTACAAACTACTTACTAAGGTAAACTAACCTAAGAACGACACACACACCCATTCCCGAGGGGGGACTCGAACCCCCGACGGCGAACGGCCGCGTGCACCGCAGCACGGCGCTCCTGTGCGCACGGCTAATCCGCCGCGGCTTTGACCGTGTAGTTGCTAACGATGAAGGGATATATAATGAAATATTGGTATTTGTGCATCATTGGATGTTCATAGTGCTTTCAGTTTATCCGTTTTAATGATCTGACATACTAAGAATAATAACGTGCTCCATGTCGCACACAGTGAGCAAATTTATGGCTGTTTGCAACAATCAGCATAAATCAAACTTAATTTACTTCATATAACAGACGAACGGCGTACGTGCCGAATTATAATTTTTTTTTAATTTCTTCTTCATATAATTTATTTGATGGGAAGTTTGGATTTTGTACGCCAATCCGTAAAAGCGGAGCTCCTGAATAACCAATACTGTCGTCTGTCTGTCTGACACTTAAGAACTCTTTTTTGTCAGAAACGGATAGACAATCGCGTTGAAAGTTATTTTCCACGAACTAAGAGCTAGGGTCCCTTGGCCTTCACTCACCAAGATCTAAGGTCCACTATCGACATCATCGTCATTACAGACAGATTATACCTTTAAGCGTTTCGTATGGAGCATAGTCCCCCTAATAAAATTTCTTCATGATTATTCAATGCTGACATTAATGCCTCGTCTGATTTTAGGCCTGTTACTTCAGAATCATTAATGACCGAATCCAAGTACTCTCTCCTCGGCTACCTCGACTTCTCTTACCCTCTACTGCCAAACTCATGCGTCTCTTAAGTAACCTTGTGTCTCTCATGTGTGTGACATGACCCCATTTCAGCCTGTTCGCTCTCCTGCCATTGTTCCCATCTATTCGTATCTGTACTACTTTCATAATTGTAACCTCGCTCTTATAAACAAGGTAACCTAAATCCAACCTGCTTCCACTTCCTCATAGCAATGTTGGTCGAAAGATAGAACGGTGCACTGCTAACATAGCCTTGGTGCTGACTTCCTTACTGCAGAAGAGAGTAGATAGTAGCTGAGCACTCACTGCATTTGCTTTGATACACCTCGATTCCAGTTCTTTCACTATATTGCCATCTCGTGAGAAAATACAACCTAAGTATTTGAAACTGTTCTTTGTTCCTCCAATTAGGAACTCGATCTGTATAAATTTCTTTCCCACAGACATTAATTTCGTTTTTGAGACGCTGTTCTTCATACCACGACACTTACATCTCTGATCAAGCTCTGAAATATTAGTTTGCAACCTTTACATCGAATCTGTCGTTATAACTAGTCGTCCGCGTATGCGATAGTGCTAATTTTGGCTCCACCTATTTCAATCGCGTCCTGTCAGTCTTATTGGTTTCAACATATGATCCACAAACAGTATGAACAACAATGGTCACAGGTTTTAGCCTTGTCTTGCCCCCGAAATCACAATTACTTATGAACTCAATTTGCCGTTAACTCTAACAGCTGCCTGGAAATCTACGCTAATAACTTTAATTCCCTGAAGAACTTTCCGTCCTATTCCATAGCCTTGTAAACCTCCTAAGAACGCAGTCATGAGACTTTTCTAGATGTGTAAAGCGTAGATACAATTTCCTTTTCCACTCATAGCACTTCTCTATAATCCGGAGTAAGAAAGAGGTCTCATACTGACAACCTCTACGAGAACTAAATCTGATTGTCATCCGACTTGTCCTCAACTATACCCGCATTCTCTTTTCAACAATACCTGAGAATATTTTGCCCACTGGTTTCTTCCAGATGGCACATGCCAAGACAATTATCCTGGGTAATCACTTGGCACCTGAAATTGCATTTAATTTCAACTTACCGCGAGCCAATTTATTCCACTGCATTCGACTGACCATTCTCACCACATCCTAAAATGTGATCCTCCTATCTCATACAACATCGGAATCTTACTCATCACTGGATGTTTCACCTACTTTGAGCAACTATTCAATATACTCCAGCTGATCAAGGCATCCAAGGGATTCACTAGTAACTTTTCCGAACTGTCCAAAATATTTGTCAATTCCTTTTTCCCTCCCTTTCTAAAATTGCTAATTATGCTCCATAATGGTTTTTCTGCGGCTTGAACCAAAGTTTCCAGCCCGTTTCTAAATTATTCCCATGATTTCTGTTCGGATGCTGCAATTATTAAATTGGCTTTGTTTATCTCTTCAACATAACTGCGTGAGTTGGAGCCTTTTGTGAAACGCCTTTTCCTTTTGTAGACTGCCCAGAATTTGTCATTTCGCTAAGCCGTCACCTTCTTCCTGCCTATAGGCACTACTATGCAAGACAATCTCTAGCCACTTCTAGTAGTATGTCCCTGTACCACGTTCAATTCTTCCTTCTTTATTTCCCGCACTGCATTTCCTTTCCTCCTGCTGCGGCGGATTAGCCGTGCGCACTGGGGCGCCGTGCTGCGGTGCACGCGGACGTTCGCCGTCAGGTGTTCGAGTCCCCAGCTCGGGCATAGGTGTTTGTGTTATCTTTAGTATAAGGTAGTTGATAAGTAGTTTGTAAGTTTAGGGACTGAGACGCCGCAGTTAAGTCCCTTAAGCTTGGCAAACATTTAAACATTTTTTGAAAATTTTGGGACTGATAGCCTTAGTTTAGTCCCCCTATCCCAACCAAACAAACCCCCAACACCCATGTTCATTCCTCTTCCAGTGACTGTAAATGACTACATTAAAGTAACTAGCACCTTTCTGAGATTATTGTTATGTATTTGTGCCTGATCCTTGGCCTGAAGTTTCTCCACTGTTATCCTTCCACATGCGGACCTGACTTTCTGCATGTTTTACATGAAAAACCCAATTTCAGTGCAAATTCAAAAATAGTCGGAATAATGATCAGTGTCATCAAAGAACCTTCTATGAGTAACACATGTGTGTTACTCACAGCCTTCTTGAATTCCTGATCTGTTGTTATATAGTCATATCTGGTTCCAACTCCTTCCCAAATATACCAGTGAATGCTCTTATGCTTAAAAAAGGAGTTTGTAATAACTGAGCCCGTACTGGTACAAAAATCCAAGAGGTATTTTTCGTTCGTGTTCGACTCCATATCCTCTCCAAACATACCCATAGTGTTTTCATACCCTTATGTTCGACTTCCTATCATGCCACTGAAGTCACCCTTGAGCAAAAAGCTGCCCTTGCCCATTTCTCAAACAACTACATCACTGAGTGCATTATAAAATCTGTCCATCAAATCTTGATTTATCCCTTCACAGGGCGAATACATCGACACAGTCTTAATTTTCTTGCTGGAGACTGCCAAGCCTATCTACATCAGTCGCTCGTTTCTATACCTTATTGCAGTTATGCTGCGTTCGATTGCTTACCTGACGTAGAACCGTACACCCCACTCTGCTCTTCCTGCTTTGACTCCTGACAGGTGTCAGGTGTAAAAAGAAATTAGCTCCCCAATCAATGTAATTAAAAGATTTATATTATTCTGTTACTTTTAGTCGGAATCATACATGTTTGAATCTGTTATTATACACTATTAGACTCTGACCATAACTTGTAGACTCTGACCGTAAGTTGTTGGTTATGAACTGTAGGCTGAAACTGAAGAAACTACAAAAAGGTAGGAAAATAAGGAGATGGGACCTGGATAAATTGAAGCAACCTGAAGTTCTTAAGAATTTCAGAAGGAGCTTTAGGCAACAATTGACAGAAACGGGGGAACATAAAACAGTAGAGGAGGAGTGGGTAGCATTGAGAGATGAAATAGTGAAGGCAGCAGAGGACAAAATAGGTAGGAAGGCAAGACCTACAAAAAATCTTTGAATATCACAGGAGATACTGCATTTAATCGATGAAAGGAGAAAATATAAAAATGCAGTAAATGAAACAGGGGAAAAGGAGTACACACGACTAAGAAATGAGATTGACAGGAAGTGCAAAATGGCTAAGGAGTGGCTAGAAGGCAAATGCAAGGATGTATAAATGTATAAATAGGGGAAAAATAGATACAGTCTACAGGAAAATAAAAAAAAAACATTTGACCGTAAGAAAAACAGCTCTATGAATATCAAGGACTCTGACGGAAAACCAGTTCTCAGCAAAGAAGGGAAAGCTGAAAGGCGGGAAGAGTATATAGAGAGGCTCTATGAAGGAAGTGAACTTCGAGACAATATTGTAGGAAGGGAAGAGGATGAAGATCAAGCTGAAATAGGAGATATTATACTGAGAGATAAATTTGACAGAGCCCTGAAAGACCTAGGTCGGAACAAGGCCCCAGGGGTAGATGTCATACTCTCAGAGCTACTAAAGTCTCTAGGATAGCCAGCCATGACAAAATTGTTTCACCTGGTGTGTAAGATGTATGAGTCAGGTGAAGTACCCTCAGACTTTAAGAAAAATGTTATAATCCCCATTCCAAAGAAAGCAGGTGCAGTCAGGTGTGAGAATTACAGAACCATCAGTTTAATAAGTCATGGTTGCAAAATAGTAACACGAATTCTTTACAGAAGGATGGAATCGCTGGTAGAAGCCGACCTCGGGGGAGATCAGTTTGGGTTCAGGAGACATGTAGGAACTCGGGAGGCAATACTCACTTTACGGCTTATCCTAAAAGATAGATTAAGAAAAGACAAACCTACATATCTAGCTTTTGTAGATTTGGAGAAGGCTTTTGACAATGTTGATTGGAATAAACTCTTTCACGTTATGAAACAAGCAAGAGTAAAATATAGGGAGCGTAAGGTTATTTACAACTTGTACAAAAACCAGACAGCGGTTGTCAGAGTTGAAGGGCATGAAACGGATGCAGTAGTTGGAAAGGGAGTAAGACAGGGTTGTAGCCTTTCTCCAATGTTCTTCAGTTTGTACATTGAGCAAGCTATAAAGGAAAGCTAGGAGAAATTTGGTGAAAGAATTAAAGTTCAGGGGGAAGAATTAAAAACATTGCGTTTTGCCGACGACATAGTAATTCTGTCAGATACAGCAAAGGACCTGGAAGAGCAGTTGAACGGAATGGACAGTGTGCTGAAAGGAGGATATAAGATGAACATTAACAAGAGCAAAACTACGGTAATGGAGTGCAGTCTAACAAAATCAGGTGATGCTGAAGGAATTAGATTGGGAAACGAAGCAATAAAGGAGGTAGATGAGTTTTGTTACTTGGGCAGTAAAATAAAGAATGATGGTCGCAGTATAGAGGATTTAAAATGCAGAATGGCAATGGGTAGAAAAGAAAAAGAGAAATTTGTTAACATCGAATATTGATTTAAGGCTAAGGAAGTCCTTTCTTAAGGCATTTGTATGGAGTGTTGTATGGGAGTGAAACGTGGACGATAAACAGTGCGGACAGGAAGAGGATTGAGGCTTTTGAAATATGGTGCTGCAGAAGAATGCTGGAGATTAGATGGGTGGATCGCGTAACTAATAAGGAGGTAGTGAACAGAATTGGGGAGAAAATAAATTTCTGGCATACCTTGACTAAAAGAAGGGATCGATTGGTAGGGCATATTCTTAGACATCAAGTAATTGTGAATTTAGCGTTGGAGGGAAGTGTGTGGGGTAAAAACCGCAGAGGAAGACTAAGAGATGGATACGGTAAGCAGATTCAGACAGATGTAGGTTGCCGTTCTTATGTGGAGATAAAGAGGCTTTCTCAGGATAGGGTATTGTGGACAACTGCATCAAACCAGTCTCCGGACTGAAGACCACAACAACAACAACACTATTAGACTCAATACACATAAAAATTTTACCGTTTGAAAAACTGTGACGTTAGGGGTTTAAAAATGTTTAATGATGTGATGCACAGCTGTAACGTACAGTAGCAATCATGGAAATGTCTCCTGCTGTTTCCGTTCTGGATCATTATCACCATTTCAATGGCCGTATCCGCGTATAAAAATTGATATAATATTTTGACCTGAACCGCAGCATATGCGAAGACTTTAACATGCCGCTATGTGACGAGGATGTGTAAATAATTAAATAATTCATGTCCCCGATGAGATCCCATCAGTAACAGCATACGTCAGTACAGAAAGTAGCAGATGCAACTGCTGTGACTGGCAATTTGATACGGTAAAATGGGTCTGTTGACGTTATAGAGCCTCTTATAGAACCAAGTACTTCCGAAGCAGGAGGGATGCTTTAGCTGACACATGGCCGATTTCTTTCCACATTCTCACCCAACAATCCGAGCGTTAGCTCCGTCTCTAATTACCATGCTGTCGACGGGACGTTAAATCCTAAGCTTTCTTCCTTCTATTAATTCGTTGCTGTGTCCAGGAGGTATCAATCAAGTCGCGAGAGCAAGGAAGAGGAATCACCAGCGTTCCAGTACATTGAATTTCTATTAAAAGTACTGGGAGTGCAATTAATAATAACAACAACAATAAAATTAAGAAGTAAAGTGTAGTTAGAATGTGGTTAAATGGTGAAAATTATAACGTACCTGCAAAGAGGTGTCTGGGTTCGCAAACTCGGAAGAAAGTAGTTTGGAAGTACAAAAGGAAGATAAGCAAACTTAATCATTTTTAGGGAAACTGATTTTAGAAAAGTGCAGAAGTGACTGCATTATACGATTATTGTGATTTTCAGTTGGCACAACCAAGACTTGAATTCGCCTAGAACGCACCGAATGGTATTCCGCTCATCTTTCACGGATTTTCTGCCGCGGCGAAGTGGCCGAGCGCATTGAGACGATATGTCCCCATTAGCGCGGCCGTTCCACGTCGTGGGTTTGAATCTCCCCTCGGGCATGCATGTCTGTGTAGCCTTTAGAATAAGGTAGTTTATAAGTAATTTGTAAGCTTGTTCAAATGTTTGTAGAGTTTATGGGACTTAACGGGGTGGGGGGTCATCAGTCCCTAATCTTAGAAACTACTTATTCACTAACTTATACTAAAGACAACACAAACGGGGGGATTGTAAACCTCGACGGGGAACGGCCTCGCGCATGGGAGCATAGCGTCTCAACGCACTCGGTCATTCCGCCGCGGCCCGCTGTTAAGTCCGATAAGCTTAAACATTTCAACATTTTTTGAACGGATTTTCTTCAACTCTATGGAACAAGTCAGCAGCGGATGTTTAAAACAGTACACGTGACTAAGGACGAGGTATTTTGTATGTATGTTAATATGTGTTGCTTGTTTGTAGTAATGAAGACGAACATAAACTACTTCAGTTATGATACAAATAATTTAGGAGAAGACAAATTATATTGAAAGCATTCACAACATCCAACTCCGAGTCGCTTGTCACTCTTCGGGAACACTGAATTGTACGTAACGGCTTTGGGCCAGGAATATCATCGCCGTCATTCGTCGTAAAATAATTTAATTAAACAGACACGTCCAAATCTTCAAATGTTTGTACATTTATGGGACTTAACAACTGTCGTTATCAATCCTTCGACTTACAAACTACCGGATGATCAAAAAGTCAGTATAAATTTGAAAACATAATAAATCACTGAATAATGTAGATAGAGAGGTAAAAATTGACACACATGCGTGGGATGACATGGGGTTTTATTAGAACAAAAAAAAGTATTGCTAGACGCGTGAATGATCTTTAGCGCGCGTCGTTTGGTGATGATCGTGTGCTCAGCGCCAATTTCGTCATGCTTGGCCTCTCAGGTCCCCAGACCTCAGTTCGTGCGATTATTGGCTTTGGGGTTACCTCAAGTCGCAAGTGTATCGTGATCGACCGACATCTCGAGGGATGCTGAAAGACAACATCCGATGCCAATGCCTCACGGACTTGCTTTACAGCGCTGTTCACATTATTCCTCGACTACAGCTATTGCTGAGGAATGATGGTGAACGTATTGAGCATCTCATGTAAAGAACATTATCATCGGCAGAATGAATTTAAATTGTTCGACGTCTTTCTGCCGGTTCTTCGGTCACAACAACATTACGGCAACGTAGATAGTGGTAATAACAAAGTTGCTGCAGACGAAGTTGGTGTTTGTGTGTGTTTTAAGCTTATGGGACTTAACTACGGGGTCATCAGTCCCTAAAATTACAAACTACTTATAAACTAGCTAACACTAAGGACGGCAAAAATATCCATGCCCGAGGGGGGATTCGAACCCCCGACCGTGACTGAAGCGCCTCAGTCCCCTCGGCCACCGCGGCAGGTGACGAAGTTAGTGTTGACTTGTGTTTACCAAGCAAATTACACAACCAATTGGGTTCAGACAGTGTAGTGAGCAGGTAGTGCAATGCAACAACAACGTGATTTACCCGAACCTATGGCACGGAGATTCATAGGAAGTTTGGTAGGAGGTGGCTGCAACAGTTGGAACGTCACAACGTGTTATTTCCAGGACCTGGACGCGACTTCATTCAACAAGAACCATTAAAAAAGGCAAAACCAAGGTCGTTCACGACTAATATCGGCAAGAGATGATTTATATCCGGATAAAAACAGCCCGTCGAATCAAGAGGCTGAATGCAACTCAGCTGCAACGCACCCTCCAGGCAGCAACAGGACCCGCAGTGTCAACACATTTCTAAATCGCCTTTTGGAACGTGACCTCTAGGCAAGGAGGTTAAGATTCGTCCATTCCAACCAACATCGTTAGTAGATTCGCTACTATTCAAATGTTGAGCCATTTTGCGATAGCTCCAACCAGCTTCTTTAAGACCGACTACACGTACTCTCTGTTATTCATTTATTTATGTGTATCATGTTTTTCACGACCGAATTGGGGCGTAAGCCTCCATCGTCATTGAATGAGTTAGTACATCAGATTGCAACGAAGCAGCAGTAATTGAGAAAATGAAACATAAAGCAGTCGTAAGCACGGACAGGTCTAGGCAAAAATAAAAAGATTCATCACGGAAAGTAACTTAATTTTTTAATTTTTCTAGGATTTCCTCGACAGAACGGAAGTGTGCCATGAGGAACCTTTTCAGTTCGTGGATTACTACTAAGGTTTTTCAATTCTTGTGACAGCTTCAAAATGTATGTGGCCGACTAATGCAAACTTTTCTGCACAAGGGTCACGGAGGTGTGATCCAAATGAAGATTAGATTTCTGTCTAATATTAACTGAAAGCTGCTAACTCTTGGGAATTACGATGTACTATTAATCACAAACGATATTAAAGGCAACATATATTGAGAGTCCAAAGTCAGAATTCCCAGGCTACCAAACAGGGATCGACAAGAGGTTCGCGAGTTTACCCCACGTATTGCTCGAACCGCTAGTTTCTGTCCACTAAGTACCCGTTTTGACCCAAAGGAGTAACCCCCAAAAATTAACACCATGCGTCATAATGGAATGAAAATAAGCCAAGTAGACAGCTTTCGTGGTGGAGAAAGGGTTTTAATAATAAACAACGATACATGTAGACGATCCTGAACATGGGCTTTCTAGAACAGCTTACTATCTGTCTAAACTCCTAGAAATTTATACAATTCAGCTTCATTTACCTTGTGCCGATTCTGTATACGGAAAGTGTCAACTATAAATGACTAGTGTGTTACTGTAAAAACAGTCTCGCTGACATTTGAACATTTATTTATTTTCTACAAGCCATGAATTTATTTACTACATTATTAAATATTGCATCAATATTGCCAACCATACCACTGTCATCAGCAAACAGAATATCTTAGGACTACCTATTATACTTGACAGAATATCATTTATAGCAATGAGCTTAGTGGCTCCAAAACAGAACCCTCGAGCACCGTCCATTTTAATGTGGCCCATCGAGAGTTCTTAACACAGCCATTTTCGGCACTGCAGATAATCAACTTCTTTGTCTGTTGTTAAAGTAAGAAGTGAACCAATTGTAAGCTACTCCCCTTACTCCATAATTTTCCAACTTACCAACACCAATTTGTGATGAACGCAAGGAAATGCTTTTGTTAAATCAATGAATAGATGCAGCTAAACTGTGATGAGTGTACTATGTAGCGTTTATAAGGGTTGAACAATGCACATACATAGCATACTAATATAAAAAAAAGTTTTTTCATTGAGAATGGTGGGTCACTAGCAGATATCTAGATCTGCAAATTAAATTTAAAAGACAGGTTGCTGCAAATTACCCATTTGGAAATCATATACAGTCGTGGGCGCAAGAAACCTTCGTTATGGAAGACAATCTGATATAATTAAACTAACCTAAGGGCAACACACACACACACACACACACACACACACACACACGCACGCACACGCACACCTCAAAGGAAGGCCTCGAACCTCCGACGGGGAACAACCGCGTGCTACCGAGCAAGGCGCCTTAGAGCGCTCGGCCATTTCACCAAAGTTAAATTGATGTAAAAGCAACCTTTTCTTTGCACACAGTTTATGTTGAAATCTCCACATACAACAATTCTTTCGCTCTCTACCTTGAGCAGAAATGCACTAAAATCAGCGTAAGGGGGCCTATAAGTTAGCTTCATTTCATTCATCTCCTCAATATTCAAATATTTTTTTCTGTGCAGTGGTTCGAAACATCGATGGACTCAACTGTAATACCATTTTCACGTACATGGCACTCCTCCAGATAGAAGGGAACTCCTGGAGAAACAGGCACCTATCTTGTAGTCTCGTAAAGGAAGCGTCTGAATTGTGACATTATTTAAGAAGTACTCAGAAATAGCAATAAGAAGAATCAACATTTATAAACAGTTCACTGACCTTATGTCTAAAACCTTGTATGTTTTCGTGAAATAGACGGACTTCCTTGAATGCAGGAATACCTATCACCTGACTTCGGTCTCAAAATGATGCAGCTCTAATACCCACAACAACAGGAGTTTTTCCTTGAGTATTCCCTCTCCTCCCCCACACTACATTGTCACCTACAAACTTTGCGAACCTCCCCTTGCCATACTAGGTCGTACCCAGTCAAATTCAACCTGCTGATACTCAGCTAGCACCTCTGAAACCGAAGGAATGCCTTCTGCTGTGTCCGAGCCACATGTTAATACGCTCGACAGCTGCATCAATATGAGCCCGATCATGACGCTGAAACTGTTCAACGAATTGCACATTCGTACCACCAGTTTCAGTAGCTATCTTTTCAGATAGTCACCTATGTTATGCTCTCCATCTCTAACAACACTATACCCAACACCACCCACTATCACTACCCCATCCTCTTTCGAAAAATTCCTGCGTAGCCCGCCTATTTTAACGGCCACCTGATCCAAAGTTGCATTCTATTTTACAATATGGGTGACCTGGTACTCACTCCTCAACACTTCATGCAACTGCCGGCCTACACCTCCTATTCTGACATTAGTGTATATTGTTCATGTGCTTGTCTGTGGCACATAGTTACTGTCCATCGAGTACATGAAATGAAATTCGGGAAAAACTTTAAGTCCTGCAATCGACATGTCTGATGTTTGAAATTCATGCCAGCTACACATTGATATTGCTCCACAGCATAATACACTCCACAGATCACCGATACGTGTACGAAAATCAGTTTGTGACTGATGGCCGTCTTGCATACCCCATCTTGGTGTGAGACATATTATTTTATGCTTATTTATTTTTGTCTCAGAATGATTCACCGAATACCCACCATGAAGAAATTTCGTGGTTTCGTGTTAGGATAACTCACCTTTAAAAACTAATCAATACATAGATTTTGAACGGAGTGTACTGCAAATGCTAAGACTATCTCAGGTGTAGGCATGTAACGATACGTAATTAAATTAATATTATTTTATCGATCAGCGACGCTTGTCGCTGTGTTTCCCTCCTTCTCGAAATATTTTATCTGTGAAAACGTTTTCTCGCTCGTCTTTCGTTTCTTCTGGCGTGTCGAGAGGACGGAACCGCGATCAGACACTCTCTTGTTTGAGGCTATTAAGTGTGGACATATACGCAGACTGCTTTGTGATGTAAGTGTGAGTGCTGTTACATTTTACTTTAAAATATACCCTCTTTTGTTAAGAGCCATGTCTCCACCCTGTTTTCATTTAATAATGTCCCGTCATTTCTTAATTATTCACTTTCTTTGAGATTTTCAGCTCCTCGATATTCCGTCGTAACATAATGTTCAGACGCCATCACTTTCGCCTCGTGTATTGCCTTGATTAAACCCTGATCAGTTACTTAAAATCATTTTCTCCTTTATAGAACCTGCATTCATATTAACAGTTTCGCTAAGTCCTATAGATTTTTTCTGTTTGTTATTTGCCCTATCAAACTTTAGTACACGGTCCGTCAACAATGACTTACGATGCGAACCGTCAGAACATTATTCAACAGCTTAACAGTTTCTGCTGTGATCAACATTTCCAGAATGAAGCTATAATGGGTACTTTTCGTAAGTTTTCTCTTTAACGTTTTTTGTCTGTTGCCTCAACTCCAATCTGTATTCCGCCATTTCATTCTATTCAATTATTTAGCGTATTAATTTCATCCACCATTGTCAAAAGTATTTAATCTGATTTTTATCCGATTTTTCTAAGATCGAAATTTTAATAAAAACCCTTTAATCATTTAATCGCGGAATTTAACATTAATGCGTTCAGTGAGCAACACAAAAGTAATGTTACAGGCAGAATGCCTCGCCTCACCTTGTTGGCAGCAACTATCAGCAGGATGCTTGCGGCGATGACCATCACAGACAACACCAGTGACGCTATGGAGTAGCCGTCCAAGACTGAAACACAGGTACAGTGTATTGTTAGCATCCTCGAAATAGCTGACTTCTTAAGGACCGCGACAAACCAATGACCGCATTTACGGCACTTAAAGTCAGCTGTTAATCTGAGGAAAGCGAGTGGGTCTCAACAAATCTAGCAACAAAGTAGTTCCTCCACCAATATTTTGTAAGACTGCAGTGAATTAAAGTGACTGAAGAGAATTAAACAAGAGACTAAAGGATTGTAAAATATTTCCTGCCAGGCTGCTTCAATACATAATAGTCCCCCTTCACAGGTCCTCAGTTCTGAAACACATTCACGAACTTGCTGGTCTGTTGTAAATAAGTTTTATCCCTCGGAGTATCAAGTAGAGGAGACTTTAAGTACACCTTTTAAAGACATTTTTGTCTAATTTGACACACAAAACTATAGATATCAGAATAAAACTTTCACTCTGCAGCGGAGTGTGCGCTGATATGAATCTTCCTGGCAGATTAAAATTGTGTGCTGGAACCGGGACTCGAACCTGGGACCTTTGCCTTTCGCGGGCAAGCGCTCTACCACTGAGCTACCCCGACACGACTCACGATGCCGCCTCACAACTTTACTTCCGCCAGTACCTCGCCTCCTACTTTCCAAACTTCACAGAAGTTCTCCTGCGAAACTTGCAAGACTAGCACTCCTGGAAGAAAGGATATGGTGGAGACATGGCTTAGCCACAGCCTAGGGGATGTTTCCAGAATGAAACTTTCACTCTGCAGCGGAGTGTGCGCTGATATGAAACTTCCTGGCAGATTAAAATTGTGTGCCGGAACCGGGACTCGAACCTGGGATCTTTGCCTTTCGCGGGCCTGCGCTCTACCACTGAGCTACCCCGACACGACTCGCCCCGAAAGTAGGAGGCGAGGTACTGGCGGAAGTAAAGTTGTGAGGCGGCATCGTGAATACATTTCTGAATTACGATAATGTCATATTTTGACCTTGTATATGCTGCGGATACAGCCTCTGAGTCGCACAGATATATTTTACTGTAAACATAAAGCATCAACAGAGTAAACAGTGTCTATATCTGTCAAATATAAAAAGTAATGAAATAAAACGTGACCTTACCATCTTGTCACAAAAAGACACTAACTCTAATATGCTTTATGGATGTCAGTCCAACTTAAACGTAACTCAATTTGTAATGAATTTTTTAAAATATTTATACAAAATTGTATATTGCAAACGTAGGTAATTATTTTGTTATACATCAACAGGTCCACTTGAAAATGGCATAAGCCGAAACAAGCCTGTAGTGGAGTCAATTTGCACAAGCTGAATAAATATTGTCAGCAGCAAACTTGGATTTCTATATTACGATAATGACTCAAAGAAAAATCACTCATAACTGTGATGGCTTCCCGACTGTACAACGTAGCAGAAGGAGATGTACTGACAAATCAACTACTAAGTTAGGAAGGTCTAGTGAATGCCAAAAGTGACCAGAAATTCAGGGAGTTCAGACAAAAATTTCACCAGAATAACTGCTCGTGAACCATGGCTATGATCACCTTTTGCAGTACACATGCACCGGGGCACACAGTGACGCGCTGAGGGCCTCTTCGAGTTGACGGCGCTCGTCAGACTGCCCGTCTCACCCGCAGATCTCATTTATCACATCAGCCTGAGGTTTGTCCATTGTACGGTGAAGTAGGGACATCTTGTTCTTGATAACTGCCAATAATATCCCATGTCTTCTGTCTGTAGTCTGATGGGTACAGAAAAGTGATACGGGTCGTCCGCCCTCGACTCCATCACGTTGGAGGAGGACGCGTTGAGAATGTTTTCCTCACTTATCATCTGCAGAAAGTCCAGGCATTACAGGAGGAGGATTACCCAAGACGGGTACAGTGCCCTCCGTTGGAACACACTGCGACAAATTGTTATTCAAGGCCTCCATCTCTTCCCATATAAAATTAAACTCGTCAGCCATTAAGCCCCAGGGTTACAGAAAAGTTGTTGTTTTTTGCCAAGTTGTCCACACAATTAACTAACAGGGCTTTCATGTGAATATGGTTGAGTTTAGAATGTATGGTTGAGTTTAGAATGTTTACTCCAGCCACTATTCCTGAGCTTGGTGTTATTTACGGATGAATGCACGTTTACTAGTGACTGAACGGTAAAAGTGCAAAAAACGCATATTTGGGCGGACGAAAATCCGCATGTCCAGGTGGTTCACAAGCAGCTGGTGGGCCGGGACAATTGGTGACCATGTCGTTGAGCCATAAATACTGCCAAACAGACTGACATGACCGATCTACCTCACATTTCTTCGAGATGTTTTGCCTGCCCTGTTGGACACAGAGCCACTAAATATTAGGATGAAAATGTGGCTGCAACACGACGAAGCTGCAGGACACATTGATGTCGCTGTGTGGAGCCACCTCAAAGTCGCACATCCCAATCGATGGATTAATAGAAGTGGACCCGTTCTGTGGACAGCTCGGTTGCCAGATTTGACATTGACTATGTTATATGGGGTAGCATTAAAATGTTCAAATGTTTGTACAGCTTATGGGACTTAACTACGGGGTCATCAGTTCCTAAACTTACAAACTACTTATGAACTACCTTATACTAAAGACGGCACAAATATCCATGCGCGAGGGGGGATTCGAACCCCTGACCGTAGTGGCCGTGCAGACTCTGACTGGCGCGCCGCAGACGGTTACTCATGTAACGTCTGCAGATGACCTTATTGCTAGACTCCATGGAGCTATTGAAACAGATCAAAGACAATCACAAGTATATGCTCTTGCGCATGCTTTTTAGCACCGTCGATGTACGCTCTGCAGTAATGTAGGAGGTACACAGTTCGAAGCCCTTTCGTAATGGAGACAGCGCGTTATGCTACTCATGTTGGGTTTATTGACGAAATGAGGAACGCACACCCATCTCTGACTTAGTGCGTAGGAATGTTATTAGAATCAAGACGTCTATCTGCAATTCACAGATGTCTGAAGTGTCGCATATCTTCAGTACGCAGGCACAAAAACAGGTCGGATCACAACAGTTCATTCTAAGGCTTGAATGCTTTCCTGATATGGGTTCCTTCTTGAAAACCGATCAGTTTGCGTTCCCGCACAACATATTAAGCGTTATCGGAGCCACCCATGTATATGAAACAAAAGTCATAGTGAAAAACTGCGGCGTGCACCCACGTTATTCAACATATAAAGATATTAGAATTTAGGTTATGACATTTATGATATGCCTGTCTTCCGTGACAATGATGTGGTGGAGACGAAATAAATTGTCAAATATTTGGCCGGCCGCGGTGGTCGAGGGGACTGCGGCGCGCCAGTCACGGTCTGCACGGCCACTACGGTCGGGGGTTCGAATCACCCCCCTTAGTGTCAGCTAGTTCATAAGTAGTTTGTAAGTTTAGGAACTGATGATCCCGTAGTTAAGTCCCATAAGCTATACAAACATTTGAACATTTTGAATTTGTGAAAAGTTTGTAAAGCTATGGGACCAAACGGCAATTGTCGTCAATCCCTAGACTTACAAATTAGTTAAACCAACTGATGCTAAGGACAACACAAACAGACACACCCATGTCGGAGGGAGGACTTGCATCTTCGACGGGGAGTAGCCGCGCATTCCACAGCAAGGCGCGTTAAAGCAGACGGCCTTTCCCTCCCGGTCCCCAGGACGAATCGCGAAATTCTGCGTAACCCGCTGAATTGCTGTTTCCAGCTCGGCAATGATTTTGGAGTTATTGTCGTGTACCTTGTTTCTAACACGTTGCCACAAATCGGAGTCGCATTGTTCAGATCTGGAGACTGCGGCGGCCAATCGAGGCTCGTGCCAGTGGCCTCTGGACATCCATGAGCCACAGTCAGGTCCCCAAAGTGCTCCTCCAGTACATCAAACACTTCTGCACCCATGGGGTGGATCTCCGTCTTGCATGGACGACTTCTTGTCGACAGCAGGTTCACTTTGGATAAAGAGAATGAAATCAGCTTCCAAAACCTTCACGTACCGTTCGGAAGTCACCGTAACCTCAAGGTATATCGCACCAATTATTCCGTGATTGGACCCTGCACACCACTTAGTCACCTATTGACGCTGAAGAGACTTCCTGATCGCGAAATTCAGATTCCTCGCCCTAAAATGCGCCAATTTTGCATATTGAATATCTCATACAAATGAAATTGTCTTCGTCGCTAAACTCAACCATACTCACATGGAAGCCCTGTTCGTCAATTGTGTGGACAACTTGGCAAAACACAACGGCTGTTCTGTTGCCCTGGGGCTTAATGGCTGACGGGTTTGATTTTATATGGAAAGAGATGGAGGTCTTCAATAACAATTTGTTGCAGTGTCTTTCGGTTCTTTCCTACCTGTTGTGCAGCTCGTCTGGTCGATTTCCTGGGGCTGGATTTGAACTCCAGCGAGTGTCTTCTCGATGTACATCCTTTCTTGGACGACCGACATTGCCAACACTGTCGTAGGGAACGCTACCCATTTTGTAAAACTTTGGAATCAAATTCCTGATTGTTAACAAATTCGGGTTGACTGCCACCAACTCGCGAACTTCTTTCGAGGCGCATTTGGGCTATTATTGTTCGCGTAGTAAGCCTTCACAAGTGCTATACGCTCAGACTGTATATCGTGACACTTCCACATCAGTAATGCAGCATCAGATTACGTCTAGTACAAATTTAAGATAAAATAAATACAATAAATAAAGATAAAATACTGATAATAGCAAATGTATACAATATTAAGTTACATAGAATAAAATAATAAGTGATATGATTCCGTAAGGTGAGCTTGTAGTTTGCATCACAGTATTGGTCAGGGATGGATGTCCAGTCTTTTCAGCGAATGGAGGTCCGGAAAGGTGCTTTGGAATTTCTTTAAAGGGCATTCCGTGGCGATGTGCTGTATTGCCTGTTTGTTGTGTCCACAGTGTCACGGTCAGGTCTATGCCTCCAGTAGTGACAAGTTTAATGCCCTATAGAATCGGTTGAGTGATGTCCAGTACCTTCTTGGTAGCTCAAATCCGGCAGGGAGTTGTGTCGGATCTTCGATTAGGTCATTTGCGTCTGGGTTGGAGGTAGACCATTTTCGGCGCCAAGCATCATCAATGTTATAACTGTCTCTTACTAAATTCTCTCACACCTTCCATGATGGTTTCGGGACCTTAATCGAAATTGTAAGGTCGTGATGGATAGAAAGTTGACTATTGACTAGGCATTTTTGCCACACTTTTTTCAATGCTATCAAAGTGTGTAGGATGGTTGTTGGACAGAACAGGAAGCTACTGGGTTGGTGCTTGAAGGTTCCCAATATCAGCCTCATAGTGTTGTTGAGTGCAAATGGCCAACGACAAGGCGCGCGCGCATTTGTATACTAATTCCCAACATGTCCTGTGCCAAGCCTGCAGTTGGATCGTTCTAACGCAAATCGTTCAGCAGTTATGACGATTTCATTGTAATATCGCATAAAAACTGTCACCCAGTAGCTTCAACTTATGCATTTCCCTTTTCACATTTTCTTACTTATCTTTCGGATTAACGACTCCGATCCGTAGAATGCCAATTTTGTTGTTCCGGATGACGTCATCCTCCTGAGTATTCCTCGCCCGGAGAATCGAATCACAGATTATTTTACCTGCGGAATATTTTATCCAAGAGGATGTCATCCCAAGATTCCATGTCTTCGGGAAAGGTAACGACTGCAGTTCTCCTTGTTTTGAGCCGCTCGCAGTAGATGTACGGCAAAGGCGCGTTAGCCGATGTTACGAGGCTAGATGAGGCTGATGCCCCTCTTCAAGGACCACACGATTTTCTGGCCCCTCCAAAAAATACCTCTGTTGGAGGTAATCTGTATCAGTGAGACACGGACAATGACTGTGGTTCATGGGGGCCCCAGATTTGTCAAGCAAATGGTTATTGTTGAGAAAGTCAGATAAATACCGGTTCTTAAATGGCAGAATGCAACTGATATGCATATTTTCCCTTGGCTTAACTTCCCAACTGAACAAATTTTGTAGAGTGCTGACGACGACTAGGAAAGGTATATAGGGGAAGGTTGTCAATATTGGACAATTTTATTTTTGTATCCCAAGCCTACATTATCTACCTAATCGAAACAAAATATACTATAAAAGAAGCTACATATTGCACACTTTCATCTGCTAGTATTATACTTGAATAAACCCAAAGCATAAATGGATATTATTTAAAATTTAAAAATTTGTAAACGGTTCAAATTAAGAGCCGGGTGCCTAATTTGGCCCTTCCGTTGTTTAAATTGAACCGCATGCTAGAATAATTACTAAAAAGGAAATAAGACCCGAGATATTAAAAAAAACTGACCATTGATGTTCCTTCTGGCTGACAGAGGAAAAGCTATGAATTTCGTCTCATAAATGCATAAAACCACTTTTTACTCATCGCTTTCTTTTCTCTGTTGAAAGAATGAGGTAGTTCATATTTCTCTGTTATTTCGAATGCAAGTTTACGAACATCTTTGATTGTGAATCCAAAAAACCTCTTCAAATAAAAGAAGGTTATATGCGACAATTTTCGTTGGGATGTCATACTTTGCAAATGTATGCCACAGGACTCTCCTATTGACAGATTCGAAAGCCTTTTCAAAATCAATGAAAGGTAGAGGGTGTGTTGCCACTCCGGACTTTGTTCCAGAATAATTCGGAGAGTATTGATGAGGTCCACACAGCTTCGATGTTTTCTAAAAACCCGCCTGCTCTCTCCTTAGCTGCGCTTCCACAGAATCCTTAATGCGGTTTTACATAATCCTCCAAAGTACCTTACTCGGTACTCACAGTAGTGTAATGCCCTACCAGTTGCTTTTTGGGGTATTTTCACGATAATACCTCGTTTCCAGCCTGTTGGCTGTTTCTCCTCTTTCCACATCTTCCCTACGAGGATGTACAACTCAACAGTGGTGTCCAAGTCTATTTTCAATATCTCAGATGTCATGTTATCAGGTCCTGGCGCCTTCCAATTCTTGATCTGCTTTAGTGCTATTCGAATTTTTGCTTTCGTGGGTGCATTTACATCGATGCTGGAACTAGGATCACGGTACTCAGTTAGTTCTTTTTCTTCTGCCTCAGCACCAAGGTGTCTATTTAGAACTTCGTTAAGTGTTCCTTCCAGCTACCTAATTGTTTTTCAAGTGCAGCGAGAATCGCCCCTTTTTTGTTCTTTACTAGTCGGTTTCTCTGTAAGCTTTTCTTTGAGAGCGTCTTAGTGATATCATAAAGTTATTTCGCATCCGTCCTCCATGCTGCCAGTTCTGCACTATCAGCCTGTTCATCTATCCCTCTTCTGCGGTCACTTCTCACACTCCTTTTCACTTCCTTATCTGCTGCTCTGTAATCAGCTTGTGCCTGTGCTTTCTGTTGCATGGACCTGCTCTGGTTTACTCTTCCCTAGGCCTCCTTGCTATAGGTGTTCATCTAGGTATGTTCGGACATCCAGTCTTTCCTCAGGCGATTTTTAAAGCTAAAGTTGTCTCTCACTTAACGTCAGTCCACATTTCCTCAATGTCCTTATCCTCAGTCATCTCCAGTTCCAGTGTCATGCGATAGTCCTCGAAATTGCTTTCAAAGAGAAAGAAAGTGTGAATCAATATTTTCTCGTATAAGTGGATGTGAGAAGTATATCTGAGAAAGGATTGTCCTGCAGACACACATGTGCAGATGACTTGAAAACAATTTCCGGTTCAGAGCATACGACTTCGAATATTTCGTCGGTACGGAGGAGACGGGGGGGGGGGGGTGAGGGAGAGGGTCCACCACCCTCCCAGCCTGCTCCCTTCTTATGTGTAGGGGTATGAGAGAGGTAGCGGAGAAAAAGAATATCGGAAGAGCGGACGTAATTTCCGACGAGGAAATTTGCTAAAGTGGGAAATTTCTTAAGTTCAATTTAAAGAGAAGATAGACAGCAGTAACACAATGTAGGTTTATGTGATGTGGTAAAGCTATTCATAAGGAGAGAACTAACAAGGGGACCACATGGGTATAGGATTTTAGAATTTTTTGATATTTATGGTACGTGAAGTTCTGAACTCAAATAACAATCATCCAAAGAAATTCGACAGAACTCTCAAAAATTCTCGAGAAAATCGACTTTCAAGTTTTGCAAGTACATGCAAGTGCCAATAATTACGAGTAATAGAGTACTAGTGTCTGCTAGTGTAGCTCAGTTGGTAGCGTTCTGGTCTCACAACCATAAGGTCGGTGTTTCGAAACCCACAGCGATAGTTTTTTTGTTTCCTTTTTCTTCGTTGTGTTCGAATACTTGCAAAATTTTGATATACAATGTCAATTTTTACGAAAAATAAACGTATTTCAGTATTCGTAATTTTTTATCTTTTATAAAAGGTAGTCAATAACGATGATTTTAACATACAGCCGCCCAACCAATCAAACTCTTGTGCTAGGAGTAACTTCATGTGAACAAATTTACACAATTTCAAATTTAGTTGCGTAAAATATTTTGGGATCTCTAAATCTACATCTTGAGTCAGTTTTGTCGTCACCTAAAACGAGGGTTGAGTAGATTAGCAGATTAGCTGCTTGGAATGCCATTAGTAGCTACGGAGATGACTTTCCAAAAACAGCGTCGTAGCTCTTCACAAACCATTGTCAACTAATAGTGAGGCCAATATTCTAATAAATAAATTTAACTTCTTGTTCTTAATTGGAACCATCATTTTTAATAACCTTTTATAAAATATAGAAAATTACAAATTAACAAAAATACGTGCATTTTCCTTAAAAATTGCTGTTGCATATTAAAATTGTGCAAGCATTCGAACATAACGAAGAAAAAAATTGTCACAGCGGTACTCGAACCCCTGACCTGAGGGTTTGAAAGCTAGAACGCCACCACCTGAGCTACACCTGGACACGCTGGGGCTGTTTTATTTATTGGTACTTACGTGTACTTGCAAAATTTCAAATTTGATTTTCTGGCGAATTTTTGAGTTGCATCAAATGGCTTTAGCTGATTGTTATTCCAGTTTTGAACTTTACCTACCATAAATATCAAAAAATTCTAAAATCCGATACGCATATGGTCTCCTTGTAAGTTGATATTATGAGAAAAGCGAGGTTAAAATGAGTTGGAAATTTGACAGTGTTTTATGAGCTGAGTTCAAGAGTGCGAGAGTGATGTACACAGCCAAAATTATTGAATGGTGGTCTAATATTAGTCATAATTCAAATTGTTGGCAAAAATCAGGTACGGTAACTCGTCGTTTTAGAAAAGCATTTCAGTATTATTTCCGAAGAAAGCGCATCAAATAAATGTGAATCGAAAAAACAGTGGCATCTCATACAAATTTGTGAGAAAAAGAAATTACTTATGGGCGGAAATATTAAACGAACATATGCTGGCAGATAAATTACAAGGGACAACGAAAAAAGTATAAGCGTCGATTCCAACTTTGTTGCAACAGAACGTGTAAGTTAGGTAGCTAGTTAAGAATGCATGTGCAAAATGTCTTGAAACAAGAGAATATTTTGAGTGCAGAACAACTTCAACTGCCAAACTGATTTGATAGGTTGGTGAATGTAATAGTGTAGAATGAAAAGACTACACAAATCAGGAGGAGATACAACACATAGAACCAAAGGCGACGTGAAGTGAAAAGGAATGGAAAGATAAATGGCGAAAGTTCTTTTATCAGTATCATTAATAAGTGTTTATGAAAGATATTTAAGTATTGTGGGACTAATAGAAGCTTTCATTCTCGTCATTCATGACTGACATGGAAAATACTTGGGCTCGAACAAACACATGAGAGATAATGTAAAGATCCCTTATTGCACTAGTGATACTCTCGCATCTGCAAAAAGCTGCAGTCGTCCGTTAGAGGCCTCTGCGTGTGCCATGCCACATTGCACTTTGACCTGACAGTTCGCCAGTAGGGACGGTGCAGTGTGCCTCCGAAGTTGCGTTTTGTGATGCTATTTGTGTGGTGAAGCGTCAGATGGGGCGGAGATTGGTAATCAATCCTGCTGATGTATTGCGATTGGTTGAGATGAAGTTACGAAGAACCCTTCTTCGTGAAGATGGTATTAGTGTAGAAGATGAACCATTCGCATGCTTTCTCGTATCTGGTATGGTACAGAAATATGAGCATAAGTTAGATACTATTGTAACACTAACACATAATGATGATAATAGGGATGATAATGACGACCAACTCATTGCTAGCGGTAGTGCTACGGTAAGTGCGGGAAGCAGTGGCAGTGAATACCAACAGTCTTCCGAGAAAAAGGTTAAAATTGCAAGTATCATCATGGCTTTTGATGACAATTCGCTAGAGAACATGTACGATGATTATTACATAAGTTATAGTTAAGATATCTGAATTACGTATGGCGTCTACAATTACATCTACAGTGCTATCTAGAGCATGGTTGCAGAGCTTTGCAGAAAAGCGACACCCATCAGCTCATTGAGGTGTACGTAGAGATCATGTAAGCAAACGTTCATACAGATATGTTTGTTCCAGCCCATGTACTTCCCTTGTGAGTGTTGTATACTAGAATGGAATAGATGACTGAGTTAGTGATGTTAAATTATCGGTATTGAAGTACAATTTATTGTAGTGAAACACAGCTCATTCCCTTCAACTGCTCATCCTATTTCCATAAACTTGACATACTGGATAGCCCACTTAAACGTTTCAGCGCAAGTATCTCTGGAACCATAATAAATATTCAAAAGTGTTTGTAGAGCTTATGGGACTTAACTACGGGGTCATCAGTCCCTAAACTTACAAACTACTTATGAACTACTTACAACTAAGGACGGCACAAATATCCATGCCCGAGGGGGGATTCGAACCCCCGACCGTAGTGGCCGTGCAGACCGTGACTGGAGCGTCTCAGTCCCCTCGGCCACCGTGGCCGGCCATAATAAATATTGAAAAACGACTCTGACAGGTATGAATGTTAAGGCAGGGGACCAGAAACCAAGATACAATGAGATATTATTTTGAATCGTAAATATTAATTTCAACACGTTCCTCCGTATTCAATATTTATTTTTTATGCGTCGGCCTAAGGTGATACGTGATAAATGGCAATGCTGTTGGCAACTTTCAACAACGAAGTGTAAATGGCTTCAGTCGTAAACTATAATGTGATGTCTTAAAGACATAACACGAATGCGGACTTAACGGCGACTGCCAGGCATTGACTTAGAGCGACTCAAGGCCACTAGCATAAAAAGAACGACCACGTCTGCAGGATGGCACTTTTTGTGGTGAGAGTCTTGACGCAACTTTAACAGGCAGATGTGCGTACGTTCCCCGGATGACTGTCTGTGGTATTTGTTTAAAGTGGCTGTGGCAACAATGGTACACTGAAGCAGCAGAGTACATCAGGGCAACAATAAAGTATTTTTCTTCCGTGTGATGAACAATTATTTTTTTAAAAAAAAAGAAAAACTTTATTCGAATTTTCAAATACGATGTGCGGTGTTCGTGTTTATTGATTGAACTAACACTGGCGACTGCAAACATCATAGTAGATTATCATAACAGTCAAAACAAACATAAAATACGAGAATGGACTGTGAATACTAAAATGTACACTCGATTCTCGTATTTTATGTTTGTTTTGACTGTTATGATAATCTAGTATGATGTTTGTAACTTTAGTGGAAGTGACTCCTGCTGTTTTCAGCGAGATCTATTATATTTAATGCTGTTGACTGGCCTGTTTTAATACCTTCGTATCTATGATGATGGTCATGGACCGAAACTACTCGATTTTAAGGATGTAATAAAACAGCTGATGGCTGAAGATGCTTTTATTAAATTTTATGATTGTATTGAAGTGTGAAAGTCAGAAAATAATTAATTGTCTGCGAACTATTACTTCCAAAAGGTTAGTAAATGGTGGCAAACGGCTCTTTCTTACATAATTTGTGTCTAATCAAAGTGTTAAGTGTTCCTAGTGTAAAGGTTCAACTGAGTGCTGCGAAATTTAGCGACAGCTTCCAGAAGGTAACGGTAATAAGTCAAAATTGTACAATTTGCTCATGGCAGGGAGCGATCTTATAATTGTATTGAATAGCTTGTTGTCACTCACAACCATACAGTACGGTGGTTCTTTATTTATATATGACTATAAGAGTTTTATATTTGACAACCAAACGGCATATTTTAATGTGTGGCGACCCACCAGTACAATCCAACTGGCTACAATATGCATTTATGTAATAATATTACTATTTAGTGCAAAGACCAGAATATGATGTCTGTGTACATCGAAACCGGTCGTCTCTCATAAATAAAGACAAAATACCGCGATCTTGGCATTTCATTATTTACAAAATAAGTCAAAATTGATTCAGTGAAGCCACCAGTATGTTTGAGCGGTTAGAGCTATACGTACTCGTTGGTGGTCCAAATATCGGTATGAATGTGGGTGCCTTAACCATGGGTAGGTAGTCGTAATGAGGACAAATGTATTTACAGCTATCGATGTGTGTGTGTGGGGGGGGGGGGGGGGGGAGTCGCAATGATGCTAAATGTTGTTGTGACTTGGGGGACACCCTGCGTCCATGGCGTGCTGTTTTAGGTTTGAGGAGAGTATTTTGGCAGTTTCAATTTTGAATTTCATGATAATCGCCGCCTCTCAACCTAGAAAGTTCTCCCTTGATAAACATATATAATGGTTCAACTTCTCAGAATGTTTTGTCTTCCGTTTGAGAAACCATTGTATAGTGATTTTTTAAATTCTTTCTTTTTGTGTTTGTGTTAAAGTATTTATTTATAATTATTTTTGATCCCTTTGTTTATTAATTGTTGATAACTGATTCATTCCTTAATATCTTTAATTGGTTCATCCTCTCAGAAGGATTCCGCTTCCGTTCGTCTGTCCACTTCCTACCTGGCTGTTGCGTTGTTCTTTGCTCAGACTTCACAGTCATGGTTTTACTTCGGTACACGTTGCGGTCTTTGAGATTTTCTATCTTGATCTGTTGCATGTCCTTCTGGGCCTTATTTTGCAACTCCGTGCTTAGAACGGATGGACCGATTTGTCTTGTTTTTGAATTATTAATTGACAGAGTGAGGTTTTTATCGAAAGATAAATTTCAAAAGTTGCACCTGAATTTGTCTTTGCATTTTTCTACGAACTCAATACCACAACTTACGATTCGAATACCGGATGTGGGAATTTCTCTTTTATTTTTATAATCCCTGAAGGGATTTCGGGAAAAATGGGATAGGAAAATCGGAAAACTACGACAAACTGCCAATCATGTTGGTGCTGTCTTAGTCTTAACTGACAGTAGAAACGATATACTAGCTTTGAGCGTTTATCAGAAATTTGGAACACACATATATTTATGGAAAAGGTTATTATACACTGCAGGCCACAGTATGGGGTATGATGGGTGAACCTTATTTAAAAAAATATCACCTCAGTTTGACGAATGACCATGTAAGTTGGCAAATGTGTGTATGCTTTCATGCAGAAGGTTTCTATAGTCAGTAAATCTGTGTACATTGCATGGTGGATGTTACTTTGTTGTAGACTTCGACACCACTTGGCTGATCACAGATAAAGTCGGCCAGTGTACGTACTGTAAATTGTATAGTTGGATGATTGAGTGTCTGGACTGAGATCAGGGAGGGGAAGTTGAACTGAGAGAGAGAGATTGAGAGAGAGAGCATTAGAGAGGATAAGAGAGACAGAGACAGGAGGAGGCAAAGGATAGAGAAGGGGCGACGAGAAAGGCCAAGACAAGAGGGGAAAGTAATGGTCAGGAGAGTAGAGGAGATTGGTAGAGACAGGGAAGAGAGGAGGCAGTTGAACTGGGTGGGCGGGGGATCCAGTGAGCAAAAAATGGGGACCGGAACTTATGAAGGTGGAGGAAGAGGCGATGGACGAATAAAAAATTCAATTAAGTGCATAGTATTCATGGAGCACACGTCACATGCTAGTTGGGGCGATCAAATAATTTAGTAACAATTGCTTTCATGCCAAGATCACTGATTTTGTTTTAATTATGGTGATCGATTTCGGTGCTCTATTGGCATCATAATCTGATCTTCAAAACTGAGTTTTAAAACATTTTGTACAGAGTAAATGTCATTTTACATAAATTTATTTTACAAGAAATGAACTCTGTAAAAGCTTTAAATTTCAGCTTTCGAAATCAGATGATGATGCCAATCATTAGATGATGATGCCAGTGATAATGCACTGAAACAGATCATATAATTAAAATAAAATCACCGATTAATTACGTTCAAATTACAGAACCATCAGTTTCATAAGTCATGGTTGCAAAATTTTAACACGAATTATCTGCAAGAGAATGTAAAAGCTGCTAGAAGCTGACCTCAGTGAAGATTAGTTTGGATTCAAGAGGAACGTAGGAACCCGGTAGGCAATACTTTACGGCTTATCCTAGAAGATAGATTAAGAAAAGGCAAACCTACATATCTAGCTTTTGTAGATTTGGAGAAGGCTTTTGACAATGTTAATTGGAATAAACTCTTTCAAGTTCCGAAGCAAGCAGGAGTAAAATATAAGGATCGTAAGGTTATTTACAACTTGTACAAAAACCAGCAGCGGTTGTCAGAGTTGAAGAGCATGAAATGGATGCAGTGGTTGGGAAGGGAGTAAGACAGGGTTGTAGCCTTTCTCCAGTGTTATTCAATTTGTAAATTGAGCAAGCTATAAAGGAAAGCAAGAAGAAATTTGGAGAAGGAATTAAAGTTCAGGGCGAAGAAATAAAAACATTACGTTTTGCCGACGACATGGTAATACTGTCAGAGACAGCAAAGGACCTAAAAGAGCAGTTGAATTGAATGGACAGAGTGCTGAAAGGTGCATGTAAGATGAACATCAACAAGAGCAAAACTAGAGTAATGGAGTTCAGTCTAATAAAATCAGGTGATGCTGAAGGAATTAGATTATGTAACGAAACAATAAAGAAGGTAATGAGATTTGTTATTTGGGCAGTAAAATAACAAATGATGGTCGCAGTACAGAGGATACAAAATGCAGAATTGCAATGGGTAGAAAAGCATTCTTGAAAAAGAGAAATTTGTTAACATCGAATATTGATTTAAGCCTAAGGAAGTCCTTTCTAAAGGCATTTGTGTGGAGTGTTGTATGGAAGGGAAACATGAACGATAAACAGTGCGGACAGGAAGAGGATAGAGGCTTTTGAAATGTGGTGCTACAGAAGAATGCTGGAGATTAGGTGGGTGGATCGCGTAACTAATGAGGAGGTACTGAACATAATTGAGGAGAAAAGGAATTTCTGGCATACCTTGACTAAAAGAATGGATCGGTTGGTAGACATCAAGGAATTGTGAATTTAGTGTTGGAGGAAAGTGTGTGGGGTAAAAACCGCAGAGGAATATCAAGAGCTGGATACAGTAATCAGATTCAGACAGATGTAGGTTGCTGTTCTTATGTGGAGTTGAAGAGGCTTGCTGAGGGTAGGGTATTGTGGAGAGCTGCATCAAACCATTTTCCGGATTGAAGACCACAACAACAACAACAACAATTACGTTCAAAAGGAAAACGCCAAGATCGCAATATGATCAATTAATTTACTGACGACCGGTTTCGATGGACTACCCCATCCTACAAATGTGGTCATATTGTTTAAAAATGGAGGTTAAACAGAATGTGCAACATTGCACTTAGTCAAAATATAAAATATACAAGTTATACTATCAACTGCTTGTAATAGTCTAGTTTAATATATAACATGCATATTTTATATTTTGACTAAGTGCAATGTTGCACATACACAACATGACCACATTGTAGGATTTATATGACCAGACGATGGTGTAATAACCCATTGAAACTGATCGTCAGTAAATTAAATGATCATATGGCGATCTTGGCGTTTTACTTTTGTAGATAACAATTAAGCTGTGCAGATCGCCTCCATCCTACCATGTCAGGTAATGTCAAATTCAGCGGTCTTGACTTGAAACCATTTGTTGCTAAATGGTTAGTGTAAGAAAGTTTCTTCTGTATTACACGTGTCGTTGCTCATCTCAGAAAAAGGGGAGAATAAGACGGACAGATTCGGGGGAAAGAGGGAATAGAAGAAATTAGCTGAAAGGGAAATAGGGGGACAAACAGAAAATAGGGAGAATACCCCGGAGACGCCGAGGTTTTAACTACTAGTAGTAAGATAAGTAAGCTGAACATATTATAGTATTTATTTTTATATCGAATAAGCGTATGTACTCACAGTCAGTCCAAGCAATCTTGTAATTCAGCTCGAAAAAGTGTAATTCTGAAATGAAAGAAAAATTTTCACGTTAGAGGTACCTGTATATTACGTTATCTTCGATTTAAAACTATGCATGAATCAATAATACATTTGCAGGAATCATTCATAATTCAGTGTAAAACGTTTTAGTATCTAACACGTATTCAAATTGTATTGAGATTATTTAGATATGGATTGGGTTACCCATGCTAAAATAGGAGACCCTTATATCCAAAAATGAAATTGTTATTTTTGTGAACATTTATCGATCAAACTGTGATATTACGAGTATTTCCTCATTAATTTTATAATTTGTCACACATTTCAAGCAGCTGGGAAAAGATAATAACAGTTGTTCACAGTGAAGTCTTCGACTACAGGCACCAGTGGACCGGGCAAAGAGTGGAACAGCTATATATATATATATATATATGGCGTGGTGCAAGATAGAACCACGTGACTGTTGCCAAACATTAGCTGGATCTAAATAACAGTTCATCAGTTTTAAAGAAATGAAATTATTCTAAACTAATAATGCCTGCGCGTGAAATATAATATTATTTTAGTTCAGAGGAAGTTATATATAACCAGAAGCGCAGATGGTCAAAACAGATGTTTTTCCAACAATCACGTTGTTTAGCCACAGAGATGTTAGTGCCAAGAAAGTGATTACAGTGCCCTGTTTACGATTACACATATTCGAAGAGTGAAGTGTAGTATAGTGTTCTGGAAAGACCCTAAATCATTCAGCGTATTGCCTATCATATTGTTTGCACAACTGGTTTAGGAAGAGGTGCTTCATGACTGGCAGAATTTGTGTAATTATTTTACTTTACTCGTTTAAGCATTTTATCATTAAATGAACTGGAAACATACGATGTTTTACTATTAATAACACATTTGTCCTTCTTTTTATGGGAGAAATTGAATCATGTAGATTTTTCTCAATTACTGGTACATTCATTGTTGATTGATGAAAGTTAATTTTAGTATGGTTTACTTACGAACGGCTCCTTCGAGTAAAGCCAGTATACCACGTACCTGCAACAAAAGAAAAATACAGAATCAAGATGTGGCATTCTTTGTATTAGTTAATATTTAGTGATGTGCCTTTAATAATGTCATACGTTCTGAATGAAAAGTATGCTTTAGCCACACGAGTCGTCCCCAATCCACGTGCCGTGAGAAATACTTCATGTACCACACAAACAATGAATAAAACCATAGGAAAATTTATAATCACAAGCTTTTTTGGGAAAATTCTTTAACGCTTCCATTATGTTTGCAAGTCGTAAGAGTGTGATAAATCTTGTTTTGCTCTTCCGAATTAACTGAATACTATCTCATTACTATCCTCTCACTTTCACAACAATGTAGCATGATTGTTGGAACATAATTAATTAACTCTTTGCGCCAACAGTTCAATAAATTCCAAATACCATTTACATATTAAAAGATTTAGTTAATGCTACTGGATGAGAAATGCTTCTACAGGAAAATCCATTATTGAGATGTCCACAAATCACCTGATGCATACTTTCAAAATTTACTCTTCATAGTAAACATTGGAAAAAACAACAAATTAAATGACACAGCCTCTGACTTGTTTAATGTTCTGCTTTCAGGAAGTAACGCGATCTGATTACCGAAGCAAATGACTGACCACGTCGTACTGTAACTACGAGGAGAACTACACAGAAACATAGTGCCACAATCAACTGGCGTCGTACTCGGCAAAATGCAACTAATGTTATATTAACTGAGGAGAATGCCGGAGCAGGTGTAATCTCGCTGTAAAGCAAATGCGGAGTGGAACACTTAGGGCCCCTCACACTACTGCGTCGTTGCGGCCGTGCAGATTCTCTGAATATACGAAATCCCTTTGGACAGCGACAACTGTCCATAGTCTTCTAACAGATAAATATTCTGATTTTACTGTGCATTACAAAGTGCTCTTCAGCCGATAACCGAAGTTAAAGAATGACTTTACGAAAGAACTAAAGATAGAGTTCCTCGATACATTGTCTTTCGAGCGCAAGACGCCAACTCAAGACCCGTTCGTGAAATTTCACAATAGTCTTATGTGCATCGCGAGAGCAGCTTGTCAAATGTCGAAAGCACAGACATAAATACCCTCTTCCAGCAGCGAGCCTCTTCCTAGCTATTTTCCGTTCTTCTTCTTACAGCAACATGGAAACGAATCAGCAGACAAACGGCCCAAACTCGCCAATCGCCGGTGCCGGTTCCCCCACTTCGTTTCCTCGTCCAGGAACGTCCTTGCATCGACTTTGCTTTCTCACTTGTACCAAGCTGCTACAATCTTTTCCACAATAACAAGCATAAGCGAACCTGAAATTTCACACAGTCTTGTGTGCAAATTAAACGAATTCAACCAGAAACTAAATGTACCATGAGAAAGTGTCATCTGAGTGGTGAGAGCTCTTCGGCTCGTTAAGTCCGGATGCAGTCTTCACTCAGTACAGGCAGGGCAGATCAGTGCAGCGCGTAGCACCCACACAACACGTGCTTCGAGTCCACTGCGAACCTGTCGATACAGTTACATTTAAATCGTGAGTGTATAATAAGAGCAATCAAACGTCTCTATCGAGCAACAGGCAAGAACTGAAAGAAAATACGGCCAATGTGTTGCCCATGGACGTTCCTTATCAAGTAATAAGGAAACACTTTCGACTATCGATCAAAAAGATTCACATGTTGATAGAAGAGGACTTCGAAGAAAAGTAGCTTGTGAGACAAAAGAAAAACTAGGGGTATGTTTTATGTCATCATCATCATCATCTTGTACAGTTTCCAGCCACACGATGTGTCTGTTTGGAACACAAGCCTCGACACTTCGTCCTGTCTTCCACCATCTCTCTGTTTTCACTTTGTCCCAGTCCTCTCTTCTCTTCTCTTCTTGACACGATTCTCCACTCCTTTCAGCCATCTATCCCTTCGCGTTCCTGTTGGTCGTTTTTTCTGTATCTGTATTTCGTGTACCCTCCTGGAGTCCTCGTCTCCACCATTCTCCTTAAATGGCCATACCAGTGCAGCCTTGATCTCTCTATCCGATCCTGTAAGAGATCCTGCCTCACTATTTCCCTGACCTTCTCATTCCTTATCCTGTCTCTTCTTGTTACTTATTGTGTTCGTGTGGTGTCTGCTCTTTCGGGCGTCCGAAAGAACAGACACCACTCCAATGCAATAAGTATTTAAACGTGACGACGGCGTTAGCTTCAGTTACTTCACCGCAGATGCGGTCATACGTCCGACCTCGCACTCGAATACGTAATGGCGAGTGTAAGAGGGCACGGAAAATAGGGGCGCTACAAACATAGCGCGCGACTTGCTGGAGGCGAGCACGGGTGGCCAAGTGGTTAAGGCGACCTCTGGTCCGAAGCGGGAGATCTGGGCTCGATTCTCGGTCCGGCTCCCATTTCAATTGTCGCCATTGCTTAATATCAATGCCCAAAAGCAGCCACTGTCAATCCTTTCTTTCGTATCCTTTTTCCTTCCCTTCCTTTAACAATCATTTGCAAAATCTTCTAGTTACTCCTATTCTGCTTCTTAGAAATTTCATTTCATCTGCATGTATTTTGCTCCTATCTCTTTTCTTTGTCTCCCATGTTTCTGATGCATATGTCAATAACGGAACATAATATTTTGCTATAGCACTCCTTTACATTTTTGTGGTGGATCCTTACTCCACACTAAACTGCTAATACTTCTCAGAAATACTGACACGTTATATAGTCTCCTTCCATGACACGAAGTAGGGGACCGCCTGTGAGGGTGAAGTACAGTGGGGACTTCGTCTTCCCTGGGACCCTTACGGTAGCTGTGAAGGCTCTACAGGAACCCTGAAAAGTTGCAGCTGACGGGGCTCTGGTGAAGCTGCGATAGGCCCAGCAAGCCATTAGGGGATTTGGTACATTGCTTCCAAAATAGGAACTGGCCTCGAAGTGGACGGATGTACAACACGACGAATCAGCTGTACAAACGGACTGAGAATTGGAACAGTTGACCCCCATTAACCACAGATATTGCCGAGGTGGGGTGGCTTGCGTGCCTCAAAGATGCAAATAGCCGTACCGTAGGTGCAACCACAGCGGAGGGGTATCTGTGGAAAGGCCAGACAAACGTGTGGTTCCTGAAGAGGGGCATCAGCCTTTTCAGTAGTTGCAGGGGCAACAGTCTGGATGATTGACTGAGCTGGCCTTGTAACATCAGCTAATGTTACTTTGCCACACAGTTACTGCGAACGGCTGAAAGCAAGGGGAAACTACAGCCGTTACTTTTCACGAGGACATGCAGCTCTACTGTATGGAAATATGATGATGCCATCCTCTCGGGTAAAATATTCCGGAGGTAAAAAAGTCCCCCATTCGGATCTCTGGGCGGGGACTACTCAGGAGGATGTTGTCATCTACGGATCGGAGCGTGGAATGTTAGATCCCTTAATCGGGTAGGAAAATTAGAAAATTTAAAAAGGGAAATGGACAGGTTGAAGTTAGATATAGTGGGGATTAATGAAGTTCGGTGTCAGGATGAACAGGATTTCTGGTCAGGTGAGTTCAGGATTATAAGTACAAAATCAATTGGAGGTATCACAGGAGTAGGACTGATAATGAATAAGAAAATAGGAATGCGGGTAAACTACTATGAACAGCACAGTGATCGCATTATCATTGTCAAGATAGATACGAAGCCAACACCGACAACAGTAGTACAGGTTTATATGCCAACTAGCTCTGCCGATGATGTGGAGATAGAAAACATATATGAGGAGCTAAAGGAAATTATTCAGACAGTTAAGGGAGTGGAAAACTTAATTGTGATGGGAGACTGGAATTCGGTAGTAGGAAAAGGAAGAGAAGGAAAAATAGTGGGTGAATATGGACTGGGCAAAAGGAATGAAAGAGGAAGCCGCCTGGTAGAATTTTGCACGGAACATGATTTAATCGTAACAAACACGTGGTTTAAGAATCACAAAAGAAGGTTGTATACATGGAAGAGACCAGGAGACACCGGAAGGTATCAGATAGATTTTATAAAGGTAAAACATAGATTCCGGAACCAAGTTATAAACTGTAAGACATACCCAGGGGCAGATGTAGACTCTGACCATAACTTGTTGGTTATGAACTGTAGGCTGAAACTGAAAAAAACTGCAGAAAGGTAGGAAAATAAGGTGATGGGACCTAGATAAATTGAAGGAACGTAAAGTTCTGGAGAATTTCAGAGGGAGATTTAGGCAACAATTGACAGAAACAGGGGGAAATAAAACAGTAGAAGAGGAATGGGTAGCATTGAGAGATGAAATAGTGAAGGCAGCAGATGACAAAATAGGTAGAAAGGCAAGACCTACAAAAAATCCTTGGGTATCACAGGAAATACTAAATTTAATTGATGAAAGGAGAAAATATAAAAATGCAGTAAATGAAACAGGCAAAATGTAGTACAGACGACTAAGAAATGAGATTGACAGGATGTGCAAAATGGCTAAGCAGGAGTGGCTAGAAGCCAAATGCAAATCTGTAGAAGAATGTATAAGAAGGGGAAAAGTAGATACCGCCTACAAGAAAATAAGAGAGACATTTGGGGACAAGAAAAGCAACTCTACGAATATCAAGAAAGATGGGAAACCAGTTCTCAGCAAAGAAGGGAAAGCTGAAAGGTGGAAAGAGTACATAGAGCAGCTCTACAAAGGAAATGAACTTAGAGACGATGTTGTAGGAAGGGAAGAGGAAGTAGATCAAGATGAAATAGGAGATACTATACTGAGAGATGAATTTGACAGAGCCTTGAAAGGCCTAGGTCGGAACAAGGCCACTGGAGTAGATGACATACCCTCAGAGCTATTAAAATCTCTGGGAGAGCCAGCCATGACAAAACTATTTGAACTGGTGTGTAGGATGTATGAGACAGGCGAAAGACCCTCAGACTTTAAGGAAAGTGTAATAATCCCCATTCCAAAGAAATCAGGTGCAGAAGCTGACCTCGGGGAAGATCAGTTTGGATCCAGGAGGAACGTAGGAACCCCGGAGGCAATACTCACTTTACGTCTTATCTTAGAAGATAGATTCGGGAAAGACAAAACTTCATTTTTAGCTTTTGTAGATTTGGAGAAAGCGTTTGACAATGTTGACTGGAATACACTCTTTCAAATTCTGAAGTCAGCAGGGGTAAAATACAGGGAAAGGAGAGTTATTTACAACTTGTACAAAAGCCAGACCGCAGTTATTAGACTCGAAGGGCATGAAAGGGAAGCATCAGTTGGGAAGGGAGTAAGACAGTGTTGTAGCCTTACTCCGATGTTATTCAATTTGTATATCGAGCAGGCGGTGAGGGAAAGCAAGGAAAAATTTGGAATAGGGATTAAAGTTCAGGGGGAAGAATTAAAAACATTGCGTTTTACTGATGACATTGTAATTCTGTCAGAGACAGAAAAGGACCTGGAAGAGCAGTTGAATGGAATGGACAGTGTGTTGAAGAGAGCGTATAAAATGAACATTAACAAGAGCAAAACAAAAATAATGGAATGCGGTCTTAGAAAATCAGGCGATACTGAAGGAATTAGATTAGGTAACGAAACAATGAAGGTGGTGGATGAGTTTTGTTACTTGGGTAGTAAAATAACACGCGATGGTCGCAGTACAGAGGATATAAAATGCAGAATGGCAATGGGAAGAAAAGCATGTTTGAAAAAGAGAAATTTGCTAACATCGAATATTAATTTAAGTGTAAGGAAGTCTTTTGTGAAGGCATTTGTGTGGAGTGTTGCCTTGTACGGGAGTGAAACATGGACGATAAGCAGTGCGGACAGGAAGAGAATAGAGGCTTTTGAAATGTGGTGCTACAGAAGAATGCTGACGATTAGGTGGGTAGATCGCATAACTAATGAACAGGTACTGAACAGAATTGGTGAGAAAAGGAATTTTTGACATACCCTGACTAAAAGAAGGGATCGCTTGGTAGGACACATTCTTAGACATCGAGGAATCATAAATTTAGCATTGGAGGGAAGCGTGTGGGGTAAAAATCGCAGAGGGAGACCAAGAGACGCGTATAGTAAGCAGATTCAAGTGGATGTGGGTTGCCGTTCTTATGAGGAGATGAAAAGGCTTGCTCAGGATAGAGTAGGGTGGAGAGCTGCATCAAACCAGTCTCCGGACCGAAGACCATAAAAACAACAATTAAAAATCAGAATTATTTGGTTCTCGATTCTTCTATAATTCAATTCAATAATTGAAAAAACATCTGATATATTTAATCATGAATGTATTGCAGTTTATACGATCAGAAACACTTTCCTCTTCAGTGACACCCGCTATGCTTTTGACATTTCTTTGCTTGAATGTTACATTGACATGAAGAATTTATGCCGACCATACTTTCCTTGTTAAATTGCATTAGCACATAAAGTGTATCTTTCCTTACCCTTTTATTCGCAGCTCTTTATGGTCTCGAGTACGATGATATTGGCTTCTGCACTTTACTTCTTCTTTCGACGCGGCTGTTCTTGAAAATCCAGTATTTCATTTCATTGCGTTTGTGTGATGAACCTGCCATTATTTCTTAGTATAGAGCTGGACAAGAATACAAGAAGACCCCTGATGATAATGAAAATCCTTACGCATCCTTCCTGGCATCGTCCAGCTGCTCATTCAGATGTAAAAGGAATTATAATCGCTGTATGATGGCAGTCAAGGCTGCACAGTAGAGTTGTGATTTATCGCCGACCACATACTTATTTTGTAAGATACTGACCTATCCTCCAGCATGCTGTAAATTAGTGAAGGAATTTTCACTTACGTACTTCATTTATGACTGTCACAATTTTTCGTGACAGTGGGGACTATAGAGCAAAAAACTAACAGTCAACCTCGTCAGTTGAGGTCCCAAAAATTTAATTAAAGAAGTGAAAGACCATAACCCAAAAACCAAAACCAAATAAAAAATTAAAGACAAAGGCAAAAAACTTGGTCAAACCAAATATATAAGATTGTCATTCTTTTTATTTGAGTAAATTATTTCCAGCTTCGGTTCGTATCGACAGAGTACGAGGAAGAGAAACTAGAAGCAGCTCCGTATTCGACACAGCCGGCAATAGCGTGCGGCAACATAGTCCAAGTATTCTGTGACGACGTAATGTAAAATTTGCCAAAATTATTACGTGAAAACAAAAAATTAGAGCCTGACGGATATTTAATTTTAAATAAATTCTGGTTCATGAAACTGGACCCAATATGACGAACATTGCGGAAGAAAATTCGCGAAGTTGCAAAAATTACACTACTGGCCATTAAAATTGCTACACCAAGAAGAAATGCAGATGATAAATCCGTATTCATTGACAATTATATTATACTAGAACTGACATGTGATTACATTTTCACGTAATTTGGTGCATAGATTCAGAGAAATCAGTACCCAGAACAACCACCTCTGCTAGTAATAACGGCTTTGATACGTCTGGGCATTGAGTGAAACAGAGCTTGGATGGCGTGTACAGTTACAGATGCCCATGCTGCTTCAACACGATACCACAGTTCATCAGGAGTAGTGAATGGCGTATTGTGACGAGCCAGTTGCTCGTCCACCATTGACCAGACGTTTTCAGTTGGTGAGAGATCTGGAGAATGTGTTGGGCAGGGCAGCAGTGGAACATTTTCCGTATCCAGAAAGGCCCGTACAGGACTTGCAACAAGCGGTCGTGAATTATCCTGCTCAAATGTAGGCTTTCGCAGGGATCGAATGAAGGGTAAAGCCACGGGTCGTAACACGTCTGACATGTAACGGCTGTTGTTCAGAGTGCTGTCTATGCGAACAAGAGGTGACCAAGACGTGTAACCAATGGCACCCCATACCATCATGCCGGGAGATACGCCAGTATGGCGATGACGAATACACGCTTCCAATGTGCCTTTAACCGCGATGTAGCCAAACACGAATGCGACCATTTTGATGCTGTAAACAGAAGCTGCATTCATTCGAAAAATGACGATTTGACATTCGTGCACCCAGGTTCGTCATTGCGCACGCCATCGCAGGCGCTCCTGTCTGTGATGCAGCGTTAAGGGTAACTGCAGCCATGAACTCCGAGCTGATGGTCCATGCAGTTGCAAACGTCGTCGAACTGTTCATGCAGATGGTTATTGTCTTGCAAACGTCCCCATCAGGGGATCGAGACGTGGCTGCTCGATTGGTTACAGCCATGCGTATAAGATGGCTGTCATCTCGACTGCTAGTGATACGAGGCCGTTGGAATCCAGCACGGCGTTCCGTATTGCCCTCCTGAACCCACCGATTACATATTATGCTAACAGTCATTGGATCGCGACCAACGCGAGCAGCAATGTCGCGATACGATAAACCGCAATCGCGATAGGCTACAATCCGACCTTTATCAAAGTCGGAAACGTGATGGTAGGCATTTCTCCTCCTTACACGGGGGACCACAACAATGTTTCACCAGGCAACGCCGGTCAATTGCTGTTTGCGTATGAGATATCGTTTGGAAACTTTCCTGATGTCAGCACGTTGTAGGTGTCGTCACCGGCGCCAACGATGTGTGAATGCTCTGAAAAGCTAATCATTTGCATATCAGTCACATCTTCTTCCTGTCGGTTAAATTTCGCGTCTGTAGCACGTCATTTTCGTGGTGTAGCAATATTAGTGGCCGGGAGTGTATAAATCAGCTGGAAAAATGTTAAATTATGAAGTTACAGGCGTATTGCTTTTTTACGTTTTAAGATATATTAAAAAAACTTTTTAACACTAGATTCTTTACAAGAGATCAATATTCATGTTTCTAAACCCACAAATTGCCGTAATTATGGTAGGATATAAATAAACAAAATAATTGTTCGAAAAATTGAAAAATAATTTCTGCAATATCGCTTGGGAGAATTGTATTTGTGTACACCGCGTGTTATTTTATTTTTATGTATTTTTATTTATTTATTTGCTAAAAACTGGAAGTGTTACAGAGAAGATAAGTACAGACAAGGATTTAGGTTTTATTTGCCTAAATAAAACCAATTTTTTCGAGACTTGTGGGATGACTTGAAATTTCAATCCGCGAAAGAGGTGAACTAAAACTGTGTGGCGACTCGGACAACAGGACAGACTAGGAAGACTACCCGCCCTGCGCCTCGGTTGCGCCATGTGTGATGGGCCCCATTCAAAAGCGTGCTTTACAACTGGAAGACTGCCCCTCCTGATGCGATGGACGAGATCTGGGACGGTCTGCCGGTACTCGTCCTGGCCGCTCCGGACCATGGTGCCATTTTTGAACAAGGCATATATTCAAATGTTCAAATTTTTGTAGATCTATCGGACCAAACTGCATGGTCATCAGTCCGTAGCTTAAACGTAGGTAAACTAACCTGCGGACAAACACACACGCCCATGCCCCAGGGAGGACTCGAACCTCCACGGCGAGCAACCGCGCGCTCCGCAGCGAGACGCTTTAGACCGCTCGGCTACTCCGCCGCGGCAAGACATATATTCTTCCATACGTGCCATGTGATGCTTTGAACTGTCGACGTGAAATCTGTAGGTGTTCCCGAAGCTAACAATGTCTCCTGTCTCAGATGATGCATATGTGCAACGAGCGTGATCTCTGTTACGGTGACAGTGTATGGGAGATGAAGGACAAGTTACAACAGTTGTCGGCTAACTTGCCTAGTAAGAGGATACAGTGACTTCATGGCATTTTCCCAACTTAATCAGTGCAAGGATACGGGACAGTGATTACAGGAATTAGGAGTATCACACCGTGAGCAACTAACATCACTCGCCCTCATCCAGTACAGATTCATTTCTTATCCTCCTCCTGCTTATGGGGACTTTTCTCTCTTTCTACCTCTTTCCTTTTTCTGTCAGTCTGTGTGTCCCAGCCAGACACACTGGGTCACAGAGGAATGACGCCTTTCTCAGAGTCAATAGAAAATAGCCTACCGACTAAAATCATAATATCTAATTCTGTCGTTTGTAGAATTATGAAACCCGGCAGTGAATCAGCAATATGCCATAATTTTCCAATTAAAGTGAGTTTCAGGAAGTTTATGTACCAAAATGTTCAAATGTGTGTATAGCTTATGGGACTTAACTACCAGGTCATCAGTCCCTAAACTTACAAACTACTTATGAACTAGCTAATCCCAAGGACGGCACAAATATCCATGCCCGAGGGGGGATTCGAACGCCCCGACCGTAGTGGCCGTGCAGACCGTGACTGGAGCGCCTCAGTCCCCTCGGCCACCGCGGCCGGCAGTTGATGTACCTGCTGCAGTAGACAGGAGAGTCATACTAACCGAAAAATGAACGAAAGATGCATACGAGATTGTTTGGAGAAGAGTCAGTATTAACTTGTTACTCCATTTCAGTACAATGTATTGTCGAAGGTTCGAACAATATGGCTTTCACATATATAAAGGTTTACGTCTCCGCTGCAGACACATGATGCTGTTCCTGCTTCAAAGGATCTGTTGCACGTAATGGTTAAAATTTAATCACTTTACAATTGATTCTTCACAAAGAAAAAACGTAACAGCCACAGTTTAACTCTCTCGTCACTTCAATAACGAGTGGTTGACAATAAGTACTTCCAATTATTATTTAGAAATTAGAGTCTCCTCCAATAATAACAGTACGTTTGGTAACCGTACGTATTACTGAAGTGTGGTTTTCTCTGATTTTTTTGTTTTGTTTTGTTTTGTTTTTGTTATATTTAGCAGTTAGGCATGTGGTCAGTGGTCCAATAACAACATCATGCTCACGCTCAATACTGAGTTTTGCCCAAATATTCGCCCATGCAGCTTTAATTTCCATTTCCACGAGTACCAGTTTCTTTATCTACTGCGACAGTTACATCAACATAACTCAGATTTAACTGTCAATGACCATAAAACTAATAGAAATCTGTAAATATTAGGCGAAGTTGTGATTAATACTCACTGCTCCACTTTTAATTTAGGTCCTGTCTAAACTACGTTTCAAGGTAATACACCAACTTTCAAAGCCATAACAATATTACTTTAGCACTCTGCTCAATGGTTTCAATTGCAATAATAGGCTGACAGATATCCCGAAGATACTGTAGATGTATTGCATAGCCTTCCTTATATATGCACGTGTCAGTGTTAAGTTTTAACATAATGTTAAGTACTTCGAAATATATAAAAATGTTGTGTTAGTTTGTGTGTGTTTGAAAATCTCAAAAAGTTTTTCACCGATTGAGCCCAAATTTGTCACAACGATGCACTGTAACACAGGAAGGTTTTTAGATACCTATTTATTTAACATGTTACACATAACCTATATATATATATATATATATATATATATATATATATATATATATATATATATATGACACTTATCGAATTTTGGTAACAACTTTTCCGCATTGTAAAATTTATATAAATTCGTATTTGATATATATTTTTTTAAAAGGTATGGAGAATCATGCGCGTAATCTGGTAGTACGTTGTTTCAATATTTCAAAGCATTCGGTCAAGAACTTTCGGAGATATAAGATTCTGAACATAAGGCTAAACATGGTTCCAAGTTAGAGTTCTAAGAAGAGATACAGGAGGGGTAGGCAATGACGAAGAGTAGGAGGGGAGATATACATGTACTTTTTAAATTGTAAACAAGACTCCAAATACCAACTTTAGTAGTTCAGTCTTCAAAACTGGCTTAATAGCAGCATTTTTCAAAAATCTTTTCATCCCCTATTTCACCCCCTTCGTAGCTGATTTTCAGTAAAAGCTGAAACACCTCCTTTTTTTTTTAAAAGTATAACCTAGAATCCACATACCAATTTATGTAGACGTAACTTCAAAACTGACTGAATAACAGCGTATTAAAAAAAATAAAAAAAAAAAAAATAAAAATACTCTTCATATCCTATTTCACCCCCTTAGGGACGGAATATCGAAAAATCGTTTCTTAAACAACGCCAACGTGTAAGATGAACACCCTCTGCAAATTTAAAGTTTTTATCATCAGTGGTTTTGACTGATGAAATGTTCATTTAATGTCAGTCACTCAGAATATTTTATTTTATTTGAAGATATTATGCGTTAGAAGCTGTTGTGATCTCTCTCGAAGGTAGTCTACGCAGTTTGTTATACATCAAGTATTACCAAGCGGAGCGCAGCAGAGTCGCTTACAACGTCGGTTATTAAGTCTGACGACTGGGAGGACGATCCTGCCACTCGACGAATAGATGTACCGTCAACATATAGATTCCATGAGTGCCAAGTAATAGTCCTCCACCGTTCAAACAATCATGTGTGATACTAGATAACACAAACGTCAGGGATATGGATAATCACATACAATTTCGTCACATTTACATTTTTGAGGTAATGATTAAATTTTAACTAAGGCGGCGGCGTAGTATGCTAATGTTGACAATATAATGTTCGTTTTATGAGGATAATTAATTTACTCCCAGGACAAGCTGTCAACCAGAGATCAAGCACAAATTATCTGTTAAATTGTAAACACAAAAGCATGTTCCCCTCAGCCTCTGTCATTGGTTGCTCGGCAATATTTCACTTACGTTGTCAGCGGCGTATAGTTATAATGTTGGCAACGAAATGTTCAGTTTACAAGGATAATTGAGTTATTGACAGTTGTTCGTACAAGCAGTATTAACGACAAAGCAGGATCTGCATTAAATGGTTATTTCATGGGGCAAAAGATAAAAAAGATATTTATTCAAAATATTCAATCTGATAAGAATCTCCTTCAAATTACCATTGCGTTACAGAATACCACATTCCCGAGTAACGATTTTGAACCAGATGTTTTCTAATAATGTGCATAATTGAAGTAGCGGACCTCTAACAATATATATCGAATGTGTGCTTCCAAATCTCTGCCGATAAAAGATGGATGTTTACGATCGTAGAATTACTTGGAAATGAAGGTTTAATTTTACTTACGGCTGCTGCGGCATTCGGTTCCAATGTAATATTTCATGGTAAACACGGAACATTATTAACCTCAGTGTATGTAACTGAGTTTTCAAAGAGTAGTGAAGAGATTTTGCAACATCAGCCGTTGTCGCAAGCGAAATTTTACCGAAATCATTATACAAATATATCAACATGGAAAATGAAGTATCGATTTTAGATTACAATTATACAAGGAGCCCAATGAAACTTACACAATTCAAAAAGCGCTTTGCTATAGATGCGTGCAAAACGAAAACCATGAGTATACGTAGCCATTAAGAGAGTCAAAATGAAGAAGATGTTTTCATATCTGTAGCTCTGATCACGCTTTAAATTCTCCAGCTGCCAAATAAGTGGTACCAACTTCTGCCTTGAGTACCGATCAGGTGGTATAGTAAAAATGCGACACTGAAGTAACTAATTTTCGTGCAAACACTTTTTAGGTACGTTGATGTTTAATGGTTAATATTCAATAAGATCAATCATATATTAGGAGTGGAAATCAAAACACCATAGAAACGAATTCTGAAGAAAACGTTGTTAATGGGCGTCGTTAATTAATTTAATTTTATGTAAAAGTAACTTTGTGATAGTTCTCAGCAGATAACACATAATTTGAAGCAATTTCTTAATTTTTAATTTCTTCATTTTATATAGGTACGACGAGGGAAAGACGATAGTGCATAGAGATAGATGGAGGAGGAGAGGCAAGATGGATGGAAGAAAAGGAAGTGATGAACAGAGGCCGGGGATTACATAGAGGGAGGATGAAGAGGAGAGCAGGAGATAGACACAGCGGATGGGAAATAGATGCAAAGAATGTAGCAAAAGTAGCTTTTTACTAAAGTGAATTATATGTTACATGGTATAGAGTCGGTAAACTGATCTGTATGTTTGTGGAGAAAACAAACGACATAAAAATGTAATCTGTCTTACGGATTTAAAATAATGAGTATCTGCGAAACTATATTTTTATAACTTGCGTTTTACGTAGGCACAGTAGACTAACCAACGATACTGATATGATGAAGCATTTTATCGGTGATTCTATGTTCACATGAATTACTGTATTTCCTTTTCTATTTCTTTCAGATGAGAGTGATCCACCACGAAGCGTGGCCGGGTTTAGCTAGTTTTTAAATATAAGAAAAATATCAATCAAACCTTTTGACTCGATGTAAACCTAAAACATGTAACTTATGTCATATTAAGCAATTTCTGTGTTTCACAGCTCACTGACTGTTTTATATAAACTACTTTAACGTTTTTGAAATGAAATTGGTAATGTACCTGAATGAATTATAATTGTGGCATATGAAGATATTGTCTCATTTATCCGGTATGATTCAATTTACAATCATGTGCGAGAACATAACACTTCCAGGTACGTAAAACGTTCTTAGAAACTAAATAGTTTAGCAATTTGAGAAGAGAGAGTTGTGCACTTACGAGTTCAAAGGTGCCGATCAGAATACTTCCCGTCTGCAGAGAGCATCCACAACAGCAGGAATTCAACATGGGCACCCTCATTGTGACTCTGAAAAAAATAGGAAACTGGCATTAGTGATACAAAAAAATTAAAAGTAACACTTCCTCTATCTTTCTTTCAGTTATAGAAGGAATGGCCCAAACTGACGTAATGAGACATCGGTGTATATTCATATGTCGACGTGTAAAGCTTTATATCAAAATCATAAAGGTGTTATCAATAATTTATCAAAAGTAAGATCATCTCCTTGACGTTTGTATCTCAGCCTTCATTCATTCACTCACAAATGCCTTATTTCTGAATTTTCCTCTATATTTAGGGGATTCTGGATCTGCTAACACGATTGAAACATTAAATTTTTGAAGGTCATTTTCTGTTAAGGAGATAAGCACGATCAATATCGTTCTCACCGTTTAGGATTTGAAAATGCGTTTGCTATTCTTGTTTTGTATTTGCAGGAAAAAATTCAGCTTTCGTCACTGATACATCTACTTTCACGTTTAAGTAAATATTCTACAAATCACGAAACTCCGCATTGTACTTTCTATCACTTCTAGTCATATACTTTGCTATTTCACTCGAATATTTAACGGGAGCATAGCGGCTTTCACTATGCCAACGCACGAACCCCAATTTCACTTACGTGGTCTCGTTCATAACGCGAGTTGTAGATTAGTATTGTGTAGTTCGGAAGAGCGCTCCCACAGGCGAACTACGCGAACTAGTTCGTAGATTCCTCGCCTCTTAGTTCGTCCGCTACTTTTCCGACGACTGTCGGGGAACATCGAGAGGACGAGAGAGCGCGCAGAATCGCGTGTTTCCCTTCTGTCAGTTACCTTCATCTCGAGCTGAGATGCAGCTCAGATGTAGTTTTATAGTTCACTGCCCCAGAAATCTATTTTAAAAATAAAGTATTACGAGTACTCTGTATGCCAAGTAGTTGAATACCATTGTATCACCCATTCGTGTAAATAACTGGTTTATTTCTCTAAGTATTTGATGTCAAATTGCCTAAAAATACGATTAATAGCATACGCTTTGGCAACACTGATTCATTTTATAAAAAAACTCTCATAAAAAAGAGCTTTTTAGTAGCGGTAGCAAAAGCCAAAAAGAGCAGACGAACTAGAAGGAGCGGACGAACTAGGAACAGCGGACGAACTAGGAGTAGCGGACGATTATGCCAAACGTATCTCTCTTCATAGTTCGTTGGATTCTTTCCGAAGACCGACGGGCAATAGCGAGAGGGCGCGTAGCAGAATTAAAAATCACGTGTTTGCCTTCTGCTGATGAGTCATTTCGAGGTGAGCGTCTGCCTGGTAGATTACATAGTTCAGTGCTACAAAATTTGTTTTGATGTGTTCTGTACTCTGCAATATCTGACTAATAAATTCCATAATGCCAAGATATAGAGATAACTCTGAACATAAACGCGAGAAATTATCCACAAACTGTTTCTTTTGGTTTGCGTGATATCGTTAGCGGCTCAAGCAGCAAGCGCACGAAGCAGCTAGGTGGGGGAACTTCCCCCTCCACCTGCACGCGCAGACCACGCCGCTCAGCCGTCACTGGGAGAGGACGAACTAAAGAGCGGCTCTGCCGCGAACTAAAGTCAGCGCTCCCGATCGCGAACTATTATGGGCAAGTCTATTGTACAGGACGTTTTTAGTAGTAGGTTTGCCATATGAGTTCACGGAGCATTCCCGTAAGCGTCATGGAACTCGCACACGTCGACGCTTGTCCTATCCTCGGAGAGAAGGTGATCTGACGTTCTTACGTTTTATCTCATGATAACTACCACTCTAGTAAACTGGAGATGCTTAGACAACAACTTTAATGATCAGATTTTACCATCGGAAGTGATGACTATTTGACAGTCACGCATTTACAAATTAAAAGCTTAGTTCTATCTTTTTTATATTAGACATCGTTATTAAAGTCTGAACGATGGAACTGCGCATTATGTCGGACAAAGTGCATATTATGTCGGACAAATGAAACAATAAACAACGGAGTTCGTAAGTCACAGAGGATATAAATTTTCCTTAGAAAAGCAAACTCCCTTACTAATCGTGGGATATCAAGGACTATCTACCACTACAAACTCGATTGGGTGGCAATAGAGTGGTCATAAAGTCTGTAAGTAAGTAAACACGCAAGCTTTTTATATATTCACAGAAGTATTACCTGTGGTCAAAAGTTGACTAGTTGTGTTTAAAAAGTTACGCCAAGAAATAACGTTATTCCATTACCGCGAAATTTCAATTTCCACTGTTGACAACAAAGTCGATCTCGTAGTTGCACACATTCTTCTCAAGAGCTCTTCTTCTGATACAGTCATTGTCCATGTTTCTGAGCCATACATTACCACAGGTCTTATGACTGTTGGATAGACGGTCACCTTCGATTTTCTGCTCACGTTAGGTAACTGAAGAAAAATCTTCATCAGGGCCTAGTAAGCTTTATTTCCTGCACCAATTTTTGATTTTACTTCTTCTTTTATCCTACTATCCTCCGTAACCAGCACCTCCAGGTATTCGAACTTCTCATATCTTTTATAATTTTCTTTGTTCTACTTAATATATTTCTCTTTAGAAACAGCATTTTTCCTAGAAACAGCCGGCCGCGGTGGCCGAGCGGGCTGCGGCGCGCCAGTCACGTTCTTCACGGCCACTACGGTCGTGGGCTCGAATCCCCCCTCGGGCATGGATATTTGTGCCGTCCTTAGTATTAGATAGTTCATAAGTAGTTTGTACGTTCAGGTACTGATGACCACGTAGTTAAGTCCCATAAGCTCTACAAACATTTGATTTTTTTTCCTGGAAGCAAAGAGATATTGTTTTTTGGTGTTGTTTACTTTAAGTCCCAATTGTTTTGTCTCCTTTTTCCAGTCTGCCAAATCCTCTTTCCAGTTCTTTCAAGCTTCTAGCGAGCATACAGACATCATCAGCATAAGCTAAATTTTGGTACATGCGGTTAAACAGAGTGCTACCTCGAATATCAATCTCCACCCTTCGCATTACTCTCTCTAACACTATGTTGTAGAGTAGCATGGATAGATCACTCTGTCGTAAACCTTGGTTGATCTCAAATTCTTTAGAAAGTTTTCCTTCTATCTTTAACAGGCATTTGTGCTGGTGAGGGTCATTTGTACCAATTCGATTAGTTTACTTGGGAATTCCATCTCCATTAAGGTCTCCTATAGCTTTTTCCTTTTAACACTATGATAGGCCTGTTTACGGAGCCGGCTGCTGATATCTGAGGAAACTGAGATACGTTAAGGCTGGAGATAGGAGTCCGCCCTTTCCATAAACCTTCTTAAAGGGATATCACATTGTTCAAGAAAATTTCGAAAGACTGCAGGTGTTTAAAATATTCTTTTAAAGGGCTGCTATTTTTAAGACGATTAAAAATATCCGCATTCTGCTTCTGAGGTCAACAGAAAAGCCTGACTGTCGACAACTTTCGTAAGTTTGTGGCGCAACTGGAAGTACATGAAGTAGAAGTATGGCGACAGATCTCTGCGAGTAGAACGGGTTGTGGGGCAATGAGTTGGAGGTGATGTTTAAAGAGGATCGAATGGTCCTCTGTGTCCAATAAAATGGATTTTCCACCTTACGAAGTCCAGGATCCTCAATAGTAGGGTTTCCTATAAGAGTGTTCCGGTTGTGTGACTATGAGTGTGTTTAATGAATTGAAAGGTATCTTTGTGTGTGACAAACCTATACGGCCGGTAAGTAATTTCTCTCATGCCTTAAACTTTTCACCCCCCGAGTACAGCTAAAACCTCACGTTCTGAATTATTAGCTATATTAGCTAGATTATTCATATTTCTTCTTATAAAGTTTCTTCTTATATAATTTCTTCTTATACAGTTTCTATTGCTTCAATCAACATGGGACTTATTACGTGTCATAACTAAAGCCGGGAATTTCATGCAGTGTCAAACTATTAAACATGCATGTATTCATTCAGTATCAAAGCGCTAAATATGCACACTCCGGCAAATAAAGTTAAACATATGCGGTATAAAAATTCCTTTCTGATTTCTTCGAAAGCAGTACACAATAACCAATTTCTCCAAATGTTATTCACTTATGTTCTTACGTTTATGTCACAGAACATATATGTGCATTGCATAATGTAGTTGGATGTCGGATATTATGTTGAGTGTACTTTTCTAAAAATAATGTGAATGTGGGATTCACTCACTTTTCAAGCGGTTTGTTTGCATTTGTTAATGAATCACACAGTTCAGAAAAATTCTGCATTTATCACTCTTAGGTGGTGTTTCAGAATTAAACGATTAAACGATTAACGCACTGTTTTTTTTTTTTTTTTTTTTTTTTTTTTTTTTTTTTTTTTTTTTGTAATCCAGCAGTTTTATCTCTGCAGTAAGACGCAAAGAAGCAGTGGACCATATAAAGAAAAAATCAGTACGGTATCTGAATTATTTCAATGATGCGTGATGGCATCGCCGTGGTAGACATTCATACAGTGGCGCAGCCATAATTTGGTTCCGGGGGGTGGGGGGGGGGGGGAAGAGCAAATATTTTAAAAAGAAAGCCTACTGAATTTCTTAATCTCTGACTTATTTTTACACTCTTTTATAATTTAACGAATTATACTACAAAAACAATTGCACAATCGCGGCGACATTAAAACCGCTCACAGTAACAGCAGCACACGTTCTCAGTGGCGGCATTATGTTGGTGACCCATTGTCCCGTTCACTTGTGCTTGGTAAATTATAGTTACGCTGTGATTTATTGCGTGTGTACTATTTCAAATTTCCGGTGCCGGCCTGTTTAACAAACTAAAAAATGAAAATAATAAGAAATATTAAATTAAAAAAATCTTTCGGAGGTGCTGCGGGGGGGGGGGGGGGGAATCCTTCAGCCCCAATGCCCCCCCCCCCCTCTCCCGAATCGTGGCTGCGCTGCTGCGGTTATTCTTCAGTGTATTGGTGAATGGACTGGGGTGTTAGTGCTGCGAGGTTCGTGTAGATATTTTTTTTTTAAGGGGATATATTCTCTTTTATTTAATGCCAACAATAAAAAGGTGTAAGGAGTGTCATTAATTGTGTCTCTCATTTTATTTATTTTTACATTACTTTTTTATTTTAACACCGAAATGGAATAGACGTCCCAAAGGATGGGGTAGTTTCATTATCGACTGAGACTTTTCTAGGTGTGTTATGAGCAGCGGTGTGTTTGAAATGCTTTAACTAGTTATCAAGAAAAAAGCAGCGTGAATTTTAGTGCTGGGTGTCGACGGTTCTAATCTCCATCCATTAAAGTTGCAAATCAAGATGTGAAATGTAGCTGAGAGAGTGTGTGGCGATTTACAAGCCGTTTGACACATTGCGATGGTGAGCAAAAGTGTCATGAAATTTGTTCCGAATTAGAGATCAAAAAACATACCTTACATTTCACATCTTCAGCTCTGCTCTTTGTTACGCAAGTTACGACATCTTTCCGTTTAGGATCGCAGGTCGCCAAGATTTTACACCACCACAGAGGTTGGCTGAAGGTAAATTCCAACCATATTTAAATTTCAGTTCAGGATCAGCATCGGTGCCCGTCACCCTTTCAAAAATATACGTGCACAAAGACAGTTGATGACAGACTCAGGTACATGCAGAGACACAACTCCTTAACTGCCTTAAAGTATGCGGCGTTACGCTGATTCTCTAGCACTTACTCGAGAACCTGTGAGACGGTGAGAATTTTTTTTCCAGAATTGTGGTAGTGTAATTACAATTGTTCAACCTTGTCACGACGCCATAAGAAAATGATATTTTCTTAAAGTGGCCTATTCCACTTTCTTGACTCAAGGATTTATAGCAGTGAACGGGAATATAGAGGGTGACAATCATTGAAAACGAAACGACATGCAAACGCTTTATTCAGCATGTAAACTTCACTATAGATATTCATATTTAGGCTATGAAATGTTCGATATTATGTCCTCCGTGGAGATGATCAAGCACAGAGGAATAGCGAACTTCTACGTGACCCGTTTAAGGGTCGGAACATCGATGTTGGCGACACTGTTTTCAGCTCAGCAATGGCTTTTCGGTTACTGGTGTAGAATACACCTTGTTTTTTAATATAGCCCTACAAAGGAGTCGCGTGTATTTTGATCCGGATAAAATGGCGACCAATCGAGGCCAATGAAAGTGGGCTCTGTGTACCCCAAAGTCAGAATGCTGCCCCCAAAGATTTCCTGCAGGAAATCACAATCTCTGGTACTTGGTTGGTGTCGAGATCCTTCCTGCTTGAACGGCTTGTTAATGGGGATGAAATAATCTGCCAAGGCTTCACGTACCGATCCGTAGTCTCCGTGACATGAGGGAATATTACACTGATTATTCTGTGACTGAATATTGAACACCACAGTCACCCGCTGGGGACCAAGAGTCTTCTCAATAGCGAAATAAGGATTTTCCGTGCCCCAGATGCGCCAACTTTGCTTATTGAAGAACACGTCCAAATGGAAGTGGGCTTCGTTCGAAAACAAAACCACACTCACATGCGCATGCGCTGAGTGATTCTCACGTCGCCCCGCGACGAGACGTGCAGGTGAACGTCGTAACGCAAACTGTTCAGAAGTTATGAATTCTTTATTTTATAAAAAATCTATAATAGTGGCTTTTTTTAATGACTGATGTGTGGGAAATTTACATAAATGAGTTTTGGAAGAAATCTGCTTTCAGGAACATTCCGTCAACCGTTTGTTTGAATGTCTTATCGGTTTTGGCAATACACTACAACATGTTCAACCGGGGTTATGCGGGCATTAACGTGAGGTTTCGTAGAAATATTTTCGTGTAATAGACTTCATTAGTCAACCGCAAATCTCAAAAAAAATTCCTTAGAAAGTAATTCGCTTCGCATCTTTTCATAATTTTAAGGTGGTCTACGCCACAGTGTTAACAAGTACGGCCTTTTATTTTAAATTTTTGTAGTGTTGATCCATTAGTCGAGCAAGCTTAGTCTTCATTGAGTACAGTCGGTGCATAAAGTGTGTGATTTGTGCCGTGGATAAGAGGAAGGAGCGTGTGGCATGGGTGGAGTGCTGTGATGCAAGTGTTTCATGAGGTTCCTGTTGTTAATGTTCTCGAGACACATATACGACGCTGTGTGTGTCATATAGTATGACGTAATAGATCACGGATCACTCGAAAGTTACGTCACTAGCTTGCCCTTGTTAGTCCAAGCAGCGGGTCACGTCATTCTGTGCTATCTACTATCAAATTTATGGGTCACATTATTCTTACTGTCTGCCAGTAAGAGTTGAACCGTCAGCGCATCCTAACTTATGCTTCCGACGATAAATTCTTTTGTAGTTAGCTCATTCCATGTCACTGTAACACACTATCTGGACAAAGAAATGCAGGTTTCGGCCGCCACCGGCCACCTTAACTTTAAAAATTACAAAATGGATGCTTCAATTCAATTCTAAAACTCAAGATACCTCTTTGTCACCCACATGGGTCGTATTGGAAAACAAAGTAATTTGAAAGCGAGTATTTGAGTCATAATTTACGTCGCTGTACGAGGGAAATGTACTTCTTTCCAATACTTTTCTTTTTTAATATAACACAGAAATGAACTAACGTGGTAGCATTAATGTCCAGAGTGTGGGATGCGTGATTTCCATGCGTAACAGCACCAACGTTCAGTTCCGCCTGTGGCCACCAGGTGCCTTGATACGTCTTCGTGATTCACAGGACATGTATAGCAGAGCTCAGCGTTGCTTAGTTTTAGGAGGTGACTATTTCGAAGGATAGAAAGGCAACTCTAGTTAATAGTAGATCTACGTTAATGCTATACGAGTGTTCAGCGTAATATACAGGGTGTTACAAAAAGGTGTTACAAAAAGGATTAGTGAAGTTCGGTGGCAGGATGAACAGGATTTCTGGTCAGGTGAATACAGGATTATAAATACAAAATCAGTTGGGGGTATCACAGGAGTAGGACTGATAATGAATAAGAAAATAGGAATGCGGGTAAATTACTATGAACAGCACAGTGATCGCGTTATCATTGTCAAGATAGATACGAAGCCAACACCGACAACAGTAGTACAGGTTTATATGCCAACTAGCTCTGCCGATGATGAGGAGATCGAAGAAATATATGAGGAGCTAGAGGAAATTATTCAGACAGTTAAGGGAGAGGAAAACTTAATTGTTATGGGAGACTGGAATTCGGTAGTAGGAAAAGGAAGAGAAGGAAAAATAGTAGGCGAATATGGACTGGGCAGGAGGAATGAAAGAGGAAGTCGCCTGGTAGAATTTTGCACGGAACATGATTTAATCATAACAAACACGTGGTTTAAGAATCACAAAAGAAGGTTGTATACGTGGAAGAGACCAGGAGACACAGGAAGGTATCAGATAGATTTTATAATGGTAAGACATAGATTCCGGAACCAGGTCCTAAACTGCAAGACATACCCAGGGGCAGATATAGACTCTGACCATAACTTGTTGGTTATGAACTGTAGGCTGAAACTGAAGAAACTACAAAAAGGTAGGAAAATAAGGAGATGGGACTTAGATAAATTGAAGGAAAGTGAAGTTCTGGAGAATTTCAGAGGGAGATTTAGGCAACAATTGACAGAAACAGGGGGAAATAAAACAGTAGAAGAGGAATGGGTAGCACTGAGAGACGAAATAGTGAGGGCAGCAGAGGACAAAATAGGTAGGAAGGCAAGACCAACAAAAAGTCCTTGGATATCACAGGAAATACTAAATTTAATAGATGAAAGGAGAAAATATAAAAATGCAGTAAATGAAACAGGCAAAATGGAGTACAGACGACTAAAAAATGAGATTGACAGGAAGTGCAAAATGGCTAAGCAGGATTGGCTAGAAGCCAAATGCAAATCTGTAGAAGAATGTATAAGAAGGGGAAAAGTAGATACCGCCTACAGGAAAATAAAGGAGACGTTTGGGGACAGGAAGGGCAGCTCTACGAATATCAAGAACTCGGATGGGAAACCAGTTCTCAGCAAAGAAGGGAAAGCTGAAAGGTGGAAAGAGTACATAGAGCAGCTCTACAAAGGAAATGAACTTAGAGACGATGTTGTAGGAAGGGAAGAGGAAATAGATGAAGATGAAATAGGAGATACTATACTGAGAGATGAATTTGACAGAGCCTTGAAAGACCTAGGTCGGAACAAGGCCCCAGGAGTAGATGACATACCCGCAGAGCTATTAAAGTCTCTGGGAAAGCCAGCCATGACAAGACTATTTGAACTGGTGTGTAGGATGTATGAGACAGGCGAAATACCCTCAGACTTTAAGAAAAATGTAATAATCCCCATTCCAAAGAAATCAGGCGCAGACAGGTGTGAAAATTACAGAACCATCAGTTTGATAAATCATGGTTGCAAAATTTTAACACGAATTATCTACAGGAGAATAGAAAAGCTGGTAGAAGCTGACCTCGGGGAAGATCAGTTTGGATTCAGGAGGAACGTAGGAACCCGGGAGGCAATACTCACTTTACGTCTTATCTTAGAAGATAGATTAAGGAAAGGCAAACCTACATTTTTAGCTTTTGTAGATTTGGAGAAAGCTTTTGACAATGTTGACTGGAATACACTCTTTCAAATTCTGAAGTCAGCAGGGGTGAAATACAGGGAAAGGAGAATTATTTACAACTTGTACAAAAGCCAGACAGCAGTTATTAGACTCGAAGGGCATGAAAGGGAAGCATCAGTTGGGAAGGGAGTAAGACAGGGTTGTAGCCTTTCTCCAATATTATTCAATTTGTACATCGAGCAGGCGGTGAAGGAAAGTAAGGAAAAATTTGGAATAGGGATTAAAGTTCAGGGGGAAGAAATAAAAACATTGCGTTTTGCTGATGACATTGTAATTCTATCAGAGACAGCAAAGGACCTGGAAGAGCAGTTGAATGGAATGGACAGTGTGTTGAAGAGAGCGTATAAAATGAACATTAACAAGAGCAAAACAAAAATAATGGAATGCGGTCTTAGAAAATCAGGCGATGCTGAAGGAATTAGATTAGGTAACGAAACAATGAAGGTGGTAGATGAGTTTTGTTACTTGGGTAGTAAAATAACATGCGATGGTCGTAGTACAGAGGATACAAAATGCAGAATGGCAATGGGAAGAAAAGCATTTTTGAAAAAGAGAAATTTGCTAACATCGAATATTAATTTAAGTGTAAGGAAGTCTTTTCTGAAGGCATTTGTGTGGAGTGTTGCCTTGTACGGGAGTGAAACATGGACGATAAGCAGTGCGGACAGGAAGAGAATAGAGGCTTTTGAAATGTGGTGCTACAGAAGAATGCTGAAGATTAGGTGGGTAGATCGCATTACCAATGAAGAGGTACTGAACCGAATTGGTGAGAAAAGGAATTTTTGGCATACCCTGACTAAAAGAAGGGATCGCTTGGTAGGACACATTCTTAGACATAGGGGAATCGTAAATTTAGCATTGGAGGGAAGTGTGTGGGGTAAAAATCGCAGAGGGAGACCAAGATACGCGTATAGTAAGCAGATTCAAATAGATGTGGGTTGCCGTTCTTATGAGGAGATGAAAAGGCTTGCTCAGGATAGAGTAGTATGGAGAGCTGCATCAAACCAGTCTCCGGACTGAAGACCATAACAACAACAACACAAAAAGGTACGGCCAAAGTTTCAGGATACATTCCTCACACACAAAGAAAGAAAATATGTTATGTGGACATGTGTCCGGAAACGCTTAATTTCCATGTTAGAGCTCATTTTAATATTTCTCTTTAGATGTAAATTGGAATAATTCGTGCAGACAATTGTCAAAATGCCCAATTGTTTCGTTAGTATGTACTGTACTTCCTCGATTCACCGCCAGTTGACCCAATTGAAGGAAGGTAATGTTGTTAATTGTTGGTGGTCTTGATTGGGCCTCATGTTCTTCCACCTACGCTCACTGGAGCACGTTATCATGATTTCATACCTGTGCTGCTAGAACATGTGCCTTTACAAGTACGACACAACATGTGGTTCATACACGATGGAGCTCCTGCACATTTCAGTTGACGTGTTCGTACGCTTCTCAACAACAAATTCGGTGACCGATGGTTTGGTAGAGACGGACCATTCCATGCTCTCCACGCTCTCCTGACCTCAACCCTCTTGACTTTCATTTATAGGGACATTTGAAAGGTCTTGTCTACGCAACCCCGGTACCAAATGTAGAGACTCTTCGTGCTCGTATTGTGGACGGCTGTGATACGACGGAGGGTGCATGCATGTATCCTCGCTAACGGAGAACATTTTGAACATTTCCTGTAACAAAGTGTTTGAAGTGACGCTGGCACGTTCTGTTGCTGTGTGTCTCCATTCCATGATTAATGTGATTTGAAGAGAAGTAATAAAATGAGCTCTAACATGGAAATTAAGCGTTTCCGGACACATGTCCACATAACATATTTTATTTCTTTGTGTGTGAGTAATGTTGCCTGAAAGTTTGGCCGTACCTTTTTGTAACACCCTGTATAGTCAGATGTGGTAGTTTCCTTGTTGCAACGTGTAAATAGAATGAGTTTAATTATTACCACCCAGTACATTGATGTACTTGAGATATCAGTAGGAAAGTAGAATAAATTTTAAAAATCAAAATATTTGAAGAAATATTTTCTGTGCTCTTAAATTTAGAGATGTTCTTTATCGTAGAACATTATGCTGGTTGCACACTGGTATGCACGTCTAACATCCAATGAAGTACATCACTAGCGTAGAGAATCCAATTAAAGTAGACTAAAAGATTTATTGTAAGACTGTCTCTACTTTCAGGAGAATATTGATAATAAGCTTGTATTAGATAAATTTCTTTTTAATAACACTCTGGTGTACGGTAAATTGAAAATTTGGGCATGACGGGAGGCTAGTGTATTCCGTACAGTTGTGCTAATCACTGCTTGTGGATAGTGTAGTGAATAGCGCAACTGCCCGTTCAACAGGAGGCTCGGGTTTGAATCCAGGTAGGGGCCAAACTTTAATTTACCCAATGATGTAATTCGGTGCCCACCGCCAGTTAACATCTTTAATTCTTTTGGTCTTGAAACAGAAGCACATATCTCCGCAATGTCGAACGAACAATTCCTGTAGCACACAAATGACCACCACAATGCAATACATAACACAACATGCACAGTCCGAACATTCTGCAGCGAGATATTCTTTCACATAACTTTTCATAATAAGAAAATACACAGATGGAACTCTTTAACAGCGACCGACTAGAAAAATTGAACCAAAAATTCACTGAAAGAAATGTGAGTGTTGTTGATGATTATTTTTCTTAGTATTTTGATGATACAAACACCCAGTTCTTCTTGGTTCGTTGGATAGTAGCTGCATTTGTTTTGATTTCATGCCAGTATGTGCTTTTACGGTTCTATTGAAATGAAGAAAGTGGTATTTTCCTAGCAGCGTAAGTCTTAACGCTTGCGCAATGAGTCTCGTTTCGAAACAAAGTATTTGCTTTTGCCGTTGCTGTCCAGAATAGTAACAGTCACTTCGACTCAATCTTGCATTCAGTACTGATCGATTGAGTCTCGTGTTTGTTTGTCACCAGCGTTCACTCCACATTAACAGTGATAAACGTACGATAGATTTAGGTAGCGGAAGAGGTTTGCGTCTATTACGGAAAGCTGTACTCAAATTATTACGCCCTGAAATGTCCTTCAGACTGGTAACCATCAAGAATCCCATTGTTGTAAATACTTCATTGACGTGTTGTGGCCTGGTTTATCATTAGAATACCAGAAAAAACTTGATACAAATTATTGTGTCAAGTTCAGTCATAGTTTGATATTAAGTGTCCTGCCAAATATGATATAATCAGTGGAGAATATAGGAATTTGGTCTGGTGGTTGGGGGGGGAGCGGTGGAGAAGGACTGCGTTCGTAAAAATTTTGTGATGTCTAACTAAAGAAAAAAGTTGTTGGATATCCCGATCCGTGCCTTAAGTCATCGACAAGGTTTTTTTTTAATAAAAAGATTATATTACACATATGGAGATCATGGTATGTAAATCTCATTATGGATAGGTTTACCAATAACGAGATGGCAGATATTCATATCGTGGACTAAATGAAATGGGAGAGCGTGATTTGTCATGTCTAACCGTATCATGATTTATTTAACAGTTCGTTTATGAAGTAAGTAGAAATATACTTGCTACATTTCAGTTTCCGAATGGAACTGACAATTACCTAAAAAAAAAGAATGAAAACAGATATTTCGTTACTTGACTGCAGTCGCCGTACGCTCATCGCCTCGGCATCAGCGGTGAGACGAATCTATCCGATCACCCTATTAATAATTTGAAAAAAAAAAAAAAAAAAAAAAAAAAAAAAAAAAAAAAAAAAAAAAAAAAAAAAAAAAAAAAAAACATTTTGCGCAAGTGACTGTTATTTTTCATTCTGAAATATATACCAGTACGCTTATTCTCCAGTAGGAAACGATGTTTTTCAAACTCATCAACTAAAGTCACCTCGAGAAACTCTTACGCTACAGAAGTTTCTTCAGGTTTTGAGGGGAAAAAAATCTCAATTCCTTCTGGACACAAATTGAGGTCGAGAGAATTCTGAATTCGTGAGAATTCCGCATTTCGATCTTGAGAAAGAGGGTAGATGCTTTGTATTCCACCTTGAACGACAGAGATATTTTCTTGCAGAGAGAGAGATTTACAGAGACAATAATAATGAAAAGACCACACCCGTATTACACAATAAATATTCGTATCCGCAGTTTATGAAATCTCCTTATGTACTTCATGAGGCCAGGATAATTTTAAAAAACTTTCTTTTTCTAAAATGTCGGAATGTGGCTTGTAAAAATACAAGTGTTTTCCTTAATTGTGTATTAATGGGACACAAAAAATACATTCTTGGCATACTGCGCCGGCCGCGGTGGCCGCGGGGACTGAGGCGCTTCAGACACGGTCTGCACGGCCACTACAGTCGGGGTTAGAATCCCCCCTCGGGCATGGATATTTGTGCCGTCCTAGTTCGTAAGTAGTTCATAAGTAGTTTGTAAGTTTAGGTACTGATGACCCCGTAGTCAAGTCCCATAGACTATACAAACAACAAACAAACATTTGGCATACTGCATTAATATTTCATAGGAACAATGAATATAATTAAGGTTGATTGGTTGGACATCACATTTACACCGAAACGCCTTTGGTGTGTGCATCACTGGCTCTAGTGATTCATCTGTCACGGTCATTGGCCATCAGATGGCACTGAGTTTGCTCGTCTGTGAAACCTCTCTTTCGACTCCACCAACAGTAACTGTGCTAAATTTGTAGGTGAACTGTATTTGAGGCATTTATTTTGGAGCCAGACCATGCCGTACCGTTGCGTACGTATGCAAATCTAAAATCTCACTCTTTTCTACATCTACATGTGGTACTCTGCAAATCACATTTAAGTTCCTGGCAGAGGGTTCATGGAACCACCTTTATATTATGTATTTATCTCCCGTTCCATTCTCGAATAGCGCGCGGGAAGACAGAACACCAGAATCTCTCCGTTCGAGCTCTGATTTCTCGTATTTTATCCTGATGATCTTTTCTAGCTAGGTAATTCGGAGGAGAACGTTGGCGATTGGAGTTTCGTAAGTATCCCACGCCGCAGCGATAAGCGCCGTTGTTGTAATGATACCCATCCCAGATCCTGTATCATTTCCGTGAAGCTGTCTCCCATGTATCGTGACAATACAAAATGAACTGCCCTTTTTTAGACTCGTTGGTCATGAACCAATCACTGTTAGCAGAATATGGAATCGGTGGGTGCAGGAGGGCAATAAGGAACGCCGTGATGAGTCCCAACGGCCTCGTATCACTAGCAGTCGAGATGACAGGCATCTTATCCGCATGTCTGTAAAGGATCCTGCAGCCACGTCTCGATCCCTGAGTCAAGAGATGGGGACGTTTGCAAGACAACAACCATCTGCACGAACAATTCGACGACGTTTGCAGCAGCATGGACTATCAGCTCGGAGACCAACGCTGCGGTTACCCTTGACGCTGCATCCGGCGTGATGGTATGATGCGCCATTGGTTACACGTCTCGGTCACCTCTTGTTCGCATCGAAGGCAATTAGAACAGTGGCTGTTACATTTCAGATGTGTTACGACCCTTGACTCTACCCTTGATTCGATCCCTGCGGAACCATACATTTCAGCAGGATAATGCACGATCGCACGTTGAAGATCCTGTACGGGCCTTTCTGGATACGGAAAATGTTCGACTGCTGCCCTGGCCAGCGCATTCTCCAGATCTCTAACTGAAAACGTTTGGTCAACGGTGGCCGCGGAACTGGCTCGTCACAATACGCCAGTCACTACTCTTGATGAAGCTGCATGGACATATGTACCTGTAAACGCCATCCAAGGTCTGTTTGACTCAATTCCCAGGCGTATCAAGGCCGTTATTACGGCCAGAGGTGGTTGTTCTCGGGACCTATGCACCCAAATTGCGTGAAAATGTAATCACATGTCAGTTGCAGTATATTTGTCCAATGAATACCCGGTATCATCTGCATTTCTTCTTGGTGTAGCAATTTTAATGGCCAGTAGTGTATGTGGAGGCTTCATCGCTACTGGTAACGGCGGCCCTGACACCAGCAGTAAAGCACCCTCTTACAGCATATATATGAATACGGGTATATGTAACAGGGGACCACTTGTACTCGCCAGGTTCGCCAGGCGCACTTTCTTTTCAAATGTTTGTAAATCCAATGGACCAAACTGTTGTGGTCATTAGTTACACAAACTTACATTAAGGACAAAGGACGCACAAGTATTAATGTCGTTTTTATAACACATATACTCGTGGGAGGACTCTTACGGTGGGAACGGCCACCCAGTCGGTAGCATATCGCCTTAGAGCACTTGACCATTCTGAGCGACAAAGGATCTTAGCCATTCCCTCATCATGAGGCTCGCCCTGCGACGTACCCCACTTGCCACTGATGTCGTAAGGGTCCATGTAGTACCATGATATGAGGTTCGGGGCAGCTCGTTGCCCCTCCACGCTCAGCCATGGTCCTCCAGAGAGTTTTCGGAATCGTTGGTCCTGTAACCTGTTCGGTCAGTCAGTTCATAGAGTAAAATGTTATGTCCTGCACTATTCTTATCTCTACCCTCATTTAAAAACCGAGCAGTGGTAATACAATGGACTCGTATTTAAATTTATATTTTCCATTATTTCCCTAAATCACTCCAGGCAAATACCGGGATGGTTCCTCTCAAAGGGCACGGCCGATTTCCTTCCCCCATCCTTACCTAAAAATCCGAACGTGAGTTCCATCTCTAATGACCACGCTGTCGACGGGACGTTAAACCCAAAGATTCCTGCCTTCATTTCAAAAGCTTCCTCAGCAAACATTTTTGTTGATAAGCAGCACTCAACTGATTGCAGTAGAGTTTCCTTCCTTGTATTGAGTGCAGGTATAGAATAGAATCCTCTTCCTCCCTGCATGTACACATAGCATTGTTCTCTAAGCTAAAGTCTCGAAGTTTCTCTTTTAGACCGTGGTCCCTAGCACGCTTGTCAGGATATAAGAAGGGAAAGTCAGCCTATGTCAACCTGTTTTCCAGTCCCACGACTAGTACCCAGCTATCCGTTTGCCTCACATTCTGATGTGTTGAAACCTGAAACCCAGCAACAGAACTAGCCATGCCAAGCCTAGTATGGCACAAAAGGGCCGGTTTCACTATTTCCATGTGTAATGGCATACATCCCGTTATTATATTCAGGGATTCAGTTGACATAGTGCTACATGTCCTAGTCATTAGCAACAAAAATTATATGTGTGTGAATAGCATCCAGAATTCTTCTGAAATATCTGTGCTTCTATCTGCCCATGCTGATACGCTATACCTGCAAACTGAAAGGTATAGACTTTTGATATATAAGCTTCAGTGGCGTTTTTGTAGTTCCCACTCTGTTGTGGCTACCCTCGTGAGAGCGCCTGAGATTGCACATAACTTATTTTAAAACTTTCTGACGTCAGGCATGAACCATAGTCTTTCGTCAATTGTTACCCCAAGATATGTATACGTTTGAACAACTTATATGTTCTCGCCCTGGAAACGGATGGTTGGTGGCTGTTCCTGTCGAATCTACCTTTAATGGTTAGAACAACTGTTTTCTGCTTGGATATACTTATTTTGTTTCTTCCGTTTACTTAGATCTCTTAACGGCAGGTGAGCTCTATTTGTAGCCTACTCTGTCCCTTGATGATGATTGCCAAGTCATCAGCATATGCTTTTGCTCGTTGTCCACTGTCTCTTTCTGTGATTATCTCATCAAAAAGAAGATTCTAAAGGAACTGGCCACGAATTGATCTATGTGAACATACCTTCGTGACATCTCTTTGGACCCAATCAGCTAGATTATTCGCCATCGCCTTACGGTCTCCAAAGTAGTCTGCCATTAATTCATAGAGGTTTTGTGGGCGTAGAATTTCTGTATACTGAAAAATTGCAAAAACACTGTGGAATGTACATATGACATTTTCTTCTAATATACAAAAATTAATGTTTGTATGATTGTCTTTTTGTTCGCATTTTATGCACGGCCATACCGTACATCCGATTGCGATAAAACTCATCGCGAAGGTTATGAACATACTAAAATTAACTTAGTATGGTGCATGGCGGAGGTGCTGTACAATTAGTTACTTCGTTTCTTACGCCATCACGCTGAAATGGCGGGGGTGCTATACAATTAGTTACTTCGTTTCTTATGCCATCACGCTGAAATCGCTGGATGGATCTGAATAAAATTAGGAACAGAGGTTAATACCCAGATTAATAGCTGGACTATCTTACGTAAGCCACCATATCCTGCGTGGCGGGGAGGGGGGGTACCTTACAATGCGTTGATATGTTTGCTAGTCCTTCATGTTGGAAGGAATGGACAGATTTGAATGAAACTTGGAATGGAGATAGCTTAAAGCTTGCATTAATACAAATGCTACCTTTCCTAAGCCGCCGAACGTTGCGTGGCGGAGGATACCTTACAATGGGTTAATATGTTTGTTTCTTTTCACGCTGAAACAACTGGAGGAATATGAATGAAATTTAGAATGCAGATAGCTTATACCCTGAATTAATTCATGAGCTACCTTTAGAAAGCCACCGTACAGTGCAATGGGGAGGGTACCTTACAATGGGTTAACAGCTTTGTTACTCTTAACGCTGAAACGGCTGGTCGGAATTGAATGAAAAATGTAATGAAGATAGCTCATGCCCCGAATTAATATATGGGCTACCTTTCGTCAGCCGCCGTAGGTGCAAGGTAGCGGGTATGCTACAACAGACATCAAAATTGTTTGACTAGTCAAAAGTCAGCACATTAATCTATGTTTTCATGAAGGAGATTTCTTTACTTGCAAGCTAGCGAATTTAGCATGTCGGAGGGTACCTTGCGACTTTGACACCTTTTGACAAGTCACCATGAAACTTGGCACATATAAGTATGCTGTCATATATAGGAGGGAGAAGAGTAGGTGGAGCAGAAAGGGGAGAGAGGAGACGGACGGAGAGAGGATGGGGAGGAGACGGACAGACAGCGACAGAAGAAAAGAGGTAGCGAGAGAGGGGAAAGGGAATGAGAGATGGACTAACTTCAGACTGGGGTAAATAAGTACCCGGGCGCCGCGGGATTTTCACCTGGTAAAGAATAAACGACAAAACACAATGAAGATGGCGGGATTTTCGCAGAAACTAGTATGGGTATGTAAATAAACAAGTGTCAAGGCGGATCCATAACCCCACATTCATTCTACTTGTTTCAAAAGTTGCCTGATAGCCATCTCAGTTGAGGCGCTTTTCCTAAAACCGAACTTGTTCGGTGCTTTGTCCTGATTCTTCATACCTCTGTCCAGCCGGATCCCGGACACTTGCCACGCCGGACTTTTGCCACGCCTGACTTTTGCCACACCTGACCCTTCGACAGGTAGCTGGATTAGCCGTCCCTCAGGCAAGCCTCCCCCCCCCCCCCCCCACTCCAGGCAAGGGACGCCCGCCCGTCCACCTCCTACTGCCCGCTTTCAAGCCACGTTCTATACAACTTACTTCTTCGACATCTTAGAGAAATATAGAGCTTCTTTTAAATATCCCGAGATCGAAATATTTATTTACAACTTTTGGGAAACAAAAGCAATATCGTCATCTGTTTCAGTATGTAATTAGTTCTCCCAAGCATAAAAATAGATCCATTACTGAAAATTGAAAATGTTCAAATGTTATAAAGTCTATGGGAGTTAACGACTGCGGTTATCAGTCCCTAGGCTTAAAAATTACTGGAAATAACTTAAAGTAACCTAAGGACAAAACACACACGCACGCACGCACACACACACACACACACACACACACACACACACGTCCGAGGGAGGACTCGAAACTTCGACGGGCAGTAACTGCGCGATCGACAGCAAGGCTACGCTTACTGATTGCGAGAGAAACAGCCCATCGCTATGAGCATGAACAAGAAAGGAACGACGTAAAAGCAATGCTAATGAAAAAAGAAAAGAAAGAAAGTAAAGACTAACGACACATAACTGTATCGTGACGAATTACAGTGTTGATATTTTCATCAATATTATTTCGCAATAGCGAATTTTTCTTAGCGTCACTGTATAAGGTATGGATGTTATACCAAATTGTGACATATGTCACATGTCGCAATTTGGTATAACATCCATACCTTATACAGTGACGCTAAGAAAACTTCGCTATTGCGAAATAATATTAATAAAAATATCAACACTGTAATTCGACACCATACAGTTATTTAACAGATGCCTAAGCAAGGCAATAACGATAACAGCGTAGGTTAATGCCTCGTTGTTTTCATTCTCCCTGGTGCGGGAATACAGGTTAAGCTGCGAGTGCTAAGGGATGAATGTAGTTGACTCATAAGTGCAGTCAGTGAGGCATATGGAAATTTGGGACAGTCCTGGAGTCGTGTTCGGGTAGCCTAGTGGTTCAGGCGACCGCTCGCGAAAAGCGCGAAACCCGGGTTCGAGTCCCGGCCCGCCACAAATTTTCATATGTTACAATTTGGTATAACAGCCTACCTCATACAGTGACACTAAGAAAAATTCGCTATTGCGAAATAATATTGATATAACTAACGACACAGTCTACATTAATTTACTCTCTAAAATCCGATATCTCTTTATATTTAAAGCAGAGACTCCGTATATTTGTTTATGTGTACGTATTGTATACAATTCTACAGTTTTCTTTCAATGATTATGAAATTTTGTACACGTAAGCTTCGATCCATGAGGACGGTCGCCACGCCTAAGTGTTAGGATCATGTTTCAACACATAGTTCACGAGATATGACTTCATAAACAATGAGATGCGCGAAAAACTGATGCATCAAACGACAGTGTTGCACATCTTCTCCTAAAACACTGGGCCGATATCAACCAAATTTGGTGCACATATTCCTTACCATGAGGTAACAATGCTGTCTGGGTAAGAACAACATACGACACATGGTTCAGGAGATACGTCATAAACAATATAGTTGCAAGAAACTGCCACATAATGCGACGAGACTTTATTCACACACTGTATGGGAATGACAGTACTTAGCAACTTGAAACCAAATTTAAACATAATATCAAACCTTTATTGAGCTTATTCTCGCTGACAACCATACCAAAATAATGAAAGGAAAATAGTTTCTTGCTTACTACTTTTCCACTGTTCGTGGACTAAAATTCGGTATGACGTCACAATTTACAATTTCTACACTAAAAATTGTAGCCGCTGGAAATTTTGAAGACAGTATACACGCATATAGTTTAATGAAGCTTCTAAATTTTTTCACAGTACGACACATAGTTCATGATATATGAGCACATAAACAGTAACGTTCATGGCAAACCACCCCATCACGCACGCAATCCATTACTTCTTTACTATTATTTACATTCGCAACAGATTTTTTCAGACATACAGCACTTATACAAATGAATATATACTTGAAAAATTATACAATTGTACAAAATATAAATCAGTAAATGTGAGATCTACATCTACATAAATACTCCGTAATCCATTGTAAGGTGCGTGGCGGAGGGTACACTGTACCACTACTAGGCATTTTCTTTCCTATTCTACTCCCAAATAGAACAAGGAAAAAAAGAATGCCGATATGCCTCCGTACGAGCCCTAATTTATCTTGTCTTTGTGATCACTACGTGAAATGTAAGTAGGTGGCAGCAAGATCGTACTACACTCAGCTTCTAATTCCGGTCCTCTAAATTTCCTCAACAGAAGTTCACGAAAAGAACGTCGTCTTTCCTCCAGCGATCCCCAACTGAGTTCCCAGAGCATTTCTGTGGCACTCGCGCATTGGTCGAACCTACCAGTAACAAACCTACCTGCTCGCCTCTGAACTGTTTCTGTCTTCCTTTAAACTGATCTGCTGCGGGTCCCAAACACTTGAGCAATACTCAAGACGTGATCGTACAAGCGTTTTATACGCGGTCTCCTTTACAGATGAAGTACATCGTCCCAAAGTGCTCCCAATAAACCGAAGTCGGCTGTCCGCCTTACTCACAACTGCCCTTAAATGTTCGTTCCATTTCATATCGCTCTGAAATGTTACGCCTAGATATTTGAACGACGCGACTCCATCAAGAAGCTCACTACTAATGCTGTATTCGAACATTATGGGTTTGTTTTTCCTACTCATGGGCATCACCTTACATTTTTTTTTATTTATTTATTTTATTTTATTTTTATTTATTTATTTATTTTACTTTGAGAGCTAGCTGCCATTCTTTGCACCAACTAGAAATTTTGTCTAAGTCATTCTGTATGCTATTACAATCAGTTAAAGATGACACCCTCCCATACACCACAGCATCATCAGCAAACAGCCGCATATTACAAGTTACTCTGTTCATCAAAACATTTATATAGATAGAAAATAATAGCGGTCCTATCACACTCCCCTGGGACACGCCTGAGGATACACTCGTCTCTAATCAACACGCGCCGTCGAGAACAACGTACTGTGTTCTATTACTTAGGAACTCTTCCAGTCAGTCACAAATCTGTGTACCTATTCCATAACCTCGTATCTTCGTTAGCAGTCTGCAGTGTGGCACCGGGTCAAACGCCTTTTTGAAGTGGAGAAAAACACAATCCGCCGGTTGCCCTTCATCCATACCTCGCAAGATGTCATGTGAGAAAAGGACAAGCTGAGTTTAACATGAACGATGTTTCCTAAACCCGTGCTGATTCACGGAAAGAAGCTTTTCCGTTTCAAGGAAATTTACTATATTCGAACTGAGAATACGCTCCAAAATTCTACAGGAAACTGATGTTAACGATGTTGGCCATTAATTATCGGAGTCATTTCTATTTCCTTTCTTATAAACGGGAGTCACTTGCGCTTTTTTCCAGTCACTTGGAACTTTGCGCTGAATAAAATATTCGCGATAAATGCAAGCTAAGTATGGGGCCAATGCCGTAGAATAGTCTTTGTAAAACCGAACTGGTATTCCATCTGGACCAGCAGACTTTTTCGTATTTAGCTCTCTCAGCTGCTTCCCTACACCGGAAATACTTATTACTATGTCCTCCATTTCAGAATTAGTACGTTGATCAAATGACGGTACATTTGTGCGGTCCTCTTGCGTGAGAGATTTCTTAAAGGTTAAATTTAAAACTTCAGCTTTCCGTTTGCTTTCTTCTATTACTGCCCCGGAATGATCGAGTGACTGGATAGTTTGCTTTGACCCGCTTATCGATTTCACATAGGACCAGAATTTTTTCGGGTTCTCGGAAAGATCTTTTGCTAAGGTATGGGTGTGGTAATTATAGCATGCTTCGCGCATCGATCTTTTTATAGACGCACGAATCTGTACTAACTTTTGCCTGTCATCATTTGCGTGTTCGTTTTTGAACCGAGACTGCAAGACTTTGCTTTCTCAGTAGCTTTCTCACATTATTATTATACCAAGGTGGATCTTTTCCGTTTACAGGTACATATTTCTCTAACCCTTCATGTACAATGCACTTAAATGTAGTCCACAATTCCTCAACATCCATAATACCGGAACTAAACGATGCCCATTCATTTTCTAAGTGCGATCCTAACAATTGCTTATCGGCTCTTCCCAACAAAAACACGCTCCTAGCCGTCTTGATTGGTTTATGAACTTTGGTCACCATCGACACTATGACGATATCATGATCACTAATTCCTGTCTCTACACAGACATCGGCAATATATACTGCGATGGATCAAAACTTTTCACATCAGGCATTACGTTTTATTACATTTCTTATTTACTGCCAAGAAACTTCTGTATTCCAGTAGGCATAAGGAAATTCCTGAAAGCTGAGAGTGCTGTTGAAAACTTTGAAGCAACTTTTAATTGTGAAGCGCAAAGCGCTGTAGGAAGAAGCAATAGACATCTATAGAGCTACAAGGAAAGGAAGAGAATGAAACAGTACATCCGACGAATACCCCTTATTTCCGACAGATCTGGCTTTTTAACTAAGAGCCTGCGGTTTGCAGTGGGACTTGCATTTTCTATAATGATTAATATATTACAGGGCAATCTATTCAACTCTGTGGAGTGTATTTGAAATCTCTAAGTTTCTCACACGGACAGCTTTCTATCGCTTGCTAAGGCATGGGCTCTCCACAGAAAATATTCATATTATGTCCTGGACAAGTCACAAGAAATATTGATTTTAGTCAGGAAAGTAGGAAGGAATATTAGTGTTTAACGGCCCGTCGACAATGTGGTCATTAGAGGCGGAGCTTACTCTCGGATTGTTTGGGTAAGGCTGGGGAAGGAAATCGTAATTTGAAGTTTTTATGTGTATTATGCTTGTAAGTATGGTGTAGTGCAGCAAATCTCCAAGAGTACTGTACGAACTTTCATGGGGTTTCGTAGGTCAACTGAGAGTACCTTGGGGCAACATATCAGCTTCATTTCATCAAAATCGGATCACGGGGAAGGAAAGATGTAATTTGTAATTTCTGGTGTATGTTACGCTTGAATTGCTGCGTAGTGTAGCAAGCATCCGATAGAGGCGCTGTTACATAGTACACCAAATAACTAATAACTGGCGATGCTACGTTTTATATGCGGATAACTAAGGTGTAATACACTGAAACAAGGGCTACAATTTTCCTTACGGCATCGGTGTAGTGTATTGATGTTGAATCCTTTTTGAAAAATCAGTCACGTACAATGAGGGGAATAATTCTTTGTGTAGCTAATGAAATAAATAATTTTATTCCAATCAGTAAATAAATGATCCCCCTAAAGCGAATATTTCGTTGCCAACGTTAACATAATAAACCGCTGCCTCTCCAAGTAAAATTTATTCCAGGTAAAACACAAAAATTTTGTTCTTCCTAGCTGTATCCCATATGTTTTGCTATGTCATGGAAATAAAAGTGCATCTTTTGATGGGTATAAACACTAAATTGTATATATAGTAGAAATATCTATGGAGTGAGCATTGAATTCTGTGCATGTTCTCAACATTAAGCTGGAATTACCACGTGATATTGAGACAAATCCACTCTTCCCACACATTTATTTGCTATTACGATTAGTTTGTACCGCATTGTTTGCGAAGAAGACCCACCTCCATTTTGCAGAGCAACCACATAACATGAAATAATATGTAAATAAATGTGTCATAGAAGCAACAACAAAGTTGAGGAAGCGTCGCTAAAAGGTCCATTAATCGAACAAAAAGGGACCAAGATAAAGTCAGCGATTAGTAGATTTTTCCGAATATCAAGTGACATTTGCACCTTAATGTTGAGAATACAAAATCTGTTCTGCGCATCTGGAAGCTCACTCCAGAGATATTTCTGCTCTCTGCCTGCCACTAGAGATAATATACACACGCGAGCGACAAACCCATCAGAAACGCCTGTGCTTTCATAATTGTTCGGTACAATATTGTGATTAAAATGTGAAATTACTTACTTTTGGTGCGGCCTACATTAAGATAGAGAAGGACGTCTTCTTTTGCAGATACAATGGCATCTAATTATAATCCGATTTCTGATATATAGTTCTACTACACAAGGTAGATTTCAACTTCGTGCTTTACGAAATAATCACTGAAGGACGTGGGGAAATTTATTAGCTGAAACAGTGGCCGATGCTGCTAACACAGTCAAGACAATTCACTGGAAATACTATATTTAATGGAAGAGACGATCACCTGACGCCATTCCTTCAACGATTACTCAGACTTACTTTATCGCACATTAATACCACAATGACGTCTTATTTAAACAGACATGAACCGCTCTGTTGACTGAATTACCAGGCTTTCAGCATTCGTCGAGTTTTCGATAATAGGGTGCACTGCATACAGAATAACTACATTGTCCCCAGTGCTACACTGTAACATACTAATACTTCAGCATACACTAACTGTGAGAGATAAACAGTTTTGTACTACATCATGGAACCAATACATGGCGGTGTTATTACCATTTCTCATCTCAACGATAGAAGTGTTTCCAGAAGTTTACGCCAAACACAATCTAACATTGAATTTACATCGTTCTGGAGTACGGACTTAAATTTATTTCATTCATCGTTTAAGACAATGGCTTCTACTTAAATTTGACATCTTAGCTATGAGAATTGAGTAACTGACAGAGGGATCCAACAAGGATTCTGTTTTTGCTGACCTAGGTGCGGAACCATAAAAAAATATAATATCATTTTAGAAAAAGGGAGATGGACAGAGAGAGGATAGGAGAAATAATAACTCAAAGCAGGAATGAATAAATAAATAAATAAATAAATATCCGCGCAACGCTGGGTTTTCAGCTAGTTTGTTAAAAAAAGTGTAGTGGGACAATGTTCAAATCAGTGACCGCAAATACGTTGACTAAACAAGGTAAGAGCATCTGTCTTTTACAGGTCACTTAAAGTCGACATACAATTTCAAAATGTTTCATATGAGAAACTGAAGTAATATAGAGTGCAATGTTTGTAACGTACACTGTTCTAGATTGTTTAGGTTTGCTATCCACAGAGTCGCAGAGCAAGGAACCTAGTTTTCGAAGGGAAAGGCTATAATTGCTATGATGTGCGATAGAACAGAAAGAAGAAGCACAACTTACGAAACTCGTAATGTAACGTGTGTACTAGTGACCAGTGTGCAGTGTGACCAGTGTGCAGGCCTGGACACCGTGCACGGAAATTCCTGAGCCGGATGTTAGGGGCGGAGAGGAGGAGGAGGAGAAGACAGCGGCACCCGACCCTTCGGAGCAGGTAAAAGTGTGGCAAAAGTCCGGCGTGGCAACTGTCCGGACACCGTCCAGCCAGAGGGGGGAAGGGGAGAGGTTTCTTACCTTCAAATTCGATTATGTCTGTCTGTCTGTCTGTCTGTCTCTCTCTCTCTATCTATCTATCTGCTTCTCTCTCTCTCTCTCTCTTTTCTCTATGGCCGTACTTCTCGGTACGTTGCCAGAAGCCGCGACGAAGCGGCCGAGCGCATTGAGTCGCTATACTACGATGCGCAAGGTCGTTTGAAGCCCCCCTGGGGTATAGATGTTTGTGCCGTCTTTAGTATATAAGCTAGTTCATAAGTAGTTTGTACGATTAGGGACTGATGACCCCGCAGCTAAGTCCCATAAGCTTCACAAACAATTGAACATTTGGACAAGGGCTAATAGAAATCCCTGGATGAAACAGGATATACTGGACTTAATTGATGAGAAGAGAAAATACAAACATGCCTCAAGTGAAGCAGGAAAAAGGGACTAAAAACGTCTGAAAAATGAGATTGAAAGGAAGTGCTGACTGGCTAAGCGGGAGTGGCTAGAGGACTAATGCAGAACCGCAGGCGAATGTATAACCAGGGGAAAGATAGATACCGGAAAATAAAAGAGATATTTTGAGGCAAGAGAAGCAGCCGTATGAATATCAAGAACGCGGACGGAAAACCAGTACTAAGCAAAGAGGGAAAAGCTGAAATGCGAAGGAATATATAGAGGGCCTATACAAAGGAAATAAACTTGAAGCCAGTATACTAGAAATAGAAGACGACGTGGAGGAAGATGAGATAGGAGATATGATACGGCGAGAAGAATTTGACAAGCGCTGAAGGACTTGAGTCGATACAATGACAATGGAATAGATGCTATTCTGTCTCAACTGCTCATATCGTTAGGAGAGCCAGTCATGATAAAATTGTTCCACCTGGTTTGCAAGATGTGTGAGACATGGGAAATACCCTCCGACTTCAAGAAGAATATAGTAATTCAAACTCCAAAGAAAGCAAGTGCAGACAAGTGTGAGAATTACAGAACTATCAGTTTAATAAGTCACTAAAAGGAATTATTTACAGACGAATGGAAAAACTTGTGGAATCCAACCTTGGGAAAGATCAGTTTGGATTCAAGAGAAATGTAGGAACACGGAAAGCAATACTCACATTACGACTTATCTTAGAAGATTGGCTAAGGAAAGGTAAACCTACGTTTTTAGCATTTGTAGATTTGGAGATAGCGTTTGACAATGTCGACTGGAATAAACTCTTTCAAATTCTAAAGGTAAGTAAGTAATGCAGTCAACAATCCGAAGATTGGTTTGAACACCACAGTGCTGTACTAGGCATGGTCCTGTTTGGAGGTGGTATGCCGTTGCCTTCCTCCGACCTTCGAGCTGACTTACCCAGCCAGTTATAGGGGGACCTACAGTTTAACATGGGTTCCGAACCACGGTGCTACACGGTATTTTTCACATGAGCAGTACTGCCAGAGGTGAAAGAAGTGGAAAGTGACAGATAAAAATCCTAGGACCTGGCGGGGATCGAACCCGCGACCTTTGGACTTGTAGTCTGGCACTCTACCACTGTGCAACCGAGGAGCACGTCCCAGGGGTAAAATATAGGGAGCGAAGAGTTATATTTAACTTATGCAAAAACCAAACAGCGTTTATCAGAGTTGAAGGGCATGATAGGGACGCAGAGGTTGGAAAGGGATTAAGATAGGCTTGTAGCCTTTTCCCAATCTTGTTCAATCTGTACTTTGAGCAAGCAGTGAATGAAAGCAAGGAGAAATTTGGAGATGGAATTAAAGTTAAGGGGATGAAAAAGAAACTTTGCGGTTTGCCGATGACATAGTAATTCTGTCAGAGACCGCAAAGGATCTGGAAGAGAAATTGAATGGAATGGACAGTGTCTTGAAAAGAGGGTATAAGATGAACATCAGCAAGGGTAAAACAAGATAATGGAATGTAGTGTCAGATAGTCAGACGATGCTGAAGGAATTAGATTAGGTAATGAGACAATAAAAGTAGTAACTGAGCTTTGTTATTTGGCTGGCAACATAACTTCTGATGGCCGAAGTAAAGAAGATATAAAATGCACAATGGCTATGGAAAGAAACGCGTTTCTGAAGAAGCGAAATTGTTGGCATCCAATATTAATTTAAATGTTAAGAAGTCCTTTCTGAAAGCATTTGTCTGGAGAGTGGTATTGTATGGGAGTGGAACGTGGACGATAAGGAGTTCAGGCAAAAAGACTATAGAAGCTTTTGAAATGATGAAAATTAGATGGGTAGATCACGTAACTAATGAGGGGGTGCTTAATCTAATTGGGGAGAAAAGGAGTTTCTGGTATGTCGTGACTAAGAGAAGAGACAGATTGGTGGGACACATTCCGAGACATCAAGGAATCGTCAACTTAGCGTTAGGAGGAAATGTGTGGGGTAAAAGTCGTAGAGGGAGACCGAGAGACGAACACAGTAATCAGATTCAAAAGGATGCAGGTTGCGGAACGTATTCTCAGATGAAGAGACTTGCACAGGACAGGGTAGCGTGGAGAGCTGCATCAAACCCGTTTGTAGACTAAGACCACAACAACAACAAAATTTATTTTTCGAAAGAATGAATTGAGGAGCAAGTCTCTGTGGAGATGAAACGAGTCAGTACGTCATATTATAACAAATGAGTAGTAATAGATTAAATAAAGCATTCATATGCTCACGATAGGTCTAAGCATTTGTAGATAAGAAAAAACAGAGCAAAGAAATTAGATAACTTTTTTCCTTGAACTCCTCAATAGAATGGAAAGAATGAGCCATGAGGAGACTTTTCAGTACAGCCTTGAAAGAGTACTGATTAATACCAAGCTTGTTGAAATCTTGTGACATTTTGCTGAAAATAAATGCAATGCAATACTACAGATTCGATTTCTGTCTATTACCTCAGTAAAAGCCGCTAACTCTTGGGCATAGAGAGGTCATTGTCTGAATTTCCAGACTACTAAACCGGGTTTGACAATATGGTTAAAGAAATAAGTAAATAAATAATCAAATAACATATACGTTATAAGCGAATGAAAGTAAGGAGTCTATTTTTCGTATTGAATTATCACTTATTTCACATACTGTTTTAATCGCTATTTAGTTTTTGAACAATGTCCAGAAAATGAACTTTCTGCGACATCTTAATATATATATGAACTAGATTAGATTAGTTCTGGTTCCATTGATAAAATATATGACATTTCGTAATGATGTGGAACGTGTCAGTTTAGTAAACGTTGTCTATACATGAAAACCAATATTTTAAGCATATTTTATTTACATTTTTTGTTTTTTAAAAATTGTAGAAGGAGTTGACATTCAGATATTCCTTTAATTTCTTCTTAAATACTAGCTAACTATCTGTCAGACTTTTGATGCTACTTCGTAAGTGACCAAAGACTTTTGTGGCAGCATAATTCACTCCTTTCTGAGCCAAAGTTAGATCTAACCTTGAATAGTGAATATCACCCTTTCTCCTAGTGTTGTAGCTACGCACACTGCTATTACTTTTGAATAGGTTAGGGTAGTTAATAACAAATTTCATGGGTGAATATATATATTGTGGAGCTACAGTGAAGATCCCTTGATCCCTAAATAAATGTCTGCAGGATGCTCTTGGGTGGGCTCCAGCAGTTATTCTGATTACACGCTTTTGGGTAATGATTACTTTCTTACTGTATGTTGAATTGCCCCAGAATACGAGCCCAAATGAAAGCAGTGAATGAAAGTAGGCTAATTTACTGAGATGTATATCACCCAATTTTGCAATGACCCTGATGACATAATTAGCTGAACTCAAAAGTTTTAGAAGATCTCGAATATGTTTCTTCCAATCCATTCCATCGTCAATGCAAACGCCTTAAAATTTTGAACATTCTACCTTAGCTACAGATATCGGTTCAAAGTTTTATATTTATTAATGGTGTCATGTCATTTACTGTATAAAACTGTATATACTGGGTTTTATCAAAGTTTAAAGATTGTCCATGTGTGGAGAACCACTTAATAACTTTCTGAACGATATCATTTACAATTTCATCAGTTAATTTTTATTTGTCACATGTGATAGCTATCCTTTTATCATCAGCGAAAAGAACTAACTTAGCATTTTCGTGAATGTAGAATGGCAAGTCATTAATATATATTAAAACAGCAAAGGACCTAAGGCCGAATCTTGTGGGACCACATTTTTGATAACTTCCCAGTTAGGTGAATTAATTGTTTCTTCTGTATCATGTGAACTGATTATTTCAACTTTCTGCACTCTTCTAGTTAAGTATGATAGAAAACCTATTTGTATACTGTCCCACTCATACCACAATACTTAAGCTTATCTAGAAGAATTACAAGATTTTCACACTCAAAATGTTTGAGAGATCACAAAAAATCCCAATGGTGGTGTTCGGATATTCAAAGCATTTAATATTTCATCATTAAAGCTATATATAGCATTTTCAGTTGAAAACCTTTTTTGAAAACCAAAGTGAAATTTTATTAAAACTTTATTTTTACTAATATGTGTAGCAACTCGAGAATACATATTTTTTTCAAAAATTTTCGATAAAGTTGTCAGAAGTGAAATGGGCCGGTAGTTGTTGATATCGGACATACAACTACCCTTTTTTTATGCAAAGGTTTAACGATTGTATATTTTAGTCTATCCGGAAAAACACCCTGCTTTAAAGAGCTATTACAGATATGATTAAATCCTACTTATCTTTTGGGAACAATCTCTTAATACCCTGCTGGAAATGCCATCAATTCCGTATGATCTTGAACTATAAAGTATGACTTATCTTGCGCCCATTCCTTGTATTGAAAGAGTCAGTTTGTGGTGAATTTTGTGTAATAAACTACAAAAACTGAGTCTTACTGAGATTTATCATCAGTTTATTTTCTTGAAGTTATGAACTTATTTCTGCGGCATTTGATACTGCTTTAATATTGCAAACAACATCCTTCACTACCAAACAAGTGAAATAAACAAACGGAAGAACCTTAGAAGGCATGTCATTTATATAAATGAGAAATAACAGCGACTTCGGAGCAGATCCGTGGGTAACCCCCTCCCCCCACACAGACACTTGTTCCCCATTACGAGTGAGTATCGAATTCATTTACCGGTGAGCAAGATTAGCCGATTCCCGTAAAGACATCGAACTTCGAGTGCAAAGACAGTAAAATTTAAGGATCTTTTCGCCCGTCGTCGTCTTAATGACGCATTTATACATGTACACGCTTTAGCGGCCGGTACTCACAGTGTGGAGTGTCGGCTCGGCGGCGCTGCTGGTGTCTTGAGGCGCGGCGTGGGACGCTACTTCAGGGCGGGCGGACGTAGGCTCAGTGCGCTGCCGCAGACAGAACCACGCAGGCCGCGGATGACTCGTCACGTGTCTGGGAGGAGGAGGGGGCAGTCGAGTGGCGGGGGCGATCCCAGCCCTGCCAGGCTGCCACCCGCAGCACAACACACGCTGCACCGGGATGGCGAACGTCTCAGAAGTGCCGCCGAGGAAACTCTGTCGACGGCGTGGCCGTTTGTAAACATCACTTACAGCATGAAACTTTCACTCTGCAGCGGAGGGTGCGCTGATATGAAACTTCGTGGCAGATTAAAATTGTGTTCCCGAACCGGGACTCGAACCTGGGACCTTTGCCTTTCACGGGCAAGCGCACTACCGACTGTGCTATCCCGTCACGACTCACGATGCCGCCTTACAACTTTACTTCCGCCAGTACCTCGCCTCCTACTTTCCAAACTTCACAGAAGCTCTCCTGCAAACACGCAAGACTAGCACTCCTGGAAGAAAGGATATGGTGGACACATGGCTTAGCCACAGCCTAAGGGATGTTTCCAGAATGAAACTTTCACTCTGCAGCGGAGTATGCGCTGATATGAAACTTCGTGGTAGATTAAAATTGTGTGCCCGAACCGTGACTCGAACCTGGGACCTTTGCCTTTCGCGGGCAAGCGCACTACCGACTGTGCTATCCCGTCACGACTCACGATGCCGCCTTACAACTTTACTTCCGCCAGTACCTCGCCTCCTACTTTCCAAACTTCACAGAAGCTCTCCTGCAAACACGCAAGACTAGCACTCCTGGAAGAAAGGATATGGTGGACACATGGCTTAGCCACAGCCTAAGGGATGTTTCCAGAATGAAACTTTCACTCTGCAGCGGAGTGTGCGCTGATATGAAACTTCGTGGCAGATTAAAATTGTGTGCCCGAACCGGGACTCGAACCTGGGACCTTTGCCTTTCACGGGCAAGTGCACTACCGACTGTGCTATCCCGTCACGACTCACGATGCCGCCTTACAACTTTACTTCCGCCAGTACCTCGCCTCCTACTTTCCAAACTTCACAGAAGCTCTCCTGCAAACAAGCAAGACTAGCACTCCTGGAAGAAAGGACATGGTGGAGAAATGGCTTAGCCACAGCCTAAGGGATATTTTCAGAATGAAACTTTCACTCTGCAGAAGCTTTCTTCCAGGAGTGCTAGTCTTGCATGGTTCGCAGGAGAGCTTCTGTGAAGTTTAGGAGGCGAGGTACTGCCGGAAGTAAAGTAGTGAGGAGGCATCATGAGTCGTGTCGGGATAGCACAGTCGGTAGTGCGTTTGACCGCGAAAGGCAAAGGTCCTAGGTTCGAGTCCCGGTTCTGGCCCACAATTTTAATCTACCAGGAAGTTTCATCACTTACAGCGTTTGGACACAAGATATGGAAAATTCACGAGAATCGTCTGCCTGACATCAGTGAAGATGCTGAAAAATTCTTTAGATGGTGCTTCTACGTCTGACCACAAACGGTACTTGTTCTCGACACTGTTACGCCATACAATAGCGAAGGGTAAGAAAACTTAAACTTTTATTAGAAGTTCAGTCATATTTTTCTAACTGGGGAGTTATCAAAAATGGGGTTTCACTAACTTTCATCTTCTTTGCTGTTCTTAATATATGTTAATGACTTGCCTTTCTACATTCACGAAGATGCTAAGCTAGTTCTTTTTGCTGCCGATACAACTATAGATATCACGCGAGACAAACAGGAATCAATCATAATCATATTTTATTTTTATTTTTTTATTTTTTTTAATGTCTTGGTCGCAACGTTTTTATTGTAACATTTCGAGCTTCGATACATCATCAACAGATCACTTTTTTTTTTAAAAAACGATGGTAATTAAAATACATCTTATTGGAGATGACTAACTAAAATATAAACCACCATTGTGGTTGTCTAGTCACCTTGAATAGACAACCACTGTGGTGGTTTATATTTTAGTTAGTCATCTCCAATAAGATGTATTTTAATTACCATCGTTTTTAAAAAAAGTTATCTGATGATGATGTATCGAAACGCGTAATGTTAAAATAAAAACAGTGCGACCAAGACATTTCAAAAAACATTTTATGCATGTCAACGTATGGTTGCTGTCCAAAGGAAATTGAAGGTTTTATGAACCAAGTGATAGGAATTAATCAGTTTGGAAAACATAGTTTCCTTGTTTGGAAAAAAACAGCGAACTTACAATTATTTAAAGATAAAAATAACAGTCTAGTTCGAGAAATTTAACAATTTATTACTACAGGTAACCGGTTTCGATCTAAGATTAGATCATCTTCAGACCTCTCGCTGTAGATGATCTAACCTTAGATCGAAACCGGTTACCTGTAGTAATAAAATGTCAAATGAGAACTACACTGTTATTTTTGTCTTTAAACAGGAATTAACTGATGAAATTGTAAATCATATCTTTCAGAAAATTATTAAGTTGTTCTCTACAAGTGTACTCTCATTAAACTTTGATAAAAGTTATATACTGTATACAGTTTTATACAGTAAAAGGCATGACGCCGTTAATAAATTTCGACTTTCACCAGAAATCTGTACCTAAGGTAGAATATTCAAAAATTTTAGGTGTTTGCATTGACGATGGATTGAATTGGAAGAAACATGTTGAAGATCTCCTGAAACGTTTGAGTTCAGCTACTTATGCAATCAGCGTCATTCCAAAATTTAGTGATATACGTAGAAGTAAATTAGCTTGCTATGTCTATTTTCATTCACTGCTTTCATATGGGATCAAATTCTGGGGCAATTCAACATTGCGTAAAATAATATTCATTGCACAAAAGCGCGTAATTATAATAATTGCTTCAGCTCACCCAAGATCATCCTGCAGACATTTATTTAAGGATCTAGAGATCTTTACTGTAGCTTCACAAGATATATATATTCACTCATGAAATTTGTAATAAACAATCCGACCCAATTCAAAAGTAATAGCAGAAAGGCTGATATTAACTATTCAAGATTAAATCTAACTTTGTTACAGAAAGGAGTCAATTATGCTGCCACAAAAGTCTTCAATCACTTACTAAGTAGTATCAAAAGTCTGACACATAGCTAACTGGTATTTAAAAAGAAAGTAAAGGAATTTCTGAATGGCAACTCCTATTACACTTTACATGAATTTTTAGGTAATACTTTAAAACATAAAATAAAATAAAAAGGCAAAATAAATAAATAAATAAATAAAATTAAAAAAATGAAAATAAAAAATCCTTAAAATATTGATTCTCATATAAAGACACGTCCCACACCATTACCAAATGTCGTATATATGATCAATGGCACTATTATTAGTCTGCGCTAGCTGCGCTACGGCAGCTGATGTTCGCACACACCTTAGACGAAGATATGAAACATGTTGTATACGCTACTGGTAGACATCTTAGTTGCTGACATGTAATTACAACAAATCATTTAAAGAAAAAATTGTTTTGGTGTATCTTCTGTACGCCGTTGCCTTGAAACGTCTGATTTCTTTATTACGGAAATTTTTCACCACATATAAGACGTTTCCACTCATTTATTCCAGCAAATAGTACCTCTAAAGACCGGTTTTCTAGAGATTCTGAATTTACTGTTTCTTGTACTTGCTTTTAAATTGCATATATTTATAATACCTAAGTTACATACATAAAAACCGATAAAATACGACCTTCTATGGACGGCCAGTATGGTGTCTTCATCTCTCTAGCCACTCTACAGAAAAGAGCTGCCTTCCACCCCCGGTTAGCCACGTGGTGTGACGTCAATGGCGTTCTCCCACCTTATTAGTGATCGTTCAGACGCACGTTGAGAATTTCTGGCATGCTTCATACTGCCCCACTCGTTGGGAAAGTCTCGACAACGTGCCGTTCGCACTTTGTGGTGTTAGAAACTCGCCACGTTGGCCACACTCGTTCAAATACATCCTCCGTGTGCCGGCAGCTTGAGCAACTAAAGGGAAACACAGCATAGAGATGCTGCGTTACCTCGTCAGACATTCACGTAACTCATGCTCAAGAATACGTAGTGGAATATGACTTCAGCCATAAACAGTCTGTCAAGCGGATATAGAAGAATAAGAACCACAGATTCGGTCATTACAAACCGACAAGGATTGCTACTGTCCTTAAATGTCCGGCACTATCAGCATTCGAGCGCTTGATTATCGGGATCGTTGGCAGTCTACACTCGATATGTAATTTCGATACTGCAGTAAGTGTATGTCCTTGGTGAGCCAGCAGATTTTAGTGAAACTGTCAGAGACTTTGAGATACTGATCTGGATGAGAGGGCAGATTCTGCTATCTCTTGCTACTCACTGACTGAGAATGTGGTTGTCTTCCGACAACACGGGATCTCCAATTATAGCATTACGGATGGTTGCATGCCATAACCGCAACGCGGAAGTCCATGACACCACTTTCAGGGCCTTATTCGCTTACGACGACAGGCAACTGAGGGTGCTGACTCCTACTTACAGGTGGGAAGGAGATCGCCCAACTGCACGAATACATTCCTGTCAGCAGCAGTGACATTTGAGGGTTGGTCCCCACGAACCACGGTAGCAGCTGGGTGAGATCGATCACACCCAGATACCTATTGCGGATTCAAACGAGACACCAGCGCGCCCCAGTAGCAGCGACCACACCTCCGTCTCGCCGCGAGATCATCTTATCTGATCATGTAATTGTTCATATATTTGTAAACCTATTGGACCAAACTGCTATGGCCATCTGTCCATAGACATACAAACTACTTTAAATTAAACTAAACTAAGGACGACACACACATACACAACCATGACCCAAGGAGGACTCGAACCTCTGACGGCGAGGAACCGCGCCTCCGCAGCATGGCGCCTGTTTTTAGGGTACGGCCATAGTGCACGGCTCCCCGCTAGCTTCTCGGCCGCTTAACCTGCAGCGGTCGCCACTCGCGCGCTGCAACGGCGCGATGGCAGCTGGTGGCGGCCACAGTGCGCAGCCAACCGCGCGCCGACTGATCCCAATACATGACTAAAATTAGTTTTCTATTTTCTTGCTGAAAAAAAAAAAAATACTGTATGTGTAGGAAACAAAGCTACATCGCACTCTGGTATCAATTTTTCGATAAAAATTCTCCTACTTCTGTAAAAAATTAAAACCACCTCTTCCGGTTTTGTGCGTTTTCATTGACGTATGTTACTTCTCACTGGATTCTGAGGAAACTAATAGTCGTACATCAGTGAGTGTCTGTTTCTTCGATATTCTCCAAAGTTATTACGATACTTAATTTCCAATTAACCTATCGCCTGGCGACCGCAGTTCTTTAAAGATTTGGTCCTTCACGTCCCTGTACTGCTGGAGCCAATACTGCCTGCGATGCCAGACCACACTCCTCTGGTAGTACCTCCGAGCCCATCTGACGTCCTGCCGCAACCGCTGTAGTTCGGCAGACCATGGTGAGGGGGAGGCCGCGACGACCCTCCTCCTGGCACTGCCCTACTTATGACGTGAGCTATAGCGTCAGCCAGATCCTGTGCGCATCCGTCATCATCCGGGAATATTGGCAAGTCACACTCCCTCTCGAGTTGCTGCCAATTTGCCTTATTGAAGTTGTACTGCCACTCCCACCCCGCTTCCCAGCCACACTCTTCACCTCCAATTTCAAAGGTGATCAGATTGTGATCGCTTGTGGTGATTCTATCATGGACTCTCCAGCTCTTAATACTCCCTATCATGTTGGCTGTGGCCAGCGTGACATCCATGTTTGTTCCCTCGCCTCCACCTCCAGTGTTATACATTACTGCATACGAAATGTAGCCAACATTGTGAAATTGTTTTCAAATCTGAAAAGAAAGCGATACATCGCTCTAGTAAAGTGAACAGGGTGTTGAAATTTGAGGGCGCTCTCCTTGGACGCGCCATGTGAAAAACTACTGAGCCTCTAGCCTGCAGCTCAGTCAGTCAACCTTGATAAAAAGCACATGCCTGAGCCAACAGAAAATTACTTTAATAAATAGCAAGCCGGTCGCGGTGGCTGAGGGGACTGAGGCGCTTCATTCACGGTCTGCGCGGCCACTACGGTCGGGGGTTCGAATCCCCCCTCCTGAGTATTAGTTAGTTCATAAGTAGTTTGTACGTTTAGGGACTGATGACCCTGTAGTTAAGTCCCATACGCTATACAAACATTTGGACATTTTGAAAAATAGCAAAGTTTATCTGGGACACATGCCAGTTCTTTAACTCGTTTTAAAATATTGATGGCAAACAATTTCGGATAAAAAAAATGACAGTAAATCTGGTTCTATGTATTATAGTTACAAACGTTGGATTGCTAGCTGACACTGACGGAAATGGCAAGTTCATAATGGTGACTGTAGGGTTCTAAGGAAAAGAGAATGCCAGTGGTTTTGTTGAAAGCCCCATCCGACATGCAACAGAAATGGAAAGACTAAAATTACCATAAGAATTATTGTTAGGATCCAATAACAAGCGTCTATATATTATCCAAGGCGCTGCAGTATTTTCCTCTGATTCCATATGTTCAAATGTTTGTAGGGTCTATGGGACTTAACTACGGGGTCATCAGTCCCTAAACATACAAACTACTTATGAACTACTTACAACTAAGGACGGCACTAACATCCATGCCCGAGGGGGGATTCGAACACCCGACCGTAGTGGTCGTGCAGACCGTGACTGGAGCGCCTCAGTCCCCTCGGCCACCACGGCCGGCAATCCATATGTAATTAGACTTTCTTCACAAAGAACAACAGTATGGGACACTACTGTTTACAACGGCACTGTGAAGTTGGAATATGCAGTTCGTATGTGCAGCTTAAGTGCATCTTCTTTCTAGTTGAGTTTAATCCATGTAAATCAGTGGCGCAATAATGAAACTGCTGTTATAACTTGACACCATCCACGGATGATGATAACGAAAAAAAAGTTTTGATTGCAAATGGTGTAAAATGCCCAAACTGTACTCACTAGTTGACGGCATGGGGTAGTAACCATTAGATCATGACAGGGAAACACTTGTAACTGCTGTCCTATAATCTCAATATACATACAATGTAACTATGTAACGTTTTCTACTGTCCACTGTGTGGCTCATATGGTAACCAGTCAAATTTTAATTTCAAGTAAAAACAGTCTTGGTTGCCAAGTGTTTTTATTAATTACCCATGACTCGCTTCGCCCTCACAACAGGACAAACGTTCAAATGTTTGTAAAGCTTATGGGACTTAACTACGGGGTCATTAGTCCCTAAACTTACAAACTACTTATGAACTAGCTACAACTAAGGACGGCACAAATATCCATGCCCGAGGGGGGATTCGAACCCCCGACCGTAGTGACCGTGCAGACCGTGACTGGAGTGCCTCAGTCTCCTCGACCACCGCGGCCGGCCTCACAACAGGACATCATCACATAATCTGCATGACAAACGTTACGCAAGTTACTACAACAGTCCCTGTTTCACTACTTTAAATGTTGTAGTAATTCTTGTGTGACGTTTGTCATGCAGATAAGATGATGGCCTGCTGTGGGGGCGGAACGCGTCATTGGTAATTAATAACACCACTTTACAACCGAGATTGTTTTTACTTGAAATTACATTATAACTGATAGTGTACCGTCTGTCACAGTGTATGTATTTTGAGATTATAGTAGGACAGTTACTACAGTTATTTCACTATCAAGGTTCCTAATCACATACTGACATTTTATACCGTTCCCGAACAAAAAAAAATTGTTGGTAAGGTAAATTGACACTGAATGACAGCGAAGTAATTATGAATAAAGTAGCCTCGTGTTATTTATGCCGGCCGCGGAGGCCGAGGGGACTGAGGCGCTCCAGTCACGGTCTGCACGGCCACTACTGTCTGGAGTTCGAATCCCCCCTCGGGCATGGACATTTGTGCCATCCTTAGTGTTAGCTAGTTCATAAGTAGTTTATAAGTTTAGGGACTGATGACCCCGTAGTTAAGTCCCATAAGCTATACATACATTTGAACATTTTTGTAATTTATTGCCTCACAGAAAAAGTCAATTTCACGTGTAACCTTTAGTAAAGATGTAACTATTTCATATTCTGAGCTAAATAACCTATCTACACGTAAATGATCTCGAATGTGTAGTTGTTTGCTATATTAAAGTACTGGTATTCTCGCATCAAGATGAACAATAAGATGCAATTAAAGACATTGCAAAACCGGCTGTGCGAGTCTACAAAAGTTCAATAAAATTCAGCTACAGTGAATTAACAGCCTTTCATTCAACACTTTCAACTCCCATTAAACCTTGGAACCCTCGAGCTGATAGCAGCTCAAGAAATATAAATTCTTTCTTGCATGCGCGAGTGAAAGCGATGTGAGCGAGCTGAGGCGGCCGCGCGGGTGCACTATGCCCATCCCAATAGGATTACCCACTGGGTTTTCCAGCCGCTTCCCTGCCACCGAAAAGCAGGAAGCGTGGAGCGGCTCACAATGGACGTACCGTTAGAATGCTTAGCCACTCCACCGCGACTTGCCCGAGCAACCTGTGGTATGTTGACATCACGGTTCGCTGACAGATTGTGACGTCAGCAGCAATCGTGAACACTGCAAGTACTGATGATTAATCAAGGCTGTCATGTGCCTAACTGAGAATTCTGTTCCTCGTTAGTAAACACATGTCGGTTTCTACTACTGTTACCTTAGCGAAGGCGCTCACAGGTGCCATCACTATTACTGACAAATAGACTGGAGGACTACAAGCTCGGTGCATCATACAACAGTCGCTGTATTTATTTATTTATTTATTCAATGCGCAGATATTTGATACAAAGTCATCAGTCTCCTCACTTCCCGGTACAACTGACTGTCAGATATCAAATCACAATATTGCAGTCTTTCGAAGATTCTTAGATGATCCCAGTTAATAATTGTGTTTTCTCTTTCACATAGAACACACTTCGGTGAGGGGAAGATTCCAGTTTGTGCAAGTGTTCCGCAAGGCAGTCATGGCTAGTAATTTTCCGAAATGTTGCGCTCTTCTAGGAGCGTAAGCCAAGTTCTTCCTTTCCCTTGTGTCCTCAAGTGGCCATAAAACTTCTGCTTGAATTTATTGTTAATGATTCTTGTAATTGGGATGTAAGATTGCTTTGAACAGCTCCTTTTAGAGATCTTTGCTGCGTTTTTGGCTAAAAAGTCTGCCATTTCATTCCCATGGATTCCTGTATCTGAGGATATCAATTTAAACGCAATTGCAGTTCCAGATTCGGTAATTGAGAAAATGGAGCATTTTATTTCATTTTTGCAAGAATTCAGAAGTGTTTGGAAGGATGATGTTGTCTCTATCGCAGAAAATGATTCAAAAATGTAAGAACCTTTTTGTTATGTTTAGAGCTGAATAAAACTTGCTTTAGTGCCAGGTTTATTTCCTCTAATTCCCCATCAAAATGGGAGTCATACTGTCCGGCAGACTTGTAAAAACAACATATTCCATACACACTCCAGCACCAGTAACACCATCGATCTCAGTCAAGGATATATATATATATATATATATATATATATATATATATATTCTGTATGTTTATACTTAGTATTCATGCTTTATAAAGTCAATTTTTTTTAAGAATTCTTCATTCACTTCTGTTTTTAATGCCCTCTCTTTGAGTCTAAGTCTGAATTTGACTGAGCATAGTTTAAGACGGCAGACTTGTGGGGCGAAGTCTTCATTACTCACTGGTGGTTAGAGGTTCTTTCTTCACGCATCAGTGCTTTGGATAAAATCATTTTATATTTTCAGCCGGCGAGCATTACGGTGGAAATTATTCCAATATGTCTCATTGAATAATCGGATTAATTTTCGTATTTGAGTAGCGCCAGTCTCATAGTGTCCGATTTTAGAGGTGGGATGCCAATAGCTGCTTGAAGAGCTGAAAATTGTGTTTTTAACACTGCTCTTGTAATAAGGCGCAGAGTTTAATGTTAGAGAACCTCTAACTTAGATACTTTCGTTCACATCCGTACAAGATACTGAGTTTTATGTACATATCATAGGTAGAGTTTAGTGTTTTCCATGGATTTACCTCACTTTTTTTCAGCTAATCTGTTACGTATGTCGAGCTTTTCTTAACCATACTAGTAGTATTTTTTATGTTGTTTTCCCAAGTCATTTTGCAGTCCAAGGAGATGCCTAATACTTCGGATCGTCACATTGAGTTAACTGTTTATTCTCGTAACATAAATTTGTACTGGGAATCGAATGATACTGCGAGAAAACTTGAAAGACTCTCTTCTGGTGTTAACTGCCACCAAATTTTCTCTTGACCACTTTGATATTATAGTCAGGGCTTCATTCATTTTCGAAGAAAGTTGCACAACTTTTATCTTTGCAGTGAGATCCGCATAACTAAATCATCAGCATAAAGGGCTATTTCAATGCCTCGACTTTTTGTATCTCTCGTGAAAAGTCATTAATCATGATATTTAAGAAGTTGGGCTGATAAAAGATCCTTGAGGGAATCCAGTTATCATTTGTATATATCCTGGCATCACATGGTTGACACTACCAGTACAGTATCGCTGTCGTATAAATAAAAACAATTCCAGAATTTTAATAGTAATTTGAAATTTATCTAATAGTTTTAGGAATCACACAGTTAATCACACCCTTAAAATCGACAGAGATCGCCAAAGTTGTACTGCTGTTATCCAAGACATCTTTGTCTTGACTGAAGCAGAGCAATTTTTAATTTGTAGACCGGTGTTTACGAAACAGTGCCTGCTAAGGACAAAGAATCGCATGGGTTTGAAGGTAATATTAGTCTGTTGTTAAATTGTTTCCATCGTCTTGGAGAGAATGGAAGTGAGCGAAACAGTTAGTAAATTGGTAAGAGTTTTCCTGATTCTTTTGGTTTTAATGTTGGTACTACAATAGCCTTCTTCCTCGAAGCTGGGACCCCTTCATTTCAACTGTTATTAAAGAGTGTGCTCCGTGCTACTGTTTCGAGATTCTTCAGGAACTTTGCAAAGATCATGTCACAACCAGGGCTCTTCTTATTTTTCTAATGAATTTAGTGCCTTCCGAAAGTTCAGGAATTGCAAAATCAACATTAAAAATATCCTCACTTTAATTATATTATGTTATCTTCATACCATTTCTGATTTGCTTTTTCTGTCTTCTCACTTCCTTTGTAAGCGGATGATTTTTGGCGAATAACTGTTGTAAGCTGTAGCTAGATCCTTATCATATGCTCTTTCCTTCCGCCTCTGTTGATTCTTCGAATGCTTGAGATTCGCTATCTACGCTATCAATAAATTTAAAAACTTGCTGCTTTCTTTCCTATAGCTGAGTTCACAAATAAATTTTTTGACGCAGCTTTTGTGAATCAATCGCACGAGCACCCACAGAGTCGGCACCACTGGTTGTGAGTGTGTTACACAGAGGTGACAAAGAGGCCCAGCATAGCGATATGCACAAGTACATTTGGCGGTAGGAGTGTGTACATGAAGTATGAAAGAAAATTTTCAAATGTTTGTAAAGCTTAAGGGACTTAATTGCGGGGTCATCAGTCCCTAAACTTAGAAACTACTTATGAACTACCTTATACTAAAGACGTCCCAAACATGCTCGAGGGGGGATTCGAACCGCAGACGGGGAACGGCCTCGCGCATCGCAGCGTAGCGCCTCAACGTGCTAGGGCGGTCCGTAGCGGCAGAATGAAAGAGCAGTAACTCATTTGTACACAGGTGATTCATGTGAAAAGGTTTCCGATGTGATTGTGCTCACAGGATAGGAATTAACGGACTTTGAATGCGGAAGATTAGTTGGGAATGCACGCATGGATCATTCAATTTCGGAAATTCAAATATGTAGAGTTACAGAGTTAAGAGCGTGCCGAGAATACTAGATGTCAGACATTACCTCTGATGCAGGTAATGTAATGGCTAACAAGTTCCACTTTATGTTCGAGAGCACCTGTCTGCGCATTGAGTTTTCAGTGCTAAAAGCCAGGCAACATTTCGGGAATAAACAGCAGAAATTAATGAACGTAACCAGTTTTAGGGACGAAGGGAGAGAGAGAGACCCCGCGGAGCGTCAGCACAAATATCAGCGTGAGAGGTATGACGAACGTGTCCGTATGGACAATTTAGCGCGATTTTCCGTTACTGGGCCACGACAGCAGAATACCGACTAGAGGGTCATTGCTGATAGAACGACACTACCTATAGCGCTTATTCTAGGCTCGTGACCATGTCTGTTCACCCTAGACGACTGCGAAACCGTTCCTTGGTTTGATAAGTCCTGAATTCAGATGGTAAGAACTGATAGCAGGGTTCGAGTGACCACAAACGCCACAAAGAGAAGTTGTGAACAAGGCCCTGTGCAAGTTTGTGGTAACCGACAATGGTATGGCCTCACATAGAATAGACTAGGTTGCCTCGTCCAGCTGAATAGATCCTTGTCCGTAACAGTAATATTTGGCTACTTGGTGACAATTTGGCTTAACTCCAGAATAGCCGATGCATCGGTAGTTCAGGCTCAACGAATGTTGGCAACAACAGTTTTTTCCAGGAATTTTAATATTCATAGAATATATGACATCACCTGCGATTGGGCAAAGCTGAAAATGTGTACCCAGTTGGGATTCGAACCCGGGTCTCCTGCTTTCTAAGCAGTTGCGCTGACCCCTACACCACTAGGGACACAGTGATCACCGCACCTGCAAGGACTACCTAAGCACGCCTCCCGTCAGATACAAATTCCCAGCTTTGGGTGATAGAATCCAGTATCCAATCATATTTGCAGAGTAGTTTCCGCGGAATATCTGAATGTGTGAAATAGGTCATCTTTTTGTATCGTGATTGAGCCTCACGATATTGCCGCGAGAGCCCACGAACACCAACTGCCGTCATGGTGCAGGGGATAGCGTCACGGACTGCGGAGCAGAAAGTCGCCGGTTCAATCCCGCCCACCGGCAAAAATTTATTTCTTTGTAATTTACAATTCCAGAAAGTTCTACATCTTTCTTATGTTCACTTGTAAATTCTACTTGTTTCTTATCTTAACTGTTCTTCTAATTTCTGGTAAATTCTGTCTGTGTATAAATAGCAGATCACTCTGACTGAGAGGCAGTCAGTGCTGCGTGTGTGTTGAGTTCGTAATAAACGTGCTTTCAGTAGAAGTGCTGTGTTTAGTTGCCTTCGAAGTCAAGCATACTTCCATTGCAACGTGACATTGTTTGGTGGAGGCGCCGGGTACACTGTGCAACAGCTGCATCACCGTGGCTCCGATTAGGCAACGTAAAAGCCGTCGCTTACACGGACTGGAACCGGAATAGATACTAGAAGTACATCCTTCCAAATGTCCGTATTATCAGAAGAACGATGGAGACGAAACCAGCCATAAGCCAGCTGCACATCAGACACCCGTCGGTGTTCTCTGGAGATGCTGGACGGGACCCCAACAAATGGCTAAAAGGGTTCGACCGAGTCGCCAAGTACAACACATGGGATCGTACGATGTGCTTGGCCAACGTTTATTTCTACCTGGATGGAATAGCCCAGCAATGGTTCGAAAACAACGAAGACAAGTTGAATGACTGGGAGACGTTCCAGGAGGAACTTAAGAAGACGTTTGGAGACCGCCAGCGACATATCCGCTCGGCGGAAGAACAACTGAAGAACCGGGCCCAACGACATGGTGAGCCGACACAATCGTACATACAGAGTGTTTTGGCTCTGTGTAACGTAGTCAATCCGAACATGACTGAAGCGGACAAAATCACGCACCTGATGAAGGGAATTGCAGAAGATATGTACCAAGCTCTTCTGATAAAAGACGTCGCTACGACAGAAGAGTTCATCAAGTGGTGCCAGCGTATTGAATAAATGCAACAAAGGAGGGTTGGACGCAAGAAGTATGACAGACTCCCAAATGTAGTCCCTATGGCCGTTGTGGAAGACCAGCAGGACTTGGCTTCTCTCATACGACAAATCGTGAGAGAAGAATTACAACAGTACATGGCAGCCGGGACTATTAGACAGAGCGAGCATCAGATTATGGCCATGGATGTGAGCCCTGTAAGTCACGAGGTAGCCGACGCCGCTGAGGACGAGGTATTTCAAACATTAGCACCTGTCTGCCCCGTCAATCGCACCCGACGTGAAGAATGGCGTCGCCCTGCTATGACTTACGCTGCAGCCGCCAAACGGCAGCCCATGAACCGACCGACGCGACCACAGCCAACTCCCCCGGTAACTATGACGCCCCGCAGAAGAAAAGACGTCTGGAGGACAGAAGACAACACACCACTGTGTTTCCACTGTGGACGCCCTGGATATGTCGTACGCTACTGCAGAGAGAGGAGGCGAGTATTCGATGATTATTTTGCCGCAAGACGTCAGCCGACGGAGCAGTTCTATCCAAGGCAGTCACCTGCTGATGAGTTCAGTCGACCTATGGGAAGAAGCCCATCGCCGTACCCTAGACGAGGTCGCTCCCCGACGCGCCGCAGCCGTTCACCGTCGCCGTACAGAGGTACCAGCCGTTCCCCTAGCCGCCGCGCCCAGGAAAACTAAGCGAGGCGACCATCTACGAAGGTGAGGCCGCCGCAGATGAAAATCCTCCATGGACGACAGTCGCCAAGATGTCGGGAAATCTCATCGACGTCATAATCGACGGCCAACCTGTCCGGGCACTTGTTGATTCAGGAGCCTCTTTTTCTGTATTATCGGATAATTACCGCCGCACACTAAAGAAGACAATGTTCTGTGACTGTGACTGTGTAGCAACTGTGCTGAAGGTCGCGAATGGAAAGTACGTCCATCCAGCAGTAACTTGTGTCGCAAGAATAACCATCAACAACAGGACGCAGCCGTTTGAATTTGTCGTGTTAACAGAATGTAGTCACAATATCATCCTCGGATGGAACTTCCTTCAGGCATCCCAAGCTATCATTGATTGTGGAAGATCTGAGCTGTAAATTGAAGAAGTTATTCCCCCAGATACAAGTAATACAGAATTTTCTGGGAAGTTATTCGTCGTTGACAATTTGACGATACCGCCGTTGACAATGAGAAGAGTTGCAGTCACAAACATAGATGACTGGTTAAACTGTGAAGTTCTTGTTGATAGTAAAAAGTTTATCAGGCTCACAAAAGAAATTTACATACCAGCGGCTATCATAAGCATTACCGGTGGTCGAGGAGAGATTTGGATCACAAATTGTCACGAGACAATTCCCCAAGGGAATGTGTATCGGGGCAGCTGAACCAATCCAGGACGGTGAGCTCAACGTCATCAGTGAAGACCCATGCCCTGCTGTTAGTACAGACAACACGCTGGAGGAAACAAACGTGGAACTGCCAATAGGGCCTGGACTGACCAAGGAACAACGTCAGCGGGTGTTAGGTATACTACGCCAATTTTCGGGTGCATTGACACCTCAGCAGGGAAAACGTCAGACGAAACGGCCCACGATAAAGCACCGTATCAATACCGGGGATCATCCGCCAATTAGCCAGCGTTCGTATAGAGTGTCGCCAGCTGAAAGACGGATAATTCGGGAGGAAGTGGAGAAGATGTTGCGAGATGACATTATTCAACCTTCGGAGAGTCCTTGGTCGTCTCCGGTGGTCATCGTAAAGAAGAAGGATGGCACATGGCGATTCTGTGTCGACTATCGGCGGCTGAACAGAATCACAAAGAAAGATGTCTACCCATTGCCGCGTATTGACGACACCTTAGACTGCTTGAAAGGAGCTACATACTTCTCAACTATGGACATGCAGACAGGTTACTGGCAAATCGAGGTTGACGAAGCTGACAGGGAGAAGACGGCTTTTATTACACCTGACGGTCTCTATGAATTTAAAGTAATGCCATTTGGTTTATGTAATGCTCCAGCCACATTCAAACGCATGATGGACAACTTGCTTCGACACCTTAAGTGGACGACGTGTCTCTGCTATTTAAATGACATTGCCGTTTTCTCGAAAACATTTGAAGAACATCTAAGTCGCCTGTCAACTGTGTTGGAGTGTGTTCAGGCTGCAGGTCTCCACCTCAATCCAAAGAAGTGCCTCTTCGTCGCCAAAGAGATAAAAATCCTGGGGCACCTAGTCAACGGAGATGGTGTCCGTCCTAATCCAGATAAAGTAAGAGCAGTCACAGAATTTCCAACTCCTCGTCACATTCGTGATGTGAGAAGTTTTCTCGGGCTGTGCTCATACTACCGACGTTTCATAAAAGGATTTTGTAACAAGGCACGTCCATTACAAGAACTTCTGCAAAGAGACGCCAACTTTTACTGGGATGAGACAAAAGAAAGAGCTTTGCGATCACTTAAGGAGGCTCTAACTTCCGCACCAGTGCTAGCCTTGTACGACGAGAATGCAGAAACGAAACTTCACACAGACGCCAGTGGCTATGGGATTGGTGCAGTGCTTGTACAAGTTCAGGAAGGTGCTGAAAAAGTGATAGCCTATGCGTCAAGAGTACTCTCAAAGTCCGAGTTAAACTACTCTACAACTGAAAAAGAATGTCTCGCGGTTATCTGGGCTATCAACAAGTTCCGACCGTATTTATTTGGCAAACCATTCACCATCGTGACAGACCACCATTCTTTATGTTGGCTGACTAGCTTGAAGGATCCATCAGGTCGACTAGCAAGATGGGCGCTAAGACTCCAAGAGTACGATGTCACAGTGGTATTCAAGAACGGGCGCAAACACAAGGATGCCGACTGCCTTTCGAGGAATCCATTAGTGGAACACAACAGCATTAATGAAATTTCAGCTCTCACTGAATTAGATGACGTTACAGCTGAACAGAGGGAAGATCCAACACTATTAAAAATGACAGAGACCTTGGAGAACGGAGAATCGACCAATGGAGAGTTCCAACTTATAAACGGAACATTGTACAAGAGCAACTACGATCCACTGGGCCCCAAATGGCTACTTGTTGTTCCAGCTCATCTCCAGACAGCTATTCTCAAATATTTCCATGATGCTCCAATATCCGGTCATCTGGGATTCGTGAAGACCCTGGACAGAATCAGACGCAGGTATTACTGGAAAGGTCTCTACCGATCTGTCAAGCACTATGTGAGTCACTGTAAAGAGTGCCAGCGACGGAAGCATGTGCCGCAATTACCTCCAGGACATCTCGTACCGATTCCGCCGGCAGCAGCTCCATTTCACCGAGTTGGGATCGATCTTTTAGGGAGGTTCCCGAAGTCGACAACCGGTAACCGTTGGATAATAGTCTGCACTGACTACCTCACACGCTACGCTGTCACCAAACCTGTGCCGACTGCAGAAGCTCCAGAGATCGCAAAATTCCTTCTAGAAGACATTATTTTGAAGCATGGAGCACCACTTGTCATGATATCTGATCGTGGAAAAGTATTCCAGTCAAAACTAGGTAATGTCACGGTGCAACATTGTCCACAGAATGACAACTGCATACCATCCTCACACAAATGGTCTTACGGAACGTTTTAACAAAACCTTAGCCGACATGCTGTCGATGTACGTCGATGTTGAGCAGAAGAATTGGGATACAATTCTGCCAGTCGTGACATTTGCTTACAATACCGCAAGACAAGACACCACAGGCTTCACTCCGTTTTTCCAGCTCCATGGCCGTGAAACTGCGACGACAATGGATACACTGTTCCCGTTCCAACCGGACGACACTCAGGATGACTATGTTAAACAGCTCATCACCAGAGTCGAAGAAGCAAGACAGCTGGCTCGCATACGGACACTGGACGCCCAGGAGAAGGACTGTCAACGGTATAACGACAAGCACCGACCTGTTGTGTACAGCCCTGGAGATCTGGTATGGATTTTTACCCCTGTACGGAAGGTTGGACTATCAGAAAAGTTATTGAAGAGATACTTTGGTCCGTATCGTGTCATACGCCGCCTTTCAGACGTCACATACGAAGTTGAGGATTATGAGCCGTCGTCGAAACGTCAAAAACGAAGAGACATTGTTCACGTCCTACGCATGAAGCCTTACTACGATCCTGAAGAGCAGGTAGAGGACAATGGCTTCTTGTTCAAGGACTTTAAGGACGGTAATGTTCCTGATGAAGCCTCGACAGGAACATCTGTCGTCGATAATCGCGGAGAAGGGAAGGATTCTCTTGAACTGTCATACAGAGGACCCATGACACGGTCAAGATCCAGGACATTGCAGCTGGCTCCACAGGGATCATAACAGCGGGTCGCTGTTTCTCCAGGAGAGGGAGCAATGTCGCGAGAGGCCACGAATACCAACTGCCGGCATGGCGCAGGGGATAGCGTCACGCAGTGCGGAGCAGACGGTCACTGGTTCAATCCCGCCCACCGGCCAAAATTTATTTCTTTGTAATTTACAATTCCAGAAGGTTCTACGTCTTTCTTATGTTCACTTGTAAATTCTATTTGTTTCTTACGTTAACTGTTCTTCTAATTTCTGGTAAATTCTGTCTGTGTATAAATAGCAGAGCACTCTGTCAGTGCTGCGTGTATGTTGAGTTCGTAATAAACGTGCTTTCAGTAGAAGTGCTGTGTTTAGTTGCCTTCGAAGTCAAGCCTACTTCCATTGCAACGTGACAATATATTGTGTAAGATTGTGTAAAGTATCGTCAATTTTTTGACGCGATTCATGCAGCTCTCTGACTTCGATAAAAGACATATCTGTCTCCATCTCGTGAGTAGCCTTTTTTTTTTTTATTGAGAAATACAAAATGCTACGTTATTACTAAACTCGTGCGTACCATTTTTTCAGATGGTTCATGTAGCTCTCTGACTGCCATAAAACGTAGATGTGTCTGCATCCCGTGAGGGTTTCTTTTTCTTTCTTTTACATGCAGGAATACAAGCAGAAATAGAAGATGCGTTATACATAAACAATAAACACACGCACGTGCGTACCGTTTTTTTTTTTTTTTTTTTTTTTTTTTTTTTTTTTTTTTTTTTTTTTTTTTAGCTGCAGGACACAATGTCGTTACAAACATGTATAGAATGTCTTTGAAAACAGAAACACTAGATACAGATAATTACTCACAATTACTCACTACATAAATGATTCTTTTACGTAAATGTACATTGGTCCGACTAATCACTAAGAAATTTCATTGATTCTCATTAGTCAAATTTATATAATTAAATGTTACACACATGTAGCATCTTTTTCTCCTTGTAGTTTTGTTTAATCTTTTCTCTGCCGATTTATGCACATAACTTTGTAGAATTGTTTGCGAACCTCTAATATGTCTTACATTAATTCCTTTCGGGTACTTTCAAATTACTATCGTTTACTCTGCTAACAAAACATTCGACGCCATACACAATTTAATTGGCTTCCTCAAAATTAGCTACGATTGGTTACAGAAAACAACAGAAAAATGTTGTCACCGCCTATAATGTCATTGGCTATTTGAAACTTACCGAGATTCCCGCCATTTCATCACTGTTACCAACGTTCACTGCTACGGATGTACCAGCTATTCTGGAGTTTTACCGACTACTTTTTTATTAATATAAAAAACTCTTTATTAATGTTTGTTTACAAAAAAACCCATTGTCTTACTTATTAAATGAGTCTAAATTATCTACATTACAATATCAGTGTTGCTTCATACATTGTTATCTACATATTTGTGTAGTTTAACTTTCTATTCTACTGTTAAAGTAGTAGTCTACGGTTACTTTCTTTACTGTCCATATAGTACGGCACATTGTAATTTGCCGACCTTGTGAATGGTGAGTTGTGCACTCCGAACTAAATCCAGCTGGCCTGCCCCTGACACTGGGAGAGCCAAATTTGCACACTGCAGCTACTTTTATATTACCCAGTGTGTTAATATCTATCTTAAGCCAATGAAGCAAACTTAAGGGGGGACGTAGGAGAAACTGGTCGTGATTACATAATCTAACACAATTTTCGGTGTTTGAAAGATAATAGAAACAAATTTTGCACTTGAGGTAATTATGTTATGATCTACATTCAGCAATGTTTTCAAATTTTTTTTCTCAAACAATTTGATGATGGCATTAATGAAAATTTTCGCAACACATGCTATCACACAAAGAACATTTTATCAAAAATTAATTTACTTAGACCTTTCGTATTGCGTTACGTAATTCTTAGTGATCAGATAGGAAAACTGCGTGGAACAATTTTTTAATATCACTTTTAGAGCTCTTCAAACTTATTTTTTAAAAATTATGTGTATGAAACAAAGCAATTTCAATTTCACAAAAATGTAAATAATTTTGACAGAAATACACTTAGAAAAAATTTGAACCACAGGAAAATGTCTTATACTATGAACAAAGTCTGCAGAAAATTTCACTTATCTATCTCCAATAGTTCAAGAAAAAATGTTCCTTATACATCGAAAAATGAAAGTTACGGGAATTGCACATAAAAGATTTTATAAAGATTTGCACCATAGAATAGTACCTTAATGTTGACCTTAACCATACATTTGGTCATCTTGCTCTTCTTGGAAATGTTTCCTTTGTAACTACTGTGCCCTTTGGGCTATATCCTTCACCGGCATTTCAGATCTTGCAACACGCGCATCATCTATGACAACACAACATAAACGGGTCCACAGCGTTCTATACTCTACAGATGCTTTTATGACAGCAGTAAGTAATAAAATATCGCAAACAAGGAGAGTGTCAAATGTTTGTATAGCCTATGGGACTTAACTACGGGGTCATCAGTCCCTAAACTTACAAACTACTGATGAACTAGCTAATACTAAAGACGGCACAATTGTCGATGCCCGAGGGGGAATCCGAACCCCAGACCGTAGTGGCCGTGCAGAACGTGACTGGCGCGCCGCAGTCCCCTCGGCCACCGCGGCCGGCAAGGAGAGTGTCGTCTGGAAAAGTGGGCTTGGCGCTGCGCAGTGATTGAAACAAGACAGATTTTTTATCATTTGTAGTTCAAATTAAACTGTGAAAATTGGAGACAGTATTTTTAACATGTTACAGAATTATATGGGGGCAAAAAAAATTTAAATCCTTTTTGACCAATTTTGCCTACGCCCCCCTTAAAAACTGCGTCAATTTTGCGTTGGCCGCACACAGTGCTCCTGATGCAGGGCGCAGTGCATTCCAAGCATGACTGGCGGCCAGTCCACTTCCCGACGCCCAGGTCCTGGTGCAGCAGTCTCATTCTAGAGAAAAGGTCTTAATCCAGGTTTTGAATGTATTCATTCCTGACCTTACTGAACGTTATGTCCTCTAGTGAGTTAAGTACGTTAAAGTTTTGTCCACTTCTCATGATTACACAAGGTCTGTAGCTTTAGTTCTTCACGTAGTTCGGCAGCTATGAGATGATAAGAGGGGCAGTCGAGTACGATGTGCTCTCGTGGCCCGTCTGGGGTCCACCGTTACTCTCTGGAGTCGCCCTCTTCCCGAACCGACATGCACTTGCCGGATACGGATCGTCACCAGTGACAAAGTGCTCTCATCCTCTGATGGGCTGAAGATACCTCATTGTAATCTTTCGTCGATACTGGGTAGGAGGCTCTGAGTCCTCCTCCGGTATCATCCGCATCCCACATTTTCTGCCATATCTAAATTTCTCTCTCCTGATATCAGCTTTGCCTTCTGCCCTTAACCGTAGGATCTCTAGTATCCTTTATTTTGCTGTCAAGGGGTCAGAGCCCCATTAACACCAAGAGAGCGCTGCTGGATGTACTGTATGTTCAAATGTTTTTGTATAACTTATGGGACTTAACTACGGGGTCATCAGTCCCTAAACTTACAAACTACTTATGAACTAGTTAACGCTAAGGACGGCACAAATATCCATGCCCGAGGGGGGATTCGAACCCCCGACCGTAGTGGCCGCGCGGACCGCGACTGGTGCGCCGCATTCTCCTCGGCAACCGCGGCCGGCTGTATTGTATGCTACAACTGAATGTAGGAGTATGTTTCGTTGCACTTACTACACATACTAGAAGACCATTTGCAGACCATACAATTTCATGTTCCCAAACAACTTTGGAAGTTTCTGGATGACAATGTGCCACTTCACTTGGCCACAATTGTTCGCGATTCGTTTGCTGAATATTCCTGACAGTTACAAAGAGTAATTTGGCCACACAGATTATCCGTCGTATTGCCCATTGAAAATTAATGGGATACAATCGAAACATTAATTCGTTTAAATAAACCGTACCGGTAACATTTTCGTAGTTTTGGCTTGGTATAAAAGCAGCAAGGCTCAAGATATTCGACGCAGTATTAGAAGGTATCCCATGACTTCCGTTGTTTCATTGTATGGAGGAGGTAGCGAATATCATTGTAGGTAAATCGTCGGTGCTAGTGTCGTAGATTCTTCTATGACCACGGTAGGTGGAGTACTTGGTGTTTCAAGAGGCACAATATCGACCAGTCACACCGTATACAAGCAAAGCGGGAAAATATCATGTATAAGTGAAAAAGTGGACGAAAGGTTGTGCTAATGTGACCACAACTTGAAATCGCTGTCGTGAATCCCGCCAGTGACAAACAGTACGGGGGAGAGACACTTCAGCAAGGAATAGCAGAGTGAACTGGAATTCCAGCACTAGCGATTAGTGGTCAAAGCTCCCGTAAGGAAGAAGCGTCGTGTCGAAGCCATGAAATCTGGACTTTGTAGCAAATGTTATTCATTCACATTATTTTAAACTTCTGGCAGAGTTCACGTCTCAAAAATGAAGCCTGGCGATGCTTTTTTATGACTTTTGTAGCCTTGTTAAGCTCTTCCAATGGCATCACGGTGACTCTCCAAGTTGGCACTACTATCTGGCACTAATCTTGGACTGATCAGATCCATGCCTTGGTATTAGATTTATTTCCCAGTGGCATGAAGCTTGTTCCAAGTCGATAAGGCGTCTGTTTAAACAGCTATCACTGCCCAGGATGTGAGCTCGACATAGAATTGTCGTATTTCACCTGGGAATCACAGTGTACAGGACTTGGTATTTTTCTTGCCTACCATCCCCATTATTGATACCTGCACTAGACACTATTTTACACTAAATACCTTGGACTTATAAAATCATAGAAAAATACCAGTTCCATAGGAAACATATGGTGACAGAGTACTGAACTATTAATTTAATAAATCATAGGAGAAACAGTAAAACCTTAGCTCGGTTTAAGATTGTGTAAGTAGTTTGTAAGCATAGGAACTGAGAACCACAGTATTTAAGTCAGATATATTTGCAAACATTTGAATTTGAAATAATGAAGAGCAGACCTAGAGGAGCTCTTCAGAGTGGTTTCAGTGCTATTACAAAGGCAACGTGAATAAAGTAAGAGGGGCAAAATCTGTACGAAACCATGAAAGGAGTTTTACGAATCTAGCGACATAAAACTGAAGCATTTGTTGAGAACAGAGTGAGGCAATGTTATTAAACATCTCCGGTGATATGAAATGTAGACGTTCAGGAAGCAATTATAGAATTCGGAAGGAAATTTGAAGAAACAAAATTCTGAGGACTGCCGATGAACTTTTTCAATGACGCATCAGAAAGAAATGGAAGTGTTCTGTAAAGAGATCGTAAGTTTCATTCAAAAGTTCAAATGTTTGTAAATCTGTGGGACTGGTCTACTGTAGTTATCACTCCCTAGGCTTAAAAACTACTTAAACTAACCTAAGAACAACAGGCACACACCCAAACCTGAAGGAGGAACCTACGATGGGGAGCTACCACGCGCTCTGCAGAAAGGCGCCTTAGAGCGCTCGGCCATTCCACCGCGGCTATAAACTAACTTTATGGTTGAGCCTTGCCTCTGATGGAAGAGGAATTTGAACTATTCAGTGTACTCATATGCCCATTCAATTTAATCAAGGTGACATATTTTGTTGAATCGTCTGTTACAATCTATAGAAACTGCGTCTTGGTATGATTTACTATCAACAAAAGTAAAAATAAGTCAGTTGAGTGGAAACTAATTAAATCAGGCAGTGATGACTGAATTAGATCAGGAAATTAAATACTGTTAGCAGTGCAAGAAATTCATTTCTTAGGTAACGAAATAAATGTCGATAGTAGAACGGTTATAAAATAAGGACTGGGTAAAGAAGCAACAAAGACATTTCTGAATAAGAAGCAGTAATGGATAATGAATAAAATGTTAAGTTTAGGTAGTCTACTCCGAAAATATTTATCTGTTAGTGAAACATAAATCATGAGTAGTTTAGGGAAGAGGGAAGCAGGTAGAGAAGAATGTGTTGTTGTGGTCTTCAGTACGGAGACTGGTTTGATGCAGCTCTCCACAATACCCTATCCTGAGCAAGCCTCTTCGTCTCCACATAAGAACGGCAACCTACATCTGTCAGAATCTGCTTACTGTATCCATCTCTTGGTCTTCTTCTGCGGTTTTTACCCCACACACTTCCCTCCAACGCTAAATTCACAATTCCTTGATCTCTAAGAATGTGTCCTACCAATCTATCCCTTCTTTTAGTCAAGGTATGCCAGAAATTTCTTTTCTCCCCAATTCTATTCAGTACCTCCTCATTAGTTACGCGATCCACCCACCTAATCTTCAGCATTCTTCTGTAGCACCATATTTCAAAAGCCTCAATCCTCTTCCTGTCCGCACTGTTTATCGTCCATGTCTCACTCGCATACTAGGCAACACTCCATACAAATGTCTTCAGGAAGGACCTCCTTAGGTTTAAATATCGATATTCGATGTTAACAAATTTCTCTTTTTCAAGAACGCTTTTCTACCCATTGCCATTCTGCATTTTATATCCTCTGTACTGCGACCATCATTTGTTATTTTACTGCCCAAGTAACAAAACTCATCTACCTCCTTTATTGCTTCGTTACCTAATCCAATTCCTTCAGCATCACGTGATTTTCTTACACTGCACTCCATTACCATAGTTTTGCTCTTGATAATGTACATCTTATATGCACCTTTCAGCACACTGCCCATTCCGTTCAATTGCACTTCCAGGTCCTTTGCTGTATCTGACAGAATTACTATGTCGTCGGCAAAGCGCAATGTTTTCAATTCTTCACCCTGAACTTCAATTCCTTCTCCAAATTTCTCCTTGCTTTCCTTTATAGCTTGCTCAATGTACAAATTGAATAACATTGGAGAAAGGCTACAACAATGTCTTACTCCCTTTCCAACCACTGCATCCCTTTCATGCCCTTCAACTCTGAGAACCGCTGTCTGGTTTTTGTACAAGTTGTAAATAACCTTACGTTCCCTATATTTTACTCCTGCTTGCTTCAGAACTTTAAAGAGTTTATTCCAATCAACATTGTCAAAAGCTTTCTCCAAATCTACAAAAGCTAGAAATGTAGGTTTGCCTTTTCTTAATCTATCTTCTAGGATAAGCCGTAAAGTAAGTATTGCCTCCCGTGTTCCTACATTTCTCCTGAACCCAAATTGATCTTCCCCGAGGTCGGCTTCTGCCAGCTTTTCCATCCTTCTGTATATAATTCGTGTTAATATTTTGCAACCATGACTTATTAAACTGATGGTTTTGTAGTTTTCACACCTGTCTGCACCTGCTTTCTTTGGAATGGGGATTATAACATTTTTCTTAAAGTCTGAGGGTACTTCACCTGTCTCATACATCTTACACATCAGGTGAAACAATTTCCTCATGGCTGGTTCTCCCAGAGACTTCAGTAGCTCTGAGGGAATATCATCTACTCCAGGGGCCTTGTTTCGACTTAGGTCTTTCAGTGCTCTGTCAAATTCATCTCTCAGTATAGTATCTCCTATTTCATCCTCATCTACTTCTTCTCCCCTTTCTACAATATTGCCGCTAAGTTCATTTCCTTCGTATAGCCTCTCTATATACTCTTTCCACCTTTCAGCTTTCCCTTCTTTGCTGAGAACTGGTTTTCCATCAGTGTCCTTGATATTCATAGAGCTGTTTTTCTTATCTCCAAATGTCTCTTTTATTTTCCTGTAGGCTGTATCTATTTTTCCCCTATTTATACATTCTTCTACATCCTTGCATTTGCCTTCTAGCCACTCCTGCTTAGCCAGTTTGCACTTCCTGTTAATCTCATTTCTTAGTCGTCTGTACTCCATTTTGCCTGTTTCATTTACTGTATTTTTATATTTTCTCCTTTCATCGATTAAATTTAGTATCTCCTGTGATATCCACGGATTTTTTGTAGATCTTGCCTTTCTACCTATTTTGTTCTCTGCTGCCTTCACTATTTCATCTCTCAATGCTACCCATTCCTCCTCTACAGTTTTATTTTCCCCCGTTTCTACCAATTGTTGCCTAAAGCTCCCTCTGAAATTCTCAATAACTTCAGGTTCCTTCAGTTTATCCATGTCCCATCTCCTTATTTTCCTAACTTTTTGTAGTTTCTTTAGTTTGAGCCTACAGTTCATAACCAACAAGTTTTGGTCAGAGTGTATTTCTACCCCTGGGTATGTCTTACACTGTAGAACCTGGTTCCGAAATCTATGTCTTACCATTATAAAATCTATCTGGTTTCTTCCGGTGTCTCCTGGTCTCTTCCACGTATACAACCTTCTTTTGTGATTCTTAAACCAGGTGTTTGTTATAACTAAATTATGTTCTGTGCAAAATTCTACCAGGCGGCTTCCTCTTTCATTCCTTTTGCCCAGACCATATTCACCTACTATCTTCCCTTCCCTTCCTTGTCCTACTACCGAATTCCAGTCTCTCATAACAATTAAGTTTTCCTCTGCCTTAATTGTCTGAATAATTTCCTTTAGTTCCTCATATATTTCTTCGATTTCCTCATCATCGGCAGAGCTAGTTGGCGGTGTTGGCTTCGTATCTATCTTGACAATGATAATGCGATCACTGTACTGGTCATAGTAGTTTACCCTCATTCCTGTTTTCTTATTCATTATCAGTCCTACTCCTGTGATACCCCCAACTGATTTTGTATTTATAATCCTGTACTCACCTGACCAGAAATCCTGTTCATCCTGCCACCGAACTTCACTAATCCCCACTATATCTAACTTCAACCTATCCATTTCCCTTTTTAAATTTTCTAATTTTTCTACCCGATTAAGGGATCTATCATTCCACGCTCCGACCCGTAGAATGCCAGTATTGTCTTTTCTGATGATCACATCCTCCTGAGTAGTCTCCGCCCGGAGATCCGAATGGGGGACTATTTTACCTCCGGTATATTTTACCCGAGAGGATGCCATCATCATATGTTCATACAGTAGAGCTGCATGTCCTCGGGAAAAGTAACAGCTGTAGTTTCCCCTTGCTTTCAGCCGTTCGCAGTAACTGTGTGGCAAACCACATTAGCTGATGTTACAAGGCCAGCTCAGTCAATCATCCAGACTGTTGCCCCTGTAACTACTGAAAAGGCTGCTGCCCCTCTTCAGGAACCACACGTTTGTCTGGCCTTTCCACAGATACCCCTCCGTTATGGTTGCACCTACGGTACGGCTATCTATATCGTTGAGGCACGCAAGCTACCCCACCTCGGCAATGTCTATGGTTCATGGGAGTGGAGAGAAGAATATAGTACATTATATCTGCCAGGGGGCATTGAATTACATTAGTGGGTTAAGTTGAAAATTTGTGCCGCGCCGGTATTAGAATCCGGGTTCTTCTTCTTACTAGACATTTGTGCTAGCTAATATGCGATACGGACACAATCATCACCGGACTGCGCGGTCTACTGTTTCCAATTTCCTGCCAGATTCAAATTTTGGACTTGTGTGCACACTACTAACAATGTCGATGCCTGTTACCATTCATTACTCGCGGTTTTTCGTGCCTGGTCAACATTCGCATTGAAGAAAGGGTTACTGTCCATATTCGCCTTAATTTTATAGTGAAGGGCCAAATAAAGTGGTGTCGTGAAGTTCCCCCGTGAGCACACTCAAGTGACGCAAAGCTACATGCCATGGATTCGATTATTTGTCTCACCTATTTTAGTGACTAATAGGGAATCTTATTTTCTAGTTGGACCTCGCATATGATCGCGTAGGAATCTGAACTATTAAGCCTGACTAATCATGTGCCCATTCTATGTAATCAAGATGACATATTTTGTTGAATCCTGTATTAGAAACTATACAAACTGACTCTTTGGTGTGATTAGCGTGAATTTACTTCCTACAAGAGATAAACGTACGTGAACTGAAATATAAGATATTGAGTCAATATTGCATGCAGCTTTATTCACTACCAAGCCGGGGACATGATACATATTTCAGAATTCACTGTTACACTAGGAGGAATATTATTTACAGTGGCGTAATCTCAGGGAGTGCAAATCGTGCGTCAATGCCTGAATAGGAAACGTCGCTCTAGTGAAACTCGGCTTGCCCCTTTCTCACTTGACATTTTACGAGCCATGGATGAAGGGCAACAGGCAGATTGTGTTTTTCTGTTTCAAAAAGGTATTCGACGCGGTGCCGCACTGCAGACTGCTAACGAAGATACGAGCAGAGAGAATAGGTTCACAGATTTGTGACTGGCTGCAATACTTCCTAAGTAATAGAACGCAGTACGTTGTTCTCGACGGCGAGTGTTCATCAGAGACGAGTGCATCGTCAGGCGTGTCCCAGGGGAGTATGAAGGAACGGCTGTTATTTTCTATCTATATAAATGATCTAATGGGCAGAGTAAGTTGTAATTTGCGGCTGTTTGCTGATGATGCTGTAGTATATGGGAGGGTGTCGTTTGTAACTGACTGTAATAGCATACAGGATGACTTAGACAAAATTTCTAGTTGGTGCGAAGAATGGCAGCTAGCTCTCAATGTAGAAAAATGTAGGTGATGCGCGTGAGTAGGAAAAACAATCCCATAATGTTCGTATACAGCATTAGTAGTGAGCTTCTCGATGCTGTCGCGTGGTTCAAATATCTAGGCATAATTTGCAGAGCGATATGAAATGGAACGAAAGTGTAAGGAAAGTTGCGAGTAAGGCGGACAGTCGATTTCGCCTTATTGGGAAAATTTTGGGACTTTGTACTTCATCTGTAAAGGAGACCGCGTACATAACGCTTGTACGACCTCGTCTTGAATATTGCTTAAGTGCTTGGGATCAGTTTCAAGCGAAACATGCAAACAGTTCAGAGGCGAGCAGCTAGCTTCGTTACTGGTAGGTTCCACCAATGCGCGAATGTCAAGGAAATGCTCCGGGAACTCAAATGGTAATCGCTAGTGAAAAGAAGACATTTTTCGAGAAATTCTGTTCCGGAATTTGAAGCTGTCTGCAGAACGATCTTGCTGCCGTAAAGATCACAAAGTCAATGACAGAAATTAGGGCTCGTACGGAGGCATATAGGCATTTTTTTCCCTCGTTCTGTTTGGGAGTGGATTAGGGAAGGAAATGACTAGTAGTGGTGCAGTGTACCCTCCGCCACGCCCCTTACGCTGGTTTGCGGAGTATATATGTAGATGTAGTCAGTAAAAAGTCCATAATCTTCTTCTGCTATATCTATAAATGTCAATGTCTGTTCGGTGTACGTTTATCACGTCTGAACCACAAGACATAAAGAGCTAAAAATTTGTACAGTTACTAATGTCTATCCGGAGAAGGCTTTAGGCACGGTTTTATGGCGATCGGATAGCTATTTATCTAAATATACTAATGTGAATGGCCGCGGTGGAGTAGCCGAGCGGTCTAAAGCGTCTCGCTGCGGAGCGCGCGGTTGCTCGCCGTGGAGGTTCGAGTCCTCCCTGGGGCATGGGTGTGTGTGTTTGTCCTTAGGTTAGTTTACCTAGGTTTAACTAGTTTGTAAGCTACGGACTGATGACCACGCTGTTTGGTCCGATTGATTTAAAAAAAAAAAAAAAAATTAATGTGAATGTGTGTTCTGTGTACGAATATCACGTCCGAACGACAAGACGCAGAGACTTAAATATTGCTACAGTTACTAATTTATACCTGAGGAAGGTTTTAGGCATGGTTTTATAGTGGTCTGATAGATATTTAGTAATTTGAAGAATATAACGCGAAATACGGAAGAATAATTACTCTGTGAAAATTGTATTTACTCTTTGAAAATGGTTTTATTGGTTGAATTGTTGCTTGAGGGTTGATAATGATAAAAGGGTGGATTATATTGGGATGGAAAGTTATCGGTGTATATAAAATGTGTGTGTGTGCGTGTGTGTGTGTGTGTGTGTGTGTGTGTGTGTGTGTGTTAATATTTCGCTCTGCAGCGAAAACTACAGAACGCAAACGAATGTTCTGTGAATAATTATTGTCCGAAGTCTCCCGTTGTACACCATAGCAGCTCCATGCCGATAGATATAAGGGGGTGGAGGATATGGTGGTTGAAAGTCGTCAAATTACTAAAAAAATCGGACTAAAGGCCAGCGATGACCCGGCCGCGGTGGCCGAGGAGACTGAGGCGCTGCAGTCGCGGTCTACACGGCCACTACGGTTGGGGGTTCGAATCTCCCCCTCGGGTAAGGATATTTGTGCCATCCTTAGTATAAGGTAGTTGATAAGTAGTTTGTAAGTTTAGAGACTGATGACCCCGTAGTTAAGTCCCATAAGCTTAACAAACATTTGAACATTTTTTGCCAGCGATGACGTCTGGGACTCTATACCAAGGAGGTTACATACAGCGAAACGTGATGCAACAGACCGTATCTTTGGTCTATGCGTGCTACAATGTTTTCAGATCTTCCTCTGTAAGGATAAGCATACGAATAAGGAAATATAGGAATAAATAAAGCAGTAAAAAAAGAAATTTGTTTTAATACATCTCTTTACAAAAATCGATTTGACGTTTCGCGCATTACATCAAGTGAACGATCTGTGATATTATTACAGTAATTAAACGTCACAGGAACCCATATACAGCCCTCATGTTTTTCACATGGTCAATTATACGTCGCTTGCTCAAGCAACATGCGAGCGGAGCCGCGGGTTTAAGCTAGTGTATGATACATGGCTTGACATCGCGTCACATCCCGTAAGAAACTTGGTCTGGGATAATGTTTCAACTCAGCTGCCTACCGCCAGCCTAGACTCTGCGTTTAACGTGAGGTAAGGCGTCTGAGAGAGTGAGCATCGCGTTGGCAGCTGTAGTTTGCGTCACCGCGCGTGTGTCAGCCGTGGCCAGTGTCCGGCCAGACGGCAATCAAGCCTTGTTCCACTCACCAACGCACTGCCTGCTGCTGCCGGCTGACCGCTGCCCGCTGTCTTGCTCACATCTTGTTTTTTGCGTACCTGAAGATTGCTGCAGTCTCTAAATGAAATTTTGTAAAAACTATCACACATCCATTTTCCATCAGCATTTAACAGAGAAACAAACTGGTAATCACAGACCATGTCCTGCCTTATTAGTATCAAAGTATGTTATGGCATAATGTGGTCATCTGTATAGAGATTTGTGAGGGATTTTCGTAAACAGTTATATGAGTTATCAGACTGACTTTGCAGTTGTAACGTGACAAACATTTTATTCTTGGACCTGTATGTTCTTTAGTACACAGAAAACTGTTTGGAATGTTGGCTTACCGATCTTTGTGAGATTGAGCATGCCACCTAAAGTCTATGCTGTTACTGTATTTGTTGCCAAATGTTACTTTCTCCTTTAGTTGTTATTAGAGTGCTGCTGAACCCGCTGCAGTGTTCTGCAGTGCAGACCGTCATAGTGGCGAGTACGCTAGCCACACTGATTATTAATAAGACCTTCCTACCCGGGTAATATCAAATAGCACAAAAAAAAAAAAAAAAAAAAAAAAAAAAAAAAAAAAAAAAAGGTTCAAATTCGCAACGAAAACAATTTTAATCTGAGCTTACAGGAGCGCCTATTATCAGTGGGACTAAGCATCAGCTACAACAGCCTCTTTTATTCTTTAAACAGTGAAATCTTTGTCAATTTAGTTAGCAAGTGCATTCATTTATGGTGGAGTTATTTGAGGTATAAAATTAGGGCACGTATTTAATTATTGTCTCATATTTATTAAGGTCATAGCTCTTTTACTATTTCTAACATGTTACAGTCAACATTTTTTAAACAAAACTCGGTTCTGTGTCCGTTATTAATTTTAACATTTGGACAAACTCGGTTATCAGACCGTTATTAGAATTAGCATAATGTGGCCTCGTAACGAGGTCTCCTTGCAGCACGGGAAAGGGAAATTATTCAGGGCTAAAAAGTCACCACGGTTAGTATGGTGCTGCTGAATGACTATTACCAGTTTACAGTTAAGATCGAAATGCGAATAAGATCTTTTAAAAATATTGGAGCAGTTAAATTGGTAGCCAGACAGGAATATCAAGAATGCATGCAACACTTCTTAAATCTAAACATCCTACTCTCTTCACACGTTTCTTTTGTGCCTATCATTTACAGTACACTCAGGACGGACGCTCTTGCTTATCAATTAATTCTGCGTCTGAAAGGCTTACAAATAACTCACCTTATTGTCCTCCCTGGTACTCATCAATTTCATCACACGATATCCTATCTGAATTTGCATTTAGAACCTTTGAAACATTTTTGTGGGCATCAAATCAATTACCACGTTGCCTGCCCGTAGCAACTTTTACTTCTCTTTTATTTGTGGTTAATTGTAACACACATTTTAATTAAAAGAATGAAATTAGGATGACCGTTGGGGTCATTGCGTCTGCCAACAGATCTGGCTGAAATACCGATCTACTGCAATGCCCGACAAAAGTTGAGAAAAATTTGAATCACACGTTAACTAAAATCAAACACACGCATTTCCTATTGTTGCTGAAAAAGAAAGAACACTGATATACATTCAAACACTAGTTGTAGCTGGAGTCCTGTAGCTCCCTGTGCCACGTGAACTTTCTCATATTTACTTTACAAAGAAAAGTCGCGGCAGAATTAACCCAGAAAATTACGGCTTGGCTCGCCGATTACAACCCTATTAGAAGTTACTTTTAAACGTAACGAAAGAATGATATAGTCCTTCCTAGTCAAAGTTGCCTTTGTTCATAAGGAAAAACGGCCTTGCAGAAATTTACAAGTCCCTAACGTGGTTATTATATTGCAATTTTAATTATGAATTTACCGAGGGTGTCTAACGTAAGCTCTATGTACCTGACATACGACTCGTCGGTGAATTCTGAGAATTCCGGACATATTTAGCAAGAAGCACACGGCAGTCGACGGATCCTCGACGACCAGTTACTTAGCATGACGACGGAGAGCAGCAGAGTGCCGAGCGCGTCCACCGGGGCGGAAGTCCCTGGCCCAGAGATAGTGGAGGGGGTCGGGGTGGGGGGTAGAAGTCGCACAGTCGATCCTTAGCACAGGTCGAAAACCCACCACTCTTTGCACTGACCAGTGCCCAGCGAAATATATCTCTGCTCTACAATTCAACTCTAAGTATTGTGGCACTAAACCAACTACACAATTACAATTATTAGTCTAATTAGGAAAATCAAGAAGGAAGGGAAGTGCTTCAAGGAGGTCCTAGGTTTAATAATAGAATAAATAACACCGTTTTGCCATCTTGCTTCCCAAATCGTTCGGTATTGCTAATATCTATGTAAGGGCTGACCATTCGTCACCTGAATTATGTAAAATAACATCTACCAAACTGAGAGACCATGAGGGCTTACTAGAAGTGACCTCTCAGGAATAGGAAAGGATACTGTGATTTAAATCACATTAATACCGTAGTGAAGAAACGTGGTTATTCTAAAATTCACATTTATACATTTTTTTAATACATAATACAGATTTATTACGTGTTCTGATACAAGTGACGTAGTTTGCGTTCTCAACGAAGGGTACACAGTTGCTCAATGAGAAAGTATTGAACGGACTACTTAATGCAGATTGCTACTTAGTGAAACAGAAACAACAGTTTTGAAGCGACCAGGAAAACTCAGAAAATGCGAACAAAGGAAATTAAACGAAATTTCTTCCTGCAAATTCCAAGCTTGATACAAGTTTGAAGAAACTCTAAATGGTGCGTATAGTTTTTCGAGTCAGCAAACATTCAAATAGACTTTAATACCGAATTTGCGTCTGTACGCAAAATAACCATTTTTGAATAATAATTTGTTCAGAGGTTGTCAACATTCATTCAACGCGAGAGAGACGGAGAAAGAGTGGAAGAAAGATTTCCCTACAATAATGATTGTTCCAAGTAAAGCAGAGTTCATACCACTTACACAATAAATACATTTAATTTTCCTAGTCTACCGTAGTCGTATCGTAGAGAGAACTTCAGACTTTAGAACAGTAATCGTTTTCTCTAGTATTGTAAAACCTAGGTGTCTATGCATGTATGGTTGTTGTTATTGATTTAATTTTATTTACATGTATTCAGACATATATTCGACACATTTATTCCATTACAGTTTAGTAGCTTAAATAAGTTTTTATGGACTTCATCCAGTAGGTCATATGGCGTGCAAACCGTTTCGTCTTTGTTCTTTTTTATTGATTACACAGTGACGGTCTCAACTGTTGCGCTGAATCGGCTTACTGTTTACAAATCAAGTATCAAGACTCCACTGGATTCATTTAAGTAGTTACATGTGTTTCCTCTCTTCCGTGACCGCTTTTCGGCGCGATTTACTACCTACACCTGGTCAAGACTCGGGTAAAGGTACTGCTATGAAATCCAAGGCACCGAGAGCCTGCGGAAATTTAACGCTTTTTAGCCTCACAAATGAAATTCCTCTGAATTTGAAAGAGAGCTAAATTGTAAACCACAATACATTTTTTTCCTTTTCTACGTCTTGAGATCCAGATTAGAAGACACCACTGGTCATTTATGTAAATTAGAAACACCAGTGGCTCCAGAACTAACCCCTGAGACACCCCGAAACTGTTTCCCATAATGACTATTTGATGTACCCATTCTTAACACTAGGGAATTGCCTGTTCTGAAAGCAAGAGGCGAAAAAATTGTGAGCTGCTCCCCTAATTTCACAATGGCACACCTTCGGCAGTAATAATTTGTAATGAACATAATCAAATACTTTTGTTAAATCAAAGAATATGCCTAACATAAACAGCAATTTATTTAATCCATCCAGTGCCTAACAGAGAAAAGAGAATGTAGCATTTTAAAAACTTAACTATACGTTTTAGAGTAAATTATGTGAACTGCAACGACCAATTACTCTAACATTCAGCCTTTTCAATAACTTTACCAAACATCGATAACATAAAAGTCTGTTGTAACTTGTTTACATTATGCGTTTCTTCATTTTTATAAAGTGCAATCACTGCTCAGTAATTTAAACTGCTTCAAAAAAAATGTTCAAATGTTTGTACAACTTATGGGACTTAACTACGGGGTCATCAGTCCCTAAGCTTACAAACTACTTATGAACTAGCTAAGACTAAAGACGGCACAAATATCCATGCCCGAGGGGGGATTCGAACCCCCGACCGTAGTGGCCGTGCTGACCGTGACTGTAGCGCCTCAGTCACCTCGGCCACCGCGGCCGGCAATTTAAACTGCCAGGCCAGTAAACTGACCATTCCAAATGGAATATTTTCAAAGATGGCAAAGTACGGGTCGGAGCTTACGGTCGGATTGTTTGGGTATGGATGGGGAAGGAAACCGGACGTGCCAGTTGAAAGGAACCACCACGACATTTGCCTGGAGAGATTTAGGGGAACACGACGGAAAATATAAATCTGGATGGCTGGTCTGATCCGCTGTTCTCTCGAATGCGAGTCCAGTGTGTTACCAATGCTCCATCACGCTCGGTGTTGTTTATAGTCAAGATGTGAAAAAATGTTCAAATGTATATGTAGCTTATGGGACTTAACTACGGGGTCATCAGTCCCTAAACTTACAAACTACTTATGAGCTAGCTACCACTAAGGACGGCACAAATATCCACGCCCGAGGGGGGATTCGAACCCCCGACCGTAGTAGCCGTGCAGATCGTGACTGGCGCGCCGCAGTCCCCTCGAGCACCGCGGCCGGCTCAAGTTGTAAATTAAATGGATGTGTGAATGTTACGTATCATTTATATTTTGATTTCTATCTTTGTTTGAATACTGTAATTGAAATTTTGTACATTATGCAAAAAAGCCTTATTTGATACATGTTCTTTGATAAATATAACATGTTCTCAGGAAAAGGAGATGGACAGAGAGAGAAGGAATCGGAGAAGTACTGACTTAAGGCTAGAATAAATAAATAAATACCCGGGTAACGCCGAGTTCTCAGCTAGTAATTTAAACAGGGTAGTCGGGGTAGTGACTACACAACATTTTGAATAGGAACCCCATGTCCGGAAGCGTATCGTTTCGGTTCTACGACAGTTTCATTCAGACGTGTAACTCATCAACGTATGCTGGCACGAGTTCTGGGCGCTGCACAAGACACTGAAGAGACACCAGGTGGGAAGGAGATAGTGTACCAGAACATGTTTCGGAGGTACAGTGTGTTTAACGACGTTGGTGGTCGCCACATCGAGCCGCTGTTGTAATACTTCAGTACGTTGCGGCTGGTGCCGTAGATGCTTGGTTCTTGTTGTCGACTAATATAAACCGTAAGGTCTAAATTGTAATGGAAATGCATAAGTAATAACGAGACGATTCAGTATTCTTTTCAAATTGATTGCAACAAGTGTACTGGGTCACGCTTAATTACATTCCTCAAGTAGGAGTGCATGAGATAATAATCTGAATGAAAACCGTCATGGACAAGGACATGTACTCACTACTCTCTATAAGTCATAGAAGTTTGTAACGGGAATGTCCGACCACCCTATATAAGTCAGGGCAGCTAATGATGACAACAGGCTGCCGACATGTCGTGTGCCACTAAATATTGGGAAATACACTACTGGCCATTAAAATTACTACACCAAGAAGAATTGCAGATAATAAACGGGTATTTATTGGACAAATATATTATACTACAAATGACATGTGATTACATTTTCATGCATTTTGGGTGCATAGATACAAAGAAATCAGTACCTAGAACAACCATCTCTGGCTGTAATAACGGCCTTGATATGCCTGGGCATTGATTCAGACAGAGCTTGGATGGCGTGTACAGGTACAAATGCTTCAAGACGATACCACAGTTCATCAAGAGTAGTGACTGGCGTATTGTGACGAGCCAGTTGCGCGGTCACCATTGACCAGATGTTTTCAGTTGGTGAGAGATATGGAGAATGTGTTGGGCAGGGCAGCAGTGGAACATTTTCCGTATCCAGAAAGGCCCGTACAGGACTTGCAACAAGCGGTCGTGAATTATCCTGCTGAAATGTAGGGTTTCGCAGGGATCGAATGAAGGGTAGAGCCACGGGTCGTAACACATCTGAAATGTAACGGCTGCTGTTCAAAGTGCCGTCTATGCGAACAAGAGGTGACCGACACGTGTAACCAATGGCACCCCATACCATCACGCCGGGTGATACGCCAGTATGACGATGACGAATACACGCTCCTAATGTGGGTCCACGCGATGTCGCGAAACACGGATGCGACCACCATGATGCTGTAAACAGAAGCTGGATTCATTCGCAACAAATGACGATTTCACATTCGTGCACCCAAGTTCGTCGTTGCGTACACCATCGCAGTCGCTCCTGTCTGTGATGCAGCGTCAAGAGTAACCGCAGTCATGGTCTCCGAGCTGATAGTCCTTGCTGCTGCAAACGTCGTCGAACTGTTCGTGCAGAGATGGTTGTCTTGCAAACGTCTCCATCTGTTGAATCAGGGATCGAGACGTGGCTGCGCGATCCGTTACAGCCATGCGGATAAGATGCCTGTCATCTCGACTGGTAGTGATACGAGGCCGTTGGCATCCAGCACGGCGTTCCGTATTGCCCTCCTGAACCCACCGATTTCATATTCTGCTAACAGTCATTGTATCGCGAACAGCAATGTCGCGATACGATAAACTGCAATCGCGATAGGCTACAAGCCGACCTTTATTAAAGTCGGAAACTTGGTGGTATGCATTCCTCCTTACACGAGGGCCGGCCACAGTGGCCGATCTGACTGCGGCGCGCCAGTCACAGTCAGCACGGCCATTACGGTCGGGGGTTCGAATCCCCCCTCGGGCATGGATACTTGTGCCGTCCTTAGTATTAGCTAGTTCATAAGTAGTTTGTAAGTTTAGGGACTGATGACCCCGTAGTTAAGTCCCATAAGATTTACAAACATTTGAACATTTGAAACTTACACGAGGCATCACAACAACGTTTCACCAGGCAACGCCGGTGATCTGCTGTTTGTGTACGAGAAATCTGTTAAAAACTTTCCTCGTGTCAGCACGTTGTAGGTGTCGCCACCGGCGCCAACCTTGTATGAATGCTCTGAAAAGCTAATCAAATGTTCAAATGTTTGTACAACTTATGGGACTTAACTACGGGGTCATCAGTCCCTAAGCTTACAAACTACTTATGAACTAGCTAAGACTAAAGACGGCACAAATATCCATGCCCGAAGGGGGATTCGAACCCCCGACCGTAGTGGCCGTGCTGACCGTGACTGAAGCGCCTCAGTCACCTCGGCCACCGCGGCCGGCAAAAGCTAATCATTAGCATATCACAGCATGTTCATCGTGTCGGTTAAATTTCGCGTCTGTACCACGTCACTTTCGTGGTGTAGTAATTTTAATGGCCAGGAGTGTAAATGCTGCTGACTTAGTAATTTTATACATTTTGCAATGAAGTCACTGACATGAATGAAATCCGCCATGAAACTTCGCTAGTTTACTGTGACAAAGTAATGCACAATACAATGTATCTTGCATAAGAACATTGAATTTATTGTAGCCTGGATGAGGAAAATAGACAGCTGCGTATTTGAGCATTCACACTGGCATAACTTGTGAGTCGCATTTTTAAGCACAGACTCCGGAGGGAAACCGCGAGCCAACCACCAGGAAGCGCGCCCCTCTTTTCGCGGTCCTGACTGACCGCAGACCTCGTACACAAACCAGTCCCGTTAGCCCGGGCTGCGCTCGGCGGTGATACAAAAGAAGCTGTGCACCACCAGCAAGAAGTACACCTCCATAGCTGCAACACCAACACAACACTCTGATGACGTACTTATTTCTAACTGGCTACTGGGATATACATTCACTACTACATAAATAGGGTCTACAAAACTAATTTTTCACCGAAAATATCTCTTTACTACCAAAGACATTGCAAACGACATTCACGCTCATGAATACAGCACAACACTTTACACTTAGATCACATTTATTGCTAACACAATCGTACACGCAGTAGAGACTCCTGCTTGGAGTGCTACACTGTTTAAAAAGAAAAAGAATATTCTAGAACTTACAAGTACATCAAACATAAGATACATGTAGAACATTCTAGAAACAGTAAATACAAAGAAATATATATATATATATATATATATATATATATATATATATATATATATATATTTCTTACACTGACGATAACCGGAGCCAAATCCTCCTTTATTGTCTTCATCATTACCATAAAGGTCTTCAGAGACCTACAACAAAACGCCGTTTCTGTCTATTTGTTCTTGGGGATCGTTGTAAGGGTTCATATGGAAGTCGTGCAATACGTCTCTTCGTTTTTGACGATTTGTGGGCGACTCATAATCCATGACTTCGTACGTGACGTCTAGCGGGCGGCTTATTATACGATACGGTCCAAAGTATCGCTTCAGTAACTTTTCAGGTAGCCCAACTGTCCGTACAAGGGGAAAAATCCATACCAGATCTCCTGGGCTGCACATAACACGTCGGTGCTTCTCGTTTCACCGCTGGCGGTCCTTCTCCTGGGCGTGCAGTGCCCTTATGCGAGCCAGCTGTCTTGCTTCTTCGACCCTGGCGATGAGCTGTTTGACATAGTCATCCTGAGTATCGTCCGGCTGTAACGAAAACAGCGTATCCATTGTAGACTCAGCCTGACGACCATGGAACACGAAAAACGGCGTGAAGCCTGTGGTGTCTTGTCTTGCTGTATTATAAGCAAATGTCATGAATGGCAGTAATTTATCCCAATCCTTCTGCTCAACATCGACGTACATCGACAGCATATCTGCTAACGTCAAATAGTGCTGGTGGTCCTTCTTCTGGGCGCCTAGTGTCCTTATGCGAGCCAGCTTCGACTCTGGTGATGAGCTGTTTCACAAAGTCATCATGAGTATCGTCCGGCTGTAACGGAAACAGCATATCCCTCGATCAGATATCATCACACGTGGTGCACCATGCTTCTGGAGCTTCTGCACTCGGCACATGCTTGGAGACGACGTAGTGGGTGAGGTAATCAGAGCAGACTATTATCCGTCGGTTACCGGTTACCACTCCCATGAACCACAGACATTGCCGAGGTGGGGTGGCTTGCGTGCCTCAACGATACAGATAGTCGTACCGTAGGTGCAACCACACCGGAGGGGTATCTGTGGAGAGGCCAGACAAACGTGTGGTTCCTGAAGAGGGGCAGCAGCCTTTTCAGTAGTTACAGGGGCAACAGTCTGGATGATTGACTGAGCTGGCCTTGTAACATCAGCTAATGTGGTTTGCCACACAGTTACTGCGAACGGCTGAAAGCAAGGGGAAACTACAGCTGTTACTTTTCCCGAGGACATGCAGCTCTACTGTATGAACATATGATGATGGCATCCTCTCGGGTAAAATATACCGGAGGTAAAATAGTCCCCCATTCGGATCTCCGGGCGGGGACTACTCAGGAGGATGTGATCATCAGGAAAGACAATACTGGCATTCTACGGGTCGGAGCGTGGAATGTTAGATCCCTTAATCGAGTAGGAAAATTAGAAAATTTAAAAAGGGAAATGGATAGGTTGAAATTAGATATAGTGGGGATTAGTGAAGTTCGGTGGCAGGATGAACAGGATTTCTGGTCAGGTGAGTACAGGATTATAAATACAAAATCAATTGGGGGTATCACAGGAGTAGGATTGATAATGAATAAGAAAATAGGAATGCGGGTAAACTACTATGACCAGCACAGTGATCGCATTATCATTGTCAAGATAGATACGAAGCCAACACCGACAACAGTAGTACAGGTTTATATGCCAACTAGCTCTGCCGACGACGAAGAAATCGAAGAAATATATGAGGAGCTAAAGGAAATTATTCAGACAATTAAGGGAGAGGAAAACTTAATTGTTATGGGAGACTGGAATTCGGTTGTAGGACAAGGAAGGGAAGGGAGGATAGTAGGTGAATATGGTCTGGGCAAAAGGAATGAAAGAGGAAGCCGCCTGGTAGAATTTTGCACAGAACATAATTTAGTTATAACAAACACCTGGTTCAAGAATCACAAAAGAAGGTTGTATACGTGGAAGAGACCAGGAGACACCGGGAGATACCAGATAGATTTTATAATGGTAAGACATAGATTTCGGAACCAGGTTCTACAGTGTAAGACATACCCAGGGGCAGATATAGACTCTGACCATAACTTGTTGGTTATGAACTGTAGGCTGAAACTAAAGAAACTACAGAAAGGTAGGAAAATAAGGAGATGGGACCTGGATAAATTGAAGGAACCTGAGGTTCTTAAGAATTTCAGAGGGAGCTTTAGGCAACAATTGACAGAAACAGGAGAAAATAAAACAGTAGAGGAGCAATGGGTAAAATTGAGAGATGAAATAGTGAAGGTAGCAGAGGACAAAATAGGTAGGAAGGAAAGACCTACAAAAAACCCTTGGATATCACAGGAAATACTAAATTTAATCGATGAAAGGAGAAAATATAAAAATGCAGTAAATGAAACAGGCAAAATGGAGTACAGACGACTAAGAAATGAGATTGACAGGAAATGCAAAATGGCTAAGGAGGAGTGGCTAGAAGGCAAATGCAAGGATGTAGAAGAATGTATAAATAGGGGAAAAATAGATACAGCCTACAGGAAAATAAAAGAAACATTTGGAGATAAGAAAAACAGCTCTATGAATATCAAGGACACTGATGGAAAACCAGTTCTCAGCAAACAAGGGAAAGCTGAAAGGTGGCAAGAGTATATAGAGCGGCTCTACAAAGGAAATGAACTTGGAGACAATATTGTAGGAAGGGAAGAGGGTGTAGATGATGCTGAAATAGGAGATACTGTACTGAGAGAAGAATTTGACAGAGCCCTGAAAGACCTAAGTCGAAACAAGGCCCCTGGAGTAGATGATATTCCCACAGAGCTACTGAAGTCTCTGGGAGAACCAGCCATGACAAAATTGTTTCACCTAGTGTGTAAGATGTATGAGACAGGTGAAGTACCATCAGACTTTAAGAAAAATGTTATAATCCCCATCCCTAAGAAAGCAGGTGCAGACAGGTGTGAAAACTACAGAACCATCAGTTTAATAAGTCATGGTTGCAAAATATTAACGCGAATTATATACAGAAGGATGGAAAAGCTGGTAGAAGCCGACCTCGGGGAAGATCAGTTTGGGTTCAGGAGAAATGTAGGTACACGGGAGGCAATACTCACTTTACGGCTTATCCTAGAAGATAGATTAAGAAAAGGCAAACCTACATTGCTAGCTTTTGTAGATTTGGAGAAGGCTTTTGACAATGTTAATTGGAATGAACTCTTTCAAGTTCTGAAGCAAGCAGGAGTAAAATATAGGGAAAGGAGAGTTATTTACAACTTGTACAAAAGCCAGACCGCAGTTATTAGACTCGAAGGGCATGAAAGGGAAGCATCAGTTGGGAAGGGAGTAAGACAGGGTTGTAGCCTTTCTCCAATGTTGTTCAATTTGTATATTGAGCAAGCTATAAAGGAAAGCAAGGAGAAATTTGGTGAAGGAATTAAAGTTCAGGGTGAAGAATTAAAAACATTGCGTTTTGCCGACGACATAGTAATTCTGTCAGATACAGCAAAGGACCTGGAAGAGCAATTGAACGGAATGGACAGTGTGCTGAGAGGTGCATATAAGATGAACATTAACAAGAGCAAAACTAGGGTAATGGAGTGCAGTGTAAGAAAATCAGGTGATGCTCAAGGAATTAGATTGGGAAACGAAGCAATAAAAGAGGTAGATGAGTTTTGTTACTTGGGCAGTAAAATAACAAATGATGGTCGCAGTACAGAGGATATAAAATGCAGAATGGCAATGGGTAGAAAAGCGTTCTTGAAAAAGAGAAATTTGTTAACCTCGAATATTGATTTAAGCCTAAGGAAGTCCTTTCTGAGGGCATTTGTATGGAGTGTTGCCTTGTATGGGAGTGAGACATGGACGATAAACAGTGCGGACAGGAAGAGGATTGAGGCTTTTGAAATATGGTGCTACAGAAGAATGCTGAAGATTAGGTGGGTGGATCGCGTAACTAATGAGGAGGTACTGAACAGAATTGGGGAGAAAAGGAATTTCTGGCATACCTTGACTAAAAGAAGGGATAGATTGGTAGGACACATTCTTAGACATCAAGGAATTGTGAATTTAGCGTTGGAGGGAAGTGTATGGGGAAAAAATCGCAGGGGAAGACCAAGAGATGGATACAGTAAGCAGATTCAGACAGATGTAGGTTGTCGTTCTTATGTGGAGATGAAGAGGCTTGCTCAGGATAGGGTATTGTGGAGAGCTGCATCAAACCAGTCTCCGGACTGAAGACCACAACAACAACACCGGTTGTTGATTTCCAATCCGGTGGAATGGAGCTGCTGAAGGTGGAATTGGTACCAGATGACCTGGAGATAACTGCGGCACATGCTTGCATCTCTGGCATTCCTTGCAGTGACTCACATAGTGTTTAACAAATCGGTAGAGACCTTGCCAGTAATACCTGCGTCTGTTTCTGTCTAGAGTCTTCACCAATCCCAGACGACCGGACATTAGAGAATCTGTAAGGCGACGGTGAACGACGGCGGCGTGTTGGAGAGCGACCACGTCCAGGATAAGGTGACGGGCTTCGTCCCAAACGTCGACAGTAATCATCTACATTTGACTGTCGTTGAATGGACTGCTCCGATAGTTGGCATCTTGCGGTATAATAATTGTTAAATACTCGTCTTCTCTCCCTACAGTATCGTAGGAAGGCCACAATGAAAACACAATGGTATGTGGTCTTCTGACCTCCTGCGAGGCTTCATAGTTGCCGGAAGATTGTGTTGTGGCCGCGTCGTTCGGTAACTAGGCTGCCGTTTGCCTGGTGCGTCATAAGTCATAGTAGGGCGAAACCATTCACGTCGGCTGCGACAGGCGGGGCTGACAGGCTCTAATGTTTGAAATACTTCTTCCTCAGCAGCGTCGGCCCTCTCAGGAAATACAGGACTGACATCCATGGCCATAATCTGGTGCTCACATGGTCCAAAAGTCCCGGCTGCCATAAACTGTTGCAATTATTCTCTCACAGTTTGTCGTATGAGGGAAGCAAAGCCATGCTGGTTTTCCACAACGGCCATAGGAACAACATTCTGGAGTCTGTCGTACTTCTTTCTGTTTCTCTGTTGCATCTCTTCAGTTTTCTGGCACAACTGGATAGTGTCGTCGAAATATCATTTAACAGAAGAGCTTGATACGTATCTTCCGCAATGTCCTTCATCAGGTGTGAACTTTATCGGCCTCTGTTGTATCCGAGTTACCTATGTGACATATGACCAAAACACTCTGTATATACGACTGTGTTGAGTCACCATGTCGCTGAGCCCTGTTCTTCAGTTGCTCTTCTGATAAACGGACTTGCCGCTGGTGGTCTCCAAACAACTTCTTACGTTCCGTCTGAAATTTTTACAGGCTATAGAGCTTGTCCTCGTTATTTTCAAACCACTGCTGAGCCGTCCCGTCCAGGTAGAAATGTACGTTTGCCAAGCACATAAAGTGGTCCCACCTATTATACTTGGCGACTCGGTCGAATCCTTTTAGCTATTTATTTGGGTCCTGTCCAGCGTCTCCTGAGAACACCGATGGATGTATGATGTGCAGGTGGCTTACCGCTGTTCTGTCATTCATGGTTCTTTTGATGACACAAACTTTCGTACGGAGGTAGTCAGTAATTCCTTTGTATTCCGGTTTTCGTCCGTCGAAGCGACGGATCTTACGCTGCGTAATCGGAGCCATGATGGTGCAGATGTATTGCAGGATCTACCCGGCGCCTCCACCAGACAGTGTCACGTTGAAAACTGCAAGTGGTCCGGAATACGAGCGCTGGTCATTAATACAGCATAACACTTTACACTGAGATCACGTTTAGTGCTAACACAAGCGTACACTCGGTACAGACTGACTCCTGCTTGGAGTGATCCACTATGTATACATAGAAAGAATTTTCTGGAACTTACAAGCACATCAGACATTTAAAAAAAAAAAAAAAAAAAAAAAAAAAAAAAAAACACCATGTAGAACATTCTAGAAATATGAAATGCAAGGAAATAATTTGAACTGGGGATCTCAAGCACGGCGATCTGCGATGCTAACCACTCCACCACGGGTGCTGTCGGAAAAGGCGCGGCCATATATGTATATGGTGTGATTCAGCTGACGTATTCAACACAAATATTTCTGGAACGGTTTAAGATATCCTAATTTTGTTTTCACCCAGATGAATTGTAAGAAAGTACTCACTAAACAAAGTATCGTCTCTTGTCATAGCTACATTAATTACAAAGATACCGATAACAATTTCGTCTTTTAAAACCGAACTATATTAATTTCTGCTTCTAGTATCGTAGATCTGAAAGAAACTAATTCAACGATGTGTCACACATCGATATTCGAGAAGTAGTTTTGGAGTTATTACAATATTCAGAGCCTAGGAGTTATATGTTTTGAACATCAAACCAATTGCTGTCTAATGTGGATGTCAGTGATTTCATGCCTAAATTAGGAAATAAGTCACGTCGGATAAGGAGGACGTCCGCATAAGACAGCGATTGGTTTTGATATTGAAAACAGTAAATACAAAATCAAATGTTTGTTAAGCTTAAGGGATTTAACTGCGGCGTCATTAATCGCTAAACTTACAAACTACTTATAAAAATAACTTATACTAAAGACAGCACAAACATCCATGCCCGAAGGGGGATTCGAAACCCTGACGGGGAACGGCCTCGCGCATCGGAGCATAGCGCCTCAATGCGCTCGGCCGCTCCGCCGCGGCTTACGCCGTCTGATGAGGACTTTTTTTTCAATTGATTGGGTGATATCAGAATTACGATATCTTCAACCGTTCTGGAAAGATTTGAGGCGAACAGCTTTGCCGAATCACCCTAAATGTATACAGTATGAGTAACAAACTATTGCCATCAAGAATAACTCCGAAAGTATGGCAGGAGGTGAAAAGTTTGTGGGACAAATGTTGCGACGGACAAAGGGAGCCAGAATATGGTGTTCACCTTTTGTAGCTAGGTGTGGTCGCTTCAGAGATATTGTCAACATTTTGCTACTTACGTTTTGTTAGCGTCCATGGAGACGAATGCAATAACTTGTGACAGTAAGGTCTTTGAAGGTCAACGAAGGTCCAGCCCCCGAGCAGGTAATTAGAGGCGAAACTCACGCTCTGATGCTTTTTGTGTGAGTATGGGGGAGGAAATCGGCTGTCACTGTTTAAAGGAACCTTCCCGGAATTTGCCTAGAGAGATTTAGGGAAATCTAAAACTCTATGACCGGTGATGGATTTGAACCACCGACCTTCCGAATGAGAGTCCAATGTTATCACTCCGTCACCTCGCTTTGTTACTTAGTAACAGGAAAATTTGTCAATTTATGGGCGATATATCCACAGAACATATGGAGTTTACAATATACCAGGAGGCTGTGGACAATATTTTGCCAGACAGACATTGCGGACTGTTCAACCGCGCCATGTAGAACATGAGGCTTGCTATTTCCTCCACTACCCCGAGAACTGTATGAATATATGATGATGTCATCTTCACGGATAAAATATGCCGGAGGGGAAATGGTCCCCCATTCGTACCTCCTGGTGGGGACTACTGAGGAGGTTGTCGTCATCGGAAAAGACAACACTGGCATTCTAGGAATCTCACAGTGAATGTTAGATGCCTTAAATGATTAGGTAGATAGAAAATTTAAAAGGGAAATGGATAGGTTAAAGTTAGATATAGTGGGAATTAATGAAAGGTGAAAAAAAGTCTTATAGTCAGGTGAATACACGGTTATAAATACAAAATCAGTTGGGGTATTACAGGAGTAGGTCTAAGAATGAATGCGGGTAAACTGCTATGAGTAGCGCATTGGTCGCTTATCGTAGTCAAGATAGATATTAATCCAACACCGCCCACAGTAGCAAAACTTTATATCCCAGCCACAGGGTGTCCAGAAGAGGACTCCCTGATTTCAGAATGAAATATCTCGAAAACAAAGATAGAGGAATGCAGTGAACGGTATGTTCATTGTGAAAGCTGTAAGAAGTTTATACAGCAGTTTGAAATAATAGTTACAAAAGCTGCTAACAGATGGCGCTGTAATCGCCATACCTAATGCCTAGTATAAATAGTGATCCGAATCCTAAAGCGATCAGTTCCTGTATTGAAACGTGAAATGAAGTTAGCGTACCGAAGGATGAGATTAAAACTATGTACTCCATTGAACAACGCGTTTTTCTGGTGCTAGAGTACCACAGGTTAGAAGAGAGTCTGACGCCAATAAGACGAAGTTTTCAAGCACGATTTAATGTTCCAAAAGGACCCGATGCGAAAACCATTCGTACGCTCTTCGCAAAATTTCAACGAACAGGCAGCGCAACTGATGATCAAGTGGGGCATGTTGGCAGCAAGCAAACCGCAGTTACGCCTTAAAATATCGCCACAGTTTCTGGATTTATTCAGCGAAATCCAATGTTATCCGTCCGTAGAATTTAATCTGCGATTAGAATGAAGCGTTCCAGTACGCAGAAAATACTGAGAAAGAGCCTACACATGTTTCCATTCAAAATTCAAACGCACCAGGCCATACCCGTACGAGCTGTGCAACAAAGGGTTGCCTTTGCTAATCAGATGCTCACCATTATTGATAGTGAAGGATTTGATGTTGACTGCATGTGGTTTACAGATGAAGCACACTTCCACCTGAATGGATACGTGAATAAGCAGAACTGGCGATTTTGGGGTTCTGAAAAGCCATATTGGTGTGAAGCGAAACCCCTGTATTCTCCTAAAGTTACTGTGTGGGCTGCACTATGCAGCAGAGGCATCATTGGCCCTTTCTTCATTCGAGAAACGGTCAGTGGTGCACTTTACGTTGCAATTTTGATACACTTTGAAACCACATAGCAAGCGTTAGAAGATCGACCAGGTACTGAATGGTTTATACAAGATGGAGTCCGACCACATCTGATTGAACAAGTGTTTCGCTTTCTTGAGGAATACTTCGGGAATCGAGTCATTGCTTTGGAATATCCCAGTTTGAATCCCTGTGAATTTTTTTTTTTTTTTTTTTTTTTTTTTTTTTTTTTTTTTTTTTTTTTTGTGGCACAGCGAAAGACATGATCTACCCGAAGCATTTCGCCACGCTGTACGGGCTTGAATCGGCGATCTCTGTGGCATGTGGATCCAGTTCGGTTGAGACACTACGAAATGTGATGGCGAATTTCATTCCTCGTTTGCGCCACCTCTGTAGTGCCAATGGTGAACATTTAGAAAACATTGTGTGTGATTGTTTGCAAAGAGTGTTTTCATACGATTATTTCACTTATGTATGCTGATATGAGTCGTACAGAGTACAACGCCATCTGTTAGCAGCTTTTGTAACTATTATTTCAAACTGCAGTATAAACTTCTTACAGCTTTCACAATAAACATACCGTTTACTGCATTACTCTATCGATCTTTGATTTCGAGATATATAATTTTGAAATCAGGGAGACCACTTCTCTTGACACCCTGTACCTCTGCCGATGATAAAAAGTCGAAGAAATGTATGAGAAGGCCACATCGTAAACAGCGCTAAGTATCTGAATTTAATTTGTGTCAAATTTAATTTGCCAGTCTAGTTCATTTTCGTTAGAACTTCTGTTTTAAGAGGTTTATTCCCGCGTACTTGCAGATTTCGTTTGTACTACTGTTTTAATAGTTTATTGTATCGTATTTGATAAATACCGTTGTGTTTAGTCTTCGTCTTTGACCGGTGTATTTCAAAACAAGCCAGAGACCGTCACTAAAGCTCTTATCAGTCAGTCCAGTGCCAGCTGTCACCAGTGCCACATTGTAAGCAGCGCTAAGCTGCCGGACTCAGTTTTGTTGATTTGACAGTGTAGATACCACTGACCACAGTTCAGTCAGCAGCCAGCCGCCTTTATTAGAGTACTAGGCTTCTTAAAAGTTGATTACTTAATTTTCTACTTTCTGCAGTTAATTGTATCGATAGGATGGATAGGATGTGTGCCTTCTGTGTGCGGACGCAGGAGGAGTTGGCCGCGGTTCGCGAACAGCTGAGCGTGCTGTTGTCTACGGTCAGCCGTCTACAGGGTGCTGTCTCGGGGTGCAGCGATGGTGGGGAGTCTGGTGCGTCGAGTGGGACACCTCAGGTGCCTCACGCTTCGCTCTCTGTCCCTGCTACCGAGGCACCTTCAGGTGTACCGGACGTCGTCGAGCCGCCTTCTCCGCAAAGGGAGTGGCGGGTTGTACGGCGTTCGCGGCGCTCGAGGCGGAAGGCCAATGTGGAGGCTGGACGTCCGTCCGCGCCAGTTCGTCCTGTGAGTGAACGTGTGGCCACTCCTTCAGCAGGGTCCGAGCAGGTGCACGGGGGGAGGGGATTATTAGTTATAGGGAGCTCCAATGTTAGGCGCGTGATGGAGCCCCTTAGGCAGCTAGCGTCCAGATCCGGAAGGAATTCCAACGTGCACTCGGTATGTCTGCCGGGGGGCCTCATCCGAGATGTGGAGGCGGCCTTGCCGGCGGCTATCGAGGGTGCGGGGTGCAGTCGACTGCAAGTCGTGGCTCACGTCGGCACCAATGACGCTTGTAACTTGGGTTCTGAGGACATCCTCAGGTCCTACTAGCGGCTGGCGGAATTGGTGAAGGCTGCTGCCTTCGCACACGGGGTGCAAGCAGAGCTGTCGATTTGTAGCATTGTTCCCAGGGTTGATCGGGGTCCTTTGGTTTGGAGCCAAGTGGAGGGTCTGTACCAGAGGCTTCACCGACTCTGTCATGGCTGCAGATTTCTGGATCTGCGTTATCGGGTGGGGAATTGTAGGGTGCCCCTAGATAGATCAGGGGTGCACTACACTAAGGAAGCGGCTACTCGGGTAGCAGAGTACTTGTGGAGTGCACATGGTTTTTTTTTAGGCTAGGCGCTAACTCTGATGAGCACTCGCCTGTCAGCATTCAAATAGCGAATTCAGGCCACGTTCGGAACAAAAATTCGAACATAAAAATATTAGCCGCGAACTTACAGAGTATTAGAAACAAAGTTCCCGAATTTGTCGCACTGCATGGAAGTTATTGCGCTCAGATAGTTTTAGGCACCGAAAGCTGGCTAAATCATGATGTGACAAGTTCAGAAATATTTAGCGAAGCGTGGAATGTATATCGGAAAGATAGATCGGATACAACTGGAGGAGGAGTGTTCATCGCTGTGGATAAAGATATTGTTTCTACTGAGATCGATGTTGAAAGTAACTGTGAAGTTATCTGGGCACGTATAACAGGTCTAAAAGAAGTAAAGTTAATAGTTGGGTGTTTTCACCGACCCCCCAGTGCTGCTGTAGAAGTTTTAGAATCATTCAAAGAAAGTCTATACCAGGTAGTGCATAGGTATCCGGGACATGTAATATTAGTCGGAGGAGATTTCAACCTTAAGAGTATAGATTGGGACCTCGCTAGTTACATTTCAGGCGGTACAGACAAGCAGTCTTGCGAGCTACTTTTGGGCACATTCTTCGAAAACTGTCTTGAGCAGTTAAACCGGCAACCCACGCGCAATGGAAATATTCTAGACCTAATAGCCACAAACAGGCCTGACCTTATTAACGATGTCTGTGTAGAGACAGGAATTAGTGATCATGATATCGTCATAGCGTCGGTGGTGACCAAATTTCATAAACCAATCAAGAAGGCTAGGAGCGTGTTTTTGTTGGGAAGAGCCGATAAGCAAATGGTACGATCGCACTTAGAAAATGAATGGGCATCGTTTAATTCCGGGACTATGGATGTAGAGGAATTGTGGACTAAATTTAAGTGCATTGTTAATAAAGGATTAGAGAAATATGTGCCAGTAAAGACAATTAAGAATGGAAGAGATCCACCGTGGTATAATAATAATGTTAGAAAGCTGCTGAGAAAGCAAAGGCTGTTGAACTCTCGATTCAAAAAAGAAAACGCAAATGATGGCAGGCAAAAGTTAGTAGAGATTCGTGCGTCTATAAAAAGATCGATGCGCGAAGCATACAATAATTATCCCAGCCATACCTTAGCAAAAGATCTTTCCGAGAACCCGAAAACATTCTGGTCCTATGTAAAATCGATAAGCGGGTCAAAGCCCACTGTCCAGTCACTCGTTGATCATTCCGGGGCAGTAATAGAAGATAGCAAACGGAAAGCTGAAGTTCTAAATTTAACCTTTAAGAAAACTTTCACGCAGGAGAACCGCGCAAATGTACCATCATTTGATCAACGTACTAATTCCGAAATGGAGGACATAGCAATAGGTATTTCCGGTGTAGAGAAGCATCTGGGAGAGCTAAATACGAAAAAGTCTGCTGGTCCGGATGGAATACCAGTTCGGTTTTACAAAGACTATTCTGCGGCGTTGGCCCCCTACTTAGCTTGCATTTATAGCGAATCTTTAATTCAGCGCAAAGTTACTAGTGATTAGAAAAAAGCGCAGGTGACTCCCGTGTATAAGAAAGGAAAGAGAACTGACCCATACAATTACAGGCCAATATCGTTGACATCAGTTTCATGTAGAATCTTGCAGCATATTCTCAGTTCGAATATAGTAAATTTTCTTTGAAACGGAAAAGCTTCTTTCCATGAATCAGCACGGGTTTAGGAAACATCGTTAATGTGAAACTCAGCTTGCCCTTTTCTCACATGACATCTTGCGAGCCATGGACGAAGGGCAACAAGCGGATTGTGTTTTTCTCGACTTCAAAAAGGCTTTCGACGCGGTGCCACACTGCAGACTGCTAACGAAGATACGAGCTTATGGAATAGGTTCACAGATTTGTGACTGGCTGGAAGACTTCCTAAGTACGCAGGAGTGTCCTAAGCACGCAGTACGATGTTCTCGACGGAGAGTGTTCATCACAGACGAGTGTATCGACAGGCGTGCCCCAGGGGAGTGTGATAGGACCGCTATTATTTTCTATCTATATAAATGATCTGATCGACAGAGTAAGTTGCAATTTGCGGCTGTTTTCTGATGATGCTGTGGTGTATGGGAGGGTGTCGTCTGTAACTGACTGTAATAGCATACAGGATGACTTAGACAAAATTTCTAGTTGTTGCGAAGATTGGCAGCTAGCTCTCAATGTAGAAAAATGTAAGGTGATGCGCATGAGTAGAAAAAACAATCCCGTAATGTTCGAATACAGCATTAGTACTGAGCTTCTTGATGCTGTCGCGTCGTTCAAATATCTAGGCGTAACATTGCAGAGCGATATTAAATGGAACGAGCATGTAAGGACAGTTGTGAGTAAGGCGGACAGCCGACTTCGGTTTTTTGGGAGAATTTTGGGAAGATGTACTTCACCTGTAAAGGAGACCGCGTATAAAACGCTTGTACGACCACGTCTTGAGTATTGCTCAAGTGTTTGGGACCCGCAGCAGATCAGTTTAAAGGAAGACATAGAGGCGGTTCGGAGACGAGCAGCTAGATTTGTTACCGGTAGGTTCGACCAATGCGCGAGTGTCACGGAAATGCTCCAGCAACTCAATTGGGGATTCTGCCCGCGTTGGCCGAGGGGACTGAGGCGCTCCAGTCACGGTCTGCACGGCCACTACGGTCGGGGGTTCGAATCCCCCCTCGGGTATTGATATTTGGGCCGTCCTTAGTATTAGCTATTTCATAAGTAGTTTGTAAGTTTAGGGACTGATGACCCCGTAGTTAAGTGCCATAAGCTCTACAAACATTTGACCATTTGAGGAAAACGTAATCTTTAATTGGGTACTGGAATTCGGTAGTAGGAAAAGGAAGGGAAGAAAAAAGCTAAATATGAGTGTGGAAAAGGAATGAAAGAGGAAGCCGTCTGGTATAATGTTGCACAGGAAATAATTTTATAATAACAAACCACTGGTTTAAGAATCATGAAAGAAGGTTGTACACGTGCAAGAAACCAGGAGACACCGGAAGGTACTAGACAGATATTATAATCGTAAGGCATAGATGTCGAAACCAGGTTTTAAACCGTAAAACATATCCAGGGGAATTATAGCCTCTGACCATATCTTATTGTTTATGAACTGTAGACTGATACTGAAGAAACTGGAGAAAGGTAGGAACATAAGGAGATGGAACCTCAATAAATTGATGGAATCTGAAGTATATGAGAATTTCGGTGGGAGCTTTAGGCAACGATTGATAGGAACGGTGTGTATGTGTGTGTGTGTGTGTGTGTGTGTGTGTGTGTGTGTGTGTGTGTGTGTGTGTGATTAAACAGTAGACCAGGAATGGTAGCTGGAGGCAACAGAGGACAAAATACGTAGAAAGACATGAAAATAATCCGTGGATATCACAATACATACTAAATTTAATCGAAGACATGAGAAGATATAAAAATGTAGTAAATGAAGCGAAAAACCCGGAGTAGAGACTATTATGAAATAATATTGACAGGAAGTGCAAAATGCTTAAGCAGGATTGGCTCGAAGGCAAATGCAAGTGTATAGAAGAATGTGTAAATAGGGGAGATATAGATACCGCCTACAGGAAAATAAAACAGAAATTTGGAGACAAGAAAAGCAGCCGGAAGAATATCAAGAACTCAGATGGAAAACCATTACTCAGTAAAGAAGGGAAAACTGAAAGGTAAAGAGAATGTATAGAGGGACTATACAAAGGAAATTAACTTGGAAACAATATTTTAGGAAGGAAAGAGGAAGGAGATAAAGTAGGATATACTATTCTGAGAGATGAATTTGACGGAGAACTGAAATACCTAAGTCAAAACAAAGCCCTTGGAGAATTAAACATTTTCTCATAGCTACTCATATCTCCGGTAGAAACAAAACTATTTCACCTGGTGCGTGAGATGTGTGAGACAGACATTAAGAAATATAAAATACTCTCCACTCCATTATGTGCCGGCTGGTACAGCAAACAATAAAATTAATTAGCAGTAAAAGACAGTCGTGGTTGCAATTTCTTTATTCATTTTTTACGCATTTCACCCTTATTGGGCATCCTCAAAACATCTTAAAATACTACATCGGATGAGTAGAAGTAAAACAATTGCTAGCCCCAATCTGGAAGCGTCAAATCATTAAAACTATGATGTGGTTGACAAAACCTGCGAGAATCCTAAAACAGAGCAGCAGCGGAAGCCACGATTAAGAAAGATGTAATAATACCAATTCCAAAAAAGAAAGCGCAGGCAGGTGTGAAAATTACAGAACCATAAGTTTAATAAGTCATGCTTGCAAATTTTTAACACGAAATATTTACAGAAGAATGTAAAAGCTGATAGAAGCTGACGTCAGGGAAGATCACTTTGGGTTCAAGAGAAATGTAGGAATACCTTACGACTTATCTTAGAAGATACATTAAGGAAAGGGAAACCTCAAATGTGTAAATTGTGGAGCGTCTGAGTTTGCACAACTGCTTCTGTCGTTCGTAACGGAGACAGAACAGGAAAATCTGTCTGAGTATGCCAAGGCATTAGAAAAACCACCTAAAATAACATTCAGGATGTCCATTACATTGAATCGATTCTGAGCTGTGTCTGGCAATCTTCCTGCCGTTTAATCTGTGCAGCTGACTGGGGAAGTACAGATTGCCATCCTTATCCTCCCTTATCCTCAAGACACCTATCAATCAATACACATACAAACAATACAATACAATACACATACAAACAAGGGACAAGGTGAACAGTAATTTGTAGTCCTTATGTCTTCAGAGCAGAGCTGGTATGGCGTTGCCTATCAAAGATAACGACAGCATGAGACATTGTGCTGTGTCTAAGGCACAGTATTGAGACACACGGTAGGGTATTATGCTTAGTCTACGGCACAGTATTGAGACACACGGTAGGGCTTTAGAGTCTTGAGTTGCTGTGTTAGTGGATTTCTGACGATCACCTCGGTAAAGGTCATGAAAAAGCACCACGATTATATGACCAAAATAATTGCCGCGGCGGAGCGGCCGAGTGCATTGATGCGCTATGCTACGATGCGCGAAGCCGTTACCCGTCGGGGTTTCGAACCCCACCACCTCGTGCATGGATGTTTGTGCTGTCTTTAGTATAAGATAGTTTATAAGTAGTTTATAAGTTTAGGGAGTGATGACCCCGCAGTTAAGACCGTTAAGTTTCCCAAACATTTCAACATTTTGAAACTATAATTCTTCACTGATTAGGTGTATGAGTAGGGAAGTATTTTTCCAGATAGATGTGAACTTTTTTGTCTCCTACTTTAACCCTTTAATGCATGACTTTTTATTTGAAGCTATAAACACAACCACAATTAATGCACAGTGCGTATATACTGAGAAAAATATTGAAAAAAAATCCTTAAAATTATTATGCACTACAAGCAACAAAACGTTTATAGCTTGTCAGCTATGTAGTGCTTCCATGACGAACCCAATGCAGTAAATATCACTATTGTGCCTCTCATCTTTCCAGAAAATAACTCATAATGCAACAGTAGTATGTGACTGACTACTTTTACAAGGCAAAGGAGGAATACTAAAGTAAACAAACGCACATGTTAGGAGTAACTCAATGCAGCTAACTGTCGAACTGATTCAGTAGCACTCTGCAATTTATAATTTCTAGGACGAGCTACCAGCGTATGTAACACTATGTATACAAGCAGCTACAAATGGATTTGTGGTAAAATAATGATCAGTTTGAGAGATAATGGGAAAAATAAGGTATGTAGCTGATCAGCTACACTATGCATTAAAGCACTATGCATTAAAGCCACACTATGCATTAAAGCCACATTCCTCAGCAACAAGTATTATAACAACATTTTGAAAACAATCTTATGCCTATGTTCTACGCGGTTCAATTTCTTGGTTGGGATGTAGTAGTTTTAGAAACTTGATAACCTGTGAGAAAAGCGATGATTAAAAGGTAGTCCCTTCACGAGTTATGATAGTTTCATTGCTCCCATGTGGCAGAGTAAGCTGCGTTATGAAAACAATTGTGCCTGCCTCTTCTGGCAGTCTGCCAAAAACCATAATTACAAAAGGGGAAAAGTGGGCTCTAATCACTAAAAATATATTTATAACTAAGGGGTGAAATCAGAAATGGACCACGTTATCATGGTTAAAGAATTTGAAATGGTTTTATGGCCTCAGTAAAGGCCTGAAGAGTAATTTTTGTTTCGCATATTGTTCACCCTGCTTACACAGTAAATAATTTATCACTTTCTTACTATAAGGCTACCAGCAGTGTGAAGTGATTTTTGTACTTAGTTGCCCCATTGCCACTCTGACATGCTTCTATTCCGCCATGTGAAAACGTATTTTTATATTTTAGGCAATTCCCTTGGAGTGTTCTATGACAAATCATTTTGTCAAAAACTAGGAAATCTGGGGTTGTCACAAATTTCTTCCCGTTCTTTCTCCACTACAGTAGTTTCGAAACAGATATTGGTTGCCAAGCAGAAGAGGCACACTTTTCTGAGTGACTAGGAGAATAATTTATTCCAATACCAGAAGCCAAGGTGACAAGTTCGACTTTCGTGTCGGCTGTCTAGGACCAGATTTATCTCAAAAGGTCTTGATAGTGTTATGATTTGCTATTATATATCTTTAGTAATGATCTAACAGTTCGTGCTTGTTACTACTTGTTAGCAGTCTCTGCCACTGCTGCATCTACTTCACATTTGATTCGGTTCAGTAACACTCTTGGCTAAACAAAGCATAAGACAATTTGTTAAACGAATTGGGATTGGTGTGCAAAGCTACAGACTCTTGCATAGCTATATCTCACTCTCGCAATTGCTGTTGAATCATTCGCTGTAACACACTATTCTGCTTAACGTGGTGCTTCCGCTGTTTTAGTCGGCTAGCAAAGCTGCTTGAGCTCGTTTATTGACATGCTGGCCAACTTTGTTGTTTTTGTGGTCTTCAGGCCGCAGACTAGTTTGATGAAGATCTCCATGCTAATCTGTCCTGAGCAAGTCTCTTCATCTGAGAATAAGTTCGGCAACCTACAACCATTTCAATCTGCTTACTATATTCGTCCCTCGGTCTCCCTCTAAGATTTTTACCCCACACGCTTCCTTCCAATACTAACTTGAGAATTCCTTATGTCTCAGAATGTGTGCCACCAATCTATCCCTTCTCTTAGTCAGGATATGCCAGAATCTCCTTTTCTCCCCAATTCGGTTAAGCACCTCCTCATTAGTTACGTGATCTATCCATCTAATTTTCATCATTCGTCTGTAGCACAACATTTCGAAAGCTTCTATCACCTTTTGTCTGAACTCCTTATCGTCCACGTATCACTTCCATACAATTCTGCACTCCAGACAAATGATTTCAGAAAGGACTTCCTGACATTTAAACTAATATTGGATGTCAAAAAATTTCGCTTCTTCAAAAACGCTTATCTTCCCATGGCCATTCTGCATTTTACATCTTCTTTACTTCATGGTTTGTGTATATTACTGTATTTTTAGTCATCAGAGTACTGTTCTGTGTAACAGTCACGTACTTTATATATATATATATATATATATATATATATATATATATATATATATATATATATCATATGTCCTATGTCCTATATATATATATATATATATATATATATATATATATATATATATATATAAATTTCTTACTATTTTTCACAAGTTTTTGATTCAGCATGCCTTATATGTAAATAATACATACCTAGCTCTAAGGATCCCAAGACCAGATATGTGATTCTCAGATGAAGTGTCCTGTGAACTAACATCAGTAATACAGCCAACGCGAAATAGGCCGATGAGGTGGCGATCGTTAGTATATTGATGAACAACCACCAGAGGATTAGATGAGGTTGATTCTGTTGAGACACAAACGAAATAGAACTAAATTAACATTTGTATATTTTTTTGATATAAAAAATATTTGTAAACGTTATATATATATATATATATATATATATATATATATATATATATATATATATATTAATGTGAGCATTTAGTTCATTCTCATATTTACTCTGCAAATCACATTTAAATGCATGGAAGAGGGTTTATCGAACGGCTTACATAATATTATCCTATCATTCCATTCTTTAATAGTACTTGGGAAAAGGAACATCTAAATATTTCCATTTTTCCATCTGACTTATCTTATTGCGATGATCATATCTGTGTAGCACCGTGCTAACAAAATATGCTCGCGTTCGGAGGAACAATTTGCAAAAAACTGTGACAGAAATTCTCTGGAACGAATATCGTCCTTGTTTTGAATTTTTATAATACAACTCGTGCATCATTTCCTTGAAATTCTATCTCCTACATCGCTATAATACAAAACGAGCTTCTTTTCTCTGAAATTCTTCTATATCAGATGACATATGTCCTATGTCCTCCATCGGTTCCACCTGATGAGGTTGAAATGCTTGTAAATTGATAGGACTTAACTACAGTGGTTATCAGTCCCTAGGCTTACAAACTACTTAAACTAACCTAAGGACAACCCACAAAGCAAAGCCGAGGAAGGACTCGAACCTCCGATGGAGACAAGCACGTGATCCGCAGCAAGACGCATTAACACGCTCGGCCAAGCCACCGCAGCGCCTGACAGGATTCCACGCTGCGCAAAAATACTCCAGAATAGGACGGACAAGTTTAATGTAGGAATTAGTTTAATAGAAATGTTGCATCTTCGAAGTCTTTTTGCCAATGAAACAAAATTCTTTAGTTCGTCTTTCCCAAGATATTTTCAATGTCTTAAGTTGTTGACAAATATAATTCGTAGGTATATATTTGAATGTACGGCCTTTAAATTTGATTGCTTTACATGTAAAGGCAGTTTTACGGATTACTTTTAGTGCAAATAATGATGATTTCAGACTGTTCTCTGACGTCATCGCAGCAGTCAACGTGTTAAATATGAAATTGGGATCCCGCTAATTGGAGCCCCACTGCTCTATTTCTTGGAAGTTGCATAAGAATAGTTATTCTGAAGTGTTTATCATTAAAATAAAATAATTTCTTTCTAAGTTTTCCATAAATAACTAGTCGACACAGTACAGTTGCAAATCAAGATCAGTTTTATTACATTGATGGATGCAACTTCCACCTGCAGACTAATATACAAAGTTGAATAAAAAACATGACTTACAACTCCTAGAAAAAATATAACAATAAACACCCCAAAGGTATTTAATATAAGCAGAAGCATTGAATTAAAGTTTGTGCTGTACCCAAGGTTCGAAACCGGAAGCTCTTGCTTACTTCGCACGCGCTTTAGACCGCTTTTTTATTTTATTTTTAAAATCATATTTATTATAACTTCCAAGTGACAGAAAACAGCATTAAAATAAAAGTAATTTTAATAACCCGTAAGTCAGGAGGTATGAAAATGAGACACTTTATACAGCAACCCGTCATTCTACAGATTTCTTTATCTTTTTATTCTTGAAAAGAAGGGGCTTCTTGCCACCGCCACATTTGCCCTTAGAAAAAACCAAAATTACACCCGACCACTTCAGGCGTTGTCTCCTACCTTATCCTAGTCCTAGGCCAAACTACCTAATTGTAATAAGGGGCATGAGAGGTTAATAGGCTACAGAAAGCAGAAAAATAAATAATAAAAAATATAAATAAAATACAGAAGAACTATAAGAAATAACTGGAATAACTTCTTTTTCATATATATATATATAAGGAAGTGTCCCGATTGACTGACTGACTGATTCATCATCGCCCAGCCCAAACCACTGAAGATAAAAACTTGACATTTTTGGAGAGTGTTGATTTTACTCTGTAGGCGTCATTTAAGAAGCGATTTTTCGATATTCCGTCCGTAAGGGGGTGAAATAGGGGATGAAACGTTTTTTTGAAAATACGTAGGTATTTAGGCAATTTGGAAGCAAGAACTACAAAATTTCGGATTTTAATTCAGAATTCGAATTTAAAAGACACGTGTTTCGTCATTTTTTGAATTTCGACAAACAAGGGGGTAAAATAGGTGACGCCAAAAATTGAGTTTCAAAAATATGTTGCTGTTAACTCAAATTTTAAGCTACAACTACGAAACTTCGGATATGGAATCTTGGTCAGGATTAAAAATCCACGATTTTCAGTATTTTTGGAAATTCAACAAGTAAGAGTGTTAAATAGAGGATCAAAAATTCTTTTTGGAAACACGTTGCTACTGATATAATATCGAAGCTAGAGCTGCAAAAATTTATATTTGTATAGTTGGTTAGACGTTAAAAAAATACGTGTTTCGGTATTTTTGGAAATTCACCCATCAAGGAGGTTAAATTGGAGAGGGGATGTTTTTCGAAAATCTGTTGCTATTTAGGCAATTTTGAAGTTAGAGCTATAATTTTTCGGATTTGGATTCGAGGTTCGAATTTAAAAGACACGTGTTTCGGTATTTTTGAAAAGTAGGGTAATAAGGGGGTGAAATACGGGATGCAAAAATTGATTTTGAAACATACGTTGCTGTTTACTCAAATTTCGAGCTATAACTACGAAACTTACGATATGGACTCTTGATCATGATTAAGAAGACACGTGTTTCGCTATTTTTCGAAATTCAACCATCTGGGGGGTTAAATTGGAGAGGGGTTGTTTTTAGAAAATCTGTTGCTATTTAGGCAATTTTGAAGTTAAAATTACAAATTTTCGGATTTGGATTCGGGGTTCAAATTTAAAAGACATGTGTTTCGGTATTTTTGAAATTTCGACCAATAAGGGGGTGAAATATGAGATGAAAAAAAATGATTTTCAATAATATGGTGCTGTTAACTCAAATTTCAAGCTATAACTAAGAAACTTAAGATATGGATTCTTCATCAGACCAACCAGCAGCGGGAGTTCAGCTAGTATATAATAAGAGGAGCGCGGTTTTGTTGCCACGGGCATAGGTAGAAACGTCCAAACGTGTCTTTTCGTTAAGTGTGTAATTTCCGTTGTGGGTTATGTTCAGTTCTGGTTGTTTGTATTAATAGCTATCTTCTCATGGCTCGGACGTTTCAGCTGCAGGGCTGGTCACGAAACGCACTACGTAAGAAGTTGGAAAAGTATTACTGAGACTTTTGGTTACAGATTAGGACGCAATGTGGTTTATTGAGAAATATCCGATATCCTGGTACCGACTTCTCGCCAGAATCAGAGGTATCGGATCGTGTGGCCACTAATCCAGTTTACCGAGTGAGTTCTTGTACTTGGGTAGAAGGTCTTCCCCGGGAATAAGAACATGTTGATGTCGATCGGGGCGGGTGCTCGGCGAGTAAGGAACGCCAAAATTCGCCGCGCGAGCGTCCAGACATCGTTTGCCCGACCACAGTGGAACCTGTGGCCGTCTGTGTCGTCCACTCCGAAGAATGCAGAGTGACGAATCGGCGAGATGGATCCAATGCAGGCGATATAGGTTAACTTGTTTTCCGTCAACAGAGAGATACCGAGCTGAGTGGGCGTTTGATTCGAGAAAACGTTCGTAAACAAAAAATGTTTGTATAGTTTATGGGACTTAACTACGGGGTCATCAGTCCCTAAACTTACAAACTACTTATGAACTACTTACGAACTAGGACGGCACAAATATCCATGCCCGAGGGGGGATTCGAACCCCCGACCGTAGTGGCCGTGCAGACCGTGACTGGAGCGCCTCAGTCTCCTCGACCATCACGACCGGCGTTCGTAAACAGCTTTACATATGTGCCGCCACGTATTCTGTGGAAGCTGAATTTCGTTTGAGTTGGATGGTCGATGCTGTCGTAGCAAATCATATACTGTTTTCGTCTGAGGTAAACGAGCAAATGGTAAAGATTTGTATACATAACTGAGGTCCAGGAAGAAACGTCGGACATGACAGACGACAAATGGAATGGCTGCAATCGTAAGTGGGGCTACCAAAGAGTCCGGAGCAGAGGCATGGAATAGGATTCCGGTGTGACTCAGTGTCCAAAGACGCCATATTTGTAATTGGGAGCTGAAAAAATGTTTGTAAATCTATCGGACCAAACTGCGTGGTCACCAGTCCGTAGCTTACAAACTACTTAAACCTAGTTAAACTAACCTAAGGACAACACACACACCCATGCCCCAGGGAGACTCGAACCTCCATGGAGAGCAACCGCGCGCTCCGCAGCCAGACGCCTTAGACCGCTCGGCTACTCCACCGCGGCAATTGGGAGCTGGCATAGAGCGCCGTGACTCTGGTCGACACATGTGTTAGTCCCACCCCACCACTTTTGGTGTTGCACTTTTAATATAATTGCTGAACTCACGAAGGGGCTTAATGCAGGCAACATACGCCGTGCCAGGAGAGTTGGGATCAGTAGCATCTGTGCCACATAGGTATGCGGGAGGCATGATAGATGTTGACATATTGTGTACGTTGAACAATGTCGAGGGATCGTAGCCGGTGAACTGACAGACTTCCTCTGATTCTCTGTAGCAATCGCCTACCGTTGATCGCTGCTGGCCGCGGTGGAGTAGCCGAACGGTCTAAAGCGTCTCGCTGCGGAGTGCGCGGTTGCTCGCCGTGGAGGTTCAAGTCCTACCTGGGGCATGGGTGTGTGTGTTGTCCTTAGGTTAGTTTACCTAGGTTTAAGAAGTTTGTAAGCTACGGACTGATGACTACGTAGTTTGGTCCGATAAATTTACAAACATTTGAACATTTGAACATTTGATCGCTGCTGAGCGGCGGAGATCGGCTGACAAATCTAGGCCAAAACATCTGACGGTGGTGGCTACACTTAGAGGAGCGATGCTTCTCTCTGGTAGGCCCTCACTGATAAGCAAGACCTTGGATTTTGAGACGTTGAGCGAGCTACTCGATGCCTTACCATAAGTTGCCACCCACATCAGGGCTGCTCGTACATCGTTCTCAGTTCGTAGGTACAGGACGAGGTCATCGGCGTAGGCTGTACAACAGGAGCGGTTCCTGTGCAAACTCATACCTTCCAAACGTTGGCGTAGTCCCTGGAGCAATGGTTCTAAAGCAAAGGATTAAAATATAGTTGAAAGTGGGCAGCCTTGTCGGGCGGATCGCGTGATAACCAAGGGCGGCATGAGGCGACCGTTGTACACTTAGCAAAAAAAAGTGGATCACCCCTGAATTCCAAAGTGGAGGCCGCACCTGACGCTATGCAACCAACATGGCGTTGCTGTGTCACAGGTCGTCAAATCATTCCACAGAACAGTGATTACCTACGCACAATAGGTACTAAGTCTCCTATTTATGACATTCAGGCAAGATGCAAACCATTACTTTCGTACAACAAATATTAGAATACACGTAATTAGAGATGAGACAGTAACACTTGTAAATTAAATGTCGTTGCAATAAGTGAAAAGTCAGATACGGTATCACACTTGTTTAATGATATGATTTTGTTCGCGATCTGAATGTGAACGCACTGTTAAGCAAACAACAGTTGTGTGCCTGATGGAGATGCGTTTACAAGTCAGTCACGCACTTTTTCGTGGCCCCTCTCTGATCGGCAGAAGTCAGCTGAGTTCGTGTGTCTACAGAATATTTCTCTCTCTACCAACCTTACCTCGTAACAGCATTGTAGACAGTAGAGCTCGTCAACGTATTGTTGATTTGTTCGTGGTTTCGATTATTGTCTTCCACTTTGTTATTTGCTGCCGGCCGCGGTGGCCGAGGCGACTGAGGCGCTTCAATCACGGTCAGCACGGCCACTACGGTCAGAGGTTCGAATCCCCCCTCGGGCATGGATATTTGTGCAGTCCTAGTTCGTAAGTAGTTCATAAGTAGTTTGTAAGTTTAGGGACTGATGACCCCGCAGTTAAGTCCCTTAAGCTTAACAAACATTTGAACATTTTTTGTTATTTGCTAAAATAAGTCCACATACTCTGACGACTTCTTTTAGAAAAATGTAGTATGAAGAATGTTAATTCTGATTGTTATTCAGTTATAACAATAAAAAGAGGCATAAACGTTGCTGCACCCGCTTAATAAGCCCCTTTAGGTTTCTATTAGTCAAACATTAAAGTGATACTTAATTTCGTGTTCCATTTCTGACGCCTTAACCCCTTGTACGTTGTTTCTTTTAAGACCCGTGATCTATACGGCGTAAGCTGACGGCACTGGGAGAAAGAGGCGGGACTTGTTCTAACAGCCAATGCGCTACAAGCTGAATGCAAGCTTCAGCTCCCAACGTTCTCCTCTCAGGGGCAACGTTTAAGTGCGTGATCTCTAGGCATAAATAGACGTAAAACACTGACGTTTTCAATAGTATCGGTTTCCAAGACCGATATCTGAACCCAGAAATAAATGATAATCTTAGCACTGCACCAGGAATTTCATGAAGCTCATATTGTTGCTGAGAGGTAACCGCTAAAGATATGTAACATAATCCAATTCACAAATGTCATACATCATAAAGTTGCGGAATAGAATGCAGTATATTGATGATTTGTTAACTAAGCACAATCAGATGTCAGATATTAAATAAGTTCACAAATAGCGTTATACTAGTACCTGAAACGACGATACGATTAATTTTCTCCGGCAGGGACTCGAACCCGGCACCATTTGCTATTGTATGATAGGAAAGAATACTGCTGATATATTTATTGTTTCTTCTGGGGACTTCAACCCCGCACATACCGTCACTCTTGACCATCTTACACGATGAGGCGTGAACTACCACATTGTCGCTCACTGCTAGTTAGTATCAAACCGTTCGTAGGGATGTGAAGGGGTTTGGTATTTTGCGAAAACTTTGTTTAACTTAGTAGCGCATGGACGTGTGCAATGTTGATTTGAAACAAGGCAGAGTCCTGCTGCTTTACTTAGCGTTACTGGAGGTGCAGATGCTATTTTTGTAGCCATTAAAATTGTTACCCACAGCGTTAATCGGACCCGTGCCTTAGCTATTCATTACAAGTTAACCTCACCCCGGCCTCCAGCGAATTAAAGATGTGTTAGCATAATGTTTTGTCATAATGGGGTACTCATTGGACGGTACGACCAGTCAAAGAGCTCAAAGGTGTCTTGCTAGGTAAGACATTCTTGGCCGCAGGGGATGGCCACGTAGTCTGACGCGCCTTATCGCGGATTTTTCATATTATACTACTTTTTAGTATGCTACATAACGATTTGGTATGGCATTTTGCTATAAGCTTATTTTACTATGGGCTCATTTTAATCAAGATTGTTGGATAGCTGTTGCCACGATAACTTGAATATTACGCATTTTAAAGCTATGAGGAGCGTCGATTATGCATTAGAAAAAGGATTCTGAAATTGGAAAAGTACCTCCGTTTTGACATCTATTATTCACCACGTTCAGGAACTCAAACAGGCTTCGATGAACGTGGTTTCTGTGATTTACTAATACGGTCAATGACAATGTATCCGATAACTGGAAAGTGTGTCGAGTAATTATTCTTCACGGTGTGGTTGCCTGTTCAGGGACACAAACAGGCTTCGATGAACGTGGTTTCTGTGATTTACTAATACGGTCAATGACAATGTATCCGATAACTGGAAAGTGTGTCGAGTAATTATTCTTCACGGTGTGGTTGCCTTCATTGGTCATATTGAGGTTAAGAAACAGCAATGTGGATTCTGATACAATGTCGCATCGAAAATGCGATTACATTCGAAGCATAATATCCAACTAGGAAGGATGGGGGAGAACTTCAGTGTCCGCCATTTCAAAGGTTGGATAATGCGATTTGTCGATTTGATGTCCATTTCAATGGATATATCAATACTTGCACGGTAAGGTTCAGTTGTCCAATACATCCACGTGCTTTTCGAGAGTCAGCGGCAGAAAAATAACGACACTGATTAAAAAAAAAAAAAAAAAAAAAAAAGCACATAGATACAGATAAATATGTCAAGGGAGGGGTAGCAGGAGGGAAGGCAGGATCTAGGAATGAACAGGAGTGCAGAATTAGAAAATGAAAGAGTGAAATGCTTGGAAAGTACTCCTTACTTAGACATATATCAGTTCGTTTTAGTGCCGGAGAAAAGGAACGAATGTTTTACAGAACGAAAGATGGATTATCGGAGATATAAACGAACACTATTTCATGGAGGGGAACGATGGACAGTAAAGGAAGCAGACATTAAAGGATACAGTATTGTTTTAACAGAAACCACTAATGGTTTTTCCAGCGTTTTGGGGGAATAGACCAAAAGGGCAACTGATGTTATAATGTAAGGGAGGTGACAGTGAGAGAAAGAGAGGGAGAGAGAGAGAGGGAGAGAGAGAGAGAGAATGGAGGAGAAATTAACAACGTATAAATGCTTATTTTCGGAAAGACGGAGGGTGTATTAATGGATGCAGGGGAGGAGAGAGATGTATATGAAATAACAAAAATTACTTTAACCGTGTCCATCTAAACTGATTACTCTGTATGCTTTCACATACTGACATGGAAAACTGCCTCTAGGTATATAAATTTATAATAAAAATAGGATAATAAGGGAACCGTATATTATCAAAACTTCAATATAAAGGTAGCTCAAAAGAAAAAAATCACTATTTTATTTCAGTTGCCAAGAGATCTTCCATAGTCTCTTACTTATGAAATATGACAACAGAGATGAGAGGAAAAAATAAAAACACATTTTAAGTAGTAATAATTTATTCAGAATCCCTAATTATTTTTTCTTCTGTAATGCATCTCAGCATATATCCTATAATGCAGTCGGACCAGCTTCACTTCAGTAAAAACGACAACTCTATCTTGAGTTGGTTACTCACAGTGAGACGGCCTGATTTGTATTTTTGATTTCTGCTCTTACTATGATGCCAGGAAGTAAACATTCTGTATTTACGTTGGAGTCCCGCTTTGCACCATGCTGGGGGCTGTTGGCCGCCACCGTGACCGCCAGCTGGCTGGTTTCCGCCAAGCCTCGCCTCGGTACCACCTGTAGTTGATCAGCCATCCTGTAGCTCCCAAGGCTATACAGCTATACAGCTATACAGGCCCCGGTCGCAAAGCCAGGCTCAACCCTTGAAGTATCACAACTTTCTGCAAACCTACCCTAATGTGTAGTAGATAGAGCTATTTTGCTATAAAATGAGCAGCCACGTTATCTTTTAAAATATAATTCAAATATTTAACGAAGTTAAGGAATAGAATCATGATAAACGTAGCTACCACATAATGTTTCAACTAGATAACAACACAGGAAGCTATCTTTCTTTTCAGTGCTCTGCATTAGATCTAGACATAAGAAAATATGTATTCAACCTAGAAAACTACACATGTTGTAAAATTAAACCGTTCTGGTATCAATAACACAAACGTATATATGTAATATACCTTTGACGTTTTGTGCACTTATAAAGTGTTCTCAATGTCTCTGAAACAATAAGTGCTACACAACGGAAATTAGCTCCTGCTGGGGCCCTTCATTTAAACGATTGATATGGTATTCACAGTGATGTCTTTCGTCATGGGTTCATATAATCGCTTCAGTATCTCGTCTGTTCCATGCTTATATCAAGATCGAGAAAAACAAGTACCAAAAAGGGTATGTGCGAGTTAGAATTACCATTATGTTATTCTTAAAATTCAAATCGAATGTTCGAATGTGTGAAATCTTATGGGACTTAAATGCTAAGCTCAACAGTCCCTAAGCTTACGCTGTACTTAAACTATCTTATTCGAAGAAAAACATACACATCCCCATGCCCGAGGGAAGACTCGAACCTCCTACGTGAGCAGCAACCCGATCCATGACATGGTGCCTTTGACTGCACGGCTACTCTGCGCGGCCTTCTTATAATTGTAACACCATACTTGGTACAGTAATGAACACAAAAGCTCTTTGCATTCGTAGGAGAAGGTTGGTGATTGAAATCTTAAGGAAGAAGCGTGCTACACTGAACACGCTTTTGTTTTAATATTGCGTCCCCATCTCAATCCCCTGCCCTCTCCGCCCCCTATCCAACCTAAATAAAAATAAGGAAAACATCCGACACCTTCTTTCTGCTAATTCACTATACCGCACAATCTAATATCTTTTTTCAACTTTTTCAACGTCCTCCCTCTATTCCATCAGGTAGTAATCGCACACTTCTCAGCAATACTGCAGAAGAAGTGGAGCAATTGTAGGGTTGGCAGTCTCCTTGGGAGAGGTTTCAATCTTTTATTGGTTGTGTCAATAACAGACCGCTTTTTTTTCGCCAAAACATGCTTTTTTCCTGGTTAACGTTGTTTTCAATTGCACCCACCAGAAATTTCGTTACATGTATAATCCTTAAATTTGTTTTGTTTACAGATTTCTCAAGGACTGAAGAAAATTTTCTGGTAATCATGTGGTGAATTATACACTTATTTATGTTAATGGTCAATTGTCACAATTTGCACCTTGAAGATATAACTTCAAAATCATTTTAAAATTAGCTTTGCTTTTCTGAGGTGTTTTCTAGACAGCAGTATAATCTGCCTCAAATATTTCTCAGTTCTATAGTTTGTAGCTCTGTCAAAGAGTGGGTAAGATGTTACTCTCGCTCCAGTTGCTAATTGAGAGCTGGTGCCTCTTAATCTATAGAGAGCGTCAACATTTTCATGTGGCCATGGCGGAGTGGCCAAGCGCATTGAGGTGTTGTGACCCCACAGTTAAGTTCCTTAAGATTAACAAACATTTGAACATTTTCATGTAGGAAGCGAACAGCTGCAGCATGAATCGCTTCCTCATTGCGCTTGTGAAGGCTGATGCAGATAATTCAGAAAGTAGGGACCGAGAATAGTTGTAGTTCCTACGTGAAATTCATCACCCTTGTCTGTAATCATAAATGTAATAAGTAAATGACACACAGAAGTTCAATTTTCAGACATTTTAACTGGAATACCACCAATAAGTGAATCTTGAAAGTTTCTTCTATATACATATGAGTGTGGTGACCGTTCTTTCGAAAGAACAGACACCACATAAACATACATAGTTAAGGAGAAGACGACAACATATCCAGCGTTCAGTGCAAATGCACACTACGCCTGAACTCTTGAGGTAATCGGCAAAGTGCCACGAACAGTGAGTCCAAATTGGAAACTGCAACTATGTAAGTAGTGTGAGGAAGTTTGAGACTTGAGGGAGACGATGGGGGAAAGGGGGGTGGTAGCCTGAGCACCTGTGATGATCGTTGTTTTCTCGCTCATGCAGTGGTTACTGTAACTGCTCAGAGAGCAGTAGCAATGGGCCCGAATTCCGGATGGGCACATCTGTTCAGCTTCCCAAATGTGCGCACTCAGTGACCACAAGCAGCTTGCGTTGGATTATTTCTTTTAATCTAGATTCTTCTCTGTCATTCCAGGAAGCAGTACAACTATCACCAGACATGATCCACCATGTTGTCATTTCACTGCCATAGTCGTACCAGGAAGATCATTTTTCTACAGGCAATGTCTTTCTCGAGTACTCCAACACCTTGTGAGATATATGATACTATATTTCCATGAACTACTGAGTACTCTCAAACTCATTCCGTATTTATAGAGTGCCAAAACGAGTTTTGGTATCTTCAGCCATAATCAACTTCGAACCATATCACTTTCCTAAGGAGTATAGTCCAGGTGTGCAACTGGGATCGTGATGTCCTGTCTGCAAGGTAGTAGTTTGCACTAACTGACGAGGAGTCATCTAGTGAAAAGGACATGTCGAGTGTAATTCTTCCTGCAAAGTGAAGTAGACTTCTCCTGTTTCGAATGTATATTCGAAATATTTAACGAGCAATCAGAACATTCCTCTTAGATTTGAGGCAGTTAATGCTGCCAACTATGAAACTCAGAAAAGCAAATCAGTTGTGAAATGATTTTGAATTTGTGTCTTCACGGTGCATATGGCGACATTTGACCTTAAACATCAATATGCATGTGGCTCTGAACATGATTACTCAAAGAGTTTTGTCAGTATTCTAGATATCGATAAGCAAAACAAATTTAAAGGTAACACATATAAGGAAATTCTTGGGGGTGCAATTAGAAAGAATGTTAATTGTGAGTAACACGTTATGTCGAAGGTGAAACAAAGGGTCTGTTATTAACACAACCATTAAAAGATTCAAGCGTCTCTGAAGGAGACTGCCAACCCTACAATTGTTCCACCTGTTATGCAGTATTGTTGAGCAGTGTGCGATTATTTCCTGACAGGATAGAGGGAGGACGTCGAAAACGTGGAAAGAATATATGAGATTATAACTCACATACGCTATTTGGCAATTGTATGTATTATTATTATTATTTTTAGCTTCATGTAAGCATGGAACAGTTGATTCTTTGAACACATTTCGAAACACTTCTCTGTCAATAACAGAACAATCGTGTAAATGAAGAGCCCCAGCAGAAGGTAATTTCGATTGTGTAGCACTTACTGTTTCAGAGACATTGAGAACACTTTATAAGTGCACAAAACGTCAATGATATACTACATATACGCATTTGTGTTGTTGATATCGGAACTGTTTAATTTTACAATTTGCATAGTTTTCCAAGTTGAATACATATTTCCTTATGTCTAGTAGATCTAATGCAGAGCGCTGAAAAGAAAGATAAATTCCAGTGTTGTAAGATTGCTATCTAGGTGAAACATTATGTGGTAGCTACGTTTATCAGGATTCTATTCTTTAACTTCGTTAAATATTTGAATGAACTGTCAAGAGATAATGTGGCTGCTCATTTTATAGCAAAATAGCTCTATCTGTGGTATTTTCTACTACACATTAGGGTAGGTTTGCAGAAACTTGTGATACTTCAAGGGTTGAGCCTGGCTTTGCGACAGGTGCCTTTATAAGACGTGGCTTGTGAGCTAAGGGATGGCTGATGAACCACAGGTGGTGCCGTAACGAGGCTTGGTATAAGCCAGCCAGCTGGCGGCTGCGGTGGTGGCCAACAGCCCCCAGCTAGGCCCAAAGCGGGGCTCTGATGTAAATACAGGATGTTTACTTCCTGGCATCATAGTAAGAGCGGAAAGAAGAAATACAAATAAGGCCATCTCACTGTGAGCAACCAACTCGAGATAGGGTCGTCGCTTTTACTAAAGAGAAGCTGGTTCGATTGCATTATAAGTTTTACACTAAGATGCATTATGGAAGAAACAAATAATGAGTGATTCTGAATAAGTTATTAGTCCCTAAAATACTTTTCTTTTTCCTTTTTCATCCAGTCTCTGTTGTCATATTTCATAAGTAAGAGACTATGGATGATCTCTTGGCAACTGAAATAAAATAGAATTTTTTTCCTTTGAGCTACCCTTATATTGAAGTTATTTTTATACACAGTTCCCTTATTATCCTATTTTTATTATAAATTTATATACCTAGAGACAGTTTTCCGGCCGGCCGCGGTGGCCGAGGAGACTAAGGCGCTCCAGTCACGGTCTGCACGGCCACTGCGGTCGGGGGTTCGAATCCCCCCTCGGGCATGGATATTTGTGCCGTCCTAGTTCGTAAGTAGTTCATAAGTAGTTTGTAAGTTTAGGGACTGATGACCCCGTAGTTAAGTCCCATAGACTACACAAACATTTGAACATTTGAACAGTTTTCCGTGTCAATATGTGAAAGACATTGAGTGAAAGGAACAGTGTTGAATTAAAGTAAGTATGGAAGTCTGGGTTTGATTCCCGCCCATAGCACAAGTTTTAATTCAATGCTTCTCCTTTCACTCAATATCCTGTTTTTATCATTTCACTTATACCCAGCCTCCAGGCATACAGAGTAATCAGTTCAGATGGACGCTGTGTTTTTGTTATTTCAAATACGTCTCTCTCCTCCCTTCCATCCATTAATACACCCTCCACTGTTCACAAAATAAGCAAACGATTTGTGTTTTATTTATTCATTGTTCTCTTCTGTTCTCTCTCTCACTCCCTGACGCCTCTCTTACATAATAACTACACATTTCCTTTTAGTCTGTTCCCTCAAAACGCTATAATCAAATCTATTGGTTTCTGTTGACACATACCTTCTCCTTTAATTTATGGTTTAGTTACTGTCTACCAGTCCTCTCTACGACACCGTCTTCTTTCATATCTCCTTGCCTATAATCCATTATTTGTTCTGTGAAATACAGAGCACTGGTGTTTCGATTGACTTCCTCTGATTTCTTTCCAACTGTTAAAAATTGTATACATTTCGCCGTTTTAGAATCTGTTTTCTAATGCGTAAACGACGCTCCCCGCAACCTTTAAGATATGTAATATTCCATTTATTATGGGAAGAGCTACGCTACAAACTTGAGCGCCACGTAGATTGGTTGTGCGATCTAAGGCATCATGTCCTGGATTGGTCTGATACTCGCGTTGGTGGTTTGAGTTCTCCCTTGGCCATGGGTGTGTACGTTGTCCTTAGATTAAGATAGTTTAAGTAGTGTGTAAGCTTAGGGACATAACTTTAGCAGTTAAGTCCTATTAGATTTCATACACATTTTTTACTACAAACTTGAGCAAAATGAGAGCATAGTTAAATAAGCATATAGATCATGCCATACAAAATCACCAAGAAGCATGCTGAAACGTATTATACTGGCATACACATTGTTGCATAATTCTACATACCGTATATACAGGGTGTCCAGAAAAGGCCAAGCTTTTTTGGTCAACAGTGCGTTCAAATTCAGAGCACGAACAAAATCTCATTGTGTCATTGATTGATTCTGGTAAGGTATCCGATTTGTCACTTATTGTAATGAAATTGAATTTACGTTGGTTTCTCGTCTCTAATAACTTGTGTTGTAATGTTCTTTGTATGACGGTACTGAATTACATGTGGACTGACTGCCATAAGGAGCAGTGTTCTCTACTGCTTGTTGTTGTACAGATTGTGAATAGTCGAACGACTGTACTCCACAGGAGTTTTATGTGTAGAGTACCCGCAACACAGCTACGTTAGTTGGGTTGCATTCAGCAGTGATCCACGTGTTTTGCTGTCAAGTGTACATGATTTTGGAGGTCGCGCCGGTCAGAAGGCGCATAACTACTGCGGAAATGCCGCCAGGGAAACCCATGAGCTGGAGAACTGTCTGCAAATAGGAGTGTTCAATACGGTCAAAGGTTTCGCTAAAGTCAAGTGAAGCCAGTGCACCAGGAAGACGTTGTTCAAATTTTTGTAAACCTATCAGTCGAAACTGAGTGGTCATCAGTCCGTAGCTTACAAACTAATTAAACTAAGGTAAACTAACTAAGGATAACACACACAGACCCATGTCCCAGGGAGGACTCCAACTCCGACGGCGAGCAACCGCGCACTCCGCAGCGAGACGTCTTAGACCGCTCGGCTACTCCACCGCGGCAGGAAGACGTTGGTAGCAGCAAGTGCTATCATGTTACGGCTAAGAGCCTTATGGCTATTGTAGTCTCCTCCTACGGACGTTTGGTGGCAGGATGTGACGTACCGTGCAGCTTTCTTAAGTCGCGACGCCAGTAACCGTGTAAATATTTTCATATCGTTGCTAAGCGAAGTTATCTATATCTATAAATGTGAATGTCTGTTCGGTGTACGTTTATCACGTCTGAACCACAAGACATAAAGAGCTAAAAATTTGTACAGTTACTAATGTCTAGCCGGGGAAGGCTTTAGGGACGGTTTCATGGCAATCGGATAGCTATTTATATATATTAATGTGAATGTCTGTTCGGTTTACGCTTATCACGTCCGAACGACAAGACGCAGAGACTTAAATATTTGTACAGTTACTAACTTGTACTTGAGGAAGGTTTTGGGCACAGTTTATAGCGATTTTATAGATATTTAGTAATTTGAAGAATATAACGCGAAATGCGGAACAATAATTACTCGTTGAAAATTATATTTACTCTTTGAAAATGGTTTTATTGGTTCCATTGTTGCTTGAGGTTTGATAATGAGAAAAGAGTGGAGTATATTGGGATGCAAAGTTATCGGTTTATATAAAGTTCTACGTGTGTGTGTGTGTGTGTGTGTGTGTGTGTGTGTGTGTGTGTGTGTGTGTGTGTTAATATTTCGCTCTGCGGCGAAAACTACAGAACGCAAACGAATGGTCTGTGTGTAATTGTTGTCCGAATTCTCTCGTTGTACACCACAACAGTTCCATGCCGATAGCTATAAGGGTGTGGAAGGTATGGTGCTTGGAATTCGTCAAATTATTAATATAATTATTCCACATCGCATCAACGGGTTCTACACAAATCTATAGTTTTGTTCCGATATTCATGAAATTTTGCACTCTCTACCTCAAAAACAAGAGGAATGTCACCGCCTGTATAAAATTTCGTTCGGTGCATGGTGGAGGATACTTAACTTACGGAATTTTAGCAAATGCATAGTTTTGCTCCAGTCTTTATGAATTTTTGCACACATGACCTTTGAACCAAGAGGAAGACCACTGGGTACAAAAATGTTTGTATGTTACATGACATAGGGTACCTTTCAGAAAACTTCGACGAGAGAGGGAAAGGTGGAAAAGAACAGAGAGATGGGAGAGAAACAGGTGGATGCAGAGAGAGGGCGGAATGGGATGTGGACTACGAGAGCGTGGGATAAATAAACACCCAGGCAACGCCGGGTTTACAGCTAGTAGGTCGATAATCTTGTATTCTTTGTAGCCCGTTCGGTTTGTGTACAGGGATAATTGTGCCTTCAAGGAAGGTGTTAGGAACCGCAATCGTGCGGGACATTGGTGCTTGAGCGATCGTCGTCTATGTAGGTGCTAACAAATAGTCAAAATTTCTATAAAATCCAATAGGGATACCGTCGGGTCCAGGAGACCTATTGGTATGCCCCATTATAATTGCTTCTAGTACTTCATCGGTGGTCACGACTTCCTCGAGTTCACGTGCTACCTCCACTGGGAGAGTACTTGGAGTATGTTCTGAAATCAGTTCTGAAGAATGCGGCACAGCTTCGTATAGCTTTGTGAAATGGGCATGAAAAGCTTGGCCGATTACGTGTTGGGTATCGTGCCGGTGACCTTCTGCATCAATGAGGACGTGTATCAAAGCCCGGTGTCTTCGTTGTCTTTCCTGGAGGAGACTGTACATCGAGGGATGTTCTTCAGCTATTCGATTATTTGCAGTGGGTCGGACTATCTTGCAGGTGACGACGCATCAGCAAAGAGATTTGGGCTTTTGTACGGTGAACCATCGTCTGCCTGGCTCGTGAGAAAGGCATCGTCACACATTCACGAAGAATTGAATAATGGAAATTCAAGGTATCGGTTCGCCATGCCTTGACGTCTCGGCCGTTATTCATCTGAGACTTGCACAGTGTTGGCTTTGGACAGGAGAGCCACCAAGATAAGGTGGAGTTATAGACGTTAAGACGCGTCAAACATTGTGCCCATACATTTTCGATCATACGTTGACAGTCTGGAGTGGCCAGGTGAGACACATTTAGTTTCCACAGGCCACGACTATGCTGTCGGACGAGACTAACGTCGCGAATATATGCCTTATGGTCTGAAAAAGCTAAAGGCCAGACTTCCCAGTGATGGGTACCATCAGCGAGAGGGCGGGTGAGGTATTTGCGATCTAGGCGGCTAGAGAAATGGACAGTGTAAAATGTAAAGCCCGGGTAAGTTCCGTATAGCTTTATCCAGGTGTCAACGAGTTGCAGTCGGTCGATGACCACGGAGAGGGCCGAACAAGGTGAATGCTTTGGCAGTTGCTTGGTGGCCCCTTGTGTCAAGTTGAAATCCCCGCAAAATACCAAGTCATCTTGTGGACATGTGAACAGTGGCGTGACATCCTCGGCGAAGAATGTATTGCGGTCTTGACGGCAGCTGGAGCCTGATGGTGCATAGATATTAATGATTCGCACGCCAAATGCAGTAAGGGCCATACACCGAGCAGTATGGAGGTATACAACGTCCTTTGCTGGTAGCCCGTCACGTAGGAGGGTGGCGACGCCGCTGCCGGTGTGAAACATAGCCAGTGTACCTAGTGGGGATTAGGAAATCAGCGATAAACATCTCCTGCAGGAGTGCAATATCAACATCACTTGAGTAGATGGTGTCTCGAAACATCGCCAGTTGGTGTGGGTCACAAATGGTGGCCAGATTCGTCGTGGCGTTACGATATTGCTGTGGATTGACACTTTCAAGGTTTACAGAAGGTGTAGCAGTGACTCCCAAAAGTAGCTGACTCACCGTGTCTCCAGCAGTTATCGCTATTCCTAGTTGTGTACTACATCTGTTGCATCCATGGGATGCATCCGCTCGGCCACGTTGGCTGTCTGATCCGCTCCTTCGCCAAAATCGTTGGCCCATGATGTGGATGTCGATGACATGTTATGGCGTTGTTGTTCTGCAACGGACGAGACAGATGCTCCAGCCGATACTGTGAGGCAAAGGTCGTTCGTAGTTGCTGACCGCAGTGAGTGCATTTCCTGATTTGAGATATGTTTCTCCACCGTAGGAGTATCTAGCGTGGCAGTACCATGCTGCTGCTGGTCAGAAAATGGGAGGTCAAAGTCAGACGTTCTGTCGTTATCTGAAGAGGTCGTCCGACGGAGGGCGTCATCGGAGGGCGTTCGACGGCGTTTCTTACACCACTGTTTCCGGATATGTTGTTCTGAATCAGAACGTGGTTGCTCCTCTTCTAACGGGGTACCCGTCTGGACTAAAGCAGAAATCACCACGACACTTAGGTCGATGTCCAAGGTGCCAGCAGAGTCATTCGGCGCGGTCTCTAGCGTTGTTGGTTCTGGCGAGGGCTCTAGAGGCGGTGCCGTGCTTGAGTCTTCGGTATTTTCTGCTGCGTTGGGTACAGGCAACAAGGGTTCAGGCGTTACCTGTAGTGGTATTACTTGGTTCTATGCAATTGCGCCGTAGGTGACTGGTAGAGACGTGACTGTCGCCGCTGAAGCCACTTCCCCTAGTGCTGTCTGTACCAAACGTCGGCGCATACATTCGGACAGGAAATGGCCTGCTGGCCACTACATGCCATCAACTTAATGTCAGCTCATCCTGTCACCTTACCACTTTGTCATCTGTGAATGACGGCAGATGGCGTCTTACCAGAGAAAGAACTATCAATTTTGGTGTACAATGAACTGCTGTTAGCAAAAATGTTCATGACCATAATATCATGATATGAATTCCTGCAAAGAGTGTGCTTGGATGTTTGGGTGTGCTTGGTATTAAATTCACTTATAAAGTTATTATCATCAATTCTGCAAAGTAATTTAGAAACCGCAGAAAACTGAAAGCTTCAATTCATAAAAGTTCGTCAGATACATGAAACACAGTCATCTTCATGCTGAAAATGCCAGACCAGCCATGTTTGAACAACAAACAAAAGCTATGGAGTCACAGTCATTGATCATTCCATTACATTTCTGTCAGGGTCTCCTTCGATTTACATTTATTTTCTAAATGTAAAGAACAGTATCAAGAACTTCAATTTAACAGTGACCAAGCATTGCAAGGAACTATGAGGTTGTGCCTACGTCGATTATGATATTGCCGCGAGAGACCAAGAACACCGACTGCCGGCGTGGCGCAGGGGATAGCGTCACGGACGGCGGTGCTGAAGGTCGCCGGTTCAATCCCGCCCCCCGGCAAAAATTTATTTCTTTGTAATTAACAATTCCAGAAGGTTCTACATCTTTCTTATGTTCACATGTACATTCTACTTGTTTCTTATGTTAACTGTTCCTCTAGTTTCTGGTAAATTCTGTCTGTGTATAAATAGCAGAGCACTCTGTCTGAGAGGCAGTCACTGCTGCGTGTATGTTGAGTTCGTAATAAACGTGCTTTGAGTATAAGTGCTGTGTTCAGTTGCCTTCGAAGTCAAGCCTGCTTCCATTTCAAAGCGACAATATTAGGAATCAAATGGTGTGTCATTAGTTAAAATGTTTGTAAATCTATCGGACTCAACTGCGTGGTTATAAGTCCGTAAATTACAAACTACTTAACTGCAAACTAACCTAAGGGCAACACAGACACCCAAGCCCAAGGGGGAACTCGAACTTCCGACGGCGAACGGCCGCGCGCACCGCAGGACGGCGCACCAGTGCGCACGGCTAATCCGCCGCGGCTGACATTAGTAAAACTGTGTTGAGAAACTATGTTTTATTTTAGAAGCCTTATGCGAATAATTAATAATTTATGAATACGTCCACACTTATCTAACATAATCTGTTACAAATTAGATATATATCCTTACATAAAAAACCTTTCTACCTTACTTAAATACAGTGTACTGAAGTTATGGACAATGTTTATCTTCTACTGATTCAACATTAGAAGTAAAAGGAGCGCCGTGACTTACCGTTTTGACACCAAGTATCAACATAATGCTCGCTGCGAAGATAGTCATGGCAAATAACAGTGTGATTATGGGATGGTGTTTGCAGGCTGTAAACAGATTGTTATGAGTGACAATTAATTGCGACATTCACTTTCATTACTTCAGTTACAACGATCGTTTATTTTATCCTTTTTACTACTTTACACTATCGTTTGTCTAGTTCATTTAACGGACATTATGCGCTCGTTAGTAGGAATGACAGGCTACAAAGACTTAATGAGTTGGCAATAAATTTCAGCTGTTAATAAGTACTACTCTGTACAGAAAACAAGTGAGGAGTGGGTGAACATGGAAGAATCCCAGAAGCACAAAAATATTCAAGATTCGTCTGGTCCATTTAATTACATACTAGATTTTAAAGTGTGCCCATGGGTAGATTTAGACTCATACTAGGTGAATAGTAGAATAAAAGTTTAAGAGATTATCCCCAAAAACATTCTTCAAAGAAGTGAAGTACTGAAGCACTGATGGATGACACATAGGTTGTAGTTACTATGTTAATGTATATTGGGAAGGCAACCGAGCTGAAGAGGAATGTCTTTTCATAAAAAGAGATGTCACAGAAGTTTTAAAGTCAAACAATGGTACATAGCAAAAGAAAATTTTAATAACAGATAAGAAACTACTAGTTGTAACATTTATGTACTACACATATAGTATTCCTTAGGACTGGAATACTGGGCAATTCCTATTGTTTTCATACAGAGACAGTATGGTGTCAACTTGAAGTTTAAGTCACAGCATCGATTTTTACTCAGATGTACTGGCGTCATTCTGTCATTTCCATATGGTGTCTTAAACAATAAATAAATAATAAAATATAATTTAAAAGAAAGATAAAAAAATTAATTTCCAGCGAAATATGCTCTCAGAAAGAAACCTATCAGATCGACTTAATAAAGCCTGCTTTCACAATAATTTGAAACTTAGGTACCAGTGGAAAGAGTACATAGAGAGGCTCTATGAAGGAAATGAACTTAGCGGAAATATTGTAGAACGGGAAGAAGAAGTAGATGAGGATGAAATAGGGGATACTATATTGAGAGATGAATTTGACAGAGCACTGAAAGAACTAAGTCGAAACAAGGCCCCTGGAGTAGACGATATTCCCTCAGAGCTACTGAAGTCTCTGGGAGAACCAGTCATGACGAAATTGTTTCACCTGGTATGTAAGATGTATGAGACAGGTGAAGTACCCTCAGCCTTTAAGAAAAATGTTATAATCCCCATTCCAAAGAAAGCAGAAGTGAAAACTACAGAACCATCAGTTTAATAAGCCATGGTTGCAAAATATTAACACGAATTATTTACAGAAGGATGGAAAGGCTGGTAGAAGCCGACCTCGGGAAAGATCAGTTTGGGTTCAGGAGAAATGTAGGAACACGGGAGGCAATACTCACTTTACGGCTTAACCTAGAAGATAGATTAAGAAAAGGCAAACCTACATTTCTAGCTTTTGTAGATTTGGAGAAGGCTTTTGACAATGTTGATTGGAATAAACTCTTTAAAGTTCTGAAGCAAGCAGGAGTAAAATATAGGGAGCATAAGGTTATTTACAACTTGTAAAAAAACCAAACAGCGGTTGTCAGGGTTGAAGGGCATGAAAGGGATGCAGTGGTTGGAAAGGGAGTAAGACAGGGTTGTAGAAAAGGCAAACCTACATTTCTAGCTTTTGTAGATTTGGAGAAGGCTTTTGACAATGTTGATTGGAATAAATTCTTTAAAGTTCTGAAGCAAGCAGGAGTAAAATATAGGGAGCATAAGGTTATTTACAACTTGTACAAAAACCAAATAGCGGTTGTCAGAGTTGAAGGGCATGAAAGGGATCTACATCTACATCTACATCTACATGGGATACTCTGCAAATCACATTTAAGTGCCTGGCAGAGGGTTCATCGAACCACAATTATACTATTTATCTCCCATTCCATTCTCGAATAGCGCGCGGGAAGAAAGAACACCTGAATCTCTCTGTTCGAGCTCTGATTTCTCTTATTTTATTCTGATGATCATTTCTACCTATGTAAGTGGGAGTCAACAATATATTTTCGCATTCGGAGGAGAATGTTGGCGATTGGAGTTTCGCAAGTAACCCACGCCTCAGCGATAAGCGCCGTTGTTCTAATGATTCCCATCCCAGATCCTGTATCATTTCCGTAACGCTGTCTCCCCAGTATCGTGACAATACAAAACGAGCTGCCCTTCTTTGGACTCTCTCGATGTCCTCCGTCAAACCCACCTGATAAGGATCCCACACTGGGCTGCAATACTCCAAAAATGGACGGACAAGCGCAGTGTATGCAGTTTCTTTAGTAGTTCTGTTGCATCTTTTAAGGATTCTGCCAATAAAACGCAGTCTCTGGTTCGCCTTTCCCACGATATTATCTACGTGTTCTTTCCAGTTTAAGTCTGAAGTAATAGTGATTCCTAGGTATTTTGTGGAGTTTACGGCCTTCACATTTGATTGATTTATGTTGTAAACAAAGTTTAACGGATTTCTTTTCGTACTCATGTGGACGACTTCACACTTCTCATTATTTAGAGACAATTGCCAATTTTTACACCATACTGATATCTTATTCAGATCGTTCTGCAGTTGGTTTTGATCTTCAGATGATTTTACTAGACGGTAAATGACGGCGTCATCTGCAAACAACCTAAGAGAGCTACTTAGATTTTCCCCTAAATCGTTTATGTAAATAAGGAATAGCAGAGGACCAATAACACTACCTTGTGGAACGCCCGATATCACCTCTGTTTTAGTCGATGCCTTACCATCGATTACCACGAACTGTGTCCTCTCTGACAAGAAATCCCCTATCCAATTGCAAATTTGGGGCGATATACCATAACCACGCAATTTGATTAAAAGCCGTTTGTGAGGTACGGTGTCAAAAGCTTTCTGGAAATCAAGAAATACGGAATCGATTTGCGAACCTTTGTCGATAGCACCCATCACTTCGTGTGAATATAGAGCTAGTTGTGTTTCGCATGAACGATATTTTCTAAATCCGTGTTGACCTTGGGTCAATAGATCGTTCTGTTCGAGTGCAGTGATTGGAAAGGGAGTAAGACAGGGTTGTAGCCTTTCTCCAATGTTATTCAATTTGTACATTGAGCAAGCTATAAAGGAAAGCAAGGAGAAATTTGGTGAAGGAATTAAAGTTCAGGGGGAAGAATTAGAAATGTTGCGTTTTGCCGACGACATAGTAATTCTGTCAGATACAGCAAAGGATCTGGAAGAGCAATTGAACGGAATGGAAAGTGTGCTGAAAGGTGCATATAAGATGAACATTAACAAGAGCAAATCTAGGGTAATGGAGTGCAGTCTAAGGAAATCAGGTGATGATGAAGGAATTAGATTAGGTAACGAAGCAATAAAGGAGGTAGATGAGTTTTGTTACTTGGGCAGTAAAATAACTAATGATGGTCGCAGTACAGAGGATATAAAATGCAGAATGGCAATTGGTAGAAAAGCGTTTTTGAAAAAGAGAAATTTGTTAACATCGAATATTGATTTAAGCCTAAGGAAGACCTTTCTGAAGGCATTTGTATGGGAGTGAAACATGGACGATAAACAGTGCGGACAGGAAGAGGATTGAGGCTTTTGAAATGTGGTGCTACAGAAGAATTCTGAAGATTTGGTGGGTGGATCGCGTAACTAATGAGAAGGTACTGAACAGAATTGGGGAGAATAGAAATTTCTGGCATACCTTGACTAAAAGAAGGGATAGATTGGTAGGGCACATTATTAGACATCAAGGAATTGTGAATTTAGCGTTGGAGGGAAGTGTGTGGAGTAAAAACCTCAGAGGAAGACCAAGAGATGGATATAGTAAGCAGATTCAGACAGATGTAGGTTGCCGTTCTTATGTGGAGATGAAGAGGCTTGCTCAGGATATGGTATTGTGGATAGTTGCATCAAACCAGTCTGCAGACTGAAGACCACAACAACATACAGCAGGTACCAGTTTTCTATATTAAGAATCAAAATTAACATGCGATGCACTAACTACAGGAAGGATGCAACGAGTAGGTAATGTAATGGTTTAGATCAAGCTATTACTGCTAGTTACACACAACCTTCTGGTGAAATATCTTTTTTCTTTATTGTCATTTTATGCCCCTGGTGGGGCGGGCTGGCAGCGCTGGAGGCGTTTTTCGGCCTACATGAATATACATGAACAGAACAACAAACATAGAAATAGGGTGAGGGGGATCCAGTTTTCGGTAGAGGAAACGGAGACGAAGGTGCTCAATGAAGCCGAGAAGGCGGGGGAAGGGAATGATGTCATAGAGGAGCCGCTTGGGGGAAGGGGGTAGGAAGGGATACGGAAGGCAAGGCGGAGGGCATGCTGTTCCAAGATCTCCAGGGACTTCTAGAAAGATGGGGGAGGGGGGCAGAGATCCATGCAGGATGGGATGCAGAGGATGGGGCGGATGAGGGATTTGTAGGTACAGAGGATGGTGGAAGGGTTCAGGACCCAGGTTCGGCCAACAAGGAGTTTGAGGAGGCGGAGGAGGGAATGGGCTTTTTCTTGGATGGTGCGGAGGTGGGGGGTTCAGGTGAGGGTGCGATCTAAGGTGAGGCCCAGGTACTTCAGGGTAGCGGTGAGGTGGATGGGACGCTTATGGAGAGTGCGACCTACAATGATTGTCTCTGATTTGGAGGATTTGTGGATAGCTGCCACTGGTTACACCAAGTGTTGAAAAGATCAAGGTGTTCTTGGAGAAGGTTGTTGGAATGGGAGAGGGTGGGAGCTAAGGCAAGGAAAGTGGTGTCAGCAGCGTATTGGAAGAGGTGTATGGGAGGGGCATGTTTAGGCATATCGGCGGTATACATGAGATAAGGGAGGGGAGAGATGATGGAAACATTGCAGCACGCCAGCAGAGGGATAGAAAAGATGGGAATCGATGTTGCAGATGGTAACATAGGTAGGGTGGTTGGAGAGAAATGAGGCAATCAACTGGACAAGGAGGATAGGTTTGGAGTTTGAAGAGCAGGTCAGAATGCCAGACCTGGTCATAGGCCTATTTGAGGTCTAGGAAGACAAAGGTGGCAGCATGGCGAGAACTGAGTCAAAGGGAGGGGAGTTGGGTAAGGCGGAGGAGTTGTTCATCGGTGGAGAAGGAAAGACGAAAGCCACATTGGGTGTCAGGTAGAAGGTAGTGCAGGTGGAGGTGGTGATGGATGCGATGGGATGAGATGGATTGGAAGACCTTTCTGAACACCAGGGTGAAGCAAATGGGACGGTAGGAGGAGGCATCAGAGGGTGGTTTGATGGGTTTAAGGAACCGAGAAATTTTCCACAGGTAGAGATAGTAACCTGTGTGAAGGATGGTGTAAAGGGTTGCTAGGGTGGCGAGGAAGGGAACGGGGCATTCACGGAGGTGACGATAGGTGATACGGTCGTAACTGGGAGCAGTGTTGCCTTTTACGTGGAGTGCCAGCTGTAGATCATGTGCAGTGATGGGTGTGTTTATGCCTGATGGGGGGAGGGGATGTGGCCCAGATATGAAAAGCCGGGAGCTGGGTGTGGGAGCAGGACGTCTGTTTTCTCATGAACGTCTGGGAAAAGGGAATAATCGAAGTTGGGATTGTCGGGGATGGTGAATATGTCGGAGAGGAATCAGGCGAAATAGTCAGCCTTACTGGCATCATCAGGAGGGGATAAGTGGGGGTGGGTTGGGAGCCAGTAAGGCGGTGGAACGCTTTCCAACACCAGGAGTCAATGGGGATGTGGTCATTAGCCGTGTAACTGTCTGTCACCAGTCCCGGCGTTTATTGGCAGGCAAAAGACTGCGCATGTGTCTCTGTAGTTGCCGGTGGCTTAGAAGTGCATCCAGGTCACGGGTACAGAGAAAAGAACGGTAGAAGCGGCGGGATTCCTGGAGGAGTAGGACTGCCTGTGGGGGTAGTGTAGGACGGTGGGGATGTATGGCTTTGGTGGGATTGTAGGTTTGGATGGCATCAAACAAGGTTGGAGGAAGGAGGCTGCGTGGTCTATGTCGGCAGGGGAGTGGAGGGGAAGGGGGTGGCTTTCGACATGATGGGCGATGGAAAGGCGGAAGGCATACCAGTCTTCTCTGGAATAATCATGGACGAAGCGAGGATGGGGAGAGGAAATAGCGATGGGTATATGAAAAAGAATCAATTAATGTAAGTTTAGTACTAAAAATGATCATAACACTGCACACCATAAAACAAATATACAGCGTGGTCCACTGATAGTGAACGGGCCAAATATCTCACGAAATAAGCATCAAACGAAAAAACTACAAAGAACAAAACATTTCTCGTTTGAAGGGGGAAAACAAATGGCGTTACGGTTGGCTTGCTAGATAGCGCTGCCGTAGGTCAAACTGATATCAACTCCATTTTTTTAAATAGGTACTCCCATTTTTATTACATATTCGTCTAGTACGTAAATATCTATTTGGTACACTTTTTTCGCTTTGTGATAGATGGCACTGCAATAGTCCCAAACGTATAAGTACGTGGCATCGCATAACATTTCGCCAGTGCGGATGTATTTGCTTCGTGATACATTACTCGCGTTAAAATGGACCGTTTACCAACTGCAGAAAAGTTCGATGTGGTATTTACGTATGGCTAATGTGATGAAAATGCCCAACGTGCCTGTTCTATGTATGTTGATCGTTATCCTGGAAGATATCATCCAAGTGTCCGGACCTTTCCGGATCTTTACATTATTCAAAGAGACAGGAAGTGTTCAGACACAAGTGAAACGTCAACCACGACCTGCAACAAATAATGATCCCCAAGTAAGTGTTTTAGCTGCAGTTGCGGCTAATCCTCACATCAGTAGCAGACAAATTGAGCGAGAATCCGAAATCTCAAAATCGTCGGTGATGAGAATTCTACATCAACATAAATTTCACCCGTACCATATTTCTATGCACCAGGATTTGCATGGCCAAGATTTTGAACGTCGCGTTCAGTTTTGACACTGGGCACAAAATAAATGAAGGGGACGATAACTTATTTTTTTTAAAACTCTTTCTGTTTAGTGACGGTCGGCGGTTCGAATTCCCCCTCGGGCATGGATATTTGTGCCGTCCTAGTTTGTAAGTAGTTCATAAGTAGTTTGTAAGTTTAGGGACTGATGACCCCGTAGTTAAGTCCCTTAAGCTTAACAAACATTTGAACATTTTTTTTTGTTTGTTTTTTGTTTTGTTTTGTTTAGTGACGAAGCGTCATTCACTAACAGAGGTAACGTAAACCGCCATAATATGCACTACAGCCATATTATGCACTATTGGGCAACGGAAAATCCACGATGGCTGCGACAAGTGGAACATCAGCGACCTTGGAGGGTAAATGTATGGTGCAGCATTATGGGAGGAAGGATAATTGGCTCCTATTTTATCGATGGCAATCTAAATGGTGCAATGTATGCTGATTTCTTACGTAATGTTCTACCGCATGTTCTGCATGACAGAATGGCGATGTATTTTCAACATGATGGATGTCCGGCACATCGCTTGCGTGTAGTTGAAGCGGTCTTAAGTGGAATACTTAGTGACAGGTGGGTTGGTCGTAGAATCAACATTCCGTGGCCCGCTCGTTCATCGGATCTTGCATCCCCGGATTTATTTCTGTGGGGAAAATTGAAGGATATTTGTTATCGTGATTCACCGACATGCCTGAAAACATGCCTCAGCGCATTGTCAACGCATGTGAGAACATTACTGAAGGCGAACTACTCGCTGATTAGAGTATTGACAAATGCGTTTTGCCAAATGCATTGAAGTTGAAGGACATCATTTTGAGCACTAATTGAAGCCATGCGTTAATTACAGGTAATCAAGCAGTAACAGCACGCGTTCTCATAATGTATTCACAAAAGTACATGTATCACATTGGAACAACCGAAATAAATTTTAAACGTGTCTACGTACTGTGTTTTAACTTAAAAAATCTACCTGTTACTTTTTGTCTAAAATTGTGAGCAATATGTTTGTGAATATTACAGCGTCATCTATCACAAAACTAAGTGTTCCAAATAAAACATTCATATTTATTTACTAGATAAATTTGTAATAAAAATGGGAGTACCTATTTTTAAAAATGCTGTTGATATCCGTTTGACCTATGACAGCGCCATCTAGCGGGCCAACCTTAGCGCCATCTGTTTCCCCCTTCAAGGTAGAACAGTTTTGTTCTTTGTAGGAGTGTATTTCTGAAGACGCACGTTTCTTATTTTTTTAGAAAGCGTATGAGATTTTTTGTATTTTCACATAACTTCGGTCTGACACTTTAAGTTACTTTGTTACAACCAAATGCCGAAGGTTGCATTGCCAATGTAAGACAAACCCTGTGATGATCAGTTAAAATGAATAACGACGAAACTACATTAACTTAGGTTGTAAGTGTAGATAATTGCATTGAATAGTGTGCATGTATGACATTAAAAATAAGTTCAACCAGATGAGGAAGTGGTATGCATAATTCTAAAGATGACGGTGACATGGCGTCTCTTGACAGAGGAACATATTCTGAGATAGTGAAATGTGAAATAACGAGGTTGTTCTGTATTCCAAGTATGTTTTAGGATTAAACTGTGGCAGTAGATTAGATTTAAAATTTAGAGGTAATTTAAGGACAAAAAATTATATCGTGTGAAATGAATGTAATTGTCAACATATTTATTGAAACTTCCTGGCAGATTAAAATTGTGTGCCGGAACCGGGACTCGAACCTGGGACCTTTGCCTTTATTGAAGATTATATCGGTTCATGGTATGTGAAGAATATGATTAACATAGTGAGAAATCTGTGAGCAGGAGAAGGTAATACAGAAGCGTTTGTTTAATATACCTTGTGATTGGAAGGCATTATTTGTAGTAGTATATGTGCTGTGGTGACAAAAGATAAGGGATGAGATTTCGTAAATAATTTGTTGGTAGAAAAATGTCCAAAGGTTTAAGAGTTTCACAATGTTCAACCTCCATTGCACGATGTTGCCATGTGGCAACAAACCATAAATTTACAAATAATATCGAGAAAGCTAAATGTTTATCACAGTGTGTCCACGCTGCAGTACACACGATCTGGCTTCTTGGGACTGGAGTGTATTTAGTGCCATTATATTAGCAGAAGAAGTCGAACATCGGAAATTTTTCCATTGAAATTGGCTTTCTGTATTCATTTACTCATTCGATTTGTATTTTTAGTGGCACTAATCATTCAAGTACAACTATTTCTCCTTTTTGTATTGTAAGGTTTCGCAATTAAATATCTCGAAAACAAAGGTCGATAGACGAGTGCATCGAAAAGAAATTTTATTGTGAAACACGAATGCCATACAGAAGTTCACAAATAATTCGTTATAGTTCGAAAAGCTAATAACAGGTGACGTTTTATGCAGCGAATATCGTACAGTATCAGCGTACATAATGAAACTCGTCCGTCGCTCGCTGTCTTCGGAATGACTTCAAATTATTTTCATCACCTCAAAATGCCGACCAGCGCAAACGCTAAATCAAATTTGCCATCAAATCCTGTATTGTCTCAACGGATATTGAGTGGAATAACTCACAATCGGCGGATCAATCTCGTCCATCGTCGTAGTGTGGTTCTGGTAGACAGGCTTTCTATGTGCCCCACAAAAGTAGTGAGTGACACGGAGGCGGATCTTGCGAATATGGAGGCCAACCAATATCTGCAAATTTGCAACAATCAAACGTATTGACCTCACTGCCGAAGAATTCATCAAGAAAGCGAAACATCTGTTCGTTGCGATTTGGTCTAACACAATATTGCAAGAAGCACTCGATGACTCGTCGATCTTCTAACGCTCACTGCCGGCCGCGGTGGCCGAGGGGACTGCGGCGCGCCAGTGACGGTCTGCACGGTCACTACAGTCGGGGGTTCGAATCCCTCTTCGGGCATGGATATTTGTGCCGTCATTAGAGTTAGCTAGTTAGTAAGTAGTTTGTAAGTTTATGGACTGGACAAACATTTGAACATTTAACGCTCACTATGTGACGACAAATTGTTCTAAAGTTGCAATGTAACTTTCAATAATGGTAGTAACTCTAATGAAAAAGGGCCAAAAATACCTCTGACGGATACTGCAACCCACACAGAAACTTTGGGAGAATACTAAGAAACTTACCGCAGTCACAAAACTAACAGAGACATGATGCCTCTCAGTCACGAGACTCTTATATTTAGGGTGATAGGTTAAAGCGGGGAACTAAATACATGTAGAGAAGAATAGTTCCCTTTGCCGTACACGTCGGCGCTGCAAATCACCCATTTGTTTTTTTTTTTTTTTTTTTTTTCTTACTAGCAGCATGCGGCCGGCACAGAAGGGCATAGATCGTCTTATTTTTTTTTATATAGCGTCCGTGTATTGTGTTTGTATTGCATAAAAATCTACAGTTTTGTTCTAATCTTGATAAAATTTTTCACACTTTACCTTCAGACCAAGAAGACGGTTGCTGTGGCTGTAAGCATCACGTACATCATACAGGTCAGGAGGTGTGATGCCATGAATAACGAACTGCGCGAAAAATCGTCGCATCATGCAAATATGTTGCACACCTTCTCCTAAGCCGCTGGTCCGATTTCAACCATATTTGGTGTACATATTCGTTCCCGTAAGATAACAATTGGTGTAGGCGTAAGATACACCTGCATAACATAGTTAAGGGAATAGTAAGTCATAAAGCAAAGCAGTCAACAATCCGAAGATTAGTGTGAACACCATCGTGCTTTACTAGGCATAGTCCTGTTTAAAGGTGGTATGTCGTTGCCTTCCACCGACCTTCGAACTGATTTAACTACAGTTTAACGTGGGTTCCGAATCACGGTGCTACTAGATATTTTTCACATCAGTAACATTGCCAGAGGTCAAAGAAATGGAAAGTAACAGATAAAAATCGTAAGACTTAAGGGGGATCGAACCCGAGGCCTTTGGATTCATAGCCTGTCTACTGTACTGCTATGCTACCGAGCCACGCTATTAGGTCAGAATGAATGAGATGCATGATAAACGGCCTACTCACCCAAAAGTTTTCTTTGGTATGCATATAATTCGTTTTATTCCTATTTCGATGAAGTTTAGCACAACTCACCTTAAAAATATTAGTAAGTCTTCTGTTTACATAAATTTCGTATGGTGTAAGGCGGAGGGTATTTTAGTTAAGTAATTCGACAAAATCTGCCGTTTTATTCTGATCTTGAAACGATTTTGCACACCTGATCAGTTAAACAAGAGGAATGTCACTGTCTACTCAATGCTTTATTTGGTGGATGGCAGAGTGTACCTCACAACAGTCTTTATATCGTTTTACTATTTACCATAAAGGTGGCTGATTGAAATGTGATTCCATGGGGAAGGTTTCTACAACAAACACCGTCTGAAGAGAAGGTCTATGCGCTGCCGTGCGACGTCACGTCACGCAGAGTAGGTCGCGATCGCGTAGCTCACTGGCTGGCCGAAGTGAGTCAGTGGGCTCTGTCCCATCGGCCAACCAGTGAGCTACGCGATTGCGACCTACTCTGCGTGACGTGACGTGGCACGGCAGCGCATAGACCTTCTCTTCAGACGGTGTTGCTATAACCCGCAACCCACCGTACGGTGCATGGCAAAGGTTACCTTGAAATATAATTATAAATATTAAAAAATATTTGTTCCTAAAAACTTCTAATGTTGATCAATTCTATGAGCCATGATTAGTGGAGGTCCTCTGGCGGAAGTGCAGCATTGTGAGGAGGTGAATTATCGTCTTGCCGATTGGGGAAACCGCGCTGGTTACCCAACGCTTGACTTCATGCTCTTCACTTTAGATTAAAGCAAGGTTTCTCATTTTATGTCAAACTCTTCAGATATAACAGCCTCCATTAACTATATGTATTGCTTGGGAAGGGAATAAGCCAGGGTTCCAAACTTATCCAGATATTATTCAATCTGTACACTGAGCAATGTGTGAAGGACAGGAAAAAGAAATTTGGAAGGGGAATTCAAATTCAGGAAGAAGAAATACTAACTTTATGTTTGCCAAAGACATTGTTTCTCTGACAGATATAGCAGAGGAGCTGGAAGAGCATTTGAATGGAACTGGCATTGCCTTCAAAGAAGTTAATAATTGGTTCCTTTTATCGGCCTCCCGACTCTGACGATACAATAGCAGAAAGGTTCAAAGAAAACCTGAGTCTAATTACAAAAAACGTACCTGACTCACACGGTAATAGTAGGCGGTGATTTTAATTTACCCTCCATCTGTTGGCGAAATTATATTTTCAAATCAGGAGGTACGCATAAAACATCGTGCGAAATTGTACTCAACGCATTCTCTGAGAATTACTTCAAACAATTAGTTCATGGGCCAACTAGAATTGTAAATGGATGTGAAAACACACTTGATCTCTTAGCAATAAATAATCCTGAGCTCATAATGAGCATCAAAACGGATACAGGTATTAGTAAACACAGAGCTGTCGTAGCGAGATTGAATATCGAAACTCCCCAAGTTACCAAAAATAAAGGAAAAGTATATTTGTTCAGGAAAGCAGATAGAAATAAAATACACTGGTTCATGGTGTGGGTTCCTGTAGTCATGTCCTAATTCATGAACCATGGGCAACTTATAGTGGCCAAGTAAGTGGTCCTGACAGTTGGGATATCAGCTACTTTGGAATAAGGTTGGGCATCTCGGACATATTGTGAGTCGTGGCCACCTTTGTGCTCAGACGGCAAAGACTACCAAATCCACCGGCTGGTCCCTCAACCGTTAGGGGTAAAACCCAGTGGGGCCCTGGGCAAGTAAGGCTAGCAACTTGCTTCCCATGTACTTCAGTATCATGCTGGCAACAATCAGAGCAAAATGCCTCGGACCTTTGGAGGTGATGGAGTCCCACCTCTAACTGACAGACCAGGGACTCCTCAGATACGACTCGGCAAACGAACTGGGATGAGATGGGAAACTAGTAATATCAATGGGGATTACAATGGAAAGGAGGTAGAACTGGCGGAGGAAAGCAATCGAACCCAGTGTAATTGTAGTAAGGTATGTAAATGAACCACTGATGTGGATAGATTAGGCCATCTCCAGCAAGAAAATTAGGATGGTGGCAGTGTATTCACCCTGTGAAGGGACAGATCACGGTGAGATGGACAGATTTTACAACAAACTTATTGATGTAGTTGTTAGAGTGAAGGATAAGGATAGTGTTTTACTCATGGCTGATTTCAACTCTAGGATAGGAAATCGAACAGAAGGTTATGAAAATGTTATGGGTAAGTTTAGAGAGGATATGGAGGCCAACAGGAACGAAAAACAGCTCTTGGATTTCTGTTCCAGCATGGGCTTAGTTATCAGAAACTACTTCTTTAAGCATAAGCACATTCACCGCTATACTTGGGAAGGAAGGGGAACCAGATCTATCATTGACTATATAATGACAGACCTGGAATTTAGGAAGACAGTCAAGGACACACGTGTTTTCAGGAGGTTCTTTGATGATACTGATCATTATTTAATCTGCAGTGAAACTGGTTTTGTGAGGCCAAAAGAGCAGAAAGTCAAGTCCATGTGTAGAAGGATAAGAGTGGGGAAGCTTCAAGACATGGAAATTAGGCACAAATACATAACAATGATCTCGGAAAGGTACAAGGTAGTTGAATGTAATGATTTACAGTCAAATCAAAAAAATGTTCAAATGTTTGTTAAGCTTATGGGTCGTAACTATGGGGTTATCAGTCCCTAAACTTACAAACTACTTATCAACTAGCTTAGCCTAAGGACGGCACAAATATCCATGCCCGAGGGGGGATTCGAACCCCGACCGTAGTGGCCGTGCAGACCGTGACTGAAGCGCCTCAGTCCCCTCGACCACCGCGGCCGGCGATCTACAGTCACTGGAAGAGAAATGGTGAAGGTACAGGGACACACTGCTGGAAACAGCTAGAGAATGCCCTGGAACAGTAGTGTGTAAAGGCAGGAAGAAGCAGACAGATTGCTAGAATGACGCTGTCAAGGCAGCCAGTAAAAACAAAAAGAAGGCAGTTCAAAAATGGCTCCGTACCAGAAATCAGGCAGGCAGAGAATGTTATATTGAAGAAAGCAATAAAGCCAAACGGATAATTGCAGACTTCAAGCAGAAATCATGGGAAGACTTTGGAAACAAGCTAGAAACTCTGGGTCAAGCCGCGGGAAAACCATTTTGGAGCCTAATTAGCAATCTTCGAAAGGGAGGGAGGAAGGAATTAACAAGTGTTTTGGACAGGTCAGGAAAGCTGCTAGTCAATCCTGTGGATGCCTTGAGCAGATGGAGGGAATATTTTGAATAATTGCTCAATGTAGATGAAACGTTCAATGATGTGTCAGATTTTCAGGTAGAAAGGAATAGGAACGACGATGGAAACAGGATCTCATTTGAGGAAGTTGAAAAAATGGTCTGTAGATTACAGTGCAATAAAGGAACTCGTCAAATACAGTGGAATATCAGGTCTCAAATGGTTACACAGGATAATTGAAAAGGCGTGGGAAGCGGGACAGGTTCCGTCTGACTGGACGAAAGCGGTAATCACGCCAATTTTCAAACATAGAAACAGAAAAGATTGCAACTATCGAGGTATCTCTTTAATTAGCGTTGTAGGCAAAATATTCTCAGGTATTATTGAAAGGAGAGTGCGAGTATTAATTGAGGGCAAGTTAGATGAAAATCAGTGTTGGTTTAGGCCTCTTAAAAGCTGTCAGGACCAGATGTTTAGCCTACGGCAGGTAATGGAAAAGTGCTACGAGTGGAACCGGGAATTGTATCTACGTTTCATAGATCTGGAAAAGGCTTATGACCGTTCCTAGGAGGAAGCTACTGTCAGTTCTTCAATATTATGGTATAGGAGTCAAACTTCTGCAGGCAATGAAAGGGCTTTACGTAGACTGTCAGGCAAATTAGAGTAGATGGCAAATTAAACTAATGGTTCAAGGTAGTTTCAGGGGTAAGACAAGGCTGTAACCTGTCACCACTGTTGTTCATACTATTCATGGATCATATGTTGAAAACAGTAGACTGGCAGGATGGGATTAAAATAGGTGAAAACAAAATAAGCATTCTCGCATATGCGGATGACTTAGTTGTAATGACCGATTCGATTGAAAAGTTACAAACCAATATTTCAGAGCTCGATCAGAGGTGCAAGGATTATGATGTGAAGATCAGCATCTCCAAAACGAAAGTAATGTATGTAGGAAAGAGATTCAAACAGATTGAGTGCCAAATAGGAGGAAAAAAGTTAGAACAGGTAGATAGTTTCAAATACCTGGGATGTATTTTCTCACAGATGGCAACATAGCGAAAGAACTGGAATCGAGGTGCAGCAAAGCTAATGCAGTGAGTGCTCAGCTAAGATCTACTCACTTCTGCAAGAAGGAAGTAAGTACCAAGACTAAGTTGACAGTGCACCGCTATATCTTTCAACCAACTTTGTTGTATGGGAGTGAAAGTTGGGTGGATACAGGTTACCTTATTCATAAGGTAGAGGTTTCAGATATGAAAGTAGCAAGAATGATTGCAGGTACTAATAGATGGGAACAATGGCAGGAGGGTGTCCATAATGAGGAAATCAAAGAAAAACTGGGAATGAACACCATAGGTGAAGCAGTTAGAGCGAACAGAGTGAGATGGTGGAGTTATGTTACACGCATGGGATAAGCAAGGTTACCTAAGAGACTCATGAGCTCGGCAGCGGAGGGTAAGCGAAGTCGAGGTAGACCTAGAAGAAACTACTTAGATTCGGTGCAGTATGATTTTGAAGTAAAAGGCATAACATCAGACGAGGCATCAATGTTAGCATTGAATAGGGGATCATGGAGGAATTTTATTAGAGGTACTATGCTCCAGACTGAACGCTGAAAGGCATAATCAGTCTTTAATGATGATGATGACGATGATGCTTCTTGAAAGAAAGCTTCCACTAGTTTCTAACACTAAACATGAGTGTAGTCCACATGTGGCTCAAATTCAAAGAAGTGGTATCGACAGCAATTGACAGTTTTATACCAAATAAATTAATAAAAGAAGGACGCGATCCCCCTTGGTACACAAAACAGGTGCAAAAGCAAAGGTAAAGGCTTACTAAATTTAAACGAACACAAAATTCCCCGGATAGGCGATCCTACACAGAAGCTCGAAATTTAGAGAGGATTGCAATGCGAGATGCCTACAATACGAGTACTTATCACAACGAAACTCTTTCTCGAAATTTGACTGAAAACCCAGAGAGATTTTGGTCATATGTTAAATATACTAGGGGCAAAACACAAACAATACCCTCACTACGTTATAGTAATGGCGATCCTGCCGATGACAGCGCTACTAAAGCAGAGTTACTAAACATAGCTTTTAGAAACTCTTTCTCCAAAGAAGACGTAACCAATATGCCAGATTACGAACAGAGGCCGTAATGAGTTACATAGAAGTAGATATCGTCGGAGTAGTGCAGCAACTAAAATCACTAAATCTTCTGGTCCGGATTGTATACCCATTAGATTTCTATCTGATTATGCTGAAGCGATAGCTCCTTACTTAAGAACCGCTATCTCTTAGAAGGATCTGTACCAAACGATTGGAAAGTTGCGCAGGTCACACCTATATTCAAGAAAGGCAGTAGGAGTAACTCACTAAACTACAGGCCTATTTCATTGACGTCAATTTGAAGTAGGGTTTTGGAACATATCCAGTATTCAAATATTATGAATTACCTCAAACAGAACGATCTATTGACCCAAGGTCAACACAGATTTAGAAGATATCGTTCATACGAAACATTACTAGCTCTTTATTCACACGAAGTGATGGGTGCTACCGACAAGGGTTCGCAAATCGATTTCGTATTTCTTGATTTCCAGAATGCTTTTGACACTGTACCTCAAAAACGACTTTTAATAAAATTGCGTGGTTACGGTATATCGTTTTAAATTTGCTATTGGATAGGGGATTTCCTGCCAGAGAGGACACAGTTCGTAGTAATCGATGGTAAGGCATCGACTAAAACAGAGGTGATATCGGGCGTTTAGCAAGGTAGTGTCATTGGTACTCTGCTGTTCCTTATTTACATAAACGATTTAGGGGAAAATCTAAGTAGCTCTCTTAGGTTATTTGCAGATGACGCCGTCATTTACCGTCTAGTAAAATCATCTGAAGATCAAAACCAACTGCAGAACGATCTGAAGAAGATATCAGTATGGTGTAGAAATTGGCAATTGACTATAAACAATGAGAAGTGTGAAGCGTTTTATTGGCAGAACCCCTAAAGGATGCAAGAGAACTACTAAAGAGACTGCTTACACTACGCTTGTACGTCCTTTTTTGGAATATTGCTGCCCAGTATGGGATCCATATCAGGCGGGTTTGACGGAGAACATTGAAAGAGTTCAAAGAAGGGCAGTTCGTTTTCTATTGTCACGATACAGGGGACACAGCGTTATGGAAATGATACAGGATCTGGGATGGGAACCATTACAACAACGGAGCATATTGCTACCGCGTGGGCTACTTACGAAACTCCAATCGCCAACATTCTCCTCCGAATGCGAAATTATATTGTTGAGTCCCACTTGCATAGGTAGAATTGATCATCAGAATAAAATACGAGAAATGAGAGCTCGAACGGAGAGATTCAGGTGTTTCTTTCTTCCCGCGAGCTATTCGAGAATGGAATTGGAGATGAAACAGTATAAAGGTGGTTCGATGAACCCTCTGCCAGGCACTTAAATGTGATTTGCAGAGTATCCCATGTAGATTAATATAAGATGATTGGTTGTTTGTGACAGGGGGAGCAAATTGCTGAGTCCTTCCGGTGGGGAAGGGAAGGAGTGAGTACAGCAAAAGAGGAAAGGAATGGAAATGCGGTCCAGGAAGGAAAGAAGGGAGAAACTCTGTATTAGCTCAGGTTCTCGTGCTGGACAAGCGCGTAATCACGAAGTAACCGTTGGAATGGCGTCGACTTAAATCAGAAGAAGCCAAGGGAATTAGATTAAGAAATGTGACATTCAGTGTGGTAGATGAGTTGTGTTACTGTAGTAATATAACTTGCGATGGACAGAGTACAGGTGATACAAACGCAGAATGACAATGAAAGGAAAATAATTTCTGAGGAAGGGAAATTTGTTAGCGTCGAATATTAAGTGTTTTCGGAAGACATTTATGGGGAGTGTAGCTTTGTACTGGAGTGAAACGTGGACGATAAATAGCTCAGACGAGAAAAGGATTGAAGGTTTTGAAATGTGGTGCTACCGACACATATTAAATGACAAGGTACCGGAAAGAATATGAGAGAATAGAAATTTGTGGTAAATGTTGTCAGAAAGAAGGGATGGGTTGATAAGTCACATTCTATGACAACAAGGAATCATCAGATAACTGTTTGATGGAAGCGTGAGAGGTACAAATAGCAGAGGGAGACCAGAAGATGAGTACAATAAGGAGGTTCTAATGGATGTAGGTTGAGATTATATTGAGAGATGTAGGGCTTGCACAATCCAGTCTCCAGACCACAACAGCATACAGATCACAGAACTTCCTTAGTACTGTTCAAAAGTGCTATTATCTGTCTACGTATAGCTTTACATGTACTGACGGACTACGTTCGTAACACATTTAAGTGCATCTGCCATTTTACGGACCGTCTGAAACTCTTTGCAAGTGTAAGATTTAAACATTTCTTAGTAAATGTAAAACAATTTTCTATGACTTAGGGACTTCTAGATAGCTGTTAAATTTAAAATAGATAAATCATTTTAAGGCTCTTCCCTTCCCTTTTCGTACTTTTACATGAGAAAGTCATTACTCTTTCACTATTATTTGTACATCATCAAACATTAATGATAGGAAAATTCAGAATATTTTACTCACCGGTGAATGCATTACTCACAGCCACTACACCATATACCTGCAACAAAACAGTATATTTAGCAATCGAGAGGCAGGAATCGTCACGTCTTTTATCAGTATTAATTGGTAAGCTTTAGACAACCTCAAATTGTCTTAGATATTACTGAGGAATTTACAGTTAGTTTGACATAAAAGAATCTTATCTGGTCCTGATATACAAAGAAAGATGGCTATGATATCACATCTTCCACTACGATATTCAGTACCCACAATGACAGTAGCAGATACGCCAGAGTAGAATTCCGAAACCAAAAACCTCATTAAAAATCACAGACAGTACCCACAATAACCCATCGGCAAGGACTAATAGAAGAAATATATTTCGTCGGTTGAGGAAATGTTTGGGAAAGTTTCACGAGAGTTGCCAGAAGCGCATTATTAATAATCAAATTCAATAATGTCACTATGGGGGACCTAGTGAACAATTCAGTCATGCTCGGTCTGTTGCCACATTTTAATAACCAAAATAATCAATATGGCTAAAGTGAGGAATATAAGTATTAAAGATAGCATTAATGAAAATTAGAAGTGCAGGATGACGACGGCAAAAAATTGTAGAAACATATAATTCAGAACTGACTGCGTCTCAAAATTGTATTAGCTGATAAAAGGAAAAGGTCAAAATCATACTATTTTACCAAAAGAAAATGAAGCAACAAATAACAGCTCTCTCTCTCTCTCTCTCTCTCTCTCTCTCTCTCACACACACACACACACACACACATACGTCACGTCATATAATCCACACAATTCAGCAGCTGATGAAACAGACAGAATTCCTATGCTGGTTTAGCATTAGGTATCACACTGATCAGCACAGACCTTGTTAAGTTAGCAAGAGCAGGAATAGGTGACGCTAAATGTGAAACGCAAAAGCTAACACCGGCAGATAAATCAGCAGCTTAAAGTCGTATTTTGTCATTTTTAATAATGGAATCATGTTCTACATGTATTGACTAAGTTGTTAAGGAAACATTTGCTTCCAATACTGTACTGTCTTCTCAGTATATTTCGTCTCTCACTTTACACCCATTTGTGAAATATTGTAGGGGAGATCGGCTCAAAAGTAACTGTATAAAATGAAATTTCTCACGTTATCTGGGTAACAGAGTTCATCGCAACTCGCAGCGGTATGTTACAGTGTGTAATTACATAGAGTGACCTCAGTGGTGAATAGCATGTTGCAGTGATAGAAGTCTGGTTCTTCCTCCTACATCGCCAAAAAAGAAAAAAAATCCTTATTCTTTTCATTTTCCACTCCGAGGAGTGGAGCGGGCTGTTTGAGATCCGGCCCATAAAGAGTCGCGGTTCTATTCAGCCAATTATCAGACAAGCTGATAGTGGGGCAAAGGGGGGATCCCAATTGGGAGTAAGTGGGAGGGGCTTACCAGTTCCGGCATACGCCTTAAAACCAAGGAAAACCTCCCGAAAACCTTGGTCGGTACCAGGCGATTGGGACCAATTTCATTTATCTTTGGGACGTTGCCCCAGACTACGAATGGATTATTAATCTTCGGTGATACCAAGAGCGGACGTAGGGGGGAGGGGAAACACAGGGGCAAGTGGCTTCCCAAGACAGCCTGACACAAAGGGGAGAGATAGAGAGAGGGGGGGAGGGGTAGAGAGACGGAGGGAGAGAAACTCAGAATGAGAATAATTAACTTTTACTTAGAGATATCATGTAACTGTGAGTTTAAAAAGGCAAAATGGCTGTAATTAACATAACTTTTTGTGCTATTCTTCTTTTTAATTGCTTCTTGCTCCTTTTTTGTCAGTAATTTAAGATAAAACTAAATAAAAGTTGTTTATTGTTTTGTGTTTGGTTGGGTGCTAAATGAGATATTGCGTACGTTTTAGTCATACGTAAATAAAGTTAAACAATGCGTTCAGCCTGGCGCATTCAGGTGTTTCGGCAATCAGTTTATCCCTCTGGGTTATTCTCCTAGACACTAATAAATAGTACTGCCACGTATTATAAACAGTTTTATTTGAAGCTACACGTTTCGATTTTCCGGTTTTGGTGCAGATTAGAAAATGCAATGCCATTTTTCCGCACAGCAGATACAAAGGAGTTTCATTCCAGTAGAAATTCTTCTAGAAACACATTAAAGTGTAATTTTGTTGATGGGAAAGCTTTCTTGAAAACTCGACACGTTTTGCGTATTAACGTTACAAAGTACGAAGAAAAAATTGATTCAGTACATAGCAACATAGGAAATCTGATTTTAGGTTTTGAGAGAATATCAAATGTAGCGCTGTAAGAGTACACCTGTCGCTGTATCTTACAGTTTGATTTAACGTAATGTATATATTGTCTTAAATTTGTTTATTTAATGTATTTTTCATTTCTTGTATGCTAGATATATTTTTTATGTAACGTCAATTTCTATATTGAATGATTTAGTGTAAACATGTACTATATGTGTATACCCGCATGAATGCACGGACATTCTTATGCTGTAAGTTAGCAATGCGCCAGAGAAAATGTTGAACCTGTTGTAAAGACTGTCTTTGGCACAGAAGTAGTAGCTGTGAGTGTCGCGCTGCTGAAGCAGTCGCGGAGCGGACTCGCTATAGTAAACACATAAATATTTTGTTGATGGTGCAGAGGCACAGTAGGCGCAGTGTGGCGCGAGTTTAATGCAATTGCAATAAGCCTGAGAGGCGTACTGTTTAATGTATTCAAGGAAGTGTGAAATAAGTTTATTTATACTCGAAAGTGATCAGAGTTATTTTTTTTTTTCATGTGTGCAAGAAAAGTAATTGTTTGGTTATCAAGTCTATTGTCACCGAGAGTGATCGTTGCTATAATTAATGAGATTTGAAGGTGTATCGAGGTGATATCAATGCATGGAGATTTTAGCCAGATGAGCTGAACAAAGACTTGTCGATAAAAATATTTTTGACCCAGCAGTAAGAGCACCTATAGTAATCATTATCTGTCTTGTATGGACTTCACGACGAAGACGACGAAAGCAGATGAGTACTTTTGTAACATTTTATTTTGTATGCATGTAAATGTAGTGTCAACCCAATCTGGATTTTGGTTCAATTATACATGACTTATTTTGAAGCCAGTCTTAATTTTGTAAGTAGTTGTAGTCACTCCATTATCACCATTAATAGATTATGCAAGCCTGTACATTGACCAACAAGTTCAATCATTTTTCAAAGTAATTACGATCACTTTTAAAGAAATTGCTAGACGAGTTAAAGAATTGCTAAACGTGTTACAACCACAGAGACTAGTAATTAAAGTGCAAGAGAGTTTTCAAGTAAAGTAAAGTTGGTTTCATTTATGTAGAAAGTATCCAGGCTAACAGCAGTCAAAGTATTATAGTTGATTAACCAGACTTGACTGAAGTAATTTTTTTATGAAATACGTTAAATGCCAAACTCTGCTCAGCCAGTTACACGCGTACGCTACCCAGGCACTGGAACCAATAAAAAAACATAATAATAAAAAAAATAGTTCATTATAACACGAACACGCCATCACCACTACATGAATTCTGACACTTTATTAGTGAAGTTGTGCTGTTCGTGAATCGTAAGAGGTGCTAGTTGGAGGCTGTAGTCAATGCTAAGTCAGATAGGGCCAAGCTTAATTAATTACCACAGTGACTTTCAAGTTAATTAATATTTTTTTATTCAAAATTTTAACTTTCACTGCGAAAGTGTTGTTGCGACCCATTAGTTGTGATTTTCTGCAACATTCAATAACGAAATTATTATTACTAGAGTATATTATTACGCATTCTAAATTTTGAGATTATTTGACGACCTCCAACAGGCAATTTTCTTACAGCACGACATATTTACTGGCTGTTTGATTGTTATTCAATGCATTGTTTGATAATGAAACAGCTACGCCGGATACAGTAGTGTTTGTCTACGTTAAGCTGACGATTTGTGCGGTGGCTGTTGGTAGCGGCAAGAGGCGTGTACCATGATTTCCGGGAGGCAAGGAGCGGTGAGCGGAAGGCAACGTCGCAATGTTGGAACCGTTACCCGTAACAATGAGTGCAGTAATATGTCGTGTCTAGAGGCAGCTTAACGTTGACAGCGCTCCCAAATAAATGAATGACCTGCAACCAGTGCAGATGTTTTTGCTCCTGGCATCACCAGGTACAATCGTTTTCACTCGACCAATTAACATACTTCCATTTAACTACCAACACATTACTAGTTTAGGCGCAATATGGTGTCATCCTGAAAAGCCTATGATTAAAAACAATATTACAGTGATTCAACCACATTAAACAGTGAAAAGTTTAAAAATTTACCACAAAATGAAAAAAGAGTATCAGTACGCCGCTGCTCCCGTAAGGGGTTCGAATCCTCCCTCGGGAATGGGTGTGCGTGTTGTCCTTTTGTCCTTAGAATGAGTTAGTTTGTAAGAGTAGGGACAGAGCCCTTAGCAGTTTCGTTCCTTAGGCTTACAACCATTTGAACTTTAAAAAAAAAAAAAAAAAAAAAAAAAAAAAAAAATTAAAAAAAAAAGAAGCCGTATTCCGTAGGTTTTTCCACAGTCACCATTAATTCATTTGTGCAAAACTTATTTGTCGACCGTATTGTACAATTGTTTGAGTCCAGTTATTCGATAGTTGTAAATAAGTGGAGAAACCAATGCCAATTTCGCATCGTGTCCTCTGTATAGGAAATTGCAAATACCCATCTGGCCAAACTGATAAACTCTTAACAAATCGAATTAAATTCAGGGCTTGAATGCCCTGGATTCTGCTGTGTGCAAGTGTTTCATCCTTTATCATAATAAAGGATGAAACAAATGTGCCCACAGCTGCACGCAGGACATTCAAACTCTGAATTCGCTATTGTTTTCATTTTGTGGTAAACTTCGATCCACTATTTAATGTGGTTTAATCATTGTAATGTTTTTGTAATCATGGACACTTGAAAATGACGCCATATAGCACAGAAACTAATAGTCCATAAAAAGTGCTAATAGATAGAAGTACATTACAAAGTTTTATCTAAGAAGCAACTCTGTCTTTGGAGTATAATATGAATGTTTCCTATATCACTTATATGTGATAATGACTGTAATGAAATTTATTTCTCAAATTCAGATATTTAAATCTATCGGACGCAACTGCTGCGTTATTAATTTGTAGCTTACAATCTAATTAAACGAAGGTAAACTAACCTAAGGACAACAGAAACACCCATGCCCTAGGGGGGGATTCGAACCCCCGACGGCGAACGGTCGCACGCACCGCAGCACGGCGCCCCAGTACGCAAGGCTAATCCGCCGCGTCAAAATTTATTTCTAATATGCAGTAGTATATGTGTATGTATTTTAAAATTAGTCTCAAAACATCTTTAAGCATATGTTCACCCTTCTCAGCCTTGTGTCTCTTCCCCGCACCCCCCACCCCCAGAAAAAAATTCTGTATCCGCCACTGGGTGATACCAGCTTTGGTGACGAGCGGTAGCGATGAGATTTGCAACTGGTACTCTGACAATGCGTTCGTAAGGGAGCAACCTCCGCAATAAGCTCGGCGCTCTGTGTCTGTAATGCGGCGAAGTTGTGATTACAACTTATCACGTCCGAACGACAAGACGCAGAGACTTAAATATTTGTACAGTTACTAACTTGTACTTGAGGAAGGTTTTGGGCACAGTTTTATAGCGATCTGATAGATATTTATTAATTTGAAGTATATGCGGAACAACAATTACTCTTTGAAAATTATATTTACTCTTTGAAAATGGTTTTATTGCTTGCATTGTTGCTTGACGGTTGATAATGATAAAAGGGTGGAGTATATTGGGATGGAAAGTTGATGGGCACATATCCGCTATGCGACCCGACTTTACTAACCGATAAGTGACACCGTCTTTCGCAAACAACCTAAGAGAGCTACTCAGATTGTCTCCTAAATCTATTTCTATAAATGTGAATGTCTGTACTATGTATGTTTATCACGTCTGTACCACAAGACATAAGGAGCTAAAAATTAGTACAGTTACTAATGTCTACCCGTGGAAGGATTTAGGCACGATTTTATGCCGATCGGATAGCTATTTATCTGTATATATTATTGTGAATGTCTGTTCGGTGTACGCTTATCACGTCCGAACGACAAGACGCAGGGCCTTAAATATTTGTACAGTTACTAATTTACACCTGAGGAAGGTTTTAGGCACGGTTTTATAGCGATCTGATATATATTTAGTACTTTGCAGTATATGCGGAACAATAATTACACTTTGAAAATTATATTTACTCTTTGAAAATGGTTTTATTGCTTGCATTGTTGCTTGACGGTTGATAATGATAAAAGGGTGGAGTATATTGGGATGGAAAGTTATCGGTGTGTGTAAAATTCTACGTGTGTTTGTGTGTGTGTTAATATTTCGCTTTGCAGCGAAAACTGCAGAACGCAAACAAATGGTCTGTGTGTAATTATTGTGCGTAGTCTCCAGTTCTACACCACAGCACTTCCATGCCGAGAGCTATAAGGGAGTGGAAGTTATGGTGGTTGAAAGTCGTCAAAATATAAAAAAAATCGGACTGCAGGATAGCAATGACGTTTCCGACTCTGTAGCAAGAAGGTTACATACAACGAAACGTGGTGCCACAGACCATATCTTTGGTCTATGCGTGCTACAATGTCTTCAGCTGTTTCTCTGTAAGGATAAAGCACACGAAAAGGAAATATAAGAATAAATAAATAAAGCAGTAAAAAGAATTTTTTATTACATCTCTTTAATAAAATCGATTTGACGTTTCGCATATTATCTATCATAATCAACCAACACGCGATCGGAGCCGCGGGTCTAAGCTAGTCGTTTATAAAAATAAGGAACAGTAGGAACCTTATACTTTTCCCTGGGGAACGCCAGTTGTCACTTAGTTCTACTCGATGACTTTCAGTCGATTGCAGCGTACTGTGTCCTGTCTGACAGGAAATCACGAATCCAGTCGCAAAATTGTGACGGTATTCCATGAGCACGCAGTTTTATTAGAAGAAGCTTGTTGAAAGCCTTCCGGAAATCTAGATATACGGAATCTATTTGACATCCCTTGTCTATAGCACTCATTACATCAAGTGAGTAAAGAGTTAGCTGTGTTTCAAAAGAATAATACTTTCTGAATCCATGTTGACTATTGGTCAATAGATCGTTCTCTTCGAAGTAGTTCATAATATTTGAGGAAAGTATATGTTCTAAAATCCTGCTGCAGACTGACGTCAATGATATAGGCCTGTAACTGTGCGAATTACTTTTACTGACTTTTTTTAATATTGGAGTAACCTGTGCAACTTTCCAGTCTTTGGGAACGGAACGTTGCTATGCGAGCGATTGTATATGATAACTAGGTATGGGGCTACTCCATCAGCATACTCTGGGACGAAGTGCGATCCCCCAGCTCGTCTATTACGACATTATGGTAAATTTAATTTTATAAATAAAATGATCTGTATGTACTGAACTATCGTATTCTGTATTTCCAGGATGCCAAGAAATCGAATTAAAATAGACGTCAAATTACCTAATCATGTACGGAGGAACATAAAAAACGAGTCGTAATCTATAAAAACATAAAATTACAATTAAAAAAAAGAAGGGCACTGGAAGTGTTGCAAAAAGGTATGATCAGTGGCGGCGCGTCCTATGTATTTTCACTGAATCCTGAAAAAAAGCTCGCCGTGAAAAAAGAAGTAAATAAATGATATAAAAAGTGTTTTTAAACTGTCATTCTTCGTTTCGTTTTTGTATCAGGTCATTTTATATGCACATCAATAGTATTTTTGTCGCAAGAGAAACGTTCTACGTCGCGTAGACGGCTGTGAGGGGGCTGACATGGAGCCGTTTATTTCGCATATCAATATATTAGGTGTTAAAGAAGTTTTCTTGGTTGGAGAACTGTGTGAAATAGAAAGTGTGTGAGAGAGAGACAGTAGATGACCTTGTATCCCGTGGGAAAGCTCCGCCCCTATTGCAAGTTGATATCTAATTGGCTCCCGCCTATACTAGTTGTCCGCCAAAACTTTAAGCTTTTTTTAATAATATTTAAATTTCCTATGTCTATTAATATTATCTGTATACTTTCTGCAATGCTTTTGTGCTAAGCTATATTTCGGTTAATTCAAAGATTTAATTATTTGAATATTTTGAAATAAGTTGAACAATGTTAGCCTAGAAGTTTCGCTTGGCGCCAAAACGGTAGCTTGTGGCGCGCAGCGAAGTGCGGCGGCAGTCAGTCGAGCGCCGACCGCGATACCTTGCACATTCATGTTAGTTCAGTGCGGGCCAGGGACAGTTTATACGTTATGCAACGTTTATATTTTTAACATTACTCAGTCTGTATATTTGTGCTTGGATATTCACTGGCATTTCTTCAATAAAAACAAGCACTGGCATCCTACAAAAGCTAAAGTTATTCGTAGTGCAGTACTTCCTAGCCACATTTCAACACCTCTTTTAGCATCACTTCAAGTACAACGGATGTGCGACCTGTGGGCTTCACCTGCGCAATGCCACATCAACTACGACAGAAGACACAAGGTTAGTGCGTTGGTAACATCGCCGAGGGAAGGCATGAAAGAGGGGAGGTGTTTTAGGAAAGTTGTCAAGTATGCACTGACCTTCCCTCCCTGTCTTTTAAAAAAGAAGCCCCGCCGTACGGCACATGTACGAACCTCAGCATGGCTGCTTAATACAGGCGGAAGTGACCAAAGAGTTGCAATGTGCATGCGCGGTTGAGGTTCAAATTCTCTTCTTTACCCCCTGGAGACAGCACATGGGAGCTCCAACGGCAAGGAGGGGCGAGGGGAAACGCCGCTTTTAACACTAGCGTTGGTGCTGGTAGAGACACCAGCTCCTGGCTACTCGAGAACTGGCCGTTACGCTCGAATGGCCCCGAAGCAAGACAATGGAACTACTGCGCATCTCGCCTTGCGCATGCGCAAATCCTCGACGAAGGCAATATACGACCTTCAATTTGTTTTTAGAACATTGAAGATTTTTATCAAAAACACGTCATTATTGGTAGAATATCTTATAACTGTAAATTAAACACGCATTAACTTTAGAAGCCTTCAGAAGATCCGTTCATAAATGATAATGAAGTCACTACTCTCTGCCTACCAAGAATAGCCATGTTGTTAGCGGCATGGAGTTGCACTGTCGAAAGTAGTAGGTTCGAGAGCGATTGCAAGGAATTTTTAATAATTCTCATCTTCTTTATAAAAGATACGGGAACAACAATGACTTTTGTATTGTTACTTGCCATATATCTTTGGACGTTGTAGCAAAGATGTCATGTGACCCGAAGGTAGCTTGTCTCTTCGTCGTAACAGATTCATATTGTAAGAGTGACTTTACAGTTTAGTCAGTTACTTACTGTGTTTTAGTGGACATGTGCATATACATATGTTCTTTTTGTTTATTATCAAAGAAAAATGAACAATGTTCAGTACAGGGGCGCCGACTTCATGGGTGCTCCGGGGCTCGTGCACCCCCAAGAACATTTTGGGTGTGCTGAGCACCCACATAAAATTGAGATGGAAAATAAAATTGTATAAATTTTTAAAAAATCGGGAAAAATCAAAACCTACCTTATGACTCAATAGGCAAAACGTGACCATAGCGAGAGACGATATTTCATACGTGAAAGAAATGATCAGTTTTGTACGCGGGTCCCCGAGAGAGGAGTAATGAGTGTCTGTGTTTTACCCTCTATGCTAGCTTTATTCATCCTGAAGCACGTCGGTCTTTTTGACCTTTCATGTGTACGTATTTATGAACATTCAATTGTGCTCTTTCAGGAATTTAGCTTGAAGAATGTGATGCTGATGCTAAAGTCAATCGTTTTTCATTTATCTTTGTCACTTCCCTTGTTATTAAAATTATAGATTCAGTTGAAATTTGTAATGGTTTTCTCTCAATCTTAAAAAAACCTCGGATTATATTTATTCTGTCAGAGATCTCACGAAGTTATCTCGAAGTGATGAAAGTTTCGATGAAGTATACAGCTCTTGCTTGGAACTGACCAAAAAATTTTTATGTCGGACATCAAAATCTCAAAATATTTCAAAGATTTCTTTAAACTTTGGTGACGGTGTTCTGCCAAATGCTTTTGTCAGAAACAAAAGCTTCGCACAAAAAGTGTTAGATTAGTGTACAGTGAAAAATCATTTCATTGGTCGTGTAGACGTTTTGGGGTGTTACTTATATCGAAATATCCACTTCGGCCAATGAGATCGCTTTATTGTTGTGTCCTAATGCAGTCATGCTTTCCTTTTCCTCCTCCTCCTTCTTCCTTATAGCTTTAAAAGGGCAGACAACTGCCTATTTACTTTTATCAAGAATGGCTCATTCAAAAATGCATGAACATGATTTTCAGGAGGGTTAGTTTCGAACATTTGTGAACCGCGATATAGAGCATCCACATTGATTTTCAAAAGTCGGCGCCTCTGGTTCATTATCTTTTAGAAACAAATTGCCAGCTTTAAGCTTGGAAGAGAAGTGTGAATTAAAGCGTTTTTCGGCCGACGCCTCAGCTCGAGTTGAAGCAAGCGCAAAAAAGCCTAGGTAAGGCATTATGCAGCTCTTTTAACGTTAAAATATATCTGAAGCGGTGGGGGGGGGGGGGGAGGGAGTGCAAACCGGAGCGCTTTTCCCCCGACGCCACTCGCACAGGGATGCGCCACATTGTCTCTTTGGAAGCCGACCGGCGGGAGGGGCTCCGAAACATTCAAAATCTCAAATGTTCAAATGTTTGTATAGTTTATGGGATTTAACTACGGGGTCATCAGTCCCTAAACTTACAAACTACTTATGATCTAACTAATACTAAGGACGGCACAAATATCCATGCCTGATGGGGGATTCGAACCCCCCACCGTAGTGGCCGTGCAGACCGAGACTGGAGCGCCTCAGTCCCCTCGGCCACCGCGGCCGGCCTCGAAACACTGACGCGCCCAGCCGCCACTGGGTTTGTTGATATATGTCAAGTGTCAAAAATGGAACACGGTGAAGATCCACTCTCGGTTACTAATTTCTATTCGTGGTTATAGTTTCTCTTTGCAAGAAGATGATTACGTCGTGTGTTCGCGAGTGCGTACGTGCGTTCATGTGTGTAATTTGTGTGTGTGTGTGTGTACGTGTGTCTGTGTGTCTACATCTACAACCACACTCCGCAAGCCACCCGACGGTGTGTGGCGGAGGGTACCTTGAGTACCACTATCGATTTTCCCTCCTATTCCAGTCACGTATTCTTAGCAGAAAGAAGGATTGTCGGTATGCCTCTGTGTGGGCTCTAATCTCTCTGATTTTATCCTCACGATCTCTTCGCGAGATATACGTAGGAGGGAGATAGACTCCTCAGTAAAGGTAAGTTCTCGAAACTTCGACAAAAGCCCGTACCGAGCGACAGAGCGTCTCTCCTGCAGAGTCTTCCACTGGAGTTTAGCGATCATCTCCGTAATCTCACTATTACCAAATGATCCTGTAACGAAACGCGCTGCTCTCCGTTGGATCTTCTCCACTTCCTCTATCCATTCCACCTGGTACGGATCCCACACCGGTGAGCAGTATTCAAGCTGTTGGCGAACAAGTGTACTGTAAACTACTTCCTTTGTTTTCGTACTGCATTTCCTTAGAATCCTCCCAATGAATCTAAGTCTGGCATCTGCTTTACCGAAGATTGATTTTATGTGGTCGTTCCATTTTAAATCCCTCCGAATGACTATTTATGGAATTAACTGCATCCAGTTGCTGACCTGATATAGTGCAGCTAAATGATAAAGGATCTTTCTTTCTGTGTATTCGCAGCACATTACACTTGTCTACATTGAGCTTTAACTGAAATTCCCTGCACCATGCGTCAATTCGATGCAGATCCTCCTGCATCTCAATACAATTTTCCATTGTTACAACCTCTCTATATACTACCGCATCATCCGCAAAAAGCCTCAGTGAACTTCCGATGTTATCCGCAAGGTTATTTATATATATCGTGAACAGTAACACGACACTCCCCTGTGGCACACCTGACATAACTCCTACTTCGGAAGACTTCTCTCCATTGAGAATGACCTGCTGCTTTCTGTTATCTAGGAATTCCTCAATCCAATCACACAATTGGTCTGATAGATCATATGCTCTTACTTTGTTCATTAAACGTTTGTGGGGAACTGTATCAAACGCCTTGCGGAAGTCGATAAACACAGCATCTACCTAAGATGCTGTGTATGCGTAAAGTTCCACATAGTTTACCAAAACACCAATGGACTGAGTGTGAAGTTTTTGGACACATGTTCGTTACACCAAAGCAGAAACTCTTTAACGAGTGTCAAAATTGATCATAAGATAATCAGGCAGCTGAACTTCCATTTACAATCTTTATATAGAACTAAACATGCAACTGAGGCATTTTTCTCAAAGTATAAGAGTGTTAAATGAAATAACATTATTTTTATACTTTTTAATTCTGGTAATGTTTCAAAATATAAATAGTGTCCTAAAATCTATGGAAGCTGGAAATATTGTTTCGTAATTACCATGTCATCATGAGAAGGAAATAATAATGTTTGATGATTTATTAATGCTTTGTTAACACTTTTGTCAGTTATAATTAACTATACCTGTGAGTTAAAATTATTATCTATCTCGTTTAACATCTGTATCTTCATATAAATATTATATTATTATTGATTAAATATTATTTTTATAACTTAAAATATTACTTTACAATTGACCTGCATTCCTATTACAATTGACCACAAACGGTGATCATTTTCAACACTGAACATTGATCCACTGTCCCCTATTACCTTGTTAGCATATTTAATATCGTATTTCGAACTACTGATCGCCCTGACACTGATCACTGGGATGAAATTCTCCATTAGGCCATATTTTAGAATCACGAGTCCCTTGGGCTTCCAAATATGCAACTTACACGTATCGAAGGCAATCATTTTCCTACCGCCAGACAGATCCTTAGTTGACGACTAAGCTGTTTCAGCAGTATGAGAAACCTAGGAATGCAATCAGGCAGGAAACAATAACTGTGCACCAAAAATCGGCACCGCGGCTACGCCTGAGACGGATCTTCAATAGTAACAGAAAGTCCACATCATTTACAAAATTTGACTGACGCTGAATTCCTTTTTTTGGGGCAACATCGTAATATTTCTGACATGTAACTATCAATCAATTTGTTGTACTGATTTCAAACAGTTTACTCTAATAATTAGTTTCATATTTTTAATGTACTTCAGATGCAACAAAGTTCTCAGAAACAGCAAAGCAGACTGTCTTGAGTGAGAGTATTATTTTCACATTTGCTTCAGTTATGGGCTTTAGATTTTAACGAAAAATAAAAATAATCTCGAATATGAAAAGAAAACACCCTGGCGAATTAAAAACAGCTCCGCAGAAGTCACTCGTTAGAGGGCTAACAATTTCTTTTACTGTTCTATAACATCTCACCTTATAAACATGAATTTACATTTTATACCCTCAAAATATACACAGTTACTACTAGGTACGTACCGACGTGGAAACATAGATTAAGTTAGTTTTTCTGAAGATTCTCAGAAATGTTCTGTATTCTTGTTACTCTTCCACGATAAATCATGCACATGGTGCCACTTTTGAGAAAGTCAATATACCACCACTCATAGCCAATAATCCAGATGGAAGACATCTCTTACAGTTCTTCAAATAAGCCAGCAATGTTGTTCCAGTTTTCGTGTAGACATGTCATGCACCCAAGATCAGGTGTTATCTGCCATCTCAAATGCTGATAGTCTTTTGGTCGATATTGCGTTTTCGTCTTCACCCAGATACTGCAAATTCTGCAACATGAAAGCAGAAGAATCAGTGTTTTCCTGTACTAAAACAAGTAACTCAAAGTAATAAACATATTTCACTATCATATGTAGAAGCAGTTGTGCAAATCAGACTTAAATAGCTTCAAGGGGAGAGGACAGCAGCAGTAGCATTACAAGCATCATAAATGATTTACTTTTACTAGCAGCTTCCTCACTGTTATACCTATTTTAATGCCGAGGCATCAGGTCAACACACTGTCAATCTCCAGGAATGTCATATATCGCCGAATTGATAAACATACAGGTTTGGTCTTCCATACCAGTTAGGATTTGTGTCAAGACGTCGTCGTATTTTCTGAGTCAACGGAAATACTATGTGCCACAACCTTCACATTGACATTTGCTCATCGGCAAATTACACTTTTATTAACAAAATGATACCGGTCACATTCTGTTGTTTATCAACTTTATTTTCTGCAGATAACAACAACATAACGTAATAACTGTTTATTTCACAGGAAGATTCTCTTAAAAACACCTTATTTTTCATATGAATTACTGGCTGCCACTCATGAATATGGCAAGAAAAGTATCCGTTCTAAAAAATCATTTATTAAATTCCAGTGAACAATGCTGGCATGTTTTGACCAGTTGCTGAAGATTCTCTTCTGATTGTAAATGTCAATTCCATTTACATTCTTCTCAGTACATATGTTACCATTTCCCAGTAGCAATTCACCACTTTCATTCGAATGCAGAATAAACTACATGGTTTTGCCATTGTTGGATAAACAGTTTTGATCTTAACACTGCTATCCCTGGAGTTGTAACATAATTTTGAAGTTCTCATGCTGTATAACAGATGATTCAAACAAAGGATAACGTAATGCTCTTGTAACCGGATATCGAATTACTAAACGATCCCCGCCATAGTGTACCTATAAACTAACTTTTTACAGTGGTCAGAATCTGATACCCTATAAATTATCATGTGTTGTGAATGTTGGTTTACTAAAACGTGAAGCTATTGACCAATCACCTGTCCCACACTAATATTCTTCTGTGACTCTGATTCACAACCATCATAAATATTATCATTATTGTCATTATCGTCGTCAGTACCATTTTATCGCCTACTTCATCTACAATTCTTTTTCTACAAGTTGTCTGCCTTCTTCTGTTAAAAACATCATTTTTTCATCTTCTTCTTATTGGTAATACTTCTTCATTTCGGAGTAACTGTCACTCTTGAATCATGTTGGTGAAGTAACCGTTTTAAATGTTGTTTCCACTACATACTTGATTTTCTTGCAGCTCAAAATTTTTTTCTGTGGATATTCTGTCGAGATTCTATACCCGACTTGTAAGACTAACCTTTCGTCCAACGTTGACAACCGCAGCTCAGTCTGCATTTCAACTGTTACTTGTACAGGATGGACGGAAAGAAGCGTACCGTCGACGTCGAGGTCATTAGAGATGAAGCATAAGCTCGGACAGTTTTCTTAAAGATGGGGAAGATAACCGGTCGTACTCACTGCAAAGCAACCATTCCGTAGTTTGGCTGGAGCGATTTGGGGAAATCACGGATAACCTAAATATGGATGGCCGGGGGCTGATTTGAAACACTGTTCTCTCGAATGCCAGTCCAGAACGTTACCACTACGCCACCTCCCTCGCTGTTTACCTGTTAACATTGTAATTTTATATCACAATACTGAAATGGGCACAAGTTGCAACTCAGGTCGCACAATAATGTATTTTGGACCCGCAATTTATATTTTCGTATTATCTGTTACTAGTGTAAATGATTACAAACATTTTCATATTTGTTTTCAAGAAGTGCTTCATTTCTGTTAATTTCTAAGCTATAACCATAATTACTGAACAAAATCATTAATACCTTACATAAGTATTTTAGCAAAAGATATTTCAATAATTAAATACCAGTGAATCTTTAAAATGCAGGAAGTGTGAAAGCGATAATATGGAGAGGATTTTTTGATGTGAATCATGTCATGGCTGTCTCTTTTACTCGGGTGCGAGAAAATTTATTGACTTTATAATACATTGTCTGATGTTTATTCATACGTTAACTGAGGCTAGCTAAAGTAATTTAGAGTCAAATTATTCAAATACTTAAGTAAATTAACTTGAGAACTAATATTCAGACAAGAGACAGTTCATCACTGGGAATAGTATCATTTATCGTTTCAGATCAATTTTAGTATATGTGGAATGACTTTAACAGTTGTTCAAAGTGCAGTAGACATTTGTTTAGTCATTCAGCTACAGTGACTGTTCTGACAACGTCAGATAAAATATTTTACTAACTTATGTAAAGTTCATTATATAACCAATGCTTAAAACGAAACATACTTCCTTTACATTTTCATTCAAAGTAATTGGTCAAACAGTTAACCATTTATGTAAAATTAACCATTAATAAATACATACAAAGTTAATTTTGTTCAGGAACACCATAATTATTGCTTGGAAATAGTTCCTCGAGTACGAAATTTTTTTTTATTGAAATCCATTATCATCAGTTACAGAATTCGTGTAAAATTGACAAGTATATTTCTTGAATCTTATCTTCAAACACGCTTACTACTTTTTTCTATTATTAGCTAATAGTAAGTTACTATGAGCTTTTTCTATATTCTAGAACATTGTGTGTGAGATGGAATCGAGTAATGAACAAGGAAATGAAGCAAAATGAACCTCCCTTAATCATATTACCAACTGTTGTGTGTAGAAATTCTTTATGAATAGTTAATCGAATTGTGAGCCAAAAATATAATTCATGAAACGATTAAACAATAGTGAGGATAAAGTCAATACATTAGATACCACATGTAAGGGTTAACAGAAAGACATAGAACAGACCGGTTTTTACCTAAAAAAATAATATATATAAATAAAATAAAGTAAAAAAGGAGGAAAAAGAACAAGGCGAAGAGAGATGGAAAGTATGGCAAAATCATTGAAAAACGTGTAGTGAGAACGGGCTGGCAAATTCATTGAAAAACTTCCTGCTCTTTTAGTAACAGTAACAATGACAGCTGAAGTCAAAATGGACATGAGAATGACAAAGTCGAAGAAGGATGAAAACAATAGGAGGAGGTGTGGTGACGATGAATGTAAAGAACGAAACGATACAGTTCAAACTAGTCCACAGACTGTACATCAGTCACTAACTTAACCCTACACTGCATGAATTTTTATTTTGACGCAAAAAAAAGTCTGTATGGCAGAAAATGTTCACCTATGCAGGGGAAAAATATTGAAAAATTTATATAACTCATTTAACAACGGGAAAGTCATTATTTACCTGTTGCCATTGTCAATATCAAGCATTTAGACATAACTCACTCTGCAGGAAAATATTGGTATCTAACATGTTTTCTACTCCGATTAGATGTCTGTTATATGATGAAATTCTTTCACTTGACAGAAGTCGTATCAGTTTGTAATTACATTAATGCCCAACAGAGGTTAAAATCCGCTGGAGCGCTCTTCGTTGCATTTCTCTTCAATTCATGATTGCGCTGCCTTCTATGGAGGAAACGATCAACTAAATGCTTAGAACAGACTCCAATAAATACGATACGCATGGTGTTGCCATCTGTCAACAAGAAGTATGCCTGAAAAAGTAAGAAAAATATGTGTTGCCAAACGGCAGCAACACTGTGCTATGTAGTGTTAACTATAGCACCAGGATAATGCTTGTAAAATTATTTTACAAGTTGCCCTATAAACATAATCACATGACAGAGGATGCATGAGGGGAGTGGGAAAAAAAATTAGGAATACCATATTTTCAGGATATTTTTACGGGAGACATTGAACCAAAATTGTATGACAACGTGATAATCAACTTTCAGGCGTAACTTGAACTGGGTGTCTTTGAAATAGTTTGATGTTCATCAATTCGATAGTGTTGCTGTTAGCGACTTTACCCAAAAACAGTAAATATACATAATTTATGGCTAAAATGCATTTCGTGTATGACCGCCGAGATTTCTAGCAGAATGGTCAACTGAAAATCGTCACCAACACAGTTTTGGTTCAATTTGTGAGACATTGCAGACGGCACTGAGTTACATGTGTTCTCGAGCGGTCTGCAGACACTTGCAGGACAATACGGACAAGGGTTGCACTCATTTCGTAGCCTAAATTGAAAATATATGTTGACAAGTACGATTAACAAGTTCCACATCAAAAGAATAACCTATAACTGCACGGAGATTCGAACCTGGGGCGGCAGCGACAAAAGTACAACTTCATCCCGACTTTGCTGGAGGAATTGTAAGCCACTCTGTCCATTATACGACTTCTACACATCTCCAACTACATTAGTTCCATTCGACAATGAAATTCACTCCTTCACTCACATCAGTCTCCCAATTTGATGCGTTATCACTCTTGAACCATTATGAAAATCTTGCAATCGGGATCTTCGTCACTATCATCTGACTAATTCTAAAGCTATCTTATTTCTCACCACACAATAAAAGTATAACCATTATGTGTAGTTTTTATACAGGTAGCTATTCTTACAGCAATGTGCAATGCCTCCGAGACGTTTTAGACCAAACTACACATATTGCATGTGTTTCAAGTAAAATTTTGCAAGCATTGAAATGACAAGACTGATTGGGTCTAAGTGACTCATTTACGATAAGTTTGTCAAGCTATGTATCTCCCATATTATTTTAGATTTGGAATAGAAATTAATGAAAACATAAATTATCACATACCTGAGGATTAGGGCGTAATACCATGAACTTCAGCCATTTTTTAAATATTTGTTATTTTTCTAACTCAACTGAAAAGGTGGACACCTAATTTCGTCAAGCAATCAATTCCCTACACCTTTATGGTTCCATATTTTGTATATGAAATCAACTGATATGTGTACAAGTGTCTTACAAAAATTTTACGTTGCACGATATTACCCCAAGAGGGGCGGGTGAATCTTGCTTTTGTTTTGTTTCTTTTTATTTAGGTTCGTCGGACTTCATCTCGGTTTTGTTTTGATAAGCTTATGTATTTGCCTTAAAAGAGATTTTTACATTTATTTTTAAATTTTTATTTTTTTATTGGTTTGATGGTTATGTTTTTTTTTCATTTATTTAGTTAACATTTTTAGAACTTTAAAGTTAATAGATGTATTAAACTTCTAATCTTATGTTTCCAAACATATGATTTTATTAAGATAATTAACTGATTTTGCAATTAATGTGTCTCATATTTTTGCAATATGTACTTTAATTAGGGAATATAAAACGTGTGTAATTGTTACTATTTGTTATGCAGTAATATTTGGTGGGGTGGGGTAATACCGTGCAGGGTAAGGCATCATACAATATAGCTCATAAAATGGCAAAAACACCGTAAAACTAAAACAACTGAAATAATTCGAACTTTAGAATTTATTTACATTTCAAAAATGTAAATGTAAATTGCACAACTTTTTAACATTCAGTCAGAGAGGGAAAAAAATCAAACATTCTTTTTCAGATAAATAACATAGTAACATATTGGACGTAATTTGTCTGTTCAAACATAGCGCCTATTTCAACGGCAATAGTCACAAATTTATTTTTCAGCAGTGTCACATCCACAACGGTAATTCCCGTGACGACATGAATCCAGCATTTTTAAATCTAACCCAGCGATCACGATGTTTAACTGCTAACAAATAATTTTTAAATAAAGGTCACGAAATGTGCAATTCAATAAAGCTACTTTCGATATTGTTACTATTACCATACTTCTCTGACCTGAACATAAACGATTTGCTGATTTTATAGGAAAACAGTCGAAATCAAATGAAACCAGTTTCCGAAAACGACTGTGCCGTTAATAGATCACAACCTCTCTGTATCTTACTGTATTTCCTTCCGCTATGCGGCATCACTATACAGCACTCCTTACCCCATCGAGGAAACAAGAAACGGCGATGCACGGTATGACGCCGATGAACGGCTTTGCCTCGCTCTCCCCTTCCTAAGGGCTAATCACCGTACATTTATTCTTGGGGATTTTATGTGACACAGTTCGTAGTAATCGATGGTAAGGTATCGACTAAAACAGAGGCGATGTCGGGCGTTCCACAGGGTAGTGTTATTGGTCCTCTGCTGTTCCTTATTTACATAAACGATTTAGGGGAAAATCTAAGTAGCTCTCTTAGGTTGTTTGCAGATGAAGCCGTCATTTACCGTCTCGTAAAATCATCTGAAGATCAAAACCAACTGCAGAACGATCTGAATAATACATCACTATGGTGTAAAAATTGGCAATTGACTCTAAATAATGAGAAGTGTGAAGTCGTCCACATGAGTACGAAAAGAAATCCGTTAAACTTTGTTTACAAGATAAATCAATCAAATGTGAAGGCCGTAAACTCCACAAATTACCTAGGAATTACTATTACTTCAGACTTAAATTGGAAAGAACACGTAGATAACATCGTGGGAAAGGCTAACCAGAGACTGCGTTTTATTGGCAGAACCCTTAAAACATGCAAGAGAACTACAAAAGAAACTGCATACACTACGCTTGTCCGTCCATTTTTGGAGTATTGCAGCCCAGTGTGGGATCTTTATCAGGTGGGTTTGACGGAGGACATTGAAAGAGTCCAAAGAAGGGCAGCTCGTTTCGTACTGTCACGATACAGGAGAGACAGCGTTACGGAAATGATACAGGATCTGGGATGGGAATCATTACAACAACGGCGCTTATCGCTGCGGCGTGGGCTACTTGCGAAACTCCAATCACCAACATTCTCCTCCGAATGCGAAAATATATTGTTGACTCCCACTTACATAGTTAGAAATGATCATCAGAATAAAATACGAGAAATCAGAGTTCGAACAGAGAGATTCAGGTGTTCTTTCTTCCCGCGCGCTATTCGAGAATGGAATGGGAGATAAATAGTATAATTGTGGTTCGATGAACCCTCTGCCAGGCACTTAAATGTGATTTGCAGAGTATCCCATGTAGATGTAGATTAAACGAATTCGGTGAGATCCATTCACAATGTAAAGAGTAATAATGACAGAAAGGCAAAAGTGCAACAAATCAACGCTCTATTCAGCGCAAGACGTGCTAGGACACGTCTCCCTGTGAACACATCCGTATGAACACTGATTCTATAGAGCGTGGAAGCCGGAGCCACACATTGGTCATTGGGCACAATGGGTTGTATTTGTCGCCAGTAATTATGCATGGATTTCGTCGAAATTTATTCGAAATATCGAACTCCACTATATGAGGTGCAGTTGTTGTGCCAAGTGGTGGCAGATGAAAATTAGTGCCTGACCTGGACTCAAGCCAGGAGTTCTCGATTTTCGCGAGCGGTCGCATTAACCACTACGCCATTGGAATACGTTTGCAGGACCGATTCAAACTTTCGTAAGCCACCCTGACTATATACAATATAGTTAACTACATTCACCCCAAATACGGCACAAATTTTCATCTCCCCGCGTTAGGTCAACAACTACACCATATGCAGTGGAGTTGCAAAACTTTCGCTATTGCGAATAAATTTCGATAAAAGTATGTTGACCATTGTAGATCGTCACCACATTTGGATATTATGTATGGACACTGGAAAAAATCATGCAAGCGATATCGACGGAAGAAACACAATCCAGACTACTTGAATCGAGGGATCGCGGCAACCAAAGCGTATAAAATGGAAAAATTTCCCATTCTGGTTCAATCTCCACCCCTTCCTCCAGCGGGTAACCTGCTTTACTTTGTTCTCGCCCGTAGATTTGATTAGTACATGAATATTGTGGATACTTCTGTAACAAAGTAGTCAAGATGGCCACTATTTCATTGTCTCGAAACAATGTTTGGATATGCGGAACTGCTTCAGTATTACAAAACCGCCACGTTTCACGGCTTCGAAACCATCGTGTTTCATTCTGATCGGTATCGGATCACGTTCGCAGTCTATACTGAAACTGTTCCGACCTGTCGGTTTCACCGTTTCAAAACAGCGATGTTTCAGACCAATAACGCAGGAAGGCGGAACAGAAGAATTGTACAGTCAATTGGGGTAGCTTTGTACCACGATTTTAACATTTTGAACGTCCTTGCCACAAACGAAATTACAAATCCCAATGGACACTGTAGAAGGTTGGTTTTACAGTTACTGATGGGTTCTGAATGTAAAATATTTCCTAATTATGTTCTATTACAGCAAAATGTCAGTGTGAATACTAGTACAAAGTTACACTGTCATTCTGGCTATATATATATATATATATATATATATATATATATATATATATATATATATATATATATATGGACATTTAGAAATAACACATTTATTACAGTGAAGCCTTAATAATACAAACATCGAATAATAGTGCACACATTTTTCTCCAAAAAACGCACACCACTTTTAGTAATATCACAAAGAAATATAGTCTGCTTAGACATCTTCTTCTGATGAGCATAGGAGCTCAGCGCAAATGTGAAACATTCCTCTTTGGTTTACAGGTTTTATGCTGGATTCGTCAATTCTTTTTTAATATACTGTCGTTGAAATGCCATATTTTAGTCTTTCTCTCAGGCGACGTCCAAGGTTTCTCTTTCTTTATCACGCAACTCCTCTGAATGGTGTGACACTGCTTCTGACCTCTATTGCAGTGACTTTTCCAGGATAACATTTGACTTCATACACTGCAATAATATAATCATTTACCTGGAAGTCTGCACCTGTTTAGTTACTCAACATGTCAAGTAATAAACCTTCATTTAGATCCGGGTCCCCTTTGGTTATTAGAACAGGACTGCTGTGTACAACTTCACTCTTCTCAGACTTACTGCTGCTCCTATTTAATTCAGCTAGGAGCATACAACACTCAGTAGTATCTGTAGGCATGTTTTAATTTGCGATGCTGGCTGTTACATCCTGAGTCGCTACGCAACTTCTTTTCTTGCCTTTGGTCTGTGTTGTGATGCAGACTCAATGGTTTACACAAACATGACTTAACCCCTTTGTTTCAATTTCTTTCCCTATCTCCTATTCAATTTGTCTCTTTCTTGCATGTTATACCAAGTCATTTCCTAAGTGTAATTTTATAATTTCTTAATTTAATACCTTTGTTTCCATTTTATAAATATTCTGTCACAATCCTGCTAACGTTTTGGGGTACAATGTTACCCCAAAATTAGCATGAAAATGGACCTATCATTAGTAAAGAAGATTTTGTCGATGAAAAGTTAAAGAATTACATAAAATTAATTGATTTTTCCGTCGGTGCTTGACAGACATGATAATAATATCAGAAAGGAACAACTTCCTGATATTCTGAAAAATTTATTTATTTGTCACAAACCGGCTTTCGTCTTCTCAGGCCATCATCAGGTGACAACTAACAGTAGTATACATGTTTTCAAAGATGTTACAAACATGTTACGATTTACAAACATGTTATCACAGAAAATCGACTATTTCACAGGAAAGTACATTAAAAGTACATATTTATTAGATTTATTAACATTTATATAAAAGTATGATAAGAATAGGTAAAGGATCAAAACTGACAGGATTATTTTTGTTGAAAAGGAAAGTTGGAAAGTAAAACTTATTTCAGTACAGGTGTAAAGGGGAACCAGATCTGATCGTTTAATACTAAACTGCCATCCTGAGCCAAATGTTTATTGATTTCCAATATTTCCAGTAGTGTCATCATTCTGATTTTCTTCAGGGAATATAGGATTTCACAGTGTACATCGTAATCATGGTTTTCTCTGAGCAGATGTTCAGCAAAGGTTAAATCTGTCTTTTTTAACCTTCAGCTTCTCTCGTGAGACTTTCCCACAATGTTTACACGTCATCTTGGACACACCACTCTGTGATAGGGGTTGAATTTTTTTCTTACTGTAGAATAAATACTTTGAAATGTTGTTTGTGTTGTAAAATGCAGGCCTGTAATTTCGAGATTTTAACTATGTGATCTGACATTTTGCCTAAAATGGGATGACACACAGTTTTTCTGGCTACTGACGTGTTCTTGCTGACCAGCGTACAAAAGTGTTGTAATCTGGATACTATATGTCTGATTGTGTCTAATTCTGTTTGAAATGCAGAATTAAATAATGGAACAGATATGAGGCGATGGACCATGGAGTTGAAAGCTGCATGTTTATGGCTGTGTGGATGCTGGGAACTAGCAGGGATAACTGTATCTGTTACTATGCAGTTTCTGAAAATACTGAATAAGTGTTTCTTTGTTCTGGTATCAATAGAAAGCCTCGAGATCATAATATACCACCCTTTAGTACTTTGAATGTCCTATAGATGGTATACTACAAATTTGAAACGAAATAAGAAGTGGTAGAAAGTTACCCTAATTGGTAAAAAGTTGCCCTGATTAACTACATCGAAACAGTGTTGTTTCATTTTGCTGAAACACGACACAAATAGACATTTAACTTACTAGTAGATTAACAGTTTAAGGAGTGTTAAAAACTAATCGACATACTTGAGTGTGCAGTTTGAGATTACTGAAATCAAAATTCGTTTCTAATGTGACTGCTGTATTCAGAAATGACATGCCTGCTTTAAAAACGTAAATGATGATAAAACAACGCTCACTAGTTGCATTGCAGTATCTAGTAAAATTCTAGGTTTATCAGTCCATTTACGTAATCATATCAATAACAAACGCCTAAACATACAACTTCTTTCTTTAAATAAGATATAGCATAAAGCCTGAAATGACATATGACAAATCTAACAATGTGCCGTATTTGACGAAATTCGCATTTATAAGCTAATTCCATATTACGAAAGTTTGGACGGTAAATGAATCCGCGAAATATATATATTTCCAAAACTCGAATTACAAATGAGGTTTATTTTAGTAAAGTATCCATCAGAGAGGTAACGATTATATGAGGCACCTCCACCACGTGCCGTATTGTGACTTGGGATGTATATATGCAAATGTTGATGCAATGTCCGTTACGAGTGTTCAAATGTTTGTTAAGCTTAAGGGACTTAACTGCGTGATCATCAGTCCCTAAACTTACAAACTACTTATGAATTACCTTATTCTAAGGACGACACAAACATCCATCCCCGAGGGGGGATTCGAACCCCCCGACGGGGAGTTAAGAGTGTCTAAATACTTATGATCATATAGTATATTTTCATACAATAACGAACGTGGGACCCATCAAACAAGCCACCTTTATATCTAAATTCTTGATAAGGTTGGACGAGAAGTTGCTGTACACTTACGAGTTGAAAAGTGCCAATCAGAATACATCCATCTTTCAGAGGATAGCCACAGCAACAGGAATCCAGAATTGGAAAGCTCATTATGAATCTGAAACAGGGAAAACAAGGCTGTTGTAATATAAAAAGCTAAAATGTAATGCATTCGTAATGTTTCTTTCTTTTACGGTAACAGGATAACTGTCATTTCTTTTTTTTTTTTTTTTTTTTTACTAATTTATCTCTACATAGCGCAGAAACCCGAAAATGGAATTGTAAGACATCGTATACAGCCTGGCACGCCTATCGGTAGCTTTGAAACAGTTACATTCATACTTAGATAAAATATATATTTTTTTTTTTTTTTAGATTTTGGTTTCAAAACGTAAATGATTAGAATCAGTGTGTTCAATTTTCAGATAAATGTTTATAATTATGTCAATAAAATTCTTCGGGGTGTGAGACCGCTTAGTTATTTTTATAAAATCTACCGATAGTGATAACGACCGCGAAAGCCTACGATTCTTTATAAGTATGAAGTGAAATTACGTCCATTCGAATATATAATTATCAGTAGAAAAGCCCGAATGCTTTGTCACCCAACGATGATACGCTATCAATAATTAAATCATGCTACTTCGTTAGTATGGGCGATATTATAATTAACAGTGAGGGACTATGAATGTGTGAAGCTGTTATTGTTTGCCTTAATTCTGTCTTTACTCCGCGTCTCATTATCATAAAACACCTGCAATTTCAACGAAATTTGGTCATAGCATTATAGAGCTGTTCAGAGACTGTTATCATCTGATATAGACCAGAGGATCTAACTACATAGCAAATAAATTTTGACATCTTGTACTGGTATCGTACACCACTTAACTATGGAATATGTAAATCAAAACAAAAGTTTGTTTGATCTTTCTTATTATGCACATCACTTATAGGATAAATACGACGCTCTATAACTAACCTGAAAGAAAATTACGCACCAGTTTATTTGGAATAAATTGAACATGATTCGAGAGTCGGTGTCGTGTTTATGGAAGTATGTCACTGTTCGCTTGAAGTTATTAAGGAATATGTTGGAACATGTGAATCAGTAGATGAACGTAGTGTAGACTACTCTTAGCCACTGAAATCCATCGCAATCACCCGTCTGAGCTACGTCATTACATATTTATTAAATTAGTCATGCAACCATGAACGTAAGAAGATGGACGGGCATAGTTGGTCAATCTCATCTGCAATTCCGAGATACTGGATGAGAGTTTCAGTTGCCGCGCAGACAATGTCAGGAGGATTTAATGTCTAGTCGACAACTTGCAGATTACACACGAAACACAAGCTGTAGGAGTACGGCAGTGAGGTTCCCATCTGCATAATCTGCATCTACATCCATACACCCCAAGCCTCCTTCTCAATGCCGAGTGCTGGAGGCCCCTGTTGCACCAGTCACAGTTCCACTGCTCCAGTAGCGGATGATCAGCGGGAGAACAATTGTTGGTAAGTTTTGATGTCACCACTAAAGATAATAATTGTCTTTTTGCTATTCATGCACAGTGGTTAGTAATATATTTTTTGACTATTCTAGGATAAAACGATCACCGAGTGGCAATAGTACCTTCACAGAGATGCTTACTTTATAGTATCTACCACTTCATCGGATGTGTAGCTTTCTGACGCTTATTTATCAAACGTTTCAGTGTGCTGCTGTTGATTACATCGGCGCTATTTCTTCTTTAAATACTACACTCTTTGAAAAATATTAGTACACATGTAAATACAACGTCGATTTTGATCCGATGTCGGGAGATGCCACCTGGTGGATACTAGATGAGCTGATAATGATTGCCGCGCGGGAGTAGCCGAGCGGTCTGGAGCGCCACGTCGCGGATCGCGCGGCCTCCCGCTTCGGAGGCACGAATCCTTCCTCTGGCGTGGATTTTGTCTTTAGTACAAGGTAGTTCATAAGCAATTGGTAAGTTTAGGGAATGATGACCCTGCAGTTAAGTCCCATAAGCTTTACAAACATTTGATAATGATTTCAACGACGTTCGGCAACAGATAGCGTAAAGACATAGCTACGACATCTGTATGCACCCTTTAACAATTAATGTTTACAGCCTTAAGGCTCAGTGTGATGTGAAGCAGACAGGTGCCATGCCACAATGATGCTATCGTGCTGCCTGCATGTAACGCTGTAAACTTAGTAAACACGGAAGGGGTAAGATTTTGGTCTTCCGAGTGGCGGTATTGTCTAATCGGGGAAGTTGCACGTGCTGCGTTAGTTACGCAACTAAGCTGGTTGCATTGGTCACGTGAATATTCTCGAGATGCTGGACTTACACGCAGCAAAGACGTCTTCAACGATGGTCGTATTATAAGGGCAACACTGGCAGACCGTACAGGTCCCACACATCAGGGTCTGGCAGTTTCAACACACACGGTTGCCAACCGTTTCCTAGTACAGTAGGAGTTCAATAGTCCGGCATCCAGTTGTCGGGAATGCCCGATGGTCCCGCATCACGATCCAAGGGGACTTGTTTTTCCTTTTCCTGCTGCTGCTGATAGGCTGAGGTCACAGACCGACGGTTCACATAAAACGATCCCCTGCTTGGCCGGTCGCAATAGTGTGTCGACAGGGGTCGTCAATGATGGAGATACCATTATTGGGATAGAAAGCATTGAGACCTTATTCAGCAGATCTCTGATGTTACTGCACTATACAGAGGTTCCTTTCATTACTTGGATTTCCAGCATTTTTCGCTGGAGGTTTTATTAGCGTTTAAACAGTGAGAATGTTCTCGAAATCCAAACCTTGCTCAAGCTCTAAATCAAGAGTGAAGTGTAAGCACGCACTCTCACCAACTACCAGAAACTGTAAACCATCAGAGGCATGTAAAAAGGTGAGAACAGAAATATATTGTTAACTGAATTTAATATTGGTTCGTTAACCACTTATGACATAAACAAAACTATAACTAATGAAATATGTTTCTCAATCGATAACAAATGAAAAATTGGCTTCATGAACTGGAACAACTGTTTTCGATGTATGGCTTAGTCAATGAGTCTATGCCAGCAGGTACAGATGCCGCCCGATAGTCCTGCATTTTCCATAAGCCGGCACTGGGCCAGTCCCGGACATTCCGGAATATTGGACTTTCACTGTAATGAGACTAAGAACAAACATACCTGTAGCCCGTCTTCCAGCCACGCTACAGCAATGACGTGCACGGCTCAACTGTTGCCGTCAGCGGGTCACGCGGAATTTCGGGCCGTGGTCTTCACCGAAGAAGGCAGATTTTACCTGCTTGCAATTGATGGTCGTTTGCGTGTACGACGTAGACCTGTCGAGCGGTGTTACGTAGAGTGCATTTGTTCTAGACACACTGGCTCCAACCTAAACCTTAGGTCTGGGGTTTGATAAGCATTCGGTACTTGTGTAGGGAAGGCTGACTAGCGCTCTGTACGTCGTGGATGTTGTAAAACCCCTTATGACAGTGTAAAATATACAGTCACGACACTCCCACTGATTTTTGTTATACGCCACGACAGCAGCGATCCAAGCACCTGCCGAGGAACATTCCTAAATACGATATCGGATGAGGGGGAGCCTATTGTTGATGCGCAGAACAGAGATATCTGTCCGTTCTGCGTAAGGCTCCTACAAACCCGAGCTCAACTATCTGCCATTTTTCCCCAAGCTGTAGGAGTTGCCACGTTCCGGACGAGCTCACGCGTTACCTCGCGTTTCATTCAACTCGCTCACACTCGCAAACTACTCACTGTATGAACGTGGAATTTTCATCAATGTCTTCGATAAGAACTACACTACATTTTCTTTTTAGTTTTATTTATGACAATAATTTATAAACAGCATATACTGATAGTCTACGACCATGCACTTTCTGACGACGTTGCGGAATTTTAGACATGCGAGGTACTTTTTTTCTGTTGAAGTTAGGTGAACATATTAAGCGAATGAAATGTTCAAAATACATCAAATTTTCATTCTCTCCAAACAGTAATTCTGTGAGAAATGTATAACTTGAGATAATGTCAGTTAAATGTAACGCAGTAGGATCCGCCCGCCCGTCTAGTAGTAACACGTCTTCCGTATTAGAGCTCCTAATAATTAGGCACATGCTGTTACTCCATAATATCCATACTTGAAGATGCTTGTATTGACTTCTTTTAACCCATTAAATTTAATAGTTGCACACTACAAAACTGTTGTGTCTCTATGTAATATGCAATTTAGATTTTTCAGTTATATGAAAAGGATATTCTAAATATTTCAGTACAGAGTGCTTTATTATGTGAGGAAATGAGAACGAGTCAGTTCGTTAGCTAGTGAAGAGATCCTTGCTATCTGTCATTTTCAAGTATTCTCAAATAAAATCCTCATTAGATCTAGTAACGTCCGTTCTGTTACTGCTTGGTTTTAAACTGAAGGAAATGTAAGTCCTATTAAGTTTTGGAAACTGAGTAGCAGCTCTGAAACACAATAGACAAAAAGCAAAGAAATAAACATTTTTGAGTGTGAAGGAATATTTGAAAATAGAATAATAAATTACTAACTTTACTCTTTTTCATTCTACAACTATGTATTTCCTTGAATAATGCGACAGCTAATGAAGTTTTGCGTAGTAACCATGTGGCAAAATATTCCCCTCTTTGCATGTTATCATTTGTCAAAATATCATTTTGATACCTCTAATCGTGTATGAGATATACAATGATTCAGTCTGGCATTATCGCCATCGGAAATGAGTGCGCCAAATAAAATAAAGTTTAGCGGTATGAGTGAAAGGTAAAGATCTCTTCCTAAGTCGAAAATAAAATTCAATCCATTAGGAAAGTTACATCCACAGCAACATATGGTGCAACAAGCACCAAACGGAATATCGTAGCAGCCTCTATTTTTTTCTGCAAACTTTTCCTAATGTAGCGCAGTCTCTTATTTCGAAGCCAATGTCTTATTACCTATGACTATTAACGAAATGACGAGCATTTCGTCACAATGCTGACATATAAAGATTAAAGTAGCGGAAAAATTACATATTTCTACTAATTAGTTTTTGAGAAATCGTATGTGAAAGATGGCAAGGCATGCGCCTCTGCGCTGTTAGTGCAGCGCGATTCCAACCATGTTGGGGAAAACATGGCGGGCGATTCAGCCTGGGTATTTAGGAGCTCTAGTTCTGCGCATTACGTCACTGTCGAGAATCTCCGTTCAGTTCGCGCGGTCTCTAACGTGTTAAAGCAAGTGAATTTTGTATTGTTACTGTTTATTTTTGTGCTCTATCCAGTTTCCTATTTCTATTTAACATTAATAATAATTATTTGTGGTGTATCTGTGCGTGATAACTATGCTAAGAAGACGCTTTATAAGTTTCGAAAAAATCCTGAAACATGTAATCGGTGGATTCAAATTTGTAGAAAAAGTGACATTAAAAAGTGACATTAAAAATCCTACATCCGTAGCATAGATTTTAAAGAGAACGATTATTTACGCGATCTCCAAGACAATTACTGAAACTTCAACCAATGAAGATCTTAAAGCCAACTGTAGTTTCTGTATTTCATCTTTTTAGAGCCATTTCGTTTGCTGCATCGGTTTCTGTCAAACAAAGAATTGACAGAAGATCGCGAAACACTTAAACGTGAACTTACTGCCACCAACGAAGAAAAAGAAGTGGATCAGCGCACATAAACAGATAAATTCCGTATCGAGAATGAAATGAAGAGAGTTGATAAACAGTTATCACTTCTAAAAGATAATCTGCGTTTAACAACTGATAACAATACTCTGTGAACGAGAAGCGTATTACTGTCTCATGCATTACCACTAGGAGGACCAGCATTAGCGACTGATACCGGTCATTTTGACCGGACACGTTTTTCTTCATTGTTTCAGTTTCATTTGATGAATTAATTTAATTTTTTTAATGTTGCTAGGATATTATGCTTATCCTACCAATGTGCCATGCGTAGAATTTTGTACAGAAGTCTTATTTAAAAATAGATCAAGGTAAAAAATACACCGTATAAGCATTTATTTGAAGTTGAATTTATAAATGCAAATAGTCTCTTCACTATCGATTACTGGATGCGATTGTTTTCGTTTTCTTTCTCGGCTGTTAGTATGAATTTGTGGTGCCACGGGTATCGAACCAGTAAGTGTTGTGTTATCTGCATGTTTTTGTGCAGGTTCTCAATCTTCATTTTCCGAATTTGACGATTCGCCTTGTTTTGTACCGGTTGGTATTCTGTATCATCATTAACATCCAAGTCATCACACTAAAAAATATCTTCTTCTTCTGGTAAACTATTCACATATTTCAGTAATTCTTCATCTGAACTAAAATACTGACGCGGCATAGTAATGAGCGCTAAACCTTTGCAGAACAGCGGGGTTGAGCATCACAGTATATCGACTCACCTACGAAATAAAGTAAAAAGGTAAGAAGGAGAAGGAACAAGATCACAACAATGAAATAACGTACCGGTACCCTAAGCGGATGAAACAGGCAATAGTTGCGCCTTTAGTGACATGTAACGTAAAAAAATACGTCACCGGTCAAAAGGACCGGCTGTAGTCCTTTAAGGTAAATAAAATTCGGGAAAAATATAACTAATTCAGTTTTCGTAGTAAATTTTTGTATTTTACAGAAATTGTAGACCACCGAAATACATTAAAAGTAATTAAATATAAGCTCGATAAAATAAAATGTACGCGATTTATTAGACGTTAAACAACGCTCACCGTTCAGATTGACCGGTACGGTCCTAGTGTTAAGCAGACGGAAAAAAACTACGCAAAAATCTTCAGTATCGACAAAATGGTAAATTGATGAGTGAAGAGCAAAAAAATTTCCATAATTCTGTATCGCCACACAAATGTCACGTTGAACCAAAGAAGAGTTCCAAATTGAAGAGAGGAACATGCATATAATCTGTGCGTTTGAATAAAATGTAACACTATACAATATTGTCGATTGTGATGCACAAAATGCTTTACTAAATACAGAGTTCTTGTGATTGTGGCGTTTCCAGGACTGATGAGAATTGAACAATATTTCAAACGCACTGAATGATGAATTACCTGCAAGAAATATTTGAATTAAGAGATATGTACGTAAAGGGGAGCCATAATCTAAGTTTCGTTTTTCTAATTACTAGATCACAGTGTACGGGATTCAATGCCTTTTAAGTAGTAATATTGAATTCTTGTGCATATATGCTTCTATCGAACCAATAACTCATTATATTTTCAACATTTTTTGAAAGGAAGATGAGTTTAAGCGGAACAATGCCGCACGTGAACGCGAGGAAACGCAATGCGCTGCTGACTCTTCTCGACAGTGACGTCACGCGGAGGCAAAAAAATGTTCAAATGTTTGTAGAACTTATGGGACTTAACTATGGGGTCATCAGTCCCTAAACTTACAAACTACTTATGAACTAGCTAAGACTAAGGACGGCACAAATATCCATGCCCGAGGGGGGATTCGAACCCCCTACCGTAGTGGCCGTGCAGACCGTGACTGGAGCGCCTCAGTCCCCTCGGCCACCGCAGCCGGCATACGCGGATGCGACCGATCGCCTCCGAACGGATTGGCCCAACCTTCTATGTAATAACCTTGAGTGAATAGGATCAACGATCCAAGCGGCTCGAAAGGTACATTTCTGAATACGATATCGGTTGAGAGTGAATAGTATCGTTTAAATTGATTTTAACATACGTTTTACGATAGGGGAGGTACGTAGTACCATATAAATCAGTAATAACTGCAAACGAGCTCCCCAATTGTCTCTATAAAGTTTCCAAAGAACCATTGGAAGGTATGAATCGCTACTTTGCAGAATAGTTTATGTAAGATTATATTGAAATCTCGACTTTATAAACAAGATTTTCATTTCCTATTAAGAACAAAACATAGTTAATAAACAACAGAAGACCCCATCTTTTGCTGAAAGACGTCGGTTTTCTACTCAGAAACATCAAACTTTCTCCCAGTCAAATCAGTAAGTGTAGAACGTAAGAAACGTATATGCAATGCAATACCTACATTAGCTAATGTACCAGATGGGCCACTACAGCTGTAGATGGAAGAAAATAATCACAACCGTGACGAAATATTGAAAGGAGGAAAAAAAAAAGTTTCCCAACAATGCAAAAGCCCCACTATTGTTGCTGAATATGAACCACAAACGGCAAGAATCGTCTAGGTAACCGTTTTATAAGCAAAATTAATCACATTCAAAAGAAAATACATTTGTAAGACGGATAAGTATAGTGGAAAAATTTTCGTATCATTACACTCTACATCGAATTTTTACACCTCAAAGAAATTGCCTGTCATATAAGAACACGGACATACCGGGTGATCAAAAGGTCAGTATAAATTTGAAAACTTAATAAATCACGGAATAATGTAGATAGAGAGGTACAAATTGACAAATATGCTTGGAATGACGTGGGATTTTATTAGAACAAATAATAATAATAATAATAATAATTAAATAAAATAAAAATAAAAAATAGAAAAAAAAATAAAACAAAAAAAGTCAGACAAAAGGCGCTTCATCTGATCAGAAAAGCAATAATTAGCAAAACAAATTAAGACAAAGCAAAGATTATGTTCTTTACAGGAAATGCTCAATATGTTCACCATCATTCCTCAACAACAGCTGTAGTCGAGGAATAACGTTGTGAACAGCACAGTAAAGCATGTGCGGAGTTATGGTGAGGCTTTGGAGTCGGATGTTATCTTTCAGCATCCCTAGAGATGTCTGTCGATCACGACACACTTGCGATTTCAGGTAACCCCAAAGCCAATAATCGCAAGGACTGAGGTCTGGGGACCTGGGACGCCAAGCACGACGAAAATGGTGGCTGAGCACAAGATCATCACCAAACAACGAGCGCAATGTATCTTTTTTTGAACATTTTTTTTCTAATTAAACCCCATTTCATTCCGGCATGTGTATCAATTTTTACCTCTCTGTCTACATTATTCCGTGATTTATTAAGTTTTCAAATTTATACTGACTTTTTGACCACCCTGTGTATTACTAGACTGACAAATGTACCTCTGTGACTAAAGCTTGATGCCGCCATCTTGCCTCACCTTACGTCAAAACGTTTCCATACGGTACTACTATGATCTGACACAATATGACGTTGTAAGCTTTACTAGTTGGCTTGAAAACGATTTGCATTTAAGCTAAAACTTCCGCAACAGTTGAATTTAAAAGATAGGCATTATTTATTTAACTTATCATCTGAACGAAAGACTAAACAACTCACACTGTACGGGTTACTAAGAATATCATCTGGGTTAGGGCTTTCCACCGTTATTGATATTGCCAACATAATCATACGAGGTCACCGCGATGGTAAGTAAAATGTTGCCAAGGACATGCAGCTGTACTATGAAAATATGATGATGGCATCCTCTCGGGTAAAATATTCCGGAGGTAAAATAGTCCCCCATTCGGATCTCCGGGCGGGGACTGCTCAGGAGGATGTTATCATCAGGAAAGACAATACTGGCATTCTACGGATCAGAGCGTGGAATGTTAGATCTCGGAATCGGGTAGGTAAATTAAAATATTTAAAAAGGGAAATGGATAGGTTGAAGTTAGATATTGTGGGGATTAGTGAACTTCGGTGGCAGGATGAACAGGATTTCTGGTCAGGTGAGTACAGGATTATAAATACAAAATCAGTTGGGGTATCACAGGAGTAGGACTGGTAATGAATAAGAAAATAGGAATACGGGTAAACTACTATGAGCAGCACACTGATCGCATTATCATTGTCAAGATAGATACGAAGCCAACACCGACAACAGTAGTACAGGTTTATATGCCAACTAGCTCTGCCGATGATGAGGAGATCGAAGAAATATATGAGGAGCTAAAGGAAATTATTGAGACAGTTAAGGGAGAGGAAAACTTAATTGTGATGGGAGACTGAAATTCGGTAGTAGGAAAAGGAAGAGAAGGAAAAGTAGTAGGTGAATATGGACTGGGCAGAAGGAATGAAAGAGGAAGTCGCCTGGTAGAATTTTGCGCGGAACATGATTTCATCGTAACAAACACGTGGTTTAGGAATCACAAAAGAAGGTTGTATACGTGGAAGAGACCAGGAGACACCGGAAGGTATCAGATAGATTTTATAATGGTAAAACACAGATTCCGGAACCAGGCTATAAACTGTAAAACATACCCAGAGGCAGATATAGACTCTGACCATAACTTGTTAGTCATGAACTGTAGGCTGAGACTGAAAAAACTGAAGAAAGGTAGGAAAATAAGGAGATGGGACTTGGATAAATTGAAGGAACGTGAAGTTCTGGAGAATTTCAGAGGTAGATTTAGGCAACAATGACAGAAAGAGGGGGAAATAAAACAACAGAAGAGGAATGGGTAGCATTGAGAGATGAAATAGTGAAGGCAGCAGAGGACAATATAGGTAGAAAGGCAAGACCTATAAAATCCTTGGATATCACGGGAAATACTAAATTTAATTGATGAAAGGAGAAAATGCAAAAATGCAGTAAATGCAACAGGCAAAATGGAGTACAGACGACTAAGAAATGAGATTGACAGGAAGTGCAAAATGGCTAAGCAGGAGTGGCTAGAAGCCAAATGCAAATCTATAGAAGAATGTATAAGAAGGGGAAGAGTAGATACCGCCTACAGTAAAATAAAAGAGACATTTGGGGACAAGAAAAGCAACTCAATGAATATCAAGAACTCCGACGGAAAACCAGTTCTCAGCAAAGAAGGGAAAGCTGAAAGGTGGAAAGAGTACATAGAGCAGCTCTACAAAGGAAATGAACTTAGAGACGAAGGGAAGAGGAAATAGATCAAGACGAAATCGGAGATACTATACTGAGAGATGAATTTGACAGAGCCCTGAAAGACCTAGGTCGGAACAAGGCTCCAGGAGTAGATGACATACCCTCAATGCTACTAAAGTCTCTAGGAGAGCCAGCCATGACAAAACTATTTGAACTGGTGTGTAGGATGTATGAGACAGGCGAAGTACCCCCAGACTTTAAGAAAAATGTAATAATCTCCTTTCCAAAGAAATCAGGCGCAGACAGGTGTGAAAATTACAGAATCATCAGTTTAATAAGTCATTGTTGCAAAATTTTAACACGAATTATCTACAGGAGAATGGAAAAGCTGGTAGAAGCTGACCTCGGGGAAAATCAGTTTGGATTCAGGAGGAACCCGGGAGGCAATATTCACTTTACGTCTTATCTTAGAAGATAGATTAAGGAAAGGCAAACCTACATTTTTAGCTTTTGTAGATTTGGACAAAGCGTTTGACAATGTTGACTGGAATACAATCTTGCAAATTCTGAAGTCAGGGGTGAAATACAGGGAAAGGAGAGTTATTTACAACTTGTACAAAAGCCAGACTGCAGTTATTAGACACGAAGGGCATGAAAAGGAAGCATCAGTTGGGAAGGGAGTAAAACAGGGTTGTATCCTTTCTCCAATGCTATTCAATTTGCACATCGAGCAGGCGGTGAAGGAAAGCAAGGAAAAATTTGGAATAGGGATTAAAGTTCAGGGGGAAGAAATAAAAACGTTGCGTTTTGCTGATGACATTGTGGTTCTGTCAGAGACAGCAAAGGACCTGGAAGAGCAGTTGAATGGAATGGACAGTGTGTTGAAAAGAGTGTATAAAATGAACATTAACAAGAGCAAAACAAAAATAATGGAATGCGGTCTTAGAAAATCAGGTGATGCTGAAGGAATTATATTGGGTAACGAAACAATGAGGGTGGTAGATGAGTTTTGTTACTTGGGTAGTAAAATAACATGCGATGGTCGCAGTAGAGAATGCGAATGACAATGGGAAGGAAAGCATTTTTGAAAAAGAGAAATTTACTAACATCGAATATTAATTTAAGTGTAAGGAAGTCTTTTCTGAAGGCATTTGTGTGGAGTGTTGCCTTGTACGGGAGTGAAACATGGACGATAAGCAGTGCGGACAGGAAGAGAATAGAAGCTTTTGAAATGTGGTGCTACAGAAGAATGCTGAAGATTAGGTGGGTAGATCGCATAACTAATGAAGAGGTACTGAACAGAATTGGTGAGAAAAGGAATTTTTGGCATACCCTGACTAAAAGAAGGGATTGCTTGGTAGGACACATCCTTAGACATCGAGGAATCGTAAATTTAGCACTGGAGGGAAGTGTGTGGAGTAAAAATCGCAGAGGGAGACCATGAGACGCGTATAGTAAGCAGATTCAAGCGGATGTGCGTTGCCGTTCTTATGAAGAGATGAAAAGGCTTGCTCAGGATAGAGTAGGGGGGAGAGCTGCATCAAACCAGTCTCCGGACTGAAGACCATAACAACAACAACATAAACATATTATAGTTATCGGAAAAACTTTGAGAAGAATAAAAATACTTGTTATCCACGACAAATGGCTCTTTTATAACGACCATACTACTGATAGAAAAGCCGAAGTAGAATTGAAGGCTTGGAATATCATAATCAGTCGGAATATTTCGTGGAAAATGCTAGTGTGACCGATAACAGTAGCAGCACTACATTTGCGAGCAGAGGTACTGTCTTACTCTATTATGTGATATTAGTAATTAAGATAATACCGTCATCAATGAAAATGTGTAGATTACAACTTCGGAGTACTTTTTACATACATTTTTATAGTAGACAATACCAAAAACAAATAATTAACCATTAAACTGACGGATTAATCTGCAAACACGGGCCAATAAGTATAATCTAAAATGTTTACAACAAAAATATCATCTAAAATCGTAGAGCAATGGAATATTCACTTAATGCGTCACGGATCTCTATAAAAATTACTCATCTCATTACAAACAGCATCACAGAAAATACGCATTCTCCGTATTGCTTTTCGTTACAGAGTTCGAATCGATACGGATGATACGAATAGCGAAATGTATGCATGGCCAGGTTCGTATCGATACGGCAGATGCGAGTAACGAAATGTATTCACGAGTAACGATTCAGTATTTCGTATCAGCCAAAGTATGCGTTACTCAGTACCAAATACATACGGTTTGCTACAGCTCTAGACTGTTCCGTTACTTTGCCGTTCTTGCAAAAGGAAGATGATATATTGTTCCAGCACGATAATGATCGCTCACAAAGAGCATGTGAAACTCAATGTCACTGAACGTGCTCTGCAAGACAAGCAGAAACTATCCTGGCCAGCACAATTCCCAGACCTCTCTCCAATCAAGCACGCGTGAATATGATGGGACGATAACTACACGTGTCATTCATCAACCTATTAACTCCAGCAGAGCGACTTGGACAGGTCGATCTGGCGTCCAGTACTGTATAATGTATTCGAAAACGTTATTAGTCACCTGTATGATCGTATGCCAGAATCAGCGCTTGTGGCTGTTATGACACATACTAATATGGACGTTTCGGTAGCGATCGACACCTTGTACCATAGTACCCCTTGAGCTATTGATCTGTAAATGAAATATTTGATTTACATCGTATGTGCTGTTTCAACAGTAAATCTTGAATGAACCGGAAAACTCTAACAGGTTGAACTAACTGTTGTTTCCGGCAGTATACGTCTAGAAACACTCACTACACGATTGTAATAGTTTTTAATTAACTAAGGTTTAGTGCATTTATTTCAAGGATTATCGTTTTTCTTAGTTATTGTGTCAAAGTTTTCTTCGGTGAATTCTGCGTTGTTTGAAAACAGTCGTACAACTATGTGGTGATTTTTCTTGGTGTACTTTTCTTAAGATCTTTTCCAGAAATTCTACGAAACTGCAAACCACAATCACTACGTTTACATGCAACACATCTTCCGGAAGACGAAACCCGATTTTCGTAAACCGTTTTTCGCTGTCGTGTTTACATGGCATCGTCTGAATTGGATTTCGTAGCTCACTTAACATGGCGGCTGGAAAACAGCTGATTCAGTTCCTTATTTAGTCTGCACAATCGCTTATTTTTCTTTATTTAAATACACAGATTTAGGTTCACTCTAATATTTATACTTTTATTTCACATTAGAAAATATCACTCTTTCGATATGTGCTGAAACTGCTTAACAAGAAAACACAATCTGACAAGGCAAGTACGCTTCAAAAATGGTTGCATTTACATGTGCACGAAAATCGATTGTGGAACTGGAAAACCGCTTTAGAGAAGCGGATTTCCAGAATCGGTTTTGGAGTGTTTACATGACCAACGAAAAGCGTAATTGGGGAATCGGTTTACGAAATTCGTAAACGGGGTGATTTTTAATATGGATTTACTTATAAAGCCTTTACAATTTTGTCACCGTTCTTGCCAACTTGACTAACAGTACGATAACACAACCTTTGTTGAATGCGGTTACAGTCAGTCACTCGATACCTACCAACCGAGTTGAGACCGATGTAAATCAGTTCGTCTTCGACTGCTAACGATTCTTGGAAATTAAATGGAATCCAAACCGGACAGCAAAATTAGCATTCTGTACGATTTCTCATTGCACCACGGCAACAATGAATTTACTGTTATTCAGATTATCTTATCGATTGGACTATCAGAACGTAATACGATTGAGCCTCATGTAACATCTTCACCTGTATCATGTTATTATTTTTTAAGAAATCGTTTTTACCTCCTTCGTAAAATGTAAAAAAAAAAATTAAACCAACGCAATATTTCTCGTTAACAGTGTCATTGAAATCTTGGTTAATGTCATATAAATGGAAAAACATACTTCAAGTATTTACGTAGCCTCCGTAAGGAAACGCGCAGAATGTTGTCGTGTCTGTCACATTCATAAAATTGTACTTCCCTGTCCCGACGGCCTCGCGTGATTATGTTGGCAACATCAACAATACTGTAGAAAATCTGTCCCAAGATGCCAGTGTTAGAAATCGGAACCCCATGGATGGACTTGATCACTTTTTGTGTATACCACGAACTAAATAAATAATGCTGTTTCTAGTATATAACTGACTGGATCTTGTATGTACACTCGTCTCTTTAGGGAGAGTAACTGCTGTCATAAAGTGAACACTTCATTAAAAAAAAATTGCGCTATTAAGAAGATATTGGCATGAAAATGTGCAAGTGTACATGAAAAAACATAAAATGTCAAGGAATGAAATCGGTTCATATATTCCGCGGGAAAATACAACGAGTCTTGGATAATGCATACTATCACGTGACTGACTATTGCGAACGTTACAAACAATCCAACATTCAATATCTGTTGCCAAATTTATCTCTCTGGACCACTGATCCGTTAAGTAAAATTTAAGCAAATTTTGTAATTCTAACACCAATGAAAATTATGGACTGCACTTTCAACAAAGAAGAAACCGCTGGAGAAGATCCTACAAAATAGTACACCGAAAACAAGACACTAGATGGATGTAACAGTTGTTTTAATTAAATAATCTGGTCTGGAAACACCCATTTAATTCATGACCGGTTAAAATGTACGACGCTTCTCGCCGGGCTGCAGTGGTTATATTGGTACCAGTGGTAGTTATGGCAACTGAGATGACCAATAAATGTTTTTTCCTGACAACTGCAATTAAAACGAAATTTTTTTTTTTCTGAACGGACAAGGGTACACCAAGAACCTGTCGACCATAGAGCAGGTACAGTATTACATTTGCTGCGAGTGAAACGAGCAGCAATAACATTCACTCTGTAGCTCGCGAAAAATATTAACGCAATTCTACACTTCATTGTTCATCTGTTGCCAACATAAGCACTGAAGACCAGCGAGAAGCGTCGTAAAATTTTACCTTGATTACCAATAAAAGTTATTTGTGGATGAAAGAGCTGTATTTCCTTTGCATAAAAGAAATAGTTACAACCACGTAGTGATTGGATCGCTACGTACTTTTTCAATTCACAATATTGTATAATTTTCGAATGTAATCACTTGCAAAAAAAATACTTATGTGCACAACACGGATTACAAGGCGATAAAGATAAAGACACGTACTTATTGGCTGACTCTTGTGATTGTCTGCCATCACCTCCCGTCATTCACTGCGACGCTACCAACATCTACAAGTCAATCATAAGCCTCCACCACGTCAACTGAATTGTAATTGCTCCGCAGAACTCAAAGGAATACAAGGACAAATGCACAGCCTTACCTTAAAGGGGACAAATATGACACAAAATACAGAACGCACTAGCGAGAACAGATGTAAAATTCGGATTTAAGTCATACACCACAATAAGGACACAGAAATGTCATTCACTACAACCTACATTTCCTCGATCTCGTGTTTATCAATAAAATGTAAAGGCTGTCATTAATATAGATAGGTCAAAGTGGAAGGACTTTTAAAAAGAGATCCTGGAATAATAATATTAACAAAAATGAAAATACTTCATCAGCTTTCATTTGCGATCTGAAAGAACAAAATTTAGAAGTGACGTATAATTTCTCTATAACTGATGGATGATGCTAGAAATATATAAACAGTCTTAAGGAAATCGAAATATTTACTCACTTGAAAATATTTCCGAATAGTAATGTAAACAAACAAAGCGTTGTAAGCACCAAAAATTTTCCCTAAAATGTCATAAATATACTGGTTCAGAGATGAAATAACCTTATAAACAAAGCACGACATAATTGATATTAGTTTATTTGTATATTAGTTATATTGTACCCTGTTATCTTTTTTATTAATTCTATCATACATATTTATCATAAAGAAACTAAAGAAACGTAAAGGAGTCAAATAAAGCGTTTTAGCACATGACCTACGCCACAGAAATCAATAAACACGAAGTCTTTGACGCCAATGTATATCGCTGTTTATGTGCAGCACGTCGTCCAGTGATCTCTATACAAACTGGATGTATAACACAGACATATATTACTAGACCGGCAATGCCATATACAGTATCATTGGTGTCAGTGAAATCTCGCCGCCATATTTCTATACTATAACGTGAAGGCAATCGTTTGCGTTATTACAGAAAATAGTCGTAAAACACCGAAGATTTGACGCAACTACGCTGTCTTTAGACTTTTGACATATGAGAAATTTGTATGATGTATATGGCTGTAATATTTTCAGCTGGGTTAAGCTTCGAGACATATAGTACATAATGAGTGCACTGATTTCGTGTTACTATTAATCTGTTCCAATTTCATTTTACTTTGGATTTTGTAGCAGTAATATGGTGATCATAGAAGTGTAGTTTATCGTTGGATAACACGTATTCTCCTTCTTTTGAGAGTTCTACGAAATCTACAGTCTGCTTTGACACATATACTAATGAATAGCGTTTCCTGTTTTTGTTAATCTGTTATCAGTTTCAATCAACTTCGGCTTTTCCTTTAATAGTATGACCGTTATAAATGTGATACTTGTCGTAGATAACACATCTCTTTATTAGTGTGTTTTTCAGCTAACTACAGTCTACTTTAACTGTACGTAATGGTAAAATTTTAGTTACCATCCCGGCGGCCTCACATGATTATGTTGGCAACATCAACAAAACGATAGAAAGCCCTCGCCAAGATAATATATTCTTAGAAATTCACAAAAAAGGACATGATTAGGGTTTCATACAGACGATGAAGTAAATAAATAATGCTTTACCTGCTCTCCGGTTGACAGGTTCTTGTATGTACACTCATTTACTCAGTGAAAGTAATTGCCATTGTAAACGAAGACTTCATGACAAAATATTTGCGCTGTCACGCGATAGGCTAATGCCAACGTCACATGATTAACAACAAAATGACGCGAAGCGGTCAAGACGCTAAATAAAATTTAACCGTACATAACAAGTTCTGCTCATAACACGATTCGACAATGTACGCCTATGTGTTACATTTAATTACTGGGGAAGTATTACTTCAAATGCAAATCATTTTCAATTCAACTAGTAAAGCTTACAACGTCATATCGTATCAGATCATGGTAGTACCATACGGAAAATTTTTGACGTGAAGTGACGCTAGATGGCGGCGTCAGGCTTCAATCACAGAGGACGTTTGTCAGTCTAGTAACGTATGTCTGTGATGTATAACCACAGTCTACAATATACAGTCACTACACTTCCACAGATTTTTGTTATCCGCCACGAAAGCAGCACTCCAAGCGGCAGGCGAGGTACATTTCTGAATACGATATCGGATGAGTGTGAATAGTGTTATTTAAATTGATTTTAATATAGTTTTTACAACGGGGAAGGTGTGTAGTGCCATAAAAATAGGTAATAAACAGAAAATAACTCCACATTTGTCTTTATGAGGTTTCCTAAGAACCATTGAAGGGTATGAAACGGTACTTTGCAGAACAGTTTCTTGAAATGTAAGACTTTACATTCAAGAATTTCAGTTTCTAAAAAAATAAAAAATTGCTAATAAACAACAGAAGACCCAACCATCTAAAGAAAGAGTCGGTTTTCTACTCAGAAAAGTCAGTATTTCTCCATTACAATTCCAGTCACCTGAGTAGGTTTTGAACGTAATAAACTTATATGGAATTCATTACCTACATTATTAAATATACCAGATCGGCCAGTACAGCTGTAGATGAAGGGGAATTCTCACAAACGTGACAATAAAACACTGAAAGCAAAAACACAGTTTTTCAACAACACACAATTGTTACTACTTCTGAACCACAAACGGCAAGAATCTTCAAGACATTCGTTTTATTATCAAAAGTAATTATACTGAATGGTGTATACAAATGAAGTGTAAAAGTGCTCGAATCATTAGACTTCATATTGAACTTTTACACGACAAAGAAAGTTCCTGTCATGGACGAACAGACCATAACAGGAATTAATGTTTTTTTTTTGTTTATATTGTCTCACTTTCAGTTGAAGTAGGCTACAAAATATACACATTTTCGTAAGTATTTCCTCATGAATTAGTTGTTGTTTATGTCACTGAATCAGGGAAATTCAGCTGCTTTTACATTTATTGCACGATTCTTCATGTCTCTCGATATTTCTTTAATGTTTGGAACACAAATGTTACAGAAACTATTTGGTTAATTACGTAGAAATACAATTACAAGCAAACATTGCTCTTACAGCACCTTCCCAACCACCAGAGGTGCTAGGGTCGTTGCAACTGTCAGTTGATAACAACTTTCGCAGCAGTGAATGTCGCGACTGTGTGTATTAGACTGTGTGTCTGGGCATCACTGATCTGTATATACAAGTATGTACCAAGGAGGTTAAAGATCATTGACGCCGTCTGATTCTATGATCCACAACACTACGAGAATGTGCTGCAAGCAAAGAGGTAGAATAGAGTGGCGGTGACCCAATTTTTAGCGCTCCCTGCGATGCCACACTGTACTATTAGTCTTCATATTTTCGGAAGTCCGACAGTGGCTTTCTGAAATCGAAATAGTACGTGCAGGAACCAGTGAGATGAGGAGTTCTTTTAGAAAACACGCCTAATGATTTAATAAATAACTGAACAAACATAAGCCCCAGCAACCAGGTAGTTCTGCTTCGAGCGCGGGTAAGGTTTCGTGTCTGGCATGGTGAACCAGTCCACCGCCTCATTTCCCGGGGTAGTCCGGTTGTGCTTCCTGATGTCTAAACGCGGCAATGGGAACAGTCGCCAGAGACTATTAGGTGTATATCGGCCATCCTCTGGTTCGTCGGCAGGACGTTATAGACGAGCTTGTACCAGAGGCTACGTACATCAATTGGCAGGAGTGGGTGGAAGGTGTTGGACCACACCGGCCTCCAGTTGACCTATGGGGTACCAAGCCTTCAGCTTCTGCACTAGTGGACGGCCGCTCAACTTATCATACGTCAGACGTACCGAGTGGTGCTGACCCGATGCAGTTCAGAGGACATAGCTGCGATTGATGTTAGCCAGTTTATAATTAAGATGATGTAACGCTAGTTCAAATAAATGTTCAAATGTTTGTATAGTTTATGAGACTTAACTACGGGGTCATCAGTCCCTAAACTTACAAACTACTTATGAACTAGGTAATCCTAAGGACGGCACAAACATCCATGCCCGAGGGGGGATTCGAACCCCCGACCGCAGTGTCCGTGCAGACCCTGACTGAAGCGCCTCAGTCCCCTCGGCCACCGCGGCCGGCAAAGCTAGTTCCTTTTGCTGATAATACTAGTATAGTATACCTAACAAACAAGAATTAGCTAATGCAATTCTTAATAATGTCTTTCACAAAATTATTCAGTAGTTCTCTGCAACTGGATGGTTATTAGATTTCTATAAAGCATAGTGTATACAGAATGAAACTTTCACTCTGCAGCGGAGTGTGCGCTGATATGAAACTTCCTGGCAGATTAAAATTGTGTGCCGGAACCGGGACTCGAACCTGGGACCTTTGCCTTTCGCGGGCAAGCGCTCTACCGACTGAGCTACCCCGACACGACTCACGATGCCGCCTCACAACTTTACTTCCGCCAGTACCTCGCCTCCTACTTTCCAAACTTCACAGAAGCTCTCTTGCAAACACGCAAGACTAGCACTCCTGGAAGAAAGGATATGGTGGAGACATGGCTTAGCCACAGCCTAAGGGATGTTTCCAGAATGAAACTTTCACTCTGCAGCGGAGTGTGCGCTGATATGAAACTTCCTGGCAGATTAAAATTGTGTGCCGGAACCGGGACTCGAACCTGGGACCTTTGCCTTTCGCGGGCAAGCGCTCTACCGACTGAGCTACCCCGACACGACTCACGATGCCGCCTCGCAACTTTACTTCCGCCAGTACCTCGCCTCCTACTTTCCAAACTTCACAGGAAGTTTCATATCAGCGCACACTCCGCTGCAGAGTGAAAGTTTCATTCTGGAAACATCCCTTAGGCTGTGGCTAAGCCATGTCTCCACCATATCCTTTCTTCCAGGAGTGCTAGTCTTGCGTGTTTGCAAGAGAGCTTCTGTGAAGTTTGGAAAGTAGGAGGCGAGGTACTGGCGGAAGTTAAGTTGTGAGGTGGCATCGTGAGTGGTGTCGGGGTAGCTCAGTCGGTAGAGCGCTTGCCCGCGAAAGGCAAAGGTCCCAGGTTCGAGTCCCGGTTCCGGCACACAATTTTAATCTGCCAGGAAGTTTCATAGTGTATACAGTTATAAACTGTAAATGACATAATACCATTAACAGATATAGTCTGTGAACGGAAGTCTGTAGCTAAGGTATAATCAAAATTTTTAGGTGTGTACATTGAAGAGAAATCGAATTTGAAGCAACACATTGATTATCTACTGAAACGTTTGAGTTCATCAATTTATGTTATTAGCGTTATTGCAAAGTTTGGTGACAAACATCTCAGTAAATTAGCTTAAGACGCCTATTTTCATTCTCAGCTTTTTCATTACGTCGTATTTTTGGGTAATTCATCATTGAGCAAAACAGTATTCTCATAGTACAAAATATTGTAACTAGAAAGATCATCCCGCACACTAATTTAAAGATCTCGCGATCTTCACAGTAACTTCACAATACAGTGTATCTCATTTTAATCTACTTTGGCCAATATCTCTGGAGTGGCAAAGTTCTGTATCTGGTGAAAGTTGTAAGCCTTTTTTTTTTATCAATCTTGGTCGCCAAATGGCACTTCGTTGTAACTTTACCAGGTCACCAGCATCCAGTATCTCGAGAACGAATCTGGATCGGGAAACATTTTCAGTGAAAAATTGGGGAAATTTTCGCGAACTTGAAATGACCTTGTAATTCTCCAATACGGATTAACCTGAAATTAAATACCATCGGCATTAGCGTAACCCGGTGTGTCGAATCAGGGACTAGCTTTGTGCTTATGGCATCACAATCAGAGAATAGAATGGTGGAGCAAAAGACAAAGTAATAAACTTCACTGCTGGAGAATTTGAAATCATGACCGTACAGAGAAATTTTACCTCTGGAGATTTTAAAAATTTCTCGGCTGTGCTCATTTGGAATGATTTTTGACTGGCGTGACTGTGATAATTTTTTCTCTTTGGACTTAGAAACAGTGTGTGTTAAGGAATTTAGAAAAATTCCGCTTCGTCGAACTCTGATCAGTTTCGCTTCGTGGGTCTCCAAACCATTACAAGCAAAAGATTTCAAACAAGAATTTTTAGAGCACATAAGATAAAAGGTGGCTGAGTCACTTTGTCTGGCAGTCGACTTTCTCTAGCACGCCTGTCGTTTCAGCTTTGTCTCCATATCTAAAAAGGATGGATTACGATGAGGTATTTAATTGTTTTATTATTTACGTCAATATCGAGATATGTAAAGGTGCCCTCCTGAAAGATACACATCCGTTAGACAACTAAGTAATTTTCTAAAAGAGCGCCCTTGGCTTCACGTTGTGGCGAAACTATGGCAAGCATTTGTAAACAAACGGGTTGCGTACACTAAAATAAGTCAGTTGTCCTTCAACACGCTTGCCGGATGCTTCGTTGAAGGAAAAACCTAAGAAAACCAAGAATAGTAAAAGTGATCAGTACAATTTACTTTTCAACTGTAATAGGTATGGCTTATTGCATGCCATTAGAAATAGTGAGAATGATAGAAAAATGATGGTGAGTGTCGCAATAGTTATGTAACCGCGCAAAGATTGTACGCCGAAAGGTATCCCGATGTCCGTCATCCCAAGAAGGAAACAATTAGGTCTCTGGGAAGACGAGCTGAAAAGACAGAGACGAAAGACTGGCCCGAGAGAGGCGATTGCCCTGAGAGTTCGTGCTATCGTCGCTGAAGACTCACACTTTTCTACTCAGTGGCTGTAGATTCAGTGGCTGTATGGCGTGCCTCGATCAACAGTATCTCGTGTTTTAAGATACTTTAGATTCCACCCATATCGCTTACTTATCACCTAAGCAGTTTGGCCTGTGGATCGTGAGAGGCGCCTAGCATTTTGTCTATAGGCCGATATGCAAATACGTCGTGATCACTTTTTCTTCGCAAGCATTCTGTTTACAGACGAGGCAAACTTCGACAACTTTAGAGGAGTCAATCTCCATAACGCACACTACTGAGTGGAGGCAAATCCTCGCTGGCAACGAGTTCACCGAACGCAGAGACGGTGGTCAATCAATGTTTGGGAGATCATAGTTAGAGATTACGTGATACGTCCTGTATTTTATGGCGAAACGTTGAGCGGCGTGCTCTATCATCATATTATTGAGAAACTGGTGCCTCCTTTACTGGAAAATATCCCTCTGGACATACGAGCACGTATGTGGTATCAACATGACAGCGGCCCTGCACATCGGACCTTACCTGTCAGGAGGTACCTTAATACAACATAACCGAATCGATGGATTGGCATCGCCAGTGCAATTCGTTCAGATCGCCAGACAAAACCATTGGACTTTTTCTTATGGGGAGCTGTGAAGGAGAGGGTGTACTACACTCCCCCAACGACACCAGAAGTTATGAGAGAAGCGTTTGTGGCGGCGTTCGAGGCAGTCACCCATCAATCCTTGAATGAAGTCGAGACCAGTTTCCGCCAGAGAATGTAAATGTGCGTTAGGCAAAATGAGCAGTTGATCGAGCATCTGAGATCCTAAATTTCCAGTGAAAACCATGTTACTCAGATCTTTCCAGGGCTAACAATATCTGACGTCCACTGGGCAACATCACGTGGTCTCTAAGTCCAAAAGAGAAATATTTATCACAGTCACGCCATTCAAGAAGCATTCCAAGTGAGCACATCCGAGAGATTTTCAAAGTCTCCAAAAGTAAAACTTTTTTGAACCCCAGTCATGATTTCAAATTCCTTGATAATGACGCTAAGCTCGAGCTCCACCATTCTCTGAATGTATCGGCTATGCACGATGCTGCTCTCTAATTCGGCACCCTCCAGCTGGTGCACAATAGGTTGCACTAAATCAAACATGCATCACTGAGTAGTGCAGACTTTAATTTGTCAAAGGCAACTTGGCAATCTTTAGACCATACAAAAGGAACATTCTTCCTACGTAAGTGATGCAGTGGAGCTGCAATCTGAGAGGCATTGGGAATAAATCTGAGATAATAGTTAAGCTTTCCCATTACTGCTTGCAATTCGTGCACATTCTTAGGAGAAGGCAAGTCTTTGATTGCTCGAAGATGTGACTGTAAGGGATGGATTCCTTGGGTATTAATCACATAGCCTAGGTACTCTATTTCAGTTTGAAAGAACGAACACTCTGCTTTATTACAACGTAGACCTGCTGTAGTCAACACTTTGAAAAGGCACTCCAGGTTTGCTAAATGTTCTTCAACTGTGCGTCCTGAGACCACAATATCATCTAAATAGTTCGAGCAGCACGGTACCGGTACCAAAAATCGCTGAAAAATAGCAGGGGCGGAAGAACTACCAAAGGGTAGGCATTGAAATTGAAAAAGGCCCATGTGAGTATTAATGACGAAAAACTTTTCGACTCGTCACCAAGCGGAATCTCTAAGTATGCCTCTGCTAAATTAATCTTAGAAAAGAAGCGAGACTGTCCTAATTTGTCCATCAGTTCGTCAGATTGGGGCAGGGGGTAAGTGTCTACAATTGTTTGACTGTTCCCTGTTGATTTGAAGTCCGCACAGAGACGAAGTTTTCTTGACGGCTTGGTTATAATTACTAAAGGCCAGGCCCAGTGACTCGCAGCAACAGGAGAAATTACCCCACTATCTTGCCAACGTTTAAGTTCTTCAGCAACTTTATCACGAATTGCGATAGGCACTGGTCTAGCCTTATGAAATTTTGGTACTGCAGATTCTTTTAAAGTTACATGTACCACTAAGTCTTTTGCACAACCTAGTTCTGGAGAAAACAAGTCACTATATTTTTCACACAATGCATTGATTTTGTTCTGAGGCACTACTGTCGAAATTTGAAGCACATCTCTTTGAATTGATAAGCCAAACAAGTCGAATGAATGTAGTCCAAAAATGTTCTGTGTAGATTTGGCCTGTATTAAAACAAAAGAGACTGTTTTTTTTTACACCTTGAAAAGAGGCGGGCAGGCTACACGTACCTACCACGGGAATATTTTGACCTGTATAAGTTGTTAGCACTTGCTGAGACGGCGACAATTTTGGCGAACCCAGAAGTTCATAAGTATCTTTATTAATTAATGTGATAGCGGAACCAGTATCAAGCTGAAATTGCACAGTCTTATGGAAAGGGTCACAAAAAGTTTTTGCTTGTGGCGCTCGACAGGTGCGCGAATGTGGGCAATGTCTGACACAGTTTCTTTGCTGCACTTGCGCATGCGCGGGCCGCGCGAACCCTTTTCCGTTGCACAGATTTACGCTTCCGACGGCGCTTGCGATGTGGCTCACTACATAGTTTTGCAGTAGGTGCAGAACTTTCTTGCAATTGAGACTCAAGAGAAACACTGTCCAAATCAACGGCGTGTATGAATTTTTCTCGCACTCTGCAAAGCACTATTCCGAATGGCACCGTTCTTTGAATGTTTGTTTTGCATACAGACTGACTGTACATGTCCCGCTTTGCCACACTGATAACAGATTGCGTTGCGACTAGGGCAATGCGCACGTTTGTGGTGAGATATACACTGGGGGCAAGACTTATGAACATTTTTCTGAAATGAGCGTTGGCGCCCGTTATTCACAGTATGTTGTCTATCACAACGGGGCGACCTTTGTGTCGTGCTTTTACACTGGCTACTGTTCACTGTCTGTCCAGCACAGCCAGTAGAATTATAGGAATCACTAGGGCTAGACTGAGAACTGTGTTTAGGAAAGTGTCCATTGCGGTGAACTGAATTTACACTGTGGCTTTGCATTTCTACATCTGCTAAGTCAAAGGTATCATGCGCTTCAATAAGCCGCAATACACTGTCTAATGAGGGGTCAGACTGTTTTAGAACCGCTGCCCTAATTCTGGGGTCCTGAATGTTCTGTTTAATTGCATCTCTCAACATCACATCACTATAAGTCCATCCGCAAGAGCAAGTAAAATTACATTTGCGGGTTAAACCCTTCACCTCAGTGATCCATTCCTGGTGTGACTGCTGCGGTAATTTCTTAAGTCTGAAAAATCGGTACCGCGCCGCAGCTACGAGAATGTTTCTCTTGTAATGAGCATTCACTGCATCTACTATTTGTTCAAAGTCTACATCACGAGGAGATGCGTGGGGGAAAAGTTTCTGCAGTAATACGAAGGTCGTGGTGCCTACCACCGAGAGGAACATATGCTTGATAGTCTGACCTGTAATTTGATGAGCTGACGAGTTCTTGAAATTGCGCCAAATAATCACTCCATTCTTCCTCACGTTTGTTGTACTGGCGAAACGTAGGAAGCAGTGTGGCGGCAGATGTGGGCGGCTGATGAGACGGCTGGTTTTGAGCTGCTTGTGCCATCAACTGGGACACCGCCTGGAGTAGTTGCGTGATTTGTGCCATCTGTAACTGAATAATTTCCATTAAGTTTGGGTTTGGGGTAGTGGCCATACTGACCGATTAGGTGCCGCGCATACAAGTAACTTATAACAAAACACAAATGCAGTATGAAAGTAGGGCTCGCTGCAACAAAAAATCCACAAAACATGTAACTGAAATATCTTCCCCCCAAAAATTCTTATAATAAGGGTGGGTGGTCAGGAGCAATTTCTGCGTGCTCCGACTGCTGCTGTCTGGCTGCTGCAAGCGGGCTGGTCCACGGTTATTCTATCACTCCTCGTCACCACTTTTGTATCCCATCCTCATTGCCACTTTTGTGTTTTGTTTCCGCCGGTTGTCGTAGGTGTCGGTGGGCCGAGTAGAAAGAGACCGACTCAGGAATAAAGGATGCACGCGTGTGCAGGTACGGTGGTGACCAGCCAGTGGGACAGCAGAAACTAGAAATACTAAGTTAGATTAGTTCAATATATTTATATATTTCAAAGAAAGATTACAATATTTATCTTTGAGGGCAGCAGACTAGTAGAATGTTTAGATAGAAGCCTACCTACTGATGATTCCTGGTGCCTATCCGATAGCCAAGTTTTAACTGGTGCCTATCTGATTCCCAAGTGAACGATGCTGTTCAGTCATGGCCACGAGAGGAGTTGCAGCAGAGGGCGCTCGTGGCTGACGTCGTAAGAACGCCGCGTCGTGCGTGCATGGAGGCGCGCGGCGAAAGTACGTGGTGCGCACTTCATACTTGTGCGACACCACACCCCTCCGCACCGAGCCGTCGTGGTGTAGGGCTGAGGGCCACGCCGGTGGCACTGAGAGGAGGGCCTGGGTGGGGGCGTTACTGCTGGGACGGGCGTCCTAGCTGAGGCTGGGATCGAGACGCCATCCACACTTCGGTATCCACCTTCCAATCCCCTGAGAAACCCACCAAAATGAGGGGAAGGGCGCACACATCCGTCCAGAGGGAGCAGGTCACCTTCTTCTGAGGTGCGTGGCCCAGATAGGAAGGACACGCACGGTCCCCGAGTTCCTCTCGGAACTCTTTCAAACAGAAAGGCAAAACGAAAACTTCAAACAGAATCACAATTTACCTCCGTAAACCTGAATCTGATACAATAAGGTATAACAGGCAAGCAATAAATTATCAAAATGACAAACTGCGTTTTGTGAGATTACCGCCTAATAGAAATACCGGTAATCAATAGCATTTGATAATTAAACAGTATGAAGTTCACTGCAAACATTGATCATACCAATGCACTAAATGTTACACAATTTTAATCTTATTAATTATGGTAGCAATGTATGTACATAGTTGGGTGACAACATTTATAGTTAGGCCATAGGTAGAAATTCTCCACGTTGAGATTTGCTGTGTGCTTGTAGCTGACGGGAGGCCAGCGAGCAGGCCGACGTTGGTGGCTTGTTCCAACTTAGGATTTTCCAGTTCGTTTCTGGTGAGGGGAGAGAGGGACAATGGCGAGTGCCAGGCACAGTGCAATGCACAAATATTGTAATACTACTGGCATTTGAAGTAATACAATGCAGTTAGGAACCTTTAAGGCCCCCATTACAAAATAGCCTGTTGACAAATAAACAATACATTAGCTGATATAGTCACATCTGACGTAATATGTTTAATTGACAATGAAAAGTAATAAATTACCAATAAATACAAGACAGTTACACAACTAGCATGGCAATGTTTGTTTATAAAAATAATATATTAACTATTTTTCATTTTATTTTCAATCAATCTTTTGTATTTTATCTTGAAGTATTCAGTTAAATCACTTATCTGTGATATAAGAAATTGCACGATTATGATAAACAGTACAAAGGATGTTTATACCAATATAAAAACCTAAGAAGAAATTTGTTTAATGTGTAGTGTAATTATTTTGATTTTAAGTAAAGTTTTTGAAATGTATTGGCTGAGCGCTGTACGTTGGCAAATCGGTTAGAACATTTTACATGGGGAAGTTGATGACGTAGGGGAAAAAACCCCGGCAGTTGAGCTTTCGGCGCGCGCGCGCGCGAGGGCAGGAAGTGACGAGGTCGGGAGCACGTGGAGAAATGGCCGGGCGGCGTCGCTCTGCATCAGTCGGCATGTGGATCTCGAGGTGGTGACTTTAGATTTGTCTGTGGCAATCGCCACGTGTGGTTGCTTGTCGTAGACTGTACCAAGTTAAATCGAGTGCTACTGTGTGTTTGTGAATATTTAGCCGGTGGAACAGGGTGTGCATCGCATTGAATTAAAGTAACTGTGATTTGTTAATGTAACACGTGTCGTCGCATAGGCATGAGCATAAACGGTGTTTGAGACAGCCACGTGGTGTGAAAACAATTCGCGACAAATATTCATTTTGTCTGGGGGCTCAGGAGCTATAACTTTATTTGGTAAATGTGTCGACGTACAGACGTCTCAGCCACAGGGTTCAAATATTGTGAAATAAACAACATAAAGTGAACTTTCACGTGTTTTCAAAAATAGTGGTTAGTACACCCTTTTCTCTCATGAACTTGATTTTATTATGAATTTGTTTTGTTAATCATATGCAGGGAAGGAAAGCTGCGAACGTGTGATATCATCCCCTAGAAAACGAGTCAAACAGTCGCAATCACAGTTCCAGTGTTTTTGCATGTTTAGGAAATTGGTTCGCAGCTGGTGGTTGTGAGATTTAAAAATTAAACTTTCTCTATTTTAAACTCTCACCCCTACCTTCACCCTCGCATTTGGGGGCTCGTCCGGGATAAGTTCACGTTGGACTTGCTCGGACGGAGAGATTAGGGTGTGTATAGGACAGTGAACAGTTATGAACAGTTGCAAACAAGTGCGCGGACGCGGCGGACAATTTCAAGTGTGTGTGGCGGCTGGCAGCAGCGAGCGGGATAAATTCACACTGGTCTAAAATGTTCAATGTTCAAATGTTTGTTAAGCTTATGGGACTTAACTACGGGGTCATCAGTCCCTAAACTTACAAACTACTTATGAACTACTTACAAACTAGGACGGCACAAATATCCATGCCCGAGGGGGGATTCGAACCCCCGACCGTAGTGGCCGTGCTGACCGTGACTGGAGCGCCTCAGTCACCTCGGCCACCGCGGCCGGCATCACACTGGTCTTTCTCGGACAGAGAGGTAGGGTGTGCTTAGGACAGTGATAGTGGACAAAAGAGCATAATCGGACGATACGTAAACGCGTCGCGCGGTTAACGACGGTTGGTGACTGGCAGAGTTGGGGCGCGTGCATCCGTAACAGGCGATCGACGGCGTATCGGCCCGGCAGCAGTGAGCGGCGGCACGCGGGATCCACACAGTCAAATTTCATCTTCTGCAACGGACGGCAGTGATCGTGGGGACTTCGCAAGTCGCCAACGGAGCGTCGGGACCCAGCAGCTTCGATTCTACAAAGGATAAGGGATGCAGTGAGGACATATTCCAGCCACAGCTTCTACAACAGACGGCAGCGAGTGATGGAGACGTCGCAGCTCGTTGCAGCAACTTGTGGATTAAAAGATAAGTAAAGCAGCTGGCGCTATAAATTCTTGTGTGCTAATCAAGCTTTCTTGTGGCATAAATCATGGATCAGATTTTTAAAAAGTCGCCAAGCGACGTAGATTCAGAGGGTAGCATACCAGAAAGTCCAGAGAGGGTAAATACTGGGGGAATGTTGTTGACACCGGAGATGATCGCAGCCATGTTAGCGAGTTTTAGCTCAAAGTTAGAATCAAAAATAGAAAATTCCAAGTAAAATTTAGAATCAAAAATAGAAAATTCAAACTAACATTTAGAATCAAATTTAAGATCAGAAATAGGAACTGTAAAATCAGAAATAGAAACTGTAAAATCAGAATTGAAAGCAGACTTTAAGGCAGACAATGAGGCACTACAAAATTCAATGCTTGGATTAAAGACAGAAATAATCACAGACATTGACAAAAAGATAGGAAGTCTAACAGAACGGTTTGAAACTAGGGAAAAGGAGATACATACCAGAATTGGTGCTATTGAGACTGAGGTAGGAGGCAAGTTAGATGCTGTGAAACAAATATGTGATCACAGGAATGAGGGCACTATGCAAGCGTTGGCTGAGGTTGACAAGAGGATGGTGGCAGGTATTGAGGAAACAAAAACTTTGTTGTCAGGAAAATTAGAGAATACAGAATGTAACTTTAGGAAAAAGATAGAACAAAAAAAAAAGTGACAGTAAACAATACTGAGATTGAGAAGATGAACACTAGAATAATATTATGGTCTTCAGTCCGGAGACTGGTTTGATGCAGCTCTCCACCCTACTCTATCCTGAGCAAGCCTTTTCATCTCCTCGTAAGAACAGCAACCCACATCCACTTGAATCTGCTTACTATACGCGTCTCTTGGTCTCCCTCTGCGATTTTTACCCCACACACTTCCCTCCAATGCTAAATTTACGATTCCCCGATGTCTAAGAATGTGTCCTACCAAGCGATCCCTTCTTTTAGTCAGGGTATGCCAAAAATTCCTTCGCTCACCAATTCTGTTCAGTACCTCTTCATTAGTTATGTGATCTACCCACTAGAATAAATAATCTAGAATTGGGTACTACATCAGGAAACACTAATTGGTCCATGGCAAATGGCATGGCAAAAAGTTTTCAGGAGTGGGCAATTATCATCCAGTAGATTTTTTGGCTGCATGCAAGGACCAATTTGTGCCTGGTATGTCAGACCAGTGTAAAGTGAAGTTAGCAAAGAGAATTCTTGACTGTTCTGCTCAATCTTGGGCAAATCAGTGTGCTGATAAATTTGTTAGTTTTGAGGCGTTTGAAAAATTGTTTTTAAATAAGTATTGGTGGGAGGCCAAGCAAGCTAAGATAGAAAATGAATTCTTGAACGGGCCAAACTATGTGAAAGGGAAACAGAGCATGAAGGAATTTTGTCAGGAGGAACTTGAGAAACTAGTGCATTTAGATACACCTTTGAGTCTTTTAGCAGTAATTTCCACTTTGTGTAGGAGGTTACCTGCAGATTTGCATTGGTAGTTAATTCACCATCCCACAGATTCAGCTGAGAATTTCATTGAATTTGTAGAAAAGATAGACCAGGGTTTAGTTATGGAACGACAGCTCAGTGGAACACAGCATGTGAACCACAATGAAAACAGAGGCAGTAGAAATGTGGGTCACAACCAGGGAAACCACAATAGAGAGAGGAATTTTAATGAAAATTGGAGAGGTAACAATAACAGAGGAGACAACTGGGAGAATAGAAGCCAGAGGGAAACATGGGAAAATGATTGGAGAAATCAAAGGCAGGAAGGTGGAAATAGGAATGGGGAAAACAGTAGGAGAGAAAATCAGACACAGAATCAGGGAAACTAAGATTTGTTCCAAATGAGGTCCGTTTTGGGACAAGGAACTATTCTAATAATAGGACCAGAAGATGGGATAACAAGGGATCTAATAACCATAGTTACAGTAGGAATAGAGATGGGGAGAGAAGGGAGGAAAAACTATGTCACATGGACAGAGATGATGACAGGAAAGGGGAAGTAGGAGTTCACAAGGGCAAGGATAAAGAAAAGAGGGAAGAAAACATAAATAGAGTAAACAAGGAAAGGGAGAAAAGAGAGGAAAGTATGTGTCAGATGGATGCTGTTATAGGCAGTGAGGAAATTTTTAGGGATTGGTTCATGCAGCATGACAAAAGAAAGGCAAACAGGAGGAGAAAGGATAGGAATGAGGACAGTAAAGGGGAATATGATGTGCGAAATTTATTCAATAACAAATGTAGGGAGGATGACAACAGTGTTGGGTTAGCCTTAGTTTTGGATAGATCAGAGGCACAAGTGTTGACTGAATGTGAAAGTATGAATGAAAATATTGATAGTACTGGAGCCAGCAAAGATGTTGTGGAATGTATGAATGAGAGTGAATGGAGTTCTGAATTTAAAAAAATTAAATGTGATCCAGTAAAAACATTAAATGGCACTGGGTCTAGTATGAATAATGAGAGAAGTGTGACTGTTTCTGAAGTAGGTGAAATTGTCAATGCTGATGTACACCCACCTATAACTGATGATGTGTTGGGACAGGACAGAGGTATTATTGAGAAGATGAAGTGGATTAGGAAGTGGGCACCAGATGATTGGCTATTACACAAATATGAGTATTTGGACCGACTTGGGAAGCAATGTAATAGGGATCAAATTTACTATAGCCTGGTAAAAGACTTAGTGAGTGGAGAGAATGAATACAATGAATTAAGGGGACTAGGCATGTGTGCTGTAGACCAAAATGAAGTAGATGAAGGATTTGGTATATTACAGGAGGGGATAGATAATAATGAGAGTGTACAAACTTTTGTAGTATACAACAATGAAAATTGTAAGGACATGGATTCTGATGTTGTAGGAGTAGGGTGGATTGATAAAGAAGTAAGTGAATATGGTCCAGATGATTGGGTCCAATTCCTTGGACATTTAAAATCAGTTTAGCCAGTAACATGGGTAGAAGAGAAATATGGGTATGCAAGGAAACTTGGGGAGTTGAGTGCAATAAACCCAGAATTTGGAAAAGCATTCAGTGAAATATTTGGAAATGATGAGGACATACAACAATATTGTTATGTAGGGGAAATAAATACTATGGTTAAGAACTGTATGCAAGAAATTGAGGAGGATTTGTTGGCAGAAAATGAACTTGAGGAAGATGTTATTGAAAATGTACAGCCCATTGTAAATGTTAAGGTATAGGGTGTATGTGAAACTGCATTGATTGATACTGGAAGTACAATTAGTGGTATTTCAGAGGATTTCTACAATCAAATCAAGAGTACAGGGACAGTAGAGTTTCCAGTTACTGGGGTACGGATAAAGAATGCTACTGGCAGTTATAGCAAACCAGTGAATAAAGAAGTAGTGTTAGACTTGATGATTGAGGATGAATTGTTTATTCAAGATTTATTGGTGATGAAAGGTCTATGTTTAAATCTAGTGTTAGGAAGTGATTTTCTGTGCAAATATGAAGCTCAGTTGGAGTATAAAGATAAAGTGTTAGAATTAAGTCTGGAGGGATGCATGAAGAGGGTGAAATTCAATAATTTTGTAAATGATAAAGATTTTATGGCATGTTTACTCAAGTAACTGTCATGAAGTATGAGATTCAATGCATTGTAGATAATAGGTTAAGAATTTGTGTATTTTTATTCTGTGGTCTGTGTTAGTATCTACTTGTGTGTTTAGATTTAAGCATTGGGGTCAATTTTACAAGGGTTCTTTGTAAATGTTTTCTTTTGTTGTTTGTGTTAATACATGTGCTTGTATCAGATTTGCAGTTCAACAGTGGTACATGAGGTAAATATGTATGTGTGTATGCCAACACTAAAGGATAGAGGAAGTGGGAGTGTACTGTTTATGTGTGTGATATGTGAGCAGGGCTGGCTATGTGGTGTGAATTGTGGGGAGTACTTGTGGAAAGCACATGAGGCTGATGACAGGGATGCAAATTTAATCTCACACCAGCAAAAAAAATAATTTTTTTTTGGTGCGAGGGGGTAGAATTTGTATTTATAAACGTGGGTCTCATGTTGATAGAAGAGAAAATTCTCTATGATAACATTCTTTTGGTAGTATTATTTGAGCTTTAAGATATATTTTTTGACATAGGCAAGTTGTTTTTATATTTGATGGAGTAATACTCCATGTAGGCCACATATTCTCTTGTCTGTTTCATCTGAAGCTATGGCTGATGAGAGTGCAGGCATGGTGGTTTTGGTTAATCTGATCATGACTAACACCAGTCACTTTCAGTTCTTAATTCTGTTGATTTACATGTTACTGTACATGTCTCAATGCTTAGTTTCAATTGCACCAAATCTGGATGGCAGGGGGGTGGGATACAAATCCAACCGAATCCTGGTGGCAAGACAAACTTTTGTCTATGTTGACTCATGAGTGCCTTCTGCTCTTCCTGTTCCATGGAGGGTGCATATGACGTGTGTGAACAAGAACGCTTGGTCCAGTGCCATGAATCTAAGCTGCAACAGCATGTTGGTTGAAATGACAGAGACATAGGACCAGAGTTGCTGCAACGATGACTCTGGTGTTCTCAGTGTCAAAGTGGTGAGAGATTTCCTTTAAACAAGTGCAGTGTACACCGTCAAAAGTTTTTATAGTGATAATTCTAGTTTTTCCATGTAGAACAAGGTCCTCTAAAGACTAAAGGTTAATACTATTATAAATTTGGTGCCAATTCTGTATATAAACAACAGGCACACTTAAAATTCATGGATGTAATTAGTTATAAGGATTCTTTTCTTAAAAATATGCAAACACTACAAGTGATCTTAATGGTAAAAATATTGGGAAATTTTCTCACTGCCCTGTTTATTTTTTATTTATCTATTTATTTATTTTTTGAATTAGTTGAGGTCATAATTGCCATAGTGTTTGAGCCAATCCGATTCAATAATTCTGTAATTTAAAATTTTGCTCATTTGAATGTATTAATTTTGGTGCTACTTGCGCCATCCTGCACATGGTTTGGATGCCGCAAGTGGGGGTATTGTGAGATTACCGCCTAATAGAAAGACCGGTAATCAATAGCATTTGATAATTAAACAGTATGAAGTTCACTGCAAACATTGACCATACCAATGCACTAAATGTTACACAATTTTAATCTTATTAATTATGGTAGCAATGTATGTACATAGTTGGGTGACAACATTTATAGTTAGGCCATAGGTAGAAATTCTCCACGTTGAGATTTGCTGTGTGCTTGTAGCTGATGGGAGGCCAGCGAGCAGGCCGACGTTGGTGGCTTGTTCCAACTTAGGATTTTCCAGTTCGTTTCTGGTGAGGGGAGAGAGGGACAATGGCGAGTGCCAGGCACAGTGCAATGCACAAATATTGTAATACTACTGGCATTTGAAGTAATACAATGCAGTTAGGAACCTTTAAGGCCCTCATTACAAAATAGCCTGTTGACAAATAAACAATACATTAGCTGATATAGTCACATCTGACGTAATATGTTTAATTGACAATGAAAAGTAATAAATTACCAATAAATACAAGACAGTTACACAACTAGCATGGCAATGTTTGTTTATAAAAATAATATATTAACTATTTTTCATTTTATTTTCAATCAATCTTTTGTATTTTATCTTGAAGTATTCAGTTAAATCACTTATCTGTGATATAAGAAATTGCACGATTATGATAAACAGTACAAAGGATGTTTATACCAATATAAAAACCTAAGAAGAAATTTGTTTAATGTGTAGTGTAATTATTTTGATTTTAAGTAAAGTTTTAGAAATGTATTGGCTGAGCGCTGTATGTTGGCAAATCGGTTAGAACATTTTACATGGGGAAGTTGATGACGTAGGGGAAAAAACCCCGGCAGTTGAGCTTTCGGCGCGTGCGCACGTAAGGGCAGGAAGTGACGAGGTCGGGAGCACGTGGAGAAATGGCCGGGCGGCGTCGCTCTGCATCAGTCGGCATGTGGATCTCGAGGTGGTGACTTTAGATTTGTCTGTGGCAATCGCCACGTGTGATTGCTCGTCGTAGACTGCACCAAGTTAAATCGAGTGCTACTGTGTGTTTGAGAATATTTAGCCGGTGGAACAGGGTGTGCATCGCATTGAATTAAAGTAACTGTGATTTGTTAATGTAACACGTGTCGTCGCATAGGCATGAGCATAAACGGTGTTTGAGACAGCCACGTGGTGTGAAAACAATTCGCGACAAATATTCATTTTGTCTGGGGGCTCAGGAGCTATAACTTTATTTGGTAAATGTGTCGACGTACAGACGTCTCAGCCACAGGGTTCAAATATTGTGAAATAAACAACATAAAGTGAACTTTCACGTGTTTTCAAAAATAGTGGTTAGTACACCCTTTTCTCTCATGAACTTGATTTTATTATGAATTTGTTTTGTTAATCATATGCAGGGAAGGAAAGCTGCGAACGTGTGATATCATCCCCTAGAAAACGAGTCAAACAGTCGCAATCACAGTTCCAGTGTTTTTGCATGTTTAGAAAATTGGTTCGCAGCTGGTGGTTGTGAGATTTAAAAATTAAACTTTCTCTATTTTAAACTCTCACCCCGACCTTCACCCTCACAGTTTTAACAGGCGAAAAGAAATTTCACTGAGTTGCCGTACTTTAGAAACGGGCGCAGTCTGGCTCTGTAACCACGACTTTACAATATATATATATATATATTGCTGTTTGTTAGTCTCGCTAAAACTCGAGAACGGCTGAACCGATTTGGGTAATTTTAGTCTTGAAATATTCGTGTAAGTCCAGGAAAGATTTAAACGGTCATAAAATATGGAAAAGTTGTCCGGAAAAATCGGGAAAAATTGCAACAACTTTTTCCAGTGAGTTGTCAATACCGTTCGTCCAGTTGCGATACAATTTTGCACATTTCATGTTGAAAGCAAGAGTAAGGTTCGCATCAAATAATAATTTGGAAAAGTCATCCGGAAAGTAGGAAAATTTAGAAAAACCCGAAAGCGATTTTTTATATGAATGAAAATCAATTGCAACTTGATTGTAAGAGCATCACTTGAGTACGGATTGACAGGACAAGGCTTGTATGAAATAAATTTTTTGGAAAATCTACCGAAAAATTGGAAAATTTGAGAAAAACTGAAAGTTTTTCAATGTGTTTTTTATTGAATACATCATTATAACTATTCGCACGATGGAGAGGGGTAATTCTTATTTGTTTTGTTCATTATGGCCTTGGAAAAGTTTTCAATAAAAAAAGAGACTAAAAAATAGGGACAGTTAAAAAAGAAAGTCGCATAATTCGAACCAAGTACCTTTTTCTTTGTTTTTCTAAACCTACTCAACACTATAAGTTGAGAACCGTTCATCTAATTTCGATAAAATTTTGATCAGTTGACGTGAAAGGAAAGATGAACGTTCTTATGAACTAAAAATTTGGGAAATTTTCCCGGAAATTTGGAAAATTCGCGAGAAACTGAAAGAGCCTTTTCTTCAATGGAATATCAATATCATTCGCCTGATTGTGATAAAAGTTTCCATATTTTACGTTCAAAGCAAGTGTAACATTTTTATGAAATAAAGGTTTGGGAAAGTTTCTAGGAAAATTGGAAAACTCAGAAAAGAACAGAAAGAGATTTTTCTATGAATTATCAATAACATTCATCTGATTACGATAAAATTTTGCACATTCGACGTTCAAAGCGAGAGGAATGTTTGAGTGAAGTAAAAGTTTGGAATAGTTCGCCAGAAAATAGGAAAATTTGTGGAAAACTGAAAGAGCTCTTTTCTTTGGGATAACAATATCATTCGTACGATTGCGAAAAAATTTTGCACATTTGACATTCAAAGCAACAGTACATAAATATTAGTAATTGCGAAGCATAGCCGGGTTAACTATATTACCTGGTGAACTTCGTATCACTTACCTCTTCATACAAACCATATAAATTGAAATAATATGTTTTTTAGACCCAGTACCTTTATAAAGGCATCATCAGATTGTCTAAGTATCGGCTCGATAGTGGACGGAGGGAGTGAGCAAATCACGCACACACGTCCAGGATAATGTTCATTTCTCATTGTGGAAGTTCAGGGAAGGTTTAAACAAAGATAAAGTATGGAAAAATTGCAAGGAAAATTTAAATTTAAAACATGTAAAATTATGACTTGATTGTTTTGTTGGGTGCGTTCAGAAATATACTTTGAAACAGAAAGTCGCTTTACCCGATCTGAACCCGTATATGAACTGTCAAAGATAAAAATGAATTGCTGTTTGTTAGTCTCGCTAAACGTCGAGAACTTGGTAAATAATGTTTCCGTAGGACACTTGGTTCACGAAATATGACGTCATAAACAATGAGATGCACGAAAAACTGCTATATTAAGCGTCAATGCTGCTCTTTTTTCTCCTAAACCATTGCACCGATTTCAACCAAATTTGGTACATATATTCCTTATCATGAGGCAACAATTTCTATAAGGGTAAGAACCACATACGACACTTGGTTCAAGACATATTACGTCATAAACAATAGGTATCGCCAGAAACCGTCATATCGTGTGATGAGACTTTATTAATACACTTAGCGACTTGCAACACACATTATACATAATTTCAAACCTTTATTACACTTTTTTCTCGCTGAAAACCTCAGAACAACGGTGAAAGGAAAATGGTTTCTCCGTTACTACTTTCTGTTGTTCGTGGACTAAATTACGTTACAATTTATGATTCCTACAGTATAAACACGTATAACTGAATGTGCCTTCGAAATTGTATCACAGTACGACACGTAGTTCATGAGATATGATGACATGAACAGTAACGTTCACTGAAAACTGCCCCATCACGCACCATGTTTCATTACTACTTCATTACTACTAACTGATTTCCTAACATGTTTTACCGTCATGCAGCACATAAATGTATAAGCCTACCTACAAAATTATACAATTTTACATCATTTAATTTTATAAATATGAGATCATATATACTGCGATGGAAAAAAAACTTTCGCATTATTTACCGCGTCTTAATAGATTTGCATGTTTACTACTAAGACACTCCTGTATTCTAGTCAGCTGTAAGAAATTCCTGAAAGCTTTCAGTGCTGTTGACAACAGTGAATCAATTGTGAATCGTAGTCGCCTGTAGGCGAAAGCAAGAGAATTGTATAGAGCTACAGGGAAAGGAAGAGAATGAAAAAGTGTACATCCAACGAATACCTATTATTTCTGACAAATCTATATTTTAACGTCAAGAGACTATAGTTTCTCGTGAGACTTGCATTTTCTGTTACGATTAATAAATTACAGGGAACCTATTAAGTACTGCAGTTGTTCTGACATCACCATGTTTCTCATATAGACTACTCTGATAGACTACATGTCGCTTGCTCACTGGTGGGTCCCTAAAGAATTTATTCATATTAGATTTTAGACAAGTAACCAGAAATATTGCTTATAATCAAGTTTTGAATTAATGTATTAAGGTTACATATCGTTTGCATCTTGATGCCTACATTTCTTTGTTTGGATACTGAAGTTGTTATTTTGTATATTATGCAAGACGGCCTTATTCCTTGAATACTCTGCCATAAATATGAAACGTTATCAAAAAAGGCGTAGGATAGAGAGAGAAGGGATATGAGAAGTACTAACTCAAAGCTTGAATAAATAAATAAATGCCCGGGCAACGCCGGGTTTTCAGCTAGTTTATTAAATAAAATAGAATTCGCATAACACTCAGATGCACGTTGACAGCTACAACCGCTAAATGATGACAGGTAACTGGTTGGATCCCAGGTTGACGAGATCATTTATGGTAAACCAGCGTTTAAATTTAAACAGATGGGTTACAATCTCTTTTAAATATACCACTAGCTCAGGGCTAACTTGTCGATTGATCCAACTAATTGCACAATTAGTCTTTGTACATGCCGTGCAAGACATAAACAAGATATCACAATGCCAAGGGCCGAACAAGTCCCAATCTTTCGAAATTTTAACCGGTAGCCGGCAAGAAGGCCGACACAGGTGATAAAAGATTGGACAGATTTCTCTACAGAAACTAAACAACATTATCCAGGCCATTCAAAAGCATTGCTAAATGACGAAATGCACCGAAAGGAAATACGGATGATATGGAGAAAGAAAACCTGTTAGCCGGCCGCGGTGGCCGAGGAGACTAAGGCGCTCCAGTCACGGTCTGCACGGCCACTACGGTCGGGGGTTCGAATCCCTCCTCGGGCATGGATATTTGTGCCGTCCTAGTTCGTAAGTAGTTCATAAGTAGTTTGTAAGTTTAGGGACTGATGACCACGTAGTTAAGTCCCATAGACTATACAAACAACAAAACAAAAAAAACCTGTTAACTAAAACTGTTGGAGTACAGGTAACTCGGACGGAGGAAAAATTGCTGAGCCGTAAAAATATACGACTGCACCTGGGGAACAGCAAACAGACGCGAAAGGGTATGATACCAGGCTGAAGAAACCACTTGTTAAACGCACGACAGTACCAATTAAATTGCAAATACAGTGTAAAACGGCAACCTCTAGTACTACAGCGGCTCACGAAACAAACTCGAACTTAACTTTCGAATGCCAAGACAAATTCGCCGACATTCCTCACGCCAAAATGTCAGCCGGCCGCGGTGGCCGTGGGGACTGAGGCGCTCCAGTCACGGTTTGCACGGCCACTACGGTCGTGGGTTCGAATCCCCCATCGGGCATGAATATTTGTGCCGTCCTTAGTGTTACCTAGTTCATAAGTAGTTTGTAAGTTTAGGGACTGATGTCCCCGTAGTTAAGTCACATAAGCTATACAAACATTTGAAACAAAACGTCAATGAACTGGCCCAGCGCTCAACTGATCCAACACCACCTAGAGACAAGGCCTTACAACAGGCCGTGGCTACGTCACACTTAGAGGCCGCGGCCGCCACCTCACTGGCTGTTGGCTGGGGCACGCCCACCGCCGCGCAGCGGCCGGCCAGTCAGATGTCGGCCGCGGCCTCTAAGTGTGACGTAGGCGCAGCCTGTTGTAAGGCCTTGTCTTCTAGGTGGTGTTGACTGATCCAACGTCTCCAGGCGTCGGCTCAGGCGGGAGGAGGAAGAGTCGTTCGGGACTATCAAATCGCCACTGGCCCGCGAGGGTAGGCACGGGTGTGGGTGTCGAAGTGCGCTGCTAGCGTCGCCGAGGCCAATGACGACGCTAGTAACCACAGTTACGTCGGGCAATATGAATGGCGAGCCAGCGGCTCAAAATGAACTTGACCTTGAAAACAGGGGTGAAAGTCATATCGAGGTAACCATTCCATGACCCCCTTCAAACCTTACAACTTTCACTAGAGACATTTTTTGAATAACTGTGCCACTTATGTCATTTATCATTAACCCTCGAGTTGCTGCCCCAATTATTATAACTTCTTTCATAAATGGGCCTGCAGCAGTGAGTATAACGTAATATATTTTAATAAATATAATCACCTCTACTGCTGCTTATTACCTTTATTTAATTGACCACTACAGCTGTTTCGCCGTATTTGGCATTGTGAAGTGGTTGTCTCTTTGTTGCCAATATACACACAGCATCTGTACCTCTATATGATTTTAATAGGTACTGTCTTAGAAAGTCGCTTTTTAATAATTTTTAAAATAATGACTTTCTTGTTTGTAAAACAAGAAAGTCATTATTTTAAAAATTATTAAAAAAGTTATTAAAATTTTGATAGCATCAAAATAGCTGTCAAACAAGAAAGTCATTGTTTTAAAAATTATTAAAAAACGACTTTCTAAGAAAGTACCTATTAAAATCTATAGAGATACAGATGCTTTGTGTATATTGGCAACAAATAGACAACCACTTGATAATGCCAAATACGGCGAAACAGCTGTAGTGGACAATTAAATATAGGTAATAAGCAGCAGTATAGGTGATTATATTAATTAAAATGTCATATATTATAACTTCAGCAGTTGCGCGGTGCAGATTTGTTACCACTGTGTATTCCATGCTACAAACCTAGTATATAGCTACTAAGTGATCGTAATGACAAAAATAGTTTAAAGTATAGGTAGAAATATCACATTTGTTCATATCTGAATTAGTATATCAATTAGCTTCGATGTATAAATATAACAAATGTAATATTATTCCGAAAGTGGATAATAATCATGTATAAAACAACCAGCAGTACTATCATTTCCTCTTTCGTTACTTCCCTGTAGTTCCTGTCTCTTGAGTAATTAGTGTCAGCTTTTTTCTGTGTTATGTGGAACTTGGTAGGGTAAGGTGGGACAAATTCGATATAGGTACAATTCTGATCAACATAAATTTTCGCGCCATTTGTCAGTCTCATAGTGTCTCGTCGTATGGCATTGTAGCGTAGCAGGTTTCTACAGCTCCTCCTGTCTTTTCCAATAATACACCACTTTGTGCTAAGGAAAGAAAAATTTTTTCCCATTAGAAGGCAAGTGAAGCTACTTAGTCTAACGAGCTCTTATAAATTCTCTATTTAAGGGTGACTAGATTCTCTACCCAAAATGCAATGTTTGGTACAACGAAGTACGCGTTGGTGCCTGACGGAAAAAGTGCTTTTTATGTGGCAGATGCCCTTAGTCAAAATTCTACTAGGAAGTGATCACAATTCTACCTAGTGTGGTACATTTTCGATCGATTTTTCTCAATTCTGTAACTTTTTTGTGTGTCTATACCGACATTTGTAATTGTCTAATATTTGTGTACATATTAGTTAAACATCCAAGAACAAGTGCTATAATTAAAATTACATCTTTTCTCAATATATTTCCAGTTACATTTGTCCGAAATGATCGAAATTGTACCACCTTACCTTACACATAATTACCTCGTCAAACATTATCATCTATCATGAATGAGAGAACTTGCGTCTCTGATCTCACGCCCTTTGCGTTCCCTTTTAAACCAGGGAAAATATTTAAGATATTCTTTTTCAGTGATTTGGTGTGCTGCTTGTATGGCGTTTTACTCTACAGAGTGGTACCGTCTTCAATATCAGATTCATTGTGTATGAAATCTTGTTCGGGCTCGGAACTAGTATTTACATTTGTATAATAGTATCCTGTTCATGATCTGATGAGGAATCTAGACAAAAATCACTAGGATCTTCATTACTTGTCGAAATAAGTGTATTTGCTCATCTGTTAGACCCATACCACTTCTACGAGACCTGAAGATTAAATTATGTAGTAGGATAACACTCATTCTCGCATTGTGTAAGGCTTCAAAAAGGTTTAAATGTGAGATAGACGAAAACTGCAGCATGGCTAATCAGAATAAACTAGAGGACAATTTATCGAGAGTGAAACTTCCATTTACGAAAGAAATTTAAATTTTTGAGCATTCTTATATGTAGGGTAAAATTTATACGCCAGGAAAACTAGACGTAACACACACAACATTTCAAATCTACTTTGATGACAGGTAGCACGATGCAAATCCGCTACTAGTGATGCACTTCCTAGCATTCGTGCACTAGAAACTCAGAACCTTCTGTGACATCATTTTTAAGGCTTAAATGAGAAATAGGTAAAGCGAAAATCCGGCATATTCATTATTGAGACAACAATAAGCATTAAAAGAAAAGTGGTTACATATTTGCACCAGCACTGCCGCTGGAGGGTTAATAATCCAACCCAGTTCAAAAGTAATAGCACTGAGCATAGTTACAACACCAGGAGAAAGGATGATTTACAATATTGAAGGTAATATCTAACTTTGGTACAGAAGGGGGTGAATTATGCTGCCACAAAAATCTTTGGTCACTTACCAAGTAACATCAAATGTCTGACAAATAGCAAAGCAGCATTTAAAATAAATTGAAAGAATTTCTGAAAGAAACTTCTTCTACTGAGTAGTTGAAAATAACGTAGAAATTAGTAATTTTACAAGAAGAACAATGATATCTAATGTTATCTTTTACTACTGACACGTTCCACATCATTACTAAATATCGTTTTCCTGATCTACGGAACAAGTATTTATCTAATCTGAGCGAACGTTCATGCTGGTGGACCGTTCACTGACTAGAAATGGTTACGTTAGAATACTTGGACACCATGTTCAGCTATTCATGGACTTCATGTTCACAAAAAAAAAAAAAGAAAAAAAAGTATTCTTCGGATGACAAAACGCAGTGTTACCGGGCCGCAATTGTTCGACTTTTTTATGTGGTCTCTGTACAATATCAGCGAATGATCTGGTCAGAGAATTACCCGACATGAAATTCAAAGACCATTTATGGGACATAATACAGAGATCATTCCGTGCAACACACGTCACTTTTGGATGGCTACAGTTGCAGCACGGCAAAATAATACTGCAGGGGACTTCAAACGACATGATGATTCCCTACCACCTCGAATTGTTGCAGTTCTCCTAGAAGAAGGAGGTGCGGCACTATTGGGTGGAATACCATCATTTTTTGACCTCAGTGTAGTTTAGTCCTATTTGTTATTCTAAAGTTATGTCACCGTGGAAGAGATGTATTTCCCCTATAATCTGGTTTCCTCTGTTCACAGACATGTTTTCAGCATATTCACTAACATGATGAATTTTGTTATGTTGCAAGAGACTAACAGAGTTATTATTAAAATGTATATAGTCAATTATTAGCAATCAACTTTTCTGGTAATCATTAGTAGTACCGTAAATCCCTGTTAACATAACATTTGATCTGTACTTAACTTCTGCAGTATATAAAGCTACCAATTTACGTGCTAATGTGGCGATAACCGAGGATTAATCACCAACGTAAAGTCGCAGTCAATTACGCTGCTGACAACGCATTATTTTTCGTTACAGCCTGATGTTTGCATATCGAATCCTCCCATTAGTGGTGGTCCCATTCTGCCCCAAGTTGAAAGGCCACATAGATCTTATTGCTTTGAGCGATGTGTTTGCGGCAGACCTACCCTGTAATTTCGTATCTGCAGCGGAATGGCCTTTTTGTGACTGAACGTGCCTTTCCAAACTCCTTCACCGAGAAGTGAGTTTGGAATTTGTATTTGTAGCTAACTCCGTCATTGACTTGTATCCTGGTGTTCTATTTTTTTTTTTTTCATACGTATAATTTTTTATTTTTTTTTATTTTTTTTAACCCCGAGAGGACAACCACATGACAAAAACTCCGAATTCGTGAATCTGCAGATAATTTCATATCTCATGTATCACAAGTAAACGTATAATTACAACTGTTGCATAGGAGAAGAGTTAACTTGGGCAAGGTAGGAATAATTCTAACTTCACTGGATGAGTGTTGCATTTGCATATTGTACGGCCTGAGAACCGGCAAGGCGTCTGTCATAAGCATGTAAGCCTCAATTGGACCGTGTATGTCGTCGAGATTAGTATCACGGAAGCTTTAGACAGAGAAAGAGCTAGGCAATCCGAAGTGTCGCATAGTACCTCCAGTTACATTTCCATCCTGGCTTTCTGTGCATGTCTCACGTTAACCATCTCTAGCAAAGAGAATAGATTGCTCATAATTACCCGTAGAAATAAAAGACGATTCGGTCATTGTTGTTGTTGTTGTTGTGGACTTGAGCCCGCAGACTGATTTGATGCAGCCCTCCACGCTACCCTGTCCTGTGCAAGTCTCTTCATCCGAGAATAAGTTCGGCAACCTACATCCCTTTGAATCTGCTTTTAAGTGCCTGGCAGAGGGTTGATCGAACGACCTTTATACTTTTTATCTCCCATTCTATTCTCGAACAGCGCGCGGGAAGAAAGAACACCTGAATCTCTCCGTTCGAGCTCTGATTTCTCGTATTTCATTTCTACCTATCTAAGTGGGAATCAACAATATATTTTCGCAATCGAAGGAGAATGTTGGCGAATGGAGTTTCGTAAGTAGCTCACGCCGTAGCGATAAGCGCCGTTGTTGGATTGATTCCCATCCCAGATCCTGTATCATTTTCGTAACGCTGTCTCCCCTGTATCGTGATAATTCAAAACGAGCTGCCCTTCTTTGGATTCTTTCGATGTCTTCCGTCAAACCCACCTGATAAGGATCCCACACTGGGCTGCAATACTCCAAAAAAGGACGGACAAGGATAGTGTATGTAGTTCCTTTAGTAGTTCTGTTTCATCTTATAAGGGTTCTACCAATAAAACGCACTCTCTGGTTCGCCTTTCCCACGACATTATCTAAGTGTTCTTTCCCGCTAAATCTGAATTGATAGAAATTCCCTGGTATTTTGTGGAGCTTTTCAGTTAGTTTCAAATGTTTGTAAATCTAAGGGACTTACGTACGTTGGTCATCAGTCCCTAGGCATACAAACTACTTAAAGTAACTTATGCTAAACACAACACAAACACCTATACCCGAAGGAGGACTCGAACCTGCGACGGCGAGTGACCAAGTGTGCGCAGCAAGACGCTTTAGTAGGCTCGGCCACTCTACTGCGGCTTCATTTAGGTATGACGTGTTTCGCCCGGTTAGGCCAGCTTCAAGTTTTTAGCGAAGAACTAGTACATGTAAGACAAATATATGCACGACAGAATTTTAAAAAGAATTAAAAATTTATTCTTTAGCTATAAACAATGCTGACGTCAGTACCAAAATATGCTATGCTTATTCTGTGATGGTAGATGATTTAAAAAAATGAAATTCTACTGTAGGTTATCATCACTGTATCTAGGGTAGCACTGGCCCTTATAAACAAATTGTATTGGATTAAACAGAATGGACTATTGAAAAATAAATTTGTATCACCGTATACGAACCATCGGTAAAACAATAAATTTCTATTGCGAGAATTACCTTGCATGGTGCCCCTATGCCACACAGTAAGTCTTCGTTTCAACTGAATTAACACGGCATACACCGATCCTGACACTGCAGGGACGGCGTTCAATCGAATGTGAGTAACGGCCAATAAAGTGCAGTGCTCCACAAAACTGTAGGTACTAGGTTGGACGTATTATAGTTATATTAATTCAAATATGGACGCGTTTTCCATAAACAACAAATATAATGTGAACAAACTGAAACAATAGCACAGGCATTTAACAGTAATATTATTTGCTAACGTAAGCTTCCGCGGCTGTTGTCATTATCAATAAAATGCTTCCCGGTATGAGACGCGTCGGTAGAGTATATAAAATGACGACGAACGTTATTGATAGTAATATTATTGTTAAAAATTTCCATAAAACCACCGAAAACTGTTTGGTCTTTTGAGGCCAAATGATCGTTGAGAAGTCTGCAGGGTTTAGAATGAACCCACTTAAGGGCCTCAAATTGCTCAAGGATGTTTAGTTTTCGCCGTTTTTGGACATAATACAAAATCTCAAGGATGGATGCTTATTGCCCAGAAGCCTTTAAATGTTCGCCAAAAGGAGAGTATTTCTTTATCTGCCTTTTTTTTTTGGTTAAGATATCTTGACTGAAACGTATTCTGAATGCCCTCCTTACCTGTCCTACAAACTATCTTTACCATCAACAAATTTATGCTTTTTTATGAGAAATGCAGGAACACGCGAGGCAATACTCATATTGCGATAGTTTAAGGAAAGGCAAACCTACGTTTTTAGCTTTTGGGGATCTAGAGAAAGCTTTTTACAATGTTGACTGTAATATGCTCTTTCAAATTCTGAAGGTAGTGGGGGTAAATTTCTATTACGAGAATTACCTTGCATGGCGCCCCAGCAGCACACAGTGAGTCTTCGATTCAACTGAATTAACGTGACATACATCGATCCTGACTGCCGGAGGCAGCGTTCAAACATCAAGTGCGAATAACGGCAAACTTGTAATAAAACACACAGCTTTTATTATACTCGAAGTACATGAAAGGGACGCAGGCGTTGAGAAGAGTGTAAGACAGGGTTGTAGCCTTTCCGCGTTGTAATTCAGTCTGGAAGGAGAAATTTGGAGAAGGAATTAAAATTGGGGGAAGAAATAAGAACTTTACTGTTTGCCGATGACATTGTAATTCTGCCAAAGACAGCAAAGGACTTGGAAGAGCGATTGAATGGAATGGACAATGTCTTGAAACGTGGTTATAAGACGAACATTGACAAGAACAAAACAAGGGTAATGGAATGTGGTCCAAGATAATCGGGCGATGCTGAAGGAATTAGATTAGGTATTGAGACAATAAAAGAAGCAGATGAGTTTTGTTATATGGGTAGTTAAGTAACTTCTGATGGCTGAAGTAAAGAAGATATAAATTGCATAATGGAAATAGGAAGAAACGCGTTCCTGAAGAAGCGAAATTTGTTGGCATCCAATATAATTTTAAATTAAAGTATTAAAATGCCACGATCGCAGTTAATTATTTTTTTTTTTTTTTTTTTTTTTTTTTTTTTTTTTTTTTTTACTACCGGTTTCGGTACACTTAGGGTACCATCATCTGCTCACTTGAGTCAAATGCTTTCCATTTCGTGAAGGCCCACGACATTATAATAGTACGTCAGTCGTAAATGTTTTAGCTTTTATAAATGGTATATTACACATAAAACAGTTAAAATATTTAAAATACATTCTACATTATGTTTCAAGTTGAAAAAGCGCGTTCTTACAACTTACCAGCTGTCTGACGCCTGCTGCAGACTCCTTATTGCGCAGCGCACGGTGCTAGATGTCGAAGGTTCGAGCCCTCCCCAGGGTATTTGTGTGCGTGTTGTCCTTACATCAGTGTAAGTAGCGTGCAAGTCTATGAACTGATGACCATAGCAGTTTGGTTCAGTAGGTTTACAGACATTTGAGCATTTTTGAAAATGTGCTCTGTGCGGTATCTCCCTGGTCGTAAGTCCGCTTGGTATCACCCATCTTGTATTCGAGCTGCCCTTCATTTCTCTGGCGAAGACGAGCTGAGCAAATCTTGTAAATTACTGAAACTACGAAGATTCCACTGTTGTTATTAACATCGTAGTTGTCGCTTTTTTACGTGTTGGGTGGATGATGTACATTTCCAGTCTTCAGTAAAGAAGTTCTTTTTACAGGATACCATTAGGGTCACAGCTGTTTATCAGGGTGCCTGTGAGATCGTTAAGTGAGCCTTGGTTCTCCGAAAGTTACGCAATTATGGCAACTTCTCCAGATGATCCGTTGTTTTTGAGCCTGAGGATGAGTGTAAGGATTTCATAATTGGTCGATGGTTGAGATCCATGATTTGTGTGCGCAGGAGTCTCTTCATAAGAATTTGTTGGTGATACTGGACAGGTGAGTAACTCGGATATACATAGCCATCTTATTGTTTAGTCAGTGCAGCCTAGCATCCTGTTTTCGGAAGCGCATGTTTTGTAGAATGTACCTTTGCATGTTTCCTGGGAACGTCTTGTACAAGTTTCATTTGTTGTGTTGTAGAAGTTTCATTTGTTGTGACCTCTGAAGTCTTTGCAAATGTGTCTTCATGATTCCACTCTTTTTGTCTGATTAATTTTGCGACTTGATTTCTAAGTCTAAGGCTTTTTGTCATCCACACATTATTTTTCATTATTTCTTCACATGCAGAATTCCAGCAAGAACGTTTCTTTTTCTCCTTGCTGATAATCGACCGAAAATGGCATACATATATAAGTTCTTTAAATTCTTTATTTCATTTCTTCGCAAGTGAAATAACATTAAGCATTTCACTCAGACTATAAACAGAAAAGTATATTTAACGAGATATAAAGGCACTTCTGTTCCAAAGACAGTAAAATACAATCATTACTTAATATCAATACTAAGTACAAAATACGTATCACAGCTCTGACTTCGCCTTGCAACACAAATTTTCAAGTTTAGATGTTTTCAAACATAGAGCTAGCTGGAAATTCTACATTATCGTAACTAGGGCTGCGAATCACAATATGAGACAGATTTCGTATTTATCCACTCAGTATAACAAACGTGATCATCCCCCTGACCTCACTTAAGATTTTCATTTTTTTAGGAAACTTACAAGGGGAAACTACTATCTGGGTTCATTGAGGATACTCCTCGGTAAATACGTAGTACACCTGAATGGTGTGCACTCACATAGGGACTCAGCGTACTAGCCGACTAATTCCTAGAGGGGGGGGAGACTATATTATTCGAAGTGCAGCTTCGTGGATTTCAAATATTTACGTGTGGAGTTGCCAACATTGCGAGAGCAGAGACCATTCTTCAAGTGTAGAATAGTAACCAAATAATAACTTAATAATTTGTAATTAGTGAAGAAGAACGCCACAACTGACTGACCAGATTAGGCAATTAATGGCAGAATTGTGCGACCTTATTTAAAAGAAATGCGATCATTAAAACTTGAGCGATATTTTAATGATTAATGCGGTATTTGTTTGCAATGATTTTTATCGTTCCACTGCTTTGTGAAAGATTTAAATATTACACCACAATCTCCACATTTAATTGATGAGTAGAGGTGAAGCTACAATTCTTGAACAATACTGACGATCTGTCTGTACATTATAAATGAACGATATGCCCTGGTTCCGCACAGCCATTCATTAATGAATAAAATGAGAGCTGCGCTTAGCGAAAAAATATTAATATGTTATTTCATAATATGACGCTATCTGCAATAGTTTAGATTCTGCGTTATCTGTCAATGAATCAGTCAATGTGTAAAGAAGAAATCCATCTAAACTAAATCCAAATATTTGTTTCAGTTGATTGAAAATAAAATCGGTGCTATCGTGAATTTATTGAAACAAAATAAATCGGATTCCGAATTAGTGATCCAGCTCTGTTACAACAGAGATTGCTTATATCCTCCTGTTCTCGTCTTGATATAAACTATGTTCGTGTAATTCAGATTAAAATATCGTAAATGATGTATTCAATTCATAATTCCTTCTGCCCATCCCCTCCGTCCCCCTCTCTCTGATCCCTACTTCTCACCCCTATCAGTTTGCTCTTGCCCCGTATCTTTTATCTGTTCCTCGCACCTGATTACCGTCTCCTGCCTCTATTCTCTGTCAATCTGATCCACCCCCCGACTTAACTACCTCTACCTAAATCTCCTCCTCTACCTTCTTTTCTTCTTCTCCTCCTGCTGCTGTCTCTGTACATCTCGTACTACCTTTTATCTATCGTGGTTACCGGTCAAATAATGTCGAAGCTTATTGAAAGATATCCGCTGCCATGCGCTGTACGGTGTCTTATACTTTTCATGGAAAAATACCTGTGTGTGCAAAATATTATGGCCAACATAAGTTACGATCGACATTGTATTCAAAACATGATTTTTGCAGTTTGTTCGAATTTTCAGACTTCCATTAGTAATTGTCCAGGACCATAATGAACAAATGATAATAATAATAAAAAACAGTCATGCATATCCATCGTTTGAATCATGAATTACGGTCCTGATTTTACACAAATATCCGATGGAAAAATGCTCTGATTTTTTCCAAATTTTATACAACCTTGTCCTGACATTTACGAACGTGACAAAATAAATCCAACCAATTCTGTCAAGCCGTTCTCTAATAACGATCGTCCATACATGCGGGAATTACTTTTTATAATCACAAATATACATCTACATCTTCATGGGATACTCTGCAAATCACATTTAAGTGCCTGGCAGAGGGTTCATCGAACCACCTTTATACTATTTATCTCCCATTCCATTTCGAATAGCGCGCGGGAATAAAGAACACCTGAATCTCTCCGTTCGAGCTCTGGCTTCTCGTATTTTATTCTGACGATCTTTTCTACTTATGTAAGTGGGAGTCAACAATATATTTTCGCATTCGGAGAGGAATCTTGGCGATTGAAGTTTCGTAAGTACCCCCTGCAGCGATAAGCGCCGTTGTTGTAATGATTCCCATCCCAGATCCTATCTTTCCGTAACACTGCCTTCCCTGTATCGTGACAATTCAAAACGAGCTGCCCTTCTTTGGACTCTTTCAATGTCCTCAGTCAAACCCACCTGATAAGGATCCCACACTGGGCAGCAATACTCCAAAAAAGGACTGACAAGCGAAGCCTATGCAGTCTCTTTAGTAGTTCTCTTGCATCTTTTAAGGGTAATTTTTAAGAGTTGTGCCAATAAAATGCAGGCTCTGGTTCGCTTTTCCCACGAAATTATCTACGTGTTCTTTCCGGTTTAAGTCTGAAGTAATAGTAATTCTTAGATGCGGATAGGTTTCAACTCCCTGTTCTGCTGAACCGCGTACAAGCACATAGAATTGACAATGACACACGCACACCTTAGTCTTTGCCCACAGCCTTCAGTAGTCACGATCTAGTGGAAGAACTGCAAACGAAGATGGTAGTCACGTGTATGTTGGCTGTGCATGTATTTCTGATAAACGTTGTGGTCTAAGTTGCGTGAATGTGTGTAAGTCATTTCTATGTGTCTGTCTGCTGCAGTGAATTCAACATATCCCCATTATATTTATGTAAAACAAAATGATTTCCTGCCTGTATGAGATATCATTAATTGATAGTGGTTTGACAACATTGGCTGGGTTTATTTTACATTCGTAATAGCGAAACAAGGTTTCATAAGGTTTCGATGGAATTCGGGGAAACTAAATTTCAATAGGTATATTAGCTTTCCGCTGTCCGATTTGACCCTTCTCAACCCTAAGGGGAAAATAGTCCTGTGTGCGGGTCTGGTACTAAGAACTGTATTTTTTGTTCAAGGAGTAGCTACTTTTGCACAAACCTCTCGCGAGAACTTAACTGAATTTGTTGTATTGTACTTACATTTACCATTGCATTCAACTCCTCAGTGTTTGCAACTCCAGTTCTGCACTACACTCTCATTTAGTATCCCAAGTTTCAATGCGCTAAACGTAAATTTCTATAAAGTGTTACTGCAACACATGCATCGAGAGATGTTACATTACCGTTCCTGCTCACGAGTTGACCGATGATGAACACTTAAAACAACCACCACAATGTACATTTCGTACTCTTTTCTTCTTCGCTTATTCGCAAATCAACTTACTGGCGCAGTTCAAAGAAAGTGATACAAATTCTTTCATTGTTAGTTGCGAATACCTCTACTCTATTCATATACTAGCTAATCGCCCAGTGTTTTCCTTCCGCAATGTCCACCTCCTCCTCACCCCTCTCTCTATTCATTTCTTCCTCCATCTCCACCCGCTATCTTTCTATCTCCTACTTCTGTCTCCATCTCTTGCTTTGCTCTAGCATTACATCTCCTCCTATCAATGAGTATTAACATTACAGTCGTTAAAGTTTATGGTAATCGTTGCAACGGTGTTGAAATTTATTCCAACTCACCCTCTACCGTGCACCACAAGGTGGCTTATTACTACAAAAATACCTTTCCAAGAAATCTTACAAACCTATTGCAGCTTACACAGTGGTCAAGCGGTGTTGAATTATTTCGTAAGGTATCCTCCGACATGAGCGTTACACAGTTTTATGTCGGCAGTGACCTTCCTCTTCTTTCGAAGATGATGTGTGCAAAATTTTATCCAGATCGCAATGACAACGTAGATTTATATGAAGTAGTATTGCCTGTGGTCGAAAATCGACCATTTGTGTTTACAATGGTCACTGCGGGTAAAATTTTACGTCTCATGTCGGCGGCCTCGGGTGATGATGTTGGCAACATCAAAAACACGATAGAAAATCTTTGCCCATTTGTTCGAATCACATAGAATGACTCGATTAGTGTATCGTACAGACCATGAAGTAAACAAATAATGCTGTTCCTGCTTTATGTTTGAGAGGTTCTAGTATGTACCCTCGTCCGCTCAGTAAAAGTAATTGCCCTCGTAAAGCGAAGATTCCATGAGAAAACATCAGCGTTGTCAAGCGATTGGCTAAAATGAAGAGTCACAGGATTTTCACTATTCAGCATCTGTTGCCAACATTGTCATAGGAGGCCGCTGGGATATTTGGTAAAATTTAACCGGCACAGTGAGGTATGAAACGGTATATTTTACGTGTTAAGGAAAAGGCCTAACAGAATAACAACAAATAAAAACGGAAGTATATACTTCTCATGCCATTTTGGAATTATATAACTTTCATTAGCCTAATATTTGAAATGGAACTACAATTTCGGTGTTCGTATATTTATACAACTCCAAGAAATAATGTTATTTCGATACTGCGATATTCAGAATTCCGAACTGACAACATGTCGACTTCGTAGTTCCACCCGTGCACCGCTGCATGCCTCTCCCGGCGCATCATCCTTTATATCGGCATTCATATGAAAACATCCATTTCCTTTAATCACTCTTAATCACTGCGAAAATGAAGCATTTGAACGGAATAAGAAAGTGAGTTGGAGCACTCCATGTTTCGGTATTCACTTATTTTAATACGTTATTTTAATACTGCAGATGCGCTGCATTACAGCATCTTTGGTCGAGGTGAATAGACAATTTGTGAGCTGATTGTTGGAGAATATGGAACTTGATCCAAGCTGTAGATAGGAAAATTTCTACTTCCTCTTACCACTTTTAATGGCTAAATGCACATATAATATTTATATTCGTGAATGTACGACAAACACTCTTTCGAATTATGTAACTTTCATTGGCCTTCTTGTACGAATAAATTAGTAATCTGTACCACAATTATCGTGTAAGCGTATTTATATAATGATAACATTAAAAAAAGCACTTTCATTTCCGTTTTACGAATGGGTCTCATGGTTTCTAGAAAACCTTGTTATATTATCTTTGATTTTTAGTTTTATCTAACACGCTCTAAGTTGAAAGAATGATCTTAATATTAGCATAATTTCAATGCAGGATCTATGATTTGGGACTTGCATTTTAGTTGGAATCAAGGGGCATTTGTTAGTGCGTACTCATGAACTGACCTGGCCATAGATTTCACTTTCCGCTTCTTTTACTCGGGTTCCACGCACGCAGAACACAGGACAGCACTCGGCGCTACGTCACAGCCACGCCTTTCCAACAACGTTGCGTACCAGGACCGACACCGACACCGACAGTTCAGTGTAACGAACAGCTTGCAGGAACATCTTTGCAGCCTAGCGGTCACCTGAACAGTTCTTAATAGTCAAAGTTTGCAGCAGGAATTTGGTTATTTGAAAGTCCTCATACGTATACGTAGGTAGAGGACCATAATACTCAAACAGACAGCATTTGGATTATGAAATACTACTTCTAATTGTAAGTACTATTATTGAAAAGAAATCATATTTAATAACTTTAGTAGTTTTTAAATTATCAACATTCTAAAAACTCAAAAAGAATTGTGATTTTTCTTGCAATCTTCCGATGGCATGCATTCTGTATCACAATATTTTCTGATTACGTCTTATTTACAGCCATTATTTCATTTTGTATTACAATTAAAATAATTTAGGGTCGAAACCAAACAATCCGTTTTTGTTCTCCAAATTTATGTTTATTTACGAACTAGTTTTCGGCTTATTAGGCCATCTTGAGATAAACATTTGACAGACGTCGGCAAAAACGCTAGTACTTATATTACAAATATATTAAATAAAGATACAACACACCAAAACTTTAGTTCTTTGCTTTAGCTTTGTTAAATTAGTCTCTCGCTGTGTGCGCATGGTAGCCGTGTCCTTTCAATACATGATCTGCAAAGGTGGAGTCTGACCTCTGTAACCTGCAGCTGCATTCGTGTTCAGTCAGCCTGGTTTCTGTAGTCATTCTGTAAACTTCACTATTACTGAATATGTCTCTTGTATCTTTGCTGTTGAATAAGATGTGAGATGCAGTGTCTCTTAAATAAAAGGAAGTTTTATATTTGTAGGATTTTAGATTTTACCTAATTTGGTGGATATAATCTAATCCAATCTGTACAACTAATATAAAGACAACCTCTTTGCAAACATATCAGTGACACTGCTTAGGACTGTCTATGTTTTGGCACATTATATGGTTCGATTATCTAATTTAGTACTTTTTTAGTTTATAATTCCTCCAAAATCCAATCTGCACTCTAGGCTTCTTGTTTGATGTTCCTGCGCAACACTTAGCGCTATGCGTCTTATCCTTGTAAAATAAACACTGGTTTTTACTCCCCATACCTATTTTGTAACATTCATCGAACGTTCGTTCATTTCTTCCGCTGAATAAATACTTTATACTTGTGTGTATAGGTCGCTGTTCTATTTTGTCACAATTTTTAGACGTGTCTTTCTGATGTGACTACCAGGCACTTTTATGAGTAATGGGAGATTCTGGGTACTCTGACCACCTGGACGCCAATGTGGCAACGTAGGAATGACGCCATCCAAAATGGCGTCCGAGGTTCGAATCCTCTCTCGGGCATGGATGTGTGTGTTGTCCTCAGGACCACGACCGCATCTTCCCCCTTCACCTAAAGATAATTGAAATCAGTGGGTCAGGTTATTTGTGGTTGATCGTACAGGTAAGTGATATCTCCACTGGTAGGTCATAATATCAGTTCTTTTACTGCTGCAGACGCCGTTTCCTTGCGCGTCTTGATAACTACAGGATTATCGTTTGATCTGCCTAAGTGACTGCGACTTTAACATACAACCTCTCTCTCATCTTGCTCTGATTATTAACCCCTCTAGCGTGACGCTGCCTTCTACCTGACAACACCTGCGGCGTGACTCCTATTGCACATGTCCCACCAGTGCTGTAAATGCTATATCTAATGAGGTTGTAGAAAATCATTCTGCAAAAGATAGCCTTAACACTTCAAAGTATAAGGATTTAATAGGCCAAATCACTTTAGGCACAAAGAGCTTCAAACAAGCTATAAAAATTAATTGCCTACAAGATCTTTTTTTTTTTTTTTTTTTTTTTTTTTTTTTTTTTTTTTTTTTTTTTTTTTTACATGGAGAATTCTCAAAGGATAGCAGAATACCCAATGCATCAGAAGACAATAATAACTTGTCTTCCTTATTATAACCATATATCAAAATTTATAGAATTTCATCTTCAGTCAGTCCAGTTACTGCGCACAACTTTCGAAAATCGACACGCATATAAAGACAGAAACGTTCATATAATTGTAGTCCATGCTAATAATTTAATGTAAACTCTGTCAACATGAAGCTGAGAAATGCATGGCATTGCCATCTCGCATCCGTACTAAAACTTGTGTCGGCAGAACTGAAAATGGATTAAAAAACGCGGATGTCATATGCCGTCGCACACGCTTGAGGGATTAATTAAGCTATATAGTTGAAAATTTTTGAATAAATAGATTAGTTTAATCTTAAAATTTAATAGAATTAGTATTTTATTAGGAGTTAGTTGTTCATCGATGATAATTCGCATGAATCTTCTATGACAAAAGTCCCTCGAGACTTTGATTTTCTGTTTCTTTGTTGGTACCCAATCAAAATACTTCCTGTTTCATGCATAACGGACGCGATTAAAATGATTACGTTTGAGGGAGCTGCTGCAGCGAATTTTCAATGTAGTGCGTCTACCATACTGGTGTACAGGGATCGACATGCAGGCATGGGATAAGAACGGAAGCGGTGTGTATCCTACGCGAGAGCGGAATTGCGAATAGTGGAATATGACAATGTTATTAACAAATGCGTCTAAACACGATCACTATCAAGTCACTCATTGATCATTTCGGCGCAATTATAGAAGGAAGCAAATGGAAAGCTGAAGGTCTAAATTTAACCTGTAAGAAATCTTCCACGCAGGAGGACGATACAAACGTACCATCATTTGATCAACGCACTAACTCCGAAATGGAGGTCATACTAATACGTAGGCCTATTTACAGTGTATAGAAGCAGCTGAGAGAGCTGAATACAAAAAAAGTCAACTGGTCCGGGTGGAATGCCAGTTCAGTTTTACAAAGAGTATTCAGCGGCATTGACCCCTTATTTGTCGCGAATCTTTAATTCAGCGCAAAGTTCATAGTGCATGGAAAAAAGCACAGGTGACATCCGTTTACAAGAAAGGTAAAAGAACTGACCCACATAATTACAGGCCAATGTCGTTGACTGCAGTTCCCTGTAGAATTTTGGAGCATATTCTCAGCTCGAGTATAGTAAATTTCCTTGAGACGGGAAAGCTTCTTTCTGTGAATCAGCACTGGTTTAGGAAACATCGTTCATGTGAAACTCAGCTTGCCCTTTTCTCACATGACATCTTGCCAGCCATGGATGAAGAGCAACAGGCGGATTGTGGTTTTCTCGACTTCAAGAAGGCGTTTGATGCGGTGCCAAACTGCAGACTGCTAACGAAAATACGAGCTTATGGAATAGGTTCACAGACTTGTGACTGGCTGGAAGACTTCCTAAGTAATAGAACGCAGTACGTTGTTCTCGACGGCGAGTGTTCATCAGAGACGAGTGTATCGTCAGGCGTGCCCCATGGGAGTGTGGTAGGACAGCTATTATTTTCTATCTATACAAATGATCTGATGGGCAGAGTAACTTGTAATTTGCGGCTATTTGCTGATGATGCTGTGGTGTATGGGAGGGTGTCGTCATTAAGTTACAGTAATAGCATACAGAATGACTTAGACCCAATTTCTAGTTGATGTCAAGAATGGCAGCTAGCTCTAAATATAGAAACATGTTAGGTGATGCACATGAGTAGGAAAAACAATCCCATAATGTTCTAAAACGCCATTAGTAGTGAGCTTCTTGAAGCCGTTGCGTATTTCAAGTACCTAGGTGAAACGTTGCAGAGCGATATGAAATTGAACAAAGATGTAAGGATAGTTGTGAGGAAGGTGAACTGCCGACTTCGGTTTATTGGGAGAAGTTTGGGAAGATGTACTTCATCACATCGCGTGTAAAAAGCTTGTACGATCACGTCTTGAACATTGCTCAGGTGTTTGGGACCGGTAGCTGATCTGTTTAAAGGAAGTCACGGAAGCAGCTCAGAGGCAGATGCTCCGGCAACTCTAATGAGATGCGCTGGAGAAAAGAAGACGTTCCTTTCGAGAAATTCTGATGAGGAAATTTAGAGGGTCGGAATCTGAAGCTGATTGTAGAACGATCATCCTGCCGCCAACATACATTTCTAATAAAGATCACAAAGACAAGATAAGAGAAATTTCTCCTCGTTATATTCGGGAGTGGAAAAGGAAAAGAAGTGCCTCGTAGTGGTACAGTGTACCCTTCGCCATGCACCTTACAGTGGACTGCGGAGTATATATGTAGATATTGATGAACATGCTGTTAGTGATTTTTTGGCTTCCAAAGGACAAATACTTGGGTATACTTTGGAGGATGAAGAATGTTCGTCGAAGCATGTCCATCGGAAACTGCCATAGTGGATCGTGGTGTCCCTAGCAGCGTGCTAGATGCGATAGCACTCTACACCCTGTTCTTAACGCAGGCGTAAGGCCAATTCAAGTGGGAGACACTCGATCTCCCGGCCTATAGCCGTGACCTCTCTCTATGCGACTATCACGCTTTCTGACGCTTAATGTGGCCCAGAAGTGGTGAGGACTGGTGCCAGATACTGTGCAACAGGCTGTGGGCTGCGGGATGATCGCCTCAGTGCTTACGTCTAAATTGACTGACTGGAATATCTATTCTCTACTGTATGGCTACAAAGGGGAAACATTTTGATTGCCATTTCTAACGAAAAAGTAATAAAAATGACCTCTGTTAACACTGTTGTATTTGTTTTTTGGATTATTTGTGCTGTAAGATAGGAAATGAAGTAAGTCACACCAGAATGTAAATGAAGAAAGGCTGTCGACTACTACTAAATGGGACCGGTGCAGTGTGGGTATAACGAAAATGCAGCACATGATGGCCTATGAAGTGTACACTGCCGCATTATGATGTATCCTAATAACTTCTTTGTACCTTCTTTTCTCACAATGATGACATGTAAGGGATAATGCACACAGAACAATTCTAGTCTGATGTTGGAGATTAGATTAGATTAGATTTGTTGGTTCGTTCCACAGATCCGTGTTGAGGTGCTACTCGTAGAACATTTCAATTTAAAAATTCGTCAGTGGAGTAGAGGTAGTTGGCCACTATAAAGTCTTTTAGGCTTCTCTTAAACTGATCTTTATTTGTAGCAAAATTTTTGTGGTTGTTGGTAAATTATTGAAAATGTGTGTTCCTGAGTACTGGACCCCCTTTTGAACTAAAGTAGGTGCTTTTAAGTCCTTGTGTAGATAGTTTTTGTTCCTAGTATTGTAGGTATGAACTGAGCTGTTTGTTGGCAAACAGCTCAGTATCATTAAGGAATACGTATACTGAGAGGCAGTAGTTAATATAGCCAGTTCTTTTAAGACGCTTCTGCAGGACGTCAGTGAATTTTCACCACAAATAATACTTATTACACGCTTTTGAACTCTGAAAGTTTTGATTGACTTGAAGAGTTACCCCAAAATATTATACCATATGACATTATAGAATGAAAGTAGGCAAAGTGTGCAAGCTTTTTTATTTTTATGACTCCTATGTCTGATGCCACTCGTATTGCAAATATAGATTTGTTAAGTCCTTTCTGCAGTTCTGTGGTGTGCTACTGTGAGATTACCGCCCAATAGAAATACTGGTAATTAATAGCATTTGCTAATTAAACAGTATGAAGTTCACTGCAAACATTGACCATGCCAATCCACTAAATGTTACACAATTTTAATCTTATTAATTAAGGTAGCAATGTATGTACACAGTTGGGTGACAACATTTATAGTTAGGCCATAGGTAGAAATTCTCCACGTTGAGATTTGCTGTGTGCTTGTAGCTGACGGGAGGCCAGCGAGCAGGCCGATGTTGGTGGCTTGTTCCAACTTAGGATTTTACAGTTCGTTTCCGGTGAGGGGAGAGAGGGACAATGGCGAGTGCCAGGCACAGTGCAGTGCACAAATATTGTAATACTACTGGCATTGGAAGTAATACGATGCAGTTAGGAACCTTTAAGGCCCTCATTACAAAATAGCCTGTTGATAAATAAACAATACATTAGCTGATATAGTCACATCTAACGTAATATGTTTAATTGACAATGAAAAGTAATAAATTACCAACGAAGACAAGACAGTTACACAACTAGCATGGCAATGTTTGTTTATAAAAATAATATATTAACTATTTCTCATTTTATTTTCAATTAATCTTTTGTATTTTATCTTGAAGTATTCAGTTAAATCACTTATCTGTGGTATAAGAAATTGCACAATTATGATAAACAGTACAAAGGATGTTTATATTAATATAAAAACGTAAGAAAATATTTGTTTAATGTGTAGTGTAATTATTTTGATTTTAAGTAAAGTTTTAGAAATGTATTGGCTGAGCGCTGTACGTTGGCAAATCGGTTACAACAGCTTACATGGGGAAGTTGATGACGTAGGGGAAAAAACCCCGGCAGTTCAGTTTTGGCACGAGCGCGCACGAGGGCAGGAAGTGAGGACTCCAGACCACGTGGTGTGGCTGGCCTGGCGGCGTCGCTCTGCCTCAGTCGGCATGTGGATCTCGAGGTGGTGACTTGAGTTTTGTGTGTGGCAATCGCCACGTGTGGTTGCTCGTCGTAGACTGCACCAAGTTAAATCGAGTGCTACTGTGTGTTTGTGAATAATTAGCCGGTGCAACAAGGTGTGCATCACATTAAATTAAAGTGACTGTGATTTGTTAATGTAACAAGTGTCGTCGCATAGGCATGAACATAAACGGTGTTTGAGACAGCCACGTGGTGTGAAATCAATTCGCGACAAATATTCATTTTGTCTGGGGGCTCACGAGCTATAACTTTATTTGGTACATTTACCGACGTACAGGCGCGACAGCCACAGGGTTCAAGTATTGTGAAATAAACAACATAAAGTGAACTTTCACGTGATTTCTAAAATAGTAGTTAGTACACCCTTTTCTCTCGTGAACTTGAACTTATTATGAATTTGTTTTGTTAATCATATGCAGGGAAGGAAAGCTGCGAACGTGTGATATCATCCCCTAGAAAACGAGTCAAACAGTCGCAATAACAGTTCCAGTGTTTTTGCATGTTTAGGAATTTGGTTCGCAGCTGGTGGTTGTGAGTTTCAAAAATTAATCTTTCCCTATTTTAAACTCTCACCCCGACCTTCACCCTCGCACTACTCCCAACTAAATTTACTATCAAGCTGTACTCCCTCGGGCATCGTGTTGGAGTTTTTCTTATAGTAGATTACTATAAGGAGTTTGTAAGAGTAAGGATGGATGATCGTATCAGTTTGGTCCGTTAGATTCACAAACATTTAAATACACCCAGCAGAATGATTTCTATGCAATAAATAGACCGCGGATTTTTAGGTCGTAACAAGAGCATTTCAGGCGCCTGAAATAGGCTCATTCATTACCTTATTAATGACAAATAAAATCTAAAATCGGTCCCAAAAGGTATTCGTCGGGGGAAATAACTTTAATGCGAAATACTTAGAATTTAGCCGCGCGGGAGTAGCCGAGCGGTCTGGAGCGCCACGTTACGGATCGCGCGACCTCCCACGTCGGAGGTTCGAATCCTCCCTCGGGCATGGAAGTTTGTGTAGAAGTTAGTTCACAAGTAGTTTGTAAGTTTGGGTACTGATGATCCCGCAGTTAAGTCCCATAAGCTTGACAAACTAAGAATTTATTGATAAGAAAATTACAGTAAGGAAAATGAAAACGTGCACAGTTGAACAACACAGCAAATAATGTTCAAAGATAATAATATAAAGCAGATCTCATGCCATATTTTGAAATGCACGTAATATATAATTTAATAAACGCTGAATAAATCAGTGATTTCACACATTCAGACCATTGTCACCTGTACAGTAAATGAGTGAGATCTTTTTTGGTTTTTCCAGGAAAAAGCTAATGCACTCGTTGATTAGTATTAATTCCTACGCCGAAAATGAACTTTCCTACATCAGTGGATGTGACAGGCACGTAACTCTCCTTCTGCAGAAGTTGGGCAGGAATGCTGCATTCAACGGAACTGGATTTTCCCGTTAAAATGTGGACACTGCCAGGCAAAGGTCATTTAGGCCGGAGTTGTTCTAGAAATCCTGCAGCATTTCTCCCTTACTCTTTCAACCAATTAACACGGCAATTCATTTATTTTCTTTTCTACTTCCACCAGCAAATCAATGTTCTCGTAGACAGGACAGTCGTCGCCATAAATATGTAGTGCGCTCTAATATAAGCTAAGTCCAGTTGAACAGAAGGATGATTTAGTAATTCGGCTGTGTAAGGTACAAAAGCAGCAGGCTCCGGTAGATTTGGAGTTTTCTTCTGGACTGCTGGAACGTATATACTGTAATATTCTGCTGTGCTATCCACGTGCACCAGCGGTTAATAATAGGCTCAGGTGGCACGTGAACATCTGGAAATTCTTCTTTGTATGCCCACACCCTTAACTGTGCCCTAACAAAAAATTTTCTTTACTTGGGGATTAATAAATACAGAACTCAAGTCTTACTTGCTGCGCTACACTGTTGATACCATGTGCTACACAAGTTACATGCACCATCAAAGGGTAGAACACGTGGAGTAAATGAAACGCTGCAACAACATGTGCAGCGGCATCTGACAAAGTCAGAAGAACTTTATTTTCATATATGCCATTTGAATGTAGCATCTTCAACCCACACTTGAAAAGGTGTGCGATTGTTTGTTGGTGGATTAATTGTTTTGAACAAACCATATAAGCACGGCATGTCACATCTGGGACCAACTTGCTAAAAATCAGATTTTCAATGTGCCCGCCGCGATTGTCGTTGAAACTACAGAAATGCATATGGGAAAACTCCCCAATATATTTTCGAATTGAAACTTCCTGGCAGATTAAAATTGTGTGCTGGAACCGGGACCTTTGCCTTTTGCGGGCAGCGCTCTACCGACTGAGCTATCCCGACACGACTCACGATGCCGGCTCACGACTTTACTTCCGCCAGTACCTCGCCTCCTTCTATTGTCGAATTAGTTGTTGTGCATCCGTATAACTTGTGTTTATATATTTTTCCGCAACTTTGATTGAATCTGCCGGTGTTGACCGATGGCAGTTTTTTTTCCAAACATTGACTTCAAAGCTTCTATAATTAATCCTTCGAAACACGTAAAATGTCTAGGAAATAGAAAAAATAGCTGCCTTATAGTATTTCAAAGCTGAACTAGGCAAGCACAGGCCTTAACGTCAAATATAGGTCCATTTAGGTGCAATTGAATTAGCAGCTTCGGTTTTAATTAGTATTAAACTTGTAAGTACAAGTATATTTGCAGTTAGGAAGTCAAGGAAAAAGTAGGTTTTTACCTAAGTATCCGGGGTCTAGGAAATGGAAGAAATCGGTGCATTTCAGAATTTTAAATCTGAAATACGGAATCATAGGCGTTAACGTCGAAATATGTTATTTAAGGTGCCATAATATTAGCAGCTTCGGTTTTAATTAATATGAAACGTATACAAATATAGTTGCAGCTAGGATCTCAAGGAAAACATAGGATTTAACCTAGAGATCTTGGGATAACTAATAAATATGACGGTGTAAGAATTGATTATGTCAGTGTAGCCTATACTGCTCCCGACAAATGTTTGGCATGTTGTCTAATAATAATTGATATATTATTCTAGCATGATCTGTAGTTATTAATCGTCTGTTGCCCGCTATTGAGTCCTCACTGAATTGGTCTTCATTAATATTCCGATTTGTTTAATTTTCACACAAAAAATCCTGGCTAGTGAGTACGACAAAGCTCCGAAATGAGAAACAACTTTAATAAAATGCAGGTGTTCAGGTTGTGGTTCATCATTTGTTAGTATCGTTCATAGACATTTAAATCCTCAGAAAGAGTACTGTCAATTAAAGTAACAGACCTCACCGCTGCCGTCAGTGATCGGGCTATCTAGTTCTTTATCATACCTTCAATTTAACACTGTATTATCGATCGCTTTTGTTCTCTGTGACAGGTTACGGCAGCCCCTAGCGGACCTTCTTGCCGTAGGCCGCTACTGACATGTGGGCTGCCTACAGACAGGCGACAGTAGCGACTCCTGTTGTGGTCCCCTCTGTGACAGAGGTGCTACTCGTTATTTTTCACATGAGCAATACTGCCAGAGGGGAAAGAAGTGGAAAGTGACAGATAAAAATCCCAGGACCTGGCGGGGATCGAACCTGCGACCTTCGGATTTAAAATGTTCAAGTGTTTGTAAATGTATCGGACCAAACTGCGTGGTCATCAGTCCGTAGCTTACAAACTACTTAAACCTAGGTAAACTAACGTAAGGATAACACACACATCCATGCCCCAGGGAGGACTCGAACCTCCACGGCGAGCAACCGCGTGCTCCGCAGCGAGACGCTTTAGACCGCTCGGCTACTCCACCGCGGCCCTTCGGATTTACAGTCTGGCACTCTAACGCTGTGCAACCGACAGTATCGATAATTAATTATTTGTACAGTACCGATGTCTAATATATGAGCCTCATATTTGAGTATATCCTTGGTTATGGTTTATAGTATAATTAACATTTCGGGTATTGTATTAACACACGTCTTTGCTTAGGATATTGTCATTAATTTGGAAACATAAATGACATATAAGAAGCAACATTAAAACAAATTCGGTTTCACTCTTAAGCTAAGGAGAATAATGTAAGATTAATGACGAAAAGAAGAATAATCATGAGATCAGGAACACTAACACGATTATTTGACAAATGCATACTACCACATGACACTTTTACGAACATATTGGCATGCATATTTCACTTTTTTTTCTTTACATTCTTAACGTGAAACGTACTGCTGTTTGCAGGCTTTGCAGTGCGCGATTCAGATACGTGTCACCTTCTTCTAGAAGTTCGGTTCAAAACAGAGATATCACTAGTATATCCCATTCTTCCACTGAAGGCCTATAACGAATAAGATTGTAAAACTCAAGAAGCGGGTATATGTCAAGGCGGTATCTCCTTCTAGCAAAGAGAGAAACACGTTTCAGATCTTCAAATACTTTTAATTAATTATTATACTTTTATTAATTATTCAGAACATAATTTTGCTTATGTTCCAGTATACGTTCAAGGACTTTTATCTTTTCGTGTCTTTCCTTTATAACCTTTCACCGGAGTTTGAGTAACTCTTTTGATCCATTCGCTTGTAGTTCCTGTTTACAACTTTTTTTTTAAACTATCGGTTTATAAAGATGATCTCTCAAAACCAAATATTTATTTAAAGGCGTCCTCATCTCGATTTTCAGGGCCTAACACTGAAGAAAATTTTTTGGCTGAGGAATGCATGTTTAGCCAGGCCTGTCCCGGTTCTACTTTCCGTCAGTGAGTTTGCTGCAATCACATATGACGCTCCATAATCTGAATATTCGTTTAATTTTCTCAGTTACGGATGTTATTCATTTCAAACTTACGTTGATCGTAGTTAAGTTTTGTTAATAGTTTATGTCAGTATTTTTAATATTCCCCTCAAAATGAATCATAAATGTAGCATTAAAACACTAGTATTTACAAATTATGTGAAAAAGTCGATTGTTTAAATCCTTTAATTCCTATAATTCTCAGCTATAACATTTCATTTCCGATTTCGCATTCGGGCCAAAATTAACATTTGTGAATTAACTATGGAAAAAATAATAAAAACAGTTACGAAATGAAAATGTCAGGTCTCTGTACCTGAACAGAAATCAGCACACGCCCATCTATGTTGTGTCTTTTGAAACCGATGGTAGCGGTGTAAAGATAAATCAACGCGATAGCAAAAAAGCGAAACTACAACACACTCACCATAGTAAAAAAAAAAAAAAAAAAAAAAAAAAAAAAAAAAAAAAAAAAAAAAAAAGTGTGCATGATAATTTGTCAAGAACTCCTGAAGTGATATGACGCAGTTAAATGCCTCAAGCTTATAAAGTCCTTTATATAAATTTTTAAGTATTCGTTTATATTCATCATTTTTCAAAGAGTTTCTGCACGCAACTGTTGTTTTAAACGTTAAATACTACAGTGCTTATGTGAATACCATACAGTCAGAATGTAGTTATCAAATGTATTTTCATCCAGTAATCCGACACATAATGGCTCGTTTATATAACTCTTTTTTTCGTGTACAGTGTTCCAGTTATCTTGACAACCAAAAATATCCCTATAACAACAACAGCTATTGTGAAACGACTTTCACCGTTATCGTTGTAAGGCAGGGACTCATGAAACAAAAAATTTTGAAACATTCTAAAACGAAATTTTATGTGATCCTTAACACAAACTCATGTGTTTTTAAATTGACACCCTACATTATTTCATCCACAATCTACAACATGATAAATCACATAAACAATGGAACAATGGCGTTGGCCGCGCGGGATTAGCCGAGCGGTCTGGAACGCCACGTTACGGATCGCGCGGCCTCCCGTGTCGGGCATGGATGTGTGTGTGTTGTCCTTAGGTTAGTTTAACGTAGTTTAAATGTTTTGTAACACTGCCAGAGGTGAAAGAAGTGGAAAGTGACAGATAAAAATCCTAATACCTGACGGGGATTGAACTAACGACCTTTGGATTTGTAGTCTGGCACTCTACCACTGTGCAACCGAGCAGAAATCTACGAAACACAATGAAATTAGAGCTGAAATACTTTTCATATCGAAAATCGTACTTCTTGTTTAGTCACATTATTGCGAGAAATGTGTCTTACCACTCAAGACCAAATAACGTCATACACTTCTTTGCTAACAATACATTACTAACTTAAGCATTGAAATATGTAGTATTGTGTTGTGCACAAGACAGAAATTAAGAATCAAAACGAATCGCAGACAGTAGTCTGCTTATGATTTGGAGTATATAAGATGGCGAACGTTTTTAATCCTCCGTTATTTCTTCTTTAAGACCGTCGTGTGTGTTTCAACAGGTTAATCTGCAAAATTATTACATGAATTTCAGGTGGTTTTCACAGGTACTTTGAATGTTTCACGGGGCTGCATACTGGCCTTCTTTCATCTGTCATCACGATATTAATGTCGTATTTGTCTGCCTGTTAGTATGAAACACTAGTCTCCTGAACTGCGGTTTACGCGGTTTGGATCAACTTACATGTATAGTTTCATAAATAACGGAACGTGAAGAAATAAGATATCCCAATTCAAAATTATCCCTAAAGCACACTAAACTCCGTCTGAGTATCACTGTATAAATACGCAATAATGTACCGTTAAATATTTAGGCAACTACATGTTTTTAGAAACTCGGACAGAAATGTTTCCTCAATTACGTTAACGGCCTATTTCTTTTTCACTTTTAATTATCGTTAAGTGCTGTAGGCTTTCCTCTCGGCTCAGAGGCACTTTTTAGCTTCTTGCACGGAATAAAAAGACGGGGCTCATTCTTCAGATGAACAGCTCTTCGGGTTAAGTGAAATGTTCTTCCAGTTTTTCAACCTATTAAAGTTACCATGTCACATTGTACGCAGCACTGTATGTCTCCAAATTCCGTGTAAAATGGTTATAATTGAATTATCTTGCGTTATCGAATAATTTAGATAGTCAGGTTGAGAGGAGGTGGTCATTTTTCTGTCTTTCATTTCTCTAATTTCTCGGCTCCTGAGGCTCTTAATTAATTTTAATTACTTAATTATGATGTGAAATTAATTTATTTTTCATGTTTCCTGACTTGTATATTCTGTTACTAGCTGAAAACCCGGCGTTGCCCGGGTATTTATTAATTTATTCCTGCCATTTTTCAGGTCTGTATGTCTGTAAAATCTCCTGGGAATACAAATGGTAGTAAAGGAGTAATAGCTTAAAACTTGGTGGCCGAGCGGTCTGCGGCGTCCCAGTCACGGTCTGCATGGCCGCTGCGGTCGGGGGTTCGAAGACCCCGAGGGCATGGATGTTTGTGCCGTCTTTAGTATAAGCTAGTTCACAAATAGTTTGTAAGTTTAGGGACTGATGATCCCATAGTCAAGTCCCATAAGTTCTACAAACGTTTGAACATTTAAAACTTGTTGAGTGATGGAGCGGTTTTTCATGACCGTTACTGTTTATGTGCTCATATCTCATGAACTACGTGTCATACTGTGATACTATTTAGAAGGTAAACTCGACTATATGCGTGTATACTGGCTGTAAAATTTCTTGCGGCTACAATTTGTACTTTAGAAATTATAAATTGTAACGTCACACCAAAAGCCGTAATTTTTGTCCATGAACCGCGGAACGTTACTGTTTATGTGCTCATATCTCATGAACTTCGTGTCGTACTGTGATGCAATTTAGAAGGTACATTCAACGATATGCGTGTATACTGCCTAAAATTTACTGCGGCTACAATTCGTAGTGTAGAAATTATAAATTGTAACGTCACACCGAAGGCCGTAGTTTTAGTCGATGAACAGCGGAAAAGTAGTAAGCGAGAAACTTTTTTCTTGTTTTTTGATATGGTTGTCAGCGAGTAAAAGTTTAATAAAGGTTTTAAATTATATATGAAATTTGTTGCAGGTCGCTAAGTACTGTTATTCTCAGATAGTGTATTTATAAAGTCTCGTCCTATTATGTGGCAGTTACTTGCAACTCCTATTGTTTATGGCGTTATATCTCCTGAACCATATGTCGTATGTAATTCGTACTCCTGCATCAATTCTTGTCTCACGTAAGGAATGTGTGTACCAAATTTGGTTGAAATTGGTCCATTAGTTTTGGAGAAAATGAGCAGCATTGTCGCTAAATGCAGCAATATTCACGCATCTCATTGTTTATGACGTCATATCTCGTGAACTGTGTATCATACGTGATTCTAACACTTACGGCGACCGTCCTCATGCATTGAAGCTTACGTGTACAAAATTTCATAAAGATTGGAACAAAACTGAAGATTTGTATGCAACACGTACAAATATATGGACACACTGCTTTACATATTAGACTAGCTGACAACCCGGCGTTGCCCGGGTATTTATTTATTTATTCCCGCTATTTTTCTGATATATATTGATTTGCATAAGGGGTGGATATCTGTAAAATCTCTTGTGAATACAATTAGTAGTAAAGAAGTAATAGATTAAAACTTTGTGCGTGATGGGGCAGTTTTCCATTAACATTACTGTTTATGTGGTAATATTTCATGAACTACGTGTCGTACTGTGGTACCATTTAGAAGGTACTCTCAAATATATGCGTGTGTATGTATAATTTCCTGCTGCTACAATTTGTAGTGTAGAAATTATCAATTGTAACGTCAAAGCGAAAGTCGTAGTTTAAGTCCATGAACAGTGGAACGTTCCTGTTTACGTGCTCATATCTCATGAATTACGTGTCGGAATGTGATACAATTTAGAAGCTACATTCTACTGTATATCTGTATACTGTCTGTAAAATTTCCTGTCGCTACAATTTGTAGTGTTCCAATTATAAATTGTAACGTCATTCCCAGAGCCGTAGTTTTACTCCATAAACTGCGAAAAAGCAGTAAACGAGAAAGTTTTTTCCTTTCATCATTTTACTATGGTTGCCAGCGAGAAAAAGTTTAATAAGAGTTTGAAATTATGTTTAAAGTTTGTTACAAGTCGCTAAGTACTGTCATTCTGATACAGTGTATTTAGAAAGTCTCGCCGCATTATATGGCATTTTTTGCGATTTCTATTGGTGATGACGTAATACCTTTTGAACCAAGGGCCGTATGTGATTTTTAACCATGTAGAAATCGTTACTTCACGTTAAGGAACGTGTGTACCAAATTTGGTTGAAATCGGTCCAATGGTTTAGGAGAAAATGAGCAGTATTGTCGCAAAATCCAGCAGTTTTTCGCGCATTTCATTGTTTATGGCGTCATATCTCGTGAACTATATATCGTATGTGATTCTTACACTTATGGCGACCGTCCTCATGGATTGAAGCTTACGCGTGCAAAATGTCATAAAGATTAGAACAAAACTGTAGATTTTTATGCAACACGTACAAATATATGGTTACTCTGCCTTATACATTAGATTCATAGGGAGCATTGCACTGGGATTCAGGTGTATTGGTTTGTTTATTTGTTTACTTTACTTGATGTTTGCTTCTGATTGCAGTTGTTTCCTTACCTTCGAGTAGGCGTTGGCTTTGCGCTCCTGGGTTGCCCTCACTAGCAGCGGAGATCACAAGGCCGTCTCCTTTGGGCGTTTCGCGGCAGGTTAGCCATCTGGGCATGCAGCAGTGGAGGAGAGAGTCCGCTTTCGCAGGCGCCTGTTACCTGTGATTCCAGGGCGGTGCTCGCACCGTGTGTAAACAGTTAGAGCGTCAGCCGCCTGTCTGGGCGCCTCGCCGTTTCTTTGGCCGCCTTGCTGGAGAGAAAAAAACATTTGATGATTCCAGGACGGCCCTCTATCTTTCTGTCCCATAACTGTCAGTAGTAGGTAGCAGAGTTTACAATTTAATAAAAGGCTGGACGCTAGGAATGGGAAAAACCGACCGGTTAAAACCGATACCGGTATTTTAGTTTTGAATAACCGGTTTTTTTCGGTATTTATTTGGTGTCGCTTGTAACCGGTCTTTTTAGGTATTGCCAAGAACCGGGTAGAAAAAACCGGTACAACTAATTCCTGTAGTAGTGCTTCAAAATGTGTTTTTTCTAAATAATTGTGAGTAAGGCGGACAGCCGACTTCGGTTTATTGGGAGAATTTTGGGAAGTTGTACTTCACCGGTAAAGGAGACCGCGTATAGAACGCTTGTACGACCACGTCTTGAGTATTGCTCAAGTGTTTGGGACCTGCAGTAGATCAGTTTAAAGGAAGACATAGAAGCGGTTCAGAGGCGAGCAGCTAGATTTGTTACCGGTAGGTTCGACCAATGCGCGAGTGTCACGGAAATGCTCCGGCAACTCAATTTGGGATCGCTGGAGGAAACACGACGTTCTTTTCGTGAATTTCTGTTGAGTAAATTTAGAGGGCCGGAATTTGAACCTGAGTGTAGTACGATCTTTCTGCCGCCTACTTACATTTCGCGTAAAGATCACAAAGACAAGATAAGAGAAATCAGGGCTCGTACGGAGGCATATAGGCATTCTTTTTTTTCCTCGTTCAATTTCGGAGTGGAATAGGAAATCAAATGCCTAGTAGTGGTACAGTGTACCCTCCGCCACGCACCTTACGGTGAATTGCGGAGTATCTATGTAGATGTAGAAAAAATTAAAACTAGTAAACCCTAATATTTAGGGCAATTCCTAAAATTTCCACTGCTGTGAAATATTAGGTCATTGCAGTAACTAAGAAAAGCGATCAATGATAATTTAAGAACAATCCTGGCAGTCAGAAACGTGCAACAAACGCGTGGCATAAGAACTTCAATACTGGTGCAGCTGTTGAGGCATCGATGCACCTGTTGCCGTGTGGCGTGGCCTATTAGACGACGCGCGTGCACCGCCAGTGTACGAGACTTGCCTCCGTCTGGTCATGCGGCAGTTCCTTGCTGTCGTTGCCGGAAATCGGTTGTGTCTTAAAATTAATGGCACCATCCCGAGTGTGGAGGGTATTTCGCGAAGTACGGGAGCAGTGAGGTACAATGCTCCATTTGCTTTAAAAAGCTGAAAAGGGGTGGAGGTACTACAAAGATGATGTGTCATTTAAGGAGAAAGCATCAAAAATGTTTCTTGGAAGAGAAGGTAAATTCGATTCATATACCTATTAAGTAAGCTTGGAATAATAACTTTCAATGTATTATCATATTGTTATGCTAACAAGTTTTATTAATGTTATTCCTAGAAAGCGAGGGGCTTTTTTAATAACAAATATGAGTTTAGGTGCCTCGCGAGGTAGCCGTGCGGTCTGAGGCTCCATTTTACAGACTGCTCTGCTGCTCCAGTCGGAGGTTCGAGTCCTCCCTCCTCCCTCTGTCATGGGTGTGCATGTTGTGTAAGTTAGTTTAAATAGGTTTTAAGTCTAGGGACCGATGACCTAAGCAGTTACGTCTCATAAGAACTCACACCCATTTGAACATTCTTTGATCATGTGGTACACAACTTTCCTAGTTCAATTTTTGTAAATTTACATTGACAACAATCATATTGTTAGTCGGAACTGTGCCTTTATTTTTCGAATACTTCTGCAGCACTGATTGAAGTTCATTTACTGACTGTAACTTATATGTATATATTGTGTATATAACGAGATATTCGTATGCGCTGGCTCACAAGTCCAACTTACGGAGTGGTTGGCTCAATATTCGCAACTGTAAATCTGTATGCTTCGTATATCGTCATCTACGGCCTCCTGGCTAGTCTTACACACAGTCGAGAAGGCGTAGTATTGGGAGGGGATCTTGCAAAATACGGAAAGACGTAATTTGTCGTAAGTCGTAAATTTACCTAAATTTTAACTAAATTTCGTAAGTTTCGGTTTCAGCCAAAACTAGAAGAACCGAAAATTCGATTACGGTTTTTGTTTTGGCCGCAAAATATGTTTCGGTCGAGCTCTACTGAAAATAATAGCAATAAAGACCGAAAACTGGTTATTTAATAAACCTGTTATCTTGAGCAATTTTTACAGTGCGGTTAAACTGGTGATGAAAAGAACCGGTATAACCTAAAACCGGTTGTTTCAGCAATAACCGCCATCCCTACTGGACACACCACGCCTGTGTCTCTGCTAAGTGAAACCTATCTGGCCCAGCAAAGACACTGTCGGCAAGTATTTGTATAAATAGGCGCCAAGATGTCGGCTAGAGATAATGTGCAGAGAATTTCCTAGTGTTGCTGGGGACTACGTGACTTGGCGAGTGAAATATGTATGTCGGGAAGGAGTCTGCAGAACCGATGGCGGGAAGCTTCGCGATTGGCCGTCTGAGTTATATTTTTTACGTTTTGTTGTACGCAATTCCCGGCCGAGCATTCTGATTGGAGAGGACATTAGTGGGTCAGTGAGATTGGCTTTTTGAGGTGTAAAAGGCGTGGCTGTGTGCTAGGGTAGATTTTTGAGCTCTGGAGAAGCGCGCGTGAAGTGGGACTCTGAAGCGTACCATGGTCGAGTATGTCGCTTCCGCTTTTGGGCGGATCGTATCGTTGCCGACTTAGGTACCGAAGTTGCGGTTTGCGCGGACTTGTGTTTTTCGGAGAGTTGGTTCGCTGGGTACGATCTTGGTCCGACTTAAAATTTGGTGGGTTCGTCGTCTGCGACCACACTACGGTATTTTGTTGTAAACTGATGTTAGATTATAAATCGCCGCACCTCTGCTTGGCGAAGTGATTGCAATTTCGCGGATAGAATCCACAGTTGCTGCTCCAGTCTTCTGACATCGTCACCAGAGTGTCTGGTACAGTATTTGCATGCGCTGCTCCAGTCCTGATTAGGATTCAGGTATTCTGTTCTAATGGGATGTTTATCTACCCACCTTCTTTTCTCCCAAAGTGCAATGAGATAATATTCTATACTTGACTTTTAACGATAGGCTCCTAAATGATATAGCCAGTCATTTGAATTAATTTTCATTTTATACGAGCTTATATTTTATTTTATGATATAGTTGAACATCCAATTTATTAAATTTTTGTGCTATCAGTTTGACACTTGGATACATACTATTGTATTTGGTTATGTTACACAATTTTGTTCTGTCAATATATGTCGTTAATATAATATTCTATCGCCTTATTTCTCTAACCCCAGTCACAATTTTGGAGGGGAAAATAGTTTTTTCTTTTTCACTTGGTAATATTACGGATGATCATATTATCATTTCATAAACAAATTGATTATAGAATTTTATTATTATTATTCAATGTGAAAATCAGGGAAGTACTTGAGTAAATTAAATGCTTGGCTTTGCTCTGGTACGCCACTGTTCAGTTAAGTCAGCAATATATTTCGTATGTTTTGTAAAACATAGTAGCGACCCAAATTATCTTATATATATATATATATATATATATATATATATATATATATATATATATATATATATATATTAGCTTAACGCCCGCTGCTTCGCATGCGTAGGCTGGTTGGCCTGTACCAGTTGTTTCTCCCTCTTAATATAAATTACAATCACAATGATATGTTGTGATACTACTTGTAGCCGCGGCAGAATGGCCGTGCGTATTGTGGCGCCATGGTGCGGTGCACGCTGTTGTTTGCCATAGGGCGTTCGATTCGGACATAGGTGTTTGTGTTGTCCTTAGCATAAGTTAATTTAATTAGTTTGTAAGCCTTACGGACTGATGACCCCGTAGTTAAGTCTCTTAAGATTTACAAACATTTGAACTTTTGATTTTACTGCTTGTAACCCCCTATGGCACCCCTAAATAGTTGAATTTCGAAAAAATACCTCAACATGTGTCTTTTAACTTCCAACAAAGTATGGAAATATTATTTCTTAAATTCTGGGTTCAAAATTGGCTTAGTAGCAACGTATTTTCAAAAAATGTTTCATCACCTAATTTATTATTTTTCTGAAAATTCCGAAACACGTATCTTTTTAATTCTGACCAATAAAACATATACCAGTTTATCAAGATGTAGCTTCAAAATTGCCAAGCAATAGATTTTCGAAAAACATCCCCTCTCCAATTTAACCCCCTTGATGATTGAATTTAGAAAAATACGGAAACACGTATACTTTTTAAACTCTAACGTACAATACAAATACCAATTTTTTCAGTTCTAACTTCAAAATTGTCTTGAGAACAATGTTTTCAAAAAGAATATTTGATCCCCTATTTTACCCATTAGTTGTTGAAGTTCCAAAAATAACGAACCTCGTGTCTTTTTAATCCTGATCAAGAGTCCGTATCCTAAGTTATAGCTTGATATTCGAGTTAACAACAACATATTTTTTAAAATCAATTTTTGCATCCCGTATTTCACCCTTTTATAGATGGAATTTCCAAAAATACCGAAACACATGTCTTTTAAATTCGAACCCGAATCCAAATAAAAAAAAATTTAGTTCTAACTTCAAAATTGGCTAAATAGCAATAGATTTTCAAAAGACGTTTCATCCCTTATTTCGCTCCCTTACGGACGGAATATCGAAAAATCATTTTTTAAATGACGCCTACAGAGTCTAATCAACACCCTCTACAAATTTCAAGTTTCAATCTTCAGTGGTTTGGGCTGGGCGATTATGAGTCAGTCAGTCGGGAAATTGCATTTTATATATACAGATTGAAATTCAAATATAAATATATTTTACTCTGATATCATTTGCATAATTAATTAACAAGATATATCGCAATAAGATCAAGCGTTATTTTCATAAAAATTCACACACACACACACACACACACACACACATATATATATATATATATATATATATATATATATATATATATATATATATATATATATGTGTGTGTGTGTGTGTGTGTGTGTGTGTGTCTGTGAATTTTTATGAAAATAACGCTTGATCTTATTGCGATATATCTTGTTAATTAATTATGCAAATGATATCAGAGTAAAATATATTTATATTTGAATTTCAATCTGTATATATAAAATGCAATTTCCCGACTGACTGACTCATAATCGCCCAGCCCAAACCACTGAAGATATATATATATATATGTGTGTGTGTGTGTGTGTGTGTGTGTGTGTGTGTGTGTGTGTGTGTGTGGCACAAGTCACGCCTGGTCCACAATAGATCTTACAAGGTGACAATATCGCCGATGCAGACACCCTACCATTTTCAAGGCACAACTGCAGAGATGAAACACTGCACACGAAAATGGAATATATCCTTTTTCAAACGGAAACAGGGAAGAAAACACACAGGAACTGAATAAATAACTGCACTACCTCACATACAAAGTTGACAAACGTCTGAACTATCGATTGTGAATATCACTAATCAAAGGGTGAGGCGGCATTCATTCTGATGCTTATTTTCATTGCGCTGGTCCTCATCCTGTGGCACATAGAATGTGCCCTGTGCCCTGTGTGTGGATGTGCCCTGACACTAGTAAGCCTAATACATGGCGGAAAACTATGGTGAATTTGCATTTAAATAATTAGTATAAATTTAACATGCCATTCATTTGTAGTTCTGTGACTTGGCAAGGTGGGGTGTTGAGACAATATTTTCTCCCGGTTGAGAGAATGTATTAACCTTTCTTAGCACCAGACTTGTCGACGGTATCTTGAGATTACTGAGATCTATAATCTTAAGAAAAGTTCATTTGCGATCGTGGCCAAGAAGATTATTTTTCAAAAAAATTAACAACTTCAAAGAATCAAATAAATAATACAGGAATAAGGTAATTATTTGAAACTGCACGAGTCAAGTATTTTTATTACGTTGTTTCACTAATTTTGTTGTTGTTTATATTACAATTTTTTTCCCAAGGTAAATTCTAAGTAAATCTAACTTCACTCAGTGCACATGGTGTTCGGACTTTCTAAGCTTGGAATATTTCTACGGTTGACAACAATTGGGACTATGTACCGAATCAGATCAAATGTATAAATTAATTTAAAAGTGTGGATAAGAATGAAATACAATAACATTAATTTTAAAATAATTATAATTCTGAAAATAATACACTTGTATTATATAATGGACGTATGACTTGTTGTGGAACCCTACTGTAATGCTTCAATTAGTATAATGTCCGAATTTGATTATTAACGTTCATATAGTAATCTTCTGCAAATCTGGGTAGATAAAAGCACAAAAAAGTAATAATCAGGTTTCGAACACAGGCTGTGTCACGTTAGTACTTCAGTTACACTTTCACACGTTGAGGGCAGTTAAAATAAAGCGTCAACTTTCATTTTCTTAGAATGAAGTCGTAATTCTAGGATATGCTGGGACATGTGTGCGTTGCTTTTGGCCCGTCTTCAGCTGAGCGAAGTTAGTGGTCAATCAGGTTGTATAACTATGTGTGTTTCGGCATCAACGTACAGAAAAGTATAAACCCACCTTCAATTAAATTCAAAGGAAGAGTGGTACATTGAGAATGCGACGTGACGTCCACTGTAAAAGCACAGCATAGAGGGTGGAAGAATGACAAGAGTTTACTCAGGACTTTCCTGATAGCAAACTACTTTCCGATATGATAGGGGAAGAAACTGGAGTCTATATGGAAGACATAGTGGATCCAGTATTTGACTCCGAAATTGGGAGAGTAGACTTGAGGCAGAGGCAGAGGTCACATGATATAGCTGAAATACCGTAGGAGTTTCAAAAATCTTTGAACAAAGTACTAAGTGACAATTGAAGTTAGTGTTTAGAAACTAAGAGCCTCACGACCTCCATCTGACTGTAAGAAAAATGTAGACCACACAATTCTGAAAACAGCAAGTTAAAGTTAGAGGGTCACACAAAATGTTTTTTAAGTTAAGGCATCCAAGGTGAGGACAAGAATAAGATTTATAAGAACTGAAGATAAAAGACATGTCTTGGATGACAGTCAGGCATTATAAAGGAAAAGACGTCAGAGAGGTGTTTCTCTCTTTGCTATTCAAGATGCAATTAAGAGTGAAGGAAACTCGACATGGTAAGAGAGATTTGTCAGTGTAGAGAAAACTTTTCAAAGTAATAGTGTGAAACGTATCAAAAATTCTGATTAAAATAGGGTAAGGTATGACATGGGTAAATACAAATCAGATTACGATTAGATGTTAAAAATGTTTGTGAAGATTATGGTACTTAACTTTGGGGTCATCTGTTCCTAAACTACCTTATACTAAAGACAGCACAAACATCCATGCCCGAGGGGGGATTCGAACCCCCGTCGTGAAACGGCCTCGCGTATGGCAGTATAGCGCCTCAATACGCTCGGCCACTCCTCCGCGGCTATTACTACATGTACAGTACCTAATCCTGATGGAAACGGTAATACTCACACACATAGTGTTGAAATGGCATTTGCAAGTACTTGCTTTCGATCGGTGGTAGCATCCATAACTTTTCTTGAAAATGACAAGAACGTATGTAACTACATTTTGCAGGCTGCACTTATCACGCCTCATACTGGTTATCCATTGGGTTAGCAACTCCTTGTTTTTCAAAGGAAATCTGTATAAAGAATAGTTTAATTACAGTTCATATTCCTAGGCTACTTACCCTATGGTTAATACGCTTTGGTACACTATATAAACAACAGTCATTACATTAAAATACACCAAATACATCTGTCCTCTGCCTAGCGTTTGATTGTCGTGAAGTAAACATAATTTTGAAACTTGGTAAATGCTAAAGTTAAGTATAATGAATGTTTATAGAAAAATACACGCTGATACACAACGACCTATATAATTACATCTCTCTTTCTTTGCGTATGATATTCCAACAGTTTTATCACTGCGGTTGCTGCAATTGTACGCCGAACATACACGGGGCTCGATTTACCACTAATAATAGCGCTTACACGTCAGTTTAGATTACAAACAGAAGCGTCTGCTCACGCTGCTGCTTCAAACTGACGTTCTCAAATATGGCGCCCAATTTTGCTTACTGCTGCCACCCAGAGCGTTGTAGCTTGCCTGTAGCCTCTCTATGTTGTTTATATACCTCTTTGGGAGAGCTCGTGCCGCCTGCCAGGAGGCCAAGGATGTGTCCGGTGTGTCGGCGCTTGAGGGTAAGTGGTGGTGGGGACGGCCACTACCTGCTGCCTGCTCTGACCAGTTTTAAAGGCTGTTTCTGACCACAGCGTCATCATGGGACATCTTACGAATGCGCACCCCAGCGCATGTGACCAGGCCCTTACGGAGGTGACCCGTCTGTACTTTTTGTGTTTGGTTGGGCAGACTGTTTAAATAGGACAGGTGACGAACTATGCCAAAAGTAACATCAGCCTTCAATGTTGGCTGGAGAAAAATAGTCTGGACACACACTGCATCCAACAGTCCTAAACGTGTGCCTCCACATCCGACCTACCTCACATGTGCCAATGTTGACCCCAATTGAGCTCGCTGGGGTATTCAGTACCACATCAGGGAATTCTTTGGTGCTGCAGCATAGTGCAGAGACATGCGGCTTTGCAACTCCAAGTGTTTGTTAATTCTGTCTCCCCCCTTCTTCCGTTCCCCCTCCAACCGCGACTTAGAGCCCTAAGTATTACTTTGTTCCTCAAAGCCCGCTTGTGTTATAGTAGTTTCTTTCTGACAGTTTTGAAAGTGTGCGTCATTTTCGCTTTATGTAAGCTTGTAAAAGAATCTTTTCATAACAGCTTTTGTTACAACGATCAAAGAATTCAGAATATGAATTGATGAACGAAGACATACTGCCTGCGAATATGCCCCACTAAAACTGTAATTATAACGTGCTCCACTGACTATGAATGGCTGTACCAACTTCTGGTGTCACATTTCCCCGGTGGCCGAGGAGACTGAGGCACTCTAGTCACGGTCTGCACGGCCACTACGGTCGGGGGTTCGAATCCCCCCTCGGGCATGGATATTTGTGCCGTCCTTAGTATAAGGTAGTTGATAAGTAGTTTGTTAGTTTAGGGACTGATGACCCCGTAGTTAAGTCCCATAAGCTTAACAAACATTTATTATTATTATTTATCACATTTGTGACGGACGACACTTCCTGAATACACGAGTTTCAATGGCACATTGAGTCCCCAAATCCAAAGAATTAACGACAATAATGCGTCGGTGCACTAGGTTTGTGAGCGGCTGAATATTTCAATGCTTAGCAATAGATTATTATGAATTATGAGCGAGATCGAACTCTGGCAGATCACACCCAAATAATAATATCGGCTGCACACAGAGGTGTCTCTAAACCAACTAATCCAGTGTGGCCGCAAATGACGGATCCACCAAATTCTACGTCCACCTGTGGGCATACTCTGCGACGCCACAGCACAAAGCAAATGCGGAAATCCCTCGCTACCGTCAGAGTCCCTTTTCACACGACTGAGCAGTTCTCTGGCCGTCTCCTTAAGTCCACGACGTTCTCACTTAGCAAACCAATCCCAGAGTTCTCCTGATACGCTATCGAATGAAAACTCTAGATCCGATGACGGTCTTCAACCATGACAGCCTAAAATTTTCTCAGATGATAGCAGACCAATCTGAATACGCTACAACGGCCGCGGTGGCCGAGGAGACTGAGGCGCTTCAGTCGCGGTCTACTCGGCCACTACGGTCGGGGGTTCGAATCCCTCCTCGGGCATGGATATTTGTGCCGTCCTAGTTCGTAAGTAGTTCATAAGTAGTTTGTAAGTTTAGGGACTGATGACCCCGTAGTTAAGTCCCATAAGACTTACAAACATTTGAACATTTTTTTGAATACGCTACACCAAGTACCGCCGACGAGAGCAAATTCTTAGGTAGGCCATCATAGTGATGACATTCCCGCACACCAGCATCTGCAATCTTCATCACCTCCTATCGTAGGCCCGCCAAACCAACGGAACATTTTAATACCGTCAGCGTCGAGACCACGCAGCCCGAGACATCATCCCATGTGTAAAAACTGCATGTGGAATGTTCTGGAATTTAAATACTCTTAAAACGAGCGTCCCTAGGCTAACAGATCGGAATGCTGCGCACGCTGTAGCAGTCATTCTCCATAAAACGAGAGGCTGCGCAGCTGTATGCTGTCTTTATCCAGATACCAGACCTACCGTCGCCAGATAACAACTGCGTCTCTTGCGATACGGCGCCATTGACTCTCCGCAGCCAACCAAAGGTACATACATAAACATCAGATCGCTCTAAGACCAATTACAAATTTCAGGGATGCCCCAACATATCACATAGCCGAACACATCCAAAAAATAACATCAACACACTACAAAATAGAAAATGACAGGACAGTGAAAAACACATGTGACCTAATAGAACAGATACAGAACATACAGATACCACACACAGCATCACTGGTCTCATTTGACATAGAAAAAAATGTACACATCCATCCCCATTAAAGAAACAACAGAAATCACACAACAAAATCTGACAGCCCACAGCAAATTCACTACAGAAGAAATGGAAATAACAGGTGTGCCCGAACAAAATTATTTCCAGTTCGAAAATGAATATTATCTACTGGGTGAGCGACTACCTGCATGTTCCCCATTATCAGGAACCACAGATAACATTTTCATCAGTCACCTAGAAAACTAGATATTTGAAAAGGAAGAGACATCTGGAAGATTCAAAATTATATATTGGCACAGATATGTAGATGACATTATATGTCTGATAGATGACCCAAATGAAAAAAAAAGTACTTCAGTCTTAAATAAACAAAAGCCACAAAAAAGAATATTAACTTCACAATTGGAAAAGAAAATGACGGCAACATAAATTTACTTCATATAATAACAGTTAAAGAAACAACTGCAGGATCAGAAGTGATGTCTGATCGTTCGGAACAGACGCCACTCACACACACACACACACACACACACACACACACACGCCGGTGACGGTCAATGTTCCTTTCGTTATTGGGGAGGGATGGGTAAGTTTGGGGCCCTTACTCTTACGGAAATTAGTTTCTCAAACTACGGGTTTGAGTACTGTGGGCAGGGAATTTGTGTCTGACGGGAGGCGTGCTTAGATAGTCCTTGCAGGTGCGGTGATCACTGTGACCTTAGTGGTGTAGAGATCAGCGCAACAGCCTAGAAAGCAGGAGACGCGTCTTGGAGTCCCGGCTGGGTACTCATTTTCAGCTTTGCCCATTCGCAGTTGATGTCATATATTCTGTGAATATGAAAGATTAACAACTGCAGGATCAGAAGTGACACCTTATCTTTCGGAACAGACGCCACATGTATATAACGAAAAAGAAACATTTATCGAAAACAAATAGCGACAGACATGATTAAACATCCTACCTCCAATCATCCCCAAAACCAGACAATTGCTGCATTTAGACACTTGTGATATAGGCTACAGAGAATACTTCTCAAGAAAAACTATCAAAAAGAAGTGAATGCAATTATGTAAATAGCAAGGAACAATGGTTACAACACACAAGTAGTACAGAAACTCAATCATAAAATTAAAAGACAAATACAAAAATAAGATTTCAAATACAACCAAGAAACAGCAAACTACACAATATCCAAACCCACAAATACAAACAACTAACAAACACAATGACAATACAAAAAAAAATTACACCAAGACATACACACACAAATTAACGTACAGAGTGACTAACATACTGAAGAAACAGGAATTCCACGTGGCATCTAAAACTACCCAATCTCTAGAAACAAATCTACAACCAAAAATCAAGAAACACATACTCCAAGGAACAGGAATATACAAACTTGAATGCCAAATATAGTGATGCAGAATATATAAGAATGACAAACAGAGATTTCAAAACACAATACAAAGAACAGAGCAGATGTTGGAATTATGAAACAAATCACCCTACATTTTCCGAACATTTAAAACAATACTGCCATTATCCAACCAATATAGACCAAAACATGAAAATTATAGGGCCAACAACCACAACAAACACGTCATACAAACACAAGAAAACTGCCATATTCAGAAAGCCATTGCCGAGACCAAATAAATAATAAATTAGCAAACAAACATCAACGAAAACTAAACCGAATTAAGGAAATGAAACAGTAATTAAAGAGGAAAATTGAAACACACCCAAACACACACCTTTTCATCAAGAGAAAAAAAAGAACGAAAAATTAAAATTAAAATTATACCTAATACAGATCTGATATAAACTTAAAACCCACATCTCACATCTTTCTCTCTCTTTCCTCCATCCTTTTCTATCTCTCTCTCTCTCTCTCTCTCTCTCTCTCTCTCTCTCTCTCTCTCTCTCTCTCTGTGTGTGTGTGTGTGTGTGTGTGTGTACCTACACAACGAAGAATCAATAAGAAAAGTATAAAGAAATAAATAAGATCAAAATATCAATAACTGGTCCAGTTCTTTCTGCAATTACACCAGAAACAGTAAAACACACAACACACACACTTGTTGACATAAAGCAAGGGTAGGAAAAACACATACTCAGCAGTTAGAAAACCACTCAAAACGAAACCACAACACAAAAAAATGACATGTGCATAGTGGTGTAGTGCTGAAACGAAAAAGCCAATGGAATAAAGACGGACACAGAAATACTTTTGTAACCCAGCCTCGTCGCCACTTTTGTGTCTCGTTTCTGCCGGTTGTCCTGGGTGTCGGTGGCAGAGTAGAGAGAGACCGACACAGGAAAATAGGATGCACGCTTGTGAAGGTACGGAGGTGACCAGCCAGTGGGACAGCAGAAACTAGAAACACTAAGATAGATTAGAAGAAGTGTATATTTCGTAGAAATATGATACCTAACTTTTACAAAGTTCATGACTGCCAACTAAGTGTACTGCTGAGACATAGGTTAACTACGTAGAGGCCTGCCTACAGATAAGTCCGTTTCAGTGCCTGCCCTAGTCCCAAGTCTTAACTGGTGCCTATCTGATTCCCAAGTGAGGCCTCTACGTAGTTAACCTATGTCTCAGCAGTACACTTAGTTGGCAGTCATGAACTTCGGAAAAGTTAAGTATCATATTTCTACGAAATATACACTTGTTCTAATCTACCTTAGTGTTTCTAGGTTCAGCTGTCCCACTGGCTGGTCACCTCAGACTCTGTACCCGCACACGCGTGCATCCTATTTTCCTGTGTCGGTGTCTCTCTACTCGGCCACCGACACCCAGGACAACGGGCGGAAACGAGACACAAAAGTGGTGACGAGGATGGGATGCAAAAGTGGCGACGAGGATGGGATTCAAAAAATACAACCTAAAAATCACCAAACACCACCACGTGTAGCTCATTATCCGCCAAGAACTGTAAATGATCATAATAAATAGCTATCATTAAAAAAACGCGCCAGATTTGTTTCTATCATAAAATACTAAAAACATAAGAACCGAAATATTGTAAAACATAATCGTGTATATATTTCAGTCCACTGAAGATAAGTTACAAATAAAGGCGAAACGGATATGGCAAAATAAATTTGTATTATTCAGTTGCATAGATGGATTACATAGATGTCCAGATTGTACTACGAGGCGCGTCGAGAAAGTAAGTTCCGTTTGGTAATAAAATGAAATTGTACACAGATACAGAAGTAATTTTTAGAGCACAAAATTCTACAACTCTTAACCTACTTTTCCACATAACTGTCGAAGTTTTGCAGGCATTTGTCATAGCGTGGCACCAGGTTTTGTATACCTTCTTCATAGAAATCTGCCGCCTGTGTCTTCAACCAGATGGAAACAGTTTGTTTCAGCTCGTCGTCATTGTTGAAGAGATGACCACCAAGAAAAGACTAGAGATGTAACAACAGATGAAAGACGCTAGGAGCGAGGTCAGGGCTGTACGGAGGATGGTCAAACACGTCCCTGCCAAATCCCTGTAGGAGGTTTTCTGTCACATTTGCGTTGTCGTGCGTCAGTGATGGTGAAATTTGGGGGAAATCCATAGCGAGAGCACTAATTGTAAACCTACGGTTTTCCTGGATCTTGTCATCAATCGCGTGAACCAGTTCTTCTGTAACTAAAGGTGGACGCCCACTTCGTTCTTCATCGTGCACATCACTTCGCCCGCCATTGGACTGCCGGACCCATCTTCTCACCATCGAATCACTCATCGCATCTGGTCTGTAAACATCGCAAATGTGTCGATAAATTTCAGTTGGTTTCACTTTCCTCGCATTCAGAAACCGAATCACCGACCTGATTTCATAGGCGGCGGGATTTTCAATTAACGCCGACATTTCAAACAAGCACAACAAAGCGTACGTAACTGACAACGATCTCCAAATGGCGCACGTTCTTCTCCTTGATACACATCGTCTACAGCGGATGTGCGGAACTGCAATCGCAGCGCTGCAGCGGAGATAAATTGAAACGGAACTTACTTTCTGGACGCGCCTCGTACAACAACGGAAAGACATTTAACTTGAAGTTTATATAAAATGTCTAAAAAATTTAACCGCAATTATTTTAGGTTAACTCTTTCCAAATGTAATGAAACGACAATATATCAATCGGCCATATATAAAAGGGATGTTTCAGTCAGTGTCCTCATGATTACATCTAATATACGTAGGTTCTGTAATCAGACGTGCTTGACAGATAAACGTATTGCACTTGATACGAAATTTCGTCCTGGATTTTTTTATTCCTTCAACACAAGTGGCAACGGCCCCACTTCCTCTCCTTTGACGGTCTTGCTGTGTCAATATTGAGAACTTCCTGTTCAGTAATTCCAAAACATCTGTCGGTAGTGACATAATTCTCGAACTGCTTTTTATGTCTTCGTTCATCAATTCATATGCTGAATTCTCTGATCGTTGTAACAAAAGCTGTTATGAAAAGATTCTTGTACAAGCTTACATGAAGCGAAAATGACGCACACTTTCAAAACTGTCAGAAAGAAATTACTGTAACACAAGCGGGCTCGCGGGGTACGGAGTACCGACTATCGTCTTTCTTGAGGAACAACGCAATACTGAGGGCTCTAAGTCGAGGTGGGAGGGGGAACAGAAGGGAGGGGGAGACTTACTTAACAAACACCTTAACAAAGCACTATGCTTTATCACCACAGCATTCCCCGATGTGGTTCTGAATACCCAGCGAGCCTGATCAGAGATAAACATTGGCACATGTGTGGTTAGTCGGATGCAGAGGCACATCGTTAGGACTGTTGGGTGCAGTGTGCGTCCAGACCAACATTGGAGGGTGATGTCACTTTTGGCACAGTTCTCGGCGTGTCCTGTTTTACCAGTCTGCCCAGACTGTGACGTTCGACATACGTAACGATGGCTGGCCGCCCAAGGCCTCGACGTTTGGACGTTGCTTGACCTTGGATTGACCCCTTGTTGAAGACATCCAGCACAGTACTCCTTTAACAGCCGACAAGCTGTGCGGTTTCCGAAATCCTCATGCCGAGCCTCTGGGCCTCGATAAACTGAGATGAATAACGTGCGTGTCCATTTATACACCCAGACAACTTACCCGCTGATACCACGTGTGCCTTACTTCCAGTCATTCCTCGTCAGGAGACTCTGCTATCGCTGGACATATCTATAACGGCATCAGGCAGGAGGTCACAATGATCTGACAGATCTTTGTATATACTCCATGACAATGCTAATTTTTGAATTCTCTTGGCAAAAACGATCTGGATTCCTAGACTAGGAAATCTGAAGACTCTTAGATGCAGAGCAATGAAAGTACAAACTTGTGCAAAAGAACGTCACACATACCGCGCGATGCGTGACACTCTTCCACAAACGGGGCTCTGGAGTCTCAACCATGGTAGACATTGCCGTAAAATTTTGTATAAGATCATTTAAGACCTATAACAACATCCAGGTAAAATTTGAAAAAAATTGAACATGAACGAGCTTTAAAATTTTCAAGAACTTGGTGATATGATATGGAATGACCCTATACACGAGGCGTGTTTTTAAGTAAGTTCCGTTTCGTTGTAGACACTAATAGTTCGCGCACATACCGCAACGAGAGCGTGCAACGTGTACCGGCATGCCTGGCATGCCTCGGGAACAACTGTGATCAGTTTCAGCTCTGTAGCTAACATGTACAGTTCTGTTCTGTGTTTTCAAAAGGTTTAAGACTATCAACTAGCCCGCCGCGTGAGAGGTTCGCTCAGTGATATGGTTTTAGTCACCAAGGAACCTGTCTGCTGCAGAAATATATCGATAGAATTGCGAAGTGTACGCTGATACTGTTATGAGCGAAGGCAAAGTGCGTAAGTGGGTACGAGATTTCAAAGATGACTGTGACAACGCCCAACCGCTACGGTCGCCATCTTCGATTACAGACGATTTGGAGGTTGCAGCTGAAGCGAGGATTCGTGAGAACAGGAACTTCACATTAACAAGTCTCTCAAACGAATTTCCTGACGTGTCGAGATCAGAGTTTTACAAAACGGCAGTGAACTCTTGGTTATCGGAACAGGCGGCAAAATGGTATGAAAAAGGGTACTTCAAAAGTGGTTGATAGACATGATAAGTGTTTGAACAAAGTTTATCTTTACTATTTATAACGTCTGTGCATATGGATTGACTGTGAATGAAATTGAATAAAAAAATCTTCCGAGCCACTCTAATATTATACCAGATATTTTACTTATTACCATAACGAGATTTACAGCAAATACTTTTTATTGTTACTACTAAGAGTCCAATTGCTTGCCATCCTTATTCCTCTATCAGCAGAAAATACTTCTTATTTCTTCGTTGGGCTCTATGATGCAACAATACTTAGCCCAAGTAATTTTACTTCGTTTATTACTTCTGTTCGTGTTTGTCCTAGGATATACGACCTAAACTACAGAAAAATACTTTTACATGAAACGCAATAAATAAAAATTGTAACAATACACTTTTTAAAGACGACAATGGCGATTTACCTCGGAAATGTGCAATTTTTCAAATCGCACTGCGTGTATGACTACAGTCTGGCAGATTAATATCAGTTATATAGGTACTTCTTATTTTGGGGTCATGCATAGAGTCGATCATAAGTCTAATCACCTTGCAGAGCAGAGAAGATGAAAACGTATTGATGCACGGAGCAAAATTGTAAAGGGTGGAAAGGACCTACAGTGGTTCGTTAAACGTTTAAAGAAGATGCTTCAAAACCAAAGGGACATTCACTGCAATTTCATACGTTGTGAAAGCGTCACAAACAAACCAAAACTAAAGGAAGAGAAAATTAGCATAAGCTGGAATATGCGGCGAAACAATCAGGCAATTATAAAGTAAAATTCCACGAATTAATTTGACACTTATTTGTAAGAAATTTTGGTCGTATGTTAAATCGACAGAAGAATCAGTCATCTATCGAGGCACTGTGTACTACAATAGCATTGAAACACTGCATGACAGACAAAAGGCAGAAATAATGAATGTTATTTACCAAAAATATTCGTTAGAGGAAGATCGCAATGTAGTTCTATCTTTTTATCTTCGTACGAACAACAAAATGGCTTTTAACGAAATAAATGAAAAAGGGACAGAAATGCAACTGAAATCGCTCAACAGAGAAAAGGCTACTGAAATTTATGGAATACCAATTCGATTTCACACGAAGAATGGTGCGAAGGGAATGCCGGGTGATAAAAAAGGCAGTATAAATTTGAAAACTTAATAAATCACTGAATAATGTAAATAGAGAGGTAAAAATTGACACGCATGCTTGGAGTGACATGGGGTTTTATTAGGAACAAAAAAAGAAGAAGAAAAAGATCAGTAACTATCTGACCAGAAAAGCATTAATTAGAATAACAAATAAAACAAAGCAAAGACGATGTTCTTTACAGGAAATGCTCAATATGTTCACCATCATTCCTCAAGATGGCTGTAGTCGAGGAATAATGTTGTGAACAGCATTGTAAAGCTGGTGGCATTGGTGAGGCATTGGCGTCGGGTGTTGTCTTTCAACATCCCTAGCGATGTCGGTCGATCACGATACACTTGCGACATCAGGTAATCCCAAAGCCAATAATCGCAGGGACTGTGTACCTGGGAGGCCAAGCATGACGAAAGCGGCTTAGCACACGATAATCAGCAAACGACGCGCGCAAGAGATTTTTCACGCGTCTAGCAATATGGGGTTGAGCGCCATCCTGCATAAAACCGTCTCTAATGACCACGCTGTCGACGGGACGTTAAACCCTAAGCTTCCTTCCTGCATAAAAATCGTACCTTCCAGCAGGTGTTTATCAGCCAGGCTGGGGATGATGCGATCTGTAACATATCGGCGTACCTCTCACCCGTCACGGTAGCAGTCACTGACGTTTTGCTGTGTAGCGCCATGTGTCGGACATTTTTTGACTTCGTTTATTTTATTTCATTATTTTTTTTTTCTTGTTGTTATAAAACTCCATGTCATTCCAAGCATGTTTGTCAATTTTTACCTCTCTATCTACATTATTCAGTGATTTGTTTTCAAATGTATACTGACTCTTTGATCACCCGGTACTTTCAGCAGCAGTGTGCAGGCAGTAGGTCCCTAGAGAAGTGAAGTGTTCATAAGGCTTAGAAAAAAACCGAAGATCATCCCAATTTTCAAGAAGGGTTGTCGGACACAAACATGCAAAGCTATAGGCCAAAATGTCTGACGTCAGTCAGTTGTAGAAGTTTGGGATATGTCTGATGCTCACGTAATATGTTATTTCTAGGAACGAAAACAGACAATAATCGTGTGAAGCGCAACTCACTCTGACCGTTCATGAGTCCCAGAAGGCAGTATACACAGGTAACTAGATGGGCGCAATGTTCCTTTACTTTCATAATGCTTTAGATATAGGTACAAACTGCAATATAATGGATAGAATTGAAGCATGTGGTATATCAGATCGTGCGACTAGATTGAAGATTTTGTAGCAGACATAGTGCAGATGATCATTCTGAGCGGAGAGTTGGCTTAAGACATAATATAAACTTCGGGAATTCCGCAAGTAAGAATGGCAGGGCCATTACTTTTCACAGTATATTTTGGACGTTTCAGAATTAACGTTGCGCCCTTCTAGATGTTGTAGACGGGACTTAGTAGATAAACATTTTCAAAGGAATCCATGTTCTGAAATGTCATGTATCGACACTATGAGTACTTATTCATCTATATTTTGAGTAGAGGTACTATGGAAGAAAATAACCAGAACTGTCTAGTAAACGTGCACTCCAAAATGCCCACCTTAAGACCTATGAGCACTTGGCCAGCAGAAGAGATGCGTTTGATAGGATAGAAGTTGTAGAATTGCTCAAAATTCTTAAGGTATGCATTTAGGTCCTATACTGACCATATTGACTCCTTCCAAAATTTGGAAACTATTGAACTTGTATTGGAAGGCAGATGTCTTATAGTATCGATGTGCATAAAGTGTCTTTGGATATTTCCCAACATGGGTTTCAGTGTAGAAGGTGATCTACAATCTCTAGAGGCATGTAACATGAATTGTGAAACAAATGTCTAAATTTCCGTAGATAAAATCAGAAGTTCTATTAGACTTACCTTGGTTGGTGTGTAGAGAAACGTTGTGATACACAACTTGCGAAATGCAGGAAATCTGCAGACGATCGATGCTTGGATCACTGTGTGACAGTTGACCCTCAACGTAAACGAATGCAACGCATTTATCGTAGATGTAAAGAAAGACGTTTCATTGTTGGATTATATGATTCCAGAAATGCAAGCAGTAAGACCAGAAAATATAAGGGAGAATATGTACGTATCATACTGATTGGAAAAAACACAAATTTTAATCGCGGGTGAAGGCCGATACAAGACTTGAAGAATTCACAGGAAATGGAATCCATCGACAGAGGAGGTAGCCTTCGTTCGACCAATCGTACTATAACAATGTAAATTAGTCTGAAATAAGTATCGTTATAGGATTGATAAAGCAAATAGGGAGGATCCAAAGATGACCAGTCCGTTTCAGATCTGGCTCATTTCGTAAGCACGAACGCGTCACGAAGATGCTCGGTTAGCTCCAGTAGAAGACGCTACAAAAACACATTCTGCAGCGTGGAATGGAATATTGTTGAAATTCTGAGATCGTACGTTTCAAGCAGTCATCCACTAAACTGCTTCCTTCTACGTACAGGGTGTCACAATTTGTCTCGATCACCCAAGATATCTCCGGAACAACAGCTGAGCTGCAAGTCTCAGGACATGCGCTACGCTCGCGTTTCGCGTATTTCTAGTGACAACTTCGCTTCGCAATATCTCGGGAAGTAACTGGCGTACTGCGATGCAATCAACGCAATTTTTTTTTTAATGTTTGTAAGTCTATCGGACCAAACTGCGTTGTCATCAGTCTGTAGCTTACAAACTACTTAAACCTAGGTAAACTAACCTAAGGACAATACACACACCCATGCCCCAGGGAGGACTGGAACCTCCACGGCGAGCAACCGCGCGCTCCGCAGCGAGACGCTTTAGACCGCTCCACCGCGGCTCAACGCCATTGTTTATGTGATTTGTCGTGCTATTTACTACTGATGAAAAAAACACAAATATCTGTTAAAACGCATATGATTTCGTTTTACAATGTTTCCAAATATATACATCCATGGGCCCCTGCCTTACACTGATACCGGTGAAAGTCGTTTTACAATAGCTGTTGTTGTTACAGAGATATTTTGGGTAATCATGATAAATGGCAAACCCTGTATACCTCGCAGAACGACCATGGGGACTTTTTCTCCCCACTGATCATACGCGACTGGAACAAGAAAAGCGAACGAAGTACCGTTCCCCACAAGCCGTAAGGTGACCGACGGGGAGTGTAGTAGGGAGTGAAGCATGCGAGGTTGTTCTTGTGGTGATGACGGCTGCGCTATTCTGCGTGTGTGTAAGTAGTGTACACGAAAATGATGAGGATGGAACGAAGTATTGAGTCGTGTTATAGGATGAAATTTACAGAGCTTAACTGAAGGAATTATGTGAAAGAACAGAAAACCTGAGTCAGAATGTTACGATTGTAATAAGTGCCCCTAGTTCCTGAATACAAGGCTAGTAGTCTATTGAGAACAGGAAAACGTCAAGAACACGTCATATTTGGTTAGATTCAGAGAAACGAGAGAATTGTTGAGCCAGAGATTAGAAGTTAGTATTATCAATTCAGAACGTCCAATTAAGCTGCTCAAGAAAAATGTGCGAAGCGAAATTCTGATGTGATATAGCAAAGTTTATTTATTTAGACACCATTAAACAGTATCACCAATGTTATGATTGGCAATTTACCTTCGATTACTCATAGTGATATTTCACAGTCAGTACTGACAAGAATTAATCCGTCTTTCGAAATTATTGGCGTATCTGGTTGCTGGTGGTAATGTCCCATGGTGAATAATGCTTTATTTTAAGACAGGACTGAGAATGAACAGAAACCGCCATTTATTTATCGTGCAATTACTATAGTTTACCTAATTCGCTATCGGTGTGAAATAGAACCTGTGCCTTAAATGGTATAATGTCAGAATATTGTGAAAGACTATGTTAATAACTACAAAAATATCCTTAAGTCTTCATGATAAAACGATTCATAGACAGGGAACTTCAGCTAATTCTAACATCGTTCAATGTTTGTTTCTGCCTAAACTGGAAATATTCATGTATTAGGAGTATATGAACATTGTGTTGACCCTGATGGCTCCAAATAGACAGCAGAATTCATCCGCTATCAAGCAGCACTTTTAAATTTAAACTCTATTTGTAGAGATGGGAGTAAAGAAAAGACTTCAATTTAATTTATTTTAAGCCCAGACGAAGATTCCAGATTGGACCATGAAGTGTAGTATAGAGCCCAATAGTGAAAAGGTGAAATGGAAATAATCTATAAAAATTCGGCCAAATAGTAGTATTAAATAAATCAACAAATTTCACGTACAAAACTAGTTATTAAAGTATGTTTTGATTTTTACAAAACAGAAACAGCACCCAATATCATGCTTAAAATGATCCTGTACCATGTACCATCTGAAGATTAACCTGAAAATGTTCGAAAACCGGTTAATGGAATAAACAGCGTCATATCAAGCAAGTCATGTTGAAAGAGCGCAAGAATACTAAATAAATCACTTATAGTGTGAAAGCCGCGGCGGAGCGACCGAGCCCATTGAGGCGCTATGGTTTCTAAACCTGAAGATAAACGCCATGCTCCATCGTGTAAATGGCTAAAGAGCATGACAATACATCTTATGAAAGGTCACACTACGTCGTGTTTTGGCTAAAGAACATCGCTAAATATCTTGAGTAAGGCCTCGAGCCATCTTGTAAATTGGTAAGGAGCATCGCAAAATATCTTTAGACACGCCACACTTAATCGTGTAAATGGCTAAAGACCATCGCTAAACCTATAAAGAAAGGCAATGCTCCTTCCTTAAAGTGGATAAAGAACATCTTGTGAAATGGCACACTCTATTGTGTAAATGGCTGCAGAGCATCACTAAGTATCTTGAGAAGGACACCCTCCAATGTGTAAATGGCTAAAGAACCTTGCAAAATATCTAGAGAAAAGCCGTTCTCCATCTTGTAAATGGTTAACGAGCTTCACAAAATATCTTGGGACAGGCCACACTCCATTGTGTAAATGGGTATAGACCATCGCTAAACCTGTAGAGAATGGCCACATTCCATCACGTAAATAGTAAAGTGTATCGCAAAATATCTTGTGAAAGGCAGCTATACATAGTTTACATGGCTAAAGCGTGTCACAAAACATTTTGAGAAAGGACAAGCATCAACATGTAAATGACTAAAGAGCATTGGAAAGTGTCTTGTGAAATACAAAAATCCATACTGTAGATGGCAAAAGAGTATAGCGAAGCATCTTGAGAGTAGCCATGCTCCGTCGTGGAAATGGCTAAATAGCATGACAATATATCTTGTGACGGCCACACTCTATGGTGTAAATAGCTAAAGAGCATCGATAAACATTCTGAGAAAGACCACACTCCATTGTGTAAATGGCTAAAGAGCGTCACAAAACCTCTTGTGATAGGCCACACACCATCGTGTAAATGCTTGAAGAGCGTTCTAAAATATCCTGAGGGAGGTCATGCTACATCTTGTAAAACGCTAAAGAGCGTAACAAAATATCTTGAGAAAGGCTACGCTCAATTGTGTAAATGGCTAAAAAGCACTGCTAAACATCTTGAGTAAGGCCACGCTCAATCGTGTAGGAGGCTAAGGAGTGTCACTAAACATTATGAGAAAAACCTCGTTCCATCATGTAAATGGCTGAAGAGAGTCTCAAAATATTTTGGAAAAGGCCAAGCTCCATTGTGTAAATGGCTGCAGAGCATCACAAAATATGTTGAAAAAGGCCACGTTCCATGTCTAAAGAGCATCCCCAATTTTTTTGACAATGGTCTGGCTCCATCGTGTAAAAGGCAAAAGAAGGTCACGTAACATCTTGCGAAAGGGCACACTCCACTATGTAAACAGCTAAAGAGCATCGAAAAATATCTTGGGAACTCCACGCTCTATCGTGTAAATGGCTGAAGAGCGTCGCAAATCATCTTTAAAAAAAAGGCCATGTTCCATCTATTACATTGCTGTTGAGCATTCCAAAATATCTAGAGAAAGACCGTTCTCCATCTTGTAAATGGCTACTGAACTTCGCAAAATGAGAAAGGCTCCGTTCTCAATGTGGAAATGGTTAAAGAACAACGCTAAATATCGTGAGTAAGGGCTTGCTACAATGTGTAGTTTGCTAAAAAGCGTCGCAAAACTTCTTGATAAAGGCCACATTCCATCCAGTTAATGGCTAAAGAACATCACTAAACCTGTAGAGAAAGGCCATTTTCCACCGTGTAAATGGTAAAGTGAAGCGCAAAACACCTTGTAAAAGGCAACTATCCATAGTTTACATGGTTAAAGACTGTAGAAAACATCATAAGAATAGCCACGCTGCACCGAATAAATAACTGAAGTGTGTCACAGAATATCTTGAGAAACGAACGCTCCATTATATAAACAGATAAAGAGCTTCGCTAAACATTTTAACAGAGGCCACGTTCCATCATGTAAATGGCTGAAGAGCGGCGCAATACAACTGGGAAAGGACAAGCAACAGTGTGTAAATGGCTAGAGAGTAGTGCAAAAGGCATTGAGAAAGTCTACAATCCATCGTGTAACTAGCTAATGAGCATCGCAAAACATCCTGACCATGTTCTATCTTGCAAATGGCTAAATGAAGTATCACAACATCATGAAAAAGGCTACCCTCAGTAATGTAAATGGAAGAAGAGAGTCGCTAAACATATTGCGATCGCCCATGCTCCATCTTGTAAATGGCTAAAGAGCATCACAATACATTTTAAGAAAGTCCACAATACATCTATTAAATTGCTAATGATTTTCACAAATTATCTTTCGAAAGGTCACGCTCCATCGATGTCTGAGGGGACTGAGGCGCTCCAGTCACGGTCTGCACGGCCACTGCGGTCGGGGGTTCGAATCCCCCCTTGGGCATTGATATTTGTGCCGTCCTTAGTAGTAGCTAGTTGGTAAGTAATTTGTAAGTTTAGGGACTGATGACCCAATAGTTAAGTCCCATAAACTATACAAACAGGTCCATCATGTCATGGCTAAAGAGTGTCACTAAACATTTTGAGAAAGGACACGCCCCATTGTGTGAATGGCTGGATAGAGAATCACAACAACATGATAAATGGCACACTCTGTAGTGTAAGTGGATAAAGAGTGTCACTAAACATCTTGAGAAAGGCCATGCTCCACCATATAACTGGCTAAACAGCATTACAAAACGTCTTGAGAAAGGCCACACTCCATCATTTAAAGGGCTAAAGGGTGTCAAAAAACACTCTGAGAATGTCCATGATCCTTCGTTGACATGGCCAAATAGCTTCCATAAAATTCTTGTGTTAGGCCACGCTCCATAGTGTAAATGGCTGAACGGCATTGCAACGTATCTTGAGTAAGGCTATGCTACGTTGTGTAAATGATTAAAGAGTGAACCAAAAATTTTGAAAAAGGGGCTCACTCTACTGAGTAAATCGCCAAAGCGCATTGCAAAATATATTGAGAAAGTCCGCTCGCCATTGTGTAAATTGCTGAAGAGTGACACAAAATATCTTGAGACAGGCCAGGCTCCATCGTGTAAATGGCTAAAGAGCGTCACAAAATACCTTGAGAAAGGTCACACTCCATTGTGTAAAATGCTAAATAGCATCACTAAACATTTTGAGAACGGCCATTCTCCATCTTGAAAATGGCTATAGAGTATCGCAATACATCTTAAGAAATCCCATCATCCATCTTATAAATTGCTAATGAGCCTCGCAAATTATCTTGAGAAAGGCCACGTTCCATCGTGTCAATGGTTAATGAGTATCACTAAACATTTGAGAAAGGACACACTCCATCGTGTAAATGGTTAGAGAATGTTGCAAAAGATATCGAGAAAGTCCATGATCCATTGTGAAAATCGCTAAAGTGTATCGCAAAACATCCTGAGAATGGCCAGGCTCCGTCTTGTAAATAGCTGAATTTCATTAAATATCTTTAGAAAGGCCATGATCTACCGTATATCTTGCTAAACAGCGTCGCAAAACATCTTGAGAAAGGCCACGCTCCATCATGTAAATGGCTAAAGAGTGTCACAAAATACCTTGATAATAGCCATGATCCTTCTTGGACATGGATAAATAGCTACCATAAACATCTTGTGATATTCAACGCTCCACTGTGTAAATGGCTGAACAGCATTGCAACATACACTACTTGCCATTAAAATTGCTACTCAAAGATGAAATGCAGATGATAAATGGGTAGTCATTGCACAAATATATTATACTAACACTGACATGTGATTACATTTGCACTCAATTTGGGTTCATAGATCCTTAGAAACCAGCACCTACAACAACCACCTCTGGCCGTAATAATGCTTTCAAAGTGCGTTCGCCACGATGTCGCCTAAGACGGATGCGACCATCATGATGCTGTAAACAGAACCTGGATTCATCCGAAAAAATGACATATTCCTTTCTTGTACTCAGGTTCATCGCAGGCGCTCCTGTCCGAGATGAAACGTCAAGGGTAATCGCAGCCATGGTCTCCGAGCTGATAGTCCATGCTGCTGGAAAGGTCGTCGTACTGTTCGTTCAGACGGTTGTTCTCTTGCAAATGTCCCCATCTGTTGACTCAGGGATCGAGATGTGGCTGCACGATCCGTTACAGCCATGCGGATGCCTGTCATCTCGACTGCTAGTGATACCAGGCCGTTGAGATCCAGCACAGCGTTCCGCATTACTCCTGTACCCACCGAATCCATATTCTACTAACAGTCATTGGATCGTAACCAACGCGAGCAGCAAAACGCGATACGATAAACCACAACTGCGATAGGCTACAATCCGACCATTACCGAAGTAGATAACGTGATGGTATGCATTTCTCCTGCTTACACAAGGCATTACAACAATTTTTCACCAGTCAACGCCGGTAAGAGAAATCGTTTGGAAAATTTGCTCATGTCAACACGATGTAGGTGTCGGCAACGGCGCCAACCTTGTGTGAATGCTCTGCAACGCTAATCATTTGCACATCACAGCATCTTCTTCCTGTCAGTTAATTTTGGCAACTGTAACACGTCATCTCCTTGGTGTAGCAATTTTAATCGCCAGGAGTGTATCTTGAGTCAGGCTATTCTACATGGTATAAATGGTTAAATGTTCAAATGTTCAAATGTTTGTATAGTCTATGGGACTTAACTACGGGGTCATCAGTCCCTAAATTTACAAACTACTTATGAACTACTTACGAACTAGGACGTCACAAATATCCATGCCCGAGGGGGGGATTCGAACCCCCGACTGTAGTGGCCGTGCAGACCGTGACTGGAGCGCCTCGGTCTCCTCGGCCACCGCGGCCGGCTAAATGGTTAAAGAGTATAACAAAATATATTGAAAAACCGCTTCGCTATTGTGTAAATGGCCAAAGAGCGTTGCTAAATATATTGGGAAAGGCGACGCTGGATCGTGTAAATGACTAAACGGCGTCCCATAATATATATTAACAAAACCCACGCGCCATCGTGTAAATGACTAAAGAGCGTCGCAAAATATCTTGAGAAAGGCCCCGCTCCATTACGTAAATGGCTAAAGAGCGGCACGAAATGAGAAAGGCCATGCTTAATCGTGTAAATGACAAAAGAGTGTTACAAAACACCTTCAGACTGGCCATGACCCTGTGTGGACGTGGCTAAAGCGTGTTCATAAACATCTTGTAAATTTTTTTTTTATTTTTTTAGGCCACATTCGATCGTGTAAATAGCTGAAAAGCATTGGAACATATCTTGAGTAAGGCTATGCTACTTTATATAAATGGCTAAAGAGCATCGCTAAACATTTGAGAACGTTCATTCTCCATCTTGTAGATGCCTAAAGAGCGTCACACAAAATCTTGAGAAAGGGTACAATCCATCATGTAAATGGCTAAAGAGCGTCGCAAAACATCTCGCAAAAGACCACAATCCATCATGTAAATGGCTAAAGAACACCACAAAACATCTATTGAAAGGCCACACTCCATTGTGTAAATGGCTAAAGAGTGTCACAAAACATATTGAGAATGGCCATGCTCCATATTGTAAATAGCTAAGGATTGTCACAAAACACCTTGAGAAAGGCCACACTACATCGTGAAAATTGCTAAAGAGCATTGCAAAATATTTTGAGAAAGCCTAGCTCCATTGAGTCAATAGCTAAAGTACATCGCTGAACAATATGAGAATGCCCATGCTCCATATTGTAAATGGCTAAAGAGCATCACAATACATCTTAAGAAAGCCCACCATCCACCTTATAAATTGCTAATGAGCCTCGCAAATTATCTTGAGAAAGTCCACGTTCCATGATGTCAACGGATAAAGAGTGTCACTAAACATTTTGAAAAAGAACATGCTCCATTGTGTAAATGGTTAGAGAATGTCACAAAACATACTGAGAAAGTCCGTGATCCATTTTATACATCGCTAAAGAGTGTTGCAAAACATCCTGAAAACGGCCACGCTCCATCGTGTAAATATTGGGAGTATCACAACATCTTGAGAAACGCCACTCTCTGTAGTGAAAACGGATAAAGATATTCACTAAATATCTTGAGAAAGGCCTTGCTCCACCATTTAATTGGCTGAAAAGTGTCGCAAAACATCTTGAAAAGGCCACACTCCATCATGTAAATCGCTAAAGAGTGTCACAAAAAGTACCTTGAGAATGGCCATCATCCTTCATGGACATGGCTAAAGAGTATCCATAAACATCTGGTGTTAGGCCACGCTCCACCGTGTAAATGACCGAAGAGCATTCCAACTATCTTGAGTAAGTCTATGTTAAATTACTAATGAGCCTCGCAAATATTCTTGAAAAAGGCCACGCTCCATTGTGTCATCTGCTAGTGAGTTACATCAGCATGTAACGATACACTAAAGTTTTTTTATTTTTTTGTTTATCTTTGATCAGCAATGCTTATCGCCTCCGGTTCCCTATGACTCGCAATGCAACTAATTTAATTTCGCTCGTCATTTTTTACTTCCGAACAAGCGAGAAGACGGAACCGTGATAGTAGTTTTTACTCACTCTCTTGTCTGTATCCGGTGTGTCAAGACGTCTTTCATACCTGTATCCACTCATGTAAGTAAGAATAATGCAAGCTGTTGCTGAAAATATATTATTTTTATTTTTAAGCATTCCCTCTCCTTGGTTTTCATTTAAATCAAACTCCTCCACGTCAAATACTTAATTTCTTAATGTTTTCAGCTCCTCGACGTCCGTAATAGTTTAATGTTCAGACGCCATTACAATCGCTTCACATTGTCTGCAAAATTTCAATCAAAATCAATCATCCTTATACAATACTTTCCTTGATTATAGGACTTTTGTAATTTCACGAAGTCCGATCATTTTCTATATTATTCTATCATTACCAGTAACTTCATGTTACACCTACGGTCACGCAACAATGAAAAGCGAAGTGAACAATCTGAACATTGATCTCCTATGGAAAGTATCTCGAACATTCACGTATTAAGTAAGTAAAAGTTATCATTTCCAGATTCTACAACACGAAGCGCAGGATCCGGCTAGAAGCTTTCCGTAATTCTTATAACGTGCTGTTGCTTGTATGGTGCCCGACTTTAGTATGCAATCCGCGGTTTATTCGCTTTAATGTTCAGTTTGTGCTGTAAATTATTTCAAATTCAAAAATTCGGTACCATCAATTCATTGTCCAAAATATAATTGCGGAATCTACTTTAACAATTATGGCATCATACGAAGCAAGGGCAACGTTATAATTGGCTCCCTTTGCGACAGGACTGGATGTTGGTAAAAAATAATATCTCTATCATTATTGCCCCAATGATTGTTTCTTTTTCATTAATATCCACCCTGTGAAATTTGTAAAATAACTGGTAATTGAAAATAATTAAGATTTACGTAATAGTGTTACGAATGTTTCATACCACAATTGTATGTGTCTAATCCTATTTTATTTTATTTCATGTACTACAACTACAATATTGTACGAGCCATTCCTGACCCGATCTTTTTAAAGAGATCAAGATTGCAAGACCGACCCATAAAATTTTGTATTATCTGGAGCCGTCACGTCACGTAACAAGAGATCACATCACACAGGTAAGGACGGACCAGTAATTTGGCTTATTTGGAGCTTTAATAGATTCTCCTATCTGTCGCTTGTATGCGCATTTCTATTCAGCTTTTTTTTTTTAGCAATATTGTCCTTTTTCCAAATTTTTCCATAGTTTGCCAGTTCATTGTTAGGAAAATTCTAGAAGTGCACAAACATGGTTTCAGTGCGCAAATAGCTTGGCTTCTCTCGCTTGTTCCGTGTGCTGTCTTCCGTTCTGTATCACGTCCGCCATTACAGTGCGATATTTATTAATTTACTTAAATTTAACTGAGCGTGTGAAGATAGACAGAAATCAATTTGTCTCATTTTATTCACAATTAATATGGTCAAAACCCATAGCCAAACCCCAGCAATGAATACCGAAGAAAGTAGTAGTAGTAACTACAACAGTTAGTTCCGTCCCCACAGGTCAGTATGGCGGCCCGGTCGGCGGAATTAATAACAGAAAATATCGGCACAGAGCAATCGGTTGCGACTATCGCGTCCGATAACACTTCTACACCAGGGAGTAGTGCACATAATCCACCAGATAATCGGATAAGGAAATTTGAGGCTTTACTTATAAACATGACAACGAATTTAACGCAATAGATTAATGAACAAAAGAACGAAGTTTCTGGTTTGTCCTGAAATCTTACACAACAAATTAATGATCAGACTAATCAAATTACTGCTTTGTCCTCAAGTCTTACACAACAAATTAATGATCGGAATAATCAAATTACTGCTTTGTCTTCAAATCTTACACAGCAGATAAATGATCAAAAGAATCAAGTTTCTGTTTTGTCCTCTACTCTTACACAATACCTTGAAAGAGTAGAATTACAACAGCAGCAGACAAAGGAAGAAATTGTAAAACTAGAAAAAGTGCAACAAAATTTGCCTACTTTAATATCTGAAGAAGTTAACCGGCAAATCAGTGCTCAAATGCAAAATTTTGAACAAGCTATTGACAGTAAATTCGCTGATATACTAGGAAAGGTTACTAAAGAAATTTTACAATTAGTTCATGGCACAATTTCCTCTGTTGTCGGCGAAGTTGTTAACCTAGGCCAGTCTGTGAAAACTATTCCAATGGTTATTGAATCACTTACATGCAATGTAATGCAACTTAAACAAAAACAAGAGAGTTTTGAAATTGTTGTCGCACAAATAACTAGTTAGGCTGAAGCTGTTGTTAAAGACAATTAGAATCAAGTACAAGAATTCTTACAAAAAACAGTAATGGAGCTTAATGAAGAGATAGACTCTGAGCTGAATATTGTTATAAGTAATGTTACTGAACAAGTTTATAAGAAGCACGGTACGACTGTGAAAGCAATGCAGGATGACTTGACTGAACTGAAATCTTTAGCTAAAGCACAAAAACCGGTGACACACATAAATCACCGACTGGAATCCGAACCGACTTGTGACTTTAAAGACCGACAAACAGACATAAGCAGTGGGCGGGCACGTCCGAGTCAGGCGGTACACACGTGTCCGCTGCGTGACATGCAAAACGCACGTGACAATTTTCCTGATTTTTCTGTGTCCTGTAGTAGGAATCTGATGACACCACAGCGTGCCTAATAACGAAATCGATATCAGTAACGTCATGATGGACGAAAACATGATTTAAAGATCACCAGATTTTCGTGGGTGACAGTGAAAGTGTACATCCTGTTGTTTTTATTCAATCATTCCAAGACATTTTGCCAGAATTTTGGTCAGAAAAACGAAAGATACGGTTTATCACAGGATATATACAAGGTGAGAGCAAAGTATGGGCAAATCAGGCTTCGAAAACTTGTGAAACTGTAGAAGAATTTAAACAAGAATTTCTTGCGAAATTTTGGTCCCCCGCTACGATAGAGCGCCTGCGGAATGAAGTTTACTCCGCAGCCATTTAACGAACGCAATGGTAGTCTCAGGAAATATTTTGAAAAGTATAAATAAATCAAAATTTTTCGATGAACCTCTGGGCTACAGATAAGTGCTTCGGGTAGTAATGGCAAAATTGCCAACACACCTGCGGCTGGAACTCACACATGCTCCCGGGCACAATTTAGAAAGTTTTCTAAGTAATGTGGACAAGTTGGATTTCATTTTTGAAGGTAGGCGTGCACATTTTAGTAACGAGCGTGCAAACCAATACGGTTTCAGGAATTTCAAGAATAACAATCAGAACGTACATTTCCGTAAAACCATAATAATGGCAATAGCCAGCTTGTGCCGTATTACTCGCCAGCCCAATGTATACAAAACATGCCACACCCACCTCAGTCGCAGCAGCCAGCCTTTGTTAACACCTCTGGCCAGCAACAGACACAACGGTTGACGAGCGATTCGCGCAGCAGAAATGTGCCACGCAATGCGCCTAATGGCGGGAATTATTATCGCCGTCGACAAGACAACTGATTTAATCCAGGTTATTTCGAAAACAGTAACAGTGTCCCATACCAAACAGCAAGCTTCAACAACAGCAATCAATTCAGTAACAATAGAAATAATCAGTGGCGTAATGCAAATTTCAGTGGTGAACCCCATAGTGGCAACCTTAACGTTTACAGTAACGGGAACGGCCAACCTGCACAGAACTTTTATCCACAGACCCCTCCAAACAATAACAGTGGAATTCACAACGTCCTTGTGGCTACGATGAAAATTAACCGCGCACCGCAAAGCACACAGTACACACAAAACGGATCGACTGTGACAACTACTGATGTAACAGAAGGCACTACTCAATCGACCAGACAGAATAAAATGACCCAAACAAATTAATTGCGCTCAACGCATGCCCTCCGATATTGAGCGATGACACTAGTGAGAGCACAGCTCGTAACTGTATAAATGTATTGCGTTATAACGATGGTGTTGACATAAGGGAAGAGCTACTTGCTGACACACAAGTAAACAAAAGCCAACTTGTTGACACTTTCCAGGCAAATATATTTATAAATGTAGGAGGAATACCTACGACTGTTCTTATAGATACAGGCGCAGCAGTGAACGTTTTATCAAACAGTTTGTTCAAAAAAATCAACCAAATTCAGAAATTACCTACATTTCCAGTTCAAAATTGTAGGATCTTTGGTGCAGTAGGATCTAAATCAAAATTTATCAAAATTCAGACACAAGTGCAGTTAGAATTTGGCAGTGAAACAGACACTTGCACATTTTTAGTTGTAGATTCAGTAATTGAGAACTGCATTATTGGTCTTGAGTATTTACAAACCCGAGAAGCAAAGATTGATTTCCAGCAAGGTAAGTGAATACTTATAATAAACCAAAGAGTCTGTATTGTGAATCTGGTTAGGAAAAAGAATACCGTGATCAAACCATGCAATTCTGTTAGGCTGGAAGAGTTTCCAGTATCAAACGTACGCTTTGAGGATTTTCCAAATAATATTGACTGTGACGATGAAACATATGAATCCATAGTGCGGAAAGTAACTGAATCCACCAACGTCTCACCTGAACAAAGCCAACAGCTTATTCAGATTCTATACCGATACGTTAGGTGTGTAATAAGAAACCAGGTGTAATAAATACATACCAGAACCACATGCAGGTAAAACCCCATAAAACATATCGTAAACATAGCTATTCTATCCCGTGGGCTAGACAGACTGCTGTCAAAGCTGAAATCAACCTTATGTTACAATGGAACATAATTGAACCCCATATTCCAGTCCATTGTTGTCTGTATTAAAATTAGATGGCTCAGTTCGTCTTGTGTTAGACGTGTCCCGGTCAGGACATGACCTGAGAATTTGGATAAACAATTAGAAAAATTCTTTTTGGTGTTAAATACCTATCTAGCTTTGATTTACGCGCCTCATACTGGCATGTACCTATTACGCAGGAATCCAGACAGTACACTGCCTTCATTTTTGCAGGGCGCACTTTTCAATTCATAGTTCTTCCGTTCGGACTGAACGTTAGCTCTGGTGTTTTCATCACAGCACTTGTTACAGTGCATGGCTCTGAACTTTTGGATTCAGTCACTGTATACATTGATGATGTCTTAGTGGCTACACGCACTTGGGAAGAGCATTTATCACTTCTTGAAAGAGTGTTGTCAAAATTTCAGTCGTCTGGTGATACCGTCAAGTTGACGAAATCAAAATTCGCAAAGACAGAAATCAAATTTTCAGGACACATCATTTCAACTACAGGAATTGTTCCTGATCCAGAGAAAATTAAAGCAATTGAACATTGTCCTTGCTCACACAATAAGAAACAATTGAAAGCCTTCCTTGGGCTCTGTTCTTTCTTTAGGAGATTCGTACCAAAACAACTCTTGAACAGCAATAATCTGCTTGCTCTTCTGTACCATAGAACTGGACGGAAGGTTGTCAGAAAGATTTTCATGAAATCAAACAGGCTTTGGTGAATTCGAGCATTTTACATCATCCCGATATGACACAGGACTTTTGTATTGCTACTGACTCGTCAAATTACGGCCTTGGGGCGTGCCTCTTCCAAATTTCTAAAGATATAAACCCACAATCTTTAAAGGTTATCAGTTTTGCCAGCCGTACGCTCACAGAATGTGAACGTAGGTATTCGACCATCGTACAGGAGCTTCTTGCAATAGTTCGGGCATTCAAAATTTTCCGACACTATATATTTGGTAAACATACACGAGTCTTTTGTGACCACCAAGTTTTCGAGTGTCATGTCGTCTTTTGCACAACCGCCTTGCTACATTGGCAATGTTGCTACAAGAATACGACTTTGAAATTATTCATATAAAAGTCACCGACAATCAGATTGCCGATGCATTGAGCCGACTTCCACAAGGTCTTCCTGAATTTCAGGATCACCTTGAATCTAGCACGGAATTCAGAGTCATGCTGATGGAAGACCTTGTATTTAGACAGTACTATGTCCATATGTGTCGTGACGTACAACAATTGCAACAAGCAGATGTGCGTTGGTCAAAAATCGTCACAGAGATTCATGGTTCGGGTTCATCGTTGTATCAAAGGTACAAATTACACCAAGGAGTGTTGTTATATCGTAGACAACCACAGTCTCAAATCTGGTGCATGTGCATTCGTGCTTCGTATAGAAATTCTCTTATATGGCATTCACACAATGTCTGGGGTCACCTTGGTGCTCTTAGATGCCTACGAAAACTTAAACAGTATTGTTACTTCCCTAATATGTCGAGGAAAATTCACCATACTATTAAGTCGTGTTTAATATGTCAAAAGTGCAAACCAAACACTAAACCTTGTGGCAATTGATCTTTCCGGCCCTCTTCCGGGTGGTCGAGGTGGTGTCAAATATATACTGGGAATCTACGATATCTTTTCAAAATTAGTAAAGCTTTATGCTTTAAAGACCGCCACTGCCATGGCAGTTATCTGCCGCCTTCAAATGTTCAAGTGGTTGTATAGCTTATGGGACTTATCTACGGGGTCATCAGTCCCTAAACTTACAAACTACTTATGAACTAACTAATACTAAGGACGACACAAATATCCACGCCCGAGGGGGGATTCGTACCTCCCACCATAGTGGCCGTGCAGACCGTGACTGGAGCGCCTCAGTCCCCTCGGCCACCGCCTTGAAAATGATTTTTTCCCGTTCTATGGAAAACCAACCAGTATTTTATCTGATAATGCAAAAATATTCACAAGTCATACTTGGTCGAGTTGCATAAATCGTCATGACGTCAGACATATTTTAATCTCAAGATTTAACCATGTTGCAAACCCCATGGAACGAATGTTCCGTGAATTGAATAGATTTATCCGCACATACGCGGCCACAAAACTAACAACTTGCCTAGCGTACCAAGGTCTGTTAGAACAAGTAGTCAACAATTTACCCCTATTTTCCACACCATACACACCAACTGATTCACTTCTGCAAACTAAAGAAAACAATGAGTGGGTAAATCCAATACCAAGAATCCGACGAGAGCAGCCATCGCTGGAAGAGAAGGTAAGGATAGTTTTAACAGCACCTACGAACGCATCTTTCAAACGTAAAAACTATTTCGAGAAATAATTAAAACGCACACAGTCATTCAAACTGAATGATTTGGTAATGTTAAGGGTACATACAAAGTCTTCAGCTATCCAAAATAGAAACAAAAAATGGCAATACCTTTATTCTGGAGCGTACAGAATACTACAGATTCCTCACGAAGGAAGTTATTGATTGTCACCTGTACACACGACACGACCTAGAGGAATCTATCCACACAAAGATCTTAAGAAATATCATGCATAAATTGTTATTAAGCTGATTCTATGATTTAATGTGTACCATAAGCCTTCCTAGAATGTACTGTTATGTTTGAAATACTCAGTGATTGACAGATACCACTTTTAACTACCGACACAATAATAAACACCTTTCAGGGAATCTTGTGAGCACTATAACTTATCAACATTTATGCTGTGTAACAAATATACTAAGTAATGTTTCTTGAAACGGGTGGTGTAACTTTGCAATTGAATGATTGGCGTCATTTATTATTTATGTAAAGGTTTAATACAAAGAACAATTTATTATGGCTAGTAGTTGGAAAATATTATAATTATTAATATTATTATTATGCAGGTGGAGTGTACAAACACACTCTGATTATTTTTGTTAGGGAACCCATTACTGCGTAATGAATTTATATTGTCTAGGTTTAGTTTGCAAGTGTGAGAGAGTGAATGGAAGAGTTTAGATTAGGACCCGTATGCAAGAATATCATTGTAGGTCAAGCAACAAATATTCTGACATAAGCATAACACAGAGATATTCGGCAGAAACCTTTGTTACGAATGACAGAAATCATTATGATTTTATCTGATTATCAACTAGCTTTTATAAAAATAACATGTAAGAGTGACGTGACTTCGGAAATCACGAAAGTGCATGAACACCTAGGAATGGGAGAATAGAATCTGCTGGTTACTTGTTTATGTTTACACACACACGCTACACCTAGTAGTATCTGGTCTTGTTTACTGTACTGTGAGAAGAATTTTAATTCTTGGCGAATAGTCCAATTTTTGTTTACGTAAAATAATTTTCATTTTTTTAACGCAGGTATGTATGTATGTAAAACTGTACCATTTCTTATCTATTACACGATAACACATACATCAGCATATTAATAGCGTAAGAATAGATTAAGTTTTCCCTTTCAGCTGGATGCCATCGTCTACGAGAACTTTGGTCATCGCAGAGAGATCATCAGAACTATAAGCTACTTCGGAGAGACATGAGATAGAGCTATCGTGTATACAACGAAACACACACACACACACACACACACACACACACACACACACACTGACAAACATGGATTGGACAACGACATGAACTTTCGTAAGGTTGACACAGCAAAATTCTTCCTAACACATTTTCACACTAGTCAGACAATAGCAACAAAACGTATGGGATGCAGAGAGAACGCGATGCTTTTATTTAAACTTGATACTTGCATTGTAACTTTATTGTAATTTATGACTGTGACAGTGGTATTTGATGTAGTTAGGAACTGTAATGCTGAATTTGCAATGCGTATGCTTATTTTAGCGATACTGTTCTCCCTCTGAGTTGTGTAATGAACCACTTTTTTAAAATCTTAATCTTTATCTTTCCACAAGCTTTAGTGCAAACCCTCCTGCACCAAGCATGCCTGCTGGTCTGACTTTACCTGTGTCAAAGTTTCATGGTAATTATTTATGTTTATTAGAAATGTTACAGACTTACAGTAATTGCTATCATTTTAAAAAAATACCTTAATGGTCAATTTCTTTTATGTACAAAATGACATACTACTTGACACTCATGAATTTAAGTAAGAAATCACGAAAGGAAATATGACGAAAACTGATGACATTAAGATCAATAAAATATGTAAACAAATGTCATGAGACGAAATGTTACCAAATTTGGTAATGTAGATCATTTACTAACATTCCCTGCTAAGCTGACATGAACACAGCCCGAAATAAATTTGTGTAACTTTGTAAATAACGGATGTATACATATGTATCTGTATAATATTCTAGAGAAAGAGACTGCAATTATCTTGCCTGTAAATAGAAAAATATGTGATCAATGTGTCACGAAAATTTTCAAAGTTAGTACCAACATCAGACTTAAACATCGTATATTTATATATTTGTTTTGTAAAAGTACACGTGGCGTTCTGAGATTATCTACATTTATTAACATATTGAAAGTGCGTATGATTGCGTGTGTCGAACTGAAATGACCATTAGAGCAGTGCAACGCATGTACGAACGAACGCGAAAAAAAAAGTGAACAGGATGTGAGTGGACGCCAATCAGCAACTTTCAGTATCCACTGTGTTTTCCTTCCACGTACATACATATAACTATAAATGACAGATAGAAAACTTTTTGAACGAACTAGTCACTGCAAGTGAAAGAAACCATTGTGCTGTCAGTAATGGCTACTAAGTCGAACAATGTACTGTGACGAACTAATGGTAGCAAGTGACCATTGTTTAATGAACGATAAAACAAAAGTGTCATGTGATACGATAAACCTTTTAATTCAAACGACGAATGGGACACTACGCCAGTGTTGCTCGTTTTCCCAAACACAATGTAGTATTATGGACAACTGCACATTATTTCATTGAAATACTATTTTGTGCCACGCAAATAAAACCTCATGAACCGATAAATTGTCCTGGTAAACAGGCTATATAAAGTGATCTTGAACGTAATACGTAATAGTCACAGTGCCAAAGTGCACACCCACACAACTGTGTAATAAATTGTACGGAAGTTAAACCAAATGCTGAGCTGCCGCAGAAGACTCAAAATGTACTTACCGAGGTGCGGTGGATCTTGCAGAGAACTATAATCCAGTGTTTAGTGCACAAACGGAAAAAAGCAAGAAATCACAATTTACGATTCACGGAAGTCGGAGAGCAACCGCACAGTAGTAATGTTTGAATACGGACTGACGCGGACAGAACGCGTGACCGACTACCGCCTGGCCGTGATTGTTGAAGCCAACTGCTACTGCAGCGCTGTGCGTTACCAACTTATGAAACTAAGAAGTGAAATTCAGTGAACACATAAAAATTATTCAAAACAAAAATAAGACAACAAAGTAATAGTATTGTTCGAACTGTCTGCACAAGCATGTTACACACACACACACACACACACACACATATATATATATATATATATATATATATATATATATATATATATATATATATATAAGATGTAGTCAACAGACTGTGCTACCCTCAAATTAAACATGTTAAAAATGCAAAGATTGTGCTACTGCACTTTACAAACATTCTGAAATTCACTTAAGAAATTATCACTATGATAAAAATATTTTGTTCACTTTTTAACTAGTCAACCTTTAAAATAATTACTTCACGTGAATGAATAAATGGACATATGTCTGTAAAAAAAGTACATAGAACATAAATGATTCATAAATGACAAATTATGTAACGGTATGAGTTCATGTCAGAAAGAAGCCGTACAGCTTGCATCACTCTTACCTGAAACACATCAAATGTAAATTCAATGACCGCACAAAGATATGCACACTAATAACGTACTAAAGTGTCCTCATCTTTCAGAAGGAAAAGTAACGTCTATGCAAAAAACAGAATGTAATTTTGTGCATATGATTTTATTTCCATGTTAACCACAATCGGAGGTGCGATGCAGCTCCGTACCAAAGGCCAAAAGGTTGGTGTTCGGGACGCAGGGGCGCCCTGCTCGAACGCCGCTGGCCGTGACGTCACGCTTCTCCCCACCCGCTGACGTCACATGCCATCCAGCCACCCGTTGTCGTCGCCGCCGCGCTACCGTCTGACGTCATCGCTACCTGTCCCGCCTGTCGCACCTGTCCTCACTGCCCTCAGCTTCCTCATCGTCACGTCGCTACAGTTCTTCATTTCATTAATAAACTTATAAAGCAAATAACTTATTTGAATGGTATATACGAAACTTGAACAAACAAATGTAAATAACAAACTGATGAAATAATACCCAAACTAGTATGCCAGCGGGGGAAAGTGTAACGATACACTAAAATTTTTATTCTTTTTGTTTATCTTTGATCAGCGATGCTTATCGCCTCCGGTTCCCTCTGACACGCAATACAACTAATTTAATTTCGCTCGTCATTTTTTACTTCCGAACAAGCGAGAAGACGGAACCGTGATAGTAGTTTTTACTCACTCTCTTGTCTGTATCCGATGTGTCAAGACGTTTTTCATACCTGTATCCACTCATGTAAGTAAGAATAATGCAGGCTATTGCTGAAAATTGTATTATTTAAATTTAAAAAATTCCTTCTCCTTCGTTTTCATTTAAATCAAACTCCTCCACGTCAAATATTTAATTTCTTAATGTTTTCAGCTCCTCGACGTCCATAATACTTTAATGTTCAGACGCCATTACAATCGCTTCGCATTGTCTGCAAATTTCAATCACAATCAATCATCCTTATACAATACTTTGCTTGATTTTAGAACCTGCCGTCATTTCTTTTGTAATTTCACGAAGTCCGATCATTTTCTTTATTATGCTATCATTACCAGTAACTTCATGTAACACCCACGGTCACACAACAATGAAAAGCGAAGTGACCAGTCTGAACATTACGAATACGAAGCGCAGGATCCGTCTAGAAGCTTTCCGTAATTCTTATAACGTGCTGTTGCTTGTATGGTACCCGAATTTAATATGCAACCCGCGGTTTATTTGCAATAATGTTCATTTTGTGCTGTACTTTAACTAAATTATTTCAAATTCAGAAATTCGGTACCATCAATTCCTTGTCCAAAATATAATCGCGAAATCTACTTTAACAATTATGACATCATACGAAGCAAGGGCAACGTTATAAAGAGTCACTAAACATTTTGAGAAAGGACACATTCCATCATGTAAATGGCTAGAGAATGTCGCAAAAAATATCGAGAAAGTCCATGATTCATTGTATAAATCGCTAAAGTGTGTCACAAAACAACCTGAGAATGGCAAGGTTCCATCTTGTATATAGCTGAACGGAGTATCACAACATCTTGAGAAATGCCATACTCTGTATTGTAAATAGATAAAGAGTTTCACTAAATATCTTGAGAAAGGCCATGCTCTACCGCATACCTTGCTAAACAGTGTAGCAATACGTCTTGAGAAAGGCCACGCTCCATCATGAAAATGGCTAAACAGAGTCACAAATCACCTTGACAATGGCCATGATCCATCGTGGACATGGCTAAAGTGCTTCCATAAACATCTTATGATAGGCCACGCTCCATTGTGTAAATGTCTGAACAGCGTTGCAATTTATACTACTGGCCATTAAAATTGCAACACCAAGAAGAAATGCAAATGATAAACGGGTATTCATAGCACAAATATGTTATACTAAGACTGAAATGTTATTACATTTATACGCAATTTGGGTGCGTAGATCCTGAGAAACCAGTTCCGAGAACTACCATCTCAGACCGTAACAACAGCCTTGATAGGACTGAGCATTGAGTCAAACACAGCTTGGATGGCATGTACCGGTACAGATGCCCATGCAGTTTCAACATGATACAAGAGTTCATCAATAGTAATGATTGGCTTATTGTGACGAGCCCGTTGCTCGGCCACCACTGACCAGACATTTTCAAATGGTGAGTTATCTTTAGACTGTGCTGGTCAGGGCGATAGTCGAACATTTTCCATATCCTGAAAGGCCCATGCAGGACCTGCAACATGCGATCGTGCATCATCCTGCTGAAATGTAGGGTTACGCAGGGATTGAATGAAGGGTAGAGCCACGGGTCATAACACATCTGAAATGCAACGACCACTGTTCAAAGTGCCGTCAATGCGGACAAGAGGTGACCAAGATGTGTAACCAATGGCAGCCATACCATCACGCCGGATGATAGGCCACTATGGCGATGACGAATACACGCTTCCAATGTGCGTTCACCACGATGTCGCCAAACACGGATGCGACCATCATGATGCTGCAAACCGAACCTGGATTCATCCGAAAAAAATGACGTATTGGCATTCGTGCACCCAGGTTCGTCGTTGCATACACCATCGCAGGGGCTCCTGTCTATGATGCAGCGTTAAGGGTAACCGCAGCCATGGTCTCAGAGCTGATAGTCCATGCTGCTGCAAAGGTCGTTGAACTGTTCGTTTAGATTGTTGTTGTCTTGCAAACGTCCCCATCTGTTAACTCAGGGATCGAGACGTGTCTGCATGATTCGTTACAGCCATGCGGATGCCAGTCATCTCGACTGCTAGTGATACCAGGTCGTTGAGATCCAGTACGGCATTCCGTATTGCCCTCATGTACCCATCGAATCGTTATTATGCCAACAGTCATTGGATCGTGACAATGCAAGCAGGAAAGTCGCGATACGATAAACCAATATCGCAATAGGCTACAATCCGACCTTTATCAAAGTCGGAAACGTGATTGTACGCATTTCTCCTCCTTACACGAGGCATTAAAATAATGTTTCACCAGGCAACGCCGGTCAAATGCAGTTTGTGTATGAGAAATCGATAGGAAACTATCCTCATGTCAGCACGTTGTAGGTGTCGCCAACGTCGCCACGTTATGTGAAATGCTCCGAAAAGATAATAATTTGCATATCACAGAATCGTCTTCCTGTCGGTTAAATATGGCGTCAGTAGCACCTTATCTTCGTGGCGTAGCAATTTTAATGGCCAGGAGTGTATGTTGAGTAAGACTGTGCTACATTGTGTAAATGATTAAATTGTATAAAAAATTATCTTCAAAAAAGGCCTCTATTGTGTAAATGGCCAAAGACTGTTGCAAGTGAGAAAGCCCATGCGCACATTGTGTAAATGGTTAAAATGGGTCACAAAATATCTTGAGACAGGCAACGCCCCATCGTGTAAATGGCTGAAGTGCGTCACTAAATTTCTTGAGAAAGGCCATGATCGATCCTATAAACGGCTAAAAAGAGTCACAAAATATCTTGAGGAAGGCCTTGGTCCATCGTGTGAATAGGTAAAGACCATCGCTAAACATTTTGAGAAAGGTCATGCTCCATCTTCTAAATGGGTAAAGAGCATCGCAAAACATTTTGAGACAGGCCACAGTCCATGGTGTAAATGGCGAAAGAGTGCTGCAAATCATATTGAGAATGGCCACCCTCTGTCTTGGAAATTGCTAAAATGTGTCTCAAAACATCTTTTGATAGGCCACGCTCCATCGTGTAAACGGCTGAAGAGCGTTGCAAAATATTTTGACAAAGGTCATGCTGCACCGTATAAATGTCTAAACATCGTAACAAAAGATATTGAGAAAGCCCATTATGCATCGTGAAAATGGCTAAAGAATGTCACAAAACATCTTGAGAATGGCCACGTTCCATCGTGAAAATGGCTAGAAAGTGCCGCAAAAGATATTGGGAAAGTCCACGATCCATCATGTAAATCGCTAAAGAGTGTAGTAAAACGTCCTGAGAATGGCCACACTCCATCTTGTAAATGGCTAAATGGAGTATCACAACGTCATGGGAAAGACACTCTGTGGTGTTATTGGTTCTAGAGTGTCACAAAACATCTTGAGAAAGACCACGTTCCACTGTGTAAAAGGCTAAACAGCATCGGAGAATATCTTGATAAAGGCCACAATCCATCGTGTAAATGGCTTAAGAGCGTCGCTAACCTGTGGAGACAGGGCACGCTCTGTCGCGTAAATGCCTAAAAAGCGTCACTAAAAATTATGAGATAGTCCTCGCTCCATCGTGTAAATGGATAAAGAGCGTCTCGAAACACACTGAAATAATATTGATTAATAACGGAGCCACATCCTGTATCGCTCTTCACGAAGTGGCGACATGACAATTTTTTCTCCACGCCGAAGCGTACAACAACCGCGGTAGCCCAAGTCTGCGGCGAGATACAGGCTCTGCGCAGAATAGGCCGTCTGCATAGGGAGCTGGCGATGTATCAGCGGAGTCGTCCACCTACAATCACAACAAGGCCTCTCTTTGAAGTACTTTCTGATTATGAACTTTCAGTTATAAGCAGATGTTACTTAGGAATACGTTTGGAAAAAAGAAAATGTGCGGCTGATATTGATGTTTGCATATGATACATTGAAGATATGTTTTAGATATTCCGTGCCTTTTCGTATAAATACCAAAACATTTAGTTACAGTTAAAGACTAAAATCACACTAATCATATCTACTCTCCATGTAAGTACCTGCTGCTTCAAGACATTCCCACTTGTTAGATGAATCTAGCTCACATATATTTTGGACAGTCTGCTACGGAGGGTCCTAGGAAGTTACAATCGACAGTTTAGGGCATTGTGTTTCAGAGATAAGATCGTTGGTACAGGATACTTTAGTTATAGTTTTGTAATGCTGCTTTCGTATGAAAATGGGTGTTGCGAATTAAAGTTGAGGTTGAGGACCGCAAATGAAATTTTACCAGGTAGTGAAATATTTTTTTAAATGAGAATACTGGGCAATTTTGACAAGGAAGAGACAATTTAAACAAAATTATTGGACTCCGCCATTAAATGGTAACGGTCGTGACTTCGGTGGCAAATACAACACCAGAAAGCAACATTACAGAAGAAGTTGGCGGAAACTAAATTTTACCTTAGTGAGAGCTAGTAGTAATATTTCAGTCATATTCTGTAGTGATTCTAGCTGAGATAACTGGAATATTAATTCGATAAATTGATGCTGGGATTGCGCATTTCGTTTAATATTGTTATACGCCCGTGTTGAAAATTAATCATGATAGTCGCCAAAAATTGCAAAATTATCGGACTTCATAAACGTCGCGAAGATTTTTCTGCAGGCATTAAAATGTAATAAACCATTCATAGAGACGAAATAAATAAATAAAAGTTGAACGAGACAAATATCAAATGTTGATCGATCCGCTGGCAGAGAGAGGGCAGAAGTCAGCGACAAGCATCGCACAAATTATTTATAAAAATTCATTAATGTATTACTACAGTTTGTTTTATATTTTATCAAAATAAGTAAAAATTAGTCACGAGTAATGAACAGTTGCAAATAAATAAATAAATAAAATAAAATAATAAAAAAAACTGATGACTTTATTACCGGTCGAGTTACTTTTTAATGAGTTACCAATGTTGCATTGCAATCTTGTGGTCATGTAGGCAGCGAACGGCACTTCGAGTAGATATCACAGTGTAACAGCAGCATACTGACACATTGCACAAAATCTTAGAATTTGATGTTGCCTGCCTAACTGTTGAAGTAGTCCCCGCTGTTTGCCCTCCCTGGAAATCCTGATGTCCTCTCACCGTGTCCTCCAGTGGAGGTTGCTCCTGATCACCGACTGCACCAGGAGCTGGCGTCAGTGGAACTAGCAGCTCGCCTGCTCCCACACGGTCATAACCAGGCGGGTCCCGTTTGTAACGAAGCAGGACGACATTCTGCTCCTGCGAGAGAACAGTTTTCATCGTTTTATCTATGATTATTTAATAACTTCTTATTAATAATAGTTAACAATGTAAGACATAGATGAAGGTTACAGATGATTTTTACGGCGATTCTCGGCCATAGCACCCCACTGTCTCACTGTTTTCGAACCATCCTTGATGGAGAACTTTGCAATATGTATTAGCTATACTGAAACACCTAAAGTTATTTCCAGAGGACGACATTCTTACAACCAAAGTCATTATTTAGAGATCTGGATGATCGATACTTTTATCTGGCAACAAACTGTGATCATGAAACTTCCTGGCAGATTAAAATTGCGTGCCGGAACCGGGACTCGAACCTGGGACCTTTGCCTTTCGCGGGCAAGCGCTCTACCACTGAGCTACCCCGACACGACTCAGTGGTAGAGCGCTTGCCCGCGAAAGGCAAAGGTCCCAGGTTCGAGTCCCGGTTCCGGCACGCAATTTTAATCTGCCAGGAAGTTTCATATCAGCGCACACTCCGCTGCAGAGTGAAAGTTTCATTCTGGAAACTGTGATCATATTTTACGGAGACTTGGTATAGTTATAACAAGTCTTCGTAAAATACGATCACAATTTTTTGACAGAAAAAAGTATCTACCGCGCAGAACCATATTAATTACATCATAATTTAGAGGAACTATAACAGACGAGTAACGCTGTACGTGAAATAAGAGAATGTTGGTCAGTTGGCGATATATGACCTAAACAGAGAACTGATAATTCCTTAAAATCCATATAACAATCCATTTGTGGTAGTAACATCACACAGCTATTAGACTGAACTCCGATAATATGTAAGAATGTTATGTGACGTGTAGTGACTATTATGTAAGCGTTGGATGAAAAGTAATGAAAACTATTATTTTACCATAAGTGACATTGACAGAGGCTCTCACCATCACATGTCACAGTATAACAGCCCCCGTTACTCAGTGTGCATCCGCCCAATGTCCGCAAGGCACCGCGAACCATTTGCACGTGTGTTTCAGTTAACACTTTGAGTGCCAGCCATATATGCGAACCGACTTCCCCCAGTGCCAGCCCATTTTCTTAGTCTCCTTTCCCCAGTGCCGACCATTTTTACAGTATTTCGTCCTTTTGGTACAGATTCAGGAATAATCATTAATATATTTTTCTTGGTCAGGAGTAAACCTTATTATTTCCTCTTCAAATACTTGCCCCGTACATTTCCCTGCTTTGTAAACCTTCATCACAACAATCAAACCAGAAACGCTGTTTTCGGGTAGGTAAAAAATTATTTTTTCGTATTATAAACTATTTATTAATAAACATGGTAATGTTTATGTGATTACATGCAAATATCATGAATATTAAACATCAACAAACGGCTTTTAGTGCAAATAGTTCTTTTTTGAGTGGTAGAGCTGGAAGCAGGGCTGGACACAAAACCCCACTTTGCATACTGCACACTGGAATGAAGTATCCTTCCTTCTGGCGACTACTGATTCTTTACTGCCACTCTCTGAGCACACTGTACAAGTCTTTTCTGCCTTCTTCTTCCCTGGTGGAATGGTTATTCTTTCCAGGAAATGTGTTGTACCAGGCAGAAAGTCGGCGGCACGTGGTGATGACAAGTCTTTGCATACCGCAATAATAAACTGGCTGGTAGAAATGTTTTTCTTTGTCACCTGAGTGTCTCGGCGTCGCTCAAAGGCCAACTAACTGTTTGACATGCTGCGTCTAACGCTCGCCCTGATGTCTCACAGTCAACTGACACAAAGCCTTGTTTCGTATAGTGAACAGTTTTGTGGCGCCTCCTAGTGGCAGACATGTCTACTACAAGGGTTTGCCTCCCTTCTGATAACTGCCGTACGGATAATGATGCGCGCGAAAGCTAGAATTCGTTTGAGAACAGCCGTCTGTAATATTACGGGCGCGGCAGTTCTCGCAAAGGCACAGAGAACGTAATATTACGGGCGTGGCAATCTTCGAACAAATGACAGCAACGTAATATTACGGACACGGCACTCTAAGTGTTAATCACTGTCACTGACCACCCTACGTGATGCATAATGTCATCTCTAGTATCGTACACGTTCACACGCAGTGGTTCTTTCACTTTGGCAAAGAGATCGTAACCACAGCGACTTCTGTCGGCGGATGTTCCAGAATCTCGCATTGTCAGCTGCGCAGGAGGTCCTGGACGGCAGATGTGGTGTGGTGGCATTCTTATGCAGAATGATGGGCTGTTCCGTTAAAAGATGTTGCATCCATATGAGCGATACACGAAGGTGGTGTTGGATTTATTACAAAAAGTCGTAACTCACCGGGGCGATCATATAGGTGTGTAATTAGAAATTTCTGTGTCAAAGGTCCTTGTGTGTGGAATCTGGCTGTTGCTAACCTTGGGAACCAGCTGCACAGGGTCTTAATTGCAGACTGAGATCAGGGAAGCCGACAAGGGAAGCAAAAATGGGAAGCGGCTCGGCGAAACATCTCCTAAGAGAGAAAAACAACATCAGCAGTATTTCCAGCTTATATTTTAGTTTAAATGATGGCAGCATTACAAATGCCGACTGCTTACGAATCGTAAATTTCGAGATCGTTCCGTAAGTACATCATTCGAGATGAACATTTTACACTGCATCAACATGGCGACAACTCTGTGCACTATAATTACTGGTAATGCAGCCATTCGGCAGACTCTTAGCTCACAAATACCACGTTATGGAATACGACCAAAGAACATTTATTAGTTACACTATTTTGCTGTAAAAACTTGTTACTGGATGTTATAATCGTCAGTCGCTAGACTTACAGGCTACAATAAACTAAAACAAAGGACAACACACACACACCTATGTCCGAGGGAGGACTGCAACCTCAGGGGGAAACGGACGACCAATCCATAGCATGACGCCTTAGACCAAGCGGCCATTCCAAATGGCGGAAAAATATAATTTCGGCTTCTTAAAAAATGTTCAAATGTTTGATAAGCTTATGGGACTCAACTACGGGGTCATCAGTCCCTAAACTTACAAACTACTTACGAGCTACGACGGCACAAATATTCATGCCCGAGGGGGGATTCGAACCCCCGACCGTAGTGGCAGTGCAGACCGTGACTGGAGCGCCTCAGTCCCCTCGGCCACCGCGGCCGGCTTCGGCTTCTTACTTCATTACTCGAAAATCAAATCATTGGGTTACATTACTCCAAACAGAAGTATACTGACGAAATAAGACATGAAGCGTAATAAGTAAAGACCTCTGTGCCATTGTTTGTTATGTTTTGTACACAAAGTGAGTAATCTGTAAGCCAACTGATATCGCAACGATACCGTGTGTTTCGCGCCATTACTTGATGTTCATTACGAATATGCATAATGACGTTATTCAACTTGTTAGTGAAAGTAACTTGGCCATGTAAATCCGATACACTCAATTACCCAAAATCATCTCAGAAGGAGAGACATGTCACTACCGTAAGTCTAGTTACCCATCCTTTGATTCTTGATGAAATGCGACACACCTTGTGTCGCTACCTTGTTACGAACGAAAAGAAACGGCGATGGAAGAGTTGGATTCTAAAGAGGTATGGCCCAAATACGGACTCGTAGTCAAGGTCTGTTTAATTAAGAAGGTCTTTCAAAAGGTAATACAACACATTATATTTCTTAAATTGCACTGGTTTCATGCCTGCTTCAAATACAGTCCACAATATTGTGCTGCAAAACAGTATTTTCCACCATAAAGTCCTTCAATGCTGCAGTTTCACGCCACCATAATGGGAAGGCCTGTACGTCTGTACTGGTCCCTATCAGAGCCTCCGTATTGCTGCGTCAGTAACTTCCCTATCATCCACGTAATGCTTCACGTGGAGTGCATTCTTCAGTGGGTCAAAGAGATTGAGAGAAGAGAAGAGGCTAGTTCCGGGCTGTATAGTGAAAGGGCACAAACTTTCGAGTTTGAAACTGGTGGCCAACACTGCAGGAGTCAGCCGGGAGTGTCCAGTCGGCATGCGTGAGATCAGGCAGGTTGTGAGGCTGACAGACGCGTCGCCCAGAGACTCGCCGTGCTGGTGTCCACTGTCAGTTCTCCGAAGGCATTCTGCAAGCGCCAGTGCATACCTGCGATGCTCTGGTTCTACACCAAAAGAACCTGGTACCTCTTCTTTTTGGAGTCACCTCCATTACAGCCTTCTTGAAGGCTAGTTACAGAGCTGCCACCAATTTGTCCCAAACAAGCTCAAAATATTTTCAACAGAAATTGACGCAGAAAACAGTTTAACATAATGAACACCTTCTCGTTTATTTCTTTCTGAAGTTTGTGCATGGAAGAGATTATTTCATTTGCACTTACGGACAAGAGTATCGTAATAATCCCTTATCCAGTAAATGGTTTTATAATAAATCTATTAAGGTTTCTGTCCAATTACCAGTCATTCCGGTTTAGGTCTCGCACGTCTCATATTCCATAACATTCTGATTGTTTTATTTTAATGCCCTTCTGTGGGACTTGTCTAATGAATACAAGTAAGATACGCATGTATTACTAAGCACCTCTTCATGCTCCATATGCAAGGCTGGACATTTTGGAAACGTTACTTACCCATTTTCCTAGTCTCCATATAACTTGTTGATATTACTAAAAAGATAAACGCACGTAATTTTTATTAATAATAATTAATTTTGCAACAGGGACCTTTTTATATTCTTCAGTCTCTTTCAGAGTATGCTTATTACTCGTTTTCCCTCTAATTTAGTCTGATTGTTGTTCCAATAACGCTAAAGTGTATTTTTTCTACTTTTAGTGGGTCACTAAATGAGCCTCTGACAGAATAATCACGGACACCACTTGTTTTCAGGTGAATAATGACTGCACTCCTAGTTGACTAACAGTCCTTCCATATCTGACAGAATAATCATGGACACATCTTGTTTTCAGATAAATAATGACTGCACACCTAGTTGACAAACAGTCCTTCCTTATGTGACAGAATAATCATGGACACATCTTGTTTTCAGATAAATAATGACTGCACTGCTAGTTGACTAACAGTCCTTCCTTATCAGTGCTACAGTTCTGCGGAACCACAACGATGATTTGATGATTTCTGGTGGCTCTGCAACGCTTTATGGACGGCTGTCGGCGCTGACATTCAGATGATCTTCAGCCTCAAGTGCAGGGGCTAATAAAGCCAGTGGCGAACACGAGGAGAGGGATATGTCTAAACATCCCCCCCCCCCCAATTACTCCGAAATCTAAGTTGAATCAGAAGAAAGAATTAACATTTTACGCGGTAATTTAATAACAACCTTTATCGACACTATATTTCAAACGTAAATGTAAGCCAAATAGTTTTCAATTCAGACCGCCTAAAATGACTACAGATATTACTTTTCTGCATCTAGGAAATCTGTATAATTACGGATAATATAAGTTTAAATAATTAACATGATTTTGAAATTTACTACATGATAAAACCGAAGACCACCAGTGATAGTGTCTTCAGTGCGGATACACATCAGACCGCAAGTAGTGATTGAAAATGGTCAGGGGCACTACATTAGTGAGTGGATAAGTTAGAAATTTGCGTCCGGTGACAGACATACAAGGGTGGTTCCAGCTGCCGTAGTTGTGAGCTCAGCTGTCTAGTAAGAAGGAGATCCAGGTTATAATCCAAGTTGGGCAGAAATTTTTAACTATCACCATTGATTTAATTCGATGCCCATTTACAGCTGATGCCTTAAATTGTCTTGAACCTTCTATATCACCAACACCACTTCTACTGCGTCTTCTTTTAAGTAAGTTACGGTACTTTGTATCTAACTAAGGCTTGTGGGAAGCTTGTGCCGTGTAGTCCCCTTAAAACAACTAAAAACAACAAGCTTGTGCCAAACCTTTTTATTGAAAGTGTTGTGAATTCAGCTCTCCTCAGGCCTTCACAGCTATAATCAAGACTAAATATTTATTACAGCTTTACACATGTGTTTTATGTATTGTCAGTGTCTATGTGCTACAGTATACTTCCTGGTAAGAAGGTACTGTAGAACATCACGTAAAATATCATTATAAATACTGTATCTTGATAATAAGGAATTTGTAAATACGCCATGATCACCATGAATAAATCACTGCAGAGTTTCATTATCGCTTTCAGTCCCTGCACTCACAGTTGTGCGGTTCTGGTTTTGCTCGCTTTAATTCTTTGTGTTTCACGCTAGGAAGTTCGGGCCTGCATCACAGACTCGTGGATGGACTGTGGTAACGTGCGCACACTGTGTGGTACCACCAGCCGGCAAACTTCCAGCAAACTTACAATGGCGGCAAGAAATCCTTGTTTTGACGTGTGAAACTGACATCTGACAGCCAGTGGATTTTATATGATCCTGTGATATCTCATTTCTTTCAAAGGCATGTTACCGTAAGATGGTACAGATCACAAAAACTTGTAGTGAAGACCGAACACAGACAACTGTGTGGGTACAATTTTTTTGAAAATAAATTTATTTTCATTTTTCTAATGAATTACTTTATGTAGGACCCAGTCCATTCCATGTAAAACTAGCCTAACCATTTTGGGTCCACCCCGAGAGAGCACACAGTCTGTTTGAAAAACAAGGTCAAAGTTGACGGAAAATATCACTTTCAATGATGTACATCGAAAGATCGTCTAAATATAAGCATTTTCACTAATACATCTGTGTTCAAAAGTTAATGACGTTAGTTATGAACGATTGTGTATTTTTATTCTGTAGCGTACGTACTCGTAAACATGACATACTTTCCGAGCGCCGTCGTCGGTAGAGCGGTCCAAGGCTTAGACTGTCAAAACTTGGGTCCAGTTTCGAAACTCTAGGCTATTTTTTGGTTACGTTTTTTCGTTGTATATGATAATATTCTCAAATTTGTAATACCTTTACCTGCCTTATTTTGAAGTAGAGCATCGGGAAGTGTGATTAATGTTCAGTTAATTGCATTTATTCTTTCGGTACGCATCGAAATTACCGCGGTGGAGTAGCCGAGCGGTCTAAAGCGTCTCGCTGCGGAAGCGCGCGGTTGCTCGCCGTGGAGGTTCGAGTCCTCCCTGGGGCATGGGTGTGTGTGTCCTTAGGTTAGTTTACCTAGGTTTAAGTAGTTTGTAAGCTACGGACTGATGACCACGCAGCTTGGTCAGATACATTTACAAACATTTGAACATTTTGAAACCTTGTGGCAATTGATATTTCCGGCCCTCTTCCGGGTGGTCGAGGTGGTGTTAAATATGTTATATACAACAGAAGCACAAGATAATCTGTATCTCTTTATAATTCCGAAATATTCTCTGCTTAACTTCCACAGTACAATGAAAAATAATATTTCAGTTACCAATAACCAAAAACAACACAACTTCTTTGGGGAGACTAAAATAATTCCGTAGAAGCAACACCACTTTTTTTTTCTTTTTTTTTTTTTTTTTTTTTTTTTTTTTTTTTGCAACGAAATTAATATCTGGAAGACCTGTCTTCAGCAATGTAAATCAGGTGTTGTGTATGTGTATGGTGTGAGGAATATTTGTGTTTTGTTCGTTTTTATAATACGTTTCATCCTACTACCTCTGAGAACGCAGTCGAAGAGACGCCAGATATTGGAATTGCGTAATTATATACTTTGTAAGGTTTTTATTTTATTTATTTCTTAATATCATTGTTTGAGCACTGTGTATCACAAAGAAAACAGGTGTAAACAGATAATACACTAAATTGAATGTTAATGACATTTTCCGATGCTCTACTTCAAAATAAGGCAGGATACAGTATTTGAAATATGAAATTATTATCAAACACATCAAAAAAGTCCATGACGGCAGTTTGAAACTGGATCGACAGTTTGAGTGTCCGAGCCCTGGACGGATTTTTTATTATTTATTTTATTTTTTCTTCTGATAGTTCGATTCCTCGCTGCCGTTTGCTCCTGTTCGTTCTGGGTTGTTAGTTGAGTTTTGGCTCAGGTTTTTATTACACAGGAAGTCGATAACGGGTAGCCACCACGCCCTGCATGTGACGGCGACGACGTTCGGAAAGTCACTAGTGTTTACCAGTGCCCAGGCTACAGCACGAGAACACAGAAACGTTAATTACTCGAATGTCAATAACTTTGGAACACACACACACACACACACACACACACACACACACACACACACACACACCTATCGTGCATTGGATTAGTTGAAACCAGCTGCGTCCAAATCAATTTAAACTACATTTTCATATCACTATAGAGTTTCATCACTAAGTGTGTTTGCCTCTGTAACTTATAAAGTATTGGTGACGGGAAATATTAATGCATATATATGTGTGTGTGTGTGTGTGTGTTAGTAACAAATGCTAATCTTTAGACGACAATTGAAAACGCCATTTTCCAACATCAACTTTGACCTTGAACTTATATATATGTGTATGTGTGTGTGTGTTCAAATGTTTGTTAAGCTTATGGGACTTAACTACGGGGTCATCAGTCCCTAAACTTACAAACTACTTATGAACTACCTACGAACTAGGACGGCACAAATATCCATGCCCGAGGGGGGATTCGAACCCCCGACATAGTGGCCGTGCAGACTGTGACTGGAGCGCCTCAGTCCCTTCGGCCACCGCGGCCGGCTGTGTGTGTGTGTGTGTGTGTGTGTTAGTAACAAATGCTAATCTTTAGACGATAATTGAAAACGCCATTTTCCAGCATCAACTTTGACCTTGAACTTTTTTGAAATACTACGGAGTTTCTAACAAACCGAAACACGTGTCTCTTTATATTCAATAAATACAGAACGTGCATGCAAAATTCTATCAAAATCGGTGACCCCCATGTCAGAGCCTCTCCTTGTTGTGGAGTCGGTGCCGCTGTCACCTCTTAGCAGCAGAGGTCTGGTCTCCGGTTGCATAGGGTCCAGCCGACGTGGTCATGAGTCCAGAGCAGGGGCTGCGAGTGATGCTGCATTCATGGTAAAGGTAATAGTCAGTCTCTTCTGCCATTGCCCAGTACTTACAAAGTACGCTGTACTGCCTAAAGATTACGTTCATCTTACGTCCCACATTGATTTCTGCGATTATTCACGCAATTATTCATATCCGTTAGCGTACACTACACGAACGCCATCAATTTCAGTTAAGTGTAGGTCGTCAGCCAATGCATTGTCTTCAGTAACACGTAATGCCTAATACTTGGTATTCGCTATACACTCTAGACGCTATTGATCTAGGACTGTTTAATTCCTTAATGATTTCCGAAATAGAGTGTCCCATGCATGTAGCTCCAACTACGATTTTGCGCAGAAAGTCTGTGATGTCCTCTCACACTAATCACTGGAGTACAAAATGTCAACTTTATCAATGCATCGCCCTTTTTCTGTGTTGTGTACGCGATTCAACTGCCATCCATATATATGTGAATATCGCTATCCCATGACTTCTGTCATCGCAATGTACACACTTCGCAAGTCACCATAGGGTGCATAGCAGACGATATCTGATACCATGACAAATCATTCACTTTGCAAACAAATTGACCGTTCCAATTGGAAATTGGACCAGAGAAAAATGGATGTTTCGTAGGCCCTTACGACGTCCAGTTATTCAGTGCACAACACGACCATTCTGCGCGGTAGAATTCTTCCTTAAAGGTGCCCGTACAGGACAACCGTACATGTTTTCCGCCATTTCTTTACGACACTATACATTCAGTACCTAGTATTTGTGTGGATGGCCAATTCGATTAATTCGATTCTTGCTAATTCGTTGGAATTAAAATTATTTACGGGTAACCATGTAAAACTGTTTGCTGTTCTATACAACCGAGAATCTGAAGTTCAAAACTACCGTACTAATAAATATATACCGCTGACAATCCGAAATGGAATATCAAGAACGATGAGAAGTATCGCATCCAAATTGGGCAGTCAAGACGCTGTACAAGGAATACGTTATGGAAGATACAGTTGGTGGTAACTGGGGACGATTCAACAATTCAACACAAATCTGACTTTTTAATTACACAGAATAGACATATGTTAAATGACACTAAACAGTTCCGAATCCTTGGGTTACACGAAAATTAAGCTACTTTACTTATTAAATCTGCTTATGATGTACGATGCATTTTTTCCCTTTTGTCACTCCTGATTCAAAACGGATATTTTAGCTCATAAATATGCTGTTAGAGCAATATGTTGTGTAAGCTAGTCAAACTGCAGTTGACCTCTATTCAGTGATCTGGGAGTTCTGACATTGGCCTCGCAATACGTATTGTCTTTAATGTCAGTTTATTAAAACATTTGCGTCTTGACAAAAATTTGCAGCTTTCACTCAGTTAATACCAGGCTGAAAACGAACTTGCATATGCATCGCACCTCATTGATTGTAACCACAAGAATTCAAATATCGTACCACTATTACATGCACATTAAAGACTAAACTCGACAATTTTTTCTGGTCCACTCTATCTATTCTCGCAAGAACTTCCTTATAAAACTGAAAAGTAATTTATAGTTTCTCGAAACGTTGCTGATGTATGCTTACTCTTAAAGCCTTTCGTGTTTTTAGCGTTCTTATACGTATCATTTTATCAATCAACACTCTCCTATTACAATTCCATGTAATTAACTTGCTGCAATACGACCACAGGCAAGCTTTGAAGGTATGGGGGCCAGTCCCCAATGCTTAAGCGGTATGAAACTGGATGTTTAGCATATAGGCAATTCAAAGTACGTGCTTGCTGGATTGGAATCCCATATGACCCCAAGGCATAACTGGAGTAGGACAAGTGCACCTCTACATCTGCATATTTAACCTGTAAATCACATTCAAGTGCCAGCAGAGTGTTTAGAGAACTTTCATACTATTTCTCTACTGTTCTATTCTCTAACAGTACGCAGGCAAAAGGAACAAACAATCTTTTCGTTTTCGATCTAATTTCTCTTATTAGGATGATGATATTCCCATATATAGGTAGGTGCTAACCAAAAAACGTTCGTATTCTGAGGAAATGGCGGAAGAAATTTCTGAAACACAGCTCGCCCCAACGAGTAATGCCTTCCTCTTAATGATTTACATCTCAACTTGTTCAACATTTGCTTGACAACTTCTCCCCTCTGTCGCTATAATAGAAACTAAGCTGCCCTTCTCTGAACTTTCCTGTGTCCTACATCAGTGACATGGTTATACTCCGGAACGTCACGAAAGATGCCCAAAAAATTTACGTTTTTCATTATAAGTGCATTGTGCTGCCACCTACTGCCCGGTACTCCATATCAGTGACCTCAGTAGTCATTATACATCGTGAGAGAGCAGATGGAGCGCTCCGCGGAACTCACGGACTTCGAACGTGGTTTGGTGACTGGGTGTCACAGAAGTCTGTATGCAAAATTTCCACAACAGTAAACATAGCTTTTCTTATGTGATAGTGAAGTGGAAACGTAAACGGTACTACAGCAAGTATGCGTACAGGTGAACTCGTCTGTTGACTGACGGAGACCGCGGACAGTTTTTGAGTCGTACAGTGCAACAGGTAGGCATCTATCCAGACCATTACGCAGAATCCATCCCGAGTACTACAAAAGTTAGGAGGGAAGTGAGGAAACTTGGATTTCAGGATCGAGCGGCAGCCCATAAACCACATATCACGCAAGTAAATGCCAAACGACTCGTCGCTTGGTGTAAGGAGCGTAAACATTGGACTATTGGACAGTGGAAAAACGGCGTCACGATACACAATGTGGCAATTGGATAGCATGGTGTGGGTATGGCGAATTCCACATGAAACTCATCTGTCAGTGTAGGTAGTGCCAACAGTAAAATCAGAGGCGATGTTGTTATGGTGTGGTCGGTTTTTCATGGAGGAACGTTGCATCCTTGTTGTTTTGCGTGACACTATCGCAGCACAAGCTTACTTTGAAGCACCTTCTTGCTACCAACTGTTGAAGAGCAATTTGGGGATGGCGATGTAACCTTTTAACACGGTCAAGCATCTGTTCATAATGTACTGCATGTGGCCGGGTGGTTACACGACAGTCACATCCCTGTAATGGACTGGCCTGCACAGAGTCCTGACTTGAATCCTACAGAACACCTTTGAGATGTTTTGGAACGCCGACTTCGTGCCAGGCCTCATCGAACTACATAGATACCTCTCCTCAGTGAAGAACTCCGTGAAGAATGGTTTCTCATTCTCCAAGAAACCTTCCAACAGCTGATTGAAAGTGTGCACGTGACAGTGAAAGGTGTGTTAAAGGTTAAGGTTGGGCCAACAGCATGCTGAATTCCAGCATTACCGATGGAGGGCTCTATGAACTTGTAAGTTATTTTGAGTCAGATGGTCGGATACTTTTCATCACATAGCGTACATCCGCAAAACGAGCGCACGTAACATTTCTAGTAGTCCATACGGCCGTCTGTTGTCTTGAAACATGTACACCTGCGCTGATATGACGATATGGATCTCTCGACACCGCTAAAGCTTCCTGTCAATTTCTCCTGATTCGTATGCTGCCTTCAGGGTGTCGTCCTTCGGGAGGCAGACAGTGTCAATTAATGCTGAACACTTGACAAGGGTTTTGGCATTACTACAAGCATTCTGACGTTCGTGGTCACAATTTATTGACTTTTTTATGCACCCATACAGGCTCTCTTGGCCAGGAAATTAATCCGTCATGCAAGCTGGCGACACTATTTTTTGTTAAAAATAGTGTTATATGAAATTTTTTATACTGGAATTAAAATTCAGAATTTGTCCCTATACTGTGGGTATAGCATAAACATTGTCTTATTTATATTGTGTAGAATAATCTTTTGTTTAATGGAGGAAGTTTTCGTGGTAGCCTTCTAGTTTGTGTATTTAGGATAAATGTACAGTTATCGGCATCGTAAGGGGATTCACATTAAATATCATGACTAAATCCTGTTAAATTCTACAATATTGGTTTACTTTACTGTGACATGTCACATAAATCCATCTGGTTTCGTATGGATATGCGCAAGTGCTTGTAATAACAACCTGTTCAATTAAAAATAATTACCTTTGTAAGATACACATTTCCTACCAGTGACCGGCAGTGCAAAGGATACCGAGACCGTGTTATCAGAACTCAACAGCACTATTTATCGCCAATGGGACGTAATTTTTAATTATCAATGGCGGGTCTATATAGCGATTAAATGCGTGTTTTAAACGTATATTTAAAGTGCCTAAAACTCTGACAGTGAAGTTTGCTGGTATAGTTACCCTATTTGTTAATATATGCGAAACTATGCAAATATAAAGGTACATAAAGATCGTGTAACTGCTTTACTGACTTGCATAATCGGATCAGTTTTATATAAGTAGCACAAACCGCCGTAATTTAGAAAAGAATGAAACCATCTATGAAAAGCGCAAGCTGGAGTTTGCACAGACGATGCCTCCTAAACTGTAATGTGTGGAGAGATTCTCCGTCTGAAGGAATTATATTTGAACTGAAAAATATGTTAAATAATTCGAAAGCGAACCGCAGACAGACAAAATGGTCTTAATTTTGTGCGTGACTCTTCTATTCTCCTCTTATGCAGGAGTGACAGACGTCACCCCCCCCCCCCCACACACACAAACACACACACACACACACACACACACACACACACACATATATATATATATATATATATATATATATATATATATATATATATATATGACTTAGATAAACCTATATTTGTAAGGAAATAAACAGCGCTTGTTCATCTTTTCCATTATGATTTTCCTTCTGTAACAAATGTTATAAAAAACTTTATTTTTATCTTTCATTAGAACTAAGTTTTTCTCTTAAAATAGTTAATGAATAATGTATCATTAATTAATGTTCTTACACAGAGAAAACGTCTGCTTTGTCCACCTTAACAAGTTTTGATTTTGAGGTATCAGACATATTAACATAGCTTCAGGAACAATACTCAATAAAAAATAAAATTCAATGCATAATAGTACATTTGTAGATTACCACGGAAACAAATCACATAAACTGAAAAATAAGAAACAACAAAAGCATAAAATTAACTACTAGCACAGTACGTGGCGACAATAGGTTAACATTATATGTCACCAGACGATGACCCTGTTAAGACTTTGCTATCGAGATACCCTAACACGACTTGCCGTGAAGTAACATGATGCTTAGTGTGAATAACGAACAGTGACGACCCTAAATCACTTGATAATCCCAGCTGAATGTTGAGAACATGCGCAGTATGCTATGCTCACTCCAAAGATATTTCTACTCTATGGGATATGTGAATGTGTATATGATGCAGATTAAATTGAAATGAAACTTCGTAACTATACATGGATAAAAAACAACAGTGAATATTTGATAATTAGTAAAATATACGGAGAAATTATGGAAATGTGGCAAGGGAATAGCTATCTCAGCAGTACAAAAAATATTTATAGAACTTAACGCAAGTACCGGGGGAAAGTAGGGGTTTGGGCCTTCACTACAAATTTTTATGATCTGCAACATATTACAGTAACATGACTTTGAAAGAAATGACATGATAACATCACAGGATCATATAAAATCAACTGGATAACAGAAATGATAGCTACACATATAAAAACAAGTCTTTTTTGCCACCATTGTGGTGTACTGGAAGTTTGCCGACTGCTAGAGTCACCCAGTGTAGAAACGCGAATTAAAACTCGTTGCGCACGTTACGACAGTCCATCCTCGATTGTGTGATGCAAGGCCGAACTTCCTGGCGTGAGTCACAAAAAACTAAAGCGAGCAAAATTACAACCGCACAATTGTGCGTGCAGGGGCCAGAGGAGTAAAGTGAAATATAATAAATCGCTGAAAACTTCAGAAATAGTTAGTGGATACCGCTATCTAGTGTTAACCTTTATAAGTAAAATATAATTACCGATACCAGCCCAACGTATTTTTTTTTTCGTTGACACGTATTAATTGGGTATCGCTATCTATACTTAACCTATGTAGGCGGTGGAGAGTCAGAGCGCTATAAGGCGTCTTATTGCGGAGCGCGGTTGCTCATCGTCGGAGGTTCGAGTCCTCTTTCGGGAATATGCACACAGACACAGACACACACACACACACACACACACACACACACACACACACACACATGTGTGTGTGTGTGTGTGTGTGTGTGTGTGTGTGTGTGTGTGTGTGTGTGTGTGTGTGTTGTCCTTAGCATAAGTTAGTTTCTGTAGTTTGCAAGGCTAGAGACTTATAACCGTAGCAGTTAAGGGGAATAGAGCTAAAGATGTATGACATAACTTTAGGAACTGATTTTTGTTTCTAAGGAAGAATCCAAGACAGGTGATTCCAACTATGTTTTAAAAAGGAAAATCAGAGTCCCAATATTTACTTTTTAATTCAATTAAAACAACTAGTTTCTGAGCCGTGGTACCATATGCCCGGTAGACTTTCTGTTTCTCTAGCGCCACTTGCTCGTTTTTTAAGGTCGATTTTGGTCGTCGCTGTTACTGAGATCTTTGCAGATTCTAGGTTCTGCCCGGATGCTTGTGTTGGCAGAGGGTCGGCGTGGGGCAGCGGTGCGCGTAGTTGGCATCTGCAAGGGCTGCGGGGAAGGTGTGGTGTCACTTCCTGGCTGGAGACGCTCTGGGGCAAGCAGCAGTGGACGTTGCACGCAGCCTTGATAGCCGGCACGTGGAAGGCCCGAAGTTTCATAGCGTGTGCAGCACTTTGGTGGTGGACTGGAACACCCCTTAGACCCTGGAAGAATTTGCTCCAAAACTCACACACCTGTGCAGTTAAATAACTGTGCATAGTGAATCAACTACTGTGACTTGGATTTCTGTGTTATACTGTCGTTAATTTCGATATTCTGTGTTTGTAGTACCTTCCCGAAGTTCAGTATGTTGACTGTGTAAAGTCTATATTATGTAATTGGAACTGAAGGGTCAGTAATCTTTATTGTTACTATTTTCTTAAAGATGTGCACCATTGCCTGATCAGTGAGCCGGGTGTTTCGAAAAGACTATTGTAAAAGGTACCTGAAGGTTACGTACTGTTTTTAGCTGACAGCTGTTTGAAATCGAACAGTAGTCAGTTTCAAGGCAGTTTACTTGGCCAAATTTCGATATTTTAGCACTGTTAGTTAACATTGAGAAGGAAGTCTGTATGCAGATTCTTAGCTGCTAACATGACCTGGAAGTCATCTAAAAAATCTCGAAAATGGCTGTTTTTCCTGCTTGGCGCTTGCGGTGACGGCTGGCCACCTATGGTAATGGCGAGTCGCGAGCTGTTGTTATGGTGAGGGTCGTGCGCATGGTCGGAAGGTGCGGCCGTCTTATCGCGGCGTTCACTAAAGAGGAATATCGTTGAACGGTTTTGTTGGACAGGGGAAACGAATATTCGTTTCTGTGGCAAGGGGAAACGAATATTCGTTTCTGTGGCATGCACTTCCTTTTCATTTCTGGTATGTATTATGAAACATACCGCCCTGAAACTGGGTAGAGATGTGAAAGATATTCTGTACATCTACATCTATACTCCGAGAGCCACTTTATGGTGAACATTCAATCTCCCCTCACAGGTGATGGAAAACCGTGAAAATGTTTTGCTGCTTGTCATGGAAATATAACACAGACGCCAAATGAAGCAATCAACAGAAAACACGCGTGAGGACTATGTGATGTGCGACATGGTAGTTAAACTTCTAGACGACCATGTAAATAGCACAGACATGTGGCTATAAACGACCGAAACACTCGTTATTGCAGTCTGTGAATCTACAGACTGCGAAGAAACGGAAGAAAGTTGGACAATTATAAAAATTTTCGAGTCGAGTTAAAACAAAGATATACATCGTAATACCATAACATAATAAAGATCACACCACACTACTAAAGATTCCACTATATGCAGTTATGAACAAACTGTGTAGAGCATCGCTGGAGGATATGTCAAACTGACAGATTAGCTGTAAAGAATTAAGACCTGATAAACGTAATATATATACCATCTAAAGAACATATATACTGCAATCATTGCAGTCATTATAATAAATTATACCTCCACGATGCTATATGGAAGTGAGTCTGAAATAATATGTCACGGAAAATTTATTAAAATTGTAAGTATCTTTATTTCACTCATTTTAATCATAAGTATTTGTCCGCAGATAGCCTGATGATGGCCACAGTGCCGAAATAGGCCTATTGCGATAATAATAAACAGTTTTTAACATCTATAAAGTGAAGCAGCATTTTGGCATTTCTTAGATTAACAATATGTCCTTGAAAGACATACACAATGCTGCAGGCCCAAATGAAATGAAATTATTGACGCTAATGTCATACGATACAATGGGCTATTTTCTGCGCTTTATTCGCATAAAAATCAAGATGACAAAATTAATTGAAAGTGTGAGATTCAACAAACTCTGTATCAGAAAGAAAATCATTCCAGCACATGTATCTTTCAAGATTACAACAGCTTCTAAATTCACCAAAAGAATCCAAAATTTCGGCGCAAGACTCTGGCTAGAAGACGAAATACGTGAAATGTTTGAGAAGAAACAAATCTTAAATCAAGAAATGTATGTAACATACCTAGCTCTTAGTAGTAACACAAGTCCTATAATTTTTGATCAACTATATAATTTCATAGACAAATTTATATACTACACTAACAAACAAATACGGTTAAACCATAAAAGGAAATTCCAAAATTTAATATCAAAACAGTATCCAGTAATAAATGCAACAGAAAAATATTCATCACCATTCCATTTCTACACTAGAACAAAAAATTTAACTAATATCAGCTTCACAAATGATGAACATTTGTTACTAGACAAAGGAATAAAGTACAATATTCAGCTAAAACCAAATAAGAGGGTAATGAAAAATGTTATAGCAACAACAAAATTAGCTATTGACAAAGCAAAATTGTCAGTTCTTGAACAAAGTGAAATAACAGTCAAAGCATCACATTTAATAGAAAAAGCTTTAACCCAAAAACACACATACAATACGCAAACGAACAAAGAACACGCTACAATGAAAAACATAAATGAAAAACTAATTGCTAATGATGCAATAGCAACCAAATCTGATAAAGGCAATTCTTTAGTGATTATGTACAAAAACGACTACATCCATAAAGTACAAGACTTCTTCACATCAAACAATATTATCAAACTTAACAGAAACCCCACAAAGAAGTTCACAACAGAAACCAAAAAAGTAATCAAAAGATGTAACACACTAATGAATGACATAGAAAAAAGAACATGTATATGTATGAACCCAAAAATACCCAGACTACATGGACAACCAAAAATACATAAAATACCTGAAATTCCTATACGACCTGTAGTTAACTCAATAGATAGTCCAACATATTTAATTAGTAAAAAGTTGGACAAATGGATCAAAAAGTATTTCACATACAACAAACAATACACAATAAAAAATTCAAGAACACTAGCCAATAAAATAAAAGATATAAAAATCCTACAAAACGCTAAATTTGTGTCATTTGACATTACCAATCTCTATACCAACATACCAATCCAGGAAACAATAACCATCATTGAAGAAAATTTACTAAAGTATAGGAAAATACCAATCCCAGGAATTTATAAAATTATTGATTTACTAAAATTGGTATTAAAACTAAATTACTTTGAATTCAACAATGATATATATACCCAAAAAGATGGAGTTGCAATGCGATGTAGCATAGCAGGAACCATAGCTGATATCTTTTTAAATACATTGGAAGAAAAATTCTTCAACTCTAGTCACCCTATTGTACCTGGTATAAGTAGTGTATTCACACTGTCAGCTTAATCCTCCCCCTTCGCAGATATTTTGCGTTAGGTGCTGGCTAATTACAGTGAGTCCCAGACTTTGTGATTGAAATTTATGTACCTGAACCTCAAGAGGGGTAGATGCAGTGTTTGGGAAAATTTGGCAGTTGTCTATTGAGTTTTTAAAAGAATCGTGTTTGCATTTGTATATTACCCATAATTGTATTTAAACTGATTATTCTAAATTGTTATGTTGTGGCTACTGACCAATATTCATTCTAACCTTGAAAGGTGTCAATCAATTTTACGACCCTTTCATGTTTTATAAATAGTTATAGATCCCTTAGGACAGTCTGTCAGATCTGCATATCTCGTATCAGTGCTAATTTTTGTTCATATTTGACTATGTAAATACTTTAATCTCTATGTAGCAAAGCTCATAATTTTCTTTATTTCTTTTATACAATCTTAGTGCATGGTGGTTTTGATAATAAACTTGTAGTAAAAATATTCTTATATCTGCAAAATCACATGGCCAGGAACCGGCGGCTGGGCGGTCGCTAGCCAGCACACCAGCCCAGGGTCCTGGTGGTTGCGTGACCACCACGCGATGTAGGCAGGGTGCGAGCGAGAGGCCCGAGGGGGAAGGGGCACTGACCGCCACCCCGAGCGATGAACTCGCGCAAAAGCGCGCCAGTTGGAAGAGGAATCAGTGTTCTCACGGGAACTAGGAGCTCATTCTAGCGACTGCCGTCCAACTGCACGCATCGTTTTCGTGCGTGCGTCCTGCGAACGCACTTTCTGCTGGCAAGTTTGCATTTGCTGTGAGGCAAACACTTGTTTGTCGCTCACTCAGGCCTACGTAACTGAAAAGCAATGCAACGGGCGTAGTTTTCCGATCCAATTTTAGGAACTTAACTCCATAGTGCGGAATATTCGAGCTTCACTCGGGATCAGTACTTGAAAATCCGTTAGAAGGAAAATCTTTGAGCCATGCAGTTGAGAACAGTATTTCTAGTCAATTTTTATCTGCAATGGACGCATACCGTCGTTATTTTTTCTTTTTTCTTTATTTTCTCTGATTGTAGTAAATTATTTTTCTTAGGGTTTTGTCGATTAATAATTTCATCGTACTAGCGACCGCGACGCAGCACCAGCCGATATATAGTATTCAGATCAAATATACCACGAGATGTCGTTGGACAACTGAGCAGATCAGCGACAACGTAAGGATAGTAACATTTTCTGTTAAGGCAATTAAATGTCTGTTCTGCTCTCTGCGTTGTCCACGCTCTATTAATGCATGATGAACTTGTTTCCTCTACTCTCTTTCTCTTCTGATAAAAATGCACATTTATGTCGGCTCCTTCTTATTAAGATTCACATTACGACGTATCTTAGAAGATAGGCAAGGAAAGGGAAACCTACGTTTCTAGCGTTTGTCGATTTAGAGAAAGCTTTTGACAATGTCGACTGGAATACACTCTTCCAGATTCTGAAGGTATCAGGGGTAAAATATAGGGAACGAAGAGTTATATTCAACCTATACAAAAACCAGACAGTGGTTATTAGAGTCGAAGGGCAAGAAAGGGACGCAGAGGTTGGGAAGGGAGTAAGACGGGGTTGTAGCCTTTCCCCAATGTTGTTCAATCTATACTTTGAGCAGGCAGTGAAGGAATGGAAGCAGAAATTTGGAGATGGCATTAAAGTGCAGGGAGAAGAAATAAAAATATTGCGGTTTGTCGATGACATAGTAATTCTGTCAGAGACCGCAAAAGATCTGGAAGAGCAATTGAATGGGATGGACTGTGTCCTGAAAGGAAGATATAAGATGAACATTAGCAAGAGCAAAACGAAGGTAATGGAATGCAATGTCAGAAAATCAGGCGATGCTAAAGGGATTAGATGATACAATAAAAGAAGTAGATGAATTTTGTGATTTGGGTAGCAAGATAACTTCTGATGGCCGAAGTAAAGAAGACATAAAATGCAGAATGGCTATGGGACGAAAGGCGTTTCTAAAGAAGCGAAACTTGTTAACATCCAATATTAATTTAAATATTAGGAAGTCGTTTCTGAAAGCATTTGCCTGGAGTGTAGCATTGTATGGGAGTGAAACGTGGACGATAAGGAGTTCAGATAAAAAGATGATAGAAGCTTTTGAAATGTGGTGCTGTAGACGAATGATGAAAATTAGATGGGTTGATCACGTTAACTAATGAGGTGGTGCTTAACCGAATTGGGGAGAAAAGGAGTTTCTGGCATATACTCACTAAGAGAAGGGGTAGATTGGTTGGACACATTCTGAGACATCAAGGAATTGTCAACATAGCTTTAGAAGGAAGTGTGTGTGGTAAAAATCGTAGATGGAGACCGAGGGACGAATATAGTAAGCAGATTCAAAAGGATGTAGGTTGCCGAACGTATTCTCAGATTAAGAGACTTTTTATGTGTGCACTGCTCCTACGGTAGGAACTCCCCCGTGTCCAGTAACAATTAGTTTTTATATGTTTTGTGCTCAGTAAATTTATCGGGATTTAATTATCGTAAATTCATATCTTATGCTTATAATCATTAGATCCAGAATAAATAATCAATTTGCAGTAGTGTTTTTCTTGAAGTAGAAATAGTTTCCCCTGCTGATTTTCCTTATTATTTCATAAAATGGCGGTAATAAAGAGTCGTATCTTGATAGAGAGGTCTCGCTTAAACTGCTGAAGTTGTAATTGATGATCATAAATATTACACACCACAGTAACATGCCAGGTGGATTTGTTATTCAGGGCCAAATTAATTACAATTTAATCAAAACAAACAGTTAAACAAAACCCATTGTGCAAAAAATCAATAAAAATAAATAAAAATAAAAATAAATAAATCCAAAATAAACAAAGCATAATAGTAAATAATACCCCCTGCAACCTTTATCATAAATCGCCAGTTCGATTTACCCTCGCCGGTCTGGAACAACTGTACTCTAGTTGCATATTGGATAGAATATGTTTCTAAGTTTTATAAGGTTATGGTGTGTTTCATTGGCAATTTGGCCGTTGTCACAAATTGAAGGTTGTATTTCGTAACGTTTGGTAATGGAAACAGTCGCCCACAGTTGTAGTGTTTAAGTGGGTACACGTCGTAACTCTGGTTGTAGTGTGACGTTAAATACTGGACCTGTGTAGTTGCTCTTTGTGGCGACGTCCAAGGCTCCTAACTCACCCTTGTCACCTGACTTATGTCAGCAGCTGAGCCTCGCGTTATTTATTTATTATATAAGGCCTTCCTGCCAAATCTGTTCTTACCTTATGTTAAATTTCTATGAGTTGTTGTAAATCCGTTCTGACTTAACGAGAAAGAGAAGGTCTGTTTGACGTCTGAACCGGACATCCTCATGGCAATCTCAGCTGTTACTCGGTTGTTTTCTGGAGATTGTTATTACTCGAATGAAGTTTCTTGAAGTTTGTTCAAAGTTTTATTGTTATCTTATCTAAGTTTTTTATTATAATTAAATTGATTAATGCCTATCAATATCGTATGATGTATAATAAAAGGAACAGCGGGAAATAACAAACGATTTACTTGTGCGTCCTGTCTTCCATTTGAATTTTTCTTATCCTACTTCCAGTTTCAGAGACTACTTTGGATTTAACGGATACGTGGGAAACGAAGTATCCCACTACTATCGAATTCACGTATGTCAGTGCAAATTCTCGTAGCAGGATTGGCAGATTGTATATTTCTAAAAATCTAGTGCCTTCCCTGAAAAACGTGGGAACTATACCAACATACTTTTCTGACCACTCAAGTGATTTGGCTTGTTTGAATTTAACAAAACAGCCTGTATGTAGTATCAGATATCAGTAGAAGTTAAATACGTCTCCGTCACCGTTACAAAACGATGATATAGAAGGACAGATTAAGAGATCTTGGACAATATGCCTGCGTGCTCTCAGTAGACATGTCACTGCTATAGAATGGTGGCTGGAAACGGCGAAGCCAGTGTTAAGAAATGTCCATATTCAGGACATTAAGAGTTCCCAAAATGCAAAGGAAATGAAAGGTACTATATAATTTTGTTATTCTGTACTGAGAGTTCGGTACAATCAGGCCTCATACGGGTCCTCACACGTGGACATTAAAAAAGTCAAGGCTAACTTACTTAACATCGAGAGGCACCAAATGAAAGGATTAAAAATAAATAGAAGGAAAATCCAATGGCAAAGGATGAAACTACTTCCTTGTATCATTTTTGAAGCTAGCTAAATATTGACGAACAACGCTTATGATGAAATACGAACAAAGAATGGTTTCATCTTGCGTTTCCAGCAAGACATTATGAACGAGGTTATACACTATTATACCGAGTTCTATTATGAAAATCCGATTTCTGAGACATCCACAGAAGATTTTCTGGACAACGTAACCCAGCACCTAACGGAAGATGACAATGAAAATTTTCTCACGTCACTCAGTGCAGGGAATGTGTATGAGACCTTTGCACCTCACCAACAAAAATAACTCCCTGACCGGACGGACTGCCAGTGGAGTTTTACATTAGTTACTGGCCTATACTGAGTAGAAAATTACTGATATTGAAAATGAAGTCATTCAGCGTAAAATCTTACTAGACGAAGCATATTGTGCTGGCACCAAAAATAATGGGAAAAAGGCTTAAATAATTTCGTTATATTTCACTGCTTAGTACTGATTATAAATTAATAGCGAGAATTATAAACAAAAAAACATGCCTTACAAATCAAATCATTAGTAAACAACAGAATTGTGTGCCTGACAGAACAATTTTTCAATATTCAGAGATATCATTCCAATAACATCTTTAACGAAAATAAGATATACACTGATTTTTTAGTCTCATATAAAGCCTTTGATCTGATCAACCATACATACCTTCAGCAGGCGCTGAAGAAAATGGGCTTCAATGAGCTAGTCATATGTTTGTTCAAGAACATAATAGTAGAAATATATGGAAAAATAGCAATGGATTGTCAAATGTGAAGGCAGATTCAAATAGATGTTTCTTAAGGAAGTCCTTTATCAAAAAATTCAAATGTTTGTAAATCTATCGGACCAAACTGCGTGGTCATCAGTCCGTACCTTACAAACTACTTAAACTAAGGTAAACTAACCTAAGAAAAATCACACACACCCATTCCAGAGGGAGGACTCGAACCTCCGACAGCGAGCAACCGCGCGCTACGGAGCGCGCTACGCCTTAGACCGCTCGGCTACTTCACCGCGGCAAGTCCTTTATCCATGTTCCTCATCACCATCTCACTGCCTTCCTTTCTGTAACTTATTCATTCTAAATTAACGGGAATAACGTTATCAAACTGTTGTAAGAGCTTATGCAGACGACGTAGACATTATCATAAGAATTACGGAAGATGTATGGGGTCGGTAATCTATGATTCATACATACTGTGGAGCGTCCGGTTCAGTGCAAATGAAAGAAGAAAGGTTACAAATCTCAGAGGATTCGAACAGATAGACATAAATTGGGCAAAATAGGTCCGGAAACATAAAACAGTAGGGATCACGCTGACAGAATGTGCTATGAAAATGACGGCTTTAAATTGGAAAGATACAGCAGATAATTTTTAAAGGGGCCATTATGAACAAATTCACAACTCACACTTGTTTAAATAACGATGTACATAAACTCATGTATCCTTGCAAAGGCTTACTACACTGCTCAGCTGTTTCCACTACCAATTATGATAGAAAGGGGAATAATGTCTAGAACTACAATTTTTTGTGGAAAGGTGAAGTGTTTAGATTAATAGCTAAAGTAGTCACCATGAATAAGAAAAATGGTGGATTTTGATTAATTCACATATGGACCAAAGCCTATGCACCGTTAATTATAAGACATATCAGTTTAATGAGAGATTAGCCAAGAAGTATAGCAAGTCGTCATTTTGAAATTGTTAAATCTCTATGTCTGCTCCCCCGATTGACGTGCAGATTATAAACAGTGGCCTACGGCATGTGAGGTCCTTTTATGTTGAGCTTAGTTATGTGAGTGAGGATCTGAAGCATTCACGACACTTAATATCAACTGCCATTATACGGGAACGCAAGAACAGAGAAGGAATGAACAGAATGGAAAGACAGTTTCTCAACATAAATTGTCAAAATATCAACTCTCACATCCGACAGAATAGCGACGTGGTAGAAGGCAATCAACAACCTCCTCACAGCCGATGAAAGGTTGATAGATACCGGTCTCTGTGATACACATCTGTGTCAACAGTGCCATTTAGTTGACACAATAATTCATAGTTATATCTTCAGTGGATACATAAATATCTGGATATGGATTCGACAGCAAATACCTCTCATCACAAGGACCACTCCAGAATATATTACGCTGTCATTCTTATATAGGCCTGTGCCTTAATTAAGTTTACTGTACAGGTATATTGGAGAATGTGAATCAATTCACTAAACATTACTTTAATTCGAAACTGTGGAATATTGCTTTTGTATTTTTCTTTATACAACTATGGATTAGTTGTGAATTATTTACAATAAGGATGCCACTATTATTCTAAAATTTCATTGGTGTTTTATAAGCTTAGAGGTGGAACTGAAAACGTTGAAATGCATACTTCAATATGTGGCTGGATATAATTGGTAAAAACAGTTCTAGAGCTTAATTATTGTGTTACGTGTTTATGAACAACATGTCTCATTAAATTAAAATGTTACTAAATAAAGCCCTCTAAAGTGGTATGTTGCGTGGTTGCTCGCAGTCGGAGGTTCGAGTCCCCCTCGGACATGTGTTTGTGATTGTATGTCTGTGTGTGTGTGTGTGTGTGTGTGTGTGTGTGTGTGTGTGTGTTTGTGTGTGTGTTGTCCTTTGCATAAATTAGTTTCAGTAGGTTGTTTGGACATTTTGGTATGGGTGCTTATCAGAAAAATGCGAAGAGTTGGTAGACTTGACGTTCATAGGTATTTAGTGGGTATCGATATCTACAAATGACCTATTAATATTTTTAGTTCCTATATATTGTCGTGAGGCTTCCGAAAAAACGCGTGGCGCAGTGGTTAGCATCGCAGATCGTTGTGCTTGCGGTCCCCCGTTCAAATCCCGCCCCGGTTGAACTACTCCGCAACTGAGAAGGAATGCCTCGCCGTTATTCGGTCTATCAACATTTCCGGCCATATTTGATTGGTAAACCGTTCACCGTCATGACAGAAAACCATTATTTATTTTGGTTGACCAGTCTGAAGGATCCATCAGGTCGACTAGCAAGATAGGCACTAAGACTCCAAGATTACGATGTGACAGTGGTATTCAAAAACGGGTGCAAACACAAGTACGCCGAAAGCCTTTCGAGAAATCCACTAGCCGAACACAACAGCATGGATGAAATTTCAGCCATTACTATGGATGAAATTTCAGCCATTACTGAGTTAGGTGAAATTACGGCTGAACAAAGGGCGGATCCAGCATTATTACAAACCATAGAGGCCTTGGAGAAAGGAGAACCGATCAAAGGAGAGTACCAACTTATAAACGGAACACTGTATAAGAACAACTACGATCCACTGGGCCACAAATGGCTACTGCTTGTTCCAGCTCATCTCCGGCCAGTTATTCTCATGATTTCCAAGATTCTACAACATCCGGTCATATGGGATGAAGACCCTAGACAGAATCAGACGCAGGTATTACTGGCAAGGTCCCTACCGATCTGTTAAGCACTATGTCAGTCACTGTAAGGAGTGCCAGCGACGGAAGCATGTGCCGCAGTTACCTCCAGGTCACCTGGTACCAATTCCACCTGCAGTTGCGCCATTCCACCGGATTGGAATCGACATATTAGGTAGGTTCCCGAAGTCGACAACCGGTAGCCGATGGTCGTCTGCACTACCTCACAGTCACCAAATCTGTGCTGACTGCAGAAGCTCCAAAATCGCAAAATTCCTAGTAGCAGACATTATTTTGAAGCATGGCGCGGAAAGTTTGATGATATCTGATAATGAGGATAAGTATTCATGTCAATACAAGTAGGCAGTCTCACGTTGCGACATTGTCCACAGAATCACAACTGCCTATTACCCTCAGACAAATGGCCTTACAGAACGCTTTAACAAGACTTTCGCAGATATGCTGTCGACGTATGTTGATGTTGAGCAGAAGGAGTGGAATACAATACTGTCAGTACTGACATTAGTTTGTAATACAGCCAGGCAATACACCACACGCTTCACGCTGTTTTTCCTGCTCCAAGGTCAGTGGATCCGATGTTTCCCTTCCAACCTGACGACGCTCAGGAAGATTATGGGAAACAGCTCATCACCAGGTTCGAAGAAGCAAGACAGCTGGCTCGCGTACTGGCACTGGGCGCCCATGAGAAGGCCCGTCAGCGGTATAACAACAAGCACCGACCTGTTGTATATAGCCCAGGAGATCTGGTATGAATATTTAACCCTGTACGGAAAGTTGGGCTATCGAAAGTGTTACTGAAACGATACTTTGGTCTGTATCGTGTCATACGCCGCCTATCAAACGTCACATACGAAGTCGAGGATTATGAGCCGTCCTCGAAACGACAAAAACGAAGAGACATTGTGCACGTCCTCCGTATGAAGCCTTATCACGATCCCAAAGAACAGATAGACAGACACGGCCTCTTGCTCAAGGACTCTGCAAACCGTTGCGATAATGGAGAAGCCACGACATATCTGGCGCCGCTCATCGTCACCGTAAGGAAGACGTGCAGGCAAAATGAAAGGATTCTCCCGAACTGCCATACAGACGAGGTATTACAGGATCCAAGACACTTCACCGGGTTCCAAAGGGAACCTAACAGCGGGTAGCTGTTAGGGGGAATGGGGAACAATGCCGCAAGTGTTCCGACAGAACGAGTGGCGCAGTGGTTAGTATCGCAGGCTTCTGGGTTTGCGGTCCCCAGTTCAAATCCCACCACGGGAAGAAAAAATTATTTATTTGTATTTACTGTTTCTAGGATGTTCTACGTGTTTCTTAAGTTCCAGAAAATTCATTCTATGTACAAAAAGTGGAGCAGTCCAAGCAGGAGTTAGTCTATACTGAGAGTACGCTTCTGGTAGCAACAAACTTGTTCTAAGTGTAAGATATTGTGTTCTATCAACGACCAGCCTTCGAATTCCGGACCACAGCAATCTTCAACGTTACAATATTTATCGGGTATCGATATTTAGACTTGACATGTATAGGTGAAGTCTAGTTTCCGATATCACCTACTAGTGTTTTCGGTTAAGTTGTAGACTTGCTTAGTCGGTCCCGGGAGATAAATTGGCACCATTGGTCAATGGCGCGAACTCGATGACCAATCGCGAGGCAGACGCAGGCAGCCAATGAAATTCGTTGTATTTTTCCGTAAAAACTGTAATCTTTAATTTACGAGACTATTCAATTTACTGAACGGACAAGGGCACATACAAGAACCTGTCAACCATATAGCGCAAACTTGTCGCAAATTCCGAGGACAGTGTTTCATGAGGGTAGCTAATTTATTGACCGACGAATGGTACAATTAGGAACAGTATTAATTATGTTGCGAGTGAAACGAGCAGCTATAACATTTTCACTGTAACTCGGGAAAATATTAGGGCATTTTCTACGAATATGTCACAATTGTACAATATGTTACTCCTAAAAAAATATCTACGTCAAAACTGTAAGCTTTAATTCACAAGGATAATCATAGTTCATTTATGATGTACATTAAATAAGTGTTACGATATAATCTCGTATGTTTACAATCTATGGTTCTGCCGATAGTGCTTTCTTTTGCCAGTTGACGTAACAATGTAGCGTCATTGACAAGTGGTGCCAACATTATGTTCCAGAGCCGACGAGGCAAGTCGTAAAATTTTACCGAATTTTTATTTCGTGGGTATCGGTATCTAGGCTTAACCTATATAGGTCACATCTATTTACCAAAACCAAATATTAACATTTTTGTTACACTTATATGTTGTTAAAAACTTCTCTTGGAATGCAGACAGATGCATGTTTTAAACAACTCACAACGAAACCAGATCACTGTGTAGTTAAAAAGAGAAAAGGAAAAAATAAAGAATTGACGGGATGCAGTCACATCCATGTTTTATGTTATGATGGCAAATGAGTGACAACACAAATGTTTTGACATAAAATCTTCGTTTTAAGAGGGCAATTACTTTTACTGATCAGACAAGGATACATAAAGAACCTGTCAACCATAGAGCAGAAACAGTACTATTTCTTTATCCCATGGTACGTAGGAAAAACTATAAAATTAATTCTATGTGGATTTCTAAGAATATTAATATCTTGGAAAAAATTTAATGCTGTGTTGTTATCACCTGAGGCCGCCGGGATGGTACGTAAAATTGTACCCCAAGATCAATATGTCGTTAGAGAAAACCTCAATGTGCAGTTAAAAACATTCATGGCATGCAAACGTGTTTCATGTAACTCACAACGATGCCACATAAGTGCGTTATTTTTTGCCCAAAGAAAAATCACATGGAATGCTACGTTTTATTCCGCTTATAATGATGCCCAGATAAGAAAAAGGGAGGAAAAAACCATGGTATGCAACGGGATACATATTGTAATTGGAATTGAAAGCTATAGATCAATTTTATTGAAGGAAATGAAATTACTGTGCAACGACTATACAATATATATGATAGACACTAAGAAAATTAAAATTCAGTTACACTACATATTTTACTGTTATTGAAACTAACCACTTAGTCGTGTCAGTAATATTCCAGAAATTATTATGTTGAGATATCATTGAAAAATAACCAGTAAAAAATCTCTTGTACCAAATATAAACAGTATTAATACATAGAATAATTATTTTCTCACTTAACATATGAAAAAGTGGATTTTGATTCATCCGCCTCATTAATCAGTGATTCCACAGAATAATGTATAAATGCTAACATGTCAATATAATAATTGTTTCCAAATTCAGTCTTGATTTCTCAAAACATGTGTCATGTCTGTTGGATCTCCCTCCATTATCTTTCCTACACCTCTACATGCATTCATCGCTTGCGCGTGATTTAGGCACTTACACCAACGACATGTCGACACGACACCGCACTACACAAACACATGTCCCTGATCAGACCGAAACGTTGCAAAAATTAATTTACCTATTTTTTCATTTAGGATTTCGAACAATTTTTCCGCATTATACTATTTCATATCTACCATTTTCGAACTAATGATAACGTCTTCCACAAACAGACGGTTTGTATTAATTGAAACAAAATACACTTTACATATCAATAAAACAACTTAAGCTCAAATTAAAAAAATGACAAAAATTTATTTAATACTTTCCATACGATTAATAATCATTAAATATCATATTTTACATACGTAAGAAATCTTATATTAACAAACAACGCGTTTCCTTAAAAAAAATTACACGAAATACGGATATATATGTACGTATTCATATAAGTATTATCTGTGTAACAGTTCTAGTATCATCGGCGAATTGTAACAAGGATAAATAGAAACGTTGACGGATAGCTCTGTCACTTCCTTCTTTCCCTGTTCAGGTTTGCCTATAGTTTGCAGGAAAAAAGTCAGCAGTTATGCCTCAGTGTTCGATCTAACCTCCTTGATTTCCATCCTGAAGATCATTTAGAAAAGTACACATGCGTGGGAGCAATGTATGGGTTGACCTTCGAGAAACTTACTCTCTCGTAACTTTGACAGAAGCCCATACATTGATGCAAAATGCCTCTTTTGCGGCCATCTCGCCGCGTGGTAATTCCGAGCGGTTCTAGACACCATGACAGGGGCTACCGGGCCGCTACCGACGGAGCTTCGAGTCCTCCCTCGGTCATGTGTGTGTGTGTGTGTGTGTGTGTGTGTGTGTGTTTGTGTGTGTGTGTGTGTGTGTTTCTCCTTACCTTAGTTTACGTAGTGTAAATTGAACGTTTTTATTTGATCATCTCCTTGAGTCTTTCGTACTTCCTGGGTGTATCTATAACGTAGCGTGCGCTCTCGTTTGCATCTTTTGTCTCCTCTGCCTTCTGAAATGGCCACGATGTCGACGGGACGTTAAACCCCAACCTTCCATGTCTTCTCTATCAATCCTGTCTGTTACGGATCCCACACTGATGAACAACATTCAAGCGTAGGTCAAACGAGTCTTTTCTAAGCTACTTACTTTGTTGCTGAATTCCTAAAGGATGCTTCCACTGAATCTTAGTCCCGCATCTGCTGTTCTGGCGCTTAATTTAATGTGAGTGCTCCACTTCAACTCTCATCCTATATCTGTTGCCCGATACTTAATGATAGTAATTTCTCCCAGCGATTATACTGAATTCACGTAACCATACAATAAAGGACCCCTCTTTCTATGCGTTCTTAATGAGTTACGGTTTTGTATACAGATAAAAATTGCCTCTTCCTCCAGCAAGCGTAGATACGTCGCTGATCCTTAAAAGCTTTTTCTCATGGCCGGACGCCAACCTGTTATGCTGTTACGCCATCCATTCCCGCTCGCAGCGGTACAAAACATCCTGGAATTTACCCGAAACTGTCGCCTTCCTAATCACGCTGGGTTATTCCATGTCGCAGAACCAGCGAAATGATGTTGTGGGTATATATTTACAGTCACATAAAAAATAAAAAAACCACGATTATCTACGCAACATGTGGAACACAATATGATAAAGTTTTCTAAACAGCACGCGGAATAATTTTAGCGTACAGTCATAACGAAACGAGACAGAAATAACCTAGCAGGATATACAGAAATCTAAGAAACAGTATTTGATACCTGAAAATGCCAACCTCCAACGATATTGCACTGTGTAACTACTCTCGTACCATGTCTGTGAACTCCGCCAGTTGATGGGATCACGTTCTTCTTTTACACCTACCCAGCATGTTTAAACATGTAAATTAAACTAGATAGCCTACGCTAGATTTGATAAGATGCCACGTGTTTCAGCATTAATAGCTGATAGTACACGTGAATAGCAAAGGATTTTAGCATGGGAAGTGAGGAAGCAGAGAAGATGTTGAATGGTTACTTACTGCTCGTCGTATCGGTGATGAAACTCTTCTTAGATGTTCAGAAGACTCTCGGCAAGCAATATCCAGCTACGGTGTAGCGTGAAAACGCTCTAATTCAAGTTCGTAGAGCTACGTAGGCGCTCACGACAACTTAACAGAGCAAGATTCAAAACCGCAGTGTTCCTAATCAACGGATCGTATCGAGACGGACGATATTTCATTGTTGGCAAAATCGCCAGGCTGACGAGCTAACAAACGACGGCACTCGCTTCTCTCCAGCTGTGCCTCAGTAACTTACCGATCATACGTCATACACTAGCTATCTCTCAGTATAGAATTGCCAAAAGTAATTGCAATAGAACAGTACTAGTACCATTCATTGAATTCGTTAGTATCAAATTTAGTTATTCATCCACATATTTACTACTCTTCTATTAAAGAAGACTAAGCCAAACCCCGTCACGCTTCACTTTGGTCAGTGTGATATCGAAGGAATAGGAAAATAAATAACGAATTCTTGTGAACATCGTCAAAATTAATGTTATCACAAAAATCACTTTAAAACTATTTAGTTTATTTACAGTTTGTTTGTTTGTCCTCGTTTAGCAAAACATGTTCAAATGTTTGTAAATCTATTGGATCAAACTGCATAGTCATCAGTCCGTAGCTTATAAACTTCTTAAATTAAGGTAAACTAACCTAAGGACAACACATACACACACCCATGCCCCAGAGAGGACTCGAACCTCCGACGGCGAGCAACTGTGCGCTCCACAGCGAGGCGCCTTAGACCGGTCGGCTGCTCCACCGCGGCTCGTTTAGCACAAACGAATAGATCTTTCACTCCATATTCTCCCCCTCCATAGCGTTTCTGCTGCCAGGTAGGTGCGTGATACTGCAAATGAAACATGTAAACGCTGACCTCCATGGAAATGGATATCAAAAACCGTTGTGTTACTTCTAGCACAGCACCTGTTCGATAAGCAATTCTCAAGTTGGTAGCACTTCAGTTTCGATGTTCAATTGTTGTTGCAAATTTTAATATGCAATAGAGACGGTAACGTATTACAGTTATGAAAGCATCTACATCCTTTTACCGCTCTTACTGGGTACTATGTGATCACATGTATCCGGACACCCGACTGAAGTGACTTAAAAGTTACTGGCGCCCTCCGAAGGTAATGCCGGAATTCAGTAAGGAATTGACCCCCCTTAGCCTTGATAATAAAATTTCCAATATCGAAGGCATACGTTCAGTCAGATGCTGGAAGGTTTCTTGAAGAATACCAACCCATTCTTAACGGAGTACTGCACTGAGGAGAGGTGTCGATGTACGTCGGTGAGGCTTGGCAGGCAGTCGGCCATCGTAAACATCCCAAAGGCGTTCTGTAGGATTTGGGTCAGGACTCTGTGCAGGTCAGTCCGTTACAGGGATGTTAATTTCGTGCAACCACCAGCCTCTGCTGTTACAGTGCCATGCTAAACACCAAGGGGTGCAAGCCCCCTCCATGATAAACACGACCATACCATAACAGCACTGCCTGCAATTTTTTTTTGTTAGCACGACACACACAGGCACGTGATGTTCACCGGGGATTCCCCATACTCACACTCTACCGTCGGATCGCCACATTGTGTACCGTCATTCGTCACTCCCAACAACGTTTTTCCACTGTTCAATCGTCTATTGTTTACGCTCATTACACCAAGCGAGGCGTTGTTTGGCATTGACCTGCATGATGTGTCTTTTATTGGTATGAAATCCAAGTTTTCTCACCCCCCCCTCCCCGCCGCGTTCATAGTACGTCTTGTAGTAGATCCTGATGCAGTTTGGAACTCCGGTGTGATGTTCTGGGTCGGTGCCTGCTTATTACACTGTCGGCGGTCTCTGTCAGTCGACATACAAGGAAGGCCTATACAGTTTCGTGCTATACGTGTCCTTTCACGTTTACACTTCACTATCCGAACAGAAACAGTATGAATACTCATGTTTTTGGTGGTGTCCGGATTCTTGTTATCACATAGTGTAGAAGTTTGAGCTGTATGACACAAATTTTCATTACACATTTATCACAAATATTCTATTAAATATTGGATGATTCGAAGAGTTAATCTGTGGATCATTGAAGTCGTCAGATGATATAAATTTTCATTATACATTTACCACAAAAATTCTATAAAACATTGGGCGATTCGAAGACTGAACCTGGTTGTTAGAAACTACTTACACCTCTTGAAACAAGTTACGAAAGGATCCTACAATTTTCAACGTTGAAAGAGACTTTGGAATGGAGGTTATGGATTCAACAGGCTGCTTTTGTTTCTAACGACGACACTTCCGAAAAGACCTAAAGCTAATTGAGAATAAATTCAACAGGAAGATGTGTCATTTAATGTATCTTACAGATGGTTATGAGGTAGTGAATACCAAGTCATCAAACTGAATTCATTTCCTCAGTATAGTCCATATGCAAACATGATTCAACTGTTACACTGAGAAACTTCACGTTGTCTTACAAAAGTAATGAACTTACGAAACCTTGCGCCCACTTCAAAGGCTACTGTTGTACGTAAAATATTCGGACTGCAGGGATGGAGTGGAGTACGTTATTTAGTATTAACAGATAAGTTACATGTAATCGATGCCCATTGTTGGGAAAATACGTGGCACATCGAATGTTATACCAGTCAAAAAACGGGAGGTCTAATGAATAAAAGAGAGTAAGGCCTATCCGTTTGAATATACAATGAAGAGTTACATGATTTGTTGAAGCTTAATCGCAATTCGTTAGAAGCACAATAGAAAGCAAAATATGTAAGTTCCAGTACTCAGAATCCAAAAATATTTGGCAACCTTTGCCTCCGACACGATATATCGGCAACTGCTTCTATCACAGAGGCCCTTAGCTGTGTGTTATTTTCTGAAAGGTTTTGCTGTATCATTATGTTTACATGGATAGTGAAGAAGTCTATGGAAAATTTTGTTTCACTGAGACAACTCTTGTACACCAATTTCGTTCAAAGGTGTAGAATTTTCCTCTCTACCATTTCCATCTTTACTGCAAGAGATATTTGATAATGATGCGTTAGTTATCACAACACTTGTTAAAAATACTCTGCTCAGTTCTCTGAATTAATGTTTTCCACAGTATCCTGTAAACGATAAGAATTCTGAAAAACATGTTTACTGAATTATATAAAAAGTTTAATAGCATGAAAATGTTCATATTTAAAACTCGTATTGAATTTCAAGCGTGGAATTACCTTCTTTTTAATGGTAATAAGTTTCAGAGTGTATCTGCTAGATGTGGGTGGAAAATCTGTTGTAGTAACTTCAATGACTTCTAGACTGATAATGGAAAGGCCCGCTAGACGGCGCTGCCTTAGGTCAAACGGATATCAATTGCAATTTTTTTAATAGGTCCTCCCACTTTTTATTACATGTTCGTCTAGTATGTAAATAAATATAAATGTTTTCTTTGTAACACTTTTGTCGCTTTGTGATAGATGGCGCTGTAATATTCACAAACATATTGCTCACAATTTTAGACGAACAGTGGATAACAGGTAGGTTTTTTAAATTAAAACACAGAAAGTAGGTACGTTTGAATTTTATTTCGGTTGTTCCAATGTGGCCGCGGCGGAGCGGCCGAGCGCATTGAGGTGCTATGCTCCGAAACACAAGGCCGTTCCCCGTCGGAGTTAGAATCCCCCCTCGGGCATGGATGTATAAGCTAGTTCATTAGTAGTTTGTAAGTTTACGGACTGATGACCCCGAAGGTAAGTTCCATAAGCTTAACAAACATTTGAACATTTGTTTGAATAAACATTTTGATCCACTGTGATACATTTACTTTGATGACATTATCATACATTATGAGAAACCATGCTGTTACTGCGAGATTACCAGTAATTACTTCAGGACTTCAACAAAAGCTGGAAATGATGTCCTTCAACTTTAATGCATTTGACAATACGCATAACGAAATACTTCTCAACAGCGAGTAGCTCGCCTTCAGTAATGTTCTCACATGCATTGACAATGCGTTGACGCATTTTTTCAGGCGTTGTCGGTGAATCACAATAACAAATATCCTACAATATTCCCCACTCAAAGAAATCAGGCGATGTAAGATCCGGTGAACGTGCGGGCCATTGTACGGTGCTTCTACTACCAATCCACCTGTCATTCAATATTCCATTTAAGACCGCTTCAATTGCACGCGAGCCATGAACCGGACATCCCTCATGTTGAAGGTCCATCGCCATTCTGTCACGCAGTGAAGCATATTGTAGAAAAATCGGTAGAACATTATGTAAGAAATCAGCATACATTGCACCATCTAGATTTCCATTGATAAAATAGGGGCCAAACATCCTTCCTCCCATAATGCCGTGCCATACATTAACCCGCCAAGGTCGTTGATGTTCCACTTGTCGCTGCCATCGCGGATATTCCGTTGCCCAATAGTTCATGTTATGCCGGTTTACGTTACCTCTGCTTGTGAATGACGCTTCGCCACTAATAAAACGTGTGAAAAAATCTGTTATCGTCCCACAATTAAATTTGTGCTCGGTAGCAAAACTGTACACGACGTTCAAAGTCTTCGCCCTGCAAATCCTAGTGCATAGAAGTATGGTATGGGTGACATTTATGTTGATGTAGATACTTGGCCCGGTCACTATCAATGGACAACTCTGTATATATAATGAACGCTTTAACAACGGGGTGGAGCTGTTATTTTAATATATACATATATAAGTTGAGGTGTTGTGCCTACATTTCACACTGCAGCCAAAACTACACATCGCAAACGAATAGTGTTTGTATGTGGTAGTTGGTACCAGTCTTCCATTCTACCTATACATCTGCATCTACATGGGATACTCTGCAAATTACATTTAAGTGCCTGGCAGAGGATTAATCGAACAACCTTTGTGCTATTTATCTCCCATTCCATTCTCGTATAGAACGCGGAAAGAAAGAATACCTGAATCTCTTCGTTCAAGCTCTGATTTCTCGTATTTTATTCTGATGTTTTCTACCTATGTAAGTCGGAGTCAACAATACATTTTCGCATCCGGAGGAGAATTTTGGTGATTGCAGTTTCGTACGTAGCCACGCCGCAGCGTTAAAAGCCGTTGTTGTAATGATTCCCATCGCAGATCCTGTATCATTTCCGTAACGGTGTCTCCCCTGTATCGTGACAATACAAAACGAGCTGCCCTTTTTGACTCTTTCGATGTCCTCCGTCAAACCCACCACTGGGGAGGCAATAATCCAAAAACGCATGGACAAGCGTAGTGATGCAGTTTCTTTAGTAGTTCTGTTGCATCTTTTAAGGGTTCTGTCAATAAAAAGCATTCTCTGCTACGCCTTTCCCACGACATCATCTACGACTTCTTTCCAGTTTAAGTCTGAAGTAATAGTAATTCCTAGGTATTTTGTGGAGTTCACGGCCTTCAGTTCTGTTCATTTCTCTTTTAAACAAAGTTTAACGGATTTCTTTTCGTACTCATGTGGACGACTTCACACTTCTCATTATTTAGAGCCAATTGCCAATTTTTAAACCATATTGATATCTTATTTAGATCGTTCTGCAGTTGGTTTTGATCTTCAGATGATTTTACTAGACGATAAATGACAGCGTCATCTGCAAACAACCTAAGAGAGCTGCTTAGATTTTCTCCCAAATCGTTTATGTAAATAAGGAATAGTAGAGGAGCAATAACACTGCCCCGTAGAACGCCCAATATCACCACTGTTTTAGTCGAGGCTTTACCATCGATTACTACAAACTGTGTCCTTTCTGAAAGGAAATTCCCTATACAGTCACAAATCTCGGGCGATATTCCATAACCACGCAAATTAATTAAAAGCCGTTTGAAAGGTACGGTGTCAAATGCTTTCTGAAAGTTTAGAAATACGGAATCAATTTTAGATCCCTTTTCGATAGCACCCGTCACTTCGTATGAGTAAAGAGGTAGTTGTGTTTCACATGAACGATATTTTGTAAATCTACGTTGACCTTGGGTCAATAGATCATTCTCTTCGAGATAATTTATAACATTTGAATACAGGGCATGTTCGAAAACACTGTTGCAAATTGGCCTGTAGTTTAGTGGGTTACTCCTACTGCCTTTCTTGAATTTAGTGTGACCTCTGCAACTTTTCAGCCGATTGGTACAGACCATTCTTTGAGCGAGCGGTTGTATATGGCTCTTAAGTATGGATCTATCGCTTCAGCATAATAGAATTCTTATGGGTATGCAATCCAGACCAGAAGACATGTTCTTGTTAAGTCATTTAAGTTGATTCACGACTCTGAGGATATCTACTTCAACGTTACTCATTCTGGCCTCTGGTTGTAATTCGAAATCTGCAATATTGGTTTCTTTAGTGAATTTTCTAAAAGCTATCTTTAGTAACTCTGCTTTAGTAGCGCTATCATTGGCAGGATCGCTATTACTATCAGGTAGTGAGGGTATTGTTTGCGTTTTGCCTCTAGTATATTTACATTAGGACCAAAATCTCTTTGGGTTTTCAATCCAATTTCGACAAAGGGTTTCGTTGTGAAAAGTATTGTAGTCATCTCGCATTGAAGTCCTCGGTAAATTTCGAGCTTCTGTGTAGGATTGCCAATTCTGGGGATTTTGTGTTCCTTTAAATGTAGCATGCCTTTTCCGTACTTTTTGCAACAGTCTACTGGCCTGTTTCTTTTATTAATTTATTTGGTATAAAACTGTCAATTGCTGTCGATACAACTTCATTGAATTGGAGCGACATCTGGTCTGCACTTAGGTTCTGTGTTAGGAAAGAGTGGAAACTGTCTTTCAGGAATCAGTGTATCGTATTTCTATCTGCTTTCCTGAAAGAATATACTTTTCGTCTATATTTGGTAACTTTTTCGATATTCAGTCCCGCTACGACAGCTCTGTATTCACTGATACCTGTATCAGTTTTGATGCTCGTTATGAGCTCAGGATTATTTGTTGCAAAGAGATGAAGTGTGTTTTGACATCCATTTACAATTCCAATTGGCTCATGAACTAATTGTTCTAAATAATTCTCAGAGAATGCGTTTACAACTTTGCACGATGTTTCATGCGTACCTCCTGATTTAAAAATATAATTTCCGCAACTGATTGAGGGTAAATTAAAATCACCACCTACTATTATTGTATGAGTCGGGTACGTGTTTGCAATTAGACATACGTTTTCTCTGACCCTTTCTGCTGCTGTATCGTAAGAGTCGGGGGGCTGGTAAAAGGAAGCAATTATTGACGTTTTACGACTTTCGAGTACAACCTCTACCCATAATAACTCACAGGAACTGTCAACTTCACTACACGATAGACTACTTTTGACGGCGACAAACACGCCTCCACCTATTTTGTTTAATGTATCCTTTCTGAACATAGTTAGGTCTTTTGCAGATGCTTCTGATGAACTTATTTTCGGCTTCAGCCAACTTTCGCTACTTATAATGATGTGTGTTTCGGTGCTTCCTATTAACGCTTGGAGTTCTGGTACTTACCCGACACAGGTACGACAATTTACAATTTTTATACCGATAGTTCGTGCATCTATATTTCTCCTGTGATCGATCTGCACCCTTTGCGACAGTCCATTTAGTGTTTCCCCAAAGCCCTCTACCCTAGAAAACCGCCAATTCCACGCCACACAGTTTCCGCTACCCGCGTAGCCGCTTCCTGCGTGTAGTGGGCTCCTGACCTATTCAGCGAAACCCGGAACCCTACTAAGCTATGGCGCAAGCCAAGCAATCTGTAGTTTACATGGTCGCAGAACCGTGTGAGCCTCTGATTCAGACCCTCCACTCGGCTCTGTACCAGAGGTCCACAGTCGGTCCTGTCAACTATGTTGCAGATGGCGAGCTCTCCATTCACCTTGCAAAGAAGACTGGCAGTATTTACCACTTCAGGTAGCCGCTCAAAACCTGAGAGAATCTCTTCAGATACGAAGCGCACACATCATTGGTACCGACGTAAGCCACCACCTGCAGTTGGCTGCACCCCGTACCCTTCATGACATCCGGGAGGACCCGTTCCACATCTGGAATGTCTCCACCCGGTTTACACACGGAGTGCGCGTTGGCCTTCTTCTTCTCTTTGGCAGCTATCTCTCTAAGGGGCTTCATTATCCGCATAACGTTGGAGTTCCGAACTACATGCAAACCCACCCTCTGTAAGAGCCCTTATCTTGCAGACTGTGGTGCCTTCAGGATAAGACACCATCCGGCTCAGGAACATTGTCCGGAACAGATAGCGCCTCAAACTTGTTCGCAAGACGAATCGCGGAGGCCTCACGATCGGTCACCCGGAATGTCTTGCGCCTCCTGCCACGCACTGGAACAACCTCCCAGGCAACCATGGGTGGGGTGTCCGCCTCATTGCTGGCAGTATCAGGGCATGTCGCTGCCGCCGGCCGATCGGTGGAGACGACGGGAGTCCGTTCGGTCCCCACTACCGGCCAACAACAACGACGCCCCTCGATCGCAGCTTCCAGCTGTGCAACAGAGGTTAACGCAGCTTGAAAGCTGGGAGCGAAGTGTCATCAACTCATACTGCATCTGCATACAGTAGTCACCGTACCTTTTCATGATTTCAATGCTGAGAAAACAGAAACTACTGTCTCGATGCACTCAAAGGAAGACTACACTGTTTTATATAACGCGAATTTGAAACTAGTATGCACGACAGCACAGTGCACTATGGTGGTAGAGGGTTGATAACGATAAGGGGGTTCAAGATATGAGAGTTAAAAGTTACCGACTTATATAAAATTCTACGTGTGGATGTCAATATTTTGCTCTTCAGCAAAAACTACACACTGAAGGCGAACGGTCTCTGTGTTGTTGTAGTACAAATCCTCCCATTGTACACCATAGCAGTTTCGTGTCGATAACTTTAAGAGGGTGGAAGATATAGTGGTTGAAAGTCGACAGCTTATATAAATTCCGTACTGAAGACTAGCGATGATTTTTGATACTATAATAGCAAAGAGGTTATATATTGCGAAACGTGATGCACATTCTTCAGTTGTTTTTCTGCAACAAGCGTACGAATAATAAAAAAAGTGCATATTACAGACTGAAAAGTAAAACTACCAAGGAAGATGCTAAAACGTACGAAAGAAATTTCGCATTTTCGATCCGTTTCTATAAGACAGAAAACGGCGCTGAAAAGTAAATCTAAAGACGTAAGAAAATTGAAATTTATACACTTTTCTATATTATACTTTAGGCATCAGCGATTTTTCGATATTCCCATCCCTAAGGAGGTGAAATACGGGATGAACGGTTTTTTTGAAAATACGTTGCTATTCAGGCAATTTTGAAGCAATAAATACAAATTTTGGATTTAGATTTTTGATTGGAATTTTAAAAATTCATGTTTCAATATTTTTGAAAATTCAAACATTAATGGAAAATCTTTTAAGTGTGTTACTAAGACTATTTTGATGCTAGAAATTCGAAAATTTGGGTTTGGAACCATGGTTACAATTAAAGAAAATATCTTTCGGGTTGTTTTGAATTCTGCCATCAGTGTTGTAATAGGGGGTGACAAGTTGTATTAAAATACTTGATTAGGAAAGCACTTCTAAAGCTAAAGCTATGAAAATTTATGTTTAGAAATAGGAACAACCAATGCAGACCAGCCAGTCTACGAGTGCGCGTATTAAACTAGTTAAATAATATAATTGCACTGATTATTTACGACTAATGGAAATTAGCAGACATGCTAAGGCGGCGTTGTTTTACATGTCGAGAGGAAGAAGAAATCGAGAACAATCCACGCCAAATGAGAAGAAGGAGCGGGCAACAATCCATGAAACGGAGAACGCAAAGAAGAAACAAAGGAGGCAGCTCGCTGGCGATTTGGTGAAGGTCACATTCATTGCGTCGAATAGCGGTGATAAGACTCTTCAAAGATCGGTGAAGAACCTGTTCGTTACCTTGAGGCAACGTTATCTGTTGTTGACCTAGAGAATACAGCGGGACGTCTCGTAACTGCCAAAGCAAATACGCGTGGGCGGTTCCAAGTAATGGCCATTAGCTATGCACCCTGATAGGAGAATCGTCTGTCTTAGGTTGACGACCCAGTTCAACGGCGCTTCGTAAACGAGTTAGCAGAGCAAAAAGAAAAACGGTGACAAATCCTAAATAATTGCTACAGAAGGTTTTATTGTTGTAATGGCTTCATTTGTGGCCCAATGTGACTATCAGGTTTTCTCCCTCGGCGGAGTTTTGCTTAAGTGGTTGTGGTGGTGGTGTTGGTAGTGGGAGGGGGGAAAATGTACCCCCAACGGTTACTTATCATATTATCCCGTTAAATATTACAGGGAATAAAATTCTGGATTGAATGAGACCAACTGAGTATTTTTGGAATATGCGTTCCCTTACTGTGCTCATAAAATTTGGACTCAATATATATATATATATATATATATATATATATATATATATATATATATATATATAAGCAGTAAACTTCATTTTGTGGTAATACCATTCAAACTAATCAGTCACTCAATAAAATGCCCCATACAAAACGTAATAAAGGAATATACTGTGTGTTCGTTGAGACGAAAGTGTATTTTTTGGATCACCTGTTTCCGCACAGCTCCACCTTAAGTTGGACGCGTTGATTGTCAAGGTTGGGGGAAGGAGGGGAAGGAGTACGGAATTTGTCTTTTTTTTTCTTTTTTTCCTTGAACTCTATTTTGTAGTTAGGTCCTGCAAAGAGCAAAAGACAGGAGTGCAGCACACGATAATACTAATTACGTAGGCTTCCGCGGCCACTCAGATGACATAAAAGTTTTCTGGGTGTTGTTCCGCGTCATGATGTAAGAAGACTATACTTAAATAACCGACGTTTCGGCCAACGTTACAGTGGTCTTCATCTGGGTATACTGATGCGAGCTGGTTGTTACTGCACTTTATATTACTTTCAATTAGACATTACGTCATAATTTTTTAAAAATAAACGATGTTATTGCTGAATTTTTGGCGGAAGAATGGAACTTTATTTTGATAGGATTCTGAGGTGGAAGGAGTGGGGGTTAGCCGTTGCTTCTTGCATAGCGAGACATGATTGGTGTTCATCGGCGAATGGGGTGAGGGCTTCCGTTTCTCTCCTGCTGGCCGTGGGCCGCGCGGCGGCAGTTGCTTACTAGAGACGCTCGCGTGTTGTGTTGTCAGTGCGACCTATTTGGCTCTGATGGCTGGTAGCCAAGAGGGGGCAAGCCTGAGTCCATCTTCTCTGTTCATGTTATTAGGGTGTTTCACAATTTCGATGGATTCCCTTATCTTGCGTTTAACCATCCCTGGTTGCTTGCAGAGTATTCTGGCATCATTAAATTTTATATTTTTGCTGCAATCTTGCTGGTGTTCGGCTACTGCAGATTTATTGTGTTGGCCTAATCGAATGTGGCGTTCATGTTCGCGTATGCGTGTTGCCACTGCCCTCCCTGTCTCGCCTATGTATACTTCCCCACACTCACATTCCACCTTGTATACTCCTGATGCGTGTAGTGCCTCTATGTTGTCCTTTGTGGAACCAAGTACATCCTTGATCTTGTGACTACTATAGAAGAAAGGCTGGACACCAACCCGGCGAAGATGTTTAGCAATCCGATCTGTGACGTGTTTTACATACGGTAAGCGTGCTGCTGGCTGTCCATGGCGGTCTGAATCACTCTATGGTTGTGTTTCTAGTTTGTTGAGCTCAGCTGTTTTGTTGTCTTCATCACTTAGTCGCTTCGCGCGAATCGTCAGGAAAGGGCAGCTATCGCAGAACTAAAGAACAACAGCCGGCCACGGTGGCCGAGGGGACTAAGGCGCTCCAGTCACGGTCTGCACGGCCACTAAGGTCGGGGGTTCGAAACCCCCCTCGGGCATGGATATTTGTGCCGTCCTAGTTCGTAAGTAGTTCATAAGTAGTTTGTAAGTTTAGGGACTGATGACCCCGTAGTTAAGTCCCATAAAAAAAGAACAACAATGAAATAGTGATACTTCAGGCAGATAAAGGGAACGCCACTGCCATCTTGGACACAGTGCAGTATGAGGATAAGATGAAAGAATTATTAAATGATCCCATCTACAAATACCTGAAGACGGACCCCACGGCTAAGGTAATTCGAAAGACGCAGAGTGCAATTAAGGACTCAAGAATTGACGTCGACACAGCCAAGGGACTAATTCCTAGCGTTCCAGTTCCCCCTAGAATTTATGGAGTGCCAAAGTTACACAAGAGTGGCCAGCCTTTACGACCGATCGTGGATGGAATTAAATCGCCGACATAGAATTTGGCAAAGTTCCTAGCATCCAAACTAAGACCTCTAGTTGGCAAAACTGACTCGTACGTGAAGAACTCGACACACTATATAAAACGCATTAAGGAAGAAACAATTTTACCGACGGCATGATGATCTGCTTCGACGTAAAGTCATTATTCACCAATGTGCCAGTAGACGAAACTGTTCGCGTCCTACAAGAACATATTCCGCCAGATATATGTGACCCGGTTCAGTTGTGTTTATCTTCGACCTACTTCAAGTGGCAAGAAAGATACTGTGAACAAACAGACGGAGTAGCAATGGGGTCTCCCTTATCCCCGTTGGCAGCCGACATATTCATGGAGGCCTTCGAAGCAACGGCACTTTGTTCCACCCCTTTACGCCCAAGATGCTGGTTCAGATACGTGGACAATACGTTCGCAATATGGCCCCACGGTGACATGGAGCTACACAAGTTTCATGAACATCTGAACAAATTGCACAAGAAGATCCGATTTACATTAGAGATGGCGCTATTCCATTCCTAGATGTGGAAGTTTATAGAACTAGACAAGGCATACTAGGGCACAGGGTATATCGGAAGCCTACACGTACCGACAGGTATTTGCACGCCCAATCAAACCACCACCCAGCAGAGAAGAACTCTGTTATCCGCTCACTGACGATTCGCGCGCAGCGAGTAAGTGATGAAGACAATAAAACAGCTGAGCTCAACAAACTAGAAACAACATTTCTGGCAAATGGCTACAACCATAGAGTGATTCACACCGCCATGGACACAAATAAAAGAAACAGCAGCAGGCAGGAAGTCAATAAAAAGCATCCAGCAGCACGCTTACCGTATGTAAAAAAAGTCACAGATCGGATTGCTAAACATCTTCGCCGTGTTGGTGTCCAGCCGTTCTTCTATAGTAGTCACAAGATCAAGGAGGTACTTGGTTCCACAAAGGACAACAAGAGGCACTACACGCATCAGGAGTATACAAGGTGGAATGCGAGTGTGGGGAAGTATACGTAGGTGAGACAGGGAAGGCAGTGGCAACACGCATACGCGAACATGAACGCTACATTCGATTAGGCCGACACAATAAATCTGCAGTAGCCGAACATCAGCAAGATTGCAGCAAAAAGATAAAATTTAACGATGCCAGAATACTCGCCAAGCAACCAGGGATGGTTAAACGCAAGATAAGGGAAGCCATCGAAACATGAACAAACAAGATGGACTCAGGCTTGCCCCCTCTTGGCTACGACCCATCACAGCGAAATGGGCCGCACTGACAACAAAATACGCGAGCGTCACTAGTAAGCAACTGCCGCCGCGCGGCCTACGGCCAGCAGGAGAGAAACGGAAGCCCTCACCCCACTCGCCTATGAACACCAATCATGTCTCGCTATGCATGAAGCAACGGCTAACCCCCACTCCCTCCACCTCAGCATCCTATCATATTAAAGTTCGATTCTCCGCCAAAAAAAAATTCACCAATAACATCGCTTAATTTTTAAAATTATGACGTAATGTCTAAATGAAAGAAATATGAAGTGTAGTAACAACCAGCTCACATCAATATACCCAGATGAAGGCCACTGTAACGTTGGCCGAAACGTCGGTTATTTAAGTAATAGCCTTCTTACATCATGACGCGGTACAACACCCAGAAAACTTTTATGTCCCGATAATACTAGTTTTTTAAATAGTCCGTCAGTAATGACCGCGATGTTAATTAACTAAAATTTGAAATTAGCAATTAATTCTGTTTAAGCTGGGGAAAAGAAATTGTAAATGTGATGGATCAGTGGCATGTGTAGGTAAAGGCAATAATCAGAAATTGGCTGGAGTGGAATAAGAAGGAACGTGGTGTAATGTATACCCCATAAAAATTCATCTTTTGTGTCATAAATCTTACACCAGTGAGAATTATGTGGTTGCTGCAAAGAAAACTAGTGAAACTGGAGTTACACGTCGAGTCCGATCAGGCAAGCGAGTGTTCAATTTTAAAATTTTATAACACAAAATCCAGTGACGTTTTTATTTACAAGCCACTAAGAATGAATGTCTACTGAAGAATATGGAGACATGGCGCGGAAGCTGCAGGTACCTGGTGGGACCAGTGGGTGGAAGAAGCCACATACCCATTTGAGAATGATTTAATTTTTGACGAGGCAACAGCTCGAGAAATGTTTTTCTTGCCTGTATGTTCAATAAACATTATAGGTAAACCCCAGGATGAAGACTCACTAACGCTTTAAAATATGTTTGCAACTACATTGAATGCGTGGAAGATGAATGACGTTTTCTGTAAAAGAGATCATGAAAGATTTCCCTCGCTGAATAGTAAGTGGGAAACCTCCCAAAAAAAGACTGACAGACCATTACGGAACTGTCATTGATAGGTATGTTAGGCGCACAACATAAACGCTGGTTAGGTGACTACTGAAATGTCTGCTGAGACTCTTTGGTTTTGTAGCGCATCCCAGCAATTAGCGGCGGTTACAAGTGATTTAAAATCGATTAATGACAGTGGTTAGTTTCTTTGATTACCAAACGAGATGGAACTTGGAAAATATACGCTGATGAAACATTTTAAGCCCATGCGAGGAAGCTGATTCATGACGATCGCGAGGAAATATTTATGAGATGAAGAAAGTAATTTTTTGAAGAGAGGTATGAATACTTTTTAATTAATTTGAGGCGCGTATAGATTTTTCTCAGACAGTCATTGTTAGGGTATTTTTGCAACACAGTGATATTTTGTACTGATCAGTATTTTTATCTTGTAATGGTAAAATTTACCTTTGATATTTAAAGATGGTTCTGTGATAAGAAGAAAATCAAGTGAGATTTTTTTTTTTAGGTTCTTCCAACAATTACAATCAATATTTTAGAAACATAGTATGGTATAATTGAGATGTTTAACGTTCATACCAGTTAATCAATATTCATTAAAAATTAGTGAAATCAAGCTTCTTGTGTCAGTGTCATTATTTCAACCTGCTCATGTAAATTTATATAGGAAAAAATCCAAGTTGGCAGCTTCTAATGTGTGTGGGCTTAAGGTTTCTCAGCACTATTTCAGTTCTTCCATGTTCATCAGTTCTTATTGCAGTAATCGAATGAAGTTATATAATCTGATGATCAGTTAATTTACAAAGAAATGTCTGAGTTTTGCAACAGTCACTAATTGTCAGGGCCACCTCAATTCCTGGAGATTGATTTGAATTTTATTTGTTTAGCTTTCAAATGATTAGAAATTTTTTTTTTAATTCTTTCATTCACACACTTACAACACCTGAAACGAACGTAGCCAGACTACTTTGTCAGACAATTTAGATGTACTAGGAATTTATTTTTATTGTATCCGTATACCAATCACTCTTCATTCACAAACGCTGTCAGATGAAACAACAAACTAAAGGAGATTTAAAAAAATGTTCAAATGTTTATAGAACTTATGGGACTTAACTACGGGGTCATCAGTCCCTAAGCTTACAAACTACTTACGAACTAGCTAAGACTAAGGACGGCACATATATCCATGCCCGAAGCGCCTCAGTCACCTCGGCCACCGCGGCCGGCGGAGATTTTCATTCAACAACATATGCATTTAGTGATGTACTAGACAACGTTCAACATCATCATATTAGTTATGCAACACCGACAGACAGTACTCAGCTTCCGCAATACCAGCAATGGTGTAAATCCATACAGGCAAATAAGGAGGAAGAATACCTCTGAGTTGTCAGAGCAGCAGCTTACGCCCCGAAGATATCCATTCAAAAGTGTATGGTATCGCCTTGCAAGTTACTCAGGTCTGTAACGCATTTTGGAAGTCTGCGAGCAGGATATTCCACAAACCGTGCAGATGTTTCTTGATTTTGTCAAGAAAGAGAGGCAAGCAGAGCCGCCGGCAGTAAGACTGAACGAAAGTAACTTCTATCGCCCATGTTGCAATATATTCCACTAGAACTAGACCTTTTCATTCTCTCCTCCAATTTGACGTTGGAATCACTTTAGATAAATTGCTATTCGACCTGTTTTACAAATCTCTCGCGAAATCCTAGTATTCCTGCCACCAACATTCGAAGCAACTCTGCAAAATTGCTTGATAACTTACCTCCAAGTACAAATGTGGTTAGGATACCGCACTTCTGGTAGGATTAAATGTTGTTTGGTCTTGACCCAGTTTATACCTCCGAGGACAAGCTTCACATTCTGTTCTCTCCACAATATTCTGCTAATCAAACGAGCTGTGTAGGTGTTGTGGGTGACAAAAGGATGGGATTAAGTTATCTACATCTACATGGGATACTCGGCAAATCACATTTAAGTGCCTCGCAGAGGGTTCATCAAATCGCCATTATACTATTTATCTTCCACTCCACTCTCTAATAGCGAGCGGGCGGAAAGAACATATGAATCTCTCCGTTCGAGCTCTGATTTCTCGTATTTTATTCTGATGATCATTTCTACCTATGTAAGTTGGAGTCAACAATATCTTTTTGCATTCGTAGGAGAATGTTGGCGATTGGAGTTTCGTAAGTAGCCCACGCCGCAGCGATAAGCGTCGTTGTCGTAATGATTCCCATCCCAGATCCTGTATCATTTCCGTAAAGCTGTCTGCCCTGTATCGCGACAATACGAAGCGAGCTGCCCTACTTTGGACTCTTTCGATATCCTCCGTCAAACCCACCTGATAAGAATCTCACACTGTGCAGCAATACTCCAAAAATGGACTGACAAGCATAGCGTCATTATACTACTAACATTTTTAGAAAATGCCTTTCCGAGGCTGTTACTTGAAATGGTCCTTCATGATACTTCCATAGGGGAGATTGAATCAATAATTAAATCACTAAAGACTAAGGACTCTTGTGGATATGATGGGATATCTAGTAGAATTCTAAAGTACTGTTCTCCTTATGTCAGCCCAGTAGTAAGCCATATTTGTAATTTTTCCTTTCAGAGTTGTCAGCTTCCTGACAGATTAAAGTACTCAGTAGTGAAACCACTTTATAAAAAAGGAGAAAGGGATAATGCAGACAACTATAGACCTATTTCTATGCCATCGGTTTTTTCTAAGGTTATTGAAAAGGCTGTATATTCAAGATTAAATGATCACTTCAGTTCACATAATTTGTTGTCAAACTTAACAGTTTGGTTTTAGAAGTGATTTAACGACTGAAAATGCTATATTTTCGTTTCTCTGTGAGGCACTTGTTGGGTTAAATAAGAGGCTACGGACATTAGGCGTCTTCTTTGATTTAACAAAAGCGTTTGAATGTGTTGATCAAAAAATATTGTCGCAGAAGTTGGAACATTATGGAATACGAGGAGTAGCTCACAACCGGTTCACCTCTTACTTTAATAATAGGGAACAGAAGGTAATTCTCCGCAGTGTAGAAAATGGCTATGACATAAAATCGCAATGGGGCACAATTATGTGCCCCAGGGGTCTGTTTTGGGACGATTACTGTTTCTTATTTATATAAACAGGTGACTGTAAAATATTTTTGTTTGCTGATGATACCAGCTTGATAGTGAAGGATGTTGCTCGTAATATAGACACAGTATCAAATAATGCCATTCAAGAAATAAGTTCATGGCTTGTAGAAAACAAGTTGATGTTAAATCACAGTAAAACTCAGTTTTTACAATTTCTAACACATAATTTGACGAAAGCTGACATATTGATTACACATAACGGGTATACGATAAGTGAGACTGAACAGTTCAAATTTCTAGGTATTCATATAGACAGTAAGCTGTCATGGAGAGCCCATGTTCAGGATCTTGTTCCAAAACTAAATTCTGCTAGATTTACCATTAGAACAATATCTGAAATAAGTGCTTTTTCAATACGAAAAGTAGTCTATTCCGCTTACTTTCACTCACTTATGACGTACGGCATTATTTTTTGTGGTAACTCGCCTGATGCAAAAAGGATATTTCTGGCTCTAAAACGGGCGGTTCGAGAAATATGTGGTGTACGTTCACGAACGTCATGTCGACCCCTTTTCAGTAGTCTGGGTATTTTGACACTGACGTCACAATACGTTTTTTTCCTTTAATGTCGTTTGTTGTTAATAATATCAGCTTATTCCCACGAGTCAGTAGCTTTCACTCGGTGAATACTAGCCAGAAGTCGAATCTACATTTGCATCACACCATCTTGACACTTGTGCAGAAAGGTGTACAGTATTCTGCAGCATCCATTTTCAATAAGCTGCCACAAGAAATAAAGAATCTTAGCACTAACCCACACGCTTTCGAATCTAATTTGAATAGTTACCTCATGGCTCACTCCTTTTATTCTGTCGAGGAACTCCTAGGAATGTTGAACAATTAAGATAATTCATTATATTTTCTTTATTGATTCATTTCACTTTGTCTTAAGATTGTTGTGTGCATAGGACTACTTAAAAAGTTTCTACTAACATTCTTGTGTAAAAATTCATGTATTGACTTGTTCCGTGACCATGGAGTCTCATTCCTAAATTGGGTCCTACTGAACAGAAAACCATAATAAATAAATAAATAATAAACTATTCAAGGAAATAGTTTGGGAAATACTTGATAGACTACAAACAGGGTTTAAATAGATGTAATAGGATTATTTCCAACACAAATTCTCACCTTGTAGCACACTACTATGGTAGTGGTCCCTGCCCTTTGGTTCCCCTTGCTCGCTTCCTATACTGGATTCCCGAAGGGGATCGAACGTATTAATGGGTCCGCATTGAAATTGTCAGTTGTGTATTGGGGTAGATATACAGTTATTTACATGATGTCTGGTCTTCCTTCCCCTTCTGGATGACGCCCTCCATCCCGAAATCTATCACTCCTATCATCCCTAACCATCTCCGCACTCTATTTTCCATAGATACGACGCTTCCTCTACCCAACTTCTTCCACTCCCTATCCCCACTTGGTGTCCACCCCCCTCCTTCTGCGCGTCCTCTCCAAATGTTTCAAATGTTTGTATAGCTTATGGGAGTTAACTACGGGGTCATCAGTCCCTAAACTTACAAAATACTTATGAACTACCTAACACTTAGGACGGCACAAATATCCATGCCCGAGGGGGGATTCGAACCACCGACCGTAGTGGCCGTGCAGACCGTGACTGACGCGCTGCAGTCCCCTCGGCCACCACGGCCGGCGACTCCTCTCCCTGGAGTGTTTGTGCCCCCATCCCGCCCATTTTCTTCTACTTCCTCTTCCTCCATTATGTTGACTGCTTCATACCGATTTTAACATTAAACGTCTCTTTGGTAGCTATGATTTTCAAGTGCCATTTACCTAGCATCAAACAGAGATCACTACGGACATCTTATCCGAATGGCTAGATGTTATTTGTTACATTTACCACTTAAAGCGAAGTCGTCGATTACAGCTACTTCATAATTTTCCACAAAAGTTAACAATGATAGGTGGCCGGAGACTTCCGTTATAATGAAACGCTCTACCTATGGCATTGTCAAAGTAGATAGAGAGACAAATAGAGGTACAAGACACCCTATTTCACTTTAGATGGTAAACTACTCGTAAAGGTGGAAGAATCAGTTACGGTCAGAAGATGAGAATATTGAAGAAAATACAGAACTTGGCGATAAAGGCGTTAACGAAAAGTAAGTATCACTTTGGGGACGATTCTTCAGGAGTCTAATCTAGGTTCCGTGTGAGACATAGTAAATCTGGAAAAGGAGAAAGCAAATTCTCAGATATAGAAGGGGTCAGAGTTGTCAAATGTTAGGAAGATCGTTAAATTAATGATAGGTGACGTAATCACCAGCAGAAAATGTCTGTAGAGAAATAACATTAGTGAGAAATCAGTGGAAGCGACTGTCTTACTTTGAACAATAGCAGATGGTGTATTCACATCATAATCGGCAGAAAACTAACGCCAACAACATTAGCTCGGGTACGCACACTGGCGTTTCAAGCAGAAGATAAATGAGTGGGGCAGTAATTGGGTGTCTCGGTAAGGAAACTCTAATAACGTAGTCGTGGAACGCTACAGTATGGGTCGACAGAAGACTGGTTCGTCAGTAAGAGGAAGTGTAACGACTCTTCGTCTTACACAATATTTTTTCTATGAATGTCAAATACTGTTCCAGAAGCACATATTTCAAAGATTGCATTTGCTCGTTCCGCAGCAACCGAAAACTGCGGAAACAAATGTTTTACATTTATTTATCCTTGACCCAGAGGTACCCAGATCAGAATATATGTAGCCAATTCAGCTGATTTAATATTGCGAAAGAGAGTAATCATAGAAATTTAGATGCAAAGAATGTAAGAAAGTAGAGATCTTAGCTTCCAGAATAGATACTTCCATATCAATATGAAAGAAGACAAAAATAAAAGTTTAAGGAAAAGAAAGGAATACAGCAATGTAAGTTACTTTAGAATGAAATCAAAAGTTCGTGCTAGGAAACTAAGGGGAAAGACCACTGAAAATTATAAATAAATGGAAGGAGTCAATTACAAAGCATTACAAAGCAAGCTGGAGCATGGAGGAAAATTACAACTGACTTTCATTGAAATTAAAAGCAAAATTGCGGTTTAAAGAGTGTAATACCTTCTCCACTGTTAGACGGAGAAGAGATAGTATTGTAGGAATAGATTAATGTCCCCTGTGACGGGGAGGAACTATATGATGACAGGACGAGGAAAATAATAATATCAATATGAGATATCAGATTTAGACATTCGAAGCAATATGAAATATGTTCAATGTATGGATTAGGACGAAATCTCTACTGAGAGACTAGGATCCCAAATACTAATACTCCAATACCTAAATTTTGCCAATTCATCTACGATAAATCCAGCTGAACTAATTCTTTTTCATTGTCTCTAGTATGTAACTAATCTCGCGTTTCCCAGAGCAAGTTTTCAGCAGACTACATTCGCTCCTTCCACAGTAACACAACACGTGCACACACACATATTTTACCTTTATTTACCTCTGCTGCTTCGTGAGCGAACAGAATAAATTTGTTCACCGTGGGAAAGCTCTCTCGGCAAACACATGGCACGTACTCGGCGGTTCTGGCGTTTATATGTCTCGACACGTTCTTCTTTCTATGCATCCAAATGTTTGCTAGTACAACTGCTGTATGCACGTCCTACACAGGATACAAAACATGAAATTCGCCTGCGCGAACTAAAATGGATGAACAAAAAATTCGTAAACTTTTTGTTTTATGCCTTTGTAGTGTCCCTGTACGTTTTTCTCATAGATTTCTGTTACAAAAGCTGTTACCATTACTGTAATCGTGTACGTTCTTTCAGACACCATATCAATAATTCTAAAATATGGCACCAACAGGCAATGACAATTTCAAAGTGGACGCATTCAAACGCTCGATCCCTTGCGGGAATATAGTGTAGGCTGCGAGCTAGAACAATCAATGGGCAGGAGGCTAGATGTTAAGAATCTGGATAGCCCAATTGGTTAGACGAGCGGTTTGGAGCGCCACTTGGGAGGTTCAGATGTTCAAATGTTTGTATAGCTTATGGGACTTAACTACGGGGTCATCAGTCCCTAAACTTACAAACTACTTATCAACTAGCTTATCCTAAGGACGGCACAAATATCCATGCCCGAGGGGGGATTCGAACCCCCGACCGTAGTGGCAGTGCAGACCGTGACTGGAGCGCCTCAGTCCCCTCGGCCATCGCGGCCGGGGTGGGAGGTTCGAATCCTCCCTCGGGCATGGATGTGTGTGTTGTCCTTAGATTAGTTTAAAGCAGCTGCTGGGTGCCATGGCTCACCGCTTGCTGAGCCAAATATTCAACGAACAACCAAGTAAGAACTGAAACAACGACCGCAAAACATAGAGCTACCTGAAGAAGAAAAAGAAGAAAACAATTAACTTCTTGTTGAATTTATTTCTACGCTCCGAAACGGTACAAATGTTTCAATATTTGTAATTCGACAAATGTTTTTGCTAAGGGATCTGTCAATGCGAAAGATTCCTATAGTCTTCACAGTATTTGTTTCTACCGGAGTTACTCATGTCACTCTTCTGCCTTTGTATCACGCTCAGACAATTATCTCTATACAAACTGGCTATACACACGCCGCGGTGGAGTAGCCGAGAGGTCTAAGGCGCCTCGCTGCGGGGCGCGCAGTTGCTCGCTGTCGGAGGTTCGAGTCCTCCGTAGGGTATGGATGTGTGTGCGTGTGTGTGTTCTCCTCAGGTTAGTTCACCTTAGTTTAAGTAGTTTGTAAGCTAGGGACTGATGACCACGCAGTTTGGTCCGATAGATTTTCAAACATTTGAGCTATACACACACACGCAGGAAGTGTTGCATCACCTTGGTTACAAGTTATCCTGAACATGTTCAATGTGTATATCGAGTTAAGCTCAATGGGTGTATCGAGTCAAGAACACAGTTTCTTAACTTTCCATAAATGTTACTCCTCTCGCTCAAAGATGCAAACAACCACACACGAGTAGTGTCGATCAGTGCAAGACGCCAGAAAGGGTCCAGACATAAATCCAGAAAGAAAGTACACTACTTGTGTTGACTGTAGTATTGCAATACGCAGTAGGTCAAATCTGCACTTAGTATCCGCATTATTGTGTCAGGAAGGTCTCTTAGCAAGGGAATTTTCCAGACATCTCGAAGCGAACCAAAGCGATGGTGTTCGGATGTTTAGGAGGTACAGAGATACAGGAACTGTTCACGACTTCCCTCGCTCAAGCCGCCTAAAGGCTGATGACCTCTATTTACAGATTCCACCTGCGACGAACCCTGAGAGCCACGCTAATGTACTGAATAATGATATTCGTGCAGCAACAGAACGTAATGTTTCGACTCAAACTGTACCTAGTAGGCTGCATGACAATTTCACTTGGCACGTCCATGGCGTGGTCAAGCTTTGACACCTATATACTTATATCAAGTGACCTTCACAAATGGCACTCGCGTCTGCCTTGGAACAGACAATCGTCAGAGACGTTTTTGGTGGCAGCCTGGCAGAGAGTGCAGCAAGTCGATTAGTCGAGTGTTCCCTGATGTTTTGGGGTGGCATTGTGTGAGGCCACAGTGCGACACTGGTCGTCTTAGAATGCCATCAAACCGTTATGTTATACAAGCGTGACATCCTCCGACGTGTAGTGCAACCATATTGGCAGTATTTCGGTGAGGGATTAATTTTAATGGACGACAATTATCGAGTTCATTGTACACATTTTGGGCATGCGAACCTTAATGATGACGACATCGCAACAGAATGGCCAGCATGTTCTCCAGACATGAACTCTATCTAATATGCCTGGGATACATTCAAAAGGGCTGTTTTTGGCAAGACGACCCACCATTCAATCTGAGAGATTACAACCTTCCGAAACTTAACGTCATGTGGGGATTAATGGATTAATTGATACTGAGTCCCATATGTAGACTGGTACTTATGAGTGTCAGTTCGTTCAGGGATGCCCCCTATACCTATAGTGTATAGGACCTATACACTCGACGGAATTCGCTGTATAACAGACACACACACACGAAACGACGATTTCATACAATAGTTCTTTCCACCACTCTGTGCCTCTTCCCAATCAGTCACCCCATTTAGAGTTCAGTGTTGCTTATCTCGGTTTTATGTGTCCCATCGGATACTCTTCTCCTCTTTCGTGGTCTCTAACTATATGCGGATCACAATATCAGTTTCTAGAATATAAGTCAACGAAGGAATGATTTTTCCTGTTCCGAAATAAACGTGATTTTTTTTTAAAGAAACGCTTTACGGTTTGCTTTCAGAATAGCAGTTTAGCGTCAAGCTAGATTAACATGTCAAATCAATCACGCGGTAATGAATAATAATCTTTGCTAAGCACATTTCTAAAAATGAAATCAGAGTATTAATTTGACATTCATTCCTCAATTCTTGCAGCCACGATCATCCGAATATTAATCTGTTTTAGCTCGCACAATTCACGGAAAATTCGTAGATATTTTTCACCTGCACATGTACAAATTGACAGAGCGTCAATGGCCCAATATTAATCGGCACGATATCTTTATTTCGCTGAATATTCACACTCGCAACCGTCGACATAGTAGTATGTGGTACCCATGACCCACTAGTAACTGGTAATTCTGGCAACTTAAGAAGTTTAGGAACTCCAACAGCACTGTGACTACATCCATGTAGCTACGTGAAATACCTACTATCAGCTGTTCATTAAAAATAAGGTTTTATCCCTAAGTTCGGTTTATAATTAGTCTCAGAACATAATAAAGTTACAGCAGTATTAAAAAACATTATTTACAAAATTGCATAGAGAATATCCTAAAATTATTTGAGTTTTAACTAATCTGGCTTCAACTATCTTCAAATATTAATGGCATCACAAAACAATTTATTTTTCTCATTGAAAGTCGTATGTTTTCTTACACGTACTGCAGATTTCTCAACATTTAGCTATCTTCTGTTTTTCTGAAGCCAGACATGATTTATACTGTTAAACCTTTCTCTTATTCCTAGAAGTAATACAAACAAACACGGAATACACAAAGACATTTTACAGGGACCAACAAAACATATGGACAACTAGCTTTCAGGAAAACAACTTAAATATAATAAATTTACATTATTACAGGGTTATATTAAATTGCAAATATGCAAGGAAAGCAAAAATGAAACTTTGACCAAACAATCACCCCGTTTACATGAGCTCCCAAGACCAGATTTCGTAAACCGATTTCCCAATTCCGCTTTTGGTTGGTCATGTAAACACTCCAAAATCGATTCTGGACATTCACTTCTCTAAAGCGGTTGTCCAGTTCCACAATCGATTTTCGTGCCCATGTAAACGCAACCGTTTTTGAAGCGTTCTTGGCTTGTCCGATTGTATATTCTTGTTAAGAATTTTCGGCACATTTCGACAGATTCATATTTATCAATGTGAAATAAAAGTATAAATATTAGGGTGAGCATGAATTGCGTATTTAAGTAAAGAAAAATAGCGATTATGCTGACTAAATTGGGGACTGAATCAGCTGTTTTTCAGCCGCCATCTTAAGTGGATTAGGAAATCCGATTCAGGCTGTGCCATGTAAACACGACAGCGAAAAACGGTTTACGAAATTCGGTTTTCGTCTTCCGGAAGATGTGTTGTATGTAAACGTAGTGACTGCCGTGGCGCATAAGTCTCGAAAGTGCAATTTACTGTCACGCAACACAGATGTTTACATTTGCCTCGTCCGCTGCCCTCGACAAACATAATGTCGTAGCTGCACCAGATGTCACTGTTTATGTTTCGTCGAGCGACGGCCTTGCCAGCGCTTAGGGGTCACTAACACACACACCTACCTCTCACCTACTGACCCACATTTCCGCTGCAGTACTAGCTACATAAACATTCACAACACTCGAAACAAGAATATTTGACATTACACATTATTATTTCTCTAAATTTTCAAATAACTAAACGGGTTCACTTCATTCTAATATCTGGCGTAGCCAGCTTATTTATTTTGGACAACGCTTATTTGTCACATGACGCAATGTGGCATCAATGCCAGAGTCTCAGTCATTGCTTGAAGTGTTTTATGTCTACTACATTATAGCCACCTTCCAACCGAATAGAGACAGGGTTTGCCAATTCCATCGTATTTTCATGAGCAATACGGACGACCAAATACGGACCTTCACAAATCTAATAGAATTTCTTGATCTCGTTTTAGGGACTATGTTAAAGCCGGCCGCAGTGGCCGAGCGGGCTGCGGCGCGCTAGTCGCAGTCTGCACGGCCGCTACGTTCGGGGGTTCGAATCCTCCTCGGGCATGGATGTTTGTGTCGTCTTTAGTATAAGCTAGTTCATAAGAAGTTTGTAAGTTTAGGGACTGATGACCGGGCAGTTAAGTCTCTTAAGCTTAACTAACATTTGAACATTTTGACTATATTAAAGGTATAACTCCTTCCCATATACGCAAAAGCTGTATATTTCTTACACTCTTCCGCCAACGGTGTTTGCCAAAAGCTTCCAGTCAAATCAGTACTTGTTATGATCTGTATATTGCTGAATATTTGTACCAATTCCTCTAACATTTCTGGCCTCTCCATCTGTGGTTCAATCATTTTATTTATTGCTCCAGTGCGACCTTCCTATCGGTACTCACCAATAAGAAATGGGCAATACATAACTCAGGGTAGTAAAATGTTTATGGCTCGTTGTCTCTGTTCTTAGGGGTGAGTTACGTATATCAACGCTACGGCAAAGTGCCCAAGCGCATTGGGGCACTATATTCCGATGCACGAGGCCGCTCCCTCTCGGGCGTGGATGTTTCTGCAATCTTTAGTTTAATGTAGTTCAATGTAGTTTGAAGTTTTGCGACTGATGACCCCGCAGTTAAGTCCCGTAAGCTTCACAAATATTTGAACATTTTTTATGTCAGCTTCTATGCCCTAAACAGCTACACAAACTGTTTAAACAAGATCAATAATTAATCTGTAATTTTGCCAGTCTGTCAATCTGCAGATGATGACGCGAAAAATATATTTAAACAAACTTAAATTAAAGCTCTGAATCATTAACAAAATGGATTCTAAGATAATGTTCAGAAGATTCACTCACGATGTAATTTTTTTACTGTTTTTGGACATGAAAATGCGGAGGTGGTTTTTCTTTATACATCGGTAAATAACTGAATATTTCTCCAACTATTGTTCATGAGATCACTCGCACTCGAGAGTAAAGGTTCCGAATTATCACAAGTAAATTAAATGAACATTGCAATTCCAAATTAATCCTGGTTTAATTACAGTATTTATTATGAAACACAGTTTGTTATCACCTGAGTACATGATTGCAGAATTATCACAGTTCCACAGCTCTATTACCGTCCATAGTTTACTACTTTTCAACCAGAGATTAAGTTCTGCAGTCACAGTCCCGTAAATTTTCTAAGTCCACACATGCCTATCTCTTCAAATCACAAGTTCGTAACGCGGCTTCAGACCGCCTAGCGTCACAACCTGTCACCACCACGTCCAAGTTAACGAGTCCTCTCCCAAGCTTTCGAAAACGTGCTCTATCTGCTGCCAAAATTGTATCTTTCCGCTCATCCTAAATACAATTTCCCTTCCAAAATATTATACAGTTGAATATCACAGAATTAAATGTTTGACCACCTCCCTGCAAATGTTCTTTACATTTAACAAATATATATTTAACAATACTAAAATAGGTTGAAACTGAAGCTCTGTGCTCAGGTAACTATTAAGCAAGGCGTCTCACAGTTCAAATATACTGCTGCCGTCGAAATACAGTAACACAATTAATATTTAATTTATCATGGCTTTTTATGCAAATATATTCAATTCTTGTCCACAAATACACATAATTGTTTATGTATAAATTATCTACTGCATATCTACTATTTTTAGGCGGCCATGAAATATTTGAGAGGCAGTCTACAACATAAAACGAACGTTACTAAAAATAATATTCTAATGCACTTTGCTGGGTTCATGTTTTGTGTTTCTGTGGTGGTATCTATGTTCTGACACAAGCATATTACTATCTCAACGAAAAGCAGACTAAAAGAGTAAAACAAAGTTTATTGAAAGAATACTGAAATAGCATGGTGCGTCTTTTAAGATAGTTAGCGTGCCCATTTGCTTCTTAAACTGTTACTGATAAGCACTACGTATCAATAATTGTAAATAAAAGTCAAATAATACTATTAATATAGTACTGAAATTTATCGGCTTTTTATATGTAAGGGATATTGAATTATAATTATTGCGTTTGATTCTCCCAAGTCTCCTGAATCCATTCATATAATTATATTTGCCGTATGATCATTTCCTGATTTTATATGGATTTTTAGAATTATGTATGTGGCGATATTGTATTTCAATTGCAATCTGGGTTAGCCGCCCTTGCTAATCCAAGACCGCCGTTTCCTATTTCCGAACAGATTAGGCTTTTTCTAACGACTTGTAGTCCATTCACTAGGTCCAGACTGTTAGTCAGCCGGCTGTGGAATCCAACAGCTTGACAAACCTGCTTTTCACATGGAAACAATCAGCTTCCCCCTGTATCTGTAATATCACACTAGCATCTACATTAATTCTTACAGATCCGTCCATCTTCATCACTAAAACTAGTGAACTACAGTATGCACTTTTTGATCGTTGTATGATCCAACAATCTAACATGCGTTGGATTTTCTTGTCCACTGCCTCCTGTTTCCCAATAGGGATATTATAAGGCCGTAACTTGACAGATCTCTGTTCTTTAACCTCAAACCTATGAACATAGTGCTTCCTTAACCCAGGTCCCAGGGATAACACTGTAACATGCTTCCTCAACAACTTCCTAAGGCTTCACACTTATTGTAGCCCACTTCCTCCTGCTTATTTACTTTGTCATTAATGATATCATTAACGTTTTCTTCGAATATTGTCAAATTCAGGAGAAATTTACGTACACCCAGCCCATTACCACCGTCTGCACCTTTGGATAACATTTGTTCCTCACTGAAAATCGTACAGTTACCTTCAGCTTCTCTGTTACTATTTGTGTCATAACTGTCATCGCCCTCTACTATTTCATAGCCATACTTAACATAATAATTGACAGTGACCCTCAGCATCTTAACATGAACCTCGTTTTGTTTATCCATTAGTGGTTACACACCCTTCAAAGATAATTCTTCTTCTTCGTATTTCTTTATTTTAGCAGAAAAATCCACTAAATCACATTTTGCAAGTAACCAATTTATTCCCAGCATCATTTCTACACATAAGCCTCTAACAATCATTACATTAACTCTTTCCTTGAATCTCGACTGTTAGTATCGCTTGGTTTTTAATTAATTTGGTTTTGGCACCAATGACTCAGATTATTCTCACTCCCTGCACTGAAAATTCTGGAATATCATTTCCCTCTCTTAATTTAAAATAAAGTTCTTCATTAATAACACAAATGTCACTGCCTGCATCTTAAACTGCAGATATCTCATTTCCATAAAGATTAACTTTTAAAACGGGCTGGTTTCATTTACTTCATTCTCCTCCTCGTATAATAAATCCTCCTCCGTCTAGAACTCGACCTTCGTAACGTAAGTACTGATGTACACTGGCCCTCTGTTCTCATCAGTTCTATATCGGCCCTCATCAGAACCCGGAATTACTTTTGCTGTCTCGGCCGATCTGCATCTCATCTCTCCCAATTGCTGTCCTATACTTATCTCTCTCTCTCTCTCTCTCTCTCTCTCTCTCTCTCTCTCTCTCTCTCTCTCTCTCTCTCTCTCTCTCCAACCACGACCATTATTTGACCTAGAGTGATGATTATTACCTCTCCCTCGTCCTCATGACGACCTCTATAACCATCATTATACTGTGCTCCTCTCTGCTTCTCGAGTCATGATCATCACTACCTCCTACATCCCCAAAGCTATTGTTATAGAATCGATGTCCTCTGCGATGATGCCATCCAGCTTTACCTCTTTTACGAGAACCTCTATAGTTACCTCCACTGTCATACAGTCTCCTCTCGTCTCCATCAGTTCTGTCTCTACACTTCTCTGTATTGCTGAATACCAGACAATGAATGCAGCTGTTCCAAAGCAGGTCAACACTGTCGTTTGGTAACCGTAATAACTGTTCCTGTATACTGGCTGGTAACTTATTCATAATAATTAAAATTACGTCTCTTTCCTTCAGTGGGTCATCAAAATCTAAGTTTTCCAGTAACCTAGAGAAATTGTTACTGGTGCACCCACTATCAACAAAGTTCCTTCCCATAAAAATATAACTATACGCATTATTCTGCGCAGTGTTTGACATGTATTGAATATAAAATGCATTTACAAATTCACCATGTGTTGCATGATGAACCCACGTGCATTCCACATGACAAAGCATCAACTTAAAATGTACTAATCACGCACCCAATTTTCTTTATATAATCTCACGCCATGGGAAGAATATTTTGAATTTGTTTTACAAAAGCTATTACATGTCTTAATCCTTTAATGCAAACCCGCAAGAAACTGTCATCAGTTGCGTCACTGATATTCACTGCAATGCGATTTCTTTCTTATAAATAACAAGCTTCCAATTTAGACTTAATTTTATGTTCGACATAATTATTTAGTCGCTGTTTACTGGCATAGACGTTTATTTTCACTGATTTCCCAATTTCAGAAATGAAATTTAACATCACCTATCTCAACTGTATTAATGTCTACTTTATCTGTCTTAACCTCAACGTGCATGTTTGCAATGATATGTTTACAAAATTTAGTGTCATGAGACTTCTTTGCGACAGTTTTCACATCATCTTCTAATTTTACTACCGAGTTCCTTAAGTTTTTTTATTAGACTCGATTTTACAGATAAGTCACCCTTTAACTGATTAAATAACTAATCCCATGGTACAATTTGATCATCAATTATTTTTGACTCTTCATTTCTAACCTGTTGTACTTCTCAATTTTAGCTGACAGCTCTTCCTTTAACCCCTGTTACTTTCATCCAGTTGATGGTCAGGTCATTTTTTAAAATGCTTCGATTCCCATGATTATATTTTGCAAATTCCCTGAGTAATAGTGTTATGTCCTTAATATAACAATTTGTTGGAGTACTCGCACTGACCTCACTATCCTAACTTAAATTTTCTATCACCCAGTGAGAATCATTACATACATTGTCATTAATCTCCTGTTCTACGTCAACCTCCTCAGTCTCGTCCTAATCTACATTATGTGATTCTCTCAATGCGCTTAAACTATCATTACCAATTATCTCACTGTCATCAGCATGCATAACTTCAGCTTGAACTACAATTCTATTATTACCATTAACTTTATCCTGAATGATAATTACAATTCTTACACCTCTTAGTGTTCGATGCCCATTTTCACTCAGCACTCCCCCTGCGGGTTAAGGGTATGAATAGGCCCGCAGTATTCCTGCCTGTCGTAAGAGGCGACTAAAAGGAGTCTGCACACGTTTCGGCAATACATCTACGGTCCCCTATGTGGATTTGACCATCCACCTTCAAAATTCTTCCGAAGAGCAAACCATTTGGGGAAGGACACCTTACGTGATGCACCATGTATTTATCATTCAGTGACACTCTATGTACCCATTATGGAATGAACATAGGACTTCTGCTCGCCTGTGACAATTTGGGTGATGTTGCAGTGACCATTATTCCCCATAAGTCTCTGAACATGGTCCAGGGTGTAATTCTCCATAGGGATTTGTCACTCCAGACCACAAAGAGCAACAGGCTAATCATGGACGACGTGGAGTTCATTTCATCCGGCGCGACTCTAGGGGTCCAAAGGATAATTTTCAAATAACTAAACGGGTTCATATCTGTACCAACTCTTGTACAGTCAACACGGAGCGCGATGACAGTATGTTCAAATGTTTTTAGGTGTATTTCACAGCCGCACGAGATGGCTGTGCGCTCCAAGGCGCCCTGCTGTGGAGTGCGCGGCTCCTACCCGTCGGAGGTTCGAGTCCTCCTTGGGACATGGTTTTGTGTATTGTCCTTACCTAAATTGGATTAAGTAGTTTATAAGCCTAGGGGCTGATGCAGTTTGGTCCCATAGCCTTAATATCTATTTTTGTGCGTGTGTGTGTATAACTCCGGTCTGTGGCAACGCAATAGCAATGTGCCTACACAGTCACATATTTCGCACAAGATGTACTCTATCTGCTGTGCTGTCATTTGGCAAGCAAATTTCCATTAGTCTGCATATGACCAAGAACTGCTTGCTTACTTCTAGTTTAGAACAATATGCGATGTAATGGGATGTTATAGAGGTGGAATCGAAACGTATTTTGTTGTCGTGTTCTAGTAATATTTTGTAAAGGCCACATGGCAAGAAACGAAATACGAATTTCTATGGATGGCTAACTCAGACAGTTGGAAATGCAGACAATAAACAAAATTCAGGGAAATTTTTGATTTTTGGTTATTCAGTGTATCTGCCGCACGGTACGAGCAACTAGCTATTTTTGTCTGTTTGTGTACCTCTGAGAGGGTTGATGTTGTCTTCGACAGGTACTGTACCACTGTGGAAACATTACTTATAGTATTCAACTTCGCACCACCACGATAATTTCGCAAAGAGTTCTAGAAAAGGCAGCAGTAGATAAAAATCACCCACAACAACATAAACAAATATCTACAGGAAGAAACGCCGGCCCAAAACTGATATAAAAAACTGGTCTTAATTTAATTAAGAAATTTCTGAAAATGTGCGTTTGTAGCTCAGCATTTTTGTTTAGAGACGAACACAAGCGATTGGAATGTGGTGCTACAGAATAATGTTGAAAATTTGGTGGACTGATATGAAAATGGAAAGGTCCTCCGGAGAATCGCAGAAAAAGGGACGTATTGATAACACTGATAAAGTAAAGAGAGAGAATGATAGGACTTCAGGGTATAAATACGACAGTGCTAATGGGGTCTACAGAGTGTAACAGAACAAGATCGGATACATGTAGAAAATACACTAACAAAATTAATGGGCCACGTTTATGAAACCTCTGAAGTTGGACTGATCACATCAAATTAAACTGATTGAAAGAATATTACTAAAATGATGTTTATGAGAATATATAATTCACCCACTGTTATTGATTACTATGTGGTTTATCATCCTGTAGGATAAAAATGGATAAAGAACATTTCCAAAATTTTGTTAACCTGCCTTTCAACATCACAAAGGTGTCCATCTAACTTTAATAGACAGCACGCTGTAAGAAAGGTGTTCTACCTACCATAGAGAGAGATCAACGCTAACTTGCCAAGAACACGTAATAGAAATAGGACCGACCGAGTTCTTGCATCTTCTGATATAAATCCTCCAGATGTGACAAGAAAAACCTGCAGTCCAGACAGTAGCAGCCCACTACATGTTTTCTGCATCCATAAATGTATACACAGTGTTTTATTATGTGGCCGTCTTCCGCAGCAGCTGTTAAAATTAATTGCAAGAGGTTTTCCGTCTTGTACTCATTGCAATTATGACATTTATTTTGCACCAGACGCGTTTCGCTTATTATCTTAAAAGCATCTTCCGTCGTCTGTGAATTATACAAAGATCTGTACAATTACTTTTGTATATATAGATTAAAAAGAGTTTTTTGAAAACTTTGTGCACATTAGGCCTACGTGCTTTTAAACTGAGATGCTGTCTACTCACGTTGTTATTGTGTCTTCTTTACGTCTCACTGCCGTTTCTCCGTCTTCTTGGCTGGGGTTGGTTTCTGACGTGTGTTTTTTTGGCTGCACACGGTATTTGTCCTGTTTGCATATCATCCGTTTTTAGTGGAAATTTTTTTTTTTTTTTTCTGTAAGTGTTGCCAAAGTAATATTGCCGCGAGAGACGACGAACACCGGAGTGGCGCAGGGGATAGCGTCACGGACTGTGGTGCTAAAGGGCGCTGGTTCAATCCCGCCCAGCGGCAAAAAATTTATTTCTTTGTAATTAACAATTCCAGCAGGTTCTACATCTTTCTTATGTTCACTTGTAAATTCTACTTGTTTCTTATGTTAACGGTCTTTACAATTACTGGTAAATTCTGTCTGTGTATAAATAGAAAAGAACTCTGACTGAGAGGTATGACTCCGGCTTCAGCTGCCGCCGCGGACGGACGCTTTCGGTCAGTGTTTACGCCGGTGTTTACTATCGTGTTCTGTGTCTGAGTGTGTCAACGTGTCAATACCTTAACGCGATAGTTGTCGCCGGCCGCGGTGGCCGAGGGGTTTTGTGGCTCAGCGCGCCCGGTCAGAGGGCTGAACGTCCTCTGTAATAAAAAAGCTGAGCCACCTGATCAACGAACGACCAAGAACGAACAATGAAAAACGACCGCACATAATAGATCTACCTGAAGAACCAAAAAAAAAAAAAAAAAAAAAAAAAAAAAAAAAGGGGGGTTAGGGCGCTGCAGTCACGGTCTGCACGGCCACTGCGGTCGGGGGTTCGAATCCCCCCCTCGGGCATGGATATTTGTGCCGTCCCTAGTATTAGCTAGATCATAAGTAGTTTGTAAGCTTAGGGACTGATGACCCCGTAGTTAAGTCCCGTATTCTAAACAAACATTTGATTTTTTTTATAGTTGTCTGCTAATTCGACGGATAGTGGTCTTTATTTGGAATCTCGGTTTTGACCGAATTCCCCCGGCAATATTACAGCATGGAAAACTCAGTCCGCAAGAATACTGTGGTTTTTGCTTTCGACAAGGAGACTCGGCGGGTTCAACCAACGACGCTGGAGATCGACGACTGAATTACACAGGTACTTGGCATCAATCCTGACTCAGTTCATACCACGCAAATAGACTCTGATAATTACTGTGTTTTTGTAAAATTTCTGGATGCTGTTTCTGTAGATAGACTGCTCAGTAGAACTGGCAAACATGTTGAATACGTGCATAGAGACGGCACAAAAAGTAAGGTGTCTGTAAAGAGAGCTGACTCGGCACATAAAACAGTTAGAGTGTTAAATGTCCCTATTGAAGTTGACAATGAGAAAATTAGGTACGCTCTAGCTAAATATGGGGAAGTAAAGGAAATTTTTAATGAACGTTGGTCCAAGCAATATAAACTGCAATGCTTTAATGGTGTCCGTTCCGTTCAGATGGAGGTGAAAACTAACATCCCTTCATATATATCGGTGGAAGGCCAAAGAGCTCAATCCCCCACGTGTCATGTTTGTAATGAAGCAGGTCATTTGCGGCAGGATTGTCCCCGTCGTACTGTTGTACTAAAAACTAATTTAATGCAACGCCGTAAATTAACTCTAAACGAAGTGTTGGCTACTGCTAATTCTGACCACCAGGCGGATATCCCTAATGCTGCAACAAGTCTTGATGACAGTTCTCTTGACGGCAGTGCATTTCCTCCGCTCCCGACACGGTCAAGTCAAGATTCGTCCTCCCGCGATAGTGATGTGCAAAATAAAAAACGACCTATTGCGCTCACTGACGATCACTTAGATGACGATACCTGTAGTTCGCCGGCAATTCGCAAACAGAAATCGTGTAGCGACGACTTCTCGGAAAAAATAGAGAACATGCAAGTGGAATTGTTACCGGATCCAAGCGTATCTCAAGTTTTGGAACAAGCAAGAACGGCCAGCGAAGGTAGTGGGATGAGGTAAATCACACAAAATGTCGAACAATCTGCACATTGTAGCGAGGCTAATCAGCTGCCTCAGCGCGTGACGGTGGACTTGGTTGACGCACATCCACAACAACCACCATCCGCGCCGCAGACAGCAGTAGGAAGAAAACCGGCGGAAGTGTTAGGTCAACAACTTGTGTCTATACAGTCAGTGCGCGAATAACCGCAACATGATACGGTCGAAACAAAACATATGGCGGTGATAAGTAAACAGATTTCCATAACAGCCGGCGAGGCGGCGGCGGCAGCAGCACCAACACCGGGCGCGGAAGTTGCAGCCGCTGCCTCTGAGGTTTTCCAGAGACGGGGTAAATTAAAACCACAGCCGAATCTCTCTGTCGCTCGAAATCAGGCATCAACGAAGTCACAGAGAACTAATAAAAAACAGAAGAACATACGATGCGACGTAGTCAGAGAGCAGACGGAAGATGAACTTTCTGACGACGTTACCGACGCACAACCCCGACAAACTAAGCAGTCCAGTGGAAACTAACGGTTAAGAGTCCCTCCACCTGCGTAACATGATAAACGTCTGGATACATTGTAGAGAAACAAGGACTTAAAATACAGCACTCAGACTTTAAACCGAACTCTAGTTACAACCGTAAGCAATGCAAGCGTATTCTCTTTCCATGATAAACATTAACAAGATACGATCTGATTTAAAGGTAGCGGCCCTTAAAGAATTCTTGTATGACTCTGATACTGATATTGCTTTTCTTCAAGAGGTAACGACGATACACCTCACCGTACCTGGATATGTAGAAATCCTGAACGTCTCCCTTGAATCGACTACAGGAACCGCCTTTTTAATCAGGGAGGGTATTCCAGTAACAGATGTAGAAAAATTGGAGTCTGGCAGAGTTATAGCAATTAATATTTACGGAATAACGTTTATTAATTTGTACGCCCCATCTGGGAATTCTAATAGATCAGCAAGAGCAGCATTTTTTAAAGAAGAACTAATTTATTTGTTACGTAAAAATCCAGTACGTCTTGTAATCGGTGGCGATTTCAATTGCGTCCTAAATCGTAAGGATCGAACACCAAACTTTAATGGATCGGTGGAACTGAAACACCTAGTTAATTAACTTCATCTTAAAGATACGTGGGAAATCAAGTATCCAACGTTAGTCCAATATACGTATGTGTCATCCTCTCCCTTTAGTAGAATCGACAGAATCTATGTTTCTGAAACACTACAAAGCTCCGTCCTGAAATTAGAAATAATTCCAGCATATTTCAGTGACCATAGTAGCATGCTCGCTTGCTTAAATTTACCTGGACAACAGGCTCGTATTTACAGAAATCAGTGGAACTTAAATGTATCTTTGTTGGAAGAAGAAGACTTGGCAGACGAAATAACAGCAGCGTGGAGCACGTGTCTGAGATTTATAAGTAGGTACCCTACAGTGTTAGACTGGTGGACCATGTGCGCCAAACCTAGGTTACGTCGGGTTCTTAGAAGTTACGGTTACCAGAGAACTAGGGAGCTGAAAGGTGCAATGGAATATTATTACACTTTGCTCAGAGACCTATACCACCAGGCAAATGTATCCAACATCCGATTACAAGACATCAAGAGAGTCAAAGCGAAACTACTTACACTTAAAAGGCGACAGATGGAGGGTCTTAAAATCAAGTCCAAAGCGAAGTCAATAGTAGAGGACGAAACAACATCTTTGTATCATTTGATTAGGCATGCAAAGAACAGACGCCGAACTCTAATAGACGAACTGACGCTAACGAACGGTACGACACTGACAACTCAGAAAGATATTATGGGCGAGGTTCATAACTACTTTAAAACACTTTATTCCCCCGGACAGTTGGATGAAAGATCTATCCAAGACTTCATTCACATCGTGACACCGAAGTTAACGGCAGAGGATAACGACGGAATTCTTTCTGAAATTAGCAATGATGACGTTCTTGAGACGGTGTTGAATTCCCCGCTAAATAAATCTCCTGGTCCCGACGGTCTGCCTATTGAATTTTACGTCAAATACTGGTCCATAATTGGTGACAAATTTACGTGTCTTGTAAATGAGATTCTAAATGGGGATACGATACCTGAGGACTTTAAAGAAAGTAAAATAGTTCTTATCCCGAAGAGCAGTAGCAAAAAGAGTTTAAATAACTTCCGCCCAATTTCCGTTTTAAATTCAGATTATAAGATCGTGTGCAGAATTTTGAAACAGCGACTTTCCCTTCACTCAACCAAAATAGTTAGTCGTCACCAATCATGTGTAGCAAATAGAAGTATTTTTCACACCATCTCTGAATACCGAGACATAATCGCCGTAACATGTGTAACCAAGATAAAATGTGCTCTCATGTTCATTGATTTCTTCAAAGCTTTCGATCGTGTAAACTATAACTTTTTATTCGCAGTAATGGAAAAACTGGGTTTCCTCCAAAGTACAGTTAATGTAATAAAAAATATGGTGACTGGTATACGGGCGAAAATTGCAGTCAATGGCCAGCTATCATCACAGATCCATCTGCTCCGTGGAGTTCCACAAGGCAGTCCGTTGGCTATGTATTTGTAAGTAATTGCATTAGAGCCACTATTACTAACTGTTCATGCTCACCTCTCTGGTATACCTTTCTCTGGCCAAAAAACTGTCATAAGGGCTTACGCTGACGACGTGGGGATTGTCGTGAGGGACCGAGTCGAACTGGTCCGGCTGAAACAGATACTTCAAAAGTACTGCAGTGTGTCCGGGGCGCTCGTGAATAACGATAAAAGTAAACTGTTAAATCTAAGGGGTCTTGAAAGAATAGATACAGACTGGGCAAAAGTGGTCAGTACCCACAAAGCACTGAGGACAATCCTGACACCATGCCCAACGAAAATGACAGCCGTCAATTGGAAAGCTACCTTAAGGGACATTCATGGGGCTGTAAAGGCCAATTCTCAACGATATATGGATCAAATTCAGAGGGTGAAATTTATAAACAGTTGCATTCTTTCCAAGGCCTTCTACCTAGCCCAAGTCTTCCCTCTACCTAAGACGATAGGTAAAAACGTCATGTCGGTGGTTGCCAATTACTTATGGAAGGGAGAGATCTTCTAAGTGAATCTGCAGACTGTCACGCTAGACCCTAGTAATGGCGGTCTAGGTCTGGTTGATATACATAACAAGGCATCCGCTCTGTATCTGAAAAGGTTACAGAATATATTTAAAGATAGCCCAGAAAGTATAACAACTAAACTGTTCAAAAGTGTAGCGCCACAAAGTCTTAAGCCCCCTGTAGATGTACAAAGAATTAATACCAAATTACAGCATGTACGAGGCTTTTACATTGAAGCGAGTTACATTAGTAGCAGAATAATGAACTCACCTATTATCAGAGCAAGCAACATCATGCGAGAAAGACGGAGGAACGAAGGGAGAAGTAAAATTGAGGAGAAATATTCCAATTACAACTGGAAGATTACATGGGCAAACATCAATATGAAAGGCCTCAGTTCCGATGTCAAATCTACCTGTTATAAAACAGTGCACAATACTGTTACCACAAATGAAAGACTGTACGCTATCAGTCGCAATGACACAAATCTCTGCTTGAAATGTAATCTGGTGGACACAGTACTCCACAGATTCACTTGTAATGCACGCATTAATAATTGGCATTGGTTGCGATCCCAAATCGCGCTTCTGACAAGGGCTACACCTGATAATGTTACTTCGGAGCTTCTCTATCGGCCGCAAATAAAATATTTTCCTCAGACGAAAAACAATGCCATCCACTGGATAATGGGTAACTATGTAAGCTACGTAATTAACAATTTGGGCGCGGATAATGAAATAGATTTACAGTTATACATGAAAATGCAGTACGAAAGAGTTAAAAAATACCCAGATCAGAAAAAGAAATATGGGAACATGTTGAAAATTCTTTTTGAAAGACAAGGTATTGGTTAGGGTTGTTAGCTGATTTTAATGGTTTTTGCTGCTTATTCCACGTTTGTATACATACAGTTGTTTTAATTTCACGTTAAAAGAAAAAAAAAACTAGGAAAGTTGATATGTATGTAGTAACTGTGGGTCGTGGGGGCGGCTGTTGCAGTGCTGCTGGCCACCAGAGCCGCGGCAGGCCGCGCTCCTCTCCCCTCTCCAGAAGTGGTGTTTTTGTTTAACGTTATGTATGAAAAAAAGAGGCAGTCTGTGCTGCGTTGTTGAGTTCGTAATAAACGTGCTTTGAGTATAAGTTGAATTCGAAGTCAAACCTGCTCCCATTTCAACGCGACATTGTTTGGTGGAGGCGCCGGGTATTACTGGAAAGGTCTCTACCGATCTGTCAATCACTATGTGAGTCACTGTAAAGAGTGCCAGCGACGGAAGCATGTGCCGCAATTACCTCCAGGACATCTCGTACCGATTCCGCCGGCAGCAGCTCCATTCCACCGAGTTGGGATCGATCTTTTAGGGAGGTTCCCGAAATCAACAACCGGTAACCGTTGGATAATAGTCTGCACTGACTACCTCACACGCTACGCTGTCACCAAACCTGTGCCGATTGCAGAAGCTCCAGAGATCGCAAAATTCCTTGTAGAAGACATTGTTTGGAAGCATGGAGCACCACGTGTCATGATATATGATCGTGGAAAATATTCCAGTCAAAACTAGTTCAAAAATGTTTGTTAAGCTTATGGGACTTAACTACGGGGTCATCAGTCCCTAAACTTACAAACTACTTATGAACTATTTACGAACTAGGACGGCACAAATATCCATACCCGAGGGGGGATTCGAACACCCGACCGTAGTGGCCGTGCTGACAGTGACTGGAGCACCTCAGTCACCTCGGCCACCGCGGCCGGCTCAAAACTAGTAACTGAGGTAATGTCACGGAGCGACATTGTCCACAAAATGACAACTGCATACCATCCCAATACAAATGGTCTTACAGAACAAGACGTTAGCCGACATGCTGTCGATGTTCGTCGATGTTGAGCAGAAGGATTGGGATAAAATTCTGCCAGTCGTGACATTTGCTTACAATACCGGAAGACAAGACACCACAGGCTTCACTCCGTTTTTCCTGCTCCATGGCCGTGAAGCTGAGACGACAATGGATACGCTGTTCCCGTTCCAACAGGACGATACTCAGGATGACTAACAGATCATCACCAGGGTCGAAGAAGCAAGACAGCTGGCTCGCTTACGGACACTGGACGCCCAGGAGAAGGACCGTCAGCGGTATAACGACAAGCACCGACCTGTTGTGTACAGCCCAGGAGATCTGGTATGGATTTTTACCCCCCCGTACGGTGGGGTGGACTGTCGGAAAAGTTATTGAAGCGATACTTTGGTCCGTATCGTGTCATACGCCGCCTGTCAGACGTCACATACGAAGTTGAGGATCATGAGCCGTTGTCGAAACGTCAAAAACGAAGAGACGTTGTTCACGTCCTGCGCATGAAGCCTTACTACGATCCTGAAGAGCAGGTAGACGACAATGGATTCTTGTACAAGGACTTTAAGGGTGGTAATGTTCCTGATGAAGCCACGACAGGAACGTCTGTCGTCGATAATCGCGGAGAATGGAAGGATTCTCTTGAACTGTCATACAGAGGTCCCATGACACGGTCAAGATCTAGGACATTGCAGCTGGCTCCACAGGGATCATAACAGCGGGTCGCTGTTTCTCCAGGAGAGGGAGCAATGCCGCGAGAGACGACGAACAGCGGCTGCCGGCGTGGCGCAGGGGATAGCGTCATGGACTGTGGTGCAAGAAGGTCGCCGGTTCAATCCCGCCCACCGGCAAAAAATTTATTTCTTTGCAATTAACAATTCCATAAGGTTCTACGTCTTTCTTATGATCAGTTGTAAATTCTAGTTGTTTCTTATGTTAACCGTTCTTCTAATTTCTGGTAAATTCTGTCTGTGTATAAATAGCAGAGCACTCTGCCTGAGAGGCAGTCAGTGCTGCGTGTATGTTGAGTTCGTAATAAACGTGCCTTGAGTATAAGTGCTGTGTTCAGTTGCATTCGAAGACAAGCCTGCTCCCATTTCAACGCGACAATATTTTTTACGAGTCTGGTGTAAAATGTCGAAGTCAGCACAAGACGGATGCCTCTTGTAGTTAATAAATGTAAATGTTTCACATTCTCCAGAATTATGATATACAGCGGTAGCCTATTTCGATAGCACTCTCCCCCTTTTTAAATTTTGTTTCTCTTTTTGCACGCAAGGTACCTGTTATGAATTGAGTTTCGTAATACAGCTATTATGAAAATTGAAAGTGAGTTCCCGAACATTAAGTGCCTTTTACCATATTTCATAAAGTGACCGTATCTGTGTTATTAATCTAGATAATATGAGTTATCTGCAGTTATCTGGTTTTTGGCATAACCTGCGGTCTGCATATTTCTGTGTCGGCGCTAAAGAGAGATGTTGTCTCGCGTGACAGAGGACTTTGTCCCAGAAGGAGAAGGAAGCCTCTGTTTGCCGGCGCAAAGCAAACAATAAATGTCACTGAAGAGACCAAAAAATCTGACAGATGCTTCCCTTATTCTTTTAGTTCCCTCTCTGACATACACGGATAGAGCACGTCACAGTAGTTCGTAAACCATACGCCACTGGACAAAGGCGGTAACGTTGCACGACCGTCGAGCTGAGTTGTAAGGAGTTTTCTCAGAACAAAATCCAGAGCGCAAAGTTTGAGAATAGCTAAGTGTGTTAGACTGGATATTGCCGGGAGACAATCAAATCATCTACGTTCGTATTATTCTGAGGTAATAGAACGCACAGCGAGTTGTACTGTCAGCGTTTGTTTTCTTCAGTATTTCGACAGTACAATATCCTTTCGCATGATTAGTTCTTTAAGTATGGATATACAGAAGTTAAGATGACTACAACGGCCGGCTAGTCATTGCCCTGTTTTGAAAGAGGTAATATCTCAAAATCCGACTCTTCTCCGAAGTTGTCTCCATGAACTTATTAGAACGTTTGGAAATTTACTTCTTAGTTTTACTGATTAAAGATGAACTCTTCTTTAAGGTTATACATAACTTTATTACATTCAGAACTAAGCTACGACATTAGCTTACAATTCCTTTTACACTACTTCTACCTCTACGGATCTTGCCTGAAAAATTAGCCACGAAAACTCTTTTCCATCAGAGAAAACTCTGGTGTATCGAACTCCACCGACCGCTAACCATTTTAAATAATTTTCATCCTGGTAGGATCTTTCTCATTATATAAGTGAACAATACAAATATCTTCAAATTTGAAACGTAGTTACACCGAGACGACGAAAGTCACTAGATAGCGATATAAATGGCGGAGAAATGGCAGATCTGTCAACTGTACTCCGGTGAGTAAGTTTCCATATGACTACATTTGTGCCGCAGTGAAATGGTCGTGCGCTCTAAGGCGCTCTGGTGCGGAGCGCGCGGTTGCATCCTGTTGGACGATCGAGTCCTTCCTCAGGAATGGCTGTGTCCGTTCTCCTTAGTTTAGTGTAAGTTATTTTAAATAGTTTGTAAGCCTAGGGACTGATAAACACAGTAGTTAAGTCCCATAGATTTACAAAACAGTAGGATTTTTTGACTACATTTGTGCAATGGGAATTAGAAGAATGTGGAAAAGTAGTTGCGACTAGGCACATGGAACAATGCATTTGAGAAATCGTTAGGTAATTCAAAATTCCACCATCAACAGTATCAAGAGTGTGTCAAGAATACACAATTTTAGACATGACTTCTCTCCGCGTATAACGCGTTGGCCGACGGCCTGAATTTGAAAGCTGGCAACACTATACTTTGTCATTGTCGCTCTCTGGTCAGAGAGGTTGATAGCTGTGAACTGTGAGTCGGCGGCAGCGAGTGGTAGGCAGGAGGAGTCTGAGGGTGGAAGTGAACAGAGTTAAATGTTGGTGGGGAGCGGTAAACTTAGAAAGTTGTTGTATGCGGTTAGTATTGTTGATAGCTTTGATTTTTGCCATGTATTTTTTATTGTAATTGTGATGTTTGAAAAGTAATTATAATAAGAGTCATAAATTTGTTTCACTTCAATTTAGATGACAACGTCATACCCTTTTTAAACTCAGCATTATTTGCATGTTGTCTTTACAGCTAACAGAAGGATAGATACAAGTTTCCATTTTATTTATATTAGACTAGCTTAAACCCACGGCTCCCCTTGCGTGTTAGTTGATTATGATAGATACACTATCTTCCAGTAGTGTGCTATGAGACTGTTTTTTAAGGATGAAATGAAATTAATACCTTCTTTAGAAACTAACATTTTAATCAATATTCAAGCAAAAAAATAATATTATGTGAAGTGCTTAATGATTTACAATATATAATTTATACATTACTCCTTATAGCCTGTGTTGCAATATCTCAACACGTATGATGAGAGTAATGTCCAAATTCATTTTAGTTTTATTTTAGGGCATTCTTGTAAACTACCTTATTTGTATTAAAAGAAATTTATTTTTCACTCTTTTATTTATTTATTCTTATATTTCCTTATTCGTATGTTTATCCTTACAGAGAAAGAGCTGAAGACATTGTAGCAGGCATAGACCAAAGGTATGGTCTGTGGCATCACGTTTCACTGTATGTAACCTCCTTGTTATAGAGTCGGAAACGTCATCGCTGGCCTTCAGTCCGAATTTTTTTATAATTTGACGACTTTCAACCACCATATGGTCCACCCCTTTATAGCTATCGGCATGGAACTGCCATGGTGTATAACGGGAGACTTCGGACAACAATTACACACAGACCATTCGTTTGCGTTCTGTAGTTTTCGCTGCAGATCGAAATACTAAAACGCACACACGTACAATTTTATATACACCGATAACTTTCCATCCCAATACACTCCACCCTTTCATCATTATCAACCCTCAAGCAACAATGCAACCAATAAAACCATTTACAAAGAGTAAATATAATTTTCAAAGAGTAATTATTGTTCCGCATTTCCCGTTATATTCTTCAAATTACTAAATATCTATCAGATCGCTATAAATCCATGCCTAAAACCTTCCTCAGGTATAACTTAGTAACTGTACAAATATTTAAGTCTCTGCGTCTTGTCGTTCGGACGTGATAACCCTACACCGAACAGACATTTACATTAATATAGGTAAGTAGCTATCCGATCGCCATAAAACCGTGCCTAAAGCCTTCCCCGGGTAGACATTAGTAACTATACAAATTTTTAGCTCTTTATGTCTTGTGGTTCAGACGTGATAAACGTACACCGAACAGTCATTCACATTTATAGATATAGATTATTAATGTACTGCAAGTGACCAAGCTACTCTCTACGGAAAAGAAGTGAGTGAATTTAAGTTTATTCTTGATTCGCATTCCGAGTAGGGAGGCAAATTGTTGAGTCTTTGTTTCATATTTCGCACGTACTGTACATAGTACCTCGATTTGTTAGGCGCTTACATTTTTTGATACAAGAATCGTAAGGAACTTGTTTATCAGTTAGCTACCAATATTTCTTGCAATCGTGGAAAGTGCTGCATATACCAAATTAATTATACCACCTACTTGTCGCTCACCTTTGTTATGTCATTCACATTCAGTTGCAGAAGTCGTAACCAACTACTTTATCAGGAAGCTACCAGCATTATTTGTCTATCATGTGAAGCGCCTTTTCATACAAATATTTATTAGACCACTTGCTGCCAACACAGTAATTAGTTTGTTAATAAAATTAGATCAGAAGGTGTCGGTACGCACAGTAACTATTGCCACGGTTGCAACCGAATCCATACATAGCCAAATTCGGCATGATCATAAAATAAACTTTGATCTGTACTTTAAATAATTAGTCAATTACACATTTATCGACTTAGTCGTTTCTACACTATGATATATTGGACAAGTTATTTTTGTTGCTATCAGTTACTATTATAGATTGTCAGTCATTTTACGCATGAGCACATTTACACTCGGCATTACTTGGTTTGCACCCCACTTAGCTAATGAACTATTTTGACAATACAACATTTTGTTTATTAATGAGGTAATTCTTATCCACAGTACGTGATATTCAAATGTGCAGATGTTTGTTAAGCTTATGGGACTTAACTGCGGGGTCATCAGTCCCTAAACTTACAAACTACATATGAACTACCTTATACTGAAGACGACCAAACATCCATGCCAGAGGGGGGATTCGAACCCCTGGCGTAGCGGCCGTGCAGACTGTGACTGGCGCGCCGCAGACCGCTCGGCCACCGCGGATCAATGCCCAATCTGTGTCGCAATAGTCATCTAAACGTTGATCTTTTAATTATTTAACGGATACATAATTGTCAACTTCAGCGTTCTCGCTGTACCATAGCCTTGCATTTTATTCTGCTGCTATCACTCGCTGTTAGAAATTGTCAGTTACTCCACCCACGATCACATTTATTTTGGACATCAAATTTGTTTAAAACATTGGTCAATATTTAATTTAATTAATGAACTATTTGCCTGTCTGATTAACGACTCGGACTTTGAGCTACAACCGGACTTGTCATTCATTGTTTAACCAGACTCGTGTTCTGGATAGTTCAGATTTGAATGTTTGTAAATTTGTCGGACACAACTCCTTGGTTTTTAGTCCGTAGCTTACGAACTACTCAAACTAAAGTAAACTAACCTAAGGAAACACAAACACCCATGCCCGAGAGGGGCACTTGAGCCCCCGACGGCAAACGGTCGCGTGCACTGCAGCACGGCGTCCCAGTGCGCACGGCTAATCCGCCTCGGCTCTCTGGATAGTGGAGTGCAGTAACAGGGCCATGTACTTCCGCAATCGACAATAACGAAAACCTACTCACGTACAGTAGAGACTTTTATCAGCGCACTTCTTACCCATTCTTGCGATATGTCCAATCTTCTAGAACGCAGTTGGAGCTCATTAACTTACGATAACTTGTGAGGCGACTGCCAGGAAATAAGCACTTGCGATGTAAAAAGAAATCGTTCCTGGGTACCATTAGAGTTTCACGCGTAGACATGGCCGGTTTGGGAAGCAATTTCCACTCAAACAACAGGATATGTGACAATTGCACCCAGTGACATTTGCAGCCAACCACAAATCTGGGACATTTGCACCCAGTCTGACTAGAAACTTCCTGTTTCCCTCGTCACGACCTACCTGCAGCCCGTACCCTCGTTAAGCCGCTCCTGTGATCGCGGTAATTCCACGCCGCCCAGAACTCGCTAACCGGAAACAGCCTGCCTGCAGTCCCGAGGTCCTTGTCCACCTCAGCGAATGACTGCTGTCAGTACCATTATGAATATCGTAGTGTTCAGTTCGTGCAGCTTGTGTGTTTGTGAGCTTACAGGTTCGATATGGAGATATCAATGACCAACAAGGGTAACCCATGTGGCCACTACGAAGACTACTCTTTTATTATAAACCGAACCTGAGCAGGTAGAACAGTGATTTGATGCTGTTTAAAACATAGAAGAACGCACTGTCCAGGAAGCCTTAAGACAAGACTGTGTGGTGATTAGTTCAAACGAACATCATTGTGCAGCACTTAGATGTAAAAAAGACTATTAGTCAGGTGAAGAACAGATCACGAGAAGAACAGGCTTCGATTGCAAAAATATACACCGAAGAGTTAGGTGACTTTCGCAGTATTCAGCTCTGAGACCTTTGTGGGAGATTCTGGTCTGGCTGCAGTGCGTCATAGTCACACACCTGGCAACGCAATCAAGAAACACGTGGTCTGGCAGAGAAAGCATCTCTTCAAACGAGGCTACGAGCTGATAGATGCATGTGAGGGTCCTGAAAACTTAGTCATCAACCCAGCAGGTAGTCAGGGCTGGTGAGGACAAGATTAGTTTAATTACAGGACGCACGCTCAATACGTGAATGCAATGGGAAGAAACCATAATAACTGGTACAGTGGGACGTACCGTCTGCCTTGTACATCGCAGTGGTTTGCAGAGTATTGAAGTAGATGTATACAGACATCACAATTATCCGTAATTTCATGTTGTTGTTGTTGTGGTGGTGGTCTTCAGTCCGGAGACTGGTTTGATGAAGCTCTCCACAATACCCTCCCCTGAGGAAGCCTCTTCAACTCCACCTACATCTGCCTGAATCTGCTTACTGTATCCATCTCTTGGTCTTTCTCTGCGATTTTTACCCCACTCACTTCTCTCCAACGCTAAATTCACAAATCCTTGATGTCTAAGAATGCTTCCTACCAATCTATCCCCTCTTTTAGTCAAGCTATGCTAGAAATTCCTTTTCTCCCCAATTCAATTCAGCAGTACCTCCTCATTAGTTACGCGATCCACCCACCCAATCTACAGTATTCTTCTCTAGCACCACATTTCAAAAGCCTCTATCCTCTTCCTGTCCGCCCCGTTTATCGTTAATGTTTCACTCCCATACAAGGCAACACTCCACACAAATGCCTTCAGAAACGACTTCCTTAGGCTTAACTCAATATTCGATGTTAACAAACTTTTCTTTTTCAACAATGCTTTTCTACACATTGCAATTCTGCATTTTATATCCTCTGTACTGCGACCATCATTTGTTTTATTACTGCCCAAGTAAGAAAACTCATCTACCTCCCTTATTGTTTCGTTATCAAATTTGATTCCTTCAACATCAGCTGATTTAGAAAATCATTCCACTCACTGCACTCCATTAGTTTTGCTCTTGTTAATGTTCATCTCATATGCACCTTCCAGCACACTGCCCATTCCATTCAACTGTTCTTTCAGGCCTTTTGCTGTCTCTGACAGAATTACTACGTCGTCGGCAAAAAGCAATGTTTTTTATTCTGCACCCTGAACTTTAATTCCTTCTCCAAATTTCTCCTTGTTTTCCTTTATAGCTTGCTCAATGTACAAATTGAATAACATTGAGAAAGGCTACAACCCTGTCATACTCCCCAACCACTGCTTGCCTTTGATGCCCTTCAAATCTAACAAGTTGTGAGTAACCTTACGCTCCCTATATTTTACTCCTGCGTGCTTCAGAAATTGAAAGAGTTTATTCCAATCAACATTGCCAAAAGCTTTCTCCAAATCTACAAAAGCTAGATATGTAGGTTTCCATTTCCTTAATCTATCTTCTAGGATAAGCCGTAAAGTGAGTATTGCCTCCCGTGTTCCTACATTTCTCATGAACCCAAACTGATCTTCCCCGAGGTCGGCTTCTACCAGCTTTTCCATCCTTCTGTAAATAATTCGTGTTAATATTTTGACACCATGACTTATAAAGCTGATGGTTCTGTAGTTTTCACATCTGCTTTCTTTGGAATGGGGATTATAACATTTTTCTTGAAGTCTGAGGGTACTTCGCCCGTCTCATACATCTTACACACCAGGTGAAACAGTTTTGTCATGGCTGGGTCTCCCAGAGACTTCAATGGCTCGGAGGGGCCTTTTTTCGACCTTGGTCTTTTAGTGCTCGGTCACATTCATATCTCAGTATAGTATCTCCTATTTCATCCTCATCAACTTCTTCTCCTTGACCTACAATATTGACTCTAAGTTCATTTACTTCGTAGAGCCTCTCTATATACTCTTTCCACATTTCAGCTTTCCCTTCTTTGCTGAGAACTGGTTTTCCATCTGTCTTCTTGATATTCATAGAGCTGTTTTTCTGATCTCCAAATATCTCTGTTATTTTCCTGTAAGATGTATATATTTCCCCCCCTATTTATACATTTTTCTACTCCTTGCATTTGCTTTCTAGCCACTTCTGCTTCGCCATTTTGCACTTCCTGTCAATCTCAGCCGGCCGCGGTGGCCGAGGGGACTGAGGCGCTCCAGTCACGGTCTGCACGGCCACTACGGTCGGGGGTACGAATCCCCCCTCGGGCATGGATATTTGTGCCGTCCTAGTTCGTAAGTAGTTCATAAGTAGTTTATAAGTTTAGGGACTGATGACCCCGTAGTTAAGTCCCATACGCTTAACAAACATTTGAACATTTTTGTCAATCTCATTTCTTAGTCGTCTGTACTCCATTTTGCCTGTTTCATTAACTCAATTTTTATATTTTCTCCTTTCATCGATTAAATTCAGTACGTCCTGTGATATCCAAGGATTTTTTGTAGGTCTTGCCTTCCTACCCATTTTGTCCTCTGCTACCTTCACTATTTCATCTCTCAATGCTACCCATTCCTACTCTGCTTTGTTTTATTTTCCCCCGTTTCTGTCAACTGTTGCCTAAAGCTCCCTCTGAAATTCTCAAGAACTTCAGGTTCCTTCAGTTTATCCAGGTCCCATATCCTTATTTTCCTGCCTTTATGCAGTTTTTTCAGTTTCATCCTACAATTCATGACCAATAAGTTATGGTCAAAGTTTATATCTGCCCCTGTATATGTCTTACAGTTTAAAACCAGGTTCCGAAATCTATGTCTTACCATTATAAAATCTATCTAGTATCTCCCGGTGTCTACTGGTCTCTTCCTCGTATACAAATTCTTTCGTGATTCTTAAACGAGGTGTTTGTTATAACTAAATTATGTTCCGTGCAAAATTCTACCAGGCCTTTCCTCTTTCATTCCTTTTGCCTAGACAATATTCATTATTCACCTACTATCTTCCCTTCCCTTCCTTGTCCTACTAACGAATTCCAGTCTCCCATAGCAATTAAGTTTTCCTCTCCATTAATTATCTGAATAATTTCCTTTCGCTCCTCATATATTTCTTCGATCTCCTCATCATCGGCAGAGCTAGTTGGCATATAAACCTGTACTACCGTGATCGGTGTTGGCTTCGTATCTATATTGACTACGATAATGCGATCACTGTGTTGGTCATAATAGTCTACCCGCATTCCATTTTCTTATTCATTATCAGACACCTGTAATACCCCAAACTGATTATGTATTTATAATACATTCATGTAGGTTATTTTATTAATTTATATAAGCAAAAAAAATAAAGGACTACAAACATTTTAAGAGGGGCTGTAATTAACGAGTACGTGGGGACGTCGTATATGTAAAGCGATACTTCCATTATTTTCAATCGATCAATTACATGTTCCAGACTGCCCATGCTGATGTTGTGCACATATAAATACAAAATAACATATATGATGTTGCGTTTAATTCTGAAGTCAGTAGCGTACGCATCGATAAGGAGCAAATAAATATTTGCGCCTGGCGGAATCGAATCCGCCAACCTTTCAATAAAAATTTCATCTCTTACCGCTTAGCCAAACAACGCTTTCTAAACATCCTCTCTGAGGGTAAAGGCGAACCAGAGACTGCGTACACTGCGCTTGTCCGTCCATTTTTGAAGTATTACAGCCCAGTGTGGGATCCTTATCAGGTGGGTTTGACGGAGGACATCGAAGGAGTCCAAAGAAGGGCAGCTCGTTTCGTATTGTCACGATACAGGGGAGACAGCGTTACGGAAATGATACAGGATCTGGGAATAATTACAATAACGGCGCTTATCGCTGCGGCGTGGGCTACTTGCGAAACTCCAATCGCCAACATTCTCCTCCGAATGCGAAAATATATTGTTGACTCCCACCTACATAGGTAGAAATGATAATCAGAATAAAATAAGAGGAATCAGAGCTCGAACAGGGAGATTCAGGTGTTCTTTCTTCCCGCGCGCTATTCGAGAATGGAATGGGAGATAAATAGTATAATTGTGGTTCGATGAACCCTCTGCCAGGCACTTAAATGTGATTTGCAGAGTATCCCATGTAGATGTAGATGTAGATGTAGATGTAGATGTAGGGGCAGTTGATAAGTTGCATATGGTGATAGATCGTATCAAAATTCATTTTACTTTCTAAACGCATAGCCATTTGGAGTTCACAGTTGGTGCAGCTTCATATCTCACCATGCCCCACATGAAACATAAATTTGGACGAATTCGGCGTTGACGAGTAGACGTCCTCTCCTTGTCAGAAATACTTGTACCTATATGCCACGTTCTGTAATTTCCTTGTTATTTCTCCCACTCCCAATTACACTTCTCAGGTGAAGTTTTCTACCTTCTTCAGCTGTTCACTCCCAAGTTCTGTATTTCCCTCACTGGTTTAACATTTTCCTGGTGGTTAACATTAATTTACATTTACTGAAGTCGAAATTCAATCCGTATTCTACCATCGTTTCTTCCCGAGCATCCACCTGCTCCTGTATTTCCTTCTCCTTATTGGCCCAGAGCATCAGATCGTCTGCAAACATCACTGCTTTGATATTTTGTTCCCCAACTGTCCCTGCTGCCTTCGCCATTATCATCAATGACCACAATTAAGAGAAGGGGTGACAATGCCCTGCCATGCTTCAGCCCACCGACTAGTTTGAACCATTTTGTTCTTTTCTCTCCCACTTTCACACAACTCATAAATCCACAATACATCGCCTTCTCCCTGCTTACAAACTATTTTTCCACTCCCCTAATTTAGAGTGCTTCCCAAACCTTTTCCCTATACAATGAGACATCTTTTTGTGTCTAGGAAGACCATCAACATTTTCTGTTTCGTGTTCAAGCAATTTCCATCTGAGAAAATGAAAATATGATAACTCAAAGAGCTCAAAGAGCACAATTGAACCACAAATAAAAAAACGACTTATAAACTCATACCATGAGGAATACTAATACCACGAACGTATGTACCAAACCTAATATTTGCGAATGCTTTAGACCGCACGAAAGTTATAAATCTGGCAGTCAGATGTTGTTAGGTGTTTATTTACATTTCAGAAATCATTTATACATATTTTTGACGAATTACAGCGTTCAAATGAATGAAATAAATCGGAACTTGCGATACTATGGCATCACTGTATTAGGTTTAGATGGAATACCAAACTGTGGAGAATGAAAATTTGTGCCCGGCCGCGATTCGAACCCAGGATCTCCTTCTTAGTAGGCAGACGCGTTGACCACTCCGCCACCGAGGACACATCAACCAGCCCCACTGCAGAGGATTCTTTCCTGCACGTCTCCCGCCACACACAAATCTCCATTCGCCACGCCTATTTATTCTGTAATGCTCACAGCCACAATACTGTATTCCCGCATCAGGGAGAACAGACCATCAGGTATCGAGAATCATTTAATTGTCGTCAGGAGCCCAGCCTCGACTTGTATACAATTATATATATTTTTGACGAATTACAGTGTTCAAATGAATGAAATAAATCGCAATTTGCGATGTTATGGCATCACTGTATTAGGTTTAGATGGAATACCAAACTGTGGCGAATGAAAATTTGACTAGGCTGTGGTATAGGAAAGAGAGAGCGTGGCGAATGGAGATTTGTGTGTGGCGGGAGACGTGCAGGGAAGAGTCCTCTGCAGTCGCGCTGGTCACTGTGTCCTCGGTGGCGGAGTGGTCAACGTGTCTGCCTGGTAAACATGGGATTCCTGGTTCGAATCCCGGCCGGACACAATTTTTCATTCCCTACAGTTTGGTATTCCATCTAAACCTAATACAGTGATGCCATAACATCGCAAATTGCGATTTATTTCGTTAATTTCAGAAATCTTTATACAGTTTTATTCCACAGCAATTACGTGATATTAATTGCTTCAGTCCGAGACTGCGTGATATCCAGTGAAATCTGGAAACACTAAAATGTTTTTTTTAATGTTTTATTTTCAGTAAAATGCTTTAGATCTTTTTCATTGCATTATAAACATATTGGGCTTCATCGGCTTTCAGTAAGTTTGGTCATGACGACTTCGAGTTGTTGCATATTTTATTATTAAATTTTGTGCCTAAAGGAAGACAGATTATACCGTTTTGTTCGTAATTCAGTTTTCGCAAACACAGGTGTCCTTCAAAATATTGTATGAAACAATAAGAATAATCTCAGAATAAAATAATGAAATAGGCCGAACCGGACAACGAAATGTATTTGAGATTTGAGAATAAACGTCCCGTTAGATAAAAGTACGCTTATTGCCTATGACAACCGATATGTTATACTATAATCAGTAAGACTTTCTTACTGCATTCCAGAATAAAACTATAATGTTTTAAGAATGAATATATTTATGAATCTGACTGCATTCATTCTTCTTATTTGTGTATTGATATTTACAATTTTTTACTAAACTGAAGTTACGATTTGTGTAACCTTGTGGGAATCCAAGCATTGTAGTTAAAGTATGGTGTTGTCGAATCCCTATCAGCGTCGTTACAAATGAGCGTAAATAACCTACGCACACAAAACACTATCTTGCAGGTCACCTGAGATAGTATGTAAGCTTGAAAATAATTACTAAGAGCCTAAATGTACGCTTTTTGTGATAACGGACTTGTAACGATAAATAATGGCTTAGACAAGTCAGGGTCTACCTGCTTCTTATGTAATGTAAACATCCGATCCTTCACTTTTAAAGGAGTTCCTTTAAAATGCACGTATGGACCACTAAAAGTGTCTCTGAAGACAGTCCTGAAAGCGAATCCAGATAAGTAATGAAAATTGCATAAAATTGACATAATTAGAAAAGAAGCAGCAACGTGAACGCAACTATTATCATAATTTCCAAAGAAATTATGGTCATATGTGAAGTACACTAGCGGCAAAACACAAACAATACCTTCACTAGGCGATAGCAATGGTAATACTACCGACGACAGTACTGCTAAGGCAGAATTACTAAACACAGCTTTCCGAAATTCGTTCACCAAAGAAGACGAAGTGAATACTCCAGTATTCAATCCAAGAAAAGCTGCCAACATGCGAAACTTAGAAGTAGATATTCCTGGAGTAGTAAAACAACTTAAGTCACTAAACAATAACAAATCTGCCGGGCCAGATTGTATACCAACTAGATTCCTCTGTATGCTGATGCAATAGCTCCGTACTTAGCTATAATTTACAACCGATCACTCAGCGAAAGATCCGTACCCAAAGACTGGAAAGTTGCCCAAGTTACTCCAATATTCAACAAAGGCAATAGGTGTGATCCCCAAAATTACAGGCCTATCTCATTGACGTCGATTTGCAGTAGGATTTTGGAACATATACTTTGTTCGAATATTATGAACTACCTCGAAGAGAACGACCTATTAACCAATAGTCAGCACGGATTCAGAAAAAATCGCTCTTGCGAAACACAGCTTGCCCTTTATTCACATGAAGTGTTAAGTGCCATCGACAAGGGATCTCAAATCGATTCCATATTTCTGGATTTCCGGAAGGCTTTTGACACTGTACCCCACAAGCAGCTTCTAATGAAATTGCGTGCTTATGGAATATCTCCCCAATTGTGCGATTGGATTCACGATTTCCTATCAGAAAGGACACAGTTCGTTGTAATTGACGGTAAGTCATCGACTAAAACAGAAGTGATATCTGGAGTTCCACAGGGAAGCGTTATACGTCCCCTACTCTTCCTCGTGTTTATAAATGATTTAGGAGACAATCTGAATAGCTCCTTTAGACTGTTCGCGGATGATGCTGTCGTTTATCGGTTAGTGAAGTCAACAGAGGATCAAAAGCAACTGCAAAGCGATTTAGACAAAATTTCTACATGGTGCGAAAATTGGCAATTGACACTAAATTAAAAAAAAAGTGTGAAGTAATACACATGACCACTAAAAGAAATCCGCTGAACTTCAATTACGCGATAAATCAGTCAAACCTTAAGGTCGTAGATTCTGCCAAATATCTAGGAGTTACAATTACGAACAACTTTGACTGGAAAGAACACATAGAAAATATTGTGGGGAAGGCGAACCAATGGTTACATTGGCAGAACGCTTCGAAGATGCACCAGCTCCACCAAAGAGACTGCCTACATCACACTTGTGCGTCCTCTCCTGGAGTACTGTTGCCCCTTGTGTGACCCTCACCAGGTGGGACTGACGGAAGATATTGAGAAGGTTCAGAGAAGGGCAGCTCGTTTTGTTTTATCACGTTACGGGGGGGAAAGCGTCACGGAAATGTTGCACGAATTGGGGTGGAAATCATTAAAAGAAAGACGTTATTCATTGCGGCGTAATCTGTTTGCGAAGTTTCAATCACCGACTTTTACTTCCGAATGTGAAAATATTTTGCAAGCACCCACCTACTTAGGGAGACATGACCATCCCAATGAAATAAGAGAAATCAGATCGAAAACGGAACGATTTAGGTGTTCTTTTTTCCCGCGCGCTATTAGAGAATGGAACGGTAGAGATAAGTTATGAAAGTGATCAATGAACCCTCTGCCAGGCACTTAAATGTGATTTGCAGAGTATCTATGTAGATGTAGATGTTGTTCAAATGTTTGTTAAGCTTATGGGACTTAACTACAGGGTCATCAGTCCCTAAACTTACAAACTACTTATGAACTACCTTATACTAAAGACGGCACAAATATCCATGCCCGAGGGGGGATTCGAACCCCCGACCGTAGTGGCCGTGCAGACCGTGACTGAAGTGCCTCAGTCTCCTCGGCCACCGCGGCCGGCTGTAGATGTAGATGAACAAAGAAATGAAGTATTTAAAATTCATTGTTCCTAATGTTCTCAGTCAGCTTCAATAATGTAGCGAGAAGTGTTCTGACATACGTGGCAGTAAGGTGATCCAAACCAATATTGAATCCAGACGCCAAACCACAAACGTCATCAGTCAGCCTGGTGCGCCTGCCCGGCGGTTTCCCCATTTTACTTAGGGCAGATGATACTTGGGTACATACTGTCTACCTCAGAAAATACGACACATAAACAACATGTAAACACGCATAAAACAAAGACGGCAGAAGACCAGAATATCACACTTTGTAAACATGCAGCAGTTCACAAGGAGTGGACACCTACTCGTCGTCGCCGACTTCGTCCAAATGTATGGTACGTGTAGGGCGTGGTGAGACACGATAGTGCTCCAAGCGGGAACTCCAGATGTTCAAGCGTTTAGGAAATAAAGGAAGTTATATCCAGTCACCATATGCACCTCATCAACTGTCTCTGTGACGGCGTGTTTACGAAGCGGTGTTTGGCTCCGCGGTAAAAGTTATGATCACAATGAGAAGGTCGCGGTTTGAACTCCTACCGGCGTCGATCTTTTTTCTGCTCCTTGGCAACGTGGACGCCTACATATTGATTCCAATGTTCTAATGTTTGTTAAGCTTATGGGACATATTGATTCCGCAGGTATCGTGATGACAATTTAGATAAATTACAGCACGCACGGAGGCATTTAATCAATCATTCTACCCACGCTCAATACGTGAATCGAATGGGAAAAAATCGCACTGACGTGTTTTACGGCCCACTTTAGATTTGTAGTTTTATAAGTTTCTGCAAACATTTTGGACCAAATTAATAATCTAAATAACAAAAAATTAATGACGAGTTCCGAACCACTGACGTTTGGCGTTACAGTCCAACGCCCTGCTCACTACGCTTTTTTTTTCTTATTCTTTATGGTTTGGGTAAAACTTACTAATAGCGTTCTTTAATCTCATACTATTGATGGTCTTTGTTAACTGATGCTAATATGGCATTTGTAGACACTAGATTATCATTTATCGTACGAAGAACGGCGTGTTTTTTTTAATTCTTCATTGCGCCATCGCTTTGCAACGACAACGTGTAAGTAATAGTAAGAACATCATCAAATACGCAACGTAAGATGGCGTATGCCAGAGAGAGTTCTGGGCGAGGAATGTCACGTGACATCTGCGAACGATTGGTTTTGGTTCATTCAATGGAGGGTGTCAAAACTCCGTTATTTTTGCAACTATCTCTCAACGATACGAGATATGAAAAAAAACGTAAGGGAGCAAAGTTGAGAGAATTTTCTCCTCTACAAACTCGTTTATTCAAATTTCGCGTCATATGAACGGTTTATTTGCAGTTAAAATTGCATTACAAACGGCTTTTTTGGTAATTAACGTATTTCTTGTCCGAAATATTTCAAAAAGCGAGATTCTGGTCTCGTAGTCAACAATTATGTCTGTAAAATTTGGTGCCAATCGGTTGAACGGTTCGTCTTAAAAACATGTAACACGTTACGGGCAGACAGACAGACATCCCAAAATCGCCTTTATTTTGGAAATATCTCTGAAACGATACGAGATGGAAAAAAGCATAACAGAGAAAAGTTGTAGAGAATTTTCTCCTCTACAAATAAGGTTATTCAATTTTCGAGTCAGATGAATGGTTAAGCCGTTATTTTCATTTAAATTTCGAGCTGTCAAAAGACGATCGCAAAGGCCCACTTTTAGTGTTACTACCGTAACGTAGTAACCTCTGCCAAGCACTTCACAGTGGTTTGCAGAGTATTGATGTACTTGTAGGCTGACGTCACAATTAACCGCAGTATCGTATAGGTTTTTTATTAGTTTATATAAGCAAAAAAGAAAAAAAGAAATAAATAAAATAAAATAAAATAAAAAATAAAGAAAGGTCATTGTATGAAATTCGGGAGTACAAACATTTAAAAAGGGGCTGTAGTTAACGCGTGTTTGGGAACGTCGTGTATGTAAATCGATACTTCCATTCTTTTGCAATTGATCAATTACATGTACCGTGGTGATATTCATAGATGAAATAAGGAAAGCAATAATTTTGACCGCATCTTGCGCACGCTATGAACGCCGCCCTTTTGCAGTTACACAGTTTTTTTAATGTCCCTATAGAAAAACAAACTGGGCCTGATGACCTAGATGTTTAGTCCCCTCAAAATCACAACAACTAAAGCAAAGTTGACTGATATTCTGAAAACAGCTTCTTTCATCGCACAGTCCAGCAGCGAATCACACGTAACACAGCATATCGCTGAATACTTGCGAGGACTGTAATGGACTGTAGTTTGATGCAAGCTTCTCGGGAAATGATTTCTTCTTCTTTCTCGCCTTATGAACCGTTCATAACCCCAAGTTAGCAAGACAATATGCTTGTTTTAAATAATGACGTCCCATGCTGATGTTGTTCACATATAAATACCAAATAAGATATATGATGTTGCGGTTAATTCTGAAGTCAGTAGTGTACGCATTGCACAAGAAGCAAAAAAAGTATTTGCCGCTGGGTGGAATCGAACCCGCGTACCGAGCTCTTACCGCTGAGCCAAACATCGATTTCTGCACAGTCTGTCTCAAGGGCAGTTGATAAGATGTCTATGGTGATAGATCCGTATCAAAATTCTTTTTATTACTTAAAGGCTTGGCCATTTGGAGTTCCCACTTCGTGCATTTTCGTATCTCACCACGCCGTAACATGTACCATAAATTGGCTGCAGTTGAGTAGCCGAGCGGTCTAAGGCGCCTTGTTGCGAAACGCGCGGTTGCTCGCCGTCGGAAGTTCGAGTCCTCCTTGAGGCATGGGTGCGCGTGTTGTCCTTAGGTTAGTTTACCTTAGTGTAAGTAGTTTGTAAGCTACGAACTGATGACCACGCAGTTAGGTCCGATATAGTTGCAGACATTTGAACATATGAACCATAAATTTGGACGAATTCGGCGATGACGAGTTGTCAGTAGCACAGCTCCTGACGACTGCCTCTTCCGTGTCAGCGCTGTGAAGACTGCCGTCAGCGGTTTGGGTCTTCTGGCTGTTCCTAGCAGTGGCGTCTGCGCGGAGTCTGTACGGGTGATGGTACAAACGGCACCATATATCCTGTTTGTTTACTTCAAAATCTTCAAATGTTTGTAACCCTATGAGACCTACACTTACACTAACTTACCCCATGGAGAACACTCCCATGCCCGAGAGATGACTGAAACATCCGACACGAGCGGCCGCGCGTTCCGTAACGTGGCACCGAAGACCCTACGGCCATTCCCGCGCGGCTTTCTGAACTTCAGATGTCATTAACATGGCATTAGTGTTGATATCTGTTAGGCTATTCTCAATGTTATTCCCATTTCTCTGCCATTTCAGATTTTAATTTTTAGTGTTAATCCTATATTTTGGGAATACGTTTCAAATATGTTGGATACATTTTCTAGATTCGCTTCATAAGTTATCGAACAAGATAACCCAATTTCAGATCGCTGATTGATATATGCATATCAGTAATCCATAGCAACGTACTATCTGTATACTATTGATATATACTCATCGTTTAGAAACCAGACTTACTATATTAGATAAGATTTTCGTTCCGTAGATCCATGTTGAGGAGATCCTCGTGCATGTGGAACATGTCAAAAAACAAACAAAAAATTACAAGCTGAATAATAGATAACACTGATTATATAAATACAGATACATATATTTTAAGCTCTTTTGTTTCTTTTTTGTGCTGATAATATAGTAATACAAATATATGAATACCGATACATGCATCATTTGGTACAATTTAGAAATTCACTAATGGAGTAGAAGGAGTTGGCCACTAGAAAGTCTTTTAGGCTCCTCTTAAAATGATCTTTATTTCTAGCTACTTTTTTTATACTTGATGGTAAATTATTGAAAATGTGTGTTCGTGAGTAGTGGAACCCTTTTTGAACTGAAGTAAATGCTTTTAAGTCCTTGTGTAGGCCTTTTTTTTCCTAGTATTGTATGTATGACCTGAGCTGTTTGTTGGTAATGGGTATATGTTATTTATGACAAATTTCATTAAGTAATAAATATACTGAGAGGCAGTAGTTAATATACCCGGTTCTTTGAAGAGGCTTCCACAGGACGTCCGTGAATTTACTCCACAAATAATACGTATTACACACTTTTGGACTCTGAAAGACTTTGGGCTGACTTGAAGAGTTAGCCCAAAATATTATACCATATGACATTATGGAATGAAAGTAAGCAAAGTATGCAAGCTTTTTTTTATTTTTATGTATCCTATGTCTGATAACACCCGTATTGCGAATACAGATTTGTTAAGTCGTTTCTGCAGTTCTAGATAACTATTAGTATGCGAAGTATTCATACTGAAGAGCTGCAGGATATATTGTGGCAGTAGAGAGAGTCCGGGCATGTGTTAACTGGTGCTATTGCTTCTCAAAACGTACATTATATCGGGATTTGCCGAGGTTAGTTCTGGACGCCCGTATTCTGTGTCGGTGACGACGGCGGTGTGGCTGTTGTGCTTCTGCGGCATGCCACTCCCTGCTGTCAGTGCCGTATTGATGCTGGCGTTACTACCAGGCCGGCTGCCTTCGGAGGTCGATGGCGCAGCCACGCCGCTCCGTCCGCTTGTTGGTCACTGGTCGACTGCCGTCGATGCCTCTCTCCTGGAATAGCGGTGATAGAGCCCCTTCAGTGCTGCTACTGTGCCCAGGGAGAGTGGTTCGAGCCCTGGCGCTGTTCTCCGGTCAGGAATTGATCCCCATCTCGTCGCATCCATGTTGCTACCGGTGGCTGGCGAGATGACTAGAGCCCCTCACTGCGACATGGCGTCACGCTGAACTCTCGAGTGGCCCGTTGTCCGGACTTGGGAGATGAACCACGAACCGCTGACGACGACCTCCGAGCTGCAACTGTAGATTAGATTAATACTAATGATGTGGAACGTGTCAGTCTAGTGAATGTTGTCTAGACTTGACAATCAATATTATAAGGATTATTTTTTTCTTACATTTTTTGCTACGTTTTTTTTAAGTTTTATCTAAAACCCGATCTACACTGTAGAAGTGGTTGCCATTCAGAAATTCATTTTATTTCTTTTTAAACAGTAGGTGGCTATCTGTCAGACTTTTGATGCTTCTTGGTAAGTGACCAAAGACTTTTGTGCCAGCATAATTCACCTCTTTCTGAGCCAAGGTTAGATTTAACCTTGAATAGTGAATATCATCCTTTCTTCTAGTGTTGTAGCTATGCACACTGCTATTACTTTTGAACTGGGTCGGATTGTTAATAACAAATTTTATAAGTGAATATATGTATTGTGAAGCTACAGTGAAGATCCCTAGACCCATAAATAAACGTCTGCAGGATGCTCTTGGGTGGGCTCCAGCAATTATTGCACGGTTTTGTGCAATGAATACTTTCTTACTCAATGTTGAATTGCCACAGAATATGCTCCCATATGAAAGCAATGAATGAAAATAGGCATAGTAAGCTAATTTACTGAGATGTATATCAGCAAATTTTGCAATGACTGTGATAGCATAAGTAGCTGAACTCAAACGTTTTAGGAGATCTTTAATATGTTTCTTCCAATTCAGTCCCTCGTCATTGCAAACATCTAAAAATTTTGAATATTCTACGTTAGCTACAGATTTATGTTCAAAGTCTAAATTTATTAATGGTGTCATGCTGTTTACCATATGAAACTGTATATAATGGATTGGGTTTTATCAAAGTTTAATGAGAGTCCATTTGTAGAGAACCACTTAATAACTTTCTAAAAGATATCATTTACAATTTCATCAGTTAATTCCTGTTCTTAATAAATATTAATGACTTGCCATTCTACATTCACGAAGATCCTAAGCTACTACTTTTTGCTGATGATAAAAGTATAGCTATCACACCTGACAAACACGAATTAACTGATGAAATTATAAATGACATCTTTCAGAAAGTTATTAAGTGGTTCTCTACAAATGGACTCTCATTAAACTTTGATAAAACACAGTATACTGCTGTACTGGTGCACTTCGGGTGATCTGCGAACTGTCGATTGCTCTGAAACACAAGCTTTTTATTCCACTCAACTTGGGCGTGTTCCTCCCAAAAAATGCCGATTCAAGTCACATACAAGTCAACAACGTCGACACACACACACCGGGTGTATCGATCCCTCTCGCTACACACTTGCGGCTACTGCTGTGTTTGCAGTTCTGGTCGGCTGCGGCTCAAGTTACGTATTTACTACATACATCTGTTGCGGTATTGGAATGCAACTATTGCCTTAATGCAACTCTTGCTCCTAACCAGCGCTTCACTCCCTGCTTCCTTCACAATGGGGCGACTATTTCGCTTCTACAAAATACTATCGGTGCTACAATACATTAAGACAAAAATGCAGGACGTTGAAATTAATTCACCGTCGAAGATGAAAGTTTGTGCTGGACTGGGCTTCGAACCCGGATTTTCCACTTCAGGCCAGCGGTCACATTAACCAATTAGGCTATCCAGGCACGCTTCCCTTCTACCCCAAATTCTCAACATCCAGACCCATGACCGTTGATATGCCTTGCTCACAGCCTATACTGGATTCCCGCAAGGGATCGAGTGCTTGAATGCATCCGCAGTGAAATTATCAATTGCCTGTTGGTGGCAAATCGTACAATTACTATCGTACAATAACTATTAATATTACCCCTGAAAATGTTTGCTTCCGAAAATCAGATGGGAATTTAACACTGAGCGATGAAAAATATTGAGTACTAGCTGAATATTTCGAGAAACTACTAAAGTCTTTAGAACCAACAGAAACCCTCGCAATACTCGACACCAAACCCCGCAACTACTTATGAAACTGAACATTTTTGTTTTATCTCTGCCTGTTCCTAGCTCCAACACCTTCCAATCATTCATTTCTTTTAATACACTGTACCACATTTCAACATGTGGTGACTCTGCAGACAGGGCACACTTATAAGATTTTCCATCTTGTGGATAGTAATGGGAGCTGTTTAATGAATCAAACAAGCAGTCTACCTTTTCAACAAATTCTGCAGTGTATATTGCTTCTGCAGGTAAAATATTAAATGCTACATAGGTTTCAATAACTGCAGCAACTGAATGACTGAGCTGGGCTGAATATTTCGAGAAACTACTAAAGTCTTTAGAACCAACAGAAACCCTCGCAATACTCGACACCAAACCCCGCAACTACTTATGAAACTGAACATTTTTGTTTTATCTCTGCCTGTTCCTAGCTCCAACACCTTCCAATCATTCATTTCTTTTAATACACTGTACCACATTTCAACATGTGGTGACTCTGCAGACAGGGCACACTTATAAGATTTTCCATCTTGTGGATAGTAATGGGAGCTGTTTAATGAATCAAACAAGCAGTCTACCTTTTCAACAAATTCTGCAGTGTATATTGCTTCTGCAGGTAAAATATTAAATGCTACATAGGTTTCAATAACTGCAGCAACTGAATGACTGAGCTGGGCTGCAGCTACCTTAACTTTCATTTTAATAAAAGTGTCCTTAAAATCAAAATGATTCCTATGCAACTTTAGCAAAGTCTTAAACATCTTCTGTTGATCCAGAAGGAAAGCCCTGTGAATAAATTCAAAAATGGCCTCTTTTTTAACCCAAATTGTATTTTATTTCCTAGAAGAGCATTTATAGTATTCTTCAACAGGTGGGGAACATCATAATCCACTGCAACAGGTTCACCACTGACTAAAAACTGAAACAGACTGGTTTCAGAAGAGATGTCACTGCAAAGTTCTTTCAGTGCTTTTTGCTTGCTTGCACCCTGGTCACAAACTATACAAACTATCTTCAGCCCTACTTCTTGCAATTGCCCTATAACATAGGTAATGATAACTTTTAAAGTTGTACTTGAAACTGAGTTCTGAGTGAAGTAATATGTAACAACCTGCTTCCAAGTTTTATGTATGCCTCTGACCATAAATACTAATGGATGATTTGCATATGAATTTGACCTTCCTAAGTGTCCTAAATACTGAAACCCTGAAATTTCTTGCTTGCTTGCATCATAATACAATCCTCTTTCCAAAGACATTTCATCAAACAACAAAGCACAATATTTGTCACTGTTAGATAGCGAATCAACTTCCGATTTTAATACGTTCAACACATCAGGATTGAATTCTGGCTCAAAAAGTACAGCAGATAGCAAAGATTTCAGATGCCTCACAGACGGAAGGGAAAAATGAACTGACAAATATTTGTATAGCCGAGGGCTTCGCTTACAAAAGGACAGAGCAAATACCTTATAATCAACTGTCCATCAACTTGCATTTGCTGGTCGATGAGCGTTTCTTAATTGGCTGTTTATGAAATCTCTCGCTACGGAATTTAAATTGTTTTCTATGAAACAGAAAATTTGTTGTCATATAAATCTTTGAGTGTTTTTAGTACACTTTTCTCATGTTGTAGCTTTGCTTTACGTTTTGATAGCCTAACTACAGTATTACTATGAATCTTGTACATTTTGCATTTTATTGAACTTAAGTCTGCTTTCGAAAGCCCCGTACCCAAAACACCACTTTCATAATTAAAAGATGGTTCAGATAAGAATAAGTACTCACCATCTGTAGATTCACTTTGAGAGGGAACGAAAACTGTACGTGTATCACTCAAAGTACTACTGTGTACACCACAACTAGTGCTGGTTTCGCTTCTAGTATTAGCAGACTGTATGTAATTAACTTCTGACGTGGCACAGCTAGTAAATCACTAACACCAGGTAAACCTGATCCACTATTGGTATTAGTAGCTATGCAAGGAGCAGTTGTCAGATGTTTTGGAAACACACCAGTGTTTAGCCTGTGCCTAGTTGCATTCATAAAATCTTTTTCGCTCATTCTCCAGTCGTTTTTCCGCAGCAAGCGTACAAATAAAGAAAAATAAGCGCATTTTGCAGTTTGAAAAGTAAAGCAACCAAGAAAGATGCCAAATCGTAAGAAAGAAATTTCGCGTTCTCAATCCGTATCTAAAAGTCAGTAAACGACGCTGAAAAGTGAATCTACAGACGATAGAAACTTGAATTTTGTAGAAGTTTGTTTATCTTACACTGTAAGCATCAGCGATTTTTCGATATTCTCATCCCTAAGGGGGATAAAGAGGGTATGAACGGTTTTTTGAAAATACGTTGCTATTCACGCAATTTTGAAGAAGAAATATAAAACATCCGATTTAGATTTCTGATTGGAATTTTAAATACACGTGTTTCGATATTTTTGGAAATTCAACCATTAAGCGGGTGAAATAAGGAAAAATCTTTTAAGGGTGCTACTAAGACTATTTTTATACTAGAAATGTGAAAATTTGCGTTTGGAACTATGGTTATAATTTTTTTTTAAATGCGTTTCGGTATGTTTTGAATTCTGCCAACAATGGTGCAATAGGGAGTGGCAAGTTGTATCAAAATACTTGATTAAGAAAGCATTTTTAATGCTAAATCTATGAAAATTTATATTTAGAATTAGAAACAACCAATGCAAACCATCCAATCTACGCGTGCGAAGCAGCGGGAATTTAGCTAGTAATTAATATCTTTCCCATTATAATACGTTTTGTTTTCTATTTCTTAAATTTACTTTTCGGAATACAACATTTTTAACTACTGATAATCCTATCAAATCTGACAATTTGAATTATCTACATCTACATCTACAACCATACTCCGCAAGCCACCTGACGGTGTGTGGCGGAGGGTACCTTGAGTACCACTCGATTTTCCCTTCTATTCCAGTCACGTATTGTTCGCGGAAAGAAGGATTGTCGGTATGCCTCTGTGTGGGCTCTAATCTCTCTGATTTTATCCTCACGGTCCCTTCGCGAGATATACGTAGGAGGGAGCAATATACTGCTAGACTCCTCGGTAAAGGTATGTTCTCGAAATTTCGACAAAAGCCCGTACCGAGCGACAGAGCGTCTCTCCTGCAGAGTCTACCACTGGAGTTTATCGATCATCTCCGTAACGCTTTCACGATTACCAAATGATCCTGTAACGAAGCGCGCTGCTCTCCGTTGGATCTTTTCTACCTCCTCTATCAATCCTACCTGGTACAGATCCCACACCGGTGAGCAGTATTCAAGCTGTGGGCGAACAAGTGTACTGTAACCTACTTCCTTTGTTTTCGGACTGCATTTACTTAGTATTCTTCCAATGAATCTGAGTCTGGCATCTGCTTTACCGACGATTGATTTTATATGGTCGTCCCATTTTAAATCCCTCCTAATGACTACTCCCAGATACTTTATGGAATTAACTGCTTCCAGTTGCTGCACTGCTATAGTGTAGCTAAATGATAAAGGATCTTTCTTTCTGTGTATTCGCAGCACGTTACACTTGTCTACATTGAGATTTAATTGCCATTCCCTGCACCATGCGTCAATTCTATGCAGATCCTCATGCATCTCAATACAATTTTCCATTGTTACAACCTCTCTATATACTACAGCATCATCCGCAAAAAGCCTCAGTGAACTTCCAATGTTATTCGCAAGGTCATTTATATATATCGTGAACAGCAGCGGATCCACGACATTCCCCTGTGGCACACCTGACATAACTCCTACTTCGGAAGACTTCTCTCCATTGAGAATGACCTGCTGCTTTCTGTTATCTAGGAATTCCTCAATCCAATCACACAATTGGTCTGATAGACCATATTCTTTTACTTTGTTCATTAAACGTTTGTGTGGAACTGTATCAAACGCCTTGCGGAAGTCGAGAAACACAGCATCTACCTGAGAACCCGTGTCTATGGCTCTCTGAGTCTCGTGGACGAATAGCGCGAGCTGGGTTTCACACGAACGCCTTTTTCGAAACCCATGCTGATTCCTACAGAGCAGATTCCTAGTCTCGAGAAATGTCATTATATTCGAACATAATACATGCTACAAAATTCTACAACTGACCGACGTTAGAGATATAGGCCTACAGTTCTGCACATCTGTTCGAGGACCCTTCTTGAAAACGGGGAAAATTTCCCGTGGATGCTCAGGGATATATAAACTAACATGAAGCAACCAAAGAAAGAAAACTGCACTCTATCAGCATGTATGTAGGGGCAAGCAGGATAAGATGAAACATTATTTTAATGCGAATGTCGAGACCGAGCAGCAAATGAAGGACTGGCCTCGCTAGTGATTAGCACTTTACGTGTGCTACAATATCTACTGAAACCGACAATAATCATTTAGCACTGACACGCTATCATTTATGTTTACGCACATGTTGGCTATAATATTTCAGTGCATCGGAATAGCATCTGCAACACGTGGGGTAAACTTCTCCAAGCTGATTCCAGTTTACTCGTAATCTATGAAGCATGCTGTTTCGTTAATATATATATTAATTTCAAAAGAAAATTAATGAAGTATTGTTATTAGGTTTAAATTATGAATGGCGGCTTCGTCTAAGTTGATGAATTTACTGTGCGGACTAGTTGACGACTAGACGTATTTCGCAAAGACTTCATACATCATTTTAATGAGCTTTTCATACTACGTACCGAGCGTGCGTAACAAGCATAAATGAGAGACCAACAGGGAGCAATTAGTACATGTATCGATTACAATTATTCAGGAGGTACAGAACGGTGAAGTTGTGTATGCAACTTCGAAGAGAAAACATTGTACATTACAAACAGGAGCCAATCTGAAGAAAATGAAATATTAAAGAAAAAAGCAGACAAAACGATTGACAAATAGGCGACCAGGGGAAGAAGAAAAAACAAAACAAATGTGATGTGCGACTCTTTAATTACTCGATATCGGTCATTTACTTTATGAAGTCAGCAATAACTATGGTAAATCAGGGAATTTGTATGCTTGCTCACAAGGAGGGGGGAATAAAGGGAGACGGCATTATCTATGCCGAGCACAAAAGTCAGTTGAAGCCTTGGTCAGTTTCGGAATGCAATTTGTCCGTTAAAACTATGCGTTAAGTCGACCCCCTTACTGTTAATGCATTGAACTGACAATCGGTGCAAAGTATGTATTTTCAAACAATATACTTTCTTGAATAAATAGTAATAAATTTCTTCATAATATATTTCAAAACTTAATTTTTAACGTTTAATTTGCGGTCTTTTAACAAGTTGTTTCCTGTTTCAAGTGACATAAACCATTAGCTCTACAATACGAACACTTCTCCAAAATATGATTTTGTAGGCGTCAGGAGCCTCAGTCACATATTTTTTTTTTTTTTTTTTTAAGAGCTAACCGCCATTTGAATGAAAGTTTTGTTTATTATCACTACATGGTTTCAGCCTTAGGCCATTCAAGTGCTGTGATAAAAGTTGTCAGATAAGTTTCCTTAGGCCATGGTCATAATAATATTTTGACCATGGCCTAAGGAAACTTATCTGACAACTTTTATCGCAGAACTTGAATGGCCTAAGGCTGAAACCAGGTAGTGATAATAAACAAAGCTTTCAGTCAAATGGTGGTCAGCCAGAAAAAATTCGGAAGCTTACTGTCGTCATCTTATCGTTTCTTCCCCTACATTTTATTGAATACTGCCATTTTGAGGCGCCGCGAGACAGTTCGACCATAATACAAATTATGGTAAACAGAATTCGCTCAGTAAGCAGCACAAAATTCCGGTGGTTTTGTGTGGCTAATAAGACGCTGGCCACAGATTAGCGTCGGTCGGACATCCGCCTCCGAAGTGTAGTGGGACGAACATAGACGGTCTTCACTTCTCTATGTCATCCCTGTTTTCAAGGCTATAAACCAAAAGAAATTTGTACAAAATTATATATATTTGTTGTTTGTGTAGATATTATTATGTTCTAATGTGATGCTTAAATTGTTTTTATTTGTCTTTGTATGTTTCATGAACGATCGAGGCGCCGGAATGAACAAGGGCAGCGTCATCGTCGCCGCAGCCAACATTACAGTAGACGGCCAATATCAGAATTTAATCGACGGTTACGGGGCTACGGATACAGCTGCGTCTTCTCTATTGCTACGCGTCACTCGTTTTCAAAGGAGAATATATATATTGATGACATTGTTAATACTCGTTGTGAGTTAGCCGTCTGAATACATGTCTTCTTACAAGCATTACTAATTTCAACTTGTCCTGTTTCAGAAGAAAATATATAGGTATTATGTTGACAAGTATTTTGAACGCTATGAAGATTTATTTAATGTGTGATTTATATTTACTGGAATACTAATCTGATTTATAGAGAACTTTTACTTTGTTTTGGAAGAGATTAAATATAATAGTGGAGTCTAACATTGACTTATATTCGACTGAAACAAGAAATTTCTATTGGGTGTGAATGTGGAACGTAAAATTTAGCAGGCGGTGAATTTTAATGTTTTAGTAAAAGCTATCAATAGCAAACCGTAGTGCCAGTGCTAGCCTTTGAGTTAAATTTCAGTAACGGTTACAGATCAATTCTCCTGCCCCTGCTAGTACAAGAACCTAATATTTTATTCAAGAGCTATCTAAAAAATCTATTTCTTTTTTTTTTTTTCTGATTCTTGCTGTGGTGCGGGAACTTCGGAACGAAGTCAATAAAATTTTCACGGTTAACTTTTAACAGTTGATGTTCCTAAGGAACATTAAACTACAAATCAACAACTACTTAGCAACTAAATGGACTTTTGAAGATTAAAATACACAATGTTGTGTTTGTTGTACGGTTTCGTTTATTTTGTGAATCGATTTTCGTCTTATTAGGCCATCATCAGACATTTACTGAAGTTCAGTCAGATAACTTGTGTTGTCAGTAAAACAGAAGACATGTTACATACAGAAAAGTAAATTAACTTATTTGATGGAGCAGTTACAGTGTAAATAAATATTTGAATAAAATCGGTAGATTAATTCATAAATACCATACATAGACAAACATTGCAAACATAAATTCTTACAACACGCCTACAGTGATTAAAAATAAAATTACAGAATAATTTGGAATAATAGTACTAACGAAGAAAGATACAAAGCTTTGTCTCTTTCTTTGTTAGTACTAATATTCCAAATTACATTGTATTCTGCCCTTACAGTAATTCTTTATTTAATTGTGAACACTATAATTGATTATGTTTATCAACACCATTTTTCAGTTCGAGTGCATACCTCCGATTTATTAAGCCTCTCAATTCTCCAATGCACCCCACCTATACCCTCCTACCCAACCTCTGTATTTTTGTCCATTTATTTATTTAGTTATAACAGTATGTCATGTTTCTAATATTTATAAATTTGCATCACTTTGTGTTTTGAACAATAAACATCCGATTCTTGTTTATTTCTATTTTTATTCACTGTAGGCATGTTGTAAGAATTTATGTTTGCACTGTTTCTCTATGTATGGTATTTATGTTTCCTTCTTTTTTCAGTACTAGTAATCGACAGATTTTATTAAAATATTTATTTACACTGTAACTGCTCCATGAAATAAGTTAATTTACTTTTGTGTATGTGACATGTCTTCTTTTTTACTGACAACACAAGTTGTTTGACTGAACTTCGGTAAATGTCTGATGATGGCGTAATAAGCCGAAAATCGATTCACAAAATAAACAAAACCGTGGAACAAACACAAAACTGTGTATTTTAATCTTTATAATGAATAAGTTCTACAAAGAAGCGACGGAAGAATCAGTTAACATAAATGGACTTAATTTAATTTCGTAATTAGTATCGATATACGAGTTTTACCATTCCATTATGAACATAAGTTACACAATTAGCGTCAACATTAATCAAAATATCCACTGGTGTACTGCCGGTCTGCTGTGTACAACGGGCACAATATTTCGGCAATCAAAAATAATGTTCAAATGTTTGTAAAGCTTATGGGACTCGACTACAGGGTCATCAGTTCCTAAACTTACAAACTACTTATGAACTACTTACGAACTAGGACGGCACAAATATCCATGCCCGAGGGGGGGATTCGAACCCCCGACCGTAGTGGCCGTGCAGACCGTGACTGAAGCGCCTCAGTCCCCTCGGCCACCGCGGCCGGCATTTCGGCAATCATACATGTCGCCATCATCAGGTGAACTGACGGTCTGAGCTCCTGGAAACGCCCCGGCACGGAGATCCGCACGCTACGGCTGCACGAAGTGAACTGGGTACGGCGTGTATCAGATTCCGGGTCAGTGTGGAAAGTCATATATTGGACAGACGATGCGTACCGTCGAGGATTGATATGTTGAACATCAGAGACACACACGATTGATGTATCCGAGCAAGTCGGCGGTCGCTGAACAGTGTTTGTTGGAGAATCATGTGATGGAGTATGAACGCACTAGGATTCTGGTACAGACGTCGAGATACTGGGACTGCGTCGTTAGAGAGGCCATTGAAATTCGCTCAAGTGACGACCTCATAAACCGTGACTGCGGCTATAATCCTAGCAAAGCTTGGGAACCAGCGATTGGGTTAATTAAGAGTAAATCTAGCAAACGCAACGAAGTTCCACTGCGCGGCCGCGGCGCGGGGCGCGGACCGAGGAGGGGTCGCTCCGCGGGCCGAGGGTATTTAAATCGCCCGCTACCGGTCTAGAACCCAGTTCCCTTCGAGCAGCCGTAGCGAGCGGATCTCCGTGCCGGCGCGTTTCCAGGAGCTCAGTCCGTCAGTTCACCTGATGATGGCGACGTGTATGATCGCCGAAATATTGTGCCCGTTGGACACTATAGACCGGCAGTACACCCGTTGATATTTTGACTATCAACTACGCCGGGAGAAACTGAAGAATCAGCATCAACATTATCTCGTCTCACCACACGGGCTCGTGTGCCGGCGCGTCTGCCCAGTGTGGCAGCTCTGCTCGATGTGACGACGCCGGCTGCTGTCCGGGTCTGCTGGCTTTTGATTCCAGACATGCGGCCATCCCCCAAAACAAAACCGAATGCAACGGCGTGGATCCTTGGCCACACGGTGCATGCCATTATCCACCTAGGCATAAAGACGCCGTCACCTACTCAGGATACTTGTGGTAAAACCACTAGAACTGGCCAACAACAAGTATGTGGACTATTTGGAAATTTTCTAACTGTGGCTCTCATAAGCATTACAAACATTTGAATATTTTTGCCTTCAAATTATCTGATGATGCTTTAAAAGGGCGAAACGCGTCATTAAAATAAGGAACATTCTGAAACTAACAAGGAAAGTATTTGGGCTCGAACAAACACATATACACCAAAATCGTATGAGAGATAATGTATATCCCTTATTGCACATGAGAGATAATGTATATCCCTTATTGCACTAGTGATACTCCCGCATCTGTAAAACACTGCAGTCGTCCGTTAGAGGCCTCAGCGTGTGCCATGCCGCATTGCACTTTTACCTGTCAGTTCGCCAGTAGGGACGGTGCAGTGTGCCTCGGAAGTTGCGTTTTGTGATGTTATTTGTGTGGTGAAGCGACAGATGGGGCGGCGATTGCTAATCAATCCTGCTAATGTATTGCGATTAGTTGAGATGAAGTTGATTTGATTTGATTTTTTCAGGGAAGCCAAAACAGCCTTGGTCTAACCTGCCAGTGCCCGCACCGAAACTAAATTTATTGTGCGGTATCGCTCCCTGTATGTCTAGTAAAGCCAACCAATGCCCTTGAACAGTGCAAGGAGTCCCTTTACCAGTTCTTTATTACACACAATTTCTTCAGGTCTGGTTGTCCCAAATGTTCTGTGCCTTTTACTCTCCAATGCAATGCATTCGAAGATCAGATGTGATGCTGCCTTCTGAGCCAGTTACGTAGCTCCAATTTGATCATTGCCTTGGTGATTGTCAGGACAGGTTCCGGTCCAATAGATGGAGTCTCTGCCCCCATCCTGGCTAATCCGTCGGCATGTTCGTTGCCACTGAACCCCGAGTGGCCAGGGACCCACAATAGGTTTACTCTATTGGTTTCACCTAGCTCCACCAGAACCCTGTGACATTCTGCAACAATTTTAGACCTTGTTGCAGGAGCTGCCAGTGATCTCAGGGCTGCCTGACTGTCTGAATAGATATAGATGCTACAATCTTTGTAGCACCTACGCAAATTCTCCTCCACACACGCCCTGATGGCAGTGATTTCCGCCTGGAATACTGAGGCCAGTTTCCCTAGAGAGATGACGCCCTCCAGTCTTGGCTGCACCCCATATACCCTGGCCCCAACACCTTGGTCTGATTTTGACCCGTCAGTGAACCACACAATATCCCCTGTACGGTGCCGAACTATTTTCTCCCACTGCTCCCTGCTTCCAATTGTTATATTGAAAGGCTTGTTGAAGCAGTATGGGGTTATAATATAGTCGGCTGGCATTTTCCCAATCTTCCCTATATTTACCTCAGTCACTATTTTAGTGTGTGATTCTGGATATCCCGAAGAGTTCCAGTTATTGCCAGATTTGAGTCTGTATGCACCAGCTGCTGCCCCCATCTTGAGCCAAAGGTGTAATGGGGGTATATCCAGCATGGTTTCCATCCCAGCAGTTGGTGTGCTGCTAATTCCGCCTGTTATGGCTAGGCAGGCTAATCTCTGCACCTTACCAAGCTCCTTAGCAGCAACCTGCTATTCTGCCTTCTTCCACCACACGACCGCCCGATAGGTGATCCTGGGTCTAATCACCTTGGTGTATATCTAGTCGATACCCTTGGGGCTCAGGCCTCAATTTTTACCACAAGCCCTCCTGGTACTTACTAGAGTACCTTTTGCTTTGGAGCAAATATTCCTAACGTGAGGGGTCCATGTCAGTTTCTCATCTAGGGTAACCCCTAGATATTTCACTGTCCCCTACACAGGTAGCGATTCATTGAAAAGCCTTAGATTCCAACTTGAATGTTGTATATGCTTCAACAACAGTCTTCTTAGGACTAAACCCCAGATCCTGTTTTCTGCACCAGTCTTGCACAATGCCCAACGCACCTTGTGCCATATTCTTTACTCTGTCAGCAAATTTGCCAAGTATTACTATGACAAGATCATCTGCGTATCCTTGGCAAAAGTGCTGCCTAGAGTTTAATTCTCCAATGAGATCATTCACCACTAGATTCCACAATAAAAGGGAAAGAACTCCTCCTTGTGGGCAACCCCTAGTGGTGTTGATTACTGTTTTTTCATCCATCATGGTAGCCTCTACCTTTCTTCCACCGAGCATGGCCCTAGTCCACCTACATATAGTGGTCCCTAGGTCATGCACCTCTGCTGCCCTAACCATGGAATCGAAGGTCGTATTGCTAAAAGCCCCCTCGATGTCCAGGAAGATACAGAGGGCTATTTCCTGAAAGTGTAGTGCTTTCTCCACCTTCCCAACGAGTTGGTGGAGAGCTGTCTCACATGATTTAACTGGCTGATATGCATGTTGGTTTGAATGTAGAGGAGCCCTACTTATCCTCCTTTCTCCAACATGCACATTAACCAGCTTTTCCGATGTCTTAAGAATGAAGGAGGACAGGCTGATTGGTCTCATATCCTTGGCCTTGGTACGATCAATTCTCCCTGGTTTTGGAATGAAGACAACCTTCACTGCCCTCCAGGCATTGGGAATGATCCCTGCTGCTAGGCTAATCCTGAATAACCGGCATAGGAATCTAATAAGATTTTCTCCTGCTTGTTGCAGGAGAGCTGGAAAGATTCCATCGGGGCCAGATGACTTGAACGGTTGAAATGTTCCCACCGCCCATCGGACCTTACTGAAATCGACACACTCCTCGGCCAGATCCCAGTCCTCTTTGCGAATACCTGAGAACCGTTGTCTCTCAGGAATCGCATTCTGGTCTGAGTTATCCCCCAGAGTATATTGAGGAAAGTGAGTCTTGAGGAGCAGTTCCAGCGTTTCATGTGCTGTCTTTGTATACTCTCCATCCTCCTTCCTCAATGTTCGTCCTGGATTAGTTGGTACCCTAGTGAGTATTTTATGAAGTCTCGCTTGAGCAGCAGTGCCCTCCACTTCCTCACAGAATACCTTCCAGGATGCCTCCTTTGCCCGTCTGATGGCAAGGTTGTAATTGACAAGGGCTTCACGATACTTTGCCCATTGTCCTTTGCGCCTCACAAGGTTAAACAGTTTTCGTACCTGTTTCCTTTACATTTCCAGGTTGTTATTCCACCAAGGCACACTCCTATTTGTGCACTTCTTGGTGATTGAGCAGTTGTCCTGGTATGAGGTCACTATAGCAGAGATTTCGGCCTCTGCTACTTCCTCAAACTCTGCTCGATTCCTTATCGAAGTTTTAATTTCCAATAGGCTGAAGTCAAGGTCTCTCCTATATGTCTCCCAGTCCGTTTTCCTGGGATTCCTATAGGCCATGGTCTGTCTGGTACCCATTTCAACCTTGAATTTAATATACGTGTGAACTGATGAGGATGGCCACAGGACCACATGCCACTGTTTGACGTAACTTCCCATCATCATGGAACTAAAAGTTACGTCAATTACTTCTTCCCTCCTACTATTCCTATCCAGGATCTCCAAGTTGTTAGATAGGAGAAATTCAAGAAGATGCTCACCTCTACTGTTGGTGTCCTTGCTGCCCCACGATTGATTGTGGGCATTGGCATCAAATCCCACCAACAGTTCGTCACCTTGCCGATGGCAGGCTTCCGTCAGTCTCCTCACTTCCAAAGAAGGAGGAGAGCTGGCTTCGTAAGGAAGTATGCTGAGGCCAAAACAAATTCCCTCGTGATACCTTCCTCACGTTGCTGCATCCTGATGGCCACCAGATCCCTGGAACAAAAATCCATCATTGGTATCAAAGGTATTCCATTTCTAACATAAATGCATGTTCTGGAGTTTTTTAGATTTCTAGCATAAATCAGTTTACCTCCAGTACCACCAAGGCCCGAAACACCTCCTGTCTCCGCAGGCGACGGCTCAGGGCAGCAGTGGCCCCCGTGCTGCAGGTTTATCTGCAGCACTTCCAGTCCCCATCTTGCTGCCATTATTGCCTTTAAGGTCTTTGATTACCCTGACGGCGACCTGCGAGAATCCTAAAAACAGTTTCAGGCCTTGCTCTCGCATTGCCTTCAGGGACTTCTCTCCGACCTCCGCCACCAGGATTCGTCCTTTCGGAACGACCTTTTGGTTAATTACCCTCCAATCCTCTGTCGAGACTTTTGGGTTCTGGACCCTTATTTTCTCGAACAGAGTCTTTGGAGGATCTTTGGGGATCTTTGGTCTTCAGGAGTTCAGTTGCTGTCTTGACAAGCAGCTTCGCTTCCTTCCATGGGGATATCATGGGCACCTTGTCCTTAAGCCATACTGCTGAGTGCTCCCCCTCACAGTCAAAAATGAGGGTACCGCGATCTAGATAGACCCTACTGAATTTGGGTCCTGGACCAGCGTCCCCCCCCCAATCTCTTCAAAGAGGGCCATCTGCACGAGCTCCTCCTGCTGCGAGGTCATGCTCATCAGTGGGTATCCTTCTTGGACAACCGCCATTCTAAAGACCGAGACTGCAGTACTGTAGGTCTGTTTTCCTATTTCCTGCCTCAGCCTTTTAGGATCACGCCTGTCCAGAGAGGAGGGAGTCTTAGATTCCTCCCTAACCCTCTTGCCACCTGTGTTTGACGTCGAGGGGGTCTGTGTATCCCCTTTGACCTGAAGCAGTTTCTTTTTGGGGGTCTTGGGCTCAAGCCCTTTTGATTCCCTCCACTTATGCTTAGGAAGCCATTCTTTTCCTTCCTTTTGCTTCTGTTCCTTGAGAAGTTTCCTCCTCTGAGCCCCAGACAAGGCCTTAATCCTAATCTGGTCCAACTTCACTGTTACAGTTCCCACTTCTTACTCAGGTCTAGACCCTGATTCGGAAGTAGGAGTGCACTTCATCGGTCCTGATCCCGATGTCTGAGTATCTGGGTCTCAGATTGCCCCTCAGATTCTTTTAAAATATATCTTTCTCTGTGTTCATCTTAGTCCCACGAGATTTGGGGATTTATATGGTCCACACCACGATAACCCCGCGTGGTGCAAGGCTACTTACTCTGGGAGGTCGCCCGGTATCCCTGAGGCTCTGTTCGAGACACATCCACCCATGTGCCATGCACCCCTCAGCACGGATCGCATCACACCTTGGATTGGGAAAGGAATTGGGAAAGGACTGGGAGAGGATAAGGAAGACAGGACGTTGTGGGACACTCTTAGTCAGATCCACCAGCTGAGGCCTTTCCGGCAGTAGGTTCTCTACCTTCGGTATAGCCCTCTGCTTCACACGGATGCGCAAGCCTCTCCACCCGCACGGACAGTGCTTCGTCAAGGTGGTGTCCCCCAGAGAGGTGAGATGAAGTTACGAAGAACCCTTCTTCGTGAAGATGGTATTAGTGTACATAGACAAATACAGTACACAGATAATAAATAAATGACATGAAGTGGTTATAGTTGCATTACATACATACATTACGCATTACAATCAGTAATTAAATGACATTAGAGCATCATAATTATTACGTTTACACTACATGCAGGTTCAAATGATCAAAATGAGGCTTATACCTAGTCATGATGTAAGGGTTACCTTACATAACGTACAAAATCCAACATGCGCAAACAGAACTGAATAATGAAAAGTAGCTCATTGAAAAGATAGAACAAAATTTTAGTCAGAATGAAAGTAATGAGTACTACAGAGCCTTCAAACTGAAACTGACGGGCTGCAAACCGCCGTCACTATGCTTCCAGCGTAAGGACGGTACACTGGCGACATCAAATGAAGAAAATTGGCAGAGTCTAGCAGACTGCTTTCGAGTCCTACTGAACTGTAATAAATCTCCGAACCCCACTGAGACCATAGAACCACTTCTCAGGTGCCCAGAGTCCAGACCACCTGACATAGATGACATCAAGCACCACATTTCCCGTCTCATTATATATTATCTTGTTCGTTCCATAATAAGCAGGAAGAGGGACTGAAACATTCGTTGTATACTACATAGTGATGAATATACGATGAGTGGCCCTTCCTTAGGCCACACACGTGGCAAAACCCGTCCGGCGTAGAGAACGTAGCCATTACGACTGACGTGAGTGATGTGGCAACGCCTTCAGTAATTAAGCTGTCTCCATAGATTCCGCGCCAGGGTCCATTACCAGAGATATATAGCAACCGTCCACCGTGAATTTAACGAGCGTGGCTGTTATCGCTCCCGTTTGTGGTGTACTGGACGTGGAAGGGGTGTGAATCGACGTATCACTGAGATGCCTTGCTTCAGTGTCAAACGACCAAGTGTACTCGATGCTGGAACTCTGAATGTGCCGGTATCACAATGAGAAAAGTAGATCTTGATCAAATTAATAATCCTGTCTGCATTGAGATACTGCTGATGTGGATTCTGCATCTGCCTTCGTAGATGCTATAGATTGAGGTATTTTCAGAATGACGCAACAACAGGATGGTTACCTGGAATAATAGGGCAATGGAGAGCGATCTGTTTAAACGTTAATTAAATACACCTTCTTTATGTTGTTACGCCGAGATCGCCGATAAAATAAGTTTATTTTTCTTGACAGGTTTCAATTATTTAAATAATCATCTTCAGAACGGTTTACAATGTCTTCATTTAGGACCACGTCACCAAAATTGATCGTCATATTGGATTAAAAGGTAAAATTTGACTATTTCTGTAAGTATAAGTCAGGCTGTTTTATACTTCTGTCAGATATGATCACACTCCACCCTTTAATCTAATATAACGATCCATTTTGGTGACGTATTTTTTAACATGTTGACCAGACGAGAAACTTTTTATTTGACGTATGCTCCTATCTGAAGACCTTGTAAACCATTCTGAAGATGATAATTTAAATAATTGAAACCGGCCAAGGAAAATAAATATACTCTTCAAAATGACGATCGAAAAGTAATAATGTATTGAATGACGACCGGTTTCGGTGAACTCTGTCAGCATGAGCTGGTCATATATATGTTTTACAGGCTGGTCATCTTATTTTAAAAATTGATATAAAATATTAAGTGCTACATTGTATTTAGTCACTAAAGAAAGATACACAAGATACACATGACAGCTTGAGTATTTAAAGTAAATATTTAAATAATTTATAGAAAAATTTGTAAGATGTTTAAGTATTAAAACATTTGAGAAAAATCTCAAAAAAGGCTATATATTCAAGGTTAATTGATCATTTCAGATACTATAAATTACTTACAAGTCCACATTTTGGTTTGAGAATTGGTTCAGTAATCGTAATGCTATATTCTCTTTGCTCTGTGAGGCACTGGATGGATTAAATAAAAAGCTGCGAACGCTAGGCGTGTTCTTTAACAAAAGCGTTTAATTGCGTTGAGCATCTGACAATTTTGCAGAAATTGGAACTTTGTGGAGTAAGGGAAGTAGCCCATAATTGGCTAAATTCTTACTTCAATAACGGACAGCAGAGGTGATCATCAGAAGTGTGGGAAACGGCTGTAATATGCATTGTCAATGGGACACTGGTACGTGGGAAGTATCCCAATTTTCTGCTGCGTTGTCCACCATTAGAACTTTTTATCAACTAAGAAATAGTTCAACATCAAAAGTAGTCATCTTTACGTATTTTAGTTCGCTTATGACGTTTGATATTTTTTGCGGTACCTCCTCTGATTCAAGAAGGATATTTATTGTGCAGAAACGGGCGGTTCGAGCAATAAGTGGGGTAAGATCGCGTATTTGTTGCCGACCCTTGTTTAGTAGCCTGGTAATTCAAACATTGCTCTCAATAGATAATTTCTTTAATATCGTTTTTTGTTAATAATATGTGGTTGTTACCAACATTCGGCCGCTTTCATTCGCTTAATGCTAGACAGAAATCGAATCAACATTTGGATCACCGGAAAGGTGTACAATATTTTGCTGCGGTTGCTGAGCGGAGTGCGGCGCGCCAGTCACTTTCTGCACGGCCACTACGGTCGGGGGCTCGAATCCCTTCTCGGTCATGGATATTTGTGCCGTCCTTAGTATCAGTTAGTTCATAAGTAGTTTGTAAGTTTAGGGACTGATAACCCAGTAGTTAACTCCCATAAGCTTTACAAACATTTGAACATGTGATCTACCGCTCGGGAATGGGCACTGCGCGTTCTAAGCCGCCAGTCACGGATTGTGCGGCCGCTCCCGTTGGAGGTTCAAATCTCCCCTCGGTATATGTATGTGTTTGTCCTTAACATAAGTTAGTTTAAGTAGTGAGTAAGTCTAGGGACCAAAGACCTCAGCGGTTTGGTCCCTTACGTTTACAAACATTTCACTCATCCACCGTCGCTTTCTACTACTTATTTACAGTACAAGAGAATCGTGAAAACTTTGGGATCCCAAAAACTTTTGTCGAGAAAGGTGGAATGGAGACTGAGGCAGCTTCTTCCGAATTTTCCTGTCACAGTGTTTTAAATAGCAACTTATTTCTCGTTTTTATCTCTGACGCATTTTCTTGCTACAGCAAGGTGTAATTTGTAAACAGGGTAATTTTAAAAAGTGACAGCAAATGGCAATGTGCTACAATAAATAAATAAATAAAATGAAAAAAAGAAATATAAAGGAAATAAAAAACAAAGAGGGCAACATAAAAAACGTGAGCAATTTTAATAGTTCATTTTATACAGAATGAAATATACCCACAGTATGAGAACTGTTCTTTGATCTAATTTAGTGGAAACCTCACAGAAATATAAACAAAAGCTTTTCTTATACAGTTGACCACTGAAGATGCTTTAAAAAAATCGAAACGCGTTTGGTCTAGACTAATTTACAGTTGCAAAAGACTGTAACGTATCCTGTACAAACTGCCCTTCTTTCTTTGAATGATTAGTACACTGTTTATAAGAATTAGGGGATCAGGTGAGATATCATACACAATATAAATACGGTGACGTATTTGGTTTAGATACTGGTTATAGCTGTAATTAGTATGTGATACAGTAAGATGTTTTTCTGTCTCTTTACTTGAGATTGACATGGCGTTTACTTAGAGCGACGCACCACAGGGCTACAATAATAGTAAAAATACTCGTTGCCCTCTGATCACATCGGACGGCCAGTAAGTTTGTACACTTGCGTTGCATGGACAGTATCAGGTTATCAATCAGCTCTTGAGGGATATCTTGCCATTCTACCAGTTCTATAAGCGTTGCGGTAGGTGCTGGTCTGGCTGCAATGCGGCTGACAAGTGCATCTCACACATGGTCAACAGGGCTTAAGTGCGGTGAACAAGCTGGCCACTATATTCAATCAAGTAAGTTGTCCACCAGTGCAGCTCCGTTGGGACGAGCGTTTTATGGTTCACTAGAAGGAACCGATCTTCTATATGGCTCCAGACTAGGGCACAACAGAAGGTCGAAGAATCTCGTCTCTATATTTTTGAGCAGTCAAAGCCCCGTTCTGAACGGAAGGAGAAAGGAAGGAAGCCTAGGGTTTAACGTCCCGTCGACAGCGTGGTCATTGACCTTACGCTCGGATTCTCGGGGAAGGATGTGGGATGAAATCGGCCGTGTCCTTTGAAAGGAACCCTCCCGGCATTTACCTGGAGTGATTAAGGGAAATTACGGAAAACCTAAATTTGGATGGCCGGAAGTGGATTTGGACCACTATCCTTTCGAATGCGAGTCCAGTGTCTTACCATTGTGCCACCTCGCTCGGTCCGTTCTGAATGACATAGAGTTTGGTACGTACGCCACTAAAGACTCCTGCCCACACTTTTCGTGCACCACCATGATAATGTGGTGTTTCGTGCATATAAAGAGGATTGTTCCGATTTCCGTGTTCTCTCGAGGGAATGACGATTGTCCGACTGAACACAAAATCTTAACTCATCTGTGAACAGAACTCGGAGCCATTCTTTAAGACTCCAATCCTAATGTTCCCTCTCAGTTTCTGCGGACTGAACGGTGTCGTGCTTTGGAATGGTACACACACCATAGGCCTCCGAGCGTAGAGGTCACATTCCCTAAGGCGATTTCGGACAATTAGTGTTGATATTGCGCATCCTACTGCTGCCTAAAGGGTACATTGCTGCTGAGTTGCATTCAGCTTCCTATCTTACGGCCTGTTAACTGGAGATAACGAGCAACTATTGCTGATGTTACGCATAGACGACGTTGGCCTTGGCTTATTTTAACGGTTCCCGTTGTCTGAAACCGTGTAGGGGTACTGCATCAGATTCGCTGAAACAAGAGTGAGAGATTGCAGAGTTGCCATTCGAGAGCTGTGAACATCTGACGCATTTTTAACTTAACACACCTATAATTACTCCTAACGTAAGAATATTCATTTCTGGATAATCATAGTTTTAAATTAATTGTGACATAATAAGTACTTCTAAGTAAATGTCAAACACATTAAAGGAAAAGGTGAAGCAATGAATCAAAATTTGTGATCTTTAATGTCTTTGACACGTTTCACACGGAAAACAGTCTCAGGGTTTGTTAATTTCTATTTAGTGTAAGTAGTTTGTAAGCCTAGGAACTGACAACCACAGTAGTTAAGTTCCACAGATTTAAAAATATTTGAATTTGAGTTTTGGGAATAAAGCAGTTTTCAAAATGTTGCAATGTTTCTAAAGATATGGGATCTAACTACAATGGTCATCCGTCCTCAAAGTTACAAAATACATAAATTAACTTATCCTACGAACAACACCAAATGCCATGCCCGAGGGAGGACACGAACGTCGGACGTGGATCAGCCGCGCACAACGTAGCAGAGCGTATTAGTGCGCATGGTAGGGCTGTAGATAAAATATCAATTTATCGATACTTACCAAAAAATATCATTAAGTATCGATATTTTTTTCCGAAACAACGATATCAATATGCATATGTCTAGGGCCGATATTTTTATTTTACATTACATTTCTTTCGCAATTTTCGGTAAATATTAAAAATTATTCTTTTGAAACTGCTACTGCTACTGAAATTGCTACACCACGAAGATGACGTACTACAGACTCGAAATTTAACCGACAGGAAGAAGATGCTGTGATATGCAAATGATTAACTTTTCAGAGCATTCACACTAGGTTGGCGCCATTGGCGATACCTACTATGTGCTGAAATGAGGAAAGTTTCCAACTGATTTCTCATACACAAACAGCAGTTCCCTGCTGAAACGTTGTTGTGATGCCTCGAGTAAGGAGGAAAAATGCGTACCATAACGTTTCCGACTTTGATAAAGGTCGAATTGTAGCCTTTCGCGATAGCGATGTATCGTATCGCGACATTGCTGCTCACATTGGTCGCGATTCAATGACTTAGAAGAATACGTTAATCGGTGGGTTCAAGAGGGCAATACGGAACGCCGCGCTAATCCCAACGTTCTCGTATCACTAGCAGTCGAGATGACAGGAAACTTATCCGCATCGTGCAGCCGGATCGTGCAGTCACGTCTCGATCCCTGAGTCAACAGATGGGGACGTTTGCAAGACAACAACCATCTGCACAGACAGTTCGACGACTTTTGCAGCAGCATGGACTATCAGCTCGGAGACCTTGGCTGCGGTTACCCTTGACGCTGCATCACAGATAGGAGCGCTTCCGATGGTGTACGCAACGACGAACCTGGGTGCATGAATGGCAGACTTACATTTTTTCGGATGAATCCAGATTCTGTTTACAGCATCATGATGTTCGCATCCGTGTTTGGCGACATCGCGGTGAATGCACATTGGAAGCGTGTATTCGTCATCGCCGTACTGGCGTATCACCAGGCATGATGGAAAGGGGTGCCATTGGCTACACATCTCGGTCACCTCTTGTTCGCATCGACGGCACTTTGAACAGTGACCGTTACATTGCAGATGTGTTACGACCCACAGCACTACCCTTCATTCGATCCCTGCAAAACCCTACATTTCAGCTGGATAATTCACGACCGCATGTTGCATGTTCTGTGCTGCCTTTCTGGATACGGAAAATGTTTGGCTGCTGCCCTGGCCGGCACATTTTCCAGATATCTGACCAATTGAAAACGTCTGGACAATGGTGGCCGAGCAACTGGCTCGTCACAATACGCCAGTCACTACTCTTGATGAACTGTGGTATGGTGTTGAAGTTGCATGGGCATATGTACTTGTACACGCCATCCAAGCTCTGTTTGACTCAATGCCCAGGCGTATCAAGGGCTTTATTACGGCCAGATGTGGATGTTCTGGGTACTGATTTCTCAGTATCTATGCACCCAAATTGTGTGAAAATGTAATCAAATATCAGCTCTATTATAATATATTTGTCCAATGAATAACCGTTTATCAGCTGCATTTTTTTGGTGTATCGATTTTGATGCCCAGTAATGTAACTTTACTTTCGTTGCGTGAAGAAGTTCAACATCTACAGAAGTCGGGAGATCAGTGCAAAATGACTTAAGGCATAATTAACCATCTGATGCCTTTCGAACAAAACATGTTTGGCCAAAGCTACAATAATGGATCCCCGTGTCAAACGAATGCATTTCAGTTTCTACATCAGCTTTTTCTGAGGCCATTTCAGTTCTACCCAATGAAATTACCACGATACATAAAAGGAAAACTTTCACCTGCCACAGGAAATACTGCCTGTGGGGTGGAAGAAGCCATGTCATCACTTTGGGATGTCAAATGAAGTGCCTAGTAAAAATTTGGGTACCATGCCAGCAGGAGCAATAAAAAAGTAATCCTGTAATGATATTGGTGGTAGTGATTAGTAAGTAATTATGCAAACAAATGTAAATCTTTTATTTACTTTAATCAGATAATTAAATGATTACCAAATGATAAACGCGTTTCTGAAACCTAATATCCTTATTCTGAAAAGTGAAATTACCTGCCAGATTGCAGACATGAGGATACCCGATGGAGCACTCGAAAGTTTCTTCTTGCATTGATTGCTTTGTGTAAAACATTTTGATTTTTCCTACATCAGCGTGAAATAAGCTTTATTTCTACATGTATCCAATGACAAAGAAACTAAGGTATGAGAGGTTAACTGGAATGAATTATATCTAAAGCCACTGCAATAAAATCTGGTGTAGTTTGGGGCACAGACGAAATTCCTATGAGCTCAGACACCTGCCCTGCCCCCTCTGCTGTGGTGTGCGCGGCCGTTTGCCGTCGGGGCTTCGAGTCCACCCACGGGAATGGGCGTTTGTGTTGTCCTTTTAGTTTACCTTAGTTTAAGTAGTTTGTAAGCTATGGACTAATAACCTACCAGTTGAGTCCGATAGATTTACAAAAATTTGAACAAATATTCCCCCTACCCCCTTCCGAACAGACCGAAATCCTGGGTTCGCCACTGACACTGTATGACGTGCATAATTGTTAATTAATAACACAACATTCGACCACAAACTATTGTAATATAATCTTTTCATCTGCAAAAAGTGAAACCAGTAGTATATTTACAGAGTTCAGCCGATATTTTTGTAGGCCAATTTTCCAGTATTTTAGCTCCGATATATGGATAAATCGAAACTTTTCTTCGATATATATATATATCGGTGCGATATTAATATTTTTTATATATCGGTGTGATATTAATATTTTTTAAATATCAATATATCGGATTCCAGATATTTTTAAAAATATCAAAGGCAAACGGCAATTCCGCCACGGCAAAGCAGTTTGCATAACTCGGAGAAGATCCAGTCTACGACCATAGAAAATAAGAGTTTGGCTCCAGCACCAATGTTGGTCGACAATTCCATGTTGACCTCGTAGGCTGGAACGAACGTAGCGAACATGTGGCGTTCGGACGAGTGGCTATAGCCTGGATGGAACACAGCGTACATTTGGCGTTCGTAAATCAGTCACGTGACATCCACCGCCCCAAAATCTCTTTTGCGTACGCCATCTTGCTTTCTCTACTTGGTGATTTTGTTATTATAACTCAAGCGTTGTCATTTCAAAGCAATGGCGTACTGAAAATTATCAAAAACATGTCGCTCTTAGCACAATGAATTATAATCTAATGTTGGTTAGTTAGTTAACACCTGCCATCGATAGTTCGAGAATCACGGATTACTATCGCAGCTGGTCGCCATAGCGTAACAGCTGACGAATTAGTTTGTGATGCACGAACATGGTACACGGAACTTGCTAGGGCGCGGTTGCTCAGCGCGCTCGGTCAGAGGGTTGCCGGCATGGTAGCTCGACGCCCTCTGTAACGAGAAAACTGATATATCCGAAACGATCAAAATAGGACAGAACAAACTAACGTCCACAAAGTACCCATTCAAACAGACGAACCAATCGAAAGAGAGAAAACGAAAGACGGTTTAACTGACACCATCTGAAGAGAAGGCCTGTGCACTGCCGTGCCACGTCACATCACACAGAGAAGGTCGGGATCACGTAGCTCACTCGCTGGCCGCTGTGAGGCGGTGGGCTGTGCCCCATCAGCCAGCCAGTGAGCTACGCGATCGCGACCTACTCTGCGTGACGTGACGTGGCACGGCAGTGCACAGGCCTTCTCTTCAGACGGTGTTGGTCCAACGCCATCTGTAATAAAAACAGAGTAAAATTCTCAACGAACAGCCCAGCACAAATATGAACAAACGACCGCAAAGCATCAATTTCACTGGAGAAACAAACACCACGGTTAATTTTTTTGTCCCACTTTATTTTCCTTTTGCTTCCTAAAAGGTTTTCACACACTTCTGTTAACTAAACGCAACTGTATTGTGCAAGATTCTGAGTTGTTCAAAGTTAACAGCACTTTCTCTGAAAAGCGCATTTGTTTTATTTCGAGAACATGCCTTGAAATACATAGCAACGAATTGCAAACATAGACTTCTTTAACACATGTACTTAAACTGGGGAGATACTGTTACAGTGACTGTTGAGAATGACGTATTGATAGTAGTAACTTTGTATACATATATTGAGCACTAGAATTATGTGGAATCCAGTTAACCACACATACTCCGTTTTGTAAAAGAAAACGTAATCACAGTTTGAAGTAGAATATTTGCTCTTTATTTTAGCGCAGAACAGTGTAACATGAACGACGTCATATCTTAACTACAACGAAGGTAATACCACCTACGCCGCGTTGGAGTAACCGAGCGGTCTAAAGCGTCTCGCTGCGGCGCGCGCGGTTGCTCGCTGTGGAGGTTCGAGTCCTCCCTGGGGCATGGGTGTGTGTGTGTTATCCTTAGGTTAGTTTACCTAAGTTTAAGTAGTTTGTAAGCTACGGACTGATGACCACGCAGTTTGGTCCGATAGATTTACAAACAAACAATAATACCATCTACGTTAAAACCGTCCATAGCAACCATGTCGAAGACAAACATTTTAGTAGGCGCATTTATTTTAATCAGTGACTTTCAATATATGCTATAAATAGTTAATAACTGCTTAGAAAATAAATAAACAAGGTAATTTGTTGCAATGTGTACACTTCCCTTCAGTTACATTAAGGAATGACATTTGTAAAAGAAATATTGGACTTCCTTTTAAATGAAACTACCAGTATCAGCACATTGTGCAGAATGTTCATTATTGCAGTATCCTCCCAGTTTATGAGCAAATGCTTCAGAAGACCATTGTTCAGTTCGTTGTTACGTATTTCACCACATGTTCACGAAATAGAACAAACACGCATTTTAGAGGGAACATTCTTACATATGCACAACTCTGAACATTGAAGAACATAGCTCTATTTAATTAATAAGAGTGTCTGAAACCCTTTTAGTAAAAAAAAAAAATATTAGGTAGTGGTGGGTTTCGAACCACAGCCCACTACGCTACTGCTAAGAATTGTAAGTTGCGTACTTTAATCTCATACTATTCATGGCCGTTGTTAAATGATGCTAATACGGTATTTTTAGACACTAGATTATCATTTATCGTACGAAGAACGACGCGTTTTTGTTAATTCTTCAGTGCGCTATTGCTCTGAAATGACAACGCGTAAGTTATAATAAGAAAATCATTAAATATGTAACGCAAGATGGCGTATGCCAGAAAGAGTTCTGGGCGAGGAATGTCACGTGACGTCTCCGAACGGCTGGTTTTCGTTAATTCAATGGAGGGTGTCAAATCTCCGTTCTTTTGCAAATATCTCTCAAACGTTACGAGATATGAGAAAAACATAAGGGAACAAAGTTGTAGAGAATCCTCCACTACAAATTCGGTTACTCAATTTTCGCATCAGATGAACGCTTTACTTGCAATTAAAATTACATTACAAACGGCTTTTCTTGGCATTGCCAACGTATTTCTTGTCCGAAATATTTAAAAAAGCGAGTTCTGGTCTCTGGTTGCCAACAATTATGTTTGTATAATTTGGTGCCGATTGGTTGCACGGTTCGACCTAAAATGTGGGAACACGTTACAGACAGACAGACATCGTCAAATCGCCGTTATTTTTGCAAATATCTCTGCAACGATGCAAGATATGGAAAAAACATAATAGAGCGAAGTCGTAGAAAATTTTATGCTCTAACAATTAGAGTATTCAATTTTCGTGTCAGATGAACGGTTCGTTTGCAATTACAATTAAATTAGAAACGTCTTTTTTTGTATTACTGCCGTATTTTTTGTCCGAAAAATTTGAAAAAGGGAGGTTCGGTTCTAGTCTCTGGCGGCCTACAGTTGTGTCTGTAAAATTTGGTGTTGATCGGTTGAACGGTTCGTCTTAAAAAGGGGGAACACGTTACGAACAGACAGACAGACATCCCAAAATCGTTGTTTTTTTCGGATCTCTCTGTAATGATACGAGATGTGAAAAAAACATATGAAAGCAAAGTTGTAGAGAATTGTCTCCTCTACAAATCAGGTTATTCAATATTCGTGTCAGTCGTATGGTTAAGCCGTTATTTTCATTTAAATTTCGAGCTGTCAAAAGACGATCGCAAAGGCCCACTTTTAGTGTTACTACCGTAACCTAAAGTGGGCCAAAATGTTAACCTCGTAAAGAAAAGAAAATTACGAATGGTTTTCTCTTTTATTTCGCCATCAAAAGCTCTCGTTAGCAACAAAGGGCAACAGCATTCCCTCAATCAAGACTTTTTAAAAAGTCTGCAATAAAATTCAAGCACTATGCTCTGTGCCGACATCAGGGAATGAGTGAGAGTCTAGCCTTGGCTGAGACAACATTATCTCCCATAGCCATTAGGTGCTGGTTCGCTCATATCATGTGTTTAAGTGGACGTAAGTAGCGCAATTTGCGCTCGCAAACCACAGACTGTGAAGCTCATTACTTGTTTACTTGTTATGCAACCTGTGTAGCTTATATTGATTGTATTAGTTATTTTTAGCTCGTTGCCGTTGCAACACACTGATTATGCAAGCTGCGCAGATAATGTGATATTGTTATGAGACCTCAAGACAGTCTCTCATTTTTGGTATCTCCTGTCGTGTTGGCGTCATCTTTTACATTGCTCTCTCTTAATGTTGTTATCATTTATATTATTGAGGTCATACAACGCCCCACATATCGTATACCAAGCAAACACAATCATGGCTGCTAGTGGCCACTGGGGTCGGGATTGGAGGTATCCATTGTCAGTACGGCTTGAGGCTATGGGTAGCAGTTGAACAACTCACTCGACGATTAACTTATAATAGCACTATTACTCGGCAAGGCCAAGTGGTAATCTCGCAACCATAAAAGCACTTTGGTGTTTATGCCCAAGAAGCAGGGAGGGGCGAAGCAGTACTGTCGTACACATCTGTATTCCTTCACCTGGAACGCTGTAATTGCAATACGCTTCACGTCCGTCCGTTAGCTCAGAAAGGACGTAATTTGCTTCAGACGAAAATTATAATTTACTAATCACAATGCTTTCTGCAGTCTCTTCTTTTCACGATAGGCTCAATCTATTTTACAAACTTATCAGTTTTCGAGAGCCACTGATCCAACATGAATGGATTATGTTAACTGTTTGATAATGTAGAAAGATATAAAAAAGCCAAGATCGCTGATCATCAATTTTTATTTACGACGACCGGTTTCGCTGAACTATGTCAGCATCATCTGGTAAAATGTAAAATATTTTACAAGGCCATAATCTTGTAATGTCAATCAGTTGTTATATAACAATTTACAGTGCATAGGTGCACTATGTCATTATAATAAAACATAATTATCCTATTTATTATAATGGCATAGTGCACCTATGCACTGTAAATTGTTATATAACAACTGATTGACATTACAAGATTATGGCCTTGTAAAAATTTTTATTTGACCAGATGATGCTGACATAGTTCAGGGAAGCCGGTCGTCGTAAATAAAAATTGATGATCAGCGATCTTGGTTTTTTATATCTTTCTACATTATCATAATTGGATCGCCTCCTAGAACGTAAACCAACTTAACTGTTTGAGATGGTATAATTTGCCGATGGCAGGGAGCGATCTTATTCACAAAAATATGTTTGAGGTGAGATTATTAGCACATTCGTATTTTTCCGAACTTCTTAGTATTACAGAGAACAATTCTGTAGAAGAGACATTAGAAAATCTTATCTATGCTAGATTATTTTCTCATTCTTACCATTACGAAAATTAATTGTAAAATTTTAACTACTATATAATCAAAAGGTTGTGGCACTTAAATTGCTAAAAATAATGCAGTTGACTAAGACAACAAAAAGGACACTGATCAAACCAGTTGGGGAATCAGGGCAGATATCAAATATAATACACATATAGTAATGTATTTTATTCACATATTAGCTACAGTCCATCCCCATGAACCACAGACATTGCCGAGGTGGGGTGGCTTGCGTGCCTCAACGATGCAGATAGCCGTACCGTAGGTGCAACCACAGCGGAGGGGTATCTGTGGCGAGGCCAGACAAACGTGTGGTTCTTGAAGAGGGGCAGCAGCCTTTTCAGTAGTTACAGGGGCAACAGTCTGGATGATTGACTGAGCTGGCCTTGTAACATCAGCTAATGTGGCTTTGCCACACAGCTACTGCGAACGGCTGAAAGCAAGGGGAAACTACAGCCGTTATCTTTCCCGAGGACATGCAGCTCTACTGTATGAACATATGATGATGGCATCCTCTCGGGTAAAATATTCCGGAGGTAAAATAGTCCCCCATTCGGATCTCCGGGCGGGGACTACTCAGGAGGATGTTGTCATCAGGAAAGACAATACTGGCATTCTACGGATCGGAGCGTGGAATGTTAGATCCCTTAATCGGGTAGGAAAATTAGAAAATTTAAAAAGGGAAATGGATAGGTTGAAGTTAGATATAGTGGGGATTAGTGAAGTTCGGTGGCAGGATGAACAGGATTTCTGGTCAGGTGAGTACAGGATTATAAATACAAAATCAGTTGGGGGTATCACAGGAGTAGGACTGATAATGAATAAGAAAATAGGAATGCGGGTAAACTACTATGAGCAGCACTGTGATCGCATTATCATTGTCAAGATAGATACGAAGCCAACACCGACAAAAGTAGTACAGGTTTATATGCCAACTAGCTCTGCCGATGATGAGGAGATCGAAGAAATATATGAGGAGCTAAAGGAAATTATTCAGACAGTTAAGGGAGAGGAAAACTTAATTGTGATGGGAGACTGGAATTCGGTAGTTGGAAAAGGAAGAGAAGGAAAAATAATAGGTGAATATGGACTGGGCAGGAGGAATGAAAGAGGAAGTCGCCTGGTAGAATTTTGCACGGAACATGATTTAATCGTAACAAACACGTGGTTTAAGAATCACAAAAGAAGGTTGTATACATGGAAGAGACCAGGAGACACCGGAAGGTATCAGATAGATTTTATAATGGTAAGACATAGGTACCGGAACCAGGTTACAAACTGCAGGACATACCCAGGGGCAGATATAGACTCTGACCATAACTTGTTAGTCATGAACTGTAGGCTGAAGCTGAAAAAACTGCAGAAAGGTAGGAAAATAAGGAGATGGGACTTAGATACATTGAAGGAAACTGATGTTCTGGAGAATTTCAGAGGGAGATTTAGGCAACAATTGGCATAAACAGGGGGAAATAAAACAGTAGAAGAGGAATGGGTAGCATTGAGAGATGAAATAGTGAAGGCAGCGGAGGACAAAATAGGTAGAAAGGCAAGACCTACAAAAAATCCTTGTATATCACAGGAAATACTAAATATAATTGATGAAAGGAGAAAATATAAAAATGCAGTAAATGAAACAGGCAAAATGGAGTACAGACGTCTAAAAAATGAGATTGACAGGAAGTGCAAAATGGCTAAGCAGGAGTGGCTAGAAGCCAAATGTAAATCTGTAGAAGAATGTATAGCAAGGGGAAAAGTAGATACTGCCTACAGGAAAATAAAAGAGACATTTGGGGACAAGAAAAGCAACTCTACGAATATCAAGAACTCAGATGGGAAACCAGTTCTCAGCATAGAAGCGAAAGCTGAAAGGTGGAAAGAGTACATAGAGCAGCTCTACAAAGGAAATGAACTTAGAGACGATGTTGTAGGAAGGGAAGAGGAAGTCGATCAAGATGAAATAGGAGATACTATACTGAGAGATGAATTTGACAGAGCCTTGAAAGACCTAGGTCGGAACAAGGCCCCAGGAGTAGATGAAATACCCTCAGAGCTACTAAAGTCTCTGGGAGAGCCAGCCATGACAAGACTATTTGAACTGGTGTGTAGGATGTATGAGACAGGCGAAATGCTCTCAGACTTTAAGAAAAATGTAATAATCCCCATTCCAAAGAAATCAGGCGCAGACAGGTGTGAAAATTACAGAACCATCAGTTTGATAAGTCATGGTTGCAAAATTTTAACACGAATTGTCTACAGGAGAATGGAAAAGCTGGTAGAAGCTGACCTCGGGGAAGATCAGTTTGGATTCAGGAGGAACGTAGGAACCCGGGAGGCAATACTCACTTTACGTCTAATCTTAGAAGACAGATTAAGGAAAGACAAACCAACATTTTTAGCTTTTGTAGATTTGGAGAAAGCATTTGACAATGTTGACTGGAATACACTCTTCCAAATTCTGAAATCAGCAGGGTAAAATACAGGGAAAGAAGAGTTATTTACAACTTGTACAAAAGCCAGACCGCAGTTATTAGACTCGAAGGGCATGAAAGGGAAGCATCGGTTGGGAAGGGAGTAAGACAGGGTTGTAGCCTTTCTCCAATGTTATTCAAATTGTACATCGAGCAGGCGGTGAAGGAAAGCAAGGAAAAATTTGGAATAGGGATTAAAGTTCAGGGGGAAGAAATAAAAACATTGCGTTTTGCTGATGACATTGTAATTTTGTCAGAGACAGCGAAGGACCTGGAAGAGCAGTTGAATGGAATGGAAAGCGTGTTGAAGAGAGCATATAAAATGAACATTAACAAGAGCAAAACAAAAATAATGGATTGCGGTCTTAGAAAATCAGGCGATGCTGAAGGAATTAGATTAGGTAACGAAACAATGAAGATGGTAGATGAGTTTTGTTACTTGGGTAGTAAAATAACATGCGATGGTCGCAGTACAGAGGATATAAAATGCAGAATTGCAATGGGAAGAAAAGCATTTTTGAAAAAGAGAAATTTGCTAACATCGAATATTAATTTAAGGGTAAGGAAGTCTTTTCTGAAGGCATTTGTGTGGAGTGTTGCCTTGTATGGGAGTGAAACATGGACGATAAGCAGTGCTGACAGGAAGAGAATAGAGGCTTTTGAAATGTGGTGCTACAGAAGAATGCTGAAGATTAGGTGGGTAGATCACATAACTAATGAAGAGGTACTGAACAGAATTGGTGAGCGAAGGAATTTTTGGCATACCCTGACTAAAAGAAGGGATCGCTTGGTAGGACACATTCTTAGACATCGGGGAATCGTAAATTTAGCATTGGAGGGAAGTGTGTGTGGTAAAAATCGCAGAGGGAGACCAAGAGACGCGTATAGTAAGCAGATTCAAGTGGATGTGGGTTGCTGTTCTTACGAGGAGATGAAAAGGCTTGCTCAGGATAGAGTAGGGTGGAGAGCTGCATCAAACCAGTCTCCGGACTGAAGACCATAACAACAACATTAGCTACAGTTGTTATTTGTGTGTGATACAGTACGATATTTTAGTGTCTGAACTCTTCACTTGAGGTTTACAAGACTTTTACGTAAAGCTAAGCATCATGAGGCTAACATAGTAGTGAAAAAGTCATTGTTGTTGCCCTCTATTAGTGTTCACCTTAGACGGCCAGTTCAGTTGCACACACGCATGACAAGGATAGTATGAGGTTAATATTCTACTCTAGTGAAAAGAGCGTACGCCATCTCTGATGCTGAACACCTGGGTGAAGAACTGGAGCATCTCAAAGCTGTCTTTAAACAGAACGGGTATACCACTCAACAAATTTGTCGTGCGTTTCAATTTGGTCCAAAAGGTGAACCATTAGAGGACAATTACAAGTCTATTGCCTTCTTGCCTTTCGTCGGGAATATTTCCTCAAAAAGTTCCAGAATTTTAAGAAGATTTGACATTAAAAGTGTTTTTACGTCCCCACCAAAGACTAGGGCCCTCCTTGGGTCAGTCAAAGATGATTTAGGACTGAAGAAAGCAGGTGTTTATAGAATTCCATGTCATTGTGGTAAAACGTACATCGGCCAAACGATCCGCACAGTTCAGGACCGGTGTGTGGAACACCACCGTCATACTCGTTTACTTCAACCTGAAGAGTCAGCTGTTGCTGAACATTGTCTGAATGAGGGACACAAGATGTTATGAAACTAAACTGATTGCTCCTGCTTCCCGCTACTGGGAATGTGTTCTTAAAGAATCCACAGAAATTCGTATGGCCGATAATATTATTAATAGGGACAAAGGCTTCCCTCTAAGTAAAACTTCAAACCCAATCTTATCTGATATTAAGCAACAACGGTCTTCATTTCGACCTGCTGTTTCTTTTAACTAGTCTTGTTTCGACCCATCGTTTTGCCGATTTTCTCCACCGGCATGCTACTAGTTCTATTGCCCCTAGAGGGCCCCTACTTTGGTTTCGCGCACGCGCGGTGAGTCGTCAGCGGTGTATAAAGGGGCCGCTGTCTCTGTTCTTCTTCAGTTTCCGGCGAGTAAGTGATTCAGTGCACTCACCTGAAGTCGGCAGCCAGTTTGTCTGCCGAAATATCGTGTTTGGTTGACGACGGTATCTGACTGCACACCCGAGATGAATATTATCAGTTATTACGCCGGGAATACACAACCACAGTATGAGGTTATCAAAGAACTCTTGAGGGATACGTGGCCGTTCTTCCATGAGTGCAATATCCAGCTCTGCAACCGTTGTGGAAGGTACTGGTCTGGCTGCAATGCAACTGCCAGGAGCATCCCAGATATGGTCTATCGGGTTTAGTTCCGGTGAAGAAGTTGGACACTCCATTCGTTCAAGCACGTTGTCCATCAGTGCAGCTCTGTAGGAACGAGCGTAATCTTCCACAAGAAAAACTCATGTCCTATCTTAACTCATCTGTGAACAGAATCCGGTGCCATTCGTTACAATTCCATCCCTGAAGTTCCTTCAGGATAAAAGGTGTCGTAGTTTTAATGGGACACACACCATAGGCCTCCGTGTGTAGAGGCCACATTCCCAAAGGCGATTTTGTACTGTCTTTGTTGATACTGCGCGTCCTATTGCTGTCTGGAGGATACGTAGCCTCCTGTCTGGACGGGCTGTTAACCGGTCATAACGGTCACCTCTTCCTGACGTTACCCGTGAACGACCTTGGCTTCACCTTCTTTCAATGGTTCCTGTTGTCTGAAATCGCCTCCAGGACCTGTAAATTACACTTTGGGACGCTCCAACAGCTGCACGCACCTCCCTCTGTGTCTGTCTCGCTACCAACCTTTGCATTGCTTTCCATGCCACAGATTGGGGCAAGTCACGTTGTTGTTGGAATCCACTACCTACTCACTGCAGTATCTGAACTCAACTGCTTGTGTAATTCGTTTGTTAAACACAAATCAACACTAGTTTCTTCTACATCTACATCTACATAGATAGTCTGCAAATCACATTCAAGTGCCTGGCAGAGGGTTCATTAACCACTTTCATAACTTTTCTCTACCGTTCCATTCTCTAATAGCGCGCGGGAAGAAAGAACACCTAAATCGTTCCGTTTTCGATCTGATTTCTCTTACTTTATTGGGATAGTCATGTCTCCCTAAGTAGGTGTGTGCTAGCAAAATATTTTCACATTCAGAACTAAAAGTCGGCAATTGAAACTTCGCAAACAGATCACGCCGCAATGAATAACGTCTTTCTTTTAATGATTTTCACCCCAATTTGTGCAACATTTCCGTGACGCTTCCCCCCCCCCCCCCCGTAACGTGATAAAACAAAACGAGCTGCCCTTCTCTGAACCTTCTGAATGTCTTCCGTCAGTCCCACCTGGTGAGGGTCCCACAAGGGGCAACAGTACTCCAGAAGAGGACGCACAAGTGTGATGTAGGCAGTCTCTTTGGTGGAGCTGGTGCATCTTCGAAGCGTTCTGCCGATATAACGTAATCTTTGTTTCGCCTTCCCCACAATATTTTCTATGTGTTCTTTCCAGTCAAAGTTGTTCGTAATTGTAACTCCTAGGTATTTGGTAGAATCTACGACCTTAACGTTTCACTGATTTATCGTATAATTGAAGTTCAACTGATTTCTTTTAGTGGTCATATGTATTACTTCACACTTTTATTTTTTTAGTGTAAATTGCCAATTTTCGCACCATGCAGAAATTTTGTCTAAATCGCTTTGCAGTTGCTCTGTTGACTTCACTAACCGATAAACGATAGCATCATCCGCGAACAGTCTAAGGGAGCTATTCAGATTGTCTCCTAAATCGTTTATAAACACGAGGAAGAGTAGGGGACCTCTAACGCTTCTGTAGCAACTTTGTTATTATCTCTATGTCGGTTACCGTAATGATGTCTCCACTTCGTAGAACCGACAGAATGACGTCTGATGAAATATTAAATGCTTTGAATAACCGGAACTTACCAGTTGGAATTTTTTTGTGATCTCTCAAAGACTTTTGATTGTGTAAATCATGGGATTCTTCTAGATAAGGTTAATTAATGTGGTAGGAGTAGGACAGTGCACAATTGGTTTAAATCATACTTAACTGGTAGAGTGTAGAAAGTTGAAATAAGCAGTTTACATGATATAGATGAAACAATTAATTCTTCTAACTGGGGAGTTATCAAAACTGGGTTCCCACAAGTTTCGGTCTTGGGCCCTTTGCTGTTCTTAATATATATTAATGATTTTCCATTCTACATTCACGAAGATGCTAAGATAGTTTTTTTCTGATGATACAAGTATAGCTATTACACCTGTCAAACATGAATTAACTGATGAAATTGTAATATCGTTCAGAAAGTTATTAAGTGGTTCTCTACAAATTGACTCTCACTAAACTTTGATAAAACCCAGTATATACATACAGTAATAAATTTAGAATCTGAACATAAATCTGTAGCAAAGGTAGAATATTCAAAATTTTTTGGTGTTTGCATCGACGAGGGAGTGAATTGGAGGACACATATTGATGATGTGCTGAAACGTGTGAGTTCAGCTACTTATGCTGTCAGGCTCAGTGCAAAATTTGATGATATACATCTCAGTAAATTAGCTTACCATGCCTATTTCAATTCACTGCTTGTATATGGGATCATATTCTGGGGCAATTCAACATTGAGTAAAAAAGTATTCATTGCACAAAAGCGTGTAATCAGAATATTTGCAGGAGCCCACGCAAGAGTATCCTGCAGGCATTTATTTAGGAATCTAGGGATCTTCACTATTGCTTCACATTATATATATATATTCACTCATGAAATGTGCTATTAACAATCGGACCCAATTCAAAAGTAATAGTAGTGTGGATAGCTACAACACTAGGAGAAAGGGTGATATTCACGACTGAAGGTTAAATATAACTTTGGCACAGAAAGGAGTGAATTATGCTGCCACAAAAGTCTTCGGGAACTTACCAAGTAGCATCAAAAGTCTGACAGATAGCCAACTAGTATTTAAAAAGAAATTAAAGGCATTTCTGAATGGCAACGCCTTCTACAGTGTAGATAAATTTTTAGATAAAACTTAACATAAATAAATAAATACACAAAAAATGTAAATAAAAAAATTCTTAAAATATTGATTGTCATGTATATAAAACATTTACTAAACTGACACGTACCACATCATTACGAAATGTCGTATATATGATCTAAGGAACAAGTATTAATCTAATCAACTATTTTATCTCGCGTAATACACCAATGAAAAAATTGTATAATATTAACTACAGTTTCCAGCCATAAATGGTTAGCATAGTGGTCTAACAAGGAACCATGCCTATAAAATATTACCGATTTTATCTATATGGCGTCTGTTCGATTCGAACATGTCCGAAAGAACAGACACTATTTGTTGACATTACAGGCTGTAATTTTACGAATTCGAAATATTTAATTTCGACCGTTTGACGGCAGGTAACGTCGACTCTATGCTGAGGAATGTAGCAGCGATTATAACAAGCAATTTTGGCAACACAATACTGATTTCATCATTTTCCTGAATTAAGTTAGGACTCTGATTTCAATCATCTTATCTTTGTACAGCCTTTATCTCACAAATAAATTGGGCTCTAATCTTCGATTTCTTCTTGTTATTGCGTGTTGTATTTTGGCCATCAGTGCATTTTATTTTACTCACAACTTCCTTATTGTACAGGTTCAATATATTTATCGTTAGTCATCCCTATTTCAACAACAACGTCATTTTCATGCTCTTCGACTGTTGAAACTAATGCCTGGTTTGCATACAAGTTGGAAACAACCGTTAGTCGTAGGCCTTGCTTTCGTTTCAAATAAAATGTGTAATTCTTGAGTTTTCTGAGTTTTTGCCAGTACAAACTCCTTTACTCGTATACAACTCAACCTCTCGTGGCAACGAATGGGGCGTTGTTTTTGTGCGTTGGTGCGTTTTGACCAAACAGAAAACGTATGTCTCTGTCTTTTTAACATCTAATCAGCCTACTTGCCGAATGACATGATTGCCACGTTCTAAACGTTCTTCTCTCCTCGGTTCATATCGTCAACATTTATCAAGTGATCTAATGTGTTGAAGTCAGTTCTTCTACTCGAGTCATATGTTACTTGAAGGCCGTCATTTACTTAAGGGCGATTTATTAAGTTGCCTGCCTGTGATTTTTGGTCGGGTGTATCCCGATTGCTGCGTATAAGCGGTGGGTGGCCTTGAGCTATTATTCAGAGTCCTTGGCTGCCGTTCAGGAAGACCTCGGTTATTATTCCGTAAGCATTTGCTACCGCTAATTTCAGAAAGATTGATATTCTCGTTTATCTCGCCTACAATGTCACAGATTTGCTCTGTTTAATCAGGACTCAGTTATGTGCCACTTCGTGAACAAAGAGGTGTAACTTCTATTTTCTTTATCTTCTTAATAAGTAGGTGACTGGAAAATTTTTAGACAGTTTAATATCACTAATAATTACTGATATTAAACTGTATAAAAATTTACAGTCACCTACGTACTTATCAAGGAGGTCAAAGGAAGTAGAAGTTGCACATTTTTCAGGAGGTGTACGTCAGCTACCTAGGAATGCAAACGATACATCGATGTTTTGAAAACCTCGATGTTTCGTCCATAAACATCGATGTTTTGAACAGCGATATATCGCCGATGCAGCGACGACAGAAGTCCAAAACTATCGACATCGTTCAACAATTGATTGTTAACTCCATTATTTCTTTATTAGTTGCTCAGCCAGCGTCAGCTCAAGTGCGGTACTCCTGCTGTCGTCGCTCGTCGCTGTTTTCATACTTTTGAAACAGTAGGTAAGTGAAATATGAAAATAACAACAATATCATTTACTCGCCTTTGTTTGCATTTCTTTCCGTGCTGCAGTCACCTGTTCGAGATAAAAACAATAGTATGCTTCACTTTTGTTGGACAGTTTCTACGCTTACATATAGCCAATTAGCCACACGTGTAGTAGTTTGCTATCGTGAATTTGTTGTGTGCAGCAGAAAGTGGTCAAACGCAAGGACTACCAATTTTATAAATTCGAATCTAGAGTTCTATGGGATATTGAAAGTAATGCACACAAACATCGCAACTGTAATATCACACCGATGACTCCAGAATAACAAAAAATTTCGAAATCATCGAACCTATGTCAAATGCGAAGCAAAAAAATTGCGTAGGAAGAGTGGCTCTTCAATCATATGGTTTGCATTTGATGAAGAAATCTTATTCATATTTCAAAATTTCCTTAATGAAACCTGTCAGTATCATAAGACTCATTGGTGATTAGTGCTCTTGAAAGAAGTACTTGAACTTCTGGCCAGTTACCAGTAGCTAAATCTGAAGGGTAACCACCAGACGGTTTGTAATTGGTATACAATCATACTTGTATTTGTAATGGTTTATGTATACCCGGAAATATTGTATGAGATGTCAGATCGTATTCAGCTTTCTGTAACAAAGTGCGCAGCATAATTTCATTAGTTAAATTTTCTGAAATTATCGTACTGTCAAAACGTCAGTTAAAACATCAAACAAAAGTCGACGAAAAATCGGAGACAAAAGCCAACAAGCCAAGTATAACATAGATTTTCATTTAAGCACGGTACATGATTTGATAAACGTCATTGATGAATATTCATTTTAAGAATACATTATTAAGTAATAACTGAAAGATGCATAATGTTTAATTTTCTCCACGTCGACAGCTAAGAAAAATGCAATACGTCAACAAAACACAAGTTATTTCGCATTTAATGAACAAATCGATGTAAATCCCAGGTAAAATCAGCGCAATAGGTAGCGAAACCTTATTCCCAATTTCTGTTTCATTCTAATCTGCCATTTCGCTGTGTATTCGTAGCCTACGGAAAGAACATAAATAAGGCAGATACTTTCTGGCAACACAGCTTCATTTCAGTGTGTTTTTCCTAATTATTTCTTAAAAGTATGGAAACATCGGAAAAATATCGATGTTTCGTTTTTTAGAGCGATGTTTTTTTAACATCGATATTTTTCCGCAGGAACATCGATGTTCCTGGCCAGTATGATCCCCAGATCTGTCCTCCACTGAGCAAGTTTCTGGCCGGATGAAACGTCATCTTGCACGGTTTGCATGAGCAGCACGAAATGTGGCCCAGTTGGCAATGGCACGGCAGGCCATTCGCCAAGACTACATTCGGCACATCTGCGATCGTCTCCATGTGAGGATTGCAGCTATCATCGCTACAAAAGGAGGGTATACACGGTACTAGCGTCGACAATGTGCACGCTCCGGTGACTGTACTCACGAGCATATAGCTTCGTTTGTGTGAATGTGTGTTGTGTGCGTTCTCAAGAATGTGCCAATAAAATTTAACTTTGTTGTGTCAACGAATTCAAGGAGGTGTTTTCTCATTTTCCAGGAGTGTAGATATGATTGCTGTTAATATGATTTTCGTCATATTATTTTAGCCAGTATTCTTGTAAATGTGAAGAACAATATGCAGCTCTTTTTTGTATAATTCTTAAAAATATTTTGGGTTACCATACCTCCTATTTTCCCCGGACACGTCCTCTTTTCGAGGCAAGAAAATGTGTCCGGCCGGCATTTATAAAAAAATTACAAAATGTCCTCTTTTTTTGGGTTTCGAGAAAGAAATTTTTTTTGGCATTAGCGACAACGGGTTCGTTAGCACTGCAGTTCCAAACTGTTCGCAACTATCACGCACATACGCACAGCGAAATTGCCGTTTACAATTTCGCTCTCCAAATGGATCTGACAGTTGCAAACGATTCGGAACTTCTCTGCGAAGAAATCCTGATGTCTATCCTGTATTCGACCAGTGCATTGTGAACAAACAGTAGATAGAAGACAGGAATGGATTTGAAATAAAAAATATAAAAGCTAGTATATGTGTACAGTATAATTTCAAATATTTAAAATACATGAGCTTTTGTCAGAACTTGAAAAATAAAAAACTGTAGAGACAGATTTCATAGTCCTCCAAATATAATTAAAGACAAGAATGAGACAAATGAGTGTAGTGATGATGAACAAACAGTCATGATTCATATTCCAGAATGAAACTTTCACTCTGTAGCGGAGTGTGCGCGAAAGGCAAAGGTCCCAGGTTCGAGTCCCGGTTCCGGCACACAATTTTAATGTGCCAGGAAGTTTCAAGATTCATATTACGTTGTTTTACAATAACCACACAAGATTTCTGTTTTAGTTTGTAGTAATTCTACGTGGTTCATTAATAAAGTTGTCATTAATAAAGTTAGTAATTAATAAAGTTGTAAATTACAATAAAGTGTCCTCTTTTTTATATGAACTGTCCTCTTTTTAGATGATGAACATATGGTAACCCTAAAAATATTTCGCTTTAGACTGTAATAGTGTCATTATTAGGCGATGTCAGTTTTCTGTTTATTAATTCTATTGTTTCTCTCTGTGCGAGATCTATGCTCTATTAAAAATCAAATCAAGAATGTAGTTCGGATGAAATTACATTTAGAATACACGAAACACACACACAAACACACACACACATCAACATAGACCTTGCTGTCATTTAAAACGAACAAGTTTTATTGAAAATATATGAAATTATGGTTATCTGAGATTGCTGTCGGTGCATCAAACAATTTAATAATATCATTATTTGTTGAAGTATCCATGCGAAGGTCGCGTTATCAGGTAGTAATCGTTTTAGCCATTTAATTTGTCAATCTCAGATCCGTGTACCTACCAATGTCGTACTTCTGACAGTCAGTGAAACTACAACTCACTGCGTCGCCTTTGACTCATAACAGATTGCTTATAGTCAAGAAACATCTTGTAGCTGCTCTAAACATCATTTCTCAAAGATTGAGGTCGGATTGGACCTCATCCGTTGAGAACTGAAATTTATTATCGATATTCTAACGGTTTTCATCTTTGGTCGTGTCGGCGCTGTGTGCTTGCTTGCTCGGTGTGTGTTGTCTTTCTTGTTAACTCATTGAAAACCGAGGTCTCAAAGGTCGTTGCACATTGCTTTCTCACTGTAGTTTCGCCTTGAAAATGGCAGGGTGGTCTCCTGCCGAAATATCGGCCAACGTCGAATTCTACACATCACACCCCCGTCCCCCCTAACTGTATAGACACTTCTACATCCAGAATACTTAATATTCTAGATAATACGGCCCTATTGAACATAATTATTAGTATACTGTGGAAAATTTTCGAATTAATACAGGAAAGAGCTTTAAACGGTTAAATCCCTCGCGGTCACACCCGAACGGAGAGGATTTTCAGTGTTTTGTTCATGGCACTTCTTCCTACACTGTACAAAACGTTAGAGTGTACAGTTTTTCCTTATTCGACCTAACTTGGGCACCACTCACTGGATGATACTGCAGAAGTAACATTTTAATGTCACCAAGTAATCTGCTCCCCCCACAACATATTCGCTAGTCAGAAAAAATAAAAGGATACTGCGTCAAGCTGACGAGTAAATAGTCTCACTAATGTGCGAAAAATCCAAGCACTTTCTATTTTTTGCTCACAAACTAATCACACGCAAACTGAGACACTTCTGGCACTTCTCCATCTAATCTAATTGGCAATTGACTCTAAATAATGAGAAGTGTGAAGTCGTCCACATGAGCACGAAAAGAAATCCGCTAAACTTTGTTTACAAAATAAATCAATCAAATGTGAAGGCCGTAAACTCCACAAAATACCTAGGAATTACTATTACTTCAGACTTAAATTGGAAAGAACACGTAGATAATATCGTGGGAAAGGCGAACCAGAGACTGCGTTTTATTGGCAGAACCCTTAAAACATGAAACAGAACTACAAAAGAAACTGAATACACTACGCTTGTCCGACCATTTTTGGAGTATTGCAGCCCAGTGTGGGATCCTTATCAGGTGATTTTGACGGAGGACATCGAAAGAGTCAAAAGAAGGGCAGCTCGTTTCGTATTGTCACGATACAGGGGAGACAGCGTTACGGAAATGATACAGGATCTGGGATGGGAATCATTACAACAAAGGCGCTTATCGCTGCGGCGTGGGCTACTTGCGAAACTCCAATCGCCAACATTTTCCTCCGAATGCGAAAATATATTGTTGACTCCCACTTACAAAGATAGAAATGATCATCAGAATAAAATACGAGAAATCAGAGCTGGAACGGAGAGTCAGGTGTTCTTTCTTCCCGCGCGCTATTCGAGAATGGAATGGCAGATAAATAGTATAATTGTGGTTCGATGAACCCTCTGCCAGGCACTTAAATGTGATTTGCAGAGTATCCCATGTAGATGTAGATATAGAATCTTCCTGCGGCTTTAAGAGTTTTATTTATTTATTTATTTTTAACAACGGCAATGCCATTATACGATGGCTGTTGCGGACGCTTCTTTAGGTGTCTGCTGTGACCGCTACAAATTTTGGCTGACTGGCGCTTCGTTTCAGCATTGAAAACGACCAATATGTACAGTGTTTAACGGCGAGTTTATGAAAATGAAAGATGATTTTGGTAGGGTTGGGTTTAACTTAATATTGGTATTGGTTCTCCCTACTTTCACCATAGGCGAACATCCCTATCTATTCTCTTCTTAGTTTTCATATAATTCAACCTCCTCTATACCGTTCTTGGTTGTAACAAGAATACGGAACAGGTGAGGCGCCTAGTTGCTGCTACCGCTCTGAGTAGTATGCGTCAGTTTCTAAAGATTTTCAACGGACTGTCGTCTTCTTCTGTAATTGTAACATCACAGAAAACAGCACGCAGGTTGTTTCTTCTTGCTGTTGAGGCTGCAATAAACTAAGAATGTTTCGTGTAGTTTTCTATTAAATGATGAGCTAAAGATGTTGGGATGCCAGCTAATGTATTAGTCATAACCGAAGAAATTAGGAAACTGCACATAATTAACTTTATTGTTCATCGTCTCTTCATTAAGTACACAAGTATTAAATAAAACATGAATTTACTATGAGCGTACACTATTACCGGATCACAACTGTACATGTTCATCGTCTAGACACACTATCTGAACTGTACGTGTTAACGGTGTGAGCGCCGAATCTGAACTGACTTCAGCAGCGCGACCCGCGTCCGCTTATCTTGCTGTGGTTGTCGTCTGCCTTTCTGTTAATATTTTGTTTTCAGTTATAATTCATTTAATATATTTTATTTTATTATGACATAGCTTAGCGTTGACGGGTTTGTAGTATTACATTAAAACCATTTTCATTCGATAAATAATTTATTCACGATGCTTATCGCTGACCACAGCTTTCTCTGGCAGCTAATTATGTTCGTCTTATATTTTTTTATGTTCATCTGTCTTTTACGAGGTGCCCAGAACGCGGTTGTGAACTTCGTCTTTCATCTTTCTTACCTCATTGAGCACAGTCGCACGTCAGGGACTCCTCCATTATTAATTGTAAGTGTGTGTGAGATCGTTTTTCTTACGAAGTATGATAAAAATATATTTAGTTACGTATAAATCTTTTACTTATTTCAAATGACCCACCTTCAATAATTCATGAAGTGTTTCTATTTTTCCAGGAGTAATCTTGATTGTGTAATATGATGCTTGGACCCATTGTTGGACTTGTATCCATAATTTACTAGATGTACTTCGACATCTCATTACTTGTAATTTTCAAGAATGTGACTTTCTAGTATTCCCTGCAAAGAAATCTTCGGAATTAAACGAAATCCGATCGATTTAAGGAGCCTTTTGTCACGAAAGTTAACTTAAAATTTTTTTTAAAACTGCCATTCAGTTGGTACAATCTGCTCCAAGCCAACCAAGCATCATTTTACACCATGCAGCAAGAGTTTTTACAGCTTCATCTGCTACATCCAGTCAACATAATCATCATGGTAAGAAAGGTCATCGCGGAATCTGCTAGTTTCTTTGTGTAATATTGTGTTCAGGTGTTGCTTTCATTCGAAATTACTACTGCCGCTAAACTTTAAAGTCAGGTTCCGCTTCCTTTTTTGATTCTTCTAATTATAAAGTTACCTAAATGTGTCAGATCCACCAAATTATTTTCTTGTGGTATTGTGCCGTTAGTGAACTTTAATAGCGGCTACGTACAGTAACTACTACTCCAACACCTGATCGGAAGAAAGAAAACGCAATATTACATAGAGAATTGGCGACCGTGACAGGACCCAGTTACTTTCAAATAAAATTTTATAACATATCTATTATAAACTTGATAACCATAGTTTGTAATTGTTGTAACATCTGCCAATGTTTGAAAACTAATCGCTGTTTGTATTTATTTTCATACGCCAATCAATCACTGAACGAGAAATTTCGATTGATTGATGGACTTTAGATGAAGTAAATAGTTGAAATTCCGAGCTTAAACTGATGATGAAAACTTACGATGCTGCCAACACCGACTGCACAAAAAGGTAAGATCAGACCCGTTAATACGCTTATTTGGTACTGCAAAACTTGTTCTACTATCGCAATACGCAATTTCTGTTCAGCTTTCACTTTTACCCATAGAAGTATTGTCATTTCAAATGTTCCCAGTAATTAGTTAGTAATTAACAGTGGTGCTAGGAAAATGGCCAAGATGGCTTCCCGGTCTGTCCTTTAGCAGAGCGATTCTTACTTGTCTCTCTGGAAAATTCTACCCCGAGCGTGTGACGATTAATTTTACATTATTAAATATATTATTGGATAGCAAATTATTATTATATTCATTGCGTGTGACGATAGTTGACCCCCCCCTCTATTAAAAAAATTTATGCTTACTTATTAGTATGGTCAAGACCCGTAAGCAAATGACCAACATGGATCCCGATATGACAACATTGTTTCCCAACAGACAGGTCAAATTACTAATGAAATTGTAGAAAACCTAACTATTGAAATGATTCCGCCTAATGTAGAACCAAATCCTGAATCTAGTGCGCGTGAAACAGGCCCTTGTACACAAATTAGTACTTCAACAATAAATATTACTGAAGACTTATTCAAACGTTTTGAAGTTCTTTTTTGAAAATGTCTCAACAAATTGACGAAAAATTTCAGTTGCAACAAGACGCGACACAACATCAAATTTCGGAACTAACAAATCAAATAGAAGAAAAATTTCAGGTACAACAAGACGTGGCACAAAATCAGATTTCACATTTTACAAACCAAATAGACCAATTTCAAGATTCCACTAAACAGAATTTGCAAGTGTTACAAAATTCAACTCAGAGCATGCAGGAGTTACAAAATTCGACTAAACAAGATCTGCTAGCATTAAAGAGTTCCACGAAAGAACAATTAGATCGAGTGGTGGAACAACAAAACCTTATCGCGGAACAAATGATCACTCGCGAAGAGTTTGAAAATCGATTACAAAAATTAGAATCAGCCCAGCAAAATTTGCCAACACTCGTGCCCGAAGAAGTTAGTAAACAATTAAACGCACAGGCACACATTGTCGAGCAAGTTATTAATAATAAGCTCACTACTGCACAAAAGTATGTTGTTGATGAGGTGTTAAACAAAGTAGACACAAAAATTTCATCCGTAATAGGTGATGTAACAGAATGCAAAGACACAGTAAAAAAACATGCCCGCTTTAATTGATAATTTTGCACAAAATTTGTCGGAGATAAAAATCAAGCAAAAACTTTGGAAGGGACAGTGTCGCAAATCACAACCCAAGCCGAAAACATGGCAAAAGAAAATCAAGATCGTGTGCAACAATTTCTTCTTACCACTGAAGCTCAATTAAATGAAAAAATAGACACTGAACTAACCGCAGTAATTCAAAATGTCACTGCTAAAGTTTATGAAAAGCATGACACAACAGTTAAATCCTTGCAAGAGGAATTGACAGCTGTAAAATCTATCCTAAATGCTCAAAAGACACACAGTATGCATGACGCACCTACGTCAAATATGACACAGAACCGTGATGACACACCATTATACACAAACCTTGCACATTTGACCTTTAGTCAGGGCACTCCGAGTAATTTGTCCACTGAAAAATCTGAAAATAATTACCGGATTTCGACCATACGTGATTTTAGTAGGTTTAGCAAAGAAATTGCGCCGAAAAAACAGTCAGGAGTGCGTGAGAATTCAGAAACTGCTGAGGTTATGGAAGAGAGCATGATTAAACACCACCAAATTTTCATTAGTGAAAACCGCACAGTACATCCCGTAATTTTCCTCCAGTCCTTCAGAGGACTACTTCCAGAAAACTGGTCTGAGAAAAGAAAAATTCGTTTTGTGATAGGTTATATACAAGGTGAAGGAGTAGTGTGGGCGGCAGAAGCCCTGCAAATTTACGATACTTATCAAGAATTCGAGCAGGCATTCTTAGCTACATTCTGTTTTCCAGTATTTCAAGAAAGATTCCGTAATGAGGTGTATAATCCACAACCATTCAATGATAGGAACAGAAGCCTGCGGCGATATTTTGAGAAGTATTTAAAAAAAGCCAATTTTTTTGATGACCCTCTGTCCTACCGCGACGTTTTGCGTGTATTAATCAACGAGTTGCCAACATATTTAAGGTTGCAACTTGCTAATGTATCCACTCACAATTTAGAAAGTTTTCTCGCCATGGTAGATACGCTGGATCTAATATTTGAAGATCACCGGGCGGGAAACAATAATAATCGGTACGGAAACGGGAACTGGTATTTGAATTATGCAAACAATCAGCTGATTCCCTTCAGCCAGCCACAACAAAACCATCTGCAAATCCCGCCACGCCCTCCTTCACAGATGCAACAACAACCGATATTCAATCCCGGGCAGCCAAGTCCGCAGCAGGTAAACGTTGGTGCGAACGAACGGTGGCAATGCTGTTCGTAACGCACCGAACGGCGGACAATATTATAGACGCCGTCGTGGCAATAGGTTTAATCCTGGATATTTTAATGGCAATAACAGAAATTTTGGTATCCAAGCAATTTTAATGGAAATTCACAACCACAGTATCAGAATGGCAATAGATACCCGATTAATGATAACCGGAATTACGGTTCGAATCAAATGAATGCTCAGCAATTTCAGAACTTTTCACGACCTCCATCCAGACCACAGAATACAAACCAAGTACCGATTGCGACCATGACCACTGACACGACGGACCGGACTAATTGGAAGCAAAATGAGTCGACGGTGACGATTACCGACGTAACTGACACAATGACAAATCCACAAAGACAAGCTAATAGTAGTCAGACGTCAAACTGAGCTCGTGTCAAGCCCTCCGACATTGAGCGACAGCCGTAGCGAGGGCACAATTCTCGTTGTGAACATGCTTAGATATAATGATGGTATTGACCTCTGAGATGAGCTACTACAGGAACCATCTAAACAAAACAAAACGCCTGAAGTTGTTTACCAAGCTCATGTTTTGATAGCTATAGAAGGAATACAGACTTCTGTTCTGTTAGATACTGGAGCAGCTGTCAATGTACTATCTTAAAGTCTCTTTAAGCGTATTAATCAAGTTCAAAAGTTTCCCACTTTTCCTGTTCAAAATTGTAAAATTCTTGGTGCTGTTGGAGCCAGATCTAAACCTGCAAAGGTGCAAACACTTGTTCGATTATACCTTCATTCTGAAATAGCACCTGTTCATTTTTGGTTGTAGATTCTGTAATAGAGGATTGCATTCTTGGTGTAGAATATTTGCAAAGTCGAGAAGCCAAGCTAGATTTCAAGGAAGGGAAATGCTACTTGTCAGTAAACAATAGTGAATGCACTCTGAATTTAGTTAAGAAAGAGGTAACGCATGCAAAACCTTAAAATTCTGTCAGGCTACAGAAAGTGCCAATCAAACAAATACATTTTGAAAGGTACCCCTGTCCACAAGAAATAGACTGTGAAACCTATGATAGCAGAAAAAAATAGTGAGTCCACAAATGCTACAGAAGATCAGAGACAACAGCTTCTTCATTTACTGCACAGATATATTCGTGTGTTTGATAAAAAAAAAGAAACTGGCGTCATTAAAACTTATCAGTATCACATGCAGGTCAAACCCCGTGATGCTTTCTGTAAACAATTCTATTCCATTCCGTGGGCTAAACAGCCTGCAGTAAAAGCTGAAATTAGCAGAATGCTTAGATGGAATATATAGTCCACTCCTTGCAATTTTCAAGACAGATGGCTCTGTTCGTCTAGTGCTTGACGCACGAGCAATTAATAAAATCATTATTTCTGTGAGAACTAGACCAGAAATTTTATGGAGTCAAGTATCCATCTAGCTTTGACCTCCGATCTCAGAAGAATCCCGTAAATACACAGCCTTCATCTTCTCTGGCCGGTCCTATCAATTCCGAGTGTTACCTTTCGGATTAAATGTAAGTTTAGGTGTTTTCATCACGGCACTAGACACTGTGCTAGGACCTGAGCCGCATAACTGTTTATGTTGATGACATACTTGTAGCTACTTCCACGTGGGAAGAACACCTTGTTTTGCTTGAGACAGTGCTTGATAAATTTTTGTTATCAGGTATAACAGTAAATTTGAAAAAATCTGAATTTGTTAAAACTGAAGTTTCTTGTGCATATTATATCGCCCACGGGCATTGTACCTGACCCCGAAAAGATGAAAGCTATTCAAAATTTTCCAACACCATACAATAGAAACAATTTAAAGCGTTCCTTGGGCTTTCGTCATTCTTTCGGCGTTTCGTCCCACAAGAACGACTTAACAGTTCTGCTTTGGTTGCACTTCTTCGCAAAAATACACCTTGGAACTGGACCGAACAATGTCAACAGGATTTCGAAAAAATAAAACAAGCCCTTGTAAATTCAGATATCTTGCATCATCCAGATATGACACACGATTTCTGCATTGTTTCGGATTCGTCCAACTGTGGTCGTACTCGTGTCTCTATTTCAAATTTCAAATGACCTTGATCCAAGGAAATCAAAGTCATCAGTTTTGCCAGTCGTACGCTCACCGAGTGCGAACGGCGATATTCTACTACAGAACTTGAACTACTTGCTATTGTATGGGTCTTCAAAAAATTTCATCACTACGTATTTGGCAAACATACTCGAGTTTTCTGTGACCATCAAGCTCTTAGTTTTCTCATGTCATGCAAACTTTTACACAACCGACTAGCCAGATGGGCTATGGTTTTGCAGGAATATGATTTCGAAATTAAACACATAAAAGGTTCAGACAATGTTATAGCCGACGCCCTTTCTCGTCTTCCCCAAGGATTATCAGAGTTCGAGGACTATATTGAATCGAACGCAGAGTTCAAGGTGATGCTTCTGAAGGATGCAGAATTCAGACCATATTATTTAGATATGTGCAAAAACATGCAACACTTGCAACAGAAAGATGATAGTGGAATAAAATCATTGCTCGAATTGTAGGGAACCCAGCAGAACCACTACGCCAACATTACAAGCTATATAATGGAGTACTTCTCTTCCGCCGCCACCCACAATCACAACAATGGTGTGTTTGTATTCCGGCATCTTACGAAAATCCTATTATTTGGCACACCCACCGAGTTTGGGGACACTTTGGTCCGCAGAAGTGCCTCCGCAAACTCAAACAGTACTGTCATTTTCCAAATATGTCCAGAAAAATTCACCATACCTGGAAATCCTGTCTGATTTGTCAAAAGTGTAAACCAAATAACCAATCTAGTAAAATGCCACTTCATTCTATACTGCCCTATCGACCTCTGCAACTTCTTTCTATTGGTACTGCTGGCCCACTTCCTATTGGACGCGGAGGTGTCCGACATATACTTGGCGTATATGATATACTTTCAAAATTTATAAAATTATATGCATTAAAAGCAGTAACTACCGAGGCAGTGATCCGACGTTTGGAGCGCGGCTACTTTTCTTTCGTCGGCAAACCGGCGACTATCCTATCCGGCAATGCCAAAACCTTCACGTGTCAGGCGTGGAAGGACTTCATACGCAGTCATAATTTAAAACACATCCTAATTCACGCTACAACCCATCTGCCAACCCCATGGAAAGAATGTTCCGTGAACTAAACCGCTTTATCCGAACGTATGCTGCTAGTAAACAAACGCGCTGGGTTGAGTATCTTGGTTTATTTGAACAGGTAGTAAACAACTTACCACTTTATTCAACAACACACACACCCACCGATCTGGTTTTACAAGTCAAAGAATCAAACGAATGGGTTAAACCTATACCAAAGATACCACGAGAAGAAGTGACACTTGAAGAGAAAGTAAAACAAATACTTGTAGCCATAACTGATGCTGCTTTAAAGAGAAAAACTTAATATTATAAACAGTTAAAGAGAACAACAGTTCAAGGTCGGAGATTATGTCCTACGTAGAAACCAATCAAAACCCTCTGCTATCCTGAAACGAAACAAAAAAATGGCAGTAACTGTACCATGGGCCTTTTCGCATAGTCAAAATACCACATGAAGGCAGTTACTTGTTATCTGCTGTACATTCAGGCCGTATACGTGGACTGTACCCCCACAAACATTTTAAGAAATTTTATGGTTAATCTGAATTGATCAGCTGACAAACACAACAGTTTCTTAGTCTATAAGTTAACAGTTACCAAAAGTGATATGTAAACAATCGAAACAGAACGTCAATGATGGTAAGTACAAGACGAACTATTGGTATCGACTGAGAGAAAATGTTGTCATGTAGGATAAGTTCACAGTACGTATATTTATTAGACTACTTTCACATGCATTAAATGACAAAGAACACTTGACAACGGGCCGTAGTTATTATCGTATTCAATTTATTTATATAATATATATTTATGTGTATGAAAGGAGAAAGAGGAGTTGTGGAATTTTTATATATTATTACAGGATGGAGCGCACAATGCTACACTTCAATTTAAATTCGTTCCCGCTACGGCCAACATAGGTCATTGTTAGGTTAAGGTAGAAAGGGAGTCTTATGAAATATTTCTATGTAATTTTGCCCGTTCGCTCCTAATACGAGCATAGACACGCACACACGCACACACACACACACACACACACACACACACACACACACACACACACACACACACGTACACTTACACACAAACCCACACACAGAAACATGCACACAAACACATGTAAACACGCACATCTACGTTCACGAGGCTACAGACAACATTATTAAGCTTGAACAGTAACCACTCTGCGCTGTACAGTCAGCTCACAACAAAACGGAAACAACAATACGCCATCACAAAAAAAATAATAATAAGGAACACGTTATTCAATTTTTTGATCAGCTGATTAGATTGTGTAATGAACAGCCACACGGTAACTAGTTAAACGGTAATCCAGAAAGTAATTAGAAAAATTCACTTCACAGGAATTAGTATAATATATTATTGCCCATGAATATAGATGTACACCGAAGTTCACCATATGTTTACGATAATGTGTCACAACACGGTTTAACTATCAAGATATTTACAATGTCTACAGGAATACTTAAAGTGTACCATGACCTTTGCGAATGGAAATCTTTTCCGATCTCAAAGAGTACAGCCACCATTCATTTTTTAGTTTAAGAAACTAGAATAAGATATCTCTTTCAGCAAACCACGAGAGCGAGGATTGTGTTCCACACTACGCCCTGAAGATCTACGTTACAACACCACATACAATATATATATATATATATATATATATATATATATATATATATGACTTATGCTAGACCAACTGCAAGCAATTTTGATAGAAATGATAATCACGACCTTTACAGGTAGCTGACACTAATGACACAGTGATTTTGTTTGTGAATCCTTTCAATATTTAACCTTCAATTACACACTTTATTCACAACCGAGGTCAGACCGCAAATGCACGCAAACCAAGAGAGAGAAGTAAGGAATGGTTCCGCTAAAAAGGCAGTAGCTAGTTACGTAGAAACAATATTTAATGATAATAGATGTTAATGGTGATTTTTTGCGGGTGATGATTTGAAATGCTGAATGGATATTGGGTGCATATGTCGCGATAAATCTCTGATAGAGCTCTTCCTCTCAAGTACCTCTCCAGTACCTCTCCATTTAAATTTTTTGCGCCAAATAATAAAGCGGGCCTGACCTTGCCATTTTGTCGAATGTAATAGTTCGTACCATTTTTTTTCTGTATATGTGACTGATCCGTGCAATACACCACTATCTTGTCAAAGTTTCGTAAATGTGATTTGTTGAAGTAAAAAGAAAAAGAAAAGGGAGAAAATGCCTAATTGCCCTTTACAATGTGATTCACTGAACCTAAATCAGACTTGTAACTCATTCATGAAAATTACCGAAAGGTAATAATATGAAGAAAAATGATATTGCTGGAAAATAGAACTTCCCGATCAGCCATTGACATAGTCATATGTTGCGAAATATATATATATATATATATATATATATATATATATATATATATATATTTATTTATTTATGTGTGTGTGTGTGTGTGTGTGTGTGTGTGTGTATAATATTCTTGTTATCTAAACCTAATATTTAAGCACAAATTAATGACTATTAGGCAAAAATAACGTGCTAGTGTAAATAGATTTGTAAGTAATTTTCTATATATATATTACTTGTCATGATCTACAGTAAAATTTGTATGCTATAAGTGATCAATCAAGCCACGCTGATAGAACAGTGTAAACCAAAAGAACCTGTACCATGTATATAATGCTGCGTGTGAAAAGACGCTTTCGCTGATTTTCACATAAAAACAGTCCTATGAACAAAACTTTAGGACGCACATCCAAAGCACAGTGTGTGAAAATAATTTCAACCGAACGTGTTACGCGGGGAGTTCAAGTGTAAACTGTTAAACAACCGAAATAGAAAACTGTGTTACCTAGGAACTTAATCCGTGACAATGACGAGTAAGGACTATAATAAGTAGCGCTCTAATTGCACTTATGAACTAAGTAACTGTGCAAGCTGTGATGAACTCTTTCAAATTAGGACACTATAAGCATTATGGTGCCTATCTTGAACTGTAAAAATTGTGGAAGGAGGTTAACCTGGCTTCAATTATCCAGACTTCAAACAATGTTGTTAAATACAAGTACATATTCGAACTGAAATCACATTCGTGTACCATCGAATCAGTGCAACGATTTCTTAGTGAACGGACTATTTAGATGAAGGATAAAAGAAAAAAGGAGTCGAACTGAAAGTACGAGGACGCGCAGTGTTTAAAACGGACTTAAAGTAATACAAAAATAATAGGCTGGTACTGACCGCGCTGCGACGGTCTTGGGTGTAATCCACCCCGGCAGAAGAGGAGAAGAAAAGCAAAACGCACAGTACGAAATCAAAGCCCGTTACGCACGAGGTAAGGACGTGATGTACAACCGTCGTTTCTTCTCACAGACCGGCGGAGCGCGCGTAGGCCAGTCGTTGTAGACAAAAAAATGGCCCTAGGTCCAAAAAACTGCAGGAAGTTGAATTTTTGGTATGTTGTTAGCACATATTAGAGTAGTATTAAACCAAGTTGGCAGATTCGAAATCCTTTAGCTTAACTTTTAAGAGCCAAAAACCTAGAAATTTCGGACTTTTTCTGATTTTCGCTTATAACTCGTGAAGGGTGGTTTTTTGACGACACGTCACTCACATCTCTATTACCATAGATAAAATATTCTAAAATTTAAGCCAAACCGCAGCTCTGTAAGTTCAATAGATCCCGAGATATTGGACTTCACTAATTTACTTATTTCTCCAAAAAGTTCCAATTTCCGATTTCAGTCATCTTTCGGCTAGAATATTGGTTCTAATGATCATTACACGCGGAAAGTCATACAAAACAAAGTTATAGAGCAGTTATTTAGCTTTAATCTAAGTACAGAACGAAGTCCATAGGCCCAATAGATTTGTAGTTATCGTTAAAAACCGAAAAGTTGGAAAAATCGGATTATTCAGTAAACTGACCCAGATGAATTGCAGTCCTCTTATCCTATATATGTTAAAGAAAAAGGAGAAATTACTCACTCAAGATGATTATTAACGCATTGTATATAAATAGGTGAAATTTATGTGTTAGTGCATACCAATATATTTTTGAAAGTAGGTATTGCTGTAAAAGTAACGAAAGTCTCTCAGTTTAGGGGTATTGGTCAGCCATTAAGAGATTGCACTTTCGTTCGTAGCGAGACCTTCTGTTGTGTGAAGGCACCCCCGCCGCCCCGCCCCTCACTCCGAGTGGTGACCCAGTGTGTGTTCTATTATCTCTCCCAAACTTCTTGCGTCCGAGGTCTTCCTCATTACACCCAGTCTGTCCTTAGAAAAGGACGTATTCGGATCTGTGACGAACGTTTCAAACAAAAATCGTCTAAATCTCGATCGTGGTGGTGTTTTTACAATATGTCGGAGCTACTCCCGTCGGATGTTTGTTATGGGTTCGTCGTGAAGTGCCTGGAAAGGGAACAGTGACAGTGAAAAAGCGTGGAATTTAGATGCTGATAAAAGTGTTTCAGAAACGTAGGCTTGAAAGGAACATGAGGTTTTCGTTTAATTTAAACGAATTATCCGAACATGACGCATGCAGGAAGAGGTACACTGTGGAAAGTAATGTGAAATCATTTGTCCAGCAAGGAGATGTTTCATTTGCTCAATCATTCTCTTCGCCTGGGGAAAGGCTGAGACGTGCGTCGGGTTCAAGGCGTCACATCATTGGAGATTTTTATTTCCCTTGTGGTGAAAATTCTGCAAGGAATATTTCTAAAAGCGGATAAAATTGCCTAAATATCTACGGGATGAACTCCATCAAGTGGAAACACTGGAAGAGAAAGAATCGATTTTGGAAAAAGCTAGACAAGCTGGTGAATGGGGACAACAGATTCTTAAACATATTTCATGTATAAGTGAACTTGTTGCTGCTGAGGGTAAGTACCACAAACATTGCTACCTAAAATGGCACATCTTGTCGCGATCTACTGGTGCATGAGGTAAATGAGGGCGTCCTGAACATCCCCTCCTTATCGAGGGTATGCAGAAACAAGAGAGGAAAACCAATTTTCCATAAGTTACTTGATTCCAGAGAACTTCACAGATAAACACAAACCAACTGTTGCAAGTGTTCAAGATTATCTAAAAAGGTGATATGGGGAAAAATTATTTTTGTGCAGGTTGGTCCGTATCACAGCCCAGTCTTGATGTTCACAGACATTGGACAAAACATTCTTTATGAAAAGTGGTACAATCAAAGACTTAGCGATCCTGCTGAAGAGCGGCTTAGAGTAGTCAGAGCTGCAGCAGAGATTATCCTGCAAGACATTAGTTCCAAACATCTGACGCTACCCAATATCCCCCGTCAGATGCCTTTTTAAAAGACCCAAGGGCATCAGCTCCTGATTCTCTGCAACTGTTGCTTAAACAGATTATCCTGAAAAACAAACGTTCTTCTCTCGAACAGTGGAAAAAGAAGTGCATAGGATTTGCTCATGGAATCATGGCTGTAATGAGGCCCAAATCTTTCCTATCCTCAATTCAAATAAGCTTTGGAACCTATTTGTATAGAAAATTTGGATCAAAGCACCTTGTTGAACTTTGCAACAGTATGGGAATTTCTTTAACATATACGGAGGCTATGCGTTTTGAAAGGTCCACTATCCTCCTTGTAGAAGTGACCCAACTATTTGACAAAGGAGCTTTTATGCAGTTTGTGTTCGACAATGCAGATGTGATTGTTAACACAATTGATGGAGAAAATACGTTCCACGAAATGGGTGGTATAATGATCATGACCTCACTCAACCGTTCACCCAGACAAAACCATACCACGTTTGAAGTCTGTTTCTGCAGAGTCTATCAGGTTCACACACTGCCACACACATTAAACATTCTTCTATTAGAAAGAAATTTGGCTTATCTGCCATTTCAGTTAACGAAGTGAAAATCGCGGAAGACATTTTGCCAAAATCCCCAGACCTGCTGTGGTTGTTTGGAAAAGCAACTAACATGCCAGGCATCCCAGAATGGAATGGATTCAATGAGCAAGTGTCAGAAGATCTTCCTTACAAACGTTCAAAGACTGTATATCTCCATTTTAACCATGCTCCCCCAACTGACTACGACATTGTTTTAACATCACTTTTGGAAGCCAGTTAAAGAACGAGCATTTACGGTCAGGAAACATGTTTTGTGACCTACGACCAACCACTGTACTTGAAAGCCCGAGACATTGTGGAGAGCCACCAGCTTCCTCAGAAGGTCAACATAGCTTGGAGGTTTTGAACTCCTCATGTCATTCATTGGGGCCATCGGTGTCATAATGATAGGAAGTAGACTCAAGGAACTTCTCTGTTCAATATTTTCTGAAAAAAGTGTTGAAAAATCCTGTTTATATACAATGCGTTAATAATCATCTTCAATGAGTAATTACTCCTTTTTCTTTAACATATATAGCATAAGAAAACTGCAAGTCATCTGGGTCAGTTTATTGAATAATCCGATTTTTCCAACTTTTCGTTTTTTAACGATAACTACAAATCTGTTGGGCCTATGGTCTTCGTTCTGTACTTAGATGAAAGCTAAATAACTGCTCTATAACTTTGTTTTGTATGACTTTCTGTGGTGTCGCACAAGTCTAAAGTGCGCGCCACCTACTTTCGCCGCGCGCCGCCATGCACGCACGACGCGGCGTTCTTACGACGTCAGCCACGAGCGCCCTCTGCTACAACTCCGCTCGTGGCCACCAATGAACGACATCGTTCACTTGGGACTGAGATAGGAACCAGCTAACACTTCGGAATCAGATACGCACCAGTGAAGACTTGGCTATCGGATAGGCACTAGGCAGGCCTCTAGCTCAACTATGTATCAGCATTCTGCAGTACTGAGCTATGTAAAAGTTAAGTATTACTAAGTCTCTAAGAAATATATATCTCGTTCTAATTTACTCTAGTGTTTCTAGTTTCTGCTGTCCCACTGGCTGGTCACCTCCTACCTGCACAAGCGTGCATCCTTTATTCCTGTGTCGGTCTTTCTACTCGGCCACCGACACCTACGACGGAAACGAGACACAAAAGCGGCGACGAGGTTGGGACGCAAAACTTTCCCCGCGGAATGATCATTAGAGCCAATATTCTAGCCGAAAGATGACTAAAATCGGAAATGTGAACTTTTTGGAGAAATAAGTCAAATTTTGAAGTACAATATCTCGGGAACTATTGGACTTACAGAACTGCGGTTAGGCTTACATTTTAGAATATTTTATCTATATTAATAAAAGTGTGAGTGACGTTTCGTCAAAAAACCACCCTTCACTAGAGCTGTGTGCAGCTAGGAAGGCGGGTGGTGGGGCGATGCGCAGTAGCAAGAGCCAGTGCACCACGTGACGACTGGTGACGACCCAGCCAATAGCGTCATTTCGCTGTCTCGCGCCGTGCCGAGAGTGCTTTCAACGTGTAGTCGTGATTTTTTCTCCAGTGGACGTGTGTCGAAGGTTATTTAGTTTGCAAAGTGTTCGTTATGGCTGACGGATCAGAAAAGCGCCAAGTGTTACACAAGCAAGCGAGATCTATTGTGTTTCGAGTATTGAACTACTTCAGAAAGGAGGCGGAAGCAGACGACTCGCCGCCACGTGGTGCTCACCCCAACGTTGCCAGCAGCCAGAGCCAGGCGAGGCGTGCGGCGTGGCGCGGGGCTGAGGACTGTGCAGCGCATCGCCAGCGAAGCCAACTCGTCCATCAAAGAGGGCGGCTCAGCATCCTTTAAATCGCCAGGGAAGCGACGCAATCGTAGGAAAGAAGTAGGCGATATGGACGATTTTTCGAAGAATGTTTTGCGTCGGACAATATTTGAAATGTATTCGAGGGGCTAATATCCGACTGCAGATAAGTTAGTTTCGCAGATGAAAAAAAAGTTGGACTTTAAGGGCAGTCGATGGACAATGTTGAGAATATTAAAGGACATGGGGTTTCAATACCGTAAGATGAACGATGGTAGAAAATTCCTTATGGAAAGAAGTGACATTGTGGCTGCCAGAATAATATTTTTAAGAAAAATGCAGGAGATTCGGGATAGTGGGACATCTTGTGTTTATTACATCGACGAAACTTACGTGAACCAGAACCACGCAAGATCAATGTGTTGGAAAATGAGCGATGGACTCGGTGGTCTTAAAGTGCCAATAGGTAAAGGCAGTCGCCTTATTATTGTTCATGCAGGGTCAGCGGACACTGGGTTTGTTCCTCAGAGTGAATTGATATTTAAGGCTTCGAAGTCGAAAAGACCAGAGGACTATCACTGCGAAATGACATACAGTGTATTCAAGAAATGGTTTACCACTCAGCTACTGCCATACCTACGCCCAAATTCAGTAATTGTGATGGACAATGCCAGTGTTCACTCAGTACAACTGAACAAAGTACCTACAACACACACCAGGAAATCTGACATTATAGCTTGGTTATCGAGCAATAATATTAGTCACAATCCTTTGCAAACAAGAGCAGAATTGCTGTTGCTTGTCAACGCTAATAAGCCAGTGTACCGCACGTATGAAATAGATCAGATAGCGAAAGAACTTGGGCACCAGGTGGTCCGATTGCCACCGTACCATTGCCATTACAATCCGATAGAAATGATATGGGCGCAAGTGAAAGCATATGTCGCTGAAAAGAACAATACTTTCAGAATTGCTGATGTTGAAAGTCTTACACGCGCAGCGATCGAGAGCATCACAGTTTCTGCGTGGGCTGATTGTGTAAGGCACGCAGAAAAATTACAGGCTGAGGACTATGATCAAGAAATTTGAAGGGACTCTATTATGGAACCGTTCATAGTTAACCTCGATGAGTCAGAGTCATCAGACACGGGCAGCGAAGATGAGGGCGTCGATTTATTGACCTAAGGGTGGTAAGTACTAAACGCTCCGTCACCTTTGTGTAGCTTTTGCCTTACTTATTGTTGGTAGCTATTAATGTCTCCTTAAACATTGATTATAAAATTTTAGGTTTTAGTTGTGTAGTGGCAAACAGTAATCGCCAGCCAATATTGTACGTGTGTGTGTGTGTGTGTGTGTGTGTGTGTGTGTGCGTGTGTGTGTGCTCCTGTGTGCGCGATCGTTCATTTCACAGCTAAAATGTATGATAATTGGATATCTAAATGAATATGCTCGTTACGTTATTGGAGTTATCCATCTTGAGATACTCTGGTTCCCTTTGAACACGGGTTAAAAATATAAGGACGTCACGTTCGGCAGACAGTTGATTCGTTATTAAATGACGGAACCAAGCAAACGTCATATTGTGACATAATACACGCGTTTTCACATATACGGGAAAATTACTGTCACAGAATGTATACAGCTTTTCCTAAGAGTATTTATTGCTCTATTTCGGGGAGTTTTGTTCGTCACTCACCCCCTGCCACAGACCTTCCATATGAATCCTACCGTCCTTTTTTGAAAACCGTATGAAGGGGACTGGGACAGACAGACGCTGCGGGATAACTTTGTTTAGTGATCTCTATAGATTTTTATGTCTGGGCTTGGCTAACACCAAGTATAAAACCATTACACGAATAGTTGATGAGATTGATGTGTAATGTAATGATCGACAGATAGCATTATTTCCAGATACGTTACGCTACGTTAATGTCACTCTTTACTAACACAAAGAGTAATGTCCTTATTCTCAATCAGGCTTATTTCAATTTTGTTGTACGTTGATAAATGTGAATTATGTTTTTAGTCCCTGATATTTTCTTGACATCCTTGCTACGCTAGTCCAGCTATACTGTGATAGAATATTTTTATACATTGATGTTGTGACTGAAATTTATTCTCGCTGCTGTTATGTTCGCTTGAGCACATTCACTTTCGAAAACAAAATCATTTAAATTGTGTATCCGTTTTGTTGCCGTCTGTGATCATACCAAAGTGGCATAGACAACTGCACTCAGTACAGTACCGGTATTAAAGCGTTCATTTACGTGGATATGATATTTGCTTTCTATACACAATCTATGCAGCAAAATATCCATGGCAGTATAAATAAAAGATTTATTGACTCCTTGTATAAATTTTCAGTTGCTCTCTATGACAAGCAAAAATTAGCTTTTCTTGAACCGTTAGCATTGACATCTATGTCCCAATGAAACGATTAGAATGAAAAATGCATTAATTTTCATGTTGTATAGACGATATCAGAATTAAGAGATCAGAATGTCCAGCTGAGGTGTGAAGTAGAATTTTGTTCGCTGTGTGTGGAATGTATCCATTTGAAATGATGAAGTCGAGCGAATAACAAAACCGCCGGGGGCGCGCGGCCGCAGCCACCACCTCCTAAACTGGTGGTGGTGGTGGTGGTGGTGCCGCAGCGGCCTCGTCAGCTGTCAGCGGACAACTGACAGCGGGCAGAGGACAGGAAGCGGCGATCTGGCGGCGTCGCCAAGTGTTCTCCCTCTCTCTCTGCGCAGAACACCTCGCTCAGCCGCCTTCCTACCTGCACACAGCTCTAGTTATAAGCCAAAACCAGAAAAAAGTCCGAAAATTTCGAGGTTTTTTGGCACTTAAAAGTTAAGCTAAAGGATTTCGAAGCTTCAAACTTGGTTTCATACTACTGTAATATGTCCTAACAACATACCAAAAATTCAGCTTCCTGCAATTTTTTTGGACCTAAACATACCTGGCGACTGGCCTAGCGGCGCTGCAGTACTCATTGTTGTCAAGTGACTATTACGTCACTCTGTTATCAACAAAACAATCCAGTTCCAGTTCTTACGAAGAATATAATAAAGACTATGATAAACCGTGCACAATGGACACGCAACATATAAACATTTAAACTTATATAAAGAAATAAAGCTCAGAACTGTGCTACGGTACATTAAAAAAATGCAGATAAAAAGAAATGAAGTGTTGTCCCTTACAAACTTGTATAAATGTAAATATATGTATAGATCGGTATTCACGTAACATACAAGAGTTCATTGGTAACACTATACAATGATCAAAACAACCTGAATGCAATTAAACTAGCTATGTTATGAAATTTTCTGTAGTTAATATTTTTAAGACGCTATTCAACTAGCATGAACCCTTGTAAATAATTGCAATAAGTTTTATTTAGTAATTTCTTATGGAACGAGCATATGGTTGTGTTACAGGCTGATAACTTTGCAAAAGAAAACCGAACTCACACACACATACTAATTCAGTTTGTAAGCCCTGTCCATTAAAATTCTGAAAAAAGGCATTCGACCAAAACAAAGGGCAAAAATAATTAACCCATGTCTCTCTCTTCCACAGAAAAAGATGTAACATCTTGTAAAAAATCAAATTCCAATGCTGTACATATAATCTTTTATTTCGTGTGAAACTACGCCAAGCTGATCCGAGAGCAGGGGCCGGTGACAAAAGTGGCGGGGACCCGATCGTGACGTCACTTCCCCCACCACGAGATGGTGTCACGTCACTGCGCGCAGCGGCGACTTCTGACGGCGCGCCGCCAACCTGCGGGTCACGCCCACCTGCCGCGGACAACAACCCGAGCGCTGTACCGACCGACCTTCCTCACCGCCGAGCCACCAGCCAACGCATCGGAGCACAGACAACTAAAGCAACTTAAAAAAAGAAAGAAATTAAATGAGCAAAGACTTTTATAAAATCACAAAAAGCATAATGTGAAATGTTTCCTAAAAACAAAATCAAACAAAAATATTGTAACCACTATATATCTGAAAGCTTAGTTAAACTCACACATACATTAATGAAAATAATTAATTTGCATAAAGTATTGTAACTGTAAATTGCGTGATAGGACTCATACATTTGCCAACTCAAAGCCAGAGGGGGAAAAATGTAGTATTATATTAAAAATTTTAATTCGATAAATAATGAATTTACGATGCTTATCGCTGACCACAGCTTTCTCTGGCAGCTAATTACGTTCTTAATTTTTTTATATTCATCTGTCTTTTACGAGCTGCCCAGAACGCGGTTGTGAACTTTGTCTTTCATCTTTCTTAACTCATTGAGAAAAGTCGCACATCCGGGACTTCTACATTATTAATTGTGTGTGTGAGATCGTTTTTCTTATGAAGTATGATGAAAATATATTTAGTTACGTATAAATCTTTTACTTATTTCAAATGACCCACCTTTAGTAATTCATGAAGTTTTTTATTTTTCCAGCAGTAATCTTGATTATGTAATATGATGCTTGGACCCATTGTTGGACTTATATCTACAATTTACTGGATGTACTTCGAGATCTCATTACTTGTAATTTTTATGAATGTGACTTTCTAGTAATGCCTGCAAAGAAATCGGAATTAAAAGAAATCCGATCGATTTAAAGAGCCTTTTGTCACGAAAGTTAACTTAACATTTTTTTAAACGGTCATTCAGTTAGTACAATCTGCTCCAAGCCAAACAAGCATCATTTTACACAATGCAGCAAGAGTTTTTACAGCTTCATCTACTACATCCAGTCAACATAATCATCATGGTAAGAAAGGTCATCGCGAATCTGCTAGTTTCTTTATGTAATGTTGTGCTCAGGTGTTGCTTTCATTCCAAATTACTACTGCCGCTAAACTTTAAAGTCAGGTTCCGCTTCCTTTTTTGATTCTTCTAATTATGAAGTTACCTAAATGTGTCATATCCACTAGATTATTTTCTTATATTATTGTCCGTTAGTGAACTTGAATAGCGGCTACGAACAGTAACTACTACTCCAACACCTATCGGAAGAAAAAAAAAGCAATATTACAGTAAGAACCTCAACTTCGCAGCCCTATCAAACCATTTTGCAATCAACAATATAAACTAAAATTGATCTCCAATGGGATCAGGCTATTCAAAGAAATATACACTGTTCGTTAGTTCTTAAATACAAGAATGAAAAAGTAAGCCGCCCTTCTCGTCCTTTTGGACGGAAGTCAGCGCTATCTGGTATCTGATTTAAATTTAGTTATGATCGATTAATCCGACTGCCTCCTGAGCTACCTGTAAGGGTAAGATTGGAAAGCTAAACGATAGAACGTGTAGTCAGTCTCTCACACTATCGTTCTACAATATATTCACCATTTCCCGCCGTGTATGTATTTGTCGCAGTAAAATGTTATCAGATCTTAGCCGAGCCACAAACACGCTCGTGGACACACAAACACACACGCACACACACACACACACACACACACACACACACACACACACAGAAAGAGAGAGAGAGTAAATTTGAATGAAATCGTTGGCATCAAGTTCTGATTGTCTACTAGTGAGCTATCGTACCTGCTCCATCCCCAGAGATTCCAATGGGGAATCCCTATACAATACTAACTTCACACACTTGCTAAACTTCATTACTTCTCATGAACATTACTTACATTGATAATATTGAGACTACAGTAATTGTAAATTGGTTTTTATTAAACTTTCTTACATTTTTCTTAAATTTAAACACATTGACAACGTTCCAACCTAAGTTATTCAGTGCCTCTCCAGTTTTCACACTAAACGGTACTTACATAGTTGGTACCTACGCTACACTCACTTTAATTATTTCAGTAATCCCGAGTGAAGTGACAGATTCTTTATAGATTTTTCATAAATTTCAACGAATTCTTTTCACATGACTCACTTGCTCAATTGTGTCCAGAGTCGGTTTACTAACCGTGAAATAGAATAAGTGTTACCCCTAGAGACGACGACAGAGGTTTTTATCAAAAGCTCGGGATGTTTTCAGATATCGACGCGGCAAATTAAACAACTTTTTACGCAAGAACTCAATCGCGTAAGACTTCGCAGCAATAATTCGAGTATTGTCGGCGCATATTTGACACGGCTGCGTTGTTTTACACCTAATTTTAAGCTCTATTACATTTTTACGTATATTTTTGGTGACACCGAAAAGTATCAGCTTAGCCAATCGTGCCGCTGAGCATAGCACGTTCGAGCCGCGACGGATTAGCCGTGCGCACTGAGGCGCCGTGCTTCGGTGCGCGCGGTCGTTTGACGTCGGGGGTTCCAGTCCTCCCTCGGGCATGTTTGTATAAGTAGTTTGTAAGCTAGGGACTCATAAACAAGCAGTTGAGTTCCATAGATTTACAAAAATGTGAACGTATCACGTCCGGGAAATATAACGAAACGTAGTCTTATCTCTATAACAAAGCTTATATTAGGAAGGTAACATCACTTACAGTCTACTTGAGTCTGAAAGCATTCACTTGACCCGTGTAGAAATAACTGTCAGTTGGTGCTAAGTCGTAATTCCTTTAACAAGCGGCGCTTATGTCCAACTGGCGTGCCCTTTCTGACTCCTACACACTCGTGCCATTAGGCGATAAGCGCTTTAGCTTTTCAGCGAGGATTTCCATTCAATAGATGTTTTTTAAAGCGCCGATTCCATGCCTAACGAGCTCTCGCTGTACATTTAGACGAACGAGTAATTCCTACATCATTACATACGCATTAGCGTTTAACTAATAATTACATGAACGTAAAAGCTGATATTCAATTTAGTTCTCAGTACTGTGTTATCCTAATTAGCATATTATAAAAAGATCACACTTTGTACGTATCAGCCAATCAAATACAATATTTATGATGTCGTTAACAAGCAGAAGAATGTGTTTATTACCTTCTTTGACACGGAATCTAACTTCCTACACTGCCCCCTATTATATTTGGTAGCTTCCAACTTTACGATAAAAATAGGTGTGATGGCTTCTACATAGAATGATTGAATGAATTGCAAAACAGAAGAATCCGATTCAATAAACTCTCTCATAATTTTTTCAGGGAAATAAATGTCTTGTTCATCCTTAACATATGTGAAAACATGTGTTTTTGTGTGTACGTCTAACCACAGGGCAGTACGTAGTTTTTCTTTTTCATGAAGATCCTTTTCTCTGCTATCTTAATTTTTGGGGACATTCGGAATCTCTGCACGCCTTGCATCCTGATAACACGTTTTCTAATTAATACTGTTGTTGGTGTAATTTGTATTTCGTTTATATTCATATCTGTTAAAGCCCACTCTCCGTAAAACAGATCAATAATAGCTCATTTCTCCTTGTCATCCAGTGTTTCACAATTAATGAAACTAGTGAAGGATAAAATTGGGATGAATTAGTACTTTGTAAAAGCATGATTTTTGTGTCTTTCAAACTTATTTTCTTAGCAATACAAAAGGCGACCAAACACACCGCATCCAGACAGGCGTTAAAAGTCTTAGCCACAGATGTGGCATTCCAAAGTGATAAAAAATCGAAAACGGAATAGTTATGTAGGCATCGACGTTTAAACTGCTGTCGAAATTCAATTTGAAAAATATTGTGTACTTTCACAGTGAAATTTTAGACACGGCAAGAACTAAGTTGCAGAGCACATAAATGGGCACCTTTGCTCATTAATAAAATATTACATGCAGATATAATCGTCTAACTTAATAAAAGTAAATATCTAAAGTCTATCTACATCTGGATACATACTAAGCAATCCAGCCTTAGGTGCATGGCGGAAGGTATCTCGTACCATTACTTATCATGCCCTTTCTGGCCCACTCCAGATAGACGTAGAAGACAAAAGATAGGTCTCGTGCAGAGACACATATACTAATTTCTCTTATCTTAAAATTGTGGTCTTTAGGCAGTAGAATAACTGTGCTGTCATCTTCAAATTCCAGCCCTTTAAATTTTCGAAATAACATCAGACTGCGATCGAGCGATTCCCATTTTAGTTGGCGAAGCATCTATGTATCATTTTCGCATTGACCAAACGTATCATGATAAACCTTTCGCCCGTCTCTGAATTGCGTATGTCCTTCTTGAAACCCCAGTCTAGTGGAGGTTCAAACACTTGACCAATACTCAAGAATGGAAACTACAAGCGATCTCACAAGGGTGAGTCACGAGGTTTTCCTCCGGTTGGTGGCGGTTATTCCTTAGGTTAGATGTAACAAAAACTGTAAATACGGTAATGGGACCAGATACATAATGAAGGAGCTACAACAGAATCCCGAAAAATGCCAGCGTGTACGGAGCGCTACACTTGTCTTCACTGGACACACGATCAGTCTTATGTAGACAAGTGAATAAGACGCAAGATATTGATACTGCAGTCACTGCTGACTGTTATTGTCTCCTGTGTACAGTCCATTTTGCGATGCCTCACACGTTTTCATTGCAGGAGTATGGGGAGATGGTTTACATTTATGGCTTCTGTGATGTTAATTCGAAATATGCTGTTGCTGAATATCGGCGTCGATATCCTAATCGTAGGTTTCTGAATGCCAAAGCATTTAGTGGAACTTACCGAACATTGCTAGAAGTAGGTACTCTTCCCAGAATTGGTATTCACTTTGAAAGACATCGCGACGTGCACTAAGAGGAAAACATACTTAAATTAGTACACCGTAGTCCTCGTTCGAGTCCAAGACTCCGAGCTACCCGGTTGTAGGTTTCACAATCTATGTAGGGTTCTTCACGAGAATGGACTGTATTCCTTTAATGTGCAGAAGGTTCACCATGGAAATCGGCAGCTCTATCGCTTCATATTCAGTGATGAGGCAACGTTTACAAGATGCATGACTGGCAGACGAAAATTCCCATGCCACGGTAGTATCACAAATTCAAGGCACACTGAGTGTCAATGTCTGGTGCGATGTTGTGTGTGACCAGTTACTGGAGCAGTTTATTCTCCCAGAAAGTTTAAACAGATGTACGGTAACTTTTTTCGAGAAGACTTACTGCAATTTATTGAAGTTATTCCTCTGTTCTCGTGAAGAATCCTATATAGATTGTGAAACGTTCAGTAGGATAGTACGGAGTCTTGGACTTGAACGAGGACTGCAATGTACTGATTTAAGAATTTTTACTCTTATTCAACACATTCCACAATGTTTCAACTTCTGCAATAATATTTTGTGAACAACATAATCAAACACTTTTTCTAAATCGAAGAATAGGCCTAGCGTTCGTAGACTTTTATTTAATCGTCCATTGTTTCATAGGAAAGAGAATCTACACCTACATCTACACGTTTAATCTGCAAATAACATTTACGTTCCTGGGAGAGGGTTTATAAAACAGATTTCAAACTAACGTTACATTCTCTAACAAGACGCGGGAAAAAAGATACACCTAAATTTTTCCGTTTTCGATATTTTATTTCATTGTGATAGTCATGTCTCCTTCTGTAGGTGGGTGCTAAAAAAATGTGATCGCATTCGGAGGAGAAATTTGGTGACAGAAATTTGGCAAACTGCTAGCGTTACAACTTTAATGATTTCACCCCAACTTGTGCACATTGTCACGATACTCTCTCCCCCGTATCGTGATAGTACAGAACGATCTTCCCTGCTTTGCACTGTATATGCTTCGGCAGTTCGGAGGAGAAATTTGGTGGCAGAAATTTGGCAAACTGCTAGCGTTACAACTTTAATGATTTCACCCCCACTTGTGCACATTGTCACGATACTCTCTCCCCCGTATCGTGATAGTACAGAACGATCTTCCCTGCTTTGCACTCTATATGCTTCGGCAGTTCGGAGGAGAAATTTGGTGACAGAAATTTGGCAAACTGCTAGCGTTACAACTTTAATGATTTCACCCCAACTTGTGCACATTGTCACGATACTCTCCCCCCCGTATCGTGATAGTACAGAACGATCATTCCTACTTTGCACTCTATATGCTTCGGCAGTTCCACTTGGCGAGGATCCCACAATATGCAACAGTAGTCCAAAATAGGACGGACATCTGCAGAGTAGACGATTTCTTTGGTGGTGCTAAATGAAACGTAGCATTTGCTTCGTTTTCCGCATTTTATTTTCTGTGAATATAGCATTTTTCAGCATTTACAGATCTTAAACAATCTACATTATGCCGTTATCATTTTTTATAAAGTGGCTTTATCTCGATCTGTCACAAAACTGACCATTCCTACAAGAAAATTTTCTACTATGGCTAAGTACTAGAGTAACAGTGGCAGAACAGTACTTAACTATTGCGCTAGAATAACTACTATCGGTAATAGTCCTTAGTCTTTCTTGATTTAATTATTACTTCTTCCCAGTATCACACATCTACATGGGATACACTGCAAATCACATTTAAGTGCATGGCAGAGGATTCATAGAACCACCTTTATCCTATTCATCGGCCATTCAATTCTCAAAAAGCGCGCGGGAAGAAACATCTGAATCTCTCCGATCTCTGATCTCTCGTATTTTATTCTGATGATCATTTCTACCTATGTAGGTGGGATACAGCAATATATCTTTGGATTGGCAGAAGAATGTTGGCGATTGGAGTTTCGTAAGTAGATTACGCCGCAGCTATAAACGCCGTTGTGACGCTGTCTCCCCGTATCGTGACAATACAAAACTGGCTGCCCTTCTTTGCTCTCTTTGGATGTCCTCCGTCAGACCCACCTGATAATTATCCCACACTGGGCAGCAATACTCCAAATGAGGACGGACAAGCGTGGTTAATGCAGTCTCTTTAGTAGTTCTGTTGCATCTTTTAAGGGTCCTGCCAATAAAATGCAATCTCTGGTTCGTCTTTCCTACGATATGATCTACGTGTTCTTTCCTATTTAAGTCTGAAATAATAGTAATTCCTAGGTATTTTGTGGAGTTTAAGGCCTTCACATTTGATTGATTTATCTTGTAAACAAAGTTTAACGGATCTCTTTTCGTACTCATGTGGAAGATTTCATACTTCTCATTACTTAGACAATTGACAATTTTTACACCACACTGACATCTTATTTAGATCGTTCTGCTGTTGGTTTTGATCTTCAGATGATTTTACTAGACGGTAAATGACTGCGTCATCTGCAAACAACCTAATAGGGCTGCTCAGATTTTCTCCCAAGTCGTTTATGTAGATAAGAAACTATAGAGGACCAATAACACTACACTGTGGAACGCCGAATAGCACCTCCGTATTAGTCGATGCCCTACCATCCTCTCTGACAGGAAATTCCCTATCCAGTCACAAATCTTGGGCGATATTCCATAACCACGCACTTGAATTAAAAGCCGTTTTTGGGGTACGGTGTCAAAAGCCTTCTCGAAATCTAGAAATACGGATTCAATTTTAGATCTATTTTTGATAGCACTCATCACTTCGTGTGAGTAAAGAGCTAGCTGTGTTTCACAGGAACGATATTTTCTAAATCCATGTTGACCTTGGGTCAATAGATCATTCTGTTCGAGATAATTCATAACATTTGAATACAGGATATGTTCCAAAACCCTGCTGTATATTGACGTCAATGATATAGGCCTGTAGTTTAGAGGGTTGTTCCTACTGTCTGTGACCTGTGCAACTTTCCAATCTTTTGGTACAGATACTTTGTTGAGCTAGCGGTTATATTGGGCTGTTAAGAAGTAGCTATCGCATCAGCATAATCAAATAGAAATCTAATGGGTCTGCAGTCCGGACCAGAAGAGTTGTTCTTGTTAAGTGATTTCAATCACATCAGTACCCTGATTATGTCTGCTTCTGCGTTACTCATTCTGGCTTCTGTTCGTAATTCGAAATCTGGAATATTGGTTTCGTCTTCTTTGGTGAATGAGTTTCGAAAAACCGTGTTTAGTAACTCTGCTTTAGTAACTCTATCATCGGAGGGATCGCCATTAATATCATGTAATGAGGATATTGTTTGTGTTTTGCCTCTAGTGTATTTAACATATGATCAAAACCTTTTTGGGTTCTCAGTCAAATTTCGAGAAAGTGTTTCTTTGTGAAACATTGAAGTCCTCGGTAAATTTCGAGCTTCTGTGTAGGATCGCCAATCCTGGGGATTTTGCATGCGTTTCTCGTTGTTTTTGCAACAACATCCTGACCTATTTTGTGCACCAAGGGCAATCACCACCTTCTTTTATTAATTTATTTGGTGTAAAACTGTCAATTGCTGTCGATACTACTTCTTTGAATTAGAGTCACATCTGCTCTACACTCACGTTTATGGTTTGGAATAAGTCGAAACTGTCTTTCAAGAGGCAATTTAGTGTATTTCTATCTGCTTTTCTGAAAATATATACTTTTCGTCTATTTTCGGTACATTTGGGAGTTTCGATATTCGATCTCGCTACGACAGCCCTGTGTTCACTAATACCTGTATGCGTTTTGATGCTGGTTATGAGCTCAGGATTATTTTTTGCAAACAGATCAAGTGTGTTTTGACATACATTTACAATTCTAGTTGGCTCATGAACTAAATGTTCGAAGTAATACTCAGAGAATGCATTGAGTACAATTTCGCACGTAGCTCCTGATTTGTACATTTAATTTCGCCAACAGAGTGAGGGTAAATTGAAATCACCGCTTACTGTTATTGTATGAGTCGGGTATGTGTTTACAATTTGACACAGGTTTTCTTTGAACCTTTCTGCTCTTGTATCGTCACTGATTTCTCGACAATGACAAAACCAAGCTGTATCATTTTCGTACGTTCAGTACTGAAGAGACGATTTTTTATTTTGAAAACACGAACATTCTTTCTACAGGTTCCACGTCATTAAAACTTCATACTAAAATTCTGTAGCACCGGGTCTTTGAAGTTTCAAGGGAACCTATATCTCGTAAAAAAGGAAATTAGAAGTCACTAGAAGTCACTGAGAGAAAAACACTGAAACAACTTCTAGAATTTATCAAAATATTAAAAAAATGAATTCTGTGCCAAACTGTAGATGACATGTGTTCTGCTTGCACATCGATAGGTAATGCAGGTAAAGTTTGTTATCTTTTCAGATAAGTACCACTCTCACCTCCTTGGTTCGAGGTAAGAAAGGAGGAAAGTAATCTTTGTCAGCTATGAAGTTATTGTTAGTCATTCATATTGGAATACGTAGCATTTGAAGAGATTAGTCAATGTTTAGAAGGACATTCCATGAATTACATACATTAAGAGAATATTAATCAGCAATTCAGAAGTACAACTACACTACTTAATCAACGTCCTTGGTTTAACGTAAATGGATTTGAAATAACAGATAGCAACTACCCCTTCTGGAAATCTAACTTTCAACTCACCGTAATTGCTTATTCAAACTTGGATTATAATTTCATTCAACAAATGCATACAATTCCGTAGGCATTTCCAAGATTGGTTATACATGTTACAGGCCAAACCCGATTTTAGGATGAACTAGTTTCGCCTAGGCCAAACCAGTTCTCCCTACATGCGATAGGACAAACCAGTTTAGCCTAGGCCAAACTAGTTCATCCTGTTATCCTGTTAACGATAGGAGAAATCAGTTTAGCCTAGGTCGAATCGGTTTATCCTACTTAGAATTTACATGCTTTAGGACAAACAGGTACGTCTAGTCTGAACTAATTTCGCCTACTTTGTATCTTCTATTAGCAAACTTCTATTAGCAAATTGAATAAAGGAATAAAAATAGAATAGTTATATAAAAGTTATTTATTAACGAATCATACACATATATCACTTTATCTGAAATTTGCTTATTTACTTAGTTTTGCAAGGTTTACTCTGGTAGGACTTAGAATTGCACAGTACTTTGTTTTTCTTACAAATGTATTTGTTTTTACAGTCTTTCATGCAGCCTTGCCCTGATCCAACAATGTTTTGTGGCTGCAGTCTTTAAAGATATTTGAATATCCTGGTTAATATCTCCCACATCTAAAAACTGAATGCAGACGTCGAAATCAGTCCTAAAAAATAAAGTTAAAACAAATGTTTTAATATATTTTTTCTTTTTACAGTAAAGTATGGGAAATCGTAATAAAATTATACCTGCAATAATGTTTTTCAAGTACGCCATGTTTGGTGCCAACTTTGTAAAGACCCTCATCAATCTTTTGAAGTTTTACTCTAATTACGTTTCGAAGGTCACCTCTGCCTTTGTCTACATGTGGTATAGGTATGGTTACGTTGTTTCCAGTGTTGGATGGGATTTGTCAGTTGAAGCTTTCATTCTTTTTGCTTGTTTTTGTAAATTTTCTGTCGCCTTTCTACTAGCATTTTCAAAGTCGTTTGTGTCAATTTTCATAATGTCAACATCGTCACTGTATTCGTATTGTTCAGTTTTACTACCATCTTCGATTGCCTTCTTTAGGTCATCTTCATCATGATTTCTTGACGCAACGAGGAAGTGGAAAGTCCTACTCTAGGTTCTATTCCGAACATTGCTTTGTAAGGTGATTGTTTTATGCCAGAGTGGTATGCTCTATTTTTCATTAATTGGACATACTTTAATCGTTGGCAATTTGGTTTTTATACTACCAAGCACCTGTTAGTATTCCACTTCAGAAAAGTCCGAAAAGTCTCTTGGTTCTTCAACATGCATGAAAGGTATGTGGAAATACTGAAACATCTTGTTGACACACGTTATTTCAAAATATATGGGACGGTTAATAAAATACGGGACAATCTACATCCCGTATTTATTTGTCGGAACAAGAGAACAGTTAAGCTAAATAAGTGACGATCCCGTAAAATATGGGACATCTGGTCACCCTAGACTAGGACGTACCAGTTTGTCTTAAAGCATGTAAATTCTAACTAGGATAAACCGATTCGACCTAAGCTAAACTGGTTTTTTCCTATCGTTAACAGGATGAACTAGTTTGGCCTAGGCTAAACTGGTTTGTCCTATCGCATGTAGGGAGAACTGGTTTGGCCTAGGCGAAACTAGTTCATCCTAAAATCGGGTTTGGCCTGTGACATACACATCTCTTCTTCTCTGAATAGAGAATTGATCACTAGGATTATTCTGTGCAAGAAACGAGATTAACGATTTCAGTGAACCAGCTTTCCAGCGCATATTGCAGCCGACGTTTCTTCAATGCGTAACCACCACTTTCAGGATCAGTGTCGCCGTAAGGTAAAAACTAACATGTTTTCTTACAGCTTTCGAGGACGAAATGCTATATTCATTGCAAGATCCATTAACGACATCAAACATAACATCGAACAGTTAAGAGAAATAGAATACTTAATACAAAGACTACAGCTTAACCTTTTTTAAAAACATTAAGAGAGAGTCCAAGATTTTAGTAGACATCAACTTTTAGTGTTAAAACTAAAATCAAACATTCTGTGTTTTAACATCAAACAAATAATTTCTTGGAGGTTGCCATCAAAGCAATTGTATTTCGGCTGCCATTCATGCCCTAATCTCATGACATGTTGCGACAGTCTTAATGACAGTTATGCTACCTTTTCTTTGATCAAGTTGGTTCATTTACTTTCTAATTCATTGTTTGCGATCATTTCGCGCATAGAGTCCACGCCGTCCTCTCAAAATATACATATTCACAGCATTTTCTGCATCATCCTCCAGACTTCTTCTAATCTATTTGGTCATTTTCCAGGATTCCAATCCATATCTACATCTACATACATACTCCGCAATCCATCCAAAGATGCGGGGCGCATGGTACTTAGTATCATTACCAGTTACTTGCTTTCCTGTCCCACCCCCATAAAATCGAGGGCAAAACGAATGGTTGTATGCGTCCGTAGGAGCCCTGATCTTATGTTTGTGGTCTTTACGCGAAATGTAGGTTGGTGGCAGTAGAATCGTTCTCCAGTCCACCTCAAATTCCGGCCCTCTAAATTTCTTTAACAGCGCTTCTTGAAACGTACGTACGTACGATTCCCACCAGAGTTCCCGATACATTTAGGTAACACTCGCGTATTGATCGAGCCTCTTCATTCCACTGCTATATCTTTTCGTACTTGTTTCAAGTACTGCAAACTAAGTTTTCCTCTGCCTTTTATTCCTTCTACCATTCCTTCCATTACATTTAATATAAACTCATTGTGCGTATACAGATGACCTATTAACTTGTCACATCTCTTCAGTATCGTTTTAAAAACAGCTCTTTTTTCGCCGATTCTTTTAAGAAATTCCTTTTTTGTCATCTTTTCCCTCCAAGGAGTTTTCTGCATCCTCCTCCAACAAAATCAAATGTTCAAATGTTTGCTAAGCTTATGGAACTTAACTGCGGGGTCATCAGTCCCTAAACTTACAAAACACTTATAAACTACCTTATACTAAAGACAGTGTTCAACCACTCCGCCGCAGCTGCAGCCTCCTACAACACCACAATTCAAATGCTCCTTGTCTTCTTTTGTTGCAAGTGCCGAGTGTCCTAGTTTCAGAGCCATACTCCACACGTAGATTTTTATAAATGCTTTGTCTCTTCTTTTATATTTTATTTTTAGGCTATTTTAGCTTGCGCAATTCTATTTCATATGAATTTTTGCCATCTGGTGTGATTTTACTTCCTAGGTAGGTGAATACATTAACTTGTTTCAATGGTACATCTTAATATCAGTTGTAATTTGCTCGTGGCTGCATACTATGGTCACTGTCTTCTTTGTGTTGATTTTTATGTTATATTTATCTGACAGGATCTCATTCATTCGTGATAATGCCTTTTACAGATTTCCTTCGCTCTCTTCAATGAAAGCAAACGTTATCATTTTAATTTCTACTCCATTGATCTTAATTCCTTCCATAGTCTCTTTACATTCCTTAATTCCCTCCTCAGTATATGAATTGAAGATCACTGGTGATAAACTGCATCCTTGTAAGCCTCTTGTGTTTCACCATGTATATTTATAACCACTCTTTGATTTTTGTAAAGTTCATGCTAGAGATGGGCAATCTGCTCCTGAACTGATTCAAAGAGCCGGATCCTTCTAAGGAGTGAGTGATGGATGAATCCTAAAAAAGAGTGGTAGTTCATCCGATCTGAAAAGCCCCTCTGGTGACAGCAATGAGCTGCATAAGAACCCCTTGCCACATGCTTCAGAAGTTTCCTAAACCCCTTGCCATTTGCTTCAGAAGTTTCCTAAGCTGCCAAATAAATGTGGTAAAGATCATGTGCAAGTATAAAACTACAAAAAATGTGCGCCTAAACACGTGCAGCGCCTCCGCGCTGCGAGTCGAGAATCGGTGAGTCGAGAGTCGGCAAGCCACACAAGCACCGCGGTTCAGTGAGCGCGCAGCTCCCTAATCCCGCTAGCTCGCTGCTCTGCACGAGTCCGGCGATCGAGGCGATCCGACCGCCAACTGAGTCGGTGAGTTACCTGGTTCAGCAGTTCACCTCTCCCCACCACTCTCCCGACTCCGCTCGCTTGCGGAGCCGCCCGTGTGGCGCGCTGCTCATTATTCCCCCCACTCCTCTGGCAAACCGCATGGTGCCAAACAAAGCGACTCCACCCATCTCTCTGTTCTCTCAACTCCTGTGTTCCAATAAAGCTTGCAGCTCACATACAGAAACGATCATCTGAAGCAACAGAAACCGTCATATAGGCTAATGTCCTATTTCGAATAGTACTCGAGATGGAACATATTTATTTAATGTTACATGTTTTTTCTTAATAACAGGAAATATGCAGTCTGTAGCAAAAACGCGTTATTGTACAAAATTAAACTATATAAAATTTCCGTGAAAAAGATCCTACTCCATTTTTCTCGAAGACTTGTAGCTTTCATGAAGGGAGAAAGAGAGACAAAGTCTTGTGCAATGTGCATTCTCTGTTGCTTAGATTTTGTAAGCCCATATCACGCAGTTTCTTGACTTGATAGACGAGTGTCCTGTAACAAATGATGCGTCTTTTATGCATCTACACTATTTTGGCCCGTTGAAAACAATGACTATATAATCGAATAACAAAGAAAATAACAATATGCATTAATGTTATCTATCTCTGAAACCATTCAGTTTCAGGAATGTGTCCATTTGAAATTTTTGCTGCTGTCGTCAAATCTTTCACAGTAACAACAAACTTGTTTCCCAAGAGAGAGAAAACACTAGGATGTCAAACGAGATGTGTCTAAAATTACGTTTCTGAGTAAAATATCTCGCTATAATGTTTCATTACGATTTTAATGTGTTTGGTACAGCGGGATGTGTGTGTTTGCAATTAAAGATAAAATCTATTGGGAAGCACTTCAAAAAATATTTGACATGCTCTGTATAGAGAATATATAAAACTTGCACAAAAACAGGTGAAATGGATGTATTAACAGGAATTACAACATAAGATGGAACAGAAATCGTACCAGCCCGAACGCTAGGGCCTACCCCTGTACTACGCCGATTGTAACAGTATTACCGCAGTTATTTACCTAACTATTTCTATTGGTAAGACTCTCTTCGAACTTAATAAGTTGTTGATAGTTTGAACTCACAAAAGAAAAACTCATTGACGACATAGTCAAAAGTATCTGTACTCGTCGTCGTATTTTCGAAGAATTTGGCTGGATATCTTCACACTCTTTTTTTCGTATTTGAAGTTATTAATGAAATAGTCCACGAACATTTCTCGTTTTGTCAATTTAATGGACATTACTCTTTTGACGCCTATTTCCTAAATTAAATAAGACTTTATAGCTTACTATGGAGCTATCATTATTTTACTGTTTATGAGTGCCGTACTTTAGAAACAGATGATCGCTTCTAGCGGTTATCTTGTAGCGAGAATCTGTCGCGTTCACGTTAAGACACCCGGCCGTGTCGTCAAATGTCGCTGCTTGTAGCTGCTGTGTCGCGTCGTTGAATATCACGCGTTGTCGCTCTCTTTTGTTGCTCATGTAGCACGCGGCATTAGTGCACATGGATATTTTGCTGCGGCAGTTGCAACGTCCTGCAGGGACATCTCGCGCTATCACGTTTCATTCAACACGCTCAAACTCGCAAACTACTCATTGTATAAATATGGAACTAGTATCATTTTATTCTGCAAAATATTCTATTTTTTGAATGAAAGTATACAAATATAAAAATAATATTTTGTTTCTTTTTCCAATTATTTCACCTTCAAAAATATTTAAATTCTATTATAACATTTTTTAAATTTAATGTAGGTGTAACTAACAAATTTTAATTCTCGAAACTACTAAGGACTTACAATAAAATTATTACTCTTCTTTCACAATATGGCCAAATCAGATAAAGGTATAGTGACAAAAAAGCAAAGTGACATCGTTTTACGTTTTTTATCAGTTGGTGAGTCGGTGACCCATGAAAAAGAACTAGTTCATCCCCATGAATGACTATTTCTGATCCGATCTCTGAAAAGATCGGTTTTGCCCATCTATAGTTCATGCACTATCCGTCAGTCTCTGAAATCTAGACCAACCAACATTACTCATAATTTCTGTCAGAACATTCCAATTCACGTTATCGAAGGCTTTTTCTAAGTTCACGAAAGCATTGAACAGTGGTTTTTTTTAGATCCAGCATTTTATCCATGATTTGTATTAACATTAAGACAACTTCTATTGTTCCTCTATTCTATCGAAATCCAAATTGATCTTCATCCAAATTTTCCTCAATTTCACTTTTTATTCGCTTATATATATGTTTTGTTAATATTTTTGACATATGTGATAAGAGGCTCAAGGTACGATGTTCTTCACATTTTGTAGTGGCTGGTTTCTTTGGTATAGGAATTATGAGTCTTTTTAAAATCTTCCGGTATTTCTCCAGTTTCATACATATCTTGTATTAGTTTCAAGATATAGTTGTGTTTCGTCACCAAATCTTTGTATCATTTCTCCAGTTATTGCGTCGCATCCTGGTGCTTTGCCTTTTTCTAGTTCTCTCACAGCCTTTAGGTATTCTTCTTTTGTTAATGTGGGTCCTAATTGATCATTTTTGACTTCTTTTTCAAGATTACCTATCTCATATGGATCCTCTTATAATTTTTCTATGTAACATTTCCATCCCTCTCCCACTTCCTTGTTTTCAAATAGCAATTTTCCATTTTCTTCTAGTACGTTATTGCTTCGGACATTGACTTTCTTGAAGTGTTTCTTAATCAGTTCATGGGCATTTCCATATTTCCTTTCTCTAGCTTTTCTTCTACTTCCTTGCACTGCCTCATTATATATTCTTCTTTATCTTTCTTTGCTTCCCTGATGACCATGTTTTGGAGCATTTTATAGCTTTTCCTACTTCATTCTTTGAATTCTTGAACTTTTTCCTTTCTTCCATAACTTCAAGTGTGTGATAACTAATCCACAGTTGTGTTGCTTCTTTTTTGGTCTTTCCTATTTCTTGATCAGCTGGGTGTTTCAGTCCAATCCATTTCTCACTTACTGTAACATTTGGTATTTTTTTAACTTCCTGCTGTGACTGCTTTTGGTATCTTTCCCTAACACAGTCTTGCTCCAACTTTTTGACATCATATTTGCGATATCCTTTAGTATTTTGTCCCTTTCTTCTTAGTCTTAGATTAGATTTTAGAATAACTGGATTGTGATCAGTGGCAACATCAGCGCCAGGGTAGCTTTTGCATTGTTTAGCATCGTTGCGATACCTTCCTTACTCTATTTGGTATCGTCCTCTGTCTCCCGGTGCAATCCAGGTGCCGACTGCTGTGGCCGAGCGGTCTGCGGCACGCCAGTCACAGTCTGCATGGCTGCTACGGCTGGGGGTTCGAATCCCCCCTCTTTAGTATAAGGTAGTTCATAAGTAGTTTGTAAGTTTAGGGACTGATGACACCGCAGTTAAGTCCCTTAAGTTTAACAAACATTTGAACATTTGAGCAATCCAGGTGTATCTTCTTCTCTTGGGCTGCTGGAACCATGTCTTTGCAATTATTAGTTCCTTTTCTTTACAAAAGTCAACTAGTTGTTGTCCTCTGTCTTTTCTCCTAACAAGTCCGTATTTAGCCACGGTATTTTCATCTTCCCCTCCACCTACAGAAGCATTCCAGTCTGCAAACATAAGGTTGTCTTTATCCTTAACCATCTCCATTATTTCCTCTAGTTGTTCATATACTTGGTCCACTTCATCTGCATGACTAGATGTAGGCGTGTATACCTGTATTATTACGGTATCAACAGATTCATTTTCTATTCTTAATATTATTATTCTATCCCTCTGCTGCACATACAGCACGGCTGCTCTAGGAAATATAATTCTAAAATTACCACTCCAACAATCTTCCTTTTCGGGCCATCGTATTTCACTTGTCCTTTCCATTTCCTTTTTATTATTCTCAACTTTCCCACAGATGTTAAGTGACCTGGCGTTCAATGTTGCTATTCTGACATATCTTTAAGTTGTTGTTGTGGTCTTCAGTCCGGAGACTGGTTTGATGCAGCTCTCCACAATACCCTATCCTGAGCAAGCCTCTTCATTTCCACATAAGAACGGCAACCTAGATCTGTCTGAATCTGCTTACTGTATCCATCTCTTGATCTTCCTCAGCGGTTTTAACCCCACACACTTCCCTCCAACGCTAAATTCACAATTCCTTGATGTTTAAGAATGCGTCCTACCTTTAAGTACATGACTTTAAATACAATCAATTAAAAAATAAGTAACTTTAGTTTGTTTATCAAACGGCTGCCTGATTTAAAAGTTGAATATCATTTTTTTATCGAATAATGTGAAATGCATTTTAATGGATGTAAATTAAAGAGTTAATTACTATTGTTATTAAAATGTTGTTTGAAAATTGAGCGATGTTATGCTCTGTGGAAAGAGTATAAATATCGTTGTAAATTAGAGGAACAGGTTACTTCGTCGAAAACCAAAGTATACTTGTTCCCCTATTGTATGTATAAAAAGGCAAACAGTCAGGAAGTGTGAAGGGCCACACGGAACCAATGGGCATTACCTGCTACAGAACCAGTTCATTCCTAACTTGTCCAGAGATTGGTGTGAATTAAAAATGTCTCTCAATAAAGGAATTAAAGTAGCAGAAGCTGCTAATTCATTATAGAGTGGCGTGTTGAAGGTGATATTAAAAAATGCGGTCGTTCATTTCGAACGTTTGCTTGCTGCAACTAATTTCATAGCCTCGGAATCTTCACCAGTAATTTCTCGTGAAGCAATATTGATGTGTGAAGAAATTTACAAACTATGGACATTCTACCTGAAAAAATATTTGTCACTGATGATGATCTCACGAAAATGAAAACAGTGAAGAGGAAACTTTCTAAAAGTCGAAGAACACAGATCAGTAGATGAATATGAACCAGAAGGAAAAAAGTCAAGAGAATAAACCGTATTTCTTTGGATTACTAAATTAAAGTTGTTAATATCGCAAAGGCTAAATCCACTTGAGCCCTAAAAAATTACAGCAGAAAAGGATGCAGCCGGTTAAGAAGGAAGGAATATTTATGAAGATGGAATCAAAAAAAGGAGGCAATTATTTGATAAGTTTGCAGCAATCTGTTCCTGGACGTATAATCGTTTTGTTGAAGCCCGAGAGAATTATCAGCAAATGACTAGCAGTGGGCTTTAGCAGCAGCACAACACTGACTCTGAATTTAAAGCTTCTGATAGCTGGGTTCATAGGTTCCAAAATAAACTCTTCATTCGTCAGTGAAAAGTGAGACATTTTGTTTCAAGAAAAGAAACAGCGACGATCGTAGAAACCTTGGCTGCTGCTAAGGTCTCACAATTCCGTAAGCGGCCGACAGCGAACATCGGGCAAATTGAGGAGCGGCTCGGTAGTCATTATGGTGGCAAACTTCCGCGTGAACTTTAAATATGCGTAAGACTCTTTTGATTAGAGTGTGTGTTAATTCGAGTTATGTCGCAAAAACTATGCCTCATTTAAATATATAACTACAAAACAGCTTCAGACTCTTTGAATATGCAGTAAATGTGTAAATTGATTACACATACTGTGTAGAAATCGGCCAACACCGTTTCTTCTTCCTAACTAAACCGAATTATAACATTTAGTTTTTTAGCCTTCTAAGTGCAACATATAAATGGAATTCATCCTCAGACCGATTTTTTGGCACTTTCTCAGTATATTCTACGATGGTGAAACTTTCGTACAAACATTCATTTCAGAAGAGTTGCACGACACTGTACGTCTTTGCTTGAATGCCTACTCTATTCTTCAATATTTTATAGCATCAAAAAATAAAACATGCCTGCCTGAAACTGCTAATGTTATAAATCTACGGTGGAAATGAAATATCGCATCAGATACATAACAGTAAAATAGCGTTTTACCTTGTGAATACAGCACCCAGCCACTACCAAATTCTTTTAAGAACATGAATTATGCCGTAACTTTCTCTTAACTAAGTGCGTCTAACATTAGCATTAGGGTACCTAGGACGAATGTAGCAGTTAGCATTTTTAATGCTGTAAGCCAGATACCTTACAGTTGCGTGAACTGCTCAAAGTCAGAAACTATCATCACAGGGGTCAACTTCACAATGTGCATCCAGTGTGGCAATGTGTTTCATATATGAAAACATACACAGTTCTACTAACCCCTTTCAGTTGTTATAGCTATAGGTAAAGCAGATGACTTTTAGATTCTGTGTTACAAGTTGCTAATATTAATTTCATAAACAAAAATTCGAACTGCAGTGAGGTAACTGACGTTGTGACCGCAACAGTTATTTTATACTATCTTAAAATGAAAGTTTTTAAACTTCCTGTCCATCAGTACTCCCTAAAGTAGTTAATTTTAAGAGCCACCAGTATTGTAAAAGCCTGTCATTTATTTCATTCAAAATCCTATATTGCCTTGACTAAGAGCCTGTTAAGCAAGAATAACTATTTCTGAACACACGTAGTAGGGCTACTTGTATTCCTGAGAAGTATGGGAACACTGTATTCGTTCTTTCTATTCCTCTCTTAAATAGATTTATGCATTTAAACGCTGAGCAGTGCGAGGGGAAAGCGCAGAAAAAAGATTAGAGACAGAACGACAACGAACCAAAACTGCAGCACAACTGCACAATAAAGTCTCTTCTTCGAAAACTGCACACGTTAAATCATAAGCAGAAACTGCTGTACTGTCTGTAATTTAGCCTAGGGGTATGATTGTGTACAGTTCCTGCCTTTTTCCATGCATATACAACAAATAAATAAAATATTCAAAGTTCTGAAAGATGAGGGTGTATAAATCAAAACATCAACACTATTTCAGTTCAAATGATTTAGTTCGATTTATTTCTAATTCCTTAATCCCTGATGGCTGGTGCCTCTGGCCTCTGGCACATTTAATGTAACACTGTTCATAGCTCGTGAGCCCCCATAAATAAAATGTTATTTGTCACTGACTGTTTTAGTGTCTTGACACTATCAAACCCAAAGTACTTCTACTATTCACTTCGTTTCTCCACAATTAGCACTGTTTCAAGACACAAATTCACACGGTAACTTTCTGCTGAACTAATATCTCAGCATGTACTTCACTTGAATACGCTCTTCAGCAAGCTACCTCCAAGTAAACACACGCACTCCTTATTGCAGCTACAAAGAATTTCCACCTCGATAAACTTACACACGTTGAAATCGTTGCACTGACTGATATTGTGGCCTGCCTCGAACACACATACACACACACTGATTCAAGATAAACTCTGCCGTCGTAGCGGCGAGTAACAGAGCCTCCGGCCAAGTGCTCGGAACACTGACTCGTCTGCACAAACAAACACAGTGCCAACTCGAGGCACAGACCGACGCAGCCCCCACGCGGGTAAGCTACCCTCCGACTGCCCCGTACAAAGGCCGCGTGCGCCCTTTTATGCGCGCTAACTGGTTTTACCCCTACGTCATCAAATTCCCAGCCTGAACTTCCCAAAGCCTAGCCAAGACGCACAGAGTTCAGCCACATACATTTCTAACATTTGTTTTAAAATTGCAATAGTTATGAAATACATGAAATATTTGCTTATACACTTACATGAACATACACATACTTGCATAAGTTATTTAAATTCTATACCTGCACATACAATTGGTATTCTATTTAGATGAACATTTAACATAAAAATTACATACTATTTACAGGGATATCATATGAAATAATTATTGAAATAACTTTATATGCAAACATTGCCATGCTATCTGTGTGATTGTCTTGGATATAAATATGGTAGCGACTGAGTGTATGTTATTTTTCTCATAGTTAAAATGCATTTGCTGCATCAGATCAACACCTCTCGTAAAATATATTCATATTAGCAGATGCACATAGACAGAATGTATAATGCGAGCCCACGCTCGTCTTTGTATCACAGTTGTATAAATATTAACATGCAAAATCGTTACATATTTATTTAATGTTTGCTGCATGCCTGAGTTCCAGTTCAAATTACCAATTTATCGTACATTAAATTATTTATTAAGCATCATGTTATCAGTGAGGCCCATAGAGGTTCCTGAGTACGTAGTATTACTACAAATTCAAGTAGGTTTGACTATTTTATACTGCGCTCTACGCTGCACCTCGCCCGGTAGCTCCCATTGTCCAGCACTCCCCCTGGTTGTACTTAGCCTGGACTTCCCTAATCCGGGAAAAACCACTACCTACTGGCCTCTCCTCCGCCTCAAGCCCGCAGCGCTCGCCAACATGAGAAAATTCTGTCCATGACCTAACTATAAATGTTGCTTCCACAATAACTGTTATCTTACGTAATATATATACTGATACCATTAAATGAAAGATAAAGTATAACATTTTGTGCATTGGCATGGACAATGTCTGTAGTGTATTTATTTAGATCTTATATTTTATGACCAAGTGGGCGCTAATCTCACAGCAGCTCTTCACCATCGTGCTTTACGTATACTGCAATAGTAAAATAACATAGACGTGACTACCAACTGAATATATATAACGCAGCAACTATATAACACACAATTTATCTGCTAACAACAAGCGTATTTATCTGACGCTTACCACGATCATGGCGGCCGGCCGAAGGTTCAAATTATCCCGCGACAGCAGCGTCGTTAGGGAGTCTATTTTTACAAGGTCTTTGGCTGCTGCAGACACTTTACTCATCTAGATGAATAAATTGATACCGAATTGTAACAAAGAGTCTATCAGCACTGACCAGACATGATTTTATTGTAGATTATTTACAAATACATTTTGCTTCCTATTTTTACGATTCTCTAACAAAATACTTCAATTTTTTTTTTTTTTACCAAGATGTCAGTATCAGTCGGTGTACAAAAGAACTCTGGCTGTCAAAGTAAGCAAAAATATATGTGTTCAAAGACATGACATGAATCAAGTGCCGCATACTTAGCATATTTATAGGGCGCCATGGCGGAGCAGTCGAGCACATTGAGGCTCTGCACATAGGACTCTGCTACGATGCGCGAGGCCGTTCCCCGTCGGGTTCGAAAACCCCCTCGGGCATGGGGGTCATTAGTATAACCCTTTGCTGAGCACGTTGAAAAAGTCATCATCTTCAAACCTTGTTCTACGAAGAGAGTCTTTCATTTTCCCAAAGAGATGATAGTCACATGGAGCCAGGTCAGGACTGTAAGCCAGTTGTTTCAGTGTTGTCCATCCGAGTTTTGTAATTATGGGTTTATGACTGACATGTTCCCGTGCATCGTCGTGCAACAGCAAAACATCCTGCTTATGCCGATGTGGTCGAACATGACTCAGTTGAGCTTGAAGTTTCTTCTGTGTCGTCACATCTGCATCTGCGCTTGTCTGGAGTGTGTGCAGTACGAGGCCTGCCGCTGCGAGGACGATCCTCAATATGGCCGGGACCGCTTTTATCACGTAACCTGCTTGCCCGCTGACTAACTACTGTGATCGACAGCAGCATCTTCATGCACCTATTTCAACCTCTTGTGGATGTTTACCACTGTCTGGTTTTCACAGCACAGGAATTCAAGCACGTTGCTTCTGACGAACGCCGAGTGTAGCAGCCATCTTGAGGACATGCTCTAACGGTGCCACTCACGGAAACTGGTTGAACTAAGTTTGAAAGCAAGCGGGAAGGATCTATCTAAAGCAAAAAAAGCAGTCCACAATCCGAAGATTTGTTTGAACACCACAGTGCTTTACTAGGCATAGTGCTGTTTGGAGGTGGTGTGCCGTTGCCTTCCTCCGACCTTCGAACTGACTAACCCAGCCAGTTATAGGGGGACCTACAGTTTAACGTGGGTTCCGAACCATGGTGCTACTCAGTATTTTTCACATGAGCAATACTGTCAGAGGTGAAAGAAGTGGAAAGTGACAGATAAAAATCGTAGGACCTGGCGGGGATCGAACCCGAGACCTTCGGATTTGTAGTCTGGCACTCTACCACTGTGCAACCGAGGCGCAATCGTACACACCGTAAAAGTTTCAAACAGGCAGAATGAAAACTGTATTAAAAAAATAGTTTGTATTTGTTTTGGAGGTATCCTCATAAAATACAAAATTGAGAAATGAAGAAAATAGTAATTTTTTAAATTTTAAATTAGTAATAAACCTTTTTATTTACCTCCAGTAAAACGCATCTTGTGTTATTCGACTTTTTAAAAAAGAAAACATTGAAATTCAAATTTTAAGTAGCTGTGACAGCCATTTTATAAACCAACTAAAATTAGTTTTGATTTAATTGATAGCACCTTAAGTCATTTAATTTATTTACAAGTTACAATGTTTAAACAAATAATCAAAATTACAAATACAGTATGTCCAAGAGGCAGGGTCGAACCCGGATCAGCTACGTGACACATGCACACACTATTGGCTGAGCTAATGCACCTGGCTTCACCCATCTTCCTTCAACATGTTTATAAGCTGCGCTTAAAAATTTAGTGCCGTTTTTCTCGGAACTTTCTGGATAGTGTGCTTTAGGACTTGAGGTATACTACTAACCTGTAAAGTCCCATCCCGAATTTCCGAGACCTGAAGGTCCCGTAGTGAGTCATATAACCATATATAAAAAAAGTAAATATATATATTTACTTTTTACTTATCGCCGTCCCATACAGGTCTCTAAGGCCCAACAGGTACCGACCGGTCACCATGTCATCCTCCGTCCGAAGACGTCACCGATGCTGTATGGAGGGGATGTGGGCAGCGCCCCGCACTTGCGAACGTTGTGTCGGTTTTCAAGACCGGCGACGCTACTTCTCAATCAAGTAGCTCTTCATTTGGCCTACTAACAAGGGCTGAATTTACGCTGCCAGTAATAGCGCAGTGGAGGCCCGGACGGTTACCCATCCAAGTGCTAGCCAAGCCCGTCATACCTTAACATCGGTGATGGAACGGGAACCGTTGTATCCACTACGGCACGGCCGTTGGCTTACATGACTTGCTGTTGTCATCTGAGATTGAAACTCCCAAATATATGTGCTTTTGACGTGTCTCAATACTTCTATGAAAACTTTATTACATGTTTTCAGTCAAATTTCAAGAAAGAGTTTCGTTGTGACAAGTATTGTAGGCATCTCGCACTGAGATCCACGCTAAATTTCGAGCTTTTGTGTAGGATCGCCAATCCTGGTGATTTTGATTTCGTTTAAACTTAACATGCCTTTTCCTTTGCTTTTGCATCAGTGTCCTGGTGTGTTTTGTGTAACAAAGAGGATCACCTCTTTCTTTTATTAATTTATTTGGTATAAAACTGTCAATTGCTGTAGATACCACTTCTTTGAATTTGAGCCACATCTGGTCTACACCTACGTTTAGTGTTAGAAACGAGTGGCAGCTGTATTTCAAGAAGTAATGTATCTTATTTCTATCTGCTTTCCTGAACAAATATACTTTTTGTTTACTTTTTGTAACTTGTGGACTTTCGATATTCAATCTCGCTACGACAGCTGTGTTCACTAATACCTGTATCCGTTTTGATGCTCGTTATGAGCTCAGGATTATTTGTTGTTAAGAGATCAAGTGTGTTTTGACATCCACTTACAATTCTAGTTGGCCCATGAACTAATTGTTCGAAGTAATTCTCAAAGAATGTTGTTATGTTGTTATGGTCTTCAGTCCGGAGACTGGTTTGATGCAGCTCTCCACCCTACTCTATCCTGAGCAAGCCTTTTCATCTCCTTATAAGAACGGCAACCCACATCCACTTGAATCTGCTTACTATACGCATCTCTTGGTCTCCCTCTGCGATTTTTACCCCACACACTTCCCTCCAATGCTAAATTTACGATTCCCCGATGTCTAAGAATGTGTCCTACCAAGCGATCCCTTCTTTTAGTCAAGGTATGCCAAAAATTCCTTTTCTCACCAATTCTGTTCAATACCTCTTCATTAGTTATGCGATCTACCCACCTAATCTTCAGCATTCTTCTGTAACACCACATTTCAAAAGCCTCTATTCTCTTCCTGTCCGCACTGCTTATCGTCCATGTTTCACTCCCGTACAAGGCAACACTCCACACAAATGCCTTCAGAAAAGACTTACTTACCCTTAAGTTAATATTCGATGTTAGCAAATTTCTCTTTTTCAAAAATGCTTCTCTGCCCATTGCCATTCTGCATTTTATATCCTCTGTACTGCGACAATCGCGTGTTATTTTACTACCCAAGTAACAAAACTCATCTACCACCTTCAATGTTTCGTCACCTAATCTAATTCCTTCAGCATCGCCTGATTTTCTAAGACCGCATTCCATTATTTTTGTTTTGCTCTTGTTAATGTTCATTTTATATGCACTCTTCAACACAGTGTCCATTCCATTCAACTGCTCTTCCAGGTCCTTTGCTGTCTCTGACAGAATTACAATGTCATCGGCAAAACGCAATGTTTTTATTTCTTCCCCCTGAACTTTAATCCCTATTCCAAATTTTTCCTTGCTTTCCTTCACCGCCTGCTCGATGTACAAATTGAATAGCATCGGAGAAAGGCTACAACCCTGTCTTACTCCCTTCCCAACTGATGCTTCCCTTTCATGCCCTTCGAGTCTAATAACTGCGGTCTGGCTTTTGTACAAGTTGTAAATAACTCTCCTCTCTCTGTATTTTACCCCTGCTGACTTCAGAATTTGAAAGAGTGTATTCCAGTCAACATTGTCAAACGCTTTCTCCAAATGTACAAAAGCTAAAAATGCAGGTTTGCCTTTCCTTAATCTATCTTCTAAGATAAGACGTAAAGTGAGTATTGCCTCCCGGGTTCCTACTTTCCTCCTGAATCCAAACTGATCTTCCACGAGGTCAGCTTCTACCAGCTTTTCCATTCTCCTGTAGATAATTCGTGTTAAAATTTTGCAACCATGACTTATCAAACTGATGGTTCTGTAATTTTCACACCTGTCTGCGCCTGATTTCTTTGGAATGGGGATTATTACATTTTTCTTAGAGTCTGAGGGCATTTCGCCTGTCTCATACATCCTACACACCAGTTCAAATAATCTTGTCATGGCTGGCTCTCCCAGAGACTTTAGTAGCTCTGAGGGTATGTCATCTATTCCTGGGGCCTTGTTCCTACCTAGGTCTTTCAGGGCTCTGTCAAATTCATCTCTCAGTATACTATCTCCTATTTCATCTTGATCTACTTCCTCTTCCCTTCCTACAACATTTTCAGTTCATTTCCTTTGTAGAGCTGCTCTATGTACTCTTTCCACCTTTCAGCTTTCCCTTCTTTGCTGAGAACTGGTTTCCCATCTGAGTTCTTGGTATTCGTAGAGTTGCTTTTCTTGTCCCCAAATGTCTCTTTTATTTTTCTGTAGGCGGTATCTACTTTTCCCCTTGCTATACATTCTTCTACAGATTTGCATTTGGCTTCTAGCCACTCCTGCTTAGCCAGTTTGCACTTCCTGTCAATCTCATTTTTTAGTCGTCCGTACTCCATTTTGCCTGTTTCATTTACTGCATTTTTATATTTTCTCCTTTCATCAATTAACTGTAGTATTTCCTGTGATATCCATGGATTTTTTGTAGGTCTTTCCTTTCTACCTATTTTGTCCTCCGCTGCCTTCACTATTTCATCTCTCAATGCTACCCATTCCTCTTCTACTGTTTCATTTCCCCCTGTTTCTGTCAATTGTTGTCTAAATATCCCTCTGAAATTCTCCAGAACTTCACTTTCCTTCAATTTATCTAAGTCCCATCTTCTTATTTTCCTACCTTTCTGCAGTTTTTTCAGCTTCAGCCTACAGTTCATGACTAACAAGTTATGGTCAGAGTCTATATCTGCCCCTGGGTATGTCCTGCAGTTTATAACCTGGTTCCGGTACGTATGTCTTACCATTATAAAATCTATCTGATACCTTCCGGTGTCTCCTGGTCTCTTCCATGTATACAACCTTCTTTTGTGATTCTTAAACCACGTGTTTGTTACGATTAAATCATGTTCCGTGCAAAATTCTACCAGGCGACTTCCTCTTTCATTCCTCCTGCCCAGTCCATATTCACCTACTATTTTTCCTTCTCTTCCTTTTCCTACTACCGAATTCCAGTCTCCCATCACAATTAAGTTTTCCTCTCCCTTAATTGTCTGAATAATTTCCTTTAGCTCCTCATATATTTCTTCGATCTCCTCATCATCGGCAGAGCTAGTTGGCATATAAACCTGTACTACTGTTGCCGGTGTTGGCTTCGTATCTATCTTGACAATGATAATGCGATCACTGTGCTGCTCATAGTAGTTTACCCGCATTCCTAGAGTACAATTTCGCACGATGTTTTATTGGTACCTCCTGATTTGTAAATATAATTTCGCCAACAGAATGAGGGTAAATTAAAATAACCGTCTACTATTATCGTGTAAGTCGGCTACGTTTTTGTAATTAGACTCAGGTTTTCTTTGAATCTTTCTGCTATTGTATCGACAGAGTCGGGAGGCCGGTAAAAGGCACCAATTATTAACTTCTTACGATTTTCAGGTTCAACCTCTACCCATAATAGCTCACAGGAACTATTAACTTCAACTTCGCTACACGAAATACTACTTTTGACGGCGACAAACACGCCTCCACCTATTTCGTTTAATTTATCCTTCCTGAACACTGTTAGATCTTTTGCAAATACTTCTGCTGAACTTATTTCCGGCTTGAGCCAACTTCCACTGCCTACAAAGATGTGTGTTTCGGTGCTTTCTATTAACGCTTGGAGTTCTGGTACTACGACACAGCTACGACAATTTACAACTGTTATACCGATAGTTTCCAGATCTATATTTCTCCTGTGATCCACCTGCACCCTTTGAGATTGCCCATTTTGTTTTTCCCCGAAGCCCCTTATCCTAAAAAACCTCCCGTTCCACGCCACACAGCCACCGCTACCCGTGTAGCCGCTTCCTGCGTATAGTGGACTCCTGACCTATTCAGCGGAAACCGGAAATCCACCACCCGATGGCGTATGTCAAGGTATCTGCAGCCTACACGGTCGAAGAACCGTCTGGGCCTCTGATTCAGACCCTCCTCTCGGCTCTGTACTAGAGGTCCACAGCCGGTCCTGTCAACTATGCTGCAGATGGTGAGCTCTGCTTTAATCTTGCAAGCAAGAGTGGCAGTCTTTACCACTTCAGAGCCGAAGCGACACACATCATTGGTACCGACGTGAGCCACCACTTGCAGTTGGCTGCATCCTGTACCCTTCATGGCATCCGGAAGGACTCGTTCCACATCTGGAATGACTCCACCCGGTATGCATACGGAGTGTACGTTAGCCTTCTTCCCCTCCTTGGCAGCCATCTCTCTAAGGGACTCCATCACCTTCCTAACGTTGGAGCTCCCAACTACAAGTAAACCCACCCTTTGTGAAAGCCCGGATTTTGCAGGCTGGGTGGTGACGTCAGGATGAGAGACACCATCCGACTCAGGAACGTTGTCCTGAACAGACAGCGCCTCAAACCTGTTCGCAAGACGAACAGGGGAGGCCTCATGATCGGTCCGCCGGAATGTCTTGCGCCTCCTGCCACGCACTGGAGCAACCTCCCACGAAACCACGGGTGGGGTGTCTGCCTCACTGATAGCAGTATCGACTAAAACAGATGTGATATCGGGCGTACCACAGGGTAGTGTTATTGGTCCTTTGCTGTTCCGTATTTACAAAAAAGATTTAGGAGAAAATCTAAGTAGTTTTCTTAGGTTTTTTGCAGATGAAACCGTCATTTTCCGTCCAGTAAATTCACCTGAAGATCAAAACCAACTGTAGAACGATTTGAATAAGATATCAGTATGGTGTAAAAATTGGCAGTTGACTCTAAATAATGAGAAATGTGAAGTCGTCAACATGAGTACGAAAAGAACTCCGTTAAACGTTGTTTACATGATAAATCAATCAAATGTGAAGGCTGTAAACTCCACAAAATACCTAGGAATTACAATTACTTCGGACTTAAATTGGAAAGAATACGTAGATAATGTCGTGGGAAAGGCGAACCAAAGACTGCGTTTTATTTTCAGAACCCTTTGAAAGATGCAACAGAATTACTAAAGAAACTGCATACACTACGCTTGTCCGTCCTTTTGCCGAGTATTGCTGCCCAGTGTGGGATCCTTATCAGGTAGGTTTAACGGAGGACATCGAAACAGTCCAAAGAAGGGCAGCTCGTTTCGTATTGTCACGATACAGGGTAGACAGCGTTACGGAAATGATACAGGATCTGGGATGGGAATCAATACAACAAAGGCGCTTATCGCTGCGGCGTGGGCTACTTACGAAACTACAATCGCCAACATTCTCCTCCGAATGCGAAAATATATTGTTGACGCCCACTTACATAGGTAGAAATGACCATCAGAATAAAATACGAGAAATCAGAGCCCGAACGGAGAGATTCAGGTGTTCATTCTTCCCGCGCGCTATTCGAGAATGGAATGGAAGATAAAATAGTATAACGGTGGTTCGATGAACCCTCTGCCAGGTACTTTAATGTGATTTGCAGAGTATCCCATGTAGATGTAGATGTGGATCAGGGTATGTCGATGTCGCAGGCCGATCGGTAGAGACGGCGGGAGTCTGTTCGGTCCCCACTACCGGCCAACAACAACGACGCCCCTCCATCGCAGCTTCCAACTGTGCAACCGAGGTTAACACAGCTTGAAGCTGGGAGCGAAGTGTCACCAGCTGAGACTGCATCCGCACACAGCAGTCACAGTTCCTATTCATGATTACAATGCTGACAAACAGTCGCGATGCGTTCAAAGGAAGACTACACTGTATGTTAAAACGCGGATTTGAATATAATATGCACGAGAGCACAGTATAAATTTACAAAACGAAACGAGAATGCGCAGATGAAAATCAAAATAATATAATATGTCGCTTCTAATCAGAAAATAAAGACAGACGTCTGTCGCGACGCGATTCACATGGCGGAATAATACACTAACCAAATATTTAACGTGAATATGAATCAAATAATAACGCGAACACACAATAACTTTAATGGACTGAACGGAAAGCGCACTGAAAAGTCTAAATATGTAGCGTCTAGAGAGAAGCCGGTTACACTTGCAACTGAAAATGTGCTGGTGCTGGGTAGGTGTGTACTGGACGGCGTCCACTCGGCGACTTGCTTTGAATAATGTCAAGTATATACAACCTATGGAGAGTAGGAAAATTGTTTTCGTCAGCGTGAGGGTGAGCAGAAGTCGCTCCGAAAGAGGTCACTGCCGGGAGCTGCCAGGGACGAGCGCTGTGAATTATTAAATGGCTGAGTTCCCAGCCCACGGTTCACGGACCATTTGCAACCACGGCAGCTTAGACGCTGGTCTAGAGTCGAAATGGAGACAAAACTTACCGAGGGGGAAGTGTGTTTAACTCGTCAGTCGTCAATATCAGCAAGTGCACAGTGAAATACTTGGTCAGATTTCCTTATACCATAGGCGAAGAAAGCAACCATAGATTTTGTGAGGAAACAATCCCGCATTATTATGGAGTGATCTTGTATCTCTGGTGGTAGAAAACGGATTTGTGGATGGCGACTAAGCATTTCACTCGGAATGCGCTCACACCTGGATTAGGTTTCTGTATGTATGGCTGCTAATCGAATATTTATTCCCAAGTTTGTACCTAAGTCTTTGAAAAACTAAAATAGAATATAAGAAAGTTTTTACAATAATTGTGTCTAGTTCTAATTGGTAAAATTTCAGAATACACTGTAAAATCTATGTATTTCTAATGCACTGTCGTACCGGACATCTGATGCTTCTGTATATCACTCACTGGTTTTGATGATACAAAACTGCAACGGATGAAACGTTAATGCCAGTATATTCCACATGCAGACGTAAATTTCATGAGATTTGGAAACTGCAGATACATAATACACATGTATGCCAAACGTGTATTAGTGGCATCTATTCGTATGTGTTAACAGTTTGTACTCGAATATGTGGTTACTATGCATCTTGGCCTTTAGCTTTACAGCTATAAGGATTGCGAACCGCTGGCGCAGTGAGTCAAGAATAATAGTTTGTATCAAAGTAATACTGAATCACGCTCATGGGCAGTATGTATTTTAATCGAGAGGATATGTAATATGCAAAGATACTTAGGACTCAAAAGTGTTGCAAGAAAATCGTCACTAAGAAGACGTTGTTGCCCTCCATTGCGTTAGAATGTTACTTCAAATCACTGTATGAAAAACTTTGCAACTCGTTTCAGAATGTGATTCTTGAGTTTCTCCCGGCGTATTTGATAATCAAATTATCCACGGGTGTACTGCCGGTCTACAGTTTCCAACGGGCACAATATTTCGGCGATCATACATGTCGCCAGCATCAGGTGAACTGAAGGACTGAGCTCCTGGAAACGTGCCGGCACGGAGATCCGCACGCTACGGCGGCCGCAGGGAACTGGGTTCTAGCCCGGTAGCGGGCCATTTAAATACCCTCGGCCCGCTGAGCGACCCCCCCGCGGGTAAATTGCCGTTCCTTGACGTCTTGGTCAAGAGAATTGCTGATGGCACCCTGGTTCATGGTGTGTATCGCAAGACAAAGCACACTGATCTGTATTTTTATTAAAAATGTTTAAATAATCGTGGAGTATCTTATTAATCGTTGCTAATAACAGTTACTTTTCTTTCATTGCCATTATATTTTACAGTATCCTTCCCTCTCGTAAAATAATTGATAAATCAAATAAGAATAATTTTTCACAATATTTTACAAGCAATGCATTGATTATATTCTGTTTATGAAACAACTCAACTGAGCACAGTGATGCTCATGAAAGCAAATAATTTCCTAAACTAATAGTTATCTCTCAGTTCTTTTCAATTGTACATAGAAATCAGCGCTTTGGTGAGCCACGTAATTCTGGCAAGCACAATTGTTGCCACGTGCTTACCGAAATTCAATTCTGATAGTTCTGTTTTACAGTAATTCACTTAATGTCTGTATGTCCTTGCTTAAGCCGCATAGTTTTGGTTCCGATCCCTCTCATCTATTTTAAATGGACAATCGGTAATTAAATTTTGTGATTAATTAATTTTCCTATTAAACATTTTGCTTACGCGGTGATCTGGCAATCGTGTTATAAATTACTTTTAAAATTTATGAATACCATCTGGTGTTGACTATATTTTGTAAGTATTAACTTCATTTCTAAGTTTTTCCTAGATTTTATCGATCGTTGTTGCTCAAAACCACAAAAAGGGTTTGGTTGTGACTACCATTCTATTAATCAAACTAAATACACGTAGCAGAAGTCGTTTAAGGCTGTTCTCGAGATTGAGTAGCAAATTTACGCAGTTCGCAACGTATAAACATGCTCAACTGCTAGAAGAAATAGAGAATTCTGCAATTGAGTTCTGACTTCAAGGACAGCATAGATCCTAATAATTCAGTAGTTACGATACTTAATACCGAGCAAAGTCGATTTATTTACGTCTTTCCTAGAGACTACCACAGGTGAAAAAGATTCGATTGTCGAAGCTAATCAGCGTCTGGAAAAACACATTATTTCTCCACTACTCCACTGCGAACCAAGTGTTAAATTTGCTCAAAAGAATTTGTAGCTTTCTCCGAACGTGTACATAACAGTTTCAAAATCAGTCAAAGTAGACAGCTGTGACATAAGCGAATCTTCCAATGTCTGGAAGAAATGTTGTATGGCTCTTGATTCATTTTCACTACAGAAAGAATATAAGTTCCTAATTCCAAGTAAAGACAAAGGTAAGAACCATTCCACATAGTGCGACATGCCTTGCTGAACGTTTGGATGTATACTTCTTTTTCCAGTGAAAAAAAAGTTTTTGTGAGTGAGTTTTACACGACACATTAATATTGAACTGCACAGTCACAACATTATCATCAACTTCCAAGCATCCATAATCAGTTCAGTGCACTCACATTTAACAACATGGTCACGCATATGTAGAAGAAAGCTATATTCCCAGTTACAAGTCACGTTTTTGATGCTCCTGACAGTTTTATTTGGATTACGGAAGATTCAAGTTACTCAACACAAAACAGGAGATTTGCATCCAGTGCAAATATTGTCGATTGCATTTGTGTTTGACAAATTTATATAGCAAGGCCCACAAACATGTTTATAGTAGATAAATACAGGTCAATGGAATATGTAAATAAATAAATGGTACATATTTTCCTGTCCTATTCATTATTACACCACTGTCTATAAGGCGGACCGAGATGTATAAGCACAGTTATGAGCATCTGAAATTCGAGTAGCAATTAATCGGCGTGACTTTTGCGAATGTATCTTATCGGAATGTTGTATCACCACGGTTAACATGCGTAGAAGCTAGATAGTCAAGAGTAACGGCGTACCTTTCTGGATTAGGAATAACCGAGGAAACTCAGTCACATAACATAAAGGAGTGTGGAGGGAGTGGTATAAAACCTTGAATATGAAAAATTATAGCGTGAAAATTCTTATTTTGAGTACTTGGTTTACATACCAAAATATTTCATTTATACTTTACTAGCTGAAAACCGGGCGCTACCCGGGTATTTATTTATTCATGCCATTTTCACGTATATATTCATTTGTATAAGTGCTGTAAGTCTGTAAAATGTCTTGGGAATACAATTAGTAGTAAAGAAGTAATAGAATAAAACTTGGTGCGTAGTGGGGCGATTTTCCATGAACGTTACTGTTTACTCCTATCTCATGAACTACGTGTCGGAATGTGATACAATTTAGAAGGTACATTCAACTATATATGTGTATACTGTCTGTAAAATTTAGTGTCGCCACAATTTGTAGTGTTCAAATTGTAAATTGTAACGTCATACCGAGAGCCGTAGTTTTACTCCATAAACAGCGGAAAAGTAGTAAGCGAGAAACTTTTTTCCTTTCATCATTTTACTATGGTTTCCAATTAATAAAGGCTTGAAATTATGTTTAAAGTTTGTTGCAAGTCGCTAAGTACTGTCATTCTCATACAGTGTATTTCTATTGGTTATGACGTAATATCTTTGAACCATGTGCCGCATGTGATTCTTAACCATGCAGCAATTGTTACCTCACGATAAGGAATGTGTGTACCAAATTTGGTTGAAATCGGTCCAGCGGTTTACGAGAAAATGAGCAGCATTGTCGCACATTGTCTTTGTTTATGACGTCATATCTCGTGAAATATATATCGTATGTGATTATTACAATTACGGCGACCGTCTGGCTTGAAGCTTACGTGTACAAAATTTCATGAAGATTGGAACAAACGTGTAGATTTGTATGCAACACGTACAAACATACGTACACTCTGCTTTATATATTAGATAGTTGGGGTATAGTCTAGTAGTAATATTAATCTGGAAACTATTGTAACACCAAACATTGCAATATTATCAGGTGGAAATAAATGCGCAATTGTTGTCAAATCACCTTCCATAATATAATATAGTAACTGGTTTCATAGTACTGTGATACAGATAACGAGAGATTGTTGGTATTGGACTCTCTGGATTGGATTCTGAATAAATTGTTCATACTATGCTTTATTTTTGTAGACTGTCTAACTTGGAAATGTAAATGTAAAAGTAGTTACACATAAATGTCCACATCTCTTTAAAAGACAGGTCCTAAAAGCAAACACAGAAATCCGCGTACCTACTTCAATTACTTTCTCACACTAATAAACATTTACACTTAAGAAAGTTGAATAACAATTATTTTAACATGAAGATGCGAGAAAATCCGACAAAGGCTTGCGAATTAAAACAACACTGAATACGAACGATATTTTTCATGGCGGCCTTCCGTAGCCCCTGACAGCCGACAACCCAACCTACATCCTAGAGTTCATTTACAACTTTCGGGCTCATAAGCCGTGGTCGATTTATAAAACTTTCCCCTAACGTTTCATCTTCGGCTGCGGAAGACATCTTCAGAGGTAGAGTGGCGAACTACGATGAGAACTTGAGGGAGCGCCGTATATATAGGCAATGTAGAGGGCACCATAAGACATCACGTGACGTCGGCTACGACACTATCTCTGGTATTGCCAACATTCTTGGCAGAGAAGAATCGATTGTCATTCCGCTGGTGTAAAGCAGAAGTCCAAATTCTGTCTAATTTCACAGCTTCCTCTTTCCTGTTAAAATTATTGCCATGTTTATATATCTCGATTGATTCTCTATATGTGAGCGCATGATAGTGCGAAGTTTTTGAGATGACACTAGTCTCATTAAATTTAATTTCATGGTTGCCTTCTTGGTATACATGTTACGCTACGGCCGATTTCTCCGTGTGCCCCAGGCGGCAATTCCTTTTATGTTCGACCAGACGAGTATTGACGCTTCTTTTTGTAGTTCCAATGTAGACTGAACCACAGCTGCATGGAATTTTATATACACCCGGTGTATTCAACGGATGTCGTATATCTTTTGCAGATCTTAAATATTCTTTTATCTTCCTTGTAGGCCTGAAAATGGTTTCTACCCCATACTTGTCCAGCTCTTTTCCAATACGGTCTGTAACCTTATTTATGAACGGAAGAAAAACTTTCCCCTTGGGCGGATGTTGTTCCTTGTTGACATTGACTTTCTCTCTGGGACGAAGGGCTCTGTCTATTTCTTTGGTAGAATAGCCGTTCTCCTGGAAGGTGGATCGTAAATGCTCCATCTCATCTTTTAAATAAGTAGGTTCACAAATTGTATGTGCCCTGTCAACAAATGTTTTAACCACACCTTTTTTTTGTCTGGGATGGTGGTTAGAGTCTTTATGCAGGTAACGGTCAGTATGAGTAGCCTTCCTGTAAACCTTGTGGCCCAACGTCCCGTCCATGTGCTTGATTACAGACACATCGAGAAAATTCAGCTGCCCGTTGCTCTCCGTTTCCATCGTAAATTGTATTCTGGGATTGATACCATTGAGATGCGTTAAAAATGTATCTAATTCCTCTGCACCTTGTGTCCATAGCACAAAAGTGTCATCGACATATCGATACCACTTAGCTGGCTTTTTATTAGCAGTCTGCAACGCCTATTTTTCGAATGACTCCATAAATAGATTGGCCACCGCTGGACTCAGTGGACTGCCCATAGCCTCTCCGTCAATCTGTTCATAGAACTCGTTATTGTACTGAATGTAGGTAGTGGTGAGGCAGTTTCTAAACTACATCCTAGAGTTCCGGGCAGCCTACACGTCCAGCGAGCCGCAGGTAAGTACAACAGGAAAACAATATCAGTACGCTTACTCGGTGCCTCTACTTGCAGACGGTCCTGGCGCTCTGCGCACCAGCGTATTCCTATAGGGTGGTTTACATTTAAACTTTCCCTATTTAACACGTTTTAACACCGTACTAGTACCAAACTTGGTAGTAGCATTACTGTCCAGAGTATGGAGTGGGGCAGCAAGGACACCAACAGTAGACGAGAGCACCTTCTTGAATTCCTCCTATCTAAAAACTTGGAGATCCTGAAAGGGGTGATGAACATACATTCAGGAATAGTAGAAGGGAACTTTTGGTTCCATGATGATGGGCAGTTACGTCAAACAATGAAACGTGGTCCTGGAGCCATCCTCATCACACCACATGTATATTAAATTCAAGGTTGAAATTAGCAGCACACCAACTGCTGGGATGGAAACCATGCTGGATATGACCCATTACATCTTTGGGTCAAGATGGAGGCAGCGGCTGGTGCATACAGTCTCAAAAATTGGCAAAAACTGGAACTCTTTGGGATATCCAAAATCACACACTAAAATAGGGAGGGAGGTAAATATAGGAAAGGTTGGGGAAATGCCAGCCGACTATATTATAACCCCATACTGCTTCAACAAGCCATTCAATATAACAATTGGAAATAGGGGGCAGTGGGACAAAATAGTTCGACACCTTACGGGGGATGTTGTCTGGTTCACTGACGGGTCGAAATCAGACCAAGGCGTTGGGGCCGGGGTATACGGGGTGCAGCCAAGACTGGAGGGCGTCATCTCTCTAGGGAAACTGGCCTCAGTATTCCAGGCCGAAATCACTGCCATCAGGGCATGTGTGGAGGAGAATTTGCGTAGGTACTACAAAGATCGTAGCATCTATATCTATTCAGACAGCCAGGCAGCCCTGAGATCACTGACAGCTCCTGCAACAACGTCTAAAATTGTTATAGAATGTCACAAGGTTCTGGTGGAGCTAGGGGAAAGCAATAGAGTAATCCTATTGTGGGTCCCTGGCCACTCGGGGATCAGTGGCAACGAACATGCCGACAGATTAGCCAGAATGGGGGCAGAGACTCCATTTATTGGACCGGAACCTGTCCTGACAATCACCAAAACAATGATCAAATTGGAGCTACTTACATGACTCAGAAGACAGCACGTAGAATATTGGACCAAAGGCTATCAACAAAAACATGGCAAGGTAATGATGCCAAGGCCATGTTTTAAAAGACGCTCTGCAATCCTGGACCTGAACAGGAGAGAGATTAGACTCATGCTTGGATTGCTGACAGGCCATGGGAATTTAAAAAAAAAAACACTTACATACAATGGGGATAACAGAAGAGGACCCTAAATGTAGGATCTGTGATGACGGTGATGAAACTGCATCACATCTAATCTTTGAATGCATTGCATTGAAGAGTAAAAGGCACAGAACATTTGGGACAACTAGACCCGAAGAAATTGTGTCTAATAAAGAAATGGTAGTGGGACTCCTTGGACTGTTCAAGGGCATTGGTTGGCTTTACTAGATATACAGGGAGCTATGCGGCACAATAAACTTAGTTTCGGTGCGGGCAGTGGCGGGTTGGACAAAGACTGTTTTGGCTTCCCTGAGAAAATCAAATCAAATGAAATCAATGGAGTGTATGATTTTCATGCATCACAGCTGCACCATCTAGATCCAACTATGAACACCAGGTGGCGTAAGCAGCCATCGTGATTCACACATAGTCTCACACACTTGATTAGTCGCAGCGCACTTGTTTGAGCCAAAGGAGAAGGACATTACTGGTGCAGCTTTATTATCAAAACGACTGTAATACGGCGGCTGCACTTCGAAAATAGCGCCGGCTGAAAGGACTGGGGAAGGGTCCTCTTTCACTCCACCTGCTGTGCGGAGCACGATGAAGAAGTTAGGATCAACTGAAGAACAGGCCGTCGCTCCGAGAAGAGGCCAACGACCGTTTGTAACACAGATGGTTGATGAAATCGCTGTTGTTGTGGCAGAAAACGCTTTATGCAATTTCAGTTCGTCAGACAATGTGTGTCTTCATTGCGACAGTTGAACATCTCGTGGCCCATTTAAAAGCTGTGTGTGTGTGTGTGTTGTTTAATGTTGAACCTATCGTTAAATCAGACAACAAATTGTTCATTAACACAGTAATTTGGTTTCTATTATGGCCCTGATATTGATGTATATATTTTTACATAAGAAACAGTGCATTAAACTGATTATGTGCGCAACGGATCTTTTAACAAACAACTGTGGCAAGTCACCATATGAAACAGACACTGACTATACTCAAAAAATTTGATTGCGAGAAAGATATTAAAAAACCACAAACCACTTTCTTAATGTCTGACTGCGAGAATTTTATGCAGATCAGTACCTGATTATCAAAATTCAGTATCATAATCAATTAACTGCAGCGTTGCATAACAATCATTTACTATGGCACAAATAACGAAATCTGTTCAACAAGATTATCAAAATCAATACTGCACTTTAAATCCACAAATAACAAATTATCAAATAAAGGAAGTGGGTTAATCTTCTAACTACGTAAATGAAACAGGTAAGAAAGTTCATCTTTGTTACTTATTATTAATAATCACCGTTACATTACCTACATAGCACAACTTTTTTCTAATGACATGAAATGCAATTACCTTCATTCCAGCGGTGTTACAACGTTTTCATAGTAATAAAAAAAATACAATATAAATATTCTAAATAAAATCAAATCAACTTGCTGGCACAGCAGCCTCTGCTTTATATCGGAGCCATACAAACAACTCAACTGCTCTCTAATCCAGCTAAACCACAAGTGCTACTCTCTCTCTGCGCGAGTTACAATGCTATGCAATACATGATGTTTGCCAAAGATGAAACTTCACAGAGTTAATTACACATATCGATACACACAGTAGAAGCGATATTATACATTTTCTTGCAAGCAAGTTACTCGACACAAAACAGGATGCGCAATATTAGACATTTTCTTATAATTTTTTTTATGGACACGTTTCACATTGTCCGAAAGATACTGAGAACCATTCTTAATTTGTATCCTTAGGAGATTTATATGGTACAGCAACTCGCAATACAGTACGCAAAACTACGTATTGACGCCTCTCTTTACTTCTCACAAGAAATTAAGGTGGCCAAGGCTGATCCTGGACAATCCTATATACAGTCGAAACTCAATTTTCTCTAATTGGTGAGCACACAGAAATGCATGGTGTGGAGATCTTTACCTACAATCACTATGTACATTCACACTTGCGCAGCGTATCAAGAGCTAGATGTGCTTCGTTCTGCTGTGCAGAATGCAGTCCAGCGATTTCTTCTGGATGGGCAACATATTAAGCCCATTTTGTGTCAGTAATGGTACAGGTATGTAATGGTATGATGTACGATAGCAGCTAATTTAAATTGTTTTAATTGAATTGATTCTGCATTATTTCACTTCCCCCTGTCCCGGACATGAATGCTCCCTAGTTTGGTAGTCATACGGTAATTACTTTGCTTATTATAACATGTTAAATAGCGAAAGTTTAGTTACAAACAACCGGTTTTTTTAAAGTATCTAGCGGTTCACTCAGGGATTCGTAAGCACCCAACAAGTGTCCACAGAACATATGTGGCGAAAACACATTCTGTTTTATGTGAAATATGATCAATATCGATCATTTTACTCCACTCAACATTACTTACTTACTGTACGCGGTCAGGCGCGATATAACCAAGGCTCTCCAGTCACTGCGATTCTTTGCTGTCTGTTCCAGTTCTTCCAGGCTTTAAGTTTATGCAGGTCTTCTCTTATCCCATCAATCTATCTCTTCCTCGGTCGTCCCAGATTACTAGATTTTTTTCCTATTGGTATCATCTGCATGGCCATCCTAGGCCATCGCTCCTCATTCATACGAACCACATGTTCTGCCCACTCCAATCGTCTGCTTCTCAAGAAACCCAGTGTTGTTCTAATTATATATTGTGCCTTCTCCTCCAGTCTCCTGTTATGTTGGCTTGAACCGGTCCAAATATTTTTCTTAGGCCTCTTAGAGGCTGCCAGGACCAGATCTTTAGCCTACGGCAGGTAATGGAAAATGCTGTGAGTGAAACAGGGAAATGTATCTATGTTTCATAGATCTGGAAAAGGCTTATGACCGTGTTCCTAGGAGGAAGCTACTGTCAGTTCTTCAAGATTATGGTATAGGAGGCAAATTTTTGCAGGCAATTAAAAGGCTTTACGTAGAATGTCAGGCAGCAGTTAGAGTAGATGGCAAATTAAGCTCATGGTTCAGGGAAGTTTCAGGGGTAAGACAAGGCTGTAACCTGTCACCATTGTTGTTCATACTATACTATTCATGGATCATATGTTGAAAACAGTAGACTGGCAGGGCGGGATTAAAATAGGTGAAAACAAAATAAGCAGTCTTTCATATGCGGATGACTTAGTTGTAATGGCAAATTCGATTGAAAGGTTGCAAACTAATATTTCAGAGCTGGATCAGAGGTGCAAGGATTATGATATGAAGATCAGCATCTTCAAAACGAAAGTAATGTATGTGGGAAAGAGATTCAAACAGATTGAGTGCCAGATAGGAGGAACAAAGAACAGGTAGACAGTTTCAAGTACCTGGGATGTATTTTCTCACAGGATGGCAAAATACGAAAGAACTGGAATCGAGGTGCAGCAAAGCTAATACAGTGAGTGATCAGCTAAGATCTACTCTCTTTTGCAAGAAGGAAGTAGGTACGAAGACTAAGAAGCAGTGCACCGCTCTATCTTTCGACCAACTTTGTTGTATGGGGGTGAAAGTTGGTTGGATACAAGTTACCTTATTCATAAGGTAGAGGCTACAGATATGAAAGTAGCAAGAATGATAGCAGGTACTAATAGATGGGAACAATGGCAGGAGGGTGTCCATAATGAGGAAATCAAAGAAAAACTGGGAATGAACACCATAGATGAAGCAGTTAGAGCGAACAGACTGAGATGGTGGGGTCATGTTACACGCATGGGAGAAGCAAGGTTACCTAAGAGACTCATGGGCTCGGCAGCGGAGGGTAAGAGGAGTCGAGGTAGACCAAGAAGAAAGTACTTAGATTCGGTGCAGAATGATTTTGAAGTAAAAGGCATAACATCAGGCGAGGCATCAATGTTAGCATTGAATAGGGGATCATAGAGGAATTTTATTAGAGGTTCTTTGCTCCACACTGAAAGCTGAAAGGCATAATCAGTCTCTAATGATGATGATGATGATCTCCTTTCCAAAACTGTGAGCCTGTTTAATTCATGTTCCTAGTGATTCAGCATTGACACTCACATAGAAAGACAGGAAGAATGAATGTTTCATACAGCCTTAATTTGAGGGCTCTTGATATGCTCCGCGAAGTTAAAATGTTGTTTAGTGAGTGCAAGCATCTACTACCCGATTGAATTGTTGCCTTTATATCTATTTCAGACGATACATTTTCTTAAATATATAGTATTTAAATTGTTTTACTCTTTTGTAGATGTTGTTCTCGACTGTCAATTCCTGGATTTCTCGGTGCTGTGCTCTTGGTTTTGTAGGGTTCACTTTCAGTCCAAATTTGCTTGCTGTACATTCATTAGCATCTTAAAATTTTCTTTTGTGTGTGTGATTAAGACTATATCATCTGCGTGTGCTAGAAGGGTGTTGTTGGGATACGCTACTTGGATACCGAGATGTTTGAAACTATCCATTTACTAAAAATGTCCGGACTATTATGCCGTGGTATTACGGATTTATTATGTAAACCCAACGTTTCGCCCCTAACTGCGGAGGAAATTTTCAAGGGGGATCGTGGCACTTTTGTGTGTCCGATGCACACCCTGGATCGCTACTGACTGAAACCAAACTCCGTTTACGAGGGCTCTCGCACAGAGGTGTGACCGATGCGGTCGGTGACGTCCTTAATAAAACGCAGGAAGACTTTGTATTTCGGAGGAACCTTTTCATCTTTTTCAATTCTACTTGTCGGTCTCAACGCTCTCCTTATATCTGTGGACGAATAACCATTCTTAAGTAAAGCATTACTCAGGTGTTCCAATTCCGCATCGAGTCTTTACGGTTCGCAGATCCTTTCCGCCAACGTGAAATCAAAAGTCTTCCTGTCTTTTATTAAGGACGTCACCGACCGCATCGGTAAAATTTTGAAGAAACGCAATGTTGCCGTTATCTACAAACCTACTAGGAAGATACAGGATCATCTAAAATCAGCAAAGGATGCTCGAAAACCGCTGGAAAAAGTAGGAATTTATAGGATTCCGTGTAGCTGTAAATCTGTATACATGGGTACCACAAAAAGAGCAGTCAAAAACCGCCTAGAAGAGGACAAGGAGAACTGTAGAAGAGAAGAGATTGACAGATCAGCTGTTGCTGAACATTTTTTTAAACCGGGGACCACCTTACTCAATTTGATAAGACTCAGGTTTTAGTAGCCACAAATGGATACCACGAAAGACTGTACAGAGAGAGGCTATGGACATTGTAAAAACCACACAATTTCAGTAGGATGGAGGAGAGCGTGAAACTAAATGACATCTGGATCCCGGATTTGAAGACGATATTAACAACGGACGACGGCAATCGGAAACGAAGAATTGCGCGCGCAGATACAAAACATTTGACGTCACACCTCTGCGTGCGAGCCCTCGTAAACGGAGTTTGGTTTCAGTCAGTAGCAAGCCAGAGTGTGCATCAGACAAACCAAAGTGCCACGATCCCCCTTGAAAATTTCCTCCGCATTTGGGGACGAAACGTTGGGTTTCAGTAATAAATCCATAAGACCACGGCATAATAGCCCCGAAATTTTTAGTAATATTGACCTTTCCGGCCGTGAAAGTTTACATCTTACAATGAAACTATATATTTCTCGTATGCTCTTCTTCAGACGTAGGGTAATCAATAGTAAAGCATAACTTCCTAAGCAGTTGTCTGAAAGTTCAATAGCAATGTTTACTCCCACAGGTTGAGATTGACGTCTAGTCACTACCAGCAGAAGTTTTTATCGGGTACGGAAGAAATCGTCATTCAGATGCCCAGAATCACGTCTCCAGCCCTCATCCGCTAAGTTATTTTTCCGACCACATTTAGGACATCTTGTAATGGATACCTGTGTCGTGTAATAGCTACCTATGTCACAACTGCTGATAAACACTTTGAACAGTCCGCCGTGAAACATCAAGACATTCAGAAGTTTCACACATCAACTGGTTTGGGCGTGATCAATGTCCGTTTGAAACACAAATGTCTTACTTATCGCTCACATAATGACTGTGAGCGGCTGAGCACATGACTCGATCGCTGCGTCGCCTATAAATGCTAAACGATTCATCCGTGTGTGTGTGTGTGTGTGTGTGTGTGTGTGTGTGTGTGTGTGTGGACTTGGGTGAATCTTTTGGATGCCGCACACTTGCCACGCCGGACTTTTGCCACGCCGGACACTTGCCACACCTGACCCGTCACCAGGTAGTCGGATTAGCGCTCCCTCAGGAAAGGGACGTCCTTCCCCGTACTGCTGCTGTTTGCTTCCAAACCTCCGTCTCCGATTTTACTTGATACAGTCCTTATGGAAGAGATCTTTTTCTTCGACACCTCGCCGAAGTATACAACTTCTTTCCAATATCCCGAAATCTAAATATTTATAACAATTGGAAAACTAAAGCAATACCGTCGTATATATCGGTGAATAATTATTTCTTCCAACCACAAATATGGATCCATTCTCCCTCCATCTGTACGGTAGCTTTCTTGCACGCTTACTGATTGCGACAGACACATTCCATCGCTATGGAAGAAACACGGAAGGAACGATATGAAGATAATTCGAATGTTCGCTGGTCATTCAAGTTGATCACTGTATTTGTATACATATTAATTGCTACAACTGCATTAAAAAAAGCAAAGAAGAACGAACACTTTGTAACTTTACTCTCTTGCGGCGAAACATTAGTTAAAAAAGTGTATTGAGGGAATGTTCAAAACAATGACAAAAATACATTTACAAAATAGAGATAAGAGCGTCTATATTTGACAGGTCACCTAATGTCGACGTACAATTTTAAAATATTGGAAATAAGGAAATGAAGGAATATAGAATGTTATGGTTGTAACGTAGACTGGTGTTCTACATTGTTTAGCTTTGGTATCTACTGAGTCGGAGAGAAAGTACCCTAGTTTTTAAGGGAAAAGCCATAATTCCTACGATCTCCACTATAAAAGAAACAAAAAGCACAAAAGGATATCGTGATGTAATTTGTGTACTAACTCACAAGCGAAACTCAAGTCGATAGTTCCTGTGAGTTAGTATGAGCAGATGTACTCGATAATCGGAATACATTAATAACTGACTCCTTTTACCGACCCCCACACTCTCATGATGCAGCCGCCGAATAGTTCATAAAAAACTTGACTCATTACAAATAGGTACGCTACTCATATAACTATAGTTGGCAGTGACTTAAATCTGCCATCCGTATGTTGACAGAACTACACCTTCAGATAGGGTGGCAGATACATCTCCCAAAATTGTTTTAAAGGCATTTTTATTATTTTGAACAATTAGTTCACAAGCCTATTCAAATTGTAAATGGTTTCGAAAACACACTTGAGCTCTTAGTCACAAATACTCATGAGATCACGACGGATACAGGCATAAGTAAACACAAAGTTGTAGCAAGCTCAACTCCGTAACAAAGATTTATACCAAAACTAAACGCTAAGTATATTTATTAAAAAAACTGAAAAAAGATAAATATTCGCTTGACATCTTGCTGGGAGACAGTCTCCAGTTTTTCTAAATTAATCATGTAAGTGAAGACCATATGTGGCTTACATTCAAAGAAATAGTATCAACAGCACTGGAGAAATTCCTAGCAAATAAATTAATCGGAGACTAACCGGTCCCCCGTGGTACACAAAATAGAACAGAGAGCTTTTGCAGAAAATTTAGACGAATGCAAAATCCCCAAATTTGCCCAAGTTTTACTGAAATTCTTAATTTTGCGCGGTATTCAATGCGACATTCATTTAATAGTTTTCACAACGAAAGTCTTTGCAGAAATGTGGCGGAAAATCCAAAGAGATCCTGTCCTATGTTATCTACACCTGCGGAAAGACTAAGTGAATGCCTTTATTGCACGATAGCGACGGTAATATGACAGTGCCACTCAAGCGGAGTTATTAAATGCAGTTTTCCGAAATTCTGTCACTAAAGAAAACGAAGTAAATATTCCACAATTCGAAATATGTAAGAACTGCTGCAAACATAATATATAAATAGATACCCTTGGTGATGCAAAGCAAATAATTCCATCAAATAAGTGAAGTTGCAGACGAAATGATCAAATATATTTTCAAAGAGTTTCTAATGGATAAGAAAAAAACGTCTAATAGCATTAGAAGGAAGTGTGTGGGGTAAAAATCGTAGAGGGAGACAGAGGGACGAATTCAGTAAGCAGATTCAAAAGGACGTAGGTTGCCGAACGTATTGTCAGATGAAGAGACTTGCAGAGGACAGGGTACCGTAGAGAGCTACATCAAACCAATCTGCGGACTGAAGACCACAACAACAACATTTGTTTATGATATTCTTTTGTAACAATTAGTTTTGGACAGTAAGCTCCTTGACTTGTTTCAACAACTTTTACTGACCTGATTAAAGTTAATCAATAACATGGTGAGAAACATTAATTTTTAAGGACTACAGCTAAATGTAGTACTTGAGATCTACATCTACTGTAAATTTATTTCTATCCTTGTCTAAGTTTGGAGATATGGCAATTATTTCAACTTATCAACCTTAGGAGCAGATCTGTTTTAGAGTGTCTCTTTTGGGTGCAATTCAGAAGTTCAGATTCTTTATAAAGCCTAAAGTGTACCTTATCAGTATAACCAAAATGAGATTTTTAAAAGCAAGTTGTGGCTCTGACGTTACAGGAAACAATCTTAGAACTCACAATCTTTGACGGTATGACATAATATTAGAAAAAATTCTCTTAACATGTAAACTATGGGAGCTTTTACTTAAGTAGGAAATTACAAATTGAAAAGTGGTAGATGTAACTATGAATTCAGGTTGCCGAAGGATTATTTGAGTGATGTTTAATGTATTTGCTTCTTTGAGTTAAATTTCACTGCCACGATAATGAACCGAACTGGGACCAGCTAGTTTCATCACTAAGTTATTTAAGGATACTGAGGTCTGATACACTCTCATTTTTACAACTAATAAAGGTCGCATCTTTAGGTGGTCCTCACAGATGTTCTCAACGTCCAATACGTCCCCGTTTTTCGAAAACAGCTTTCCCTTGCAATGATTCTATTTTCGGAGTAAGCACATCTACACCTTATTATCGCGTAACCATTGTAATGGGCAAAACGCCTGCCCTTGGCCATTATAATAACTTCCATACTGACGGTCACACTATGAAATACGGAAGCGACCAGTGTGCTGATGTCCAAACGGGCGGAGGGAGGGAGGGGAGGAGGAGGAGCAGAAAGGGGCATCCGACCCTTCGGAGCAGGTAAAAGTGTAGCAAATGTCCGGCGTGGCAAGTGTCCGGCGTGGCAAGTGTCCGGCGTGACAAGTGTCCGGACACCAAACATTTTGACCAGTAAGAGTTCATAACAATGGACATGCGTGGTATCAGTGGATATAAATGGGTTGTTTACATGAATCTTAAAGCGAAAAAGTAGCCACAACAATGTATGAACATGTCTCTATCCCTATTTGACGGAATGAGTATGCCAACATAACTCTTTGGACTAAATAGTTTTTTTTTTTGCCAAGTTAGAATATACCATTCATAAGAGCGCGCTTTGCGTATCTGCCTTTTCTCAATCTTGAAGACTGGAGATACAAAGTTGCTGTATTCATTATGTGTTGAGCTCTTTGTGTCCACTCGCCGACTTCGTGAAATTATATAAGCGAATTGAACTATGAGAAAAAATCCACTAACTCTTTAATTCTGGCTTTGATCATTACATGATAATTTTCCTGTTAAAATATGAGCATTTTAATTCTTATGAAATAAGAGAATCAGTGAAATCTAATTTAAATAACCTGATCCGGACAGTTTCGGTTTCAACAAAGAATGAGCCATATTTTCATAATCGTCGATAGAAAGACATAGAGTTAAAATTGTACTGTATGTGGTACATTACAATACTATTTTCTTTAAGCGACCTATAACTTGCATATCTCGTGTGATTACCGTGCCTGGGATCAGAATTAATTATCCAGAATGAAACTTTCACTCTGCAGCCGAGTGTGCGCTTATATGAAACTTCCTGGCAGATTAAAATTGTGTGGCGGAACCGGAACTCGAACCTGGGACCTTTGCCTTTCGCGGGCAAGCGCACTACCGACTGTGCTATCCCGACACGACTCACGATGCCGCCTCACAACTTTACTTGGCGGTACTGGCGGAGGTAACATTGTGAGGCGGCATCGTGAGTCGTGTAGGGATAGCACAGTCTGTAGTGCGCTTGCCCGCGAAAGGCAAAGGTCCCAGGTTCGAGTCCCGATTCCGCCACACAATTTTAATCTGCCAGGAAGTTTCAGAATTAATTATATTTACACCCAAAATCACAATTATTAAAGAAACATTACTCCAAATAGGACAACAACTGGTAATTTGATACATTGTTTGGAGTTAATGCACACGAACATTACACGACGTAATAGATTAGTTAGCGTAAATATTATGGCTGTTCACGATGGCGTGATACAAGTAAGTGAATACCGTCATTAGCAAGTTCATGAACGGATTTTGAACTTTATAAATCGCACAAATGTCACTAAAAACGAAGTAAAAAGATTGGGGTTGGATGGGTATGATTTTCATAAGACTCCTCCCATCATTTACTTTCTACAAATTAGAAAAAAACGACAGATTACCGAAATCGCATTACATGTACAAACATAATATATTACCGTAGTTTATTTCCCTCATTTTCTAGTATTCTTTCATTAATTCAGCTTGAGATATAGTTCATGCCTTTAATAACTCTTCCCTTCCGTTGTAATGCCCTATTTATACATCAAACTGCAGCTGAGGCTTTAAAACGCGTCCTCCAGTAATTAAAAAATAAACAGTTGCAAACTCTCAACTGCATATTATCAATTAATTATTCCGTAGCTCGTTGTTATTCAAGTTTCTTTCGAATCACACCAGGAGTACCAGTTTCTCTAATGGAATGGTAAATAAAATGTTCAAATGTATGTAAATCAAAGGGACTTAACTACGTTGGTCATTAATCCCTAGGCTTACAAACTAGTTAAACTAAGTTAAAGTAACTTATGCTAACGACAACACAAACACCCATTACCGAGGGAGAACTCGAATCCTCGACGGCGAAAGGCCGCCCGCACCGCAGCAATGCGCTTTTAGTGCGCACGGCTATTCTGTCGCGGCAATGGGATGATACTTAGGCTGCGCACATCGCAGAGAAGACTTCCGGATTTCACTTCTGTAGCAGGCGTGCCCACTTTCTTAAGCACATGTCCGTATCTGTTAGGAGGCGTTAGTGCCTTTTGGCGTGTGTCGACCGCGATGGAAATGGCGCGAGTGTTTGCTCATTGAGAACTGTCAGCAGCAATGCAACTGCAGTGATAGCCAAGAGTTCCTTGAATATTTTTCAGTATATTAATGTTGATTACTTTAGAGGATGATCACTGGGATCTATACTCAGTTGCCATATTTGTATGTTTCTTGCATACCAATCCCGTCACATAGTGTTTAGATCAGACATTATCTCCCAAAATCTTAGCGAGTATGTATAAAGAGATTACATAACACAATTTAAGTATTTTTGTGAAAGATACCAACTTCAGGTTGAAAAAATCTGTGTCGCTGACTGACTTTCATAACAAGTAACTCATTGACAAACGTTTTGTGCGTTTTGTAGCGCATCATATTCTAAAGATGGCTGTTACTAAAACACCCAACGATTCGGTCAAAGTTACAGCATGCTGTTGTAAACAGTACAAACTAATATAAAATAAATGAAATAAATCGTAATTTGCGATGTTACGGCTTCACTGTATTAGGTTTAAATGAAATACCAAACTGTGGCGAATGAAAAATTGTGGCCGGCCGGGATTCGAACCCGGGGTCTCCTGCTTACTAGGCAGTCGCGTTGACCACTCCGCCACCGAGGACACAGTGATCAGCACGACTGCAGAGGACTCTTCCATGCACGTCTCCCGCCACACACAAATCTCCATTCGCCACGCTGTCTCTTTCCTATACCACAGCGGGGGTGTGTGGCCGGAGACGTGCAGGGAAGAGTCCTCTGCAGTCAGGCTGGTCACTGTGTCCTCGGTGGCGGAGTGGTCAACGCGTCTGCCTAGTAAGCAGGCGATCCCGGGTTCGAATCCCGGCCGGGCGCAAATTTTCATTTGCCACAGTTTGGTATTTCATCTAAACCTAATAGAGTGAAACCATAACATCGCAAATTGCGATTTATTTCATTCATTTGAACGCTGTAATTCGGCAAAAATATATATACTTGTAATATAAAATAATTACAATCTTTCTCTTCGGTTCCAACTCCATACCGACTTTCAATGTGACGATTTTCGCTGAATTCCCAGGGACTCCGATTAATTTTACGCCATGTACTGGTAACGTGAAATTCAAAGGCAAGAGACGTATCTCGAAACATGTCTCTGTCGAGATAAGAGATCAGACATGGATACAAAATGTAGCATAGTTAACGGCCGTAAAACATAATATTTAACAAATAGGAAGCTACTTCATGTATAGTTTGGTATAAGCTGTCGCTTTAAACTTATTCCAATGAGAAAATTCTGCCTTCCGTTTATTCTAGTTAAATAAGTTTAGTATGACTCGTGTTACATTATCCTGTTTGCTGATTTTCGGCATATCTTTCGATGATTTCTCTGATGGGCATTTCTGATTGAGGTACGTGTCGAGCACTGTGCGTTGTTAACACTTGTAGTCCCATACGTATTGTATGGTATATTAGGATGTCTTGTGTTATGGGATGATGCACCCCGACCGAGGTTTTTCGCTAATTTATTCATTTTCTTCTCCTGCCTACCAAAAATTGCTTGTTGTTGAGCAGACGATGCACCTTTATTCTACCAGTCACAGAATGTAGTAGTTTACATGTACTTCTCAGTTCAATGCACCACTTTCGGTTATCTCAGAAATATCATTCTTCGAACGTTTCTACTTTTGTCTTCAATATTTCCTTCCATTGCCAATTGTAAGAAAATATGTATTCGGTAAGATATGTCTTGGAGGAGAATTTGCGCAGGTGCTACAAAGATCGTAGCATCTATATCTATTCAGACAGCCAGGCAGCCCTGAGATCACTGGCAGCTCCTGCAACAAGATCTAAAATTATTGCAGAATGTCACAGGTTTCTGGTGGAGCTAGGGGAAAGCAATAGAGTAAACCTATTGTGGGTCCCTGGCCACTCGGGCATCACTGGCAACGAACATGCCGACAGATTAGCCAGGATAGGGGCAGAGACTCCATTTATTGGAGCGGAACCAGTCGTGACAATCGCCAAGGCAATGATCAAATTGGAGCTGCGTAACTGGCTCAGAAGACAGCACTTAGAATATTGGACCAAAGTCTATCAACAAAAACGTGGCAAGGTAATGATGCCAATGCCATGTTTTAAATGAAGCTCTGCAATCCTGGGCCTGAACAGGAAAGAGATTAGACTCATGGTTGGATTGCTGACAGGCCATGGGAATTTCAAGAAACACCTACATACAATGGGAATAACTGAAGAGGACCCTAAATGTAGGATCTGTGATGACGGTGATGAAACTGCATCACATCTAATCTTCGAATGCATTGCATTGGAGAGTAAAAGGCACAGAACATTTTGGACAACCAGACCCGAACAAATTGTGTCTAATAAAGAACTGGTAAAGGGACTCCTTGGACTGTTCAAGGGCATTGGTTGGCTTTACTAGATATACAGGGAGCGATACCGCACAATAAACTTAGTTTCGGTGCGGGCAGTGGCGAGTTGGACCAAGCCTGTTTTGGCTCCCCTGAAAAAATCAAATCAAATCAAGATATGTCTTAAGAATGCAGGTTTTCTTCTTTCAAACGTATTCCACACTTCTCTTGGTTCCTGTATTCTTCACAATACTCGGTGTTATAAATTTTCTATGCAGCATTTAAGTAACGTGAAGTATCCAGCTTTTCCATGACTGCTTACTTCATCCGTTCTTTTTCGTGTACCTTAGTGGAGGCCTATTTCAGTATCTACTAATTAAATCCGATTACATAAAGTTAAAGAGATGTTCACGGATATTAGTAAATTAATTTCATGATTTACGAATAATAGTTTCGTGTTTGAATCTGATAGGCAACAATTAATTCAGAATTCTTGACTAATATCCACCAATAAGAATGGAAGATCATGTAATGGGATTAACGTAGTAGGTACTGATACAGGCTTCCACTGTAGAATAAAACTTTCACTCGTCAGTGGAGTGTGCGCAGATATGAAACTTCCTGGCAGATTAAAATTGTGTGCCGTAACCGGGACTCGAACCTGGGACCTTTGCCTTCCGCGGGAAAGCGCTAGGAGTGCTAGTCTTGCAAGTTTCGCAGGAGAACTTCTGTGAAGTTTGGAAAGTAGGAGGCGATGTACTGGCGGAAGTAAAGTTGTGAGGCGGCATCGTGAGTCGTGTCGGGATAGCACAGTCGGTAGTGCGCTTGCCCGCGAAAGGCAAAGGTCCCAGGTTCGAGCCCCGGTTCCGGCACACAATTTTAATCTGCCAGGAAGTTTCAGGCTTCCACTGTGATAACGATGAAGAAGGCACGATGAAGTAAGCACTCATACAAAGATTATAGTTCAATTTTTTATGTAGAATTTTAAGAAAATGAACTTTAGCATTTTCAGGATCGCTCAGGCTTAATTACTGAATGTCGGTATCTTGTAGTGAAGCTCCATGAATATTTTTCTCTCCCCAACTACACTGTACCTCTATTGACGAGATCGGATTTGAAAAGTTGAATGAGGGGTACATTTCACTGGCAGAAGAACAGGAAGACCTAATTTGCCGATAAGTAACAGATAAGTGCGAGAATGAAGTTCACAAATAATTTATTTTATTTTATTTTACTTTCTTTATTTGGCGTCATTACCTCAAGTTACAGCTATTAGAGGGCTATTTAAATAAATGAATGCTATATATATAAATCAAATGGACTGGTTCGAATACCGGATGCCGCATCATATTTATTGAGATTTTCTCGTGCAGGGTGTATCGAGGACATATATAGTCATCTGGATTGAAAATGGTATTATAAATAAGATGACAACAGCAAGCCATTGAGTATATTGTAAGGTAAATATGTCTTCTTTAAAATCTTCTGAATTGTTAAATGTGTATTATTACCATATATATATATATATGTGTGTGTGTATTATGAGATTATGCAAGAGAGAGAGAAAGGATAGAGATTTCTGTCATTTACAATATGAACATGTGAAAGGAGTTTGAATGGAATTTTAGCTATTAATAATATTTAAAAAATAAAAATTCCGTTCTTCTGACCTATATATAACTTGAAATTGTATACGTACAATGGAAAATGCTAGGCGTAAGGGAGCTACTAGTTCTGTAATGCTTGCATCTTTACTGTTAACTAGCGTATTATATGTAAGGAAATTGGATTAACACATTAATCTCCTTCCCCTTCCTCTCTTCACCTCTCTCCTACTTTCCCCTCCCTTTGTCTCTCCTCTTCCCATTATCTTTAAGAGGATAGGGGAAATCTTAATTGTAATGGGGGTTGGAATTTCGTATTAGGTAAAGAAAGGAAATGAAGGGAAGGAAAAAATAGGTGAATATGGACGGGGGAAAATGAATGAACGAAAGAGCCGTTAGACGTTTGCTTGGAAAATAATTTAAACATACATATCAGTTGGTTTAATAATTATGAAAGACTGTTATTGACGTGGAAGAGACCGGGAGACCGGTAACAAATAAATTTCGGAACGAGATTAGAAAATATAAGACATATCCAGCGACAGATATGGGCCCTGACAATCAAATGTTCAAATGTTTGTTAAGCTTAAGGCACTTAACTACGGGGTCATCAGTCCCTAAACTTACAAACTACTTATGAACTACCTACAACTAAGGACGGCAGAAATATCCATGCCCGAGAGGGGATTCGAACCCCCGACCGCAGTGGCCGTGCAGACCGTGACTGAAGCGCCTCAGTCCCCTCGGCCACCGCGGCCGGCGCCCTGACAATGTCTTACTGGTTATGAACTGTAGATTGAAACTCAATAAACTGCAGAAAGGTAGAAAAATGACATGCGACCTGGATAAGTTATTGAAAGTTTATGAGTTAGCTTAAGGAAACAATTGAAAGAAACAGTAGAAGATGAATGGGTACCTTTGAGAGAGGAATTAGTGAAGGTAGCAGAGGACAAAATGTGCAGAGAGGCAATACCTACAAACTACTGGAAATACTGCATTTAAATGATGATAGAAGAAGATATAAAAATTAAATTAAGCAGGCAAAATGGAGTACATACGACTAAGGAATGAGATTGCCAGGAAATGCAAACGGAATAAACAGCAGTCGTTAGAGACCAAATGCAAATCTATGGAAGAATTTATAACTAGGGGAAAATTAGATACCCTATACAGGAAAATAAAAGAGACATTTGGAGACAAGAAAAGCAGATGTATGAATGAAATGAAACGGTTGTAATCGTATGGGACTAAACTACAAAGATCAGTCCTTAGTCTTACAAACTACTTAAACTAAGTTAAACTAACCTAAGGACAACACACACACACACACACACATACATCCAAGCCCGAGGGAGGATTCGAACCCCAGACGCGGGAGGACACGCGATACGTAACGTGGCGTTCCAGACCGCTCGGCTACTCCCGCGCTCGCTGTTAATGTTTGTATAGTCTATGGGACTTAACTACGGGGTTATCAGTCCCTAAACTTACAAACTACCTATGAACTAACTAAGACTAAGGACGGCACAAATATCCATGCCCGATGGGGGATTAGAACCCCCGACCGTAGTGGCCGTGCAGACCGTGACTGAAGCGCCTCAGTCCCCTCGGCCACCGCGGCCGGCCGCGCTCGCTGTATGAATATCAAGAAGTCAGATTGGAAAGCTGTTCTGAGCAAAATCGGAAAGGCTAAAAGGTGGAAGGACTATACAGCAGGGTTCTAGTAAGAAAAGGAACCTAGAAAAATGTATTGTATGAAGTATATGAGATATTATACTATTTCACCTGTTGTGCAAGATGAATGAGAAAGGCGAAATACAGACTTCAGGAAAAATGTAGTAATCCCCATTCCAAAGAAAGCAGACGCAGAAAGGTGTGAAAATTACAGAAGCATCAGCTTAATAAATCATTTGCAAAATATTAACACGAATAATTGAAGGGCTCGGGGCAAAACAGTGCTATACCACATTTTCCCTTAAACTGAGTTGGTACTTCTCTCTTTTTGTCCCTAGGTGCAGCACTATCCAATAGCTCTGTTAGTTTCTCAAATTAGGATACAGAAAGCGGCTCAGGTACTGTAACTTCTTATTGCCTCAAAGAGATCACACAGAATATTTTCAGCAAGAGTAACCAAGGCCACGGAGTTTTACAAGATGTCGCGTGGTTGTAGCAGCGGAATGACAGCAGTACGGAAAACACGTTATATTTCAGAAACATCGAGTGATTCAGAAGCTGTTCTCGCAGATTCGGAAGATGAATATGTACCACACACATCTAAAGAAGAATCCTCTGAGAAAGAGTCATCTGGAGTACGTATTACATTTTATTTGATTCTGTGGTATAGCACTGCATTGCTAAAATATTTGTCCAATTTATGCTGCATTGTGTGCTACAACCAAAATAATTTACCTGACCTTCATTGAACGTGTAGGTAATGTATTTAGTGTATTATGAGGTGCATGTTTGTATATTAAGCTTATACAGCATACTAGATTAAACAAAGAGTAACACTTGGGTAAATACGATAGCTCTGCAGTAGGCATAGCAGTATACTGGCGAAATACTATGCAACAATAATAATAACCATATGGATATTGTTGGCAGTCTGTTTTACATACTAAGTAAATTTACACAGTATCGTTGTGATATAATATAAAATTTACAACTGTGCTTCTTTACCATTTAACCTATAATTTTTTGTATTGCTTTTTATATAAATAATAACATTGGGGACGTTTATTTTCAGAAAAAAGGAGGACACTACCATAAGACCAACTATCATAACACCTAATAGGATGAAGGAAGCTCGTTAGAGAAGCAGAAATCCAAGTACTACGTAAAAAATGAAGAGGCAGGTAAGAAGAAACACAGTTTCTCCCTACGTCAGTGACAGCACATAAACGAGTTACTTGGCAAAGGAGCTGGGACCTAATTAAATGCAAAAAGCAGTGCTGAGTATTAACAGAAGATAAAGCCTCCACAATTTTTAATTCATTTTGGAATATGTCAGACTGCAACACGCAAAATGCGTACTTGTTTTCTTGCATTAAGGCACAGTCATGTACAAGTAAGAACGTAAAAATACGTAAATATGCCGTTGAATCTAGATATCGTTTTTGAGAAAGAAATATTTGGTAACATCTAATATTATTTAAGTGTAAGGAAGTCATTTGTGACGGTATTTGTAAGGAACTTTTGCCTTGTATGGGAGTGGAACGTGGACGATAAATAGTTCACACAGGAAGAATATTGTCGCGCTGAAATGGAAGCAGGCTTGACTTCGAAGGCAGGGATGACAACTGAACACAGCACTTACACTGAAAGCCTCTCGGGCAGAGTATATTGCTTATTATACACAGACGGAATGTACCAGAAATTAGAAGAATAGTTAACATAAGAAACAAATAAAAATTCAAGTGAACATAAGAAACATGTAGAACATTCTGGAAATTATAATTACAAGGAAATAAATTTTTGCCGGTGGACGGTATCGAATCAGCGACATTCAGCACCGCAATCGGTGACGCTGTCCATTGCTCCACGCCGCCAGTCGGTTACTTGAGGCCTTGCGGCAATATGAGAATTTCGGAATGTGGTGCTACAGAAGAATGCTGAAATTGGGTGGGGTAGCTCTCATAACTAATGGAGAGGTACGGAACATAATTGGGGAGAAAATGAATTTTTGGCATACGTCAGTTCTTCAAGATTGTGGTATAGGAGGCAAACTTTTGCAGGCAATTAAAGGGCTTTACGTAGACTGTCAGGCAGCAGTTGAAGTAGATGGCATATTAAACTCATGGTTCAGGGTAGTTTCAGGGGTAAGACAAGGCTTTAACCTGTCACCACTGTTATTCATACTATTCATGGATCATATGTTGAAAACAGTAGACCGGCAGGGCGGGATTAAAGTAGGTGAAAACAAAATAAGTAGTCTCACATATACGGATGACTTAGTTGTAATGGTAGATTCGATTGAAAGGTTGCAAACTAATATTTCAGAGCTGGATCAGAGGTGCAAGGTTTATGATATGAAGATCAGCATCTCAAAAACGAAAGTAATGTCTGTGGGAAAGAGATTCAAACAGATTGAGTGCCAGAGAGGAGGAACAAAGTTAGAACACGTAGACAGTTTCAAGTACCTGGAATGTATTTTCTCACAGGATGGCAACATAGTGAAAGAACGGGAATCGAGGTGCAGCAAAGCTAATGCAGTGAGTGCTCAGCTATGATCTACTCTCTTTTGCAAGAAGGAAGTAAGTACCAAGACTAAGTTAGCAGTGCACCGCTCTATCTTTCGACCAACTTTGTTGTATGGTAGTAAAAGTTGGGTGGATACAGGTTACCTTATTCATAAGGTAGAGGTTACAGATATGAAAGTAGAAAGAATGATTGCAGGTACTAATAGATCGCAACAATGGCAGGAGGGTGTAAATAATGAAAGTAGAAAGAATGATTGCAGGTACTAATAGATCGGAACAATGGCAGGAGGGTGTAAATAATGAGGAAATCAAAGAAAAACTGGGAATGAACACCATAGATGAAGCAGTTAGAGTGAGCAGACTGAGATGTGGGGTCATGTTACACGCATGGGAGAAGCAAGGTTACCTAAGAGGCTCATGAGCTCGGGAGCGGAGAGTAAGAGGAGTCGAGGTAGACCAAGAAGAAAGTAGATTCGGTGCAGAATGATTTTGAAGTAAAAGGCATAGCATCAGATGAGACATCAATGTTAGCACTGATTAGGGGATCATGGAGGAATTTTATTAGAGGTTCTTTGCTCCAGACTGAACGCTGAAAGGCATAATCAGTCTCTAATTTATTTATTTTATTTATTTATTTATTTGTTTATTTAGCCTGATCAGATTAGGGCCATCAGGCACTCTCTTACATCGGACCAGGGTTTTACACATACAGAATTTTTTACATTTGAGTTACCTATAACATACCAATGATTTTTACAGATAAGCAATTAATAACATAATTTATAGAAGTTAACTACATGCAAAAGGATGTAAAATAAAAGGAATTGACTTAATTCTAATAGGATTAATACTAGTAGTACCACTGAGACACCTTCTGCTGCTGTTGGTGTAACAACATTGATATTAGCAGATACAGGATGTACTTTTGAATCGAGACTGGTTAAGGCAAGGCGAATTCTGACAAAAGGAAGTTAAGAAAACTGTACCTGGCGAGAGCAATGGCAGTAAGAGAATATCTGGGAGGAGGAATGGATGTGACGTACCTAGACCGTAGGGTATTAAAGACTGGCGTAATTATTGCTTCAGTAGATAATCCATTAACTGTCGTTTGAAGCTGGCAGTGTTATTCAGTTCTCTGATATACTGAGGTAGATTGTTCCAGAGCCTCGTTCCTGCTACTGAAAAGGATTTTGAGAAACCGGCTGAGTGATGGATAGGGACAGAAAGGGTTTTGCTCTGACACGAACGAGTAGTTCTGTTATGCTGATCAGATAAGAGTGTTAAGGTCGAGGAAAGATATGAGGGACAGTGTACGTTGATAAGAGAGTAGAGGAAACAGAGTGTATGAAAATCTCTGCGCTTGTCAGCACGGAGCCAGGATAGTTGGATATAAGATGGTGAAATGTGATCAAAGAGACGGATGTTACATATATATCGAACGCAGGCATTCATGATTAGTTCCAGACGTCTTGAGCTTTCCCAAGAAAGACCTTGCAAGATAACATCACTGTAATCAATAATTGGAATTACAAGTGTTTGTATAAGTTTCTTTTTGAGATCGAGAGGAAAAAACTTCTTATATCTCTGTAGGGCATGAAGAGATGCTGATGCCTTCCTACACACGGCGGCTGTGTGCTCAGCCCAATTTAGTTTGTCGTCTATTATCACTCCCAGACTTTTTGACGAGGGCGAAAAATAGATAGGTGTGTCATTTAATATTAATGATGGTTGAGATTCGCGGAATTTGTGGTTAATGAGCCTAGGATGTCCTACCAGAATTGCTTGTGTTTTACTTGGATTGAGCTTTAATCCTATATTCTGTGCCCACTTTGATAGTGCACATAGGTCAGAATTAAAATTTTCGATTGCTGTCTTCAGGTTTTTTGGTTTTGCACTTAAATACAACTGGAGGTCATCGGCATACATGTGGTATTTACAAAAGGACAAGACCGATGATACGTCATTTACGTACAATGAAAAGAGGAGTGGACCTAATACCGAGCCCTGTGGTACGCCTGATAGTACTTTTCTCCACTGTGACTTTTTGGTGCCGGACATGACGCACTGAAGACGCGATGTCAAGTATGAGCGAAACCATTGCACCACGCCTTGAGAGAGATTTAGGCTGCTAAGTTTAGCAAGTAAAATGTCAAAGTCCACAGTGTCGAAAGCTTTGCTAAAGTCTAAGAAGCACATAATAGTCGCCTCTTGTCTATCCATTGCCTGCTTAAGATCGTCTGTCACTTTTATCAAAGCAGATGTTGTGCTGCGATATTTGCGAAAACCTGATTGGTGTTCGTCAAAAAGGTTATTAATAGTCAAGTAGCTGGTTAGCTGATCATTTACTATATATTCTAGAGCTTTGGATAGTGCCGGAAGAATGCAGATAGGTCTGTAATCAGAGGGTGCTGTGGCAATGTTCTTTTATGGCAGTGGCTTAACTAGTCCACGTTTCCATGCATCAGGAAAAACACTTGTGGCTAAGGACTGATTAAATATATCTGTTATGATGGGCAGCAGTGGATCAATAATCAGCTTTACCATTTGGATAGTGATACCATCATCCCCAGTAGACGCTGATGTAATACGCATAATGGCTTTTTTGACTATACTTCCAGTAACATGCTTAAAACAAAACTTATCATGGTTAGCGTTGTTTATCCTCTTGATATGGTCAATAAGTGTTTGTTTCGTTTGGTGATCTATTGTGGTGGTAGGCGTTGTGAAATACTGATTTAGTTCCTCAATGGGGACAGTGGGTTCGGCTGCAGTTTTTACTTTTCCAATACCAAGACCGCGCAGGTTTTTCCAGAGGACGGCCGGTCTATTTATGTTGTCGGTTAATGAATAGGCGTATCTGAGTTTAGCATTTCTCACAGCCTGGCTGTTACGTTTCTGCTTGTAAGCGGTGTGGTTTTCAGGTGTAGGGTGCAGTTTGTATGTCCGATGTGCATTGTCCCTGAGATTCATGAGCTGTTTTAGTTCATCAGTTAGCCAGGGTGCAGGTTTCCTTCTCACTTTTTTGGTCTTGATGGGCGAATATTTATCATACAGCTGGTTAAGTTTATTTGTAATTTTGTGCAGTTTCTCGTTTACGTCCGGGAGGGTGTCGGAGGTTGGCTCGAAAACTATTTCTTGTGCATCAGCTGTCAGTTCAGGTAAGTTGACGCGTCTTAAGTCACGGTATGTAGTTAGAAGTGGTTTCTTCCTGGGGCATTCTAGCGAGTATGTCATGAAAATTACATCATGGGCAGACATGCCAGGTGCAGATGTTTGTGACGTTCGAATTACTCTGTCTGGAAACCTTGTTGCAAATATATCTATTAAAGTGTGGCTATCAGCTGTGTGATGGGTGGGTGCAAGCTGAAGTAAGGTCAGATTCGAAGACGTAAGCATACGCTTGAACTTCATACAGGACGGACTGTTGAACAGAAAATTTATGTTAGTGTCTCCCGCTATAATTATGTGCTCATAAGCTGATTCGAGGTCTGAGAGGGCAGTTTCGAAGCAGTCCAACGCACCTACCTTCGGAGGTTTATAGAGGACGCATATGAGACACTTTTCTTTGAGGGGTTTTATCTCTACGAACATGTATTCCGCTTGTTCAGTTTCATCATTATTTGATGTGTGCAACACGGTAGGAGATAATTCAGAGCGTATGTAAGCTCCAACGCCGCATCCGCGTTTGTTCAATCGGTCGTGTCTTAGGAAGACATAGCCGTCTAAATTTACGGAACTGGTGGTAATGCTTGGTTTGAGCCAGGTCTCCGATAGAAGAATTATATGAAGATCCAAGTCTTGAAATATATGGCGGAACTCAACTAAATGAGCTTGTAGAGATTGAACATTTGTGTGTGCAACGTGGAGCTTTGTGCGCTCAGTTGTAGCGCGCGCGATGATACCGCTAGTCGGTAGGGCAACGGCAGTGGGCTGTGGGGTGGCGGCGTCCTTTTCTGCGAACGCAGGACACATTGGAATGTGGCGTGGCTGGGGGCTAGCGGTCCGGGGGGTCGGGGGAGGAGTGCAGGACAGCAGAGAGAGAGAGCCGAAGCAGGTCAGGTGGGTTCAGAGACAGGGGAGGGACAGGGAGGCGCTGCAGCCAAGGTCAGCACGGCCTGTGTCCGCCGAGCGGCAGCGTGGCGCTGAGGGGGGGGGGGGGGGGGGAATCTCGCCAAGCACAGTAAAAATAATCTGCACGGAACAACACTAAATAAAGATAACAATATCGATAGTAGAGTGAGCAATTGCCAATGATGCGTGAGACCAACGCTATATAAAGGGGAATTTAAACCTAATATGGTACCGTAATTAATAATGTAAGTATGAGATTAATAGTAAAACAGCACTATCCTAAAGTGAACCAGTAAGTGTCACTAAAAATATAATGATAATTTGCTAGAAGAAAGAGAAAAAAAAAAGTGTAACAACAAATCACACCAATCAAATAATGATAATTTGCTAAAATAATAAAGAGAAAGCTAACTAATGTAGTATAATAGATATTAATGTACATAAGATTTTCTTTACAAAATCGATATGAAGTGTAGCAAAAGAAGAAAAAAAAATAGAAAAGAAAAAAAAAATAGTAAGCTACACGTAGAAGTAGTGGCGGCAAGTGTTTTTATCTCCTAAAGCAGAGGCTTTCGAGTTCATTCGCATTTGTAATTGATATTTTGCCATTGTTCGTCTTCACCATTATTCTGCCATCACTTGTCCATACATTGTGTAGGCCAAATGTTGCGATTGCACTATTCAAAATTTTTAACCGCTCGGAAGTGAGATCTTCACGTATCGTCAGACCTGATTTTACCAGTTTCTTCTTGGCTCTAAAGATTTCGGATCTCTTCCTGTAGGAAACAAACTTCACTATTATGGGCCTATGTTTTGTGGATTCCCCTGTCTTACGTCCTACTCTGTGACTTCTGTCGATGTCGTTAAGGGTCACCTGCACCCCTAGCTTTTCAGTGGCCAGCTTCACTACGATTTCATCGGTGTTTTCACTACTATTTTCTGGAATCCCGAACAGTCTTAGGTTGTTACGTCTCTGATATTGTTCGAGCTCATCTGTTCTCTCGATTAGCTTCTGCTCGAGAGATCGTGCTCTGCCTGCGGTATCCTCCAGGGTCTTTTTCAGAGCGCATATCTCGCTGGCATTCTTGTCGAGCGTCTGCTGTATTTTGAGCGTCACTGAGGCAGTGACGGCGTCGGTGATGGTCTGGACCACGGTGGCGAGCGCGCCCTCCGCCTGCAGCGCGGCACTTACCTCAGCCCTGACGAGTGCGGCGATGTCGGCGGTGGCGGGCGGCGCGGCCGCGGTCGCCGGCACCGGCTCGCCTGCTGCACCCTCGCCGGACTGGCCGTTGGCGGTGCTGCGCGTTGTTCGACGACTTTCCATTTTCAATGCAGTTACACGATTACAGGCACTCCGAATACTATAGCGATTCAACACTTGGCACTTAACACACGTTTTGTGACTATTTCAAACAGCCAAACTGCTTAGTAACACCTCCAAATACCGGATAAACTTGCGAGCCTAACTAGCGTGCGTCACTCACTGGCGGCCATCTTGGAAAAGTCCAATGATGATGATGATGTTGACTAAAAGAAGGGATTGTTTGGTAGGACACTTTCTTAGGAATCAAGGAATCATGAATTTAGCATTGGACGAAAGTGCGTGGGGTAAAAGTCGCAGAGTTGAGACCAAGGGACGAATACGGTAAACAGATTCAATAGGATGTTGGTTGCCGTTCTAATGGGGAGGTGAAGTGTGTTGCTCAGGTAGGGTAGAGAGATGCATCAAACCATAGGTCAAGCATCAGATCTTCCTTGCTTGCGGTCATACCATCCCATATTTACAAAGATAGTAGGTACCTTTGGACTAAGACTGTTGATATAATGTCGATACTTCGATGTATTATTATTTTCCCCCCAAAATATTGATACTTAACAGTGATATATATTTGACGGTATATCAGTTTATTGATACAACAATGTTGATACTGAGTGCCAATACTTACGTTTCATATTACTTTTTTCGCAATTTTTGGGAAATATTCGAAATTGTTCTTTTGAAATAGCATTCTAACATAATCTTGCTTTCATTGTATGAAACAGTCTTAGTACTTTTGACATTTCATTAGATCCAATCCTTCTCTCTGCCTGTGTAAAGGAAGCACATAGGTCGGATTGCCCTGGAGACTGGTGGTGTAAATGGAAAGAGATTTCAGATGGGAAAAAGTACGGTAAACAAGGGCTACTTGAACCCAGATTTCGAAACTTCTAACATTACCTTTAAAAAGGAACACAACAGATTTTTTTTTCACCGACATTCTCAAATTATAATATTAAACTATAGTTATGCAGTACACATGGTTTGTGACAAAGTAAATATTTTTATTATTTTATTTTATTTTATTTGGGCTCAAGTAAACCTTATAGTTGGGTTACTTGAACCCAGACTGTAATTCCCACAGATACTACCATTATAAGGCACTTTGGGTCCAAGTAGGTTGATGGTTATTTGAATAACATAATTTCTGAACATCCAGTGAACTTCCAAATGTTTATTTTACGGACAAATATTAATTTTGAACAACAGTTTTTAGATATTGTAAAAACAATAGAATGTATACTTATAGCAATGTCTAGAGTCCAGTTAAAGAAAACAAACTTTTTATTCATTTTAGGGGTCGCAAGGCCAAGTACCGCCCCGTGCGAGCTGCTAAATTGCCGCCACCAACCCCCTTTTTATTTATTAATTTTTACAGAACGATTGTGGAATTTCATTTAAACAAATCTGTAGGCAATGTCAGCAATCAATCGCAATTTTTGATTTTACTTATCAGATCAACCTAGGTTTCGGCCACTTAGTATCCGGTCTCAAAGCTTTTAATATGTATTGCATTGGTGTGTTTTTTCGGACGTCCGAAAGAACAGACACGACACCAATACAATAAGTATTAAACGCGACGACGGCGTTAGCTTCAGCGCTGGAACCAGCCGCACAGTCCTTGACTGCGGCGCCTTAGAACGCTCAGCATGAACTTACAGATAACGTAAATAAACATTTTTCAATTGTTGTGAACAGATAATGTATTCAACGGAAAACAGTATACATTAAATAAATGTTGGCAAAGTGATAGTGTGCCAGTAGTATTGTCAAACAAAAATGACGGCCAGAGTTTAATTGTTGTGTTTCATGGCTCAAAATCAAAACGTCCGACTATCACTCAGAAACGGATATCAAAAATTTTGAAAATTTGCCGAAACCCAACTTATGCCAGGCTTACTACTAATGTCTTTATCCCTTGTAATTACTCGCAGCGTATTTATCCATTAGGAATACTTCTAGATGTTATAGGTGTTGGATATGTTTGACTGTACTAATGTTGCAGCCGCCGCGGAGAGGCCGAGCGCATTCGAGTGACAGCTGCGGTGCTGGACGGTCGTGTGGCGTCCTCCGACGAACGCCTCGCTCTCAACAGGGTTGTTTACGTGCGCTCCAGGTTAGTCGCTGCGGCAGGCGCACTAACTGCTATCCTATTCACTTTCTGAGTAAGAAGAACAACATGAGTGCAACACATTATCAGAGGAAAGATACGGTAATGTTTACGTTTGATCGAAATGTCACCCGTCCAAAAGCTATAGAAGTTAGGTCATGGTTTTCGGAAAACAGATACCTCAAGACAGTACTGTCAGTGTTCACTTGTCCATAGTGAGTCCTGTAGTCTATGTCAAACTTTCGAGTTGTGATTTATGTGCTTCAATTGTAGAAAAATGTGGAGGCACACTGAAGTTCAAATGTTTGTAAATCTTTCATAAACAGGAAACCAACATCATCTGCATATGCGTTACATACTATTTTCTGGCTATTTATCTGCAGTTCCTGTAGTTGTTGTGTGAGCGTGGAAAGCAGTGGTTCGATCGCAATGGCAAATAACGAAATTTTCAAATGTTTGTACATCTATCAAACCAAACTGGGTATTCATCAGTCTGTAGCTTACAAACTACTTAAACATAGGTAAACTAACCTAAGGACAATACACACACCCATGCCCCAGGGAGGACTCGAACTTCCACGGCGAGCAACTGCGCGCTCCGCAGCGAGGTGCTTTAGACCGCTCGGCAACTCCACTGCGGCCACACTTAAGTTTCACCATTCTAATGGTACGATTAGTGACGTGTTGGTTTCATTTGTTGGGATGGGAATAAGGACAGTGCGGGTGTTTGAACTTCCCTTTGAGATACCCGCAGAATAAATAAACAATGTCCTTAGGACATACGACAAAATCTTATCTTATGTCGCGGAGAAATGGTCCGACCCCACAAGTTCCCCGTTCTAAACGGCGTACGTCAGGTTAAAATAGAGCTTCAGAGGCATATTCCATCTTTCGTTAACATATGTGGGTAGCGAGCTCTAATTATTTATGATGGTCAGCCTAGGACATGAGATCTGTGCAACTCAACAGAGCATTTTCGTGCTGAATGGAGTAGAAAAAGGGTCCCACAGCTTTCAACTGGTGACGGTACCACTGCAGGACCTGTGGTACAAACTGAACGGACATACGCTGCAGTCACCTCATCGCAAAGGTCGGTAGAGCAGGAACGAGCGAAGCAGGTAGCACCACCCACGAGCCCGGAAAATGCTGCAAATCACATGGATGCCCAAGATACTGTGGAAAACCAAACAGTTATTCTAAAGCACGAAACCGATGTTGTGAAAGAAAAACTTCACGCTCAGGACAACTTTTCCGGTGCAGGTACCTCTACACTTATGGGAGGCAACCCGAATACATTCGTTGATTTGCCTGTACAGACAAGAACTCGTGAGTGATCGGTCAGTAGTAACACACATTCCACCGACCGGAAATGACAATAACAGAGGAGGAGGATCAGGTACTAAAGAAAACATTGAAGTTACGCAGCACCATTTAAATATCGAAGTAGATGAAAACGAAAATGTGAATGGAAGAACCGTTGACACACTGACAGAGTTGGCAATTCATCCAGCGTTCAAGAAATCAGAACGTATTTTGAACGAGGTGAAACAAGACAAATCAGCTTTTTCCCTGAACGAGAGGAAGGTTCTCAGTTAATTACTTCTTCGCCGGATTCGTCTGAGAAGTCCCCAGATACATCTCCTGAGCGGTCAAGATCGCCCAGGAAGTCTAAGAGACGAAATAAAAAGATAAGGATAGCGCATCAGAATGCAGAAACCTTAGCTCCTCCCTTAAGAGAGAGGCTGCGAACAATAAAGGAAGAGGCCAAAGCGAACGACGGACAATCGATGGAACGAAGTAATGACAGGACGCGCCTGATTATAGATATGAATGAAGATGCCAACACGGCCTGGAAAGAAATACCAGTTGTAGACGATGTGCCAAGGATTGCTGAAGACAGATTCCGCACAAGCACGCCTGCTTTGTCAGAAGATCAACAAGAAGAAAATATACGTATGGAAGAAACAAATGAAATTCAAAATTGAAGCAGTGTAAGATGACGGTACACAAAAATCTTCAACAAGACGGGGAAAACCAGACTGGAGATAGCCCATTAAAGTGGACCAAACATATAACGTCACGACATTAAACGTTAACAGGATACAGAGCGACACCAAAATTGCTGCACTTAGAGTTTGTCTATCAGTCAGATACGGACATCGCGCTATTGCAAAAAGTCCTTTTTACCAACTTAAATATCGCAGGATGCAAAGAAATTTTAAACGTGGCCGTAGAAAGAGCATGTGGCACTGCCATCCTGGTGAAAGAAGGAATAGAGGTCACTGACGTGTCTTTTTTAGACTCAGGGAGGGGCATTAGATGTAAGATTTTAAATGTCACGGTTATATATGTATACTTACCCTCCGGAAGTACTGCTCGGCAGGACAAGGCAAATTTTTTAAGAAATGATTTAGTAACGTCATTAAAGGACAATCATGAAGAAGTCATCATTGGCGGAGATTGGAATTGCGTAATAAATAGAAAAGACCAACAGCCAAATTTCAATGTATCCAATGAACCTAGTGAAGAATTTACAATAGAAGGATGTATGGGAAATAAAATACCCGACATCTGTTAAATTCACTTACGTGAGCAAAAAAGCGCAAAGCAGGATCGACCGTGTATACGTAACTTCAAGTCTGGGTGCTAAAATTAATGGAGTCGCGGTAATACCTACCACCTTTTCGAACCACCTTGCAGTAAGGTGTAGCATCCAACTTTCCTAGCAGAAGACGTATTGGGGCTGACCTTTATGGAAGCTGGAAATCGATAAGCTTCAATACACTGCTTTAGCGGAGCAGATAGCAGAATCTTGGGAGATTGCCCTAAGACAGAGTCACAAATATCTGTCCACTATTGGTTGGTTTACATTTTGTGCAGAAAAAGAAACTTCGGACAACACTGATGTCTTGTGTCAGAGAACGAGCGAAGTGGTTTAGAGACACAGTGGAATTCCATTATTCTTGTTTAAAGGAACTGTATGACATGCCAATTTCCGAGGAAGTAAGGTTAAACATAAATAAGGTAAAAGCTACCGTTAAAGTCTCAAAAGAAGACAGTTAGAGGGATTCAATATCGCACGTACAAACTATTTTAGTAGAAGGAAATACATCACTCTATCATTTAATTCAACACGAAAAAAAAATACAGAAGACGAACATTTATATAGAAACTCCGCACCGAAGATAACAGGATTTTAGCTCAACAAAGACGAATTTTAAATGAGGCACACAGATTTTACAACTCGCTATACAGTGAAGCCCACTACACACCATCCAAAGCCATGGAATGACTTCGAACAGTGATATCGCGGATAATGTTACAGCAGAACAGAATAGGAGTCTAAAGAGCGAAATAAACTCTGAGGACATTTTATAATTAAACATTACCCTGTAAAAAAATCGCCAGATCGATTACCCGTCGATTTTTATCAAACTTATTCGCACATAATAGTAACTAAATATACAGACGTCATTAATGAAACATTAAACTGACGAAATTAAAGAGTGCGTAACTGTGCTGTTGCCTAAAGGAAGCAACAAAGAAGTAAAACAACTCACACAAATTAGGCCATTATCTTTAATGAATTCCGATTATAAAATCATAGCTCTAGTAATGAAAGAAAGACTAATGCCCGTCATAGATGAAGTAATAGGACCTCATCAAGCGTGTCTACCTGGTAGGAGTATTTTTTCAACGCTTTGAGTGATTGTAGGGACATAATTGCGATATTTTCAACAGCCTTGGCCAGGGCAGGATTAGCTTTTCTGGACTTCTCGAAAGCCTTTGTCAGGGTAAACCATGAGTATTTGTTCCATGCAATGTCATATATGGGTTTTCATGAACATTTCCTGTCCGCCTTCGTAGTCCAGTGGACACCGTGGTTGGTTGCCACGCAGGGGGCCCGGGTTCGATTCCCGGTCGGGTTGGAGATTTTCTCCGCTCGGGGACTGGGTGTTGTGTCGTCCTCATCATCATTCCATCATCATTGACATGCAAGTCGCCGAAGTGGCGTCAGATAAAGAGACTTGCACCAGGCGCTGAACACGACCCCAGTTGGAGTCTAACGGTCATAAATGCCACACGATCATCATCATCATGAACGTTTCCTGGTTGTTTTAAGAAATCTTTTGAAGAGAATAAAAACAAAAAATTTTACTGAATGGACATTATACTCGACCGATGTGTTCTGTTATGGTCTTCAGTCCGGAGACTGGTTTGATGCAGCTCTCCACCCTACTCTATCCTGAGCAAGCCTTTTCATCTCCTCATAAGAATGGCAACCCACATCCACTTGAATCTGCTTACTATACGCGTCTCTTGGTCTCCCTCTGCGATTTTTACCCCACACACTTCCCTCCAATGCTAAATTTACAATTCCCCGATGTCTAAGAATGTGTCATACCAAGCGATCCCTTCTTTTAGCCAGGGTATGCCAAAAATTCCTTTTCTCACCAATTCTGTTTAGTACTTCTTCATTGGTTATGCGATCTACCCACCTAATCTTCAGCATTCTTCTGTAGCACCACATTTCAAAAGCCTGTATCCTCTTCCTGTCCGCACTGCTTATCGTCCATGTTTCACTCCCGTACAAGGCAACACTCCACACAAATGCCTTCAGAAAAGACTTCCTTACACTTAAATTAATATTCGATGTTAGCAAATTTCTCTTTTTCAAAAATGCTTTTCTTCCAATTGCCATTCTGCATTTTATATCCTCTGTACTGCGACCATCACATGTTATTTTACTACCCAAGTAACAAAACTCATCTACCACCTTCATTCTTTCGTTACCTAATCTAATTCCTTCAGCATCGCCCGATTTTCTAAGACTGCATTCCATTATTTTTGTTTTGCTCTTGTTAATGTTCATTTTATATGCTCTCTTCAACACAGTGTCCATTCCATTTAACAGCTCTTCCAGGTCCTTTGCTGTCTCTGACAAAATTACAATGTCATCAGCAAAACACAATGTTTTTATTTCTTCCCCCTGAACTTTAATCCCTATTCCAAATTTTTCCTTGCTTTCCTTCACCGCCTGCTCGATGTACAAATTGAATAACATTGGAGAAAGGCTACAACCCCGTCTTACTCCCTTCCCAACTGATGCTTCCCTTTCATGCCCTTCGAGTCTAATAACTGCGGTCTGGCTTTTGTACAAGTTATAAATAACTCTCCTTTCCCTATATTTTACCCCTGTTGACTTCAGAATTTGAAAGAGTGTATTCCAGTCAACATTGTCAAATGCTTTCTCCAAATCGACAAAAGCTAAAAATGTAGGTTTGCCTTTCCTTAATCTATCTTCTAAGATAAGACGTAAAGTGAGTATTGCCTCCCGGGTTCCTATGTTCCTCCTGAATCCAAACTGATCTTCCCCAAGGTCAGCTTCTACCAGCTTTTCCGTTCTCCTGTAGATAATTCGTGTTAAAATTTTGCAACCATGACATATTAAACTGATGGTTCTATAGTTTTCACACTTGTCTGCACCTGATTTCTTTGGAATGGGGATTATTACATTTTTCTTAAAGTCTGAGGGTATTTCGCCTGTCTCATACATCCTACACACCAGTTCAAATAGTCTTGTCATGGCTGGCTCTCTCAGAGACTTTAGTAGCTCTGAGGGTATGTCATCTACTCCTGGGGCCTTGTTCCGACCTAGGTCTTTCAAGGCTCTGTCAAATTCATCTCTCAGTATAGCATCTCCTATTTCATCTTGATCTACGTCCTCTTCCCTTCCTACCCCATTGTCTGTAAGTTCATTTCCTTCGTAGAGCTGCTCTATGCACTCTTTCCACCTTTCAGCTTTCCCTTCTTTGCTGAGAACCGGCTTCCCATCTGAGTTCTTGATATTCGTAGAGTTGCTTTTCTTGTCCCCAAATGTCTCTTTTATTTTCCTGTAGGCAGTATCTACTTTTCCCCTTCTTATACATTCTTCTACAGATTTGCATTTGGCTCCTAGCCACTCCTGCTTAGCCATTTTGCACTTCCTGTCAATCTCATTTTTTAATAGTCTGTACTCCATTTTGCCGGTTTCATTTACTGCATTTTTATATTTTCTCCTTTCATCAATTGAATCTAGTATTTCCTGTGATATCCAAGGCTTTTTTGTAGGTCTTGCCTTTCTACCTATTTTGTCCTCTGCTGCCTTCACTATTTCATCTCTCATTGCTACCCATTCCTCTTCTACTGCTTTATTTCCCCCTGTTTCTGTCACTTGTTGCCTAAATCTCCCTCTGAAATTCTCTACAACTTCACTTTCCTTCAATTTATCTAAGTCCCATCTCCTTATTTTCCTACCTTTCTGCAATTTTTTTCTGTTTCAGCCTACAGTTCATGACTAACAAGTTATGGTCAGAGTCTATATCTGCCCCTGGGAACGCCTTGCAGTTTATAACTCCGGAATCTATGTTTTACCATTATAAAATCTATCTGATACCTTCCGGTGTCTCCTGGTCTCTTCCAAGTATACAACCTTCTTTTATGATTCTTAAACCAGGTGTTACGATTAAATCATGTTCCGTGCAAAATTCTACCAGGCGACTTCCTCTTTCATTCCTCCTGTCCAGTCCATATTCACCTACTATTTTTCCTTCTCTTCCTTTTCCTACTACCGAATTCCAATCACAATTAAGTTTTCCTCTCCCTTAATTGTCTGAACAATTTCCTTTAGCTCCTCATATATTTCTTCGATTTCATCATCAGCAGAGCTAATTGGCATATAAACCTGTTCTACTGTTGTCGGTGTTGGCTTCGTATCTATCTTGACAATGATAATGCGATCACTGTGCTGCTCATAGTAGTTTACCCGCATTCCTATTTTTTTATTCATTATCAGTCCTACTCCTGTTATACCCCCAACTGATTTTGTATTTATAATCCTGTAGTCACCTGACCAGAAATCCTGTTCATCCTGCCACCGAACTTCACTAATCCCCACTATATCTAACTTCAACCTATCCATTCCCCTTTTTAAATTTTCTAATTTTCCTACCCGATTAAGGGATCTAACATTCCACGCTCCGACTCGTAGAATGCCAGTATTGTCGTTCCTGATGACAACATCCTCCTGAGTAGTCCCCGCCCGGAGATCCGAATGGGGGACTATTTTACCTCCGGAATATTTTACCCGAGAGGATGCCATCATCATATGTTCATACAGTAGATCTGCATGTCCTCGGGAAAATAACGGCTGTAGTTTCCCCTCGCTTTCAGCCGCTCGCAGTAACTGTGTGGCAAAGCCACATTTGCTGATGTTACAAGGCCAGCTCAGTCAATCATCCGGACTGTTGCCCCTGTAACTACTGAAAAGGCTGCTGCCCCTCTTCAGGAACCACACGTTTGTCTGGCCTCTCCACAGATACCCCTCCGCTGTGGTTGCACCTACGGTACGGCTATCTGCATCGTCGAGGCATGCAAGCCACCCCACCTCGGCAATGTCTGTGGTTCATGGGGGTATGATTTCATGATAGAAATAAAAAATGGCGTCCCTCAAGGCAGTCCACTGTCGATGTTATTATAAATCACAGCTCTAGAACCCTTATTGCGAAGGATTAATAATGAGCTAGAGGGCATAACGATACTGGGAAAAATTAGAGCAATCAACGCTTTTGCCGATGATTTAAGTGTTCTCGTGAGGAGTACCGACGATGTAGACAAACTGACAACGCTTGTTCGGTTCTGCTGCAGTGCAACAAGTTCGTTTTTGAATCTTAATTGATTTAGAAATGTAAGTTTAGATTGGGAGCAATCAGTGGAGCATCACACAACTGTAAGTGTGACGTTCTACAAAGATATGTCAAAAACGATGGCCTTCATCTGGAGGAAGGTCTCTACAAACATTAGAGGTGCCGTAATACCAAACCGTATCAGAAATTTTAAATCTGATCCAGAAAATTAAAATTATATACTGTGCTGTCCTATCAAAGGCAATAAATGTGGGACAAATATTCCTAATAGCCATCGAAATATCAAAAACTATCATGACCACAATCTGCCAATACATCTGGCAAGGCGAGGTTTTCAGGGTCGTTGCTAGCAGTATAACCTTGAAACCAAAAGACGTGGGCCTAGGACTCACCGACATCCGACGCAAGGTCACTTTTTATTAAAAGAACACTTCAGATTATAGACAACTCTCCAGATAGTGTCACATCCAGACTGTTCAAGGTATTACAACCTGAAAGCTTGCAACCACCTACAAATATTAGTCGAATCAATTATAAGCTAAAGTATGTTAGACACTTCTACTTAGAGATAAGCTATCTGGACAAACAAATAAGAACCTGCAACTAAATCATGTACCGCCTTATAACCAAAGACAACCGAAATAAAATGGAACAAACGTACCCAAACCAAAACTGGAAGTCTATTTGGAAAACATATGCACAATAAAGTATTGCCTACGGATGCCAAGGCAGCGTGGTACAAAGTCGTAAATAATATCGTTTGCACAAATTACAGGCTGTGCTATATTGGTTTAAGTAATAGCAATGTCTGCCAGAAATGTTTTGCCGTCGATACCATAAGTCACAGGTTTGTCTGTAAAGGCCACAATATTATTTGGGATAATGTTAGGAAACAGATAGCCTTCATAAAGGGAAGTGATGGCAGAGACATAACTATTAATAACATAATACTACCACAACGCCGGCCGCGGTGGCCGAGGTGACTGAGGCGCTCCAGTCACGGTCAGCACGGCCACTACGGTCGGGGGTTCGAATCCCCCCTCGGGCATGGATATTTGTGCCGTCCTAGTTCGTAAGTAGTTCATAAGTAGTTTGTAAGTTTAGGGACTGATGACCCCGTAGTTAAGTCCCATAAGCTTTACAAACATTTGAACTTCTTTTTTTTGACGAACACAACATCCATGCCCTAGGGGGGGGGGGGGGTCGAACCTCTGGCGAGAGCAGCCTCGCGCACCGTGGCAAGACGCCTCAGTGCGCTCGGCCATTCCCGGCCGGCTCATCTAGTAATTATGAATAACTTTATATAAATGTTAATTTCTTATTGCAACAAAACGCTACTTTTCTATTCTACCTCTGAAAACTTTTCGCTGTTGCGTCGGTAGTAATCGGCTAGTGCATTATTAAGCAAACACTGTTGCGGCAACGTGTCAACTGGCGACGTCTATGTGAAGAGACAAGCTTACATTAACTCAGATTAGTGAGTAATAACAGTGAAATGAAGAGACGATATCTAATTTCGTTCCGTGAAGAACGGTTGAAGGAAGAAAATTATAAAGAGTGGCTACAAAAGTTTATTAAGGCGGGTCCACACTGAGCGCGCTGTGTCGCGCGCGGCGCAAAACTGTTGTGCGCGGGTGTGCGCGTCCAGTGTGTGCGCTGTGCTGCGCCGCGCTGGGCAGTGTTCCGCCTCTTGTCGGTACATCAAAGGGAGCGGCGCGTCTGCGCGCGCTCACTTTAGACGGGGCTTCGGCTGGTGGGCACGGTAGATTATAGCGTGCGTTAAATCGCGGTGACAGGTCGTGTGTTCTCCCGTAGGTGTCCTCGTTATGGAGTGGGACCGGAAGCAAAGTGAGAACCTCATAGAGCAGATACGTCAGACTTGTAAAGGAATCTCCAGTTGCCAGGTTGTCAGTCTCTCTTTGGTAGATATAGCACGTCTACAATTTGTGTCTTTCTTCATTGTGTCTGGTTCGATCACTTTCAACAGATATTCGAAGTCTTCGAAAGACATTCGAAAAATGTTCAAATGTTTGTATAGTCTATGGGACTTAACTACGGAGTCATCAGTCCCTAAACTTACAAACTACTTACAAACTAGGACGGCACAAGTATCCATGCCCGAGGGGGGATTCGAACCCCCGACCGTAGTGGCCGTGCAGACCGTGACTGCAGCGCCTCAGTCTTCTCGGCCACCGCGGCCGGCTGAGAAACATTCGACAAAAGTTTTCGAACTGTCCCCTGTCGCCTGCAACCAGTTCACTGAAAAGATCATTTCCACCGTACTGGAGTAACCCAATGACGACGATTCTTCCTCTTCTTCCTTAAGTGATGGTACAGCACAATAAATGCGGCACTCACAATCTGGTTCGCTCCATCTTGAGACGTGCTCGCGCTCCAACTGGAACCACAGTGCGCGCTTCGGAACGGCGCGGCTTGGCGCGGACGGCGCCTTCTGCTTCTCCTGTGCTACAGCAGTGCGCGGCCTGCAGCTGTGCAGCGAAGCACGGCACGACGCTGCTCGCTCAGTGTGGACCCGCCTTTAGGTATATGGCGCTTTCCTTGGTGACCAGTTTGCTGAGCCTCAAGCGGCAACTCTTGGAAGGCGCAGCTGTTGATGTGAGCAGCTTCGACGCTGCCGCCACTTCTTCCGCCACGCCGACTGAAGTGTGCCGATTGTTGATCCACAGCAGTTGGCGGCCTGGCCGGTCAACTGCGGCATGTGAATGCCACCTCTAGCAATGTTCCACCGGGGGGGGGGGGGGGATGAAACTTGCTGGAGGGAGGAGATGATTGATTTTTTTTTTCTTTTTTTTTTTTTAAATATAGAATTCACGTTTAATCCTGGTTGGGGGGGGGAGTCATTGGCCAAGGGGGAGGGGGGCACGTCTGGCACGTCTGGTCTCGAGTTCAATCTGGCAACCCTACTTGAAACCTGCCTTTAGGTTGCTTTTCATGTTTGAACCAATTTCTCCTTAAATAGTTCGCAACAGTATTAGGATCTGATCCTTTTGTAGAACACCGTTCTTTTACATGCATCAGATTGCAAGAGCCCATGGGCTCAAGTAAACCGTATTTGCAGGTAAAGTGTACCAGTTGCACTTAACCACATATTGTACAATTAATGAGTTATTCCGGACATGAAAAGTCCTCATTTGGCGTTGATGGTAAACTAAATGTGAAATATGTGCACTTCAGTTTTAGGCTATTCCTGATCTATACAGACGAAAGTTTGCAGAGTGAAATAAACAACAAACACGTGTGTAGGTAGCATAACCATTGCTGCTACTAGTGGCGACTTCCCAAACCTCCTAGAATCACGCTATGGTCTGCTTAGTGCTGCTACCTACCAGGGAAGCAGTGAAGTACGTCGTATTACTGATGTTGAGAGTGCGCAGAGAACCAAACAACATTTTTCTGTTTTGGGCTCAAGTTAGCCTCCAGGTACCGGTAGTGCATTATATGCGTTAAAAATTTTATTGGTGGTATTGTGCTATTTATTCACATCGTCGTTATTCAAAAAGACTTGTCGAAAATGATACAGTTACCAAATGACAAATTTGATTTGAAATCTAATATCGCTGTGACAAAACGGCAAACTTACCTGCCACATTCCAGACGTGAGTATTTTCTTCTCGCAACGATTACACTGTTCAAAATATTTCTATTTTTCATACAAATACGTGAAAAAAGTTATTTTTTAACACGTAGGCAATGACAGATTAAGAAAAATAAGTTATAAAAGGCTAACTGGAATGCAATATTTCATGTCCGTGAACCATGTACACAGTTGTAAATTAATAACACAACAGCCGAGAAAAATATCTTAATACCAGCTGTAAAGCTGATATTTTTATAGGTCAATATATCCATACCTTTTTGATGTACAGAAGACCGATAATAACTTTAAAAAATCGATATAAGAGAATTCCGATATTCTGAAAAATATCAACAGCTCTTTGTTCCTGCAGAAGTCCTTTGATGTGCATAACTTTTTCAATGCACGAAACTGTTTCGTAGGGGACCCTCGAATGTACGAGGGTGGTTTGAAAGGTTGATGGAATGATCACGAGAGGTCAGAGCTAGCGCAACGAGTTGATCACGTGATCTCCATTTTTTTGCTTCCGTATAGTAAAATTCGAAAATGGAAAAAAAGTCGAGATTCGTAAAGAAAGGTATGAAAGGTAAGAATCTAAATTTGGTCGCGAGAACTCATATGATGTTTCACGCAGTGGTCGGCCAAGATGTGTTACTAGTCCATAAATTATTGCAAAAGTACATGAAATTCATCACACTTTCCAGATGTCATCTGAAAAGATACATCACATTTAAAGTGAAGAATTAGAAATGAAAAGAAATTATCTGCAAGATGGGTGCCGCGACTCTTGATGATGGACCTAAAACACACGAGTATGGATTTATCGGGTTTGGCCCGTTTTAGAAAAAAGGAACAATAGTTACAATAGTTTTTGCGCCTGTTTGTCACCACAGATGGAGCTTTGATGCACTACTACACCCCAGAGGCAAAACAACAGCCAAATCAGTAGAAACATGCTGACTCTCCTCCACTAAAAAAGAAAAGGCGATTCTTTCGCCTGGAAGGTGTCTTGAGATGTGAAAGGGATTCGTCTGTATATTATCTCCCCCTTGGGCAAGCAATTACAGGAGAATACTATGCTAATCTCCTGGACAAAGTACAATAATAAATCCGCGAAAAAAGGTCAGGTTTAGCAGGAAAGGAAGTAATCATCCATCAAGACAATGCTCTCCCGCACACATTCAATCGCCATAGCAAAATTACACCAACTAATGTATGAATTATTGCCATTGCCGACTTATTCACCTTATGGCTCTCTTCCCAATTTTTTTTTCTTTGTGGGCGAAGATTCACTTCAAACGAAGAACAGATAACATGACCTAACTTTATCCAGGTGGCACTTTGAGTTTTTTAATCTTAGTAGAATGAGGTGTAACAAACTTGCCCCTCTTGAAGTCGTTGATAAATGCATTCCCAGTCATAGACAATTCGTCATTTGCCTTGGATTCGTCTTGATTTGACAAATGGCGTATGATCCAGCTTTCTTGAAACCTGGATTCAGGTTGCTTTTCATCTGGTCCTTTGAGAGCACACCATTCTTTTACCTGCATCTGATTGGTTCTAACGGTCAATGGCCCATTGGCTCAAGGTGATAGTTTAATATTCTTCAAAAGTGAAAAAGCCAAGATCGCGAAATACTTATTTTTAATGACGACCGGTTTCGGAGTACTGTGCCAGCATTATCTGGTCATATTACATTTATACGTTGGTCATCTTATTTTAAAAAATCGCACTGACGTGTTTTACGGCGCACTTTAGATTTGTAGTTTTATAAGTTTTTGCAAACATATTGGACCAAAATAATAATGTAAAAAATAATTAATTAATTAATGAGAGTGTCTGAAACCCTTTTAGGGAAAAACATTTAAGTAGTGGCGGGTTTCGAAGCATCGACCTTTCGCGTCACAATCCAGAACCTTGCCCACTACGCTACGGCTATAAATCAAAACAGGATTTCTTTATTCTCATACTATTCATGGTCGTTGTTAACTGATGTTAATATGGCATTTGTAGACATTAGATTATCATTTATCGTACGAAGAACGGTGTGTTTTTGTTAATTCCTCAGTGTGCCGTTGATTTGAAATGACAACGTGTAAGTTACAATAAGAAAATCATCAAATACGCGAGGAATGTCACGTGACATCTCCGAACAGCTGTTTTTCGTTAATTCAATGGAGGGTGTCAAATATCCGTTATTTTTGCAAATATGTCTCAAACGATACGAGATATGAAAAACCATAAGAGAGCTAAGTTGTAGAGAATATTCTCCTCTACCAATTAGGTTATTCAATTTTCGTGTCAGATGAACGGTTCGTTTGCAATTACAATTATATTACATTTGGCAATTTTTGTGGTTTTACTGCCGTATGTTTTGTCAGAAAAATTTGATAAATGGAGGTTCTGGTCTCTGGCGGCCTACAAACATGTCTGTAAAATTTGGTGCTGATCTGTTGAACGGTTCGTCTTAAAAACAGGGAACACGTTACGGACAGACATACAGACGGACGGACAGACAGACAGGCATACATCCCAAAATCGCCGTTATTTTTGAAAATATCTTCGAAACGCTACGAGATATGAAAAAAAAAAAACACACAAGAGAGGAAAGTTGTAGAGAATGTTCTCCTCTTTAAACTGGGTTATTCAATTTTCGTGTCAGATGAATAGTTAAGCCGTTATTTTCATTTAAATTTCGAGCTGTCAAAAGACGATCGCAAAGGCCCACTTTTAGTGTTACTACCGTAACCTAAAGTGGGCCAAAATTGATATTAATAAGTACAACATAGTACTTAGTTTACACGTGAAATACGTAAATCACAACATCACAGTTTCCAAGATACTGAGTATGTATTTTACTTGTAGACTCATCTGAATGTGGTCGTCATTAAATAAGTATTTCCCGATCTTGGCATTTCCAGTTTTGAACAAGAACTAATCGCCGTAGTTGACAACTATTTTGCAGGCCTAGAGGAATCTCATTTTCTAGATGGTATCAAGGCACTGGAACATCGTACGACCAAGTGCAGTAATCTACAAGGAGACTACAATGAAAATAAAAGCTTTCACTGATGTAAGTACTTTTTATTTATTCCGTTTCGAGAACTTTTCAAAACACCTTCGTATTTCACACACATTCTTCGGGGAAGCTTCTCTCATGTCGACGTGGAGCGGAGCACATGTTCTGGAGGGTATTTTCCGTTGTTTTCTTGAATTCAAGGAAGAACACAGATGCTAGGTTTACGTCGATACACGTCCACTGCCAATCCGAGAGAGTGCTGCCGACGTGGTGGTCTTTTCGGAGGCGGGATGCTACGCAGTAAGCTTCCTGACGAACTGCACCGTGCCGCACTCGCCAGTTCACTTTTCCGATCGTAGAGCGGTTTTCGATATCTACAGTTGTTGCAAGCTTCGTAGGAACACTTTTGTGAAGTTTGGAAATTAGCAGGCGAGGTACTGGCAGAAGTAAATTTGTGAGGACGGACTGGGAAATGTGCCAGAATAGTTCAGTCGGTAGAGCGCTTGCCCGCGAAAGGGAAAGGTCCAAGGTTCGAATCCCGGTTCCGGCACTCCATTTTAATCTGGCAGGAAGTTACAAAGAGTGGGATTGTTCCCTTAATGTAGAAAATCCTGCCTTGCGTGCAAGAAATTATGGCTTGTGTAGGTCTAAATAACTGCCCTCTATTACTCTGAGTTCGCAATGGCTGCGCTTGTCTAATGGGGCACAGAATATTCACTAGACAGGAAAAATGTACATGTAGTAAAATCGTCATGTAAACTCAACCACCGTTAATTTTGTGCAGAGTCTATAAACAACCTACAGACATTAATGCCAGTCAGATGTTAATAGACTCTGTGTAAATACTAACTTTTGTACTACATGTTTCTGAATAAGCAAGCGAACAAAGAAAATGTAATGAAAATTGAGATGAATTTTATGAAACAATGTATTCTTTTAATCGTATATGACAAGTTTAGAAATTGTGAGAAAATTGTAGCTGAGATTGTGTTCTTTCATTTTCTTTAAGTGCAATTTTGCCGGTAGTTCCCCTTGTGAGAACATCCTAAGAAACTCGCAGATAAGCGGGATTACAGTGCGTGCTGATGTCGAAGACGGCCGCGTAATGAGCCCGGGGAGCTCAGACCCATAACAGTTAACCTGGAAAGTACACCATCTGCAGTTGGTAATGGCTCTGTTGATACTGAGAAAAGTCCATGGTCGAGAGAACGTGTAAATATCTGAATTTGCATAGTTGAGGAATATTTATACCAGGCCAAGATCAAGATCATTGTTACAACATCATCTTCAGACCAGACTTCTCACTCTCAGCATGGTCTGCAAGATGTAAAAAGATCGAAATCGGCAACTAAAAAAAAATGCAACCTAAACTTATCTAAAATTGTACTTATCACGACGTTTCCAAACTCTCTATCATACATTTAATAATCTCTTAATTTGCGAAGGAAAGTTCAGTATCAGTGCTAAAATCTGTATCTAATTGTCGCCCCTACTACGTACAGACGTTATCATTATCACTGAACTTTGCTTCACAAGTTCAGACGATTCTTGAGCTAATGATTGGCACATGCCGAATCGTTGTAGTAAATCAAGTCAGTTTCAGCGGTCTACTTGGTTTTATTCATATTCACAAAGAAGTAAAAATCGCTGACTCATACCGGAGCTGTTACTAATAACTATTTCAAAAGAGCCAACAGACAGAAGCACTTACTGTACGAATGGGAAGCGCGCCATTGTTCAAAAGGGGACGATTGTGCAACATTGGAGAAGACCAGGCTTGTGAATAACTATCAAGAATGGTGTGGTTGCGATTGGCTTTTCGAAATGGAGAATGATTTGTTCGAACGTACGTGTACTCGTAATGTAGTGCATAACTTAGCCGTCGATTCAACAGCGGTGAATATTAATTACATAGTAGTTCGACACCATTATACAGGGTGAGTCACTAACTATTGCCACCAAGAATATCTCGGTAAGCTGCCTTACCAGTGATCATCACTTCGAACACCTTCTGTAAACGGATGTTCATGCCACCTTTTTGACATTTGTTGACCTAAAAGACCTTACTGTTACAGATCACTGGATTCGTATCGATAGCCTATCAGAAAATAAATACCAAATTATAGCATCCAATTAAAAAAAATGACTTCCTATCTCTGAAGCGACCCCACAGTGCAACAAAAACCATCGTCATATTCTGGCCCCGGTTGTCTAATGCAACTTTTGTTCCACAAACTTTTCAGCTCATATTATACTTTCCGAGTTTTTTGAGTTGTAATAGTTTGTGACTCACCTTACATGGAATAATAGTGCACTTCGATCAGTGTTTCAACACCGGTTTTCAGTTAGTCACTCGGAATACTTTTAGTTACTAAAAATAGTACATCACGAAAATTAAAGCCACAGGGTAGGCCCCGTGGTCTAAGGTGTCATGCTAATATCTGTGCGGCCGTTCTCCGTTGGAGATTCGAGTCCTCCCTCAGTCATGAGTGTGTGTTTGTAAGGTTGTAAGTCTAAGTACTAAAGACCATTGAAGTCTGGTGCAATTGGTTTACAAACATTTGAACAAAAATTAACTAAAAGCTAATGCGCTGACTGTTGCCGTCCGTCAGTGATATGAGAAATATAGATTTTATGAAGGTGAAAACCACTCATAGGGAACGTACCCAATCGCAAGAAAAACGGAACATTATGTTTTAATTTTCCGTCCACATGGTGGTCATTGAAGACGGTGCTCACGCTCCGACTGATTTTTGATGAGAATTGGGAAGGAAATCGGTCGTGCATTTTGAAAGGATGCATCCCGAGATTTGCCGTTGTGATTTACAAATACCAGGAGGGAAACTAAATTATGGTAGCTGCAGGCAAGTTTGTACCGCCGCTCTTGCAAGTGCAATATTAAAACACCGCCACCTGATTCTGTTCCAACCGGAGAAGGAATAGGAAACAGCAACACGTATCTGAGTCACAGAAGAAGGAGTATACTGAAAGGAAACTCCCGCTGCAGTCTGTCGTCCAAAATTTAGTGCGCATGCACGGAATCGGCCATCTTGAAAAGAAGTAAATGCGTGGTCCCTCCCTACTCTGTGACGTGGTAATGCGCCGTCTTTGTTTGTCAATTGTGTATTTTAGCTTCCTGAATCGCATAAAAGTAAACACGTATTTGGCGCAGTGAAAAGAAAGAACTGTGTCAGTAGTTGGAGCTGTTCCGTTTTTATTATGAGCAGCAATAAAAGAAAAGGCGGCCGAGGGTGTTTAGCACCTAATTGCCGCAATAATTCGAATACAAAGAAGGATATAAGCTTCTTTACCTTCCCAAAAGATGTTGAACGGTTAGTGAACGTTGCTATATGTGTAGTAAAAGTTAAATGTTATCAGTTTCGAAAGAGAGCAATGTGAACATAGTTATTAAAAGTAGCCTTGCTTCTTCTCTTGACGATAACTCTCGCTGTTGCTGTACATTTCAACAGCATCGAAATGTTGAAGTACATTTATATTTTATAATTATAAGTTTAACGTCACAGGGAATAATATAAAATGAAAGGCAAAGAATAGTGAGTAAGTAGCGGGACTCCAACATTTTGCGCGTGCGTTTCCTTTTCCTGTTGCCCACATAGGTGAGATATTTTAGGAATTTTTAAGGGTCATCTACCTGCTCACCTTCACATAATTTGATGCAAACGGTAAAATTTTACTGAGGGCAACGCTACGCTTTTAATTCACGAACAGAGCGCTGAATAACAAATAACATGTACAGTGCTTTCGAGAGCGTTTCCTCGTTTCCTAAGGCCCACTCAGGCGAAATATTTCAGGCTCGGTATGTGGAGATCCACTTCCGTCTACATACGTAACTTGGGTGAAATCGGCAGGTCCCGATTGCCGACTTCCCCTTGTTAGGATATTCAAACAAATGGAATGAGGGGAATAATCTTGTTTTTCTTGCTCTTAGATTGGCAGTTTCTTGTCTCTTCCTTTCTCAGGTCGGTAAAGTAAATGTCCTCGTAAAACGAACATTATGTTGCCAACATTAAAACATTACTTCTCCACTGCCGTAAGTAAAACTGAACCAGTCAAATCGATGACACTCATCCTGCCTCCTCCCCTTGTTCTACGCTGATTAGGCAGGTACAATTTTACTTACGACAGTGGAGGCGTAATGTGCTAATGTTGTCAACGTATGCTCTTAGGATACGGTACTCAAATAAATAGATTAAGGGGGATAATTATTTTATGCTGTTCCTGCTCTATGATTGACAGATTCTTCTATATGCCGTTCTCCGATCAGTAAATTAATGATCCTCCTAAATCAAATAAACTTATCCAACATCAAAACACAACTACATCACTGCCATAAGTAAAATATAATATTTAGGTATGTTTTAAAGGCAATATTTATTTCCAGTGCTAAGAAATGGACTGTGAATCTGCTGATCTGCTAAAAAAAGATGCAAAATACTTAAATAAAAACTGCAGAATATCTAGTGTGCACTTTGAAGAATTCATGTTTGCTAACTTTTTGAAAAACCGATTGAAACCCGATGCTGTTCCAACATTGTTCAATATACCGAATCCACGAAAGTCAGTATCACTAAAAAGGAAATCACCTAAGGAAAGGACCAGTGAAATACGTCCAGGCCCTAAGAAGGCTTATGTCTGACATACAGGTAAATGTGATGCATATATGTTTTATGGTGCTAATTCAGAATATATACTTAAGGTAAATTTCATTACCACCCACTGAAAGTAATACTTCTGTGAGGTACAAATGGTGTGTAATGTTCTAGTAAATGCATATTGACAAGGAAGACAGAGCAAAATGAACACTTTTTCCTTTGCTATAACTGAAACAATGTGTGCCAAGATACGTAAGTTTGTTATGTAGTTTTATGTTTCCGCTACGTGTCCTTCATTTGCGTGTAATTTAACAGTTTTATATATGCCCAGACGTCATTAGTTCTGTGTAATCAAGTTGTACTGCTAAGTCCGACTCAATATTTTGTGCACATTTATTTGTGTCAAATAAAACCTGGTAGTTGTAAAGTCACTTTCTTGTTTATAACTAATTTCCATGACATAACTTCGCTATACTTGGGTTTTTGTATAGATAAACACCAAATAAAACGATCATTGATCCATCGTACACTTTCGTAGTTGTATTAAAATTACAATTAGGTGGAAGAACAGGAGAGCATAATGAAAAGCCGTTTCCTTTCGTAAAAGTTGGTGAGATAAGCTGCAGTTCGTAAAAAGTCCATTTCCAGCCAAAGTACTAAGTGACTATAGTTCCTCGTTTACTGCTTTTCAATATGGTGTCGAGCGCAACGCTTGGTAACATACAGATCAAAGGCGCCGCCCCCAGCTTTCCCTTCTGTATGCTCCCCATTCTGTGTCTGAGTTGAAGGGACTGTAGTTCGCAACACTCTTCATTTACTCTTCACGCAATGCAAGCTAAAACAGCTTGAAATTTCCTGGCGGATTAAACCTGAGTACCAGACCGGAATTCAAACCCAGGACTCTTCCTTTGGTGGACTAATGATCTAATGACTTTTTTTGTACTTTTCGGTCTTTACGTATGTGGGTTTCCATTTTCCTGTGTTGAGCGTTGAGTTCTTCGCTCAGTTTCTTATCACGGAGAACGTCTAGCGTTATTACCGTGTGCGCTCATCTTCTACCATCCATTGTTCACAGAAGTTCTTCCGCGAACTTCGCAGGACCAGAATAAATATTGCAGAGACATGCGTTAGTCACATCCTAGGAAATATTTACAGAATGAAATTTTCACCCTACGAGCCCAATCTGGCACACCGTTTTCATCAGCTAGGATGATTCATATCAATATAAATTCCGCTGCAGAGGGAAAATTATATCATAAAACTGTGTGCCCTAATTTCAGCATTGTCTCCAGCTTAACCATTCGTCAGTGAACTACATCATCATACATAATCAGCTGACCATCCAAAGGTGCGTGGCGGAGGGTACTCAGTACCACTACTAGTTACTTGCTGTCCTGTTCCACTGCCATACAGAACGAGGGGAAAACGAATGATTGTATGCATCCGTACGAGCCCTAATCTCTCCGATATTATCTTTGTGGTCTTTACGCGGCAGTAGAATCGTTCTACAGTCTACCTGAAATTGCGGACCTCTAAATTTCTTCGACAGTGTTGAAAAGTGTCGCCTTGCCTGGAACGTCTCCTATTTGTGTTCCCGAAGTATTTCAGTAATTCTCGCGCTTTGATCGAATCTTCAAACCTAGCCTCCCACCTCTAAATTACCTCTGTGTCCTCCTTTATACCGACCTGGTGGGGATCCCAAACACTCGAGCAATACTGAAAACGTGGTCATATAAGCGTTTCACTTGCGGTCTCCTTTACAGACAAAACACACCTTCGCAAAACTCTCCCAATAAACCGAAGTCGACCATTCCCCTTCCCCACGACTTTCCTTATACGCTCGTTGCATTTCATATCGCTATACAGCGTTTCACCTAGGTATTTAATTGACTCGACTCTGTCAACAAATGCTGTATTCGAGCATTACGGGACTGTTCCTCCTACTCATCTGCATCATCTTATACATTTAGTGCTAGTTGCCATTCCTCAGACTACCTAGAAATTTGGTCAAAGTCACCCTGCCTTCTACTACAGTCATTCAATTGTCGACACACTCATGTACACCACAGCATCATTAGCAAACAACCGCAGATTCCAGAATGTGCACTGATATGAAATTTCCTGACAGATTAAAATAGTGTGCCGGAACCTGGGAAGAGCGCTTGCCCGCGAAAGGCTAAAGTCCCAGGTTCGAATTTCGCTTCCGGCACATGCACGAATGAGAAGCTGGGTATATTTAGATGGGGAGGATGTATTGAGGGTGTCATGGACTAATATGGGCCAAAGGCAATGCGTGGAATTTCAGGAGGATATCGAAGCAGGTTGCCAACTCCTTCACATGGATTTCGGCTAAATGTACTTTCGAAACCTGCCAGAATCGCCCAGAATATAGTCTTTTATGGAAAGATAAAAAAGTAAAATTTTACAGTATCTACCAGTACACTTATTTTATTTCCACGATCTTTCTTCCTTTACTCGAATGAACATTCTTTTAAGTAAAAAATTAAAAAAAAATGTAAACGGAACATTTAACTTCATGTGGAAACACATATCTGAACGTCATCCATCTCTTCTTCCTCTACCTGGTTCGATGTTCAAAGTACTGAAGTATCACTGCTAACAACTCTTTCCGTAGGCTCGGGTAGATAGTATCTATAAAACAAACAATATTTCTTTTGTAAAGCATGATAATGTAGAAAACCCTAAACATTTATAAAATAATGTGGATATTAAATTTTTTTGCATCTTATCTATGTCTTTAAGAACTACATCTTCAAATTGAAAGTTGTGACAGCACTCTTTTTGGGGCAGAAGGCCGGCACGTATCTTCAAAATTGATTTGAGCATGTTGTTTCCTATCCTGTTCCTATGCGAACTTTGCCAATATTCATTTCATTGGCTCACCTCACAACTTCTGCATTTGACGAAGGTAGCAGTAAAAGTAATTTTTATTTTTGGTCCATATTAGGTTACGGTAGTAACACTAAAAGTGGGCCTTTGCGATCGTCTTTTGAAAGCTTGAAATTTAAATGAAAATAACGGCTTAACTATTCATCTGACACCCAAATTGACTAACCAGAGTTGTAGAGGAGAAAATTCTCTACAACTATGCTCTCTTATGTTTTTTCATATCTCGTAGCGTTTCAAAGATATTTGCAAAAATAACGATTTTGGGATGTATGTCTGTCTGTCTGTCTGTCCGTAATGTGTTCCCTGTTTTTAAGACGAACCGTTCAATCGATCAGCACCAAATTTTACAGACATGATAGTAGGCTATCAGAGACCAGAACCTCCTTTTTCAAATTTTTCGGACAAAAAATACGGTAGTAATACCAAAAAAAGCCATTTGTAATATAACGAACCGTTAATCTGAAACGAAAATTGAATAACGTAATTGGTAGAGGAGAAAATTCTCTACAACTTAGCTCCCTTATGGTTTTTTTTTTTTTTTTTCATATCTCGTATCGTTTGAGACATATTTGCAAAAATAACGGAGATTTGACACCCTCCATTGAATTCACGAAAACCAGCCTTTCGGAGATGTCACGTGGCATTCCTCGCCCCGAACTCTCTGTGGCATACGCCATCTTGCGTTGCGTATTTGATGATTTTTCTTAATGTAACTTACACGTTGTCATTTCAAAGCAATGGCGCAGCGAAGAATTAACAAAAACACATCGTTCTTCGTGCGATAAATGATAATCTAGTGTCTACAAATGCCATATTAGCATCAGTTAACAACGGCCATCAATAGTATGATATTAACGGACTCATCTTTCGATGTATAGTCGTAGCGTAGTGGGCAAGGCGTTAGACTATGACGCTAAAGGTCGGTTGTTTAAACCCACCACTTCCTAAATTTTTTCCTAAAAGGGTTTAAGACACTCTTATTAATTTTTTTTTTATTTAGGTTACTATTTTGGTCCAAAATGTTTGCAAAAACTTGTAACAAATATAAAGTGGGCCGTAAAACACGTCAGTGCGATTTTTTAAAATTAAACGACAGTAATACCCGAAGTCTACCATATTTTCGGATGGCGGCTGACGAGAATATTTTCCAGCTTTAAGAAAATACAAATCTGCCAGAATCAGCCGAAAATCGGCTGAGTTGGCAACACTGCATCGAAGTTAGGATTGGTGGATAAGGATCGAGCCTTTGCAGGATATAATTTCGGAGACAGAAAAAAAATGTGGGACGTATTTCCTCATTTCAGTAATAAGGGATTTTGCACTAACATCCAAAGTTGCAGATGTCAGACAGTCAGGTCGTTGAAATTGAAATGTTTGTATAGGTTATGGGACTTAACTACGGGGTCATCAGTCCCTAAACTTACAAAATACTTTTGAAATATTGATAAATCTGGAGCATTGAATTAAAATTTGTGGTGCGGCCGGGAATCGAACCCGGACCTCCATGCTTACTAGGCAGACATCTTAACCGTTAGACTACCACACCAGGGCACCTTGGAATAGTCTATGTACGATTTCCCTCCACATCACATTTTAATTCAATGCTTCAGACTTATCAATAATGTCTTTGACATATTTGAGACGTAAATCCGTCTCTGGGAATGTTTATTTGTATTAATTGATATTTATATCACCTTAACAGGATTTTTCCACGATGTCCATTGCCGAGGTGCTATTCCGCTGCATGGAGAGCCTTGGCAGTAGTGGCAATTACCTTTGGAACACAGAAGCTGAATTAAAGTTTGTGATGTGGAGGGAAATCGTACACAGACTATTCCAAGGCGCCTTAATCGTTAGTGGTGTGGTAGTCTAGCAGTCTCGAGGCAGCCGTGGCGGACGACGGACTTGCGGCGGCAGCGCGAGGCACCGAGTGTAAACAAAGGCTGTTTACCTGTTGACAGGTTGGTCTTGGCTGCACTTACGCTTAACTCCTATTTGAAATGATTGTATGCCGGAAAACATGATGGAATCTCAATCTTATTTGAGAAAAGATACAATAAAATTTACGTTTGATCGTAGCTATGTAAGACCCAAGCCTTTAGAGTTAAAACTATGGCTATCTGAAAAAGTTAGGATTACTCAAGACGATATTGAAGGAGTACATTTATCTTTTGTTCAATGTGCTATGTATGTTAAATTGAAAGATCCTACTATGTGCAACATTATTGTTGATAGGATTGGTGATAGAATAAAATTTAATCACTCTGACGGACATGTTAGTGACGTACTAGTATGCCATGCAGGACTAGGAATACGAACTGTGAGAGTGTTTGAACTGCCTTTTGAGGTACCGGCGGAGGCAATTGATGACGCTTTTAAATCTTATGGGCGTGTAATTTCAAATGTAGCCGAAAAATGGGCGGAAGCTCATATGTTTCCTGTTCTTAACGGTGTACGACAAGTAAAAATCGAACTGTTACGGCATTTACCATCCTATATGAATATTTGTGGCTATCGAGCTTTGATTATATATGACGGTCAGCCTCGCACTTGCGCGTTATGTGGCTCTACTGGCCATGTACGCGCTGAGTGCAAGAAAAAAAGAGTGGCTCAGTTGCCTTCCGCGGAAGAGGTAACTTCTGGGCCGGTAACCGCGATGAAGCTGACATACGCTGCCGCCGCAGTCTCCCCGAAACGACCCGAACGCGCATTGTCGGACCAAGGCACGGCGTCTACACAGCAGATCGTAGCCTTAGGAGAACACGAAATCAGTCCGGTAGCCAAAAGGATGGAAACAAAGGCAGTCCCGTATGCAACCATCAGCAGTCAAAATGAAACTCCTTCTGAACACCTATCCGACACTTTGAGAGATGAATCTCAAAGACAGAGTACATCGGCTTTTGAGCAAAATGCAGGACACGACAAATTTGTCCCATAATGATGTTGCACAAAACGTTGCAGTAGTAGAGGATCCCCAGCGTGACAGTGCTACTTCTGCAATAATTCGGCCCGACAATATCAATAGGGTCAGCCCCGAAGAGGCACAGAATGTAGATGGTGAACTATGCTCCAGAAGTCTAAGTGTGCAGGGGAAAGATTCGTCGCCGAAGCAAGCCATTGAGTCTCAGGGGGAACCCTCAACCAGGACAGAAAATTTACGTTCTCCGATACTACCTCAGGAGTTGAGTGAGAAATCTCCAGACGTTTCTTCAGAAAAATCTCTTACTAAATCGCCAAAAAAAAGTAATAAAAGAAGAATAGCCCATCAGGCAGCTGAGAGTATAGCCCCAGCTATAAGGGAAAAGCTGCGGAATATTAAAGAAGGACCAAGAACGCAGAAAAAGGAGTCTGCTATGAACTTACAGAAGGAGAAACAAAGCCAAACCTCACACAAGAGTTCCAGCGCTGAAAAACAAATGACCCTTGACCCACCAACTACAGAACAAGAAGAAAGATCTCGGTTAAGAGATGACAATCAAGAGGGACGAAAGGAGTGGGCTGACGAAGTAGAAGATCAAGATCCGGAAAGAGAAGACACCAGCGACATGGATTTTTACTAATTTTACACGGATGAAGTACGAAGCGTATAATTCAACCACTTATACCTAGGCTTCTTAAAGGTGTATTTGCAATTTCATCCTGTACGACAGTATGAGTGCATGATTATGGTGTTAGCAAAAACTGCACAGTACCATACCATTGGAGTCCAGAAGCGAGGGGCAAAATGTGTTTTAATAAATTGGATTACAATTGTAGTCACTTTCAAATCATGTACGAATGCTTACGGTGATGCCATCAATGTTTTCTCCTCTTTTTATAATACTAAATGCAGCAAGCTTATAAAATAGTCACACTTAATATCAATAGAATATGGTCAGCTCTCAAATTAACATCCTTGCAACAATTCATATATGACTCTGATGCTGACATAGTGTTTCTCCAAGAGGTTATGACAACAAACCTACATATTCCTGGTTTTCAGACTATCTTAAATGTAGCTTTTGAATATAGCACGGGAGTAGCGCTCCTGATTAGGGATGGTATTCCCATCAAAGACTTAGAACAATTAGAATCAGGACGAGGTATAGGATGTAAAATTTATGACGTCACCTTTGTTAACCTGTATGCCCCTTCCGGAAACAGTAATAAACTCCAGAGAGCAAATTTTTTTAGAGATGAACTTATTTACCTGCTACGAAAGAATCCGCAGAATGTAATTATTGGAGGCGATTTTAATTGTGTCCTTAACCGAAAGGACCAGACTCCTAATTTTAATTATTGTAAAGAGCTTCATGACTTAGTACAAAAAATGCACTTTAAAGATGCCTGGGAAATTAAGTATCCAACTTTAGTAAAATTTACGCACTTTACTTCATCTTCGAGTAGCAGACTCGACAGAATTTACATCTCTGATCCACTCACTGAAAAAGTTATAGTAACGGACGTCATCCCGGCCCGTTTTTCAGATCATTCCGCGCTGTCAGTAACAATAAATTTACCACGACAGCCCACAAAAATGTATCGAACTCAGTGGCACCTCAATACATCGATATTAAATGATGTAAAATTATGTGACGAGATTACGACATCATGGAATTACTGCTTGCGGTCAATGTGTCCGTCCAAATCCGAGTGGTGGACAAAAGTAGGCATAAAGAAGTTGAGGCAAAGCTTAATTATCTATAGTCGTGAAAAAGTCAGAGACAACAAGCGAACCTTCGAATTTTACTACAGTGTGTTACGAGATCTCTACGAGAAGCAGCAACTAACAAACACAGAATTACAACAAATTAAAGAAATAAAAGCTAAAATGTTAAGTATAAAAAGAAAGCAGTTAGAAGGTCTGAAAATTAAATCTAAATCTAAATGTCTTGCAGAGGAAGAAACTACGTCATTATACCATTTGATAAAACATCAATCTCTCCGTAAACGCACGTTTATTGATGACCTCGTCACAGAAAACGGGCACCTACTCACCACCCACCCAGAAATTGTACAAGAAATTTTCCAGTATTACGAAAAACTGTATACAGCAAACGATATTGATGACGCTCCATTATCGCAAGTAGTGAATTCCTGGAATAAAATTATAACACCAGAGGATAACACTGAATTTTTAACTGATTTTACAGTGGAAGAAGTTTTCGAACTCGTGTCCAAATCACCCTCAAATAAATCACCAGGCCCGGATGGACTTCCAAAAGAATTTTATTTGAGTTATTGGGATGTAATTGGACCAACTTTTACAACAGTTTTAAATGAAATAATGAAAGGAGGAATCATACCCCCGGAGCTGAAAGAAGGAAAAATTGTTTTGGTGTCGAAAAGTAAAGGTCGGAAGAAAATCAGCGGGTTTCGGCCGATAACACTGATGAACTTTGATTATAAAACCATTGCTAGAGCGATCAATGAGAGGATGACACCATTAATACGGAAAGCAGTCACCACACATCAAACCTGTTTCCCAGGGCGATCTATTATGACAGCAACTTCCGAATACAGAGATCTGGTTTCGATAGTCGCCGTTACCAACATTAAGTGCGCGTTACTGTTTTTGGATTTTAGTAAAGCCTTTGATCGAGTTAGTCATCGATACATCGAGTGTATACTACAGCAAATAGGAATAGAAGAAAGAGCTCTTGGGGTGGTACGCAACATGATAACTGATATTAAGGCATCCGTATCCATAAATGGCCAGCTGTCAAAAGCAATAACTATACGGAGAGGTGTTCCCCAAGGAAGTCCTCTTTCCATGTTACTATATGTGTTATCACTTGAACCGCTACTTCGCACGATAGAAGAAAAACTAAGTGGAGTGACAATGTCGGGCACACATTTTGTAGCGAGAGCCTATGCAGACGACGTGGGCATCGTTATACGGCGGGAGGATGAAGAAGATCTTCTGAAAGAAGAAATTGATAACTATTGTAAAGCTTCTGGGGCGCAAATCAATACTGATAAAAGTAAAATTTTAAATCTTAGAGGACTCGAACATTTAGATATAGAGTGGGCAAGTTTCGTGGAAACTCACAAAACTCTGGGTATTATCATTAATAAGTGCCCCATAAAAATGTCCGCTATAAACTGGAAGCAGACAGCTGGAAGAATTCGTGGTGCACTAATGGACAACAAATGCCGCTCAGTGAACCTTACTCAGAAAATTAAAATAATAAATACGTATATTTTTTCGAAAGCTTACTATCTAGCACAGATCTTTCCATTGCCGAAATTGCAAGGAAAAACCATTATGCAACTTGCAAGCAGGTACGTGTGGCACGAAAGTATTTTTAAACTAAAACCCAGCGATTTGGCCAAGTCCAGAAAAGCAGGAGGTCTTGGTCTAACTGACATCTGCAGAAAGGCTTTGGCACTTTACATAAAAAGAATAGTAATACTTTTAAATAACAAGCCTCATACCATAACTGCCAAACTCTTCACAGCTGTCCGTCCTGTAAGTATGCAACAGCCCATTAATGTCGGTAATTTAAACTATAAACTGAAACATATAAAAGATTTTTACCTTGAACTTAGCTACATAGGAGAGGCCACAATGAAAAAATTACATTTAACAACTAAAGAAGTTATTGAAAAATGGCAACAATCCCACAGTCCTAACAATATTGAATCAAAGTATCCGTTGGTAGACTGGAAAACTGTTTGGAAAAATCTTAGCCTTCACATTCACTGTTCCGATGTCGTCTCGTCCTGGTATAAAGTCGTGAACAATCTTATTTCAACCAATGAAAAATTATATAAAATTGGTTTGAGTAACACAAACAAATGCTCAAAATGTGGCCTCGTGGACACATTAAAACACCGATTCACTTGTGGCAACCATCTACAAAATTGGAAGTGGGTTCAGAAAAAGTTAGGGCTACTTACACGACGTTCGGAAACGTCTTATTCAACAGATATATTATTGTGGCCCGACACCGAATTTTATCCATCAACAAAAAATAACACAGTGATGTGGCTCCTCGGAAACTACGTCAATTTTGTAGTCAACAGATGTGGAGGTGACAGCAGTGTAGAATTTTTCTTATACATGGCAGCAGCATATTTACAAGTACGACAATATCCAAAGATAAAAAACAACTTTGGGAACATGATGAGAATTTTGTTCGAGAAGGAGGGAATTGGTTAAAGAAGATAATGTAAGACGAAGTAGAAGGAAAAAAAAATGACGAACCCATTGATGATGAGATTGATCCAAATATATAGGTATCTATATATATATATATATATATATATATATATATATATATATACATTTGAAACATATTACAAGGAAAAAAATTTCAGTTATACAAGAAGTTGTATCATATTTTGGACTGGTCATGGCAATGACATTTCGTTTCATCACAGTAGAGACTGCTGGATTTCATTTCTCGTTTAATTTTACTGAAATCGTAAGAACTTTTTATTCCTTTAAAATTAGAATTTTGTTTAGTGCAGAAAACTGTATTGTGTTATATAGTCAAGAAGAAATTAACAGCACCATGGGAATCTTGGTTAGATTATTTGATATATAAACAATACAACGTCCTAGCAGAAATAAATTATTCTAAGGAAATTACTTTCCTGATGTAAATCGAAAGTAGCATGACCGACCTCATTTACGGAGAATAATTATTTTGTTATTATTTTTAAAAAAAATCAGCAACGGGTGACTTCGGAGTTTTAGAGAAGACAAAAATAAAGCAAAAACGAAATATTATTGATTATCAAGACAAAACGACCAGGAATCCTACTGCACAGGCAGCTCACTTTTCGAGAAGACGAGCTTTGAGGTCAGACCGGAGCAGGGAAGAAAAAAAAAAAAAAAAAAAAAAAAAAAAGAAAAAAAAAAAACGGTTAAGACGTCTACCTAGTAAGTATGGAGGTCCGGGTTCGATTCCCGGCCGCACCACAAATTTTAATTCAATGGTTCAGATTTATCAATAATGTCTTTGACATATTTGAGACGTAAATCCGTCATTGGGAATGTTTATTTGTATTAATTGATAGTTATGAAATAGCTAACACTAAGGACGGCAAAAATATCCCTGCCCAGGGGGGATTCGAACCAGCTACCGTAGTGGCCGTGCAGACCGAGACTGGAGCGCCTCAGTCCCCTCAGCCACCGCGGCCGGCCAGTCAGGTCGGTACGAAATGCTGTATATCGATAATAAACCAAAACTCCGATATAATTCGTGTTATGTGCTATCGTCCAGAGGATCGTACATTAACTAAAACTGGGACGTTAAACCTAAATCTGCCTTCTTTCCCAGCAGCGATTCTGGCGTTTCGGTTCTATGCCAATGGCGCCGGTTCCGCGGAGGGGGGATGTGGAGGAGAAGCCACTGGAAGCTGTCACTGCGGGTGCCGCATTCGCATTCAGTTCCGTCCGTAGCCGGGCGAAACGAGAACCCTGTCGTCGCTGGCTGTCAGCTCCCTCTCCAGAAAACAATACCGTGGCTGCCACATCCAATCCCGCTGATGCTCCAGCCACGCTACGTGCAGGTTCACGGCTCGATAGAACAAACTTTCTTACTCACGCCACAGTGATTTATTTAAAATGATTTCCAATCCATGGTGTACCGCAGCAATCAGTTAGAATAAATATTCCTTCAAACCGTCTTGATTGCATTTTTTTTATTATTAGTTAATGACGCGTTTCGCTCTTTAGCAGGGCATCTTCAGATTATCTGCGTGACAGAATTTACACAAAATTACAAGGCGGAATTACAAACGATTATAATGGTACATGGGCTTATTTTGTGATAAATGGTAAACAAAGCTTACAATGCGCTCTCCGCCGTGTGACACCGTAAGTTGTTATTGCGGTGTTTCTATTTTTCTGGAATGTTTTTTTGGATTTCCTTGTGGCCCTACAAATGTTCGGATAACAACGAATTACAGTTGGAACATACTAGGTAAAGATGTGAGAAACATAAAACCGATTTTCTAAGATTACCTACATAGAAGCGGTGGTCTCTGGTGGTACAAGGTAAGCCCATGTTTACAATTGCGCTCACGGGCGGTGGGCGGGCGTGGTATGCTGCTCCGCCGACTTGTACAGACTAAGTGAATGTGGGTAGGGAGTGACATAGGAAGCCGATGTATAAGACGGGACGGGTGAAATCTAGCTATCCAAAAATAGAAATCCAAAAAACATATCAGAAAAATAGAAACACCGGAATAACAACTTACGGTGTCAAACCACGGAGAGCGCATTGTAAGCTTTGTTTACCATTTATACTGTCTTCTTAACACAAAATAAGCCCATGTACCACTATAACTGTTTATAATTCCGCCTTGTAATTTTGTGTAAATTCTGTCACGCAGATGAAGATGCCCTGCTAAAGAGCGAAACGCGTCATTAACTAATAAAAAATTTGCAATCAAGACGGTTTTGAAGGAACAGTGATTTATTTGGAATTCACTGTTTAGAATCCTGTGGTTCAGTCGACTAATTTCTCTTCCTGGTTCAGGGTACGCTGAAAGGTTTTTTAATACGTGAAGTACTGTATACTTTACATTGATCTTATGGGAGTTATCAAAACTGGGGTCCCACAAGGTGCTATTTTTGTTGCTTTGCTGTTCTATATATATATATATATATATATATATATATATATATATATATATATATATATATATATATATATATATATGACTTGCCATTCTATATTCATTAAAATGCTAAGATAATTCTTTTTGCTGACGATACAAGTACAACTATCACGCCCGGTAAACAGGAAATAACTGATGAAATTGTAAATGGTGTATTACAGAAAATTATCGCGTATTTTACTACAAATAGACTCTCATTAAATTTTGATAAAACCTAGTATATACAGTTTAATGCAGTAATCAGTATGACACCATTAATAAATATAGACTTTGAATAGAAATCTGTTGCTAAGGTAGAGTATTCAAATTTTTTAGTTATTTGCATTGATGACGAATTGAATTGGAAGAAGCACATTTAGGATCTGATGAAACGTTTGAGTTCCACTACTTATACCATTAGTGTCATTGCAAAGTTTAATGAAATACATCTCAGTTAATTAGCTTAGTATACCTATTTGCTTTCACTGTTTTGAATGGGATTATATTCTGGGGTATGGGAGGGTGTCGTCTGTAACTGACTGTAATAGCGTACAGGATGACTTAGACAAAATTTCTAGTTGGTGCGAAGAATGGCAGCTAGCTCTCAATGTAGAAAAATGTAAGGTGATGCGCATGAGTAGAAAAAGCAATCCCATAATGTTTCTTGATGCTGTCGCGTCGTTCAAATATCTAGGCGTAACATTGCAGAGCGATATGAAATGGAACGAGCATGTAAGGACAGTTGTGAGTAAGGCGGACAGCCGACTTCGATTTAATGGGAGAATTTTGGGAAGATGTACTTCACCTGTAAATGAGACCGCATATAAAACGCTTGTTCAAATGTTCAAATGTTTGTAAAGCTTATGGGACTTAACTACGGGGTCATCAGTCCCTAAACTTACAAACTACGTATGAACTACTTACGAACTAGGACGGCACAAATATCCATGCCCGAGGGAGGATTCGAACCCCCGACCGTAGTGACCGTGCAGACCGTGACTGAAGCGCCTCAGTCCCCTCGGCCTCCGCAGCCGGCAAAACGCTTGTACGACCATGTCTAGAGTATTGCTCAAGTGTTTGGGACCCGCAGCAGATCAGTTTAAAGGAAGACATAGAGGCGGTTCAGAGGCGAGCAGCTAGATTTGTTACCGGTAGGTTCGACCAATGCGCGTCACAGAAATGCTCCGGCAACACAATTGGCGATCGCTGGAAGAAAGACGACGTTCTTTTCGTGAATTTCTGTTAAGTAAATTTAGAGGGCCGGAATTTGAAGCTGAGTGTAGTACGATCTTGCTGCCGCCTACTTACATTTCCCGTAAAGAACACAAAGACAAGATAAGAGAAATTAGGGCTCGTACGGAGGCATATAGGCATTCTTTTTTTCCTCGTTCAATTTGGGAGTGGAATAGGAAAGAAAATACATAGTAGTGGTAGAGTGTATCCTCCGCCAAGCACCTTACGGTGAATTGCGGAGTATGTATGTAGATGTAGATGTAGAATTCAACAATGAGTAAAACAGTATTCATTACACAAAACCGTGTAGTCAGAATAATCGCTGGAGGCTATCCAAGATCACTGCAGACGTTTATTTAAGGATTTACGGATCTCACAGTAGCTTCACAATATACAGGGTGTTTCAGTAAGTGTGTTTGCCTCTGTAACTTATAAAATAATAGGTGCCGGGAAATTTTAATGCGGTATGTCAACACAAGAAATGTTACACTTTCTGCGGAGCTATGAACATAGTTTATTGTATCATATTCCAAAGAGTTACAGCACATTGATATAATTTTTTAAATGGAACAATAGTTTTTTCTGTCATGCATTGGATTCGTTGAAACCAGCTGCGTCCAAATCAATTTAAACTACATTCCTGTTAGTTTGGGAGCTACAACCCTTCAAAGTTTAGGGGGCGGAAGCTCCGACAGCGTAGCTGACTGGCTGGTGGTCATGATACAGTGGGCCGTGCCACAGGGGATAGCCACTCGGCCAGTCAGCTACGCTATCGCAGCCTCCGCCCCCGGAACTTTGAACGGTTGTAGCTCGTAAACTAACAGTGATAGGAATGTAGTTTAAATTGATTTGGACGCAACTGGTTTAAACGAATCCAATACACGATAGAAAAACTATTGTTCCATTTAAAAAATTATATCTTTGTGGTGTAACTCTTTGCAAAATGATACAATAAACTATGTTCATAGCTCCGCAGAAAGTGTAGCATTTCTTGTGTTGACCTACCGCATTAAAATTTCCCATCACCTATTATTTTATAAGTTACAGAGGCAAACACACTTAGTGAAACACTGTGTATGTATTCACTTATGAAATTTGTTATGAACAATCTGATTCAATTCGAAAGTAATAGCAGCGTGCATAGCTAGAACACTAGATGAAAGGCTGATACGCACTATTCATGGTTAAATCTAACTTCGGCACGGAAAAAGGTGAATTATGCTGCCACAAAAGTCGGTGGTTACTTATCAGTGGCTTCGAAAGTCTGACAGACAACTGAGTAGTATTTAAAAAGAAATTTAAATAATTTCTGAATGGCAATTCCTTGTACACTTTAGATAAATTCTTAGATGAAACTTGGTAATTTCGCTAAAAAAAATACGTGGAAATTTTTAAAAAATTCTTAAATAATTTAGTGTTATGTATAGTCACCATTTATTAAACTGACACGTTCCAGATCATTGCGAAACGCCATATATATGATCTATGAAACAAGTCAATCTAATCTAATCTGATCTAGCATATGCACAGATATAAATGGTGGAGGTATCCTGTATACAAGGTACAAAAATGCGGTGCATGGACAGAGTTGTCATTTGTACTTCAATGACCCATTTCAAAAGGTTCTGACTTGATAAGGGTCGCAGATGGGAATTAAAACACTTCGAGATCGTAATGGTAGTAGGAACTGTGCATATTTCGATTTCCACTTCGAAGATGACTAACAACGTTGGCTACTGTCAGTGACAACTGCTGGAGTTAGATGCATGGCCACGGACATTCTATTTCAAAATAAGAATAGCGGCTTTTGCGTAGGCACTAGAGCGCGCGCCACGTAACTTGGCGGGTGAGGTCTGGATGCGCAGAAGCACAGGTAGGCCTACGTCACGCCACGTGACCTGCTGGCCAATAGCCGCCAATCAGCCGTTGCGGGCGCTCGAGTTCGTGTCGTACTGCGCGGAGCGACAACTGGTTTTGGCAGAAACAAGATTCATAGCTGAAAGTAAATTAATATTTAAGTCATCAAAGACGAAGCATTCAGAAGACTACCATTCTCAAATGACTTACGCAGTCTTCAGTTAGTGGTTTACAAGTCAACTGCTTCCATACCTGGCCGAGAATTCTGTTATTTTTATGGACAATGCGAGTGTGCACTATGTGCAAGTGAACAGAGCTCCTACTTCAAATACCAAAAAGGACGAAATTATTTCGTGGCTAACATCTAATGGAATACCTCACACTGCGTCAGAAACCAGGGCAGAATTGCTCATGCTTGTAAATGCATACAAGCCCAAATACCGCACTTACGCGATAGATGAACTTGCAAGACAGCATGGTCACCGGATAGTAATAAATCACGAAATGTGAATAACGTTGCTTTGATCAGTAAGCACTTGCTTGATGGGCATCAGTCTACGAAGACTGAACATGTGTCGCTTGTAAGGTTTTTAGATAGTCTCCTTGTCTTGTACAATGCCAAACATATACAATTAAATGCAAACTCATCCCACAAGTTCCGCAGGCACCGAGTATATATGGTGTGCCGAAGGTCCATAAAAAGGACTTTCCTTTGTGTCCCATAGTGGCCAGCATTAATTCACCCACGTACAAGCTGGCCAAAGAGTTGGTACCAAAGCTCCGACATATAGTGAGTCACACAGAGACATATGTGAAGGATTCGACCCATTTCGTGGCACTTTTAAAAGAGAAGAATGTATCAGCTACGGATCTGATGGTTAGTTTTGATGTGACATCGTTATTCACTAACGTACCAGTGTCAGACACAATGAACATATTAGAAGAACGCTTAGCACCTGACACCTGTGACCTAGTTCGCCACTGCCTGACGACCACTTACTTCAAGTGGAAAGAAGAATTTTACGAACAAACAGACGGTGTAGCTATGGGCTCCCCACTTTCTCCGATTGCAGCTGACATCTTCATGCAAGCATTTGAAGAAACGGCTCTCCAGTCAGCGCCACTACGCCCAGCATGCTGGCTGCGTTACGTTGATGACACTTTCGTCATCTGTCCACATGGGGAAGAGGAGCTAAACAACTTTCATCAACATCTCAATCAGCAGCACAGCAAAATAAATTTCACGATAGAAGTAGAAAAGAATGGGGTGCTGCCTTTCCTCGACGTCGAAGTCTACCGAAAGTCTGATGGTAAACTCGGCCACAGGGTGTACAGAAAGGCTACCAGCACGGGAAGGTACCTCCACGCCTCCTCCTACCACCACCCCATGCAGAAGAAATCCGCCCTACAAACACTAACAAGGAGGGCCCACAGGATCAGCGATGACGATCACCTACAGGCGGAACTACGACATCTCAGATCCACCTTTGCGGCTAATGGCTACGGACTGGGCGAGATACATAAAACAATGTCCAGGAGGAATGAAAGGAATAGAGGGGAGCAAGAGGAAGCACAATGCATCGCCCTACTACCTTACGTGCAGGGCGTCACTGAGCGTGTGGGTAAGGTTCTACGTCGGGCAGGCATCAAGCCAGTCTTCCGCAGCACCAATAAGACCAAGGATGTCCTAGGTTCAACTAAGGACGCAGTAGACAAACTGAGCAATGCCGGCGTGTATGAAATAAGCTGCGAGTGTGGGCTGGTTTATATAGGAGAGACCGGGCGAGCAATCTCCACGAGGCTTTCAGAACATGAAAGATACATACGGCTTGGACAGCACACGAAGTCAGCGGTTTCTGAGCATCACAATCAGTGCGGAAAACAGTTATCTTTCAGCGAGGCCCGCGTGCTGGCGAAACAACCATTCTCAACGAGGAGGAAGATTAGAGAAGCTATAGAAATAGCGAAGCGTCCCGCCAATATGAACAGGGAGGATGGCTACAGGCTGCCGGCGTCTTGGCTGCCAGCAGTCGCAACGCTACGTGACGGCACCGCGCGCGGAATGACTCGCGCAGGCGCCCCGGAGACCACAGCGGCCGCGAACACGCAGAGCACCGGCCCGTCGCCGTCTGCGCCAGGCGACAAGTCAACAGCGGCACGGCACAACCGCCGTCCGTTCTCTCAGGTCCATTCCGCCAATAGCAACTTCTAATACAAAAGCCAATCGGAAACGTCCATTTTGACCAATAAGGGGGAAGAATGTAACCCAAAACACATGGAAAACTAGCCTCTTAAACACCAATCATCATTGCCGATTTCCACCAATGGCGTGAAATAATATAACCACCAATAAAGGCAAACCAACGTTCCCCTTCCTTTCCCTCATCCCCAGCTATATAAATCCCAAGATATCGTATATTCAGCAGTCAGACACAGACCCTGATGAAGGCCGCCTGCAACAGCGGCCGAAACGTCGGTGGAATTTATAAAATGACGACGCGGTTTCATACCCAGAAGAATTTTATTGATATATCCATATGATATGTCACTTAAGTCATTGATAAAGTATTTTAATAACTGCTTCGAAAAATCCAGATTTCAAGATATAATTAACGGCAAAATCTAAAATTTGTCAATTTCTAATTTATCACTTTTTTATCTTCACAATTAATTTATTTTAAATTCGCAATATGTCGTGAACGTCTGATGGTTTTTTAATCAGTAATAATGGATAGATTGATCTCCCTAGAAGAACTGTGTATATAATTTACAGATATTTCGTGTTAATCGACTGAGCTACGAAATGAATTTCTGTGCAGCTCAGAAAATTATGCCCTGTCGTGTAAACATGATAGGTACAAGAGAAATAGACTCATAAATACTCGTAAAAGCGCCACAGTTTTCCCAACAATCAAACGAGCGTTGTTTTTCTGCATTCCACTTTTTATACAGCCGTGTGTATTCAAGACTCGCAGGTTGCCATTTCCTTGCGCTTGTATGCGGCCGTAACTTTAAAGCTGAGCGGCAGTCAGCAGCTGACTGCGGAATGGAACGGAGCGCAGCTAACGCACAGTCCGGCTACGCTGCAACAGCAGCTTCCCCCACCACTACACAGCTACCTGCGCAGAAGAGCCAGACCACCCGCCAAGTTATGTGGCGCGCACTCTAATAGGAGACAAGCATATTGGATAAATCAATGTGGGTTGGATAGCTAAGTACCGATTTCAGTTGGCAAGAGCTGATTGTGGGGTGAGAGCGGTAAGGAGACTATGAAGATATGGACCAAAGTTGTCCATTCGACACCGTTCATGCTGCTAGTCGACCTATAATGGGGAGTCGATTGTTTTTCCATAGAATGAGTGAATCCTCTGGTAAAACTGAGCCCACTGAAACTCGTTCTGTTCGTCTATCCGGAGACGATCCCAAAGAACGATAGCATTTTATGAATGCCAATAGGCCATGTTCAAATGTTCAAATGATTGTATACCTTATGGGACTTAACATCAGGGTCATGAGTCCCTAAACTCACAAACTACTTATGAACTAATACTAAGGACGGCACAAATATCCATGCCCGAGGGGGGATTCGAACCCCCGACCGTAGTGGCCGTGCAGGCCGTGACTGGAGCGCCTCAGTCCCCTCGGCCACCGCATGTCACCTTAGACCTCTCGGCCATTCCTCGCAATCGCAATTCAGCCGGCAGTTAGACATCGGACGCGAGATTAGCAGATATGTCAATGTATTAAGGTGACTATGTTACGGACCCCAAGCCGGCCGCGGTGGCCGAGGGGACCTAGACTCTCCAGTCTGCACGGCCACTACGGTCGGGGGTTCGAATCCCACCTCGGGCATGGATATTTATACCGTCCTTGGTCTTAGTTAGTTCATAAGTAGTTTGTAAATTTAGGGACTAATGACCCCATAGTTAAGTCCCATAAGCTATACAAATATTTGTACCAATATGTAGTGCTTGAAGCCGCACCTCCTGCCGACGCTATTAAACAATCTCCCGAATTAACCCTTAATGCACAGTGTAGCTGATCAGCTACGTACCTCATTTTTTTTCAATTATGTCTCAAAGTGATCAACATTTTACCACAAACTCATTTGTAGCTGCTTGCATACATAGTGTTACATATTCTAGTAGCTCGTCATAGAAATTATAAATTGCAGAGTGTTACTGAATCATTTCAAAAGTTAGCTGCATTGAGATGATCCTAACACGTGCGTTTGTTTACATTAGTATTCCTCCATTTCCATGTAAAAGTAGTCAGTCACATGCTACTGTTGCAAAATGAGTTACTTTCTGGAAACGAAGAGGCATAATAGTGGCATTGAGTACATCGGGTAAGTCATGGAAGCACTATATAGATGACCAGCTATGAACATTTTGTTGCTAGTAGTGTATAACGATTTTAAAGATTTTTTGTCAATATTTTTCTCTGTATATACGCACTATATAATCGTGGTAGTTTTTATAGCTTCAAATAGAACGTCAGGAATTAAAGGGTTAATATCAAAGGTAGGAAACGAGTGCGATATCTTTGGATTCGCAGTATTACCGCTGCCAATGGCGACACTGCTGCTGTTTATTCTGTTGCTGCTATTGTCACAAACCACGCTTTCTCTGTACTTGTTGCCCTAACTTCATATTTGTCAGGTTCCAGTTTGCCTGAGTGCCACCGCTGAACTTTGCTGTGCCACAGTTACCTGGAAGCAAATTGAATTAGGGAGCCTCCCTCACCAAGTCACACACAGCTGCAGCACGAAATGTAATCTGGTATTTCCTGGAAGCGGAGGCGTCCTGTTGAGTCCTGACAAACAGAAAGGAAGGTATCGACGATGTGAACTCCGGTATTGTCCCAGGAGGCGTGCAAACACACACGTCAGCACCCTCTACAACGAAACAAATACTGACTGGCATTTTGGTTTCTAGATTGATTGATTGATTGATTTTCTCAGGGAAGTCAAAACAGTCTTGGTCAAACCCGCCACTGCCCGCACCGAAACAGTTTATTGTGCAGTATCGCTCCCGGTATATCTAGTAAAGCCAACCAATGCCCTTGAGCAGAGCAAGGAGTCCCTTTACCAGTTCTTTATTAGACACAATTTCTTCGGGTCTGGTTGTCTCAAATGTTCTGTGCCTTTTACTCTCCAATTTAATGCATTCGAAGATTAGATGTGATGCAGTTTCATCACCGTCATCACAGATCCTACATTTAGGGTCCTCTTCTGTCATTCCCATTGTATGTAGGTGTTTCTTGAAATTCCCATGGCCTGTCAGCAATTCAACCATGAGTCTAATATCTCTCCTGTTCAGGTCCAGGATTGCAGAGCGTCTTTTAAAACATGGCTTTGGCATCATTACCTTGCCATGTTTTTGTTGATAGACTTTGGTCCAATATTCTACGTGCTGTCTTCTGAGCCAGTTACGTAGCTCCAATTTGATCATTGCCTTGGTGATTGGCAGGACAGGTTCCAGTCCAATAAATGGAGTATCTGCCCCCATCCTGGCTAATCTGTCGGCATGGTCGTTGCCAATGATCCTCGAGTGGCCAGGGATCCTCAATAGGTTTACTCTATTGCTTTCCACTAGCTCCACCAGAACCCTCAGACACTCTGCAACAATTTCAGACCTTGCTGCAGGAGCTGCCAGTGATCTCATGGCTGCCTGGCTGTCTGAATAGATATAGATGCTAGATACTTCTGTCACAGTTAATGTGCTTGAATCGATAACTTACCGCAGTGAACTACTGTTTACTTTTATTCTGGAGGTCAATTTTTTGTGAAGCAAGTAATATAGTACGCCGGTTTCGAATCTATGTTGTCTCGCTATATATATTTTTCGGAAAAAACGTTCTAAACTGGGACCTAAATCCCTTCAATAGCATATATTTTAACCATGGCAGCAAATGTGTTCTTTAGGCTAGAAATTAAACAGCCACGGGTTGCTTGGTTGCAGATTTATTCACAACCGGTTTTGAGCAATTATGCCCTTCTTCAGATATCTGTACAGGAAAAGTTACGAATAACATGCAAGTTCACATATCAGATAAAACACAGAAACACAGAATTTAAGGGACAAGAAGTACAAAGTGAAAAGTGACAAAATGTGTAATATTAATACACTATTCTGCTGGATTTCAATAAAATAAGAAACTATACAAAGCATTAAGTTCATATAAACAAAGCATGTATAGTTACTTACATTAATTGTGGCCTATAGGTTTACTCAGAGCATTCTGCAATAACACTGAACATCAAGTGCAGAGATTATGCGAGAACTCGTCAAAAAAGTTGTTAATATGTGCAACTTTGGATAAAACATGTGGTGGACGTAAAGAGAAAAGGGAAATAAAGTTATAGAATGTAAGGGTCATAAATATACTAATCTTAGAAAAAACGGAATTCTGAGTCTGCAAAACCGGCATACTAACTGCCCAACAGAGTCATAAACCGATCTACAAATTGTGACTTAGTGATTTTACGTACGATCTCAAGAACACACCGCGAAGGGAATAAAGAGGAGCACCTTTCCAAAACGCATTATGTCCACAGATCGAAAAAACAGATTGATATGAAATCCAGCGTTTTAATGCCCGCTCTATACACCTCTGCTTTAATACCTTCAAAAATAGCGCTGAAAAGTGGTATATACAAGTAAAAGAATTTAGTCCTCTAGTATGATTGAATCAAACAGAGTTTTGTCCACATAGTTCCCAGCTCCCTTTATTTTGTTTTATTAAGCTATGTTTCCGATAATGTAAGACTTCTGATCTGACGTACAACCATTTAATTGACCAATAACCTATTAGTATCCGGTTTCAGCTTTACGGCATTGTTGTGCATAAACCTTTCTCAAGCTGAATGTTAGAATGTTAACAGAGGCCACACGTAAAAACTTCGTTGCATGCAGGCGGAGAGAACTATAGCGAGTTCATGTGTGACTGTTGGAGAGCATACCAGGCGAGACATATCTTTGTACTTTTTTAACAAATATTGCGGGCACAGAACTTACACTGCATTTGGAATGAATCGCAGGCAGCTAGAAAGTCACAAGTAATTTCCTCAGCCATCAAAGATTTCTTATAGAAATTCAGCGCGGATACATCTGGCGAATTTCTCAGATTATTTCCGGATTGCTATGCTGGACTAAACCATAATCAGAACTGTATTCGAATAATTTTATTCTGGTTACTCAAAATTCTCAAATGCATGTTGAAAGGTGTATAGAACAAATATGTGACATGAAAAGGAAATGGGGGGGTCCTGGAAGGTTCAGCTCAATGAAAGGTGTATGGAATTGAAATGGAAAGTTATGGTGGGAAGAGGAAAGGATCCTGCAAGGTTTCCACCAAATTAGAAGTATGGATACTAAAGAGATTATTATAAAAGAGAGAGGAGATGTCACAGAAGGGTGTGACTGACCCTTAAAGACTCTGATAATTCCGCATTATTTACAATTAATTAAGAATGCTTTAGCATCTGACTGCAGACTTCGTTCACAAGCTCAACATTATGAATTAGACTACAATATTGACCCTGTAATTAATGTGTGTGTACAAATTGATCATTTATTCTGACGGACGAACCAACGTTCGTATCAAGAAATCGCGAGCAAACATATTGATGACAGTATTGCTGGTTGACATAAAACAAGTAATGACAAACACTAATGATTACGTGATCCCACTGCTGATGTTTGAAAGAAAATAACTGACGTAGTTCACTGAAACCACTGACCGGCAAGTCAGTCCTATTCCCATTATGTTCGATCTATGCATATGTTTCATAAACAGAAAGATAAAATACCGTAGGTTTCAAATATTCTGTGCGGGGCTTTAACTGACAACTCCGAAACGTTAGAAAACTGTCGCAAACCCCGACTGTTACAGGCGTGAGCAGTCGGTACGTTGGTACCAGAGATGATAAATACAGCAAATCAGGTGTATATATAAACTTCACAGTGGAGGATGTGATGGCTGCTACATAGGTCAAACAGGTAGATCCTTCTTTACAAGATTCAGAGAGCACACATGGAATCACAATAAGACAATTTTTGGTGAGCATTTAAGATCATCCAAACATACAGTCTGTGACATGAATCACAGCATGAAAGTTTTGCACCGGGCACCAAAAGGTAAAAACCTGAATATACCTGAAACTTTAAGCACTTTCCATAAACACCAACAAGCTTGTGTTATTTGATGTAAATGAATAGTTGATGATTGAAGCTAGACTGGTGAAACTGGTTGTGCAAAAATGAAAAATTTGCAAAAAAAAAAAGCGATCTTTCGCATCATTTTTCTATTAAAGCAGATCGGGCCCTAAAGATGTGCAAACTATGTTGAATAAAATTGTTTCTGTTCGTTTCATCGTGTATTCATTTCATTACCTGCTGTGTTACATTAAATCAGTTCTTTCTAAGTTTGGTACAAGTTTTATCGAGATGTGTGAGCTGGCAATCACACATCATACGACTTATATATTGGCACATCAGTGTAGATTAGTGTGATGCACGATATTGAATATGTTTAGAAAAAACTGGAATGAGACAAAAGAAAAAAAAATCGTAGAAATGACACGACAGTGTGACATGAATGGATGTTGCTAAGCAAGGCAAAAAAAGACAGCTTACAGGAAACCAGTGTACATATCAGATGCCGCGGCGGGTTGACCGCGCGCATTGGAGCGCCGTGTTGCGGTGCACGCGCCCGACCGCCGTCGGGGGTTCGAAACTCCCTCCGCCATGGATGTTTGTGTTGTCCTTAGGTTAGTTTACCTTAGTTTAAGTAGTTTGTAAGCTACGGACTGATGACCACGCAGTTAAGTCCGATAGATTTACAAACAAACATCTCAGAACAGGTTCGTTTGAGGCCAAACGAATTTAGTCACTGGCGTACATAAAAGTGATCACAAACTGCAAATAACCTATTCTTGTTTCTCCAATTCCTATTTCTAAACAATTACCATTGGAACTCAAACTAGGAACCTATTAACTAAGAGATATTCCGTCTTGCGCTGACTGCGATTAAGACATTTATTTTACAACAGAAGTGTTTCGTTTTTATTTTAAAAGCACCTTCTGTTGTCTGTGAGTGACACTCAGATTTGAAAATTTGTCTTCTATATATAGATTAAAAACAGTTTTTAACCTTTTTCTTGCACGTTAGGCCTATGTGTTTTTAAACCGATGTACAGTTTACTCAAGGTGTTATTGTCTTTTCTTTACATCCCACTGCTGTTTCTCTGTCTTGTTGGGTGGAGTTGTTTGATTGTCGCTATGTTGTTTTTGTCTATTCAACCATTTTAGTGTTGTTTGTGAGTGTTGCCAACGAAATTTTTTAAAATTTAAATCAACGTGTTTGTATGTGTCATGCTGTGTTTCTGTGCGTGTGTAATTTTTAAATTTAGAGAACAAAATGTCTGAGATGTTTTTTCATATATGTAATTGCAGGTTTCGTTAGTATAACGTGGAGGTGGGGGATAGTGTGTATTTGTGAGGACGATTTGACTTTAAGAGTTTATTTTTTATTTTAGGTGGTCAATATGCTTGAAAATGTTTGCTACATTGGTTTGGTCATTTATGAGATATTTCTTTTCTGTTGTTTTTTGTTTGGTAGGGTGAGAAGGTGTTTATTGTTGTTTATTCTTATGATTTCTGTGTGTCTAGTGGTGATTTTATGTCGGTTTTGGTGCAGGCGTTCTTCAAAGGTTGAGTGACTTGTTTTATATTTCCAGGCTCGTACATGTTCTTTATATCTGGTGTCAAATGTCCCTTTAGTTTGACCAATGTATCTCTCATCTCATGCGTTGCATGTAAGTTGGTATATTCCTGATTTTCTGTATGGATCTGTTTATTCTAATTTTTTGCAAAATATTTTTGAAATGAATTGTTTGTTTGGTGAGCTATTTTGACGCCTCGTTTTTTTCAAAATTTTGGATATCTGCGTGTGTATTTGTGATTTATGTCATTGTTCGCCACCTGTTTTCTGCATTTTTCTTGTATGTATATCTTGTGTGTTTGTTTATGTGGTATTTAGCCTTTGTGATGGTGGTATTGATGTGTGTGTTTGTTTGTAATGTTATTGTTCAGCTTTGTTACTTTGTATTCATTGTTTGTGACTATTTGTACAATAGTACTCATTACTTTCTGGAAGTTATCTAGTGGGGTGGTGTTTACCCCATGTAGCATGTACTATGTGCTGCATGTTTATGTGTATCTGAGTGATTGAATGTCGGTGCACAGTTGTGTCTGTTTTTGTTGGTTTACTGAATACATCAAATGTATGTTGTTTGTTATGAATCTTTATGGTGACGCCTAAGAAATTTAACTGCCTGTTTTATTGTTTTTCTATTTGTGAAATTGGATCTTGTCATAGACAGATTTCATGTCAATATATATAAACTGGTCTATTTTACAGATTGGTTCATCTTTGAGGCACAATATATCTGTTCGGGACTTTTTTCTTAAATATGATCTGCTCTATATGGTTCATAATGATGTTTGATAAAGTACCTGAAATTAGGCAGCCCATTGGTAATCTCTTATTTTGTAAATAAAATTTTTTGGACACATCATTACTAGATACTTTCTTTCAATGGTAAAACAGCAGTTCAACTTTATAAAAGATTGGTGTATGAAATAACACTTTTTTGGCAAATTCTGTATACACCAGTCTGGTAAGATTATTCTCATTTGCGTAAAGTAACATAAAACACCAATTTAAAGAAGACCACATTCATGAGGTGTGCGTAGTAGTCTTGCCTAACATTCCCAAAAGATATACGATGAACTACCTGAAAATAATGGATCATTAATAGGTACATGGGCACTCTCCCAAACCTAGTACTGAGATAGCTGTGTGTCCATGCTTCAGAATAGAAGTTGTGAATAACGTCATTTGTATGGCTACGTTCCGCAGTCGGTGAAATCTAGACCCTTATGATACTTGTCAAAACTTTCGACAAGAAATCAAGTGAAAGTAAAACCTGTCAATACTTGTCACTAAGGTTAAAAATAAATAAATAAATAAATGGTTCTTTCGCGTACTAATCCAAAAAGTTTGCATAACTAGGATAAAAGTCCTTACTATTAAGACATGTAGAGTCCTAAAATTAACTACGCTATCTTCTTTGTCATTCGAGTTAGAAGAAATTTAGAGTATAAAATAACCCATGCTAATCTCTACTTACCTGTGGAAATCTTAAGCAATTTCGTCAAGTAGTTTTAGACATAAACGGTTCGAGCAGCCTGAATCCCAATATATACTATTTTTTTACAACAGTTGAGACAATTCCATTACCGCTACTGCTAACTGCTATTTAGGCATACAATCCACTTCCAAAGTTTCCCTATTTAACATCGCCAAATTTTCCTTATTTCAGTTACTACAGTTTAATTAGATCAATTAAAAAATTAATTTTATGAACTTAAATATGTCTCATTTACCTGTGTAGTCTCATTTACTTTATTGTAACAATCTCTTTCAATAGCCACTTTGAATATTTCACCAAATTTTACACCACTTATTTTCTCCTATCAGAACAGTATTTGTAATTTTCATGTTGTTGTTGTGTTGTTGTTGTGGTCTTCAGTCCGGAGACTAGTTTGATGCAGCTCTCCACAATACCCTATCCTGAGCAAGCCTCTTCATCTCCACATAAGAACGGCAGCCTACAACTGTCTGAATCTGCTTACTGTATCCATCTCTTGGTCTTCCTCTGCGAATTTTACCCCACACACTTCCCTCTAATGCTAAATTCACAATTCCTCGGTGACTAAGAATGTGTCCCACCAATCTATCCCTTCTTTTAGTCAAGGTATGCCAGAAATTTCTTTTCTCCACAATTCTGTTCAGTACCTCCTCATTAGTTACGCGATCCACCAACCTAATCTGCAGTATTCTTCTGTAGCACCATATTTCAAAAGCCTCAATCCTCTTCCTGTCCGCACTATCGTCCATGTCTCACATCCATACAAGGCAACACTCCATACAAATGCCCTCAGAAAGGACTTCCTTGGGCTTAAATCAATATTCGGTGTTAACAAATTTCTCTTTTTCAAAAACGCTTTTCTACCCATTGCCATTCTGCATTTTATATCCTCTGTACTGCGACCATCATTTGTTTTTGCTCTTGTTAATGTTCAGCACACTATCCATTCCGTTCAATTGTTCTTCTAGATCCTTTGCTGTATCTGACAGAATTACTATGTCGTCGGCAAAACGTAATGTTTTTAATTCTTCCCCCTGAACTTTTATTCCTTCACCAAATTTCTCCTTGCTTTCCTTCATAGCTTGTTCAATTTACAAATTGAACAACATTGGGGAAAGGCTACAACCCTGTCTTACTCCCTTTCCAACCACTGCATCCCTTTCATGCCCTTCAACTCTGACAACCGCTGTCTGGTTTTTGTACAAGTTGTAAATAACCTTACGCTCCCTATATTTTACTCCTGCTTGCTTCAGAACTTTAAAGAGTTTATTCCAATCAACATTGTCAAAAGCCTTCTCCAAATCTACAAAAGCAAGAAATGTAGGTTTGCCTTTTCTTAATCTAACTTTTAGGATAAGCCGTAAAGTAAGTATTGCCTCCCGAGTTCCTACATTTCTCCTGAACCCAAACTGATCTTCCCCGAGGTCGGCTTCTACCAGTTTTTCCATCCTTCTGTATATAATTCGTGTTAATATTTTGCAACCATGACTTATTAAACTGATGGTTCTGTAGTTTTCACACCTGTCTGCACCTGCTTTCTTTGGAATGGGGATTATAACATTTTTCTTAAAGTCTGAGGGTACTTCGCCTGTCTCATACATCTTACACACCAGGTGAAACGGTTTGTCATGGCTGGTTCTCCCAGAGACTTCAGTAGCTCTGAGGGAATATCATCTACTCCAGGGGCCTTGTTTCCACTTAGGTCTTTCAGGGCTCTTTCAAATTCTTCTTTCAGTACAGTATCTCCTATTTCATCTTCATCTACATCCTCTTCCTTTCCTACAATATTGTCTAGAAGTTCATTTCCTTTGTAGAGCCCCTCTATATACTCTTTCCACCTTTCAGCTTTCCCTTCTTTGCTGAGAACTGTTTTTCCATCCGTGTCCTTGATATTCATAGAGCTGTTTTTCTTATCTCCAAATGTTTCTTTTATTTTCCTGTAGGCTGTATCTATTTTTCCACTATTTATACATTCTTCTACATCCTTGCATTTGCCTTCTAGTCACTCCTGCTTAGGCATTTTGCACTTCCTGTCAATCTCATTTCTTAGTCGTCTGTACTCCATTTTGCCTGTTCATTTACTGCATTTTTATATTTTCTCCTTTCATCGATTAAATTTAGTATCTCCTGTGATATCCAAGGATTTTTTGTAGGTCTTGCCTTCCTACCTATTTTGTCCTTTGCTACTTTCACTATTTCATCTCTCAATTTTACCCATTCCTCCTCTACTGTTTTATTTTCCCTTGTTTCTGTCAATTGTTGCCTAAAGCTCCCTCTGAAATTCTTAAGAACCTCAGGTTCCTTCAATTTATCCAGGTCCCATCTCCTTATTTTTCTACCTTTTTGTAGTTTCTTCAGTTTCAGCCTACAGTTCATAACCAACAAGTTATGGTCAGAGTAATTTTCATATAGTTCAAAATTTTGTCAGATTTTTATCAATGCTAAATGTTTTATATCGTATTTTTACTAATATAATCCCGTTGCTTTTAGTCGAAGGTTATTATCTGCCGTCCTTATAAACCATTATGTAGCTGCTATACTTAAATCCCGCAACTTTCACAGCCAAACTCATTGATAGTGTACATTAACAAATATGAGTTTGAAGCCCTTACTCTTACGGGAATTAGTTTCATAACTACGAGTTTGAGTACTGTGGGCAGGACGAAGCTGGGAATTTGTATCTAACGGGAGGCGTGCCTAGGTAGTCCTTGCAGGTGCGGTGATCACTGTGTCGCCAGTGGTGTAGGGGTCAGCGCAACTGCCTAGAAAGCAGGAGACCCGGGTTCGAATCCCGGCTGGGTACACATTTTCAGCTTTGCCCAATCGCAGTTAATGTCATATATTCTATGAATATTAAATAATAATAACAACTGCAGGATCGGAAGTGACGTCCGTTCTTTCGGAACAGACGCCACATGTATATATAAATATGAGTAGGCCGCTATCTGTCGCCAAGACCTGTAACTGTGCACATCCCATTGCCTCTGACACGCCACTCGAACTGCTAAACTCCCGCGCCAGATCTGCACTGCTGTAGGTTCCGTCACAACAACCATACGCTTATGGACGCATATGATTTACAATTGTCTCTCACGCACCCAGGGACCTACCGTCTCAACCGAAATATACGCGGTAAGCTTCCTGCGTCTTTCTGCTCCGCTATAGCCTTTCCCCGCAAAATAAAATTAAGATACCATTAGATCATCCTTTGAACGTGAAGTACATCTTAATTTGCCACACGCGACAAGTCTGTCTCAAAGGCCTTGTTCTGGAAATCGTTAACGCTATTTTTAGGGGGTTCCCCTTAATGTCTAGTCTCGTTTCCGCTAACAAACGTCTTTCCCACCAGTAGTTTCCTTTTTGTTCCGTAGCTCGTGGGAAGATGGCGTAGTTTTTCTTCCACTTTCAAATTCTTTCTCTCTCGTGACGAGTCGTAACGTCGTTGTCTGTTGGCCGCTGAAGCAATAATTAGTGGCTGGAACTCTGATAGGCAAAGTCAAGCTTCCTCAGCGGTTTGGATTATTCGAAGACGAACTAGTGAAGTGACATATTCTTGGGAGGCTTCGGATGTACAAACAGCCAACTCCCTCAAGGAATCAAACGAACATGGAAGAGGAGCTTTCGCGATTGTGGGACGAAAGTTGCATGGGACAAAGTGTTTAGATTTTTTTTTTTTTTTTTTTTTTTTTTTTTTTTTTTTTGAGATATGAAGGTCAAGTTTTTAAATGGGTTGTAATAGTTCGGTACTTATTTTCTGATAGCGGATATTCAGACGAATCCATTGATGTGTAACAATAAGATCTTTGCATGAACGTCCATGACCATTAGTATCAATGCAGCGCTGCAATCTCCTTAATATGGGTTGAGTGGTTTTCCGTCTACTTCGGCACTTCCAGGCATTGCCATGGCAGTTAGAACGAAATTTTCACTCCCCAGAACGGCGCCAGCGACCCACCTTGCCAAGCGCTTGTCGCCATTCTACCGTGACAGAACCGGTGGGCGGCTTCACAATGCTTATTGCTGTCATGTTTTTGACCTTCGAAGACCTTACAGCTACACATCATTCTTTTCGTCTCGATAGGCGGCATCAGAAAATAAGTACCAAACTATAACATTCCATTAAGAAAGAAAAAAAAAAGTTGACTCTGATATGTCTGAAACGACCACACCTAGCAACAAAAAACCAATGTCATATTTGGACCACTCTTGTCCCATGCAAAATTTGCCGCACCAAATTTTCAGCTCCTATCATACTTTCGGAGTTATTATCGGCGGCAATAATTCTCAACCTGTGTATATTAATAGTGTCTATTCTTTCGCCATGGCTACCTCTTGCTAGCCACTCATAGTTGAAGTACTAGACAGACGTCACTTGCTCATGGCTAGTAGTTCAGGACATTTGATATCAAAAACAATGATATGCCCACAAAATTGTGTAAATGAACATAAAATGTCGAGGAATGCAAATATGTCGATGATTTTTTTTCCACCATGAGACAAGTAAAAGCAAGTTGGTTATTTCAGTTAGTATATCTATTTAACAACTTTGTCATAATTATTTAATTACTAATCTAGCGAAATTTATAGCGACCATAACACTATCACACATTTTAATAAATATAATGACTTGGCAATTGCACAGCAACGTAATGACATAGGAAAATATGTAACAACTCGGCAGTTTGAGACTTTCATACTATCATTATCGACATTAATTACACGTAATGCGCGCAGGTTTCAGACTCTCCACAGTCGCATAAACACTTGACTGCAAGGAACAATGAAGAACATATTATCAGTGTACTGTTTTAAATTACTTACAAATTCGAATAGCAGATTACTCCTATGTTATTAAGTTTCGGTGCAATTGCCAAGTCATTAAATTATAGAAATAAAGATGCATACTATTCTTATGGTCGCTATAAATATCGGTAGGTTATTAATTACAGACCAATTTATGGCAAAGTTGTTGAATAGGTATTAATTTTTGTTTCTCCCAGAGGCTCTGATGTAAGGAAATTTTGAAAAGTCTGGACGGTAAGCGCTTCGAAGTCGATTGTATTCAGTAATACGTAATCGTGAGCTTTGATAATATTGAAATCGACATTCATCAGATGAAATCCACACAGAGGTATCACTCTCGAAACTGCCATGAATTCTCGACAGTTGTAAAATGGTACTGAAATTTAAGGGTATTGTAGTATTTCGTTGTATTTGGGCTATTCACTATGTACAGAATTAGAAGTTTTTGTATGTGCCAGAACTTTCGTAAAATTTTCATGATGCGTGAGTGACAAAATTAACGAAATACGACTGGCATATTTCGTAAAACTATGAAATATAAAATAGTATCACTTTGGAATATAGCTAGTTATAGAACGTACTCAGGATCACTGAATATTTAGTGTTCTAGCTTTATCTAAATCCAAGTTGCAGGAGAGAAGAAATGGCCATGAATGGCTTCGAGAATAGGGTGATGCGGTAAATCTTCTGCTCGTTTGCATAAGCTCGACTTAGTGAAGGTACTCCCTGTTCCCCAGATTATGGCTTAATGGAAACTGCTGAAATATCATTCTAGTCTCGTGCTGGAGGTGCCTCTGGCCCACTATCTCCGTTTGCCATTATCCAGTGCACTTTAAGTTTAGTGTGTGTGCTGCCCTACAATGTAGTATAACATATAAATCAATTAATCCGGCTTCAGTGTCATGTACAACAGCTTTACTTTCATCCTCAATGTCAAATTCGTGATTTGTTTTTCCTCGTTCGTGTGCAGCATCTAGCATTACCCAAAATAATTACAGTAACGTATGAAATAATTTATAAATCAATCACAAGGCAACACAATCTAGACTACCAACAAAAATACTACATTTATATACGATTCTACTGAAATCTTATGTGGTTGCTTACAAATACAAATTATCTGATTAATCGTTGTGATAAATTGCGCCGCCATTATGTTTTCCTAAACATAGAAAATTAATCTTGATCTATCTGACCAGTGCCATACGCCATACTAGGATGAAGACTCGATTACTTACTCTATTGCTCCCCGTCGGGGGTTCGAATTCTCCCTCGGGCATGGATGTTTGTGTCGTCTTTAGTGTAAGGTAGTTCATAAGTAATTTGTAAGTTTAGGGACTGATGACCCCGTAGTTAAGTCCCTTAAGCTTAACAAACATTAGAATATTTTTAGTTACTCTATTTGCCGCAAGTCTATTACAGAAATTTGTTTTCTCCCCATTGATATTGTACTGGGTTATTTTGTTGGGGTAGGGGGACTAAACTACAGAGGTTATCAGTTCCCCGGTGAGGAGGGGGAGGAGTAAGGATAGGAAAGAATGGGAGGGGCAAAGGAAATGCAGTCCGGGAAGTAAAGAAGGAAGGAAGACTGCATTAGGTCGGGGCCCTGTGCTCGCCACGCACGGACTCACGAAAGAGCCGTGAGCCCTCTGGGGGGCATTGATATTACAAGCAAACAATTATCTTCCCCTCTAAAATAGTGAATGGGGTTGTTAAATGATGGTATTCCATAATTTGAAATAAATTCAGATTGTATTTGAAAATTCAAAAGTAAAAGCTAGCCGCGGCGCCTTGCTGCGATTCGTGCTGCCGTACGCCGTCGGAGGTTTGAGTGCTCCCTAGAGCATGGGTATATGTGTTGTCCTAAGATTAGTTTACCTTAGTTTAAGTAGTTTGTAAGCTAGGGACTAATAACCAAGCTGTTGAGTTCCATAGATTTACAAACATTTGATTTTTTTTCTCTTTTTTTTTTCTCTTTTTCTTTTGGTAAAACCTAACCGTTTACAATATTACGTGAGCAAGTGTCACAATACAATAAGGTGAAAATATGAAATAAGTTGTGATATAACTTTACAGAAATTAAAGACAATATTATATAAAATGATATGAATGACTGGCTGTTTTTGCGGACATCCTACCATTCAGAGAAAGTAAATAAGAAACAGACTTACTAATAAATACTATCCTACACAAAGGAGGAGACAGAAGCGTAACACAATCAATTCATAGCCTAACCTGACCCGAGTTATTAAAGCCTAATAAGACAGTGGGGTAGCGCAGCCGATACTTTACCACACACACACACACACACACACACACACACACAACACACAGCAATGTTGATCTCGCAGTGGCAGAGACTGTGTTGGCAGACGGGCTGTTGATCCCTTGCATGAAATCAAATATTTTCTCTGCGCGGCGACGGCGTAGCCACCAAGATATAAGTACGGGTGTGGTTGCCACAAGCAAATCCGCAACTCAAAAATACAAATGCAGCGTTAAAAGGCCGAAGCGGACCGTACTCGATGGTATCTCTCGTCAGAGTGTTCTAAGTGAACCGTACTTGACGGTATCACCCGCAGGAGCCTCCTCCCGTTTCTATTCCACACCACCAAGCTGCACTGGCGACCACACCCTTCACACCTATGAAGCAAATCTCACCAAACATGTAATGGGCTGACAATGACGACACTCGGCTGGATGTCATATAGCAAAACACGCAGCCAGTCACAGACCGAGCTGCAGTCTGCACTCTGTACTCCGCCTCCAACAGCAAATTTCTCATGCAAAGTCACGTAGCCCAGAATAAATCACCGAAACATCTGCGAATTTACCTCTTGCCGTCATCTTGGCACCGATTTTAATTAACTTGGGCGCCGGACAAAAACAGCCATACAGCCTCTTCATGCAGGGAACTGCAGCAGCCTGCCATTTATTCTGTCGTAAACCAAGCTACCCTCTGCCGACAGTTTGGGACGCAGGGATAGTGGAGTCATCACTTACCATACAACGTGTGGCCGTCCGTCGCCACTCACCGTTCCTAGGGTGCTACAAAAGAGCACTCAACGCTAGCCCTACCGGCGCTAGTCGCTTTCACGGTAGAGCATCATCTTCTCCAGCAACGCTGGCTGCTCGGACCTGGCCTAGAAAGTGCCTTACGTCCCCCACACCACGGGATTTTGCAGAGGGCTTCGCCTCAGGACAGCTTTGAGACATTTCCTCGAAAAAACTAATGGTCGGCCCATGCAACACTAAATTCGTACGCTCCTCTTGAATGTGACATCACCTTCAACGCTAGTCACAGCTTCCTACGGATCAAAACAGCTTGCTCACTACAGCCAATCACATATCTCTCCCAAACTCTTACTGAATGTAGAAGTCAGAAAATAAGAATAATAAAATTGTTAGATGCAATAATCACCCATGATCAGACATAAATTAGAAATAAGGCGTAGGAGAGACGAGAAAATTGAAAAATAAATTGTCGGGGAAGATCAGTTTGGGTTCAGGAGGAACGTAGGATCCCGGGAGGCAATACTCACTTTACGTCTTACCTTAGAAGACAGATTAAGGAATGGCAAACCTACATTTTTAGCTTTTGTAGATTTGGAGAAAGCGTTTGACAATGTTGACTGGAATACACGCTTTCAAATTCTGAAGTCAGCGGGGGTAAAATACAGGGAAAGGAGAGTTATTTACAACTTGTACAAAAGCCAGACCGCAGTTATTAGACTCGAAGGGCATGAAAGGGAAGCATCAGTTGGGAACGGAGAAAGACAGGGTTGTAGCCTTTCTCCGATGTTATTCCATTTGTACATCGAGCAGGCGGTGAAGGAAAGCAAGGAAAAATTTGGAATAGGGATTAAAGTTCAGGGGGAAGAAATAAAAACATTGCATTTTGCTGATGACATTGTAATTCTGTCAGAGACAGCAAAGGACCTGAAAGAGCAGTTGAATGGAATGGACAGTGTGTTGAAGAGAGCGTATAAAATGAATACAAGAGCAAAACAAAAATAATGGAATGCGGTCTTAGAAAATCAGGCGATGCTGAAGGAATTAGATTAGGTAACGCAACAATGAAGGTGGTAGATGAGTTTTGTTACTTGGGTAGTAAAATAACATGCGATGGTCACAGTACAAAGGATATAAAATGCAGAATGGCAATGGGAAGAAAACCATTTTTGAAAGAGAAATTTGCTAACATCGAATATTAATTTAAGTGTAAGGAAGTCTTTTCTAAAGGCATTTTTGTGGAGTGTTGCCTTGTACGGCAAGCAGTGCGGACGATAAGCAGTGCGGACAGGAAGAGAATAGAGGCTTTTGAAATGTGCTGCTACAGAAGAATGCTGAAAATTAGGTGGGTAGATTGCATAACTAATGAAGAGGTACTGAACAGAATTGGTGAGAAAAGGAATTTTTGGCATACACTGACCAAAAGAAGGGATCGCTTGGTAGGACACATTCTTAGACATCGAGGAATCGTAAATTTAGCATTGGAGGGAAGTGTGTGGGGTAAAAATCGCAGAGGGAGACCAAGAGACGCGTATAGTAAGCAGATTCAAGTGGATGTGGGTTGTCGTTCTTATGAGGAGATGAAAAGGCTTGCTCAGGATAGAGTAGGGTGGAGAGCTGCATCAAACCAGTCTCCGGAATGAAGACCATAACAACAACAACAAATTTTCAAACAGATCACCACCTTTCAACGTCACATGCTTCCGATTTTCTAGATTTCGTGGAAACAAAATATTTCTCATAGGCTTTAATGTTACAATAATTGGGAAGTGTGTATGGTATTTGCGTCTCAGTCAATTATATTCAGTGACTGCGGACTATTGAGTTGTGATACTACAAAAGCCGACATACATTAAATGTTTGACACCCAGACTTTTAACTGTCGCATGTGCTATGTAGGCACCACGACATGTGAACAACAAATAATCGGTATCTGCAGTGAACTATTTACACGTAAAAAATGTCCAAATGTTTGTAAATCTATCGGACCAAACTGCGTGGTCATCAGTCCGTAGCTTACAAACTACTTAAACTAAGGTAAACTAAGGACAACACACACACCCATGCCCCAGGGAAGACTTCTAAACCTCCACGGCGAGAACCGTGCTATCCGCAGCGAGACGCTTTAGACCGCTCGGCTACTCCACCGCGGCTTACACGTAAAACTTAATGTAGTTTCTGATGATTATTCACATCGTAGGAAGGTGAAAGATGGATTAAAATTGACTGTGTACGACTTTACGCTTCATCATAAACCGCATTCATCACAGTTAAAGTAAGTGTGACTATACGCTGTAAGAACCTGCATATCTGGCTGTTCATACGTTTGGCTCCATGTTATCTTAGGGTCGAACCGTACGTCTGCTTTCATGGTCCAACAACTACCTTAGATGCAGAAACTATCTTTTACCTGTGATCCTGCAGTTAAAAATACTCTATGCACAGGCTGAAGTTTGCAAAGCAGAAATATTACATAAAACACCTGGTTCATTAATAAGAATGCTTTTATTCTAACTTCTGGAAATGTACACAAAGTCAGAGCTTTAGTTGAATAAGGTTCATTCAATCAAATTGGTTTCTTATTGAAGGAACACATTATTGGTGCGATCTAGAATTGTTTAATACGAGGTTTCAAACCAAGATCGCTTTCTTCTTTTAATTACATGAGTGGTTGCGGCCGGCCGCGGTGGCCGAGCGTTCTGCGGCGCGTCAGTCACAGTCTGCACGGCCACTATGGTCGGGGGTTCGAATTCCCCCCTCGGGCATGGATATTTATGCCGTCCTTGGTAGCTAGTTCATAAGTAGTTTGTACTTTTAGGGACTGATGACCCCGTAGTTAAGTCCCATAAGCTCTACAAACATCTGAACATCTGACTGGTTGCGACGTGCTGGACTTCAGACCTGTCGTAATTTTTTACATCACTGCAATTGCTTTGTTAAAAATTGGTGCAATAGCAGTGATGTAAAAAAATTACGACAGGTCTGAAGATGGCGTCTAGCGCCCCGAAACCAGTCATGTAATTACAAGAAGAAAGCGACCTTGGCAGGAAACCTCTTATTGGTTTCTTATTGGCCGTGGTCAGACTAATTATTAATCGTCAATAGAATAAAATGGTTATCAGTTGCACTGACTCCGATAAGAAATTGGCAGCTCTCTCACTCAACGAAATAATCATAACTGTAAGAAATACAGAAACTGTATAATTCGCGAGCACTCAACACTTCAAAACAGTTTGTTTCCCAAACACTATTTCCACACTCGTAAGTTCTTATATAAGAACATAAACACATATCAGCTGTACTGACGTTCACTTGTTCTCGCCAAATTTTGAGTCTCGAGAAGCGACCGTTCGCTGCGCAGATCTTAACACTCTTCTCGATCGAATCACTACTGTCATCCAGAAGGGTCCTTCTAGCCATGGATTTTTTCCGCGCACATCCTTCGGTCACCTCCCTCCCTCCCTCCCTCCCTACCTCCCTCCCTCTCACGGTCTCTCCCTCTCTCCCTCCCTCCCACCCTCTCTCCCTATCTCCCTCTCTCCCTCCCTCTCTCCCTCTCCCTCCCTCTCTCTCCCCCCCCCCCTCTCTCTCTCTCTCTCTCTCTCTCTCTCTCTCTCTCTCTCTCTCTCTCACACCACCACCACCACTTTTGTCCCTTGGCCGTTTTCTCACTGGGCGATCGCCATTCCTAACCGTATACATCTTAACATGAGATACTTCCTTAAGTAAAAACTGACCATCTGAAACCAATTCCTAACTAATAAAACATTATTTTAATATAAAAGTATTACATAAAATCAGAAATAAATAAATAAACAAACTATCTTTCATGACCTTGACCGCTCATTCCACACAATATTTACGTAAATTACTGGCAAATTTTCCAATAAATCGTCACACTAAATTAAATGTACTAAAGGTAAATCATGCTTCTTGCATTTCCTGTGTATCTTTTTACATTTCCATTACTAAATTTATATCAGTTGATATCACCCATTAAATTAATATATAAAAGAGTGACACGTTCAAGATGAAAACTAGAGACACTAACCTAGCATCTAAACCACAGTTTGTTGATATTGAATGACGCATTCAAAAGTTGGTTATTTTAAGCTTGATTTTCCTATATTTTTGATATAGTAGGCATAAAACCTCCTTTTTTTTTTTTTTTTTTTTTTTTTTTTTTGAGAAACTGAAATTATTATAACAATCATGAGATGTTCATAATTATACCAACATCGTAGATGTCTCAAATGTTGACGGTAAACAATTTTATAGATTATTTTATTTTAATCTGAATTATTAAAGTGTGGAACTCACAGATGTCCTCCACACATCCTTAAGAAACGCTGCACTGCCCACATTAGTTCTGAGTACAAAGCATGGGCGTGTCCCCGATATCTGCCGATTTGGGTAAACTTCAGACCGGCCATTCGGTTTAACCCCCTACTATCTGCTCTAACCATTTCCCACTGTCCACTGCCAGTCCTTTACCTTCCAAACAATGCTATTACTTATGCTAATTGCGCGACTCTACGGATATTTCTTCCGTAAAGTCAAAACCGACAAAATAAGAAGTGTCACTAGACGTAGAATCGATGCCAAGTCCTACTGGATGCGAGTCCGTCAATTATTCTGAACGCTCGAGAATGTGACTGATGTTTATGGGTTTGATTTTTTACTTGCATTACCGGCTAAACAGTAACTAAATAATTTCTAGTTACTGTGTCTGCTAGAAGTACGTTTCAATTTTGATGATCGGTGAGTAACAGTACTGGTGATTTTCGACTGCCAATATAACTTGGGAATATAGCTAGTTATAGTGGGCCCTCTTGGTCACTGAAAATTCAGGCTTGTAGCTTTATCCGCAGCAAATAGTCATGGCTGTCGGACGTGTCGTGAATGGCTTCACGAAATGAATGCTTGTGTGCTCGATTTATCCATGAGAACACACCATCTCTTGCTGTTGCGATAAACTCTCGGTGTCCTGCTGTAAATAAAGACACATTCTTTTCTCTGTCACGCGATGCCACAAACTCAAAAGGCAATTTTGAAGATGTATATACAAAAATTGAAATTTTCTTTCTCTGTTTTATTTAAAAATAGGCCTTTCTGCCTTCCATCCCTAAGGCAGCTGAATAGGGGCTGATAGTCTTTCAACATGTCGCTATAAAGGCAATTTTGAAGTTTGAACTACAAAAATTTGTATTTTGCACCTAGCTGTTTCTTGGTTCTTGGAAATTAAACTCTTACGGTTATGAAATCTGGGATGAAAATTGTAATGGTAGTGTTTCTTTACATTAAAAACTACTTTAAAGCTAAAAGTGTGTAAAGCATAAATTTTCTGCTACAGAAGTAACAGGTATGAAGCTAATTAAATTAAGTAACTTCTACATATGAACTGTTACTTTTAAAGAATATTTCATCACATCGTGCATTAATTGGTGTAATATATCACATGTTTTTAATGCAGAATTTTAGCACTCACCTGATGACACTAACTGATTAAATCTATATCTATAAATGTGAATGTCTGTTCGGTGTACGTTTATCACGTCTGAACCACAAGACATAAAGAGCTAAAAATGTGTACAGTTACTAATTTCTACCCGGGAAAGGTTTTAGGCACGGTTTTATGGCGACCGGATAATATATATATATATATATATATATATATATATATATATATATATATATATATATATATATATATTAATGTGAATGTCTGTTCGGTGTACGCTTATCACGTCCAAACGACAAGACGCAGAGACTTAAATATTTGTACAGTTACCAATTTATAACTGAGGAAGGTTTTAGGCACGGTTTTATAGCAATCTGGTAGATCTTTAGTAATTTGAAGAATATAACGCGAAATGCGAAACAATAATTACTCTTTGAAAATTATATTTACTCTTTGAAAATGATTTTATTGGTTGCATTGTTGCGTGGGGGTTGTTAATGATAAAAGGGTGAAGTATATTGGGATAGAAAGTTATAGGTGTATGTAAAATTCTATGTGTGTGTGTGTGTGTGGCAGCGAAAACTAGGGAACGCAAACGAATGGTCTGTGTGTAATTGTTGTCCGAAGTCTCCTGTTGTACACCATAACAGTTCCATGCCGATAGCTATAAGGGGTGAAAGATATGGTGGTTGAAAATCGTCAAATTATAAAAAAAAAAATTCGGACTGAAGGCCAGCGATGACGTTTGCGACTCTATAGCAAGGAGGTTACATACAGCGAAACGTGATGCCACTGGCCATATCGCTGCGGCGGATTAGCCGCGCGTACTGGAGCGCCGTGTTGCGGTGCGCGCGGTCATCCGCCGTGGGGGGTTCGAATCCCTCCTCGAGCATGGATGTTTGTGTCGTCTTTAGTATAAGGTAGTTCATAAGTAGTTTGTACGTTTAGGGACTGATGACCCCTAGTTAAGTCCCTTAAGCTTTACAAACAACAACAGGCCATATCTTTGGTCTATGCGTTCTACAATGTCTTCAGCTCTTTCTCTGTAAGGATAAGCATACGAATGAGGAAATATATGAATAAATAAATAAAGTAGTAAAAAAGAAATTTATTTTAATACATCTCTTTAAAAAAGTCGATTTGACGTTTCGCGCATTATGTATCATAATCAACCAACACGCGAGCGGAGCCGCGGGTTTAAGCTAGTGTTCTATATATGAACTTGTGATTGCTTACAGCCATTAGGTGACGTCAGCTGGCATGCGTTTTGAATAGGGGTGCCAAGATTTCGATGAAGGAGACTTATTTCTGAACGGACTCCTGAGCTGGTGGACAGACTTTAGTGAACGCACTGTGTAATCGACTCCGGTGAAGATTTTGTACGAGAGTTTTAAGATGAAGTTTTGTGTGCTGCGCGTCGACCTAAACGTTATAGTTAGTTACGTGTTTGGGATATTTCACATCTCGTGGGACATAGAAAGATTCGGGTAAGGACTCACGGTGTCCTTTATTTACATTAGTTACAGTTATGTGCAAAAACATTATTGTCACAATGCACGTTGCATTTGCATTGCATATTGATGGCTATCAACAAATATTCAATTGTTTGTGAAGATTAAGGGACTTAACTGCTGGTTCATCAGTCTTCAAACTTACAAACTATTTATGAACTACCTGACCCTACAGATGATACCAACATCCATGCCTGATGGGGGATTCGAACCCCCGAGGAGGAACGGCCTCGCGCATCGGAGCATAGCGTTTCAATGCTCTTGGACACTCCGCCTCGGCGACCATCAACCTCAATGCAAACATGACATCGGTAAACAAGGTAATGATGCATCCAGACAGATATCCCTATTGTGTTTCGAATCACATCACAATCAGCTAAAATTCTGGCAACTAATGCCATATAAAATTTAACTTTTTCCCGGCTATTCGTTATATCCATACCTGCCAGTAATTTTAGGTGAGCCTCAAAGACACAGGAAGACATTCTCCGATCCGTCCTATATAGCGCGCCAATATTAATCCGCGCATGCGCGAAAATTGTAGTGTCGGATGGAATGCAGTCTGCAGCAGCTCCTCCGCTGGTAGACGTGTAGAACTACAATACATGTCTCTGGCGCTACCGCTGGCCTCGACCATCGAATTCCTCTGTCGTCTTCGTTCAAAGCAAATGTTGGAGATGACGGGATCCATGCATTATCCACCTTGTAGACGTTGTTACGCCTTATCACATTTTCTGCTGATTCTTTCACGATGGACTCTCACAAAGCTGTTGCTGAAGCCAGATTACAGTTTTTGACGTACTCCATCGAATGCCCAGCGGAGATGTAATTCTACACCTACCGTTTCATCACGCGCCCTGTCCTTTGCAGCTTCAACCCCGCCTGGATTTCCGCCCACCCCTCCACCTATTATAAAACCGTCAAGATCCTAGAACCTCCCTTACTTTATCAGCCTCCCGTTCCCCACACGGATCCTATACGACCTGATCCCTTTCCCCCACCTCCTGTAGTTCATAAAAAATATAAGGATCCTCTGCACCACCCGCAAAATAGATTCCCATAACGCACCGGTTTACCCCAACCTTACCAATCCCAGGCCTCTGCCATGCCTTCACCATTGCATCTTTCCCTCCACCTTCAAACTCTCCACATCCTCTCCCAGGGTAACAGGCCACTTCTCCCTCCCAGATTACGCTCTTCGTCCCGACATCTATCACTCCTACCAGCCCTAATTCTCCCACCCCCCTTTCCCTTCCTCCACAGACAACTATATACAGACGTGGAACCTCTGCATGGGACCGGTGCCATGCTTAGGGGTGCGGGGCGGGGGTGCTGAAGCAGTTCCGTAAGATGTCCCATGATGGCGCTGCGGTCACAAACAGCCCTTTAAACTGGCCAGAGCAGGCGGCAGGTAGCGGCTGTCCCCACCACCACCTTCCCTCAAACGCCAGCAAGCCGGACACAGCCGTGGCCTCGTGGCAGGCGGCACGAGCTCTCCCCTCAGCCTCCACGCTACCCTCTGACGTGCGAGAGGCACCCTGAGAAGTTCCTCTAGTGTGGTCTACCGGTACTAAGCCAGGGAACCACCTGACACCTGCTAGCATCTTACAGAACTACGAGGGGAGCGTAGGACAGTGGTTTAGGGGGGGGGGGGGCTGCTTCTCTGTATATGTTACTCTGTGCTTCTCATAGATGCAACGCTGCCTCGCGCCTCCTCTCCCCTTGCCTCCCCTCGCTTGGATTTCCCTTCCTCTCCTTCCCACCTCTGGAGTCCTTACGCTCCCCTACTTATTTCCCTCTCTCCCTCTCCCTCCTCCTTTGTCTCTCTGTCCCCTGCGGTGTCTACATAATTTTAACTGGTCTTTAGTCATGTTTTGTGCGGTGGGTCTCTCAAGCGTCTTTTTAATGCTGTGACCACCGAAAGAAGGACGTCACCTGTGTTCATTTAATCAGTGTATCTGTCCCGTTGTGCCCAGTGTGTTGTTCATCAGAGTATTTTTTAAGCCACTGTGGTATCGCTTTATCTTGCAGGGGAACCTCTCCATCGCACCCCCCTCACATTTACTTTTAAGTTAGCGCAGTGGATAGGCCTTGAAAAATTAAACACAGATCAGTCGGGAAAAAAAGTTATATGGAACTATGAAAAAAAGAAGCAGAATTTAAAAACTGAACAGTCCACGTGAAAGATAGGCAACGTCGACCACAATGTGAGCATTGGAGCGCCGTGATCCTGTGGCTAACAGGTCCAAGCCTTCCCTCAAATGAAAATATTTATTTTTTTATTTTCGCAAAATTATGAACTGTCCGTCCGTTCATTGTTCGCTATAATCAGTTTAGTGTCTGTGTTTTGCGACCGCACTGTGCGATTAGCAAACGAAAGGAAGTGCCTCTCCTTGGGAACCTAAAACATTTGATCGCAATGTGATAGGTCAACCAATTCCTTCACAGGAAAATACATCCGATGTATACTATATGACATTGGTTTTGCTATGTCCATCATATGACAAGAATCTCGCTGGCCGCTGTGGCGCTGAGGCGCTCCAGTCACGGTCTGCACGGCCACTACGGTCGGGGGTTCGAATCCCCCCTCGGGCATGGATATTTGTGCCGTTCTTAGTATAAGGTAGTTGATAAGTAGTTTGTAAGTTTAGGGACTGATGACCCCGTAGTTAAGTCCAATAAGCTTAACAAACATTTGAATTTGAACAAGAATCTCTTGTCGACCCACCTTACTTGTACACTTGGTAAATGGGTAAAGAGATTCTACCTTGCCCGATTTAGGTTTTCTCGTGGAACTGTTAATCACTCCCAAAAAAGTGATGAAAACATAAGAATTTGTCTCATAAACTGCAACCAATGAATGCATTTCAAATGTTCGTAGAGTTTATGAGACTTAACTACGGGGTCATCAGTCCCTAAACTTACAAACTACTTATGAACTACGTAATACTAAAGACGGCACAAATATCCATGCCCGAGGGGGGATTCAAACCCCCGACAGTAGTGGCCGTGCAGAACGTGACTGCTGCGCCGCAGACCGCTCGGCCACTGCGGCCGGCTCAACAGTCGTAGAGTTTTCCCTGTGCTCTGCAGAACATATGGTTTAACATTCATGAATTTTTCCTTCGGTAGACTGTCAAATCCTGCATATGTCCAAGCAAATCTGAACATGTCCCCATACTATGGCGCAGTTACCCCACATCGGACGGACGGACATATAATAATTTTCTGATATGAAAACATTAAAATTCCCACCTGTGTGAATGCTCGAACCAAGGAACTCTCGCCCCGCAGCTCCTCACACTTGCCACAGCATCACTGCGCTCCTATGCTTACAACTTGCTCGACATTTCTTATGTCTCGCAGGGTCTGCTCAGTTTTTATATTTTGCTTATTTTTTTTCATAGTTCCAAACATCTTCTTCCTGTTTTCTCGATTGACCTGTATTCAGTTTTTCACGGCCTACCATTGCGCCAACTTATAACTAAATCTGAGGGGGGGGGGTGCGATGGGTAAGTTCCCTTGTTAGTTCCCTTGTTAGTACATGTTTTTATCATATGTAACTAAATTGGCTTTGTCTGAGTTTTCACCATGTCTATGTTTTAATTCTTTAATTTTATCTCCTTTTCATAGAAATTTAACTGCCTCATAGCCATTGTTAAATTCTATTGGCTGAAGAGCGGTGTGTAATGCTATTCCCAGCGTGCCAAAATGGGCTTTAAAATAAAAATAAAAAATAAATAAATAAAAGGAGATGCAATGTTACATCACGTCAGATTTGTTAATTTGTTGGGTTGCAAAAGGCGGTTTCAACGTTCATCTTCTGTGTAGCACTCTGTCAGTGTGCAGTTTGGTCTGACCTACACACATTACACATCTTCTAAATTTCCGCCTTCTGCAATAACAAATTACCCACCGAGTCCATCTCCGTATGCTCTGGAGTCTCATACACAAATGACTTTAAATATCCCGATAGAAAATAATCAAGGGGATTTAGGTCAGGTGACCTCGCAGGCCTTGAAGTAGGACCTCCCCTTCCAACCCAGCGACCAAGAACCCTGCATCACTACGTCTTAGTACCAGCGTCAACTGCTATGTAGCGTACGTTTTGCTACGCTCGCAGCATTTTCATAAAACGTCTTTCATCCTCGACAAAACACTTTCAGAAGAGTTCACTGCAACATAGAGGTGATATCGGCGATCTACTAACGCGAGCCGGCCGCGGTGGCCGAGGGGACTGAGGCGCTCCAGTCACGGTCTGCACGGCCACTACGGTCGGGGGTTCGAATCCCCCCTCGGGCATGGATATTTGTGTCGTCTTTAGTATAAGGTAGTTGATAAGTAGTTTGTAAGTTTAGGGACTGATGACCCCGTAGTTAAGTCCAATAAGCTTAACAAACATTTGAACATTTGAGTTACTATCGCGAATTGTGCGAAAAATAACACGTTTCACAAACCACATTGACGGCACCTAGCTGACGCGGTGGAGTGGCCGAGCGTTTAATGCGCCTTGCCTTGGATTGTACCGCTGTTACCCGTCGGAGGTTCGAGTCCTCTGTCGGGCATAGGTATATTTGTTGTCCTTAGCATAAGATAAACCTAGCGACTGACGACCAGAATAGTGAAGACCCATATAAGTACAAACATTTTTGCGCTCAGCTGTGGTAAACCAGCGTCCTGTCTTGTTCTCTATTCTTTGACACTGTATCAAAGACGGAGGTGACAACGGAAATAGTCATGCCAAATTTTTCGGCCTTTCCTCTTCCGGTTTCTCTACGACGGCTATAGTATTTTATTGAGATCAAAGTTGAACCCTAAACATCTTTCCTCGCTTCACATAGTAGACTTCACCGTGTTTGCTACCAAATTAAATTATTACAATGCACTGCAAGCAGATGTGGAGTGCCGAGGTAGTGAAATTACGTATTGTGTGGCGGTGTTTCATGGTCGACAAAAAGCTGCATAGCGTGACTCGGTGCCCTCATGTATCAATTCATTTGAACATCTGACCACTGTATTACCGGCCTATTAATGGCACGCAGTCGAACGATGCGGCCTCTGTCAAATGCGTTTATTTGGTGGTTACAACCTTTGACAATAAATTTCGAGGGCCGCGGTGGAGTAGCCGAGCGGTCTAAAGCGCCTCGTTGCGGAGCGCGCGGTTGCTCGCCGTTGAGGTTCGAGTTCCTCCCTAGGGAATAGGTGTGTGTGTTTGACCTAGGTTAGTTTACCTAGGTTTAAGTAGTTTGTAAGCTACGGACTGATGACCACGCAGTTTGGTCTGATACATTTGACATTTGACAAATTTCGAGGTATAGGTCTGTAACATTAACGTAGATGATATATGAACGACAGTTACCGTGCTGTCCTTTGAAATGGTCACATCCCATAACTGTGCACCATTGAGCTCTATCCTGGAAACGGAACTTCGCACGAAGTCTGGGACGGTGTCGAAAAGCCTCGTCACGTTTTGTTGGATGTTAGAAATATCGTCAAATCTTTTTCCTTTCAAACCAAGTTTGAGCCAAGAGAATTGGAATAAGTGTATGTTGGATTGAGATCCTGCGAGTTTCGTGAATGTTAAAGCTGCACGACATCCTCGCCGGACCTCATTACTTCAGACTTCTTCGTATTAATAATCTTAAAAAGTGAAACGCCTACATCGCAAAATACTTATTTAATTACGATCGGTTTCAGCTGATTGTGGCACCATCATCTGGTCATATAGAATTATACAAGTCGGCCATCTTATTTAAAAATGGAGATTAACACTTTGAGTGTCAGCCATATATGCGAACCGATTTCCCCCAGTGCCAGCCCATTTTCTTAGTCTCCGTCTCCCCGTGCCGGTCATTTTTACACTATTTCGTCCTGTTGGTACAGATTCAGGAATAATCATTAATATATTTTTCTTGGTCAGGAATAAACTATATTATTTCCTGTGACATAAAAGTTTTCTGGGTATGGTACCGCGTCATATAATTTGATGTGACCAGCCCACTGAAACCGGCCGTCCTTAAATATTTTGCCATGTTGGCTTTCCGCTATTGAAGACTATCACTCTATCACATCGAATCCACAACCTGCGTTGTCAGGTAATATCAATTCTTCCTATTACCTCGACTCAAACTTGCTTTGAAAGGAAAGAGAACACCATCCCAAAGCAAAAAGGAAGGAAGCTTAGGTTTTAACGTCCCGTCGATTGCGTGGTCATTAGAGACGGAGCTAGCGCTCGGAGTTTTTGGGTAAGGATTGGGAAGGAAATCGGCCGTGCCCTTTGAAAGGAACCATCCCGGCATTTGCCTAGAGTGATTTAGGGAAATCACGAAAAACCTAAATTAGGATGGCCGGAGGTGGATTTGAACCACCATCCTGCCAAATGCGAGTCCAGTGCGTTACCACTGCGCCACCTCGCTCGGTGGCCCCCAAAGCAAGACTCCGTGCATAGTTTCCAGGACATGTATCGCAGAGGTGCATAGTTGTGGGAGGTGACTACTTCGGACGTTAAGGTAAGTGTAGTTCATAGTTTATCTCGGTTAATGTTACAGGACTTCATTGTCAGAGGTTGTATTCTAACACGTCTGCTGAGTATGACTCGCGGCAGTCGACGGGTATCAACTGCTACAGAACAAGGCGGTGACATCACGATTCACTACGGTGTGCGTACTACACATTATTGTGTAGTATAAATATAATCGCTACCACTTATCACGGTATCAGTGGTATTTATGTATACCGATATGGGATAAGGTTGAACCAGTCCCTTTCGTCTACCACTTTTTTTGTCAGGCTATTTAATGAATATGACAGAAGCAATTTAAATGCATTGTAATTCGTTAGGCGTGCGAGTGTGACTTGTCTGTTGATTCCTTCTCGTAGGCAGTTGGCGGTTTGTACTGGCGACCTTCCGGCGGCGAAATTGCATTCTATTGACAAAGGGCTGTTGTGTCCCTGTTCTCTCGACATTCCCGTCTGGCCGACTGTGCTGCTGGTTTCCTTCCCCCAGGCCTGTTTGATGGCAACCACAGGACCTGACATTCAACAAGCCGTCTGCATATATACAAGACGAATGAAAACATAGAAAAACAATGAAACCACTCACTTTGGTGGCTAACATTAGTAAGGAAAGTGATGGCATTCAAAAGAGCCCCAGTCGTCTTGGAATCGATAAATACAGGTTCTGTTTCGTTTTCCAGGGTATCTTATCACATTCTTCGTACAAAATAGTGGTAAGTACAGGTAAGGAAGATATACATCGATACTAATTAACGGAAAAGTGTTCTACACATAACTCGTAATGGTTAAAATGAAATTATTCTTTTAATTGCAAATTTGACGAGTGTAGGGTTAATCTTTTTCTGACTAAGGATATTAAAAATTAAACAAAAACAGTTTGACTATAGAGGGTACTAGCTAATTATGTCCTCCAGATCTCAAAGCCATATTCCACTGAATAGCCAAAGGAAGTGATATACGTGCCTAACATCGTGCCGCAAAACTTCGTGGCATAGACTTGATTATTGTCTGAAATAGTGCTGGAGGGAATTGACACTATAAATCAAACAGGTCTGTCCATAAATCCGAAAATGTACAAGGGGTGGGGAGAGATGTCTTCTGAACAGTATGTTGCAAGGCTCTATAGTGTTTGGTGCACAGTGGAGGTGTGTAAACTCCGAAGAATCCAATATCTCCCGTTGAAAGCTTGTGGCGCCCGCCCGACTGTTGGTTATAACGAAAGAAAAAAGTGTGCATCTGAAGCAGATTATTCCTCAAATGCTCAGATGAGCGTTCCTGGAGCCACTCTGTAGGAATTGAGGACGTGTGGGGTGTCGCATTGTCTTACTGGAATTGCCCAAATCCGAAAGCACAAGGGAGATGGATAGATACTGGTCAAAAGACACGATGCGTCTGTACGTTTCACATATCAAGGTCGCATCTGGACGTATCAGGGGTCTCATATCATTGAACTGCACATGTACTACACATTACAATACATCAACCAGATGGTATGCAAGGTCCATCGATTCACGGTCACATTACCCATACAAGTCCATCTGCTCGATAGGATAGGAAGCGACACTCCTCAGACGAAGCAACATGTTTCCAGTCCGCAACAGTCCAACGTCAGTGTCGACGACTCTAGGCGTGACCTAAAGCTTTGTGTCTTGCAGTTATCAGGGGTACTCGAGTGAGCCTTTGGGTCCGAAAGCTTATATCGATTATGACTCGCTGAATGGTTTGTCGAGCGCTTACACTTCTTGATAGACCAGCAATGAAATCCGCTCCAGTATTCGGAAGGACTGCAGGACTCTCTTCAGTTGGTCCCGTTCTTGATCTTTCTCCGGCCACAGCGATGTCGGAGATTTGATGATTTATCGCTTTCCCGTGGAAATCCCCACTTGGCTATCTCGAAGATTCGTCCCATCTCTGGTGAACCGAGTATAACACAACGTTGAAACTCACTTGTAATAGCCTGCCACTGCAGCAGCAGTAACCCGATATAGTGCCTGCGTCACAGACCTGTTGTCTTAGAGACGCCTTACCGACCGCAGCGCCGTCCCAATGTTCAAATGTTTGTAAATCTAAGGGACTAAACTAAGTAGGTCATTAGTCCCTAAGCTTACAAACTAATTAAACTAACTTAAAGTAACTTCTGCTAAGGACACACAAACACCCATGCCCGAGGGAGGACTCGAACCCCCGACGGCGAACGTCACGCGAACCGCAAAAAGGTGCCTTAGTCCGTACGGCTATTCTGCTGCAGCAGCGCCGTCCTCTGTGCTCCTATACGAATGATATATATGTTTTATAAAGGTTTGTCATGTTTGGGGGCAATCTTTTAATCAATTTATTTTTATTAAGATTACTGGTTTCGGCAGTTTAACTGCCATCTTAGGATCTTAGATTTCATCACAATATTAAAATTTTTGCCTCTTCAGTATAATAGCAGTGCAGTGCAGTGCAGTACAGTGCAGTGCAGTGTAGTACCTTAATTTGGTAGAAACAACGGTGGTGTCTGATATGTGAAGCGAGGAGAGATATTAAGGGTTCAACATGTATATGAGATACTACAACATCCTTTCACTCCCAAAAGTTTCCGCCATTGACAACAGAACACTATCACAAGTTTTTCGACTCGTGCCTCCCGGGAGGTATGGACAAATGAGAATGTCTCATTACGTGCAGTGATGAGTCCCAGTTCTTCGTTACCCTCCAGTGGCTATTCCGTTCGCGTTCTGTGGCGTCAAGTACAAACGGCATATCCTGTCAATATTGTAGAGACGCACACATGCGTAAACATTGGCATCTGCGTGTGTGGAGCCATAGGATATGTGTTCAAATCAGCGCTACGCCACAGACATTCTACGTCTCCACGTCCTATCCCTGATGGCACAGCATCCTTGGACAGTGTTCCAAAAAGGTCATGCACATAGCACGTACGTCTATGCACTGATTGCAGCACTAAGAGATTCAACCATGAGCAGCAAGATCACCGGACCTCTTCATCACTGAGAACATGTTTGTCGACTCTGTAAAGGGCCAACAACTCTGAGCACTTGCATAACGGGACGATCCAACGACTCTCTGATACCGTCTGAACCGTATTAGTGCACCCCTTGCGGTCATATTGGGTGCAACATTCTACAGACTTGGCGGCAACGTTCCACCCTTCATCGCATGCCGTAATCTGTTTACTTACATGCTATTTAATCATATCTAATTTTATTCTTTTTCAACCACTCCTTCCGGACCGTTCGAGGTGCCGCGCTGGTAACACACTGGACTACTCGCATCTGGGACAACAGCGGTTCAAAATCACTTCCGGCCATACTGATTTAGGCTTTACGTGATTTCCCCATATCCTACCAGGCAAATGTCGGGACGGTTATTTTCAAAGTGCATGGCTCATTTCCTTCCCCATCCTAAATGCAAAATATTCGAGCGAGTTCTCCTTCTCCAATGACCACGATCTAGAGAGGAAGTTAAATTTTCTTCTTTTGGCCCACTTTATGTTATGGCAGTAACGCTAAAAATGGGCCTTTGCGATCGCCTTTTGACAGCCCGAATTTAAATGAAAATAACGGCTTAACCGATCATCTGACACCAACTTGTATAAACGAATTTGTAGGGAAGAAAAGTATCTGCAAATTCGCTCCTTTATTCCCATCTCTCTCATCGTTTCAAAGTTAGTTGCAAAAATAACGGTTATTCGACAGTGTCTGGCTGGCTGTCCGTCTTGTAAAGTCCCCGTTCAACCGAGCGGTACCAAATTTTACCAACTGAATTGTTGGCCGCCAACAACCAGAACCTTCCCTTTTTTTTAATTTTTCGGACAAAAAAATAAGTTAGTAAATGTAAAAACACTCCTTTTGACAGAAGGAAATTTTATTGCAAATAACGCCTTAACTGTTCATCTGAGACGAAAATTGAATCAACGTATTTGTAGAGGAGTAAATTCTAATGACAGTAATGTTTGTTATTCTGGTTTTTATTTAATGTATAATTTTTTTAGTTGTTTAATAATTTAGATATTTTATTATGTAAAATGCACCAAGCGCGGCGCATAGTGTAAAGTGTAAAACAAACAATAGAAGTCTGACGTGGAAGTCGCCGTAATGTATGTGCCATATGTTGTGCAATCAGGCAGAAAGTTTACTCCAGTAAGTGGTTCCAATACAGATCATGTTTTTTTAGATTGTAAAAGCGAATGGACAAATATTTTATTTATTTAACAATATATGAGATGACTTCGAATTTGTGTTAACTATGATTTCGCTCATTATTCACCTGGCCAGGATCCCAACGTCAAGCGGATATTTCCGAGTATTCTTTATTTCATGAAAAAAGAAGTTTATCAAAATTGCAATTTACGTAAATTATTGACTTCTTTATCTGGAGCAGTACTTTAAATGTCAGTTAACAGCTCCAGCAGACATAATTCAGTAACAAACTTTCAGTTAAAGGTCAAATCCGTTAAATAAGTTTCATTCTGTTATTAAAAAAGTAATCATTGAATATAAGAGACATTAGTCACTTACGTGCACTATACTCCATGGGGCTCACGGTTCTTTCGTGTGTGCTGATCACGGGTCCCCAAGCTAATCCAGTCTTCCTTTCTTCTTTCCTTCCGGGACTGCATTTCCTTTTCCCCTGCCCTCCTTTCTTATCCTCACTCCTTCCCCTCCCCACTGGAGTACTGATAACCTTAGCAGTTTAGTCCCCCTATCCTAACCAAACAACCCCCAACCCGTACACTAACACAGTATAATTTTCTGATATCACATAAAGTAATGGATTCATAACAGTGCCGCGATGGAGTAGTCGAGCGTTCTGAAACGCCTCGCCGCGCGCGGTTGCTCGCCGTCGGAGGTTCGAGTCCTGCGGAATGTGTGTGTGTGTGTGTGTGTGTGTGTAGTCGTTAGGTTAGTTTGTTTAAGTAGTTTGTGAGCCTAGAGACTAATAACCAAAACAGTTTAGCCTCCTAGATTTACAAACATCTCAAAACAATTTGTGGGACTACAGGTCATTCAGATTAATAGCGTAATGAATATTAGCATCAGTAATTTTGTTTGGATATATTCTGAATATATTATTGTCAAATCCCTGAAACGTAGTATATTCTACATCCTTGCAGATTAAGGTACTGCATATAACAAACACAACTCAGGTTCACGAATGTAAAGTAGTAAGGTTACTATATATAGTAAGGTTACACACTACTTAAACTAACTTACACTAACAAGGACACCACATGGGTATCGTATTTTAGAATTTTTTTATGTTTATAGTATGTCAAGTCCAGAGCTCAAACAACAATCAGCCAATACCATTCGACGCAACTCTCACGAATTCTCGAGAAAATCGACTTTCAACTTTTGCAAGTACACATAAGTACCAATAATTAAAGGGGTCTGGATCCTGGTAGTGTAGCTCAGGCACTGGGCGCCGTGGCTCAGCGCGCCCGGTCAGGGGGCTAAAAGCTCTCTGTAATAAAAAAGCTGAGCCGAATATTCAGCGAACAAATTAGAACAAAGTGAACGAACGACCGCGATGAATAGATCTACCAGGGAAAAAAAAAGTTGCAGCGTTGTGGCCTCACAACCATAGTCAGTGGTTCGAATCCCGCTGTATGAAGTACTTTTCCCGTTGTTTTCTAATTCAGTTACATAAAACATTTTTGCATCTATAAATCCACGTGTTGTGTCAGTTTTTGTTCTTGTGTATGTAGACGAGTTGAACACGTCGTCGTCACCTAAAACGATTGCTGAGTAGGTTAGCTGCTTGGAAATCCGTTAGTAGCTATGGAGATAACATTCCAAAAACAAAAACATCGTAGCTCTTCACAAACTGAACAATCGAAGAAAACCGTTACCAAATAATAGTGAAGCCAATACTGTAAAAAATTTAACGTTTTTTATATTGAAACCATCATTATGAACAGCCTTTTATAAAATATAGAAAATTACGAATAAACAAAAATACGTGTATTTTTCGTAAAAATTACGATTAGATATTAATATTGTGTAAGTATTCGAACACAACGAAAAAAAATCTGTTGCTGGGACATTCCAACCAGCGACCCTAGGTCAGAACGCTACCACATGAGCTACGTCGACAGACATTGCAACGATTTTAATTATTGGTGCTTACCTGTACTTGCAAAATTCAAAGTCGGTTTTCTCCAGAATTTTTGAAAGTTGCGTCGAATGGCCTTGAGTTATGAACTTCACGTACCATAAATATAACAAAATTGTAAAATCTTATACCCATGTGATCACCTTGTAAGAACAATAAACACACGTATGCACGAGGGAGGAGTGAAATAGTGCCTCAGACAGCGCTACCATCACGGCCCTGCGAAACCGTCACCGCAGAATGCTTCATTCCGTTAACGGAACAGTCATCCGTTTGTATCGCTTCAGAATTATGAAAGTTAAATCCAAGAAGGTGTTCTCTAATTTTGAGAAATAAAAAACGGGATGTGAAAAAAACGGCCCTGTGTTGGGGATAATCGATGACAGTGAATCACAGGTGTCGGAATTCTGAAAATTTCGCACATATAGTGTATGGTCCGGGATTGAGATGCTGAAGGGGATGCTGCGCTAAGTGCGGACGAACTTCTGCAATTCGGGCTTTCAGTTTTTCACTCTGTTTGTCACGTATTGGCACAGTGTCGTTACACACCACTAAGTTCAGTTCGAAATCTTCGGAAGGCAGAGCACTGCAACTTGCATTTGTAAAGCGGGACTCGGCGAAGTAATCGGCGTGACATGTAACCCCTAAACCGAACTAGATAACAGTTTTCTTTTTAATTAATAAATAAGAAATGAAAAATAAAAAATCGGAGCCTTCGTTTTCAGCACCTCGTCGTAAAACGTAATGCAGTTTTAATGGCATTTGTAACAAAAACCTTTTTCCTGCTATGTTGCCGAGAACAAACACTTTTTGGGACTGTGGCTGTGTAGAAAATACAAGTTTATTATTGAAAGGAACAAAACAATAACAATACAATGTGGACAGTGTAATTTATTTACGCAGATGGCGCCGTTAACTAGTTTCAGGCCGACTGCATCATTTTAAGCCGACTGTTTACGTTTATTTTACACCAGTATAAAACCGTGCCTTGCCGAGGCTGGTCAATAAAAACACTGGAAATAACAAAGGGCACTGCTGATTTATCACATCCTCTTCTCGGTGCAATGCAACAAACATATTAAGGCTTTAATTCCGCTGTTCTTGACGACGAGATTAAAGAATGTTGTTATGTGCTCTCATTATGATAGAATGTATCAAGGGTGGGTAATCTGCACTCCGCTTTAAGAAAAAGCACGTCTTTAAGCATCTCATTATTATGAAATACACTGGTCATAACAATTAGGGGAACAATTGAAAAAGCGTCTCGCTGCGGAGCACGCGGTTGCTCGCCGTGGAGGTTCGAGTCCTCCCTGGGGCATGTGTGTGTGTGTTTGTCCTTAGGTTAGTTTACCTAGATTTAAGTGGTTTGTAAGCGTGGTGGTCGAGCGGTCTGCGGCGCGTCAGTCACGGTCTGCACGGCCACTACGGTGGAGGGTTCGAATCCCCCCCCCCCCTCGGGCATGGATATTTGTGCCGTTCTTAATATTAGTTAGATCATAAGTAGTTTGTAAGTTTATGGACTGATGACCCCGTAGTCCCATAAGCTCTACAAACATTTGAACATTTTGAAAAATTGAAATATGAAGGTTCTGAAGTGCTGGCATTGTCAGAATGAATTAAAATGGTTCCACGTCTTTTGAAATGGAGACAACAATACCACGACAACCGAAATAGAGGAAATAACAGGAATTTGCAGCAAAGGGCATGGTAATAACTTGCGTTTACTCTACGAAAAACATTACACAAGCAGTTGGGTTCTGAAAGTGTAGTGAGGAAGTTGGGCAACGCAACAGCAACTTGAATTACCCGAAACTATGTAATGGATAGCCATAGGAAGGTTGGAAGCGGGCTCTGTCATGCGCCTCTGGGACCAAGAATGGTTCGCCGTCGTGGATAATAAGTTGTGGTCCATAAAAGACACAGTTAGGCCCTGGCGACCACTGGACTCGTATTCGGAAGGGCGGCGGTTCAAATCCATCCCCGGCCATCCAGATTTAGGTTTTCCATGATTTCCCTAAATCACTCCAGGCAAATGCCGGGATGATTCCTTTCAAAGGGCACGGCCGATTTACTTCTCCGTCCTTACCCAAAACTCCGAGTGTTAGCTCCGTCTCTAATGACCATGCTGTCGATGGGACGTTAAACCCAAAGATTCCTTCCTTCCTAGGCCCTGGCGTACATCCGTACAGCCTGTCAGGTGTCTTGAAACCTGCTTAACAAGACTTCGAATAGGACACTGAGCCCTGACGCATAGATTCCTTCTTTGTGGCGACGAGCCCCCTACTTGTGATGCTTGTGGTGTGCTGACAACCGTTCATCATATTTTAACTACTTGTGTTACCTATGATGCTGCGAGGAAACAAGCTGGTTTGTCTGATGACCTCCGCTCCATTTTAGGTGACAGTGAAATGACAGTGGCACGCGTTTTACGATTTTGCGTTTCGGCTGACCTCCTACCAAAGACCTTAGGTCGACGGTTCTAAAATGTAGATAGAGGAAGATAGGATCATTCGGTCCATCCCTCTATGTTTAGGCCACCGTATTTTTTAGCCTTGTCCCCCATTTGTCTGTTTTTGTCTAGTTTCTTATTAGTGCCACTGAACCTTTCATTATTATACATATGATGTAGGGGGAAGAGCGTACGTCCTTTCGTTTTCTCTCTTCCCTTGCCTGTGTGCTGTGCCATTTAGCAGTGTTGGACTGATCTCTTCCTAGTATGTGCGCTGATGACCACGATGTTGAGCGTCCTAAAGCTCCAATAACAACAACAAGAACTTGGAACCGGGACAGACACAGAGGGAGGTGGCTTTTAGGCATTGGAGTGTCCCAAAGTGTAATTAAGAGACATTGGACGCGATTTCAGACAGCAGGAACCGTTGAAAGAAGGGAAAGCCAAGATCATCCACGGTTTACCACAACTGGAGATGACCGTTAGCAGCTCGTCGAGACAGAAAGCTGAATGCAACTCAACTGCAACGCAACCGCCAAGGAGCAACAGGACGCGCAATACCAACGCATACAGTGGGAAATCGCGTTAAGGACTGCGGCGTCTACACACGGAGGCCAGTGATGTGTCCCATTAAAACTACGACACCGTTTAGCCGGCAGAAACTGGGCGGAGAAACGTCAGGATTGGAGTCGTAACGAATGGCGCCGGGTTCTGTTCACAGATGAGCCAAAATTTTGCGTTCAGCCGAACAATCGTCGTTCCTTCGTCTGGAGAGAACGTGGAACTCATTAATAATCGTGCTTATGTGTAGGAAATTTCACCATATCGTGGTGGTGGGCGAAAGGTGTTGGCAGGAGTCTACTAAAGAAACTGCATACACTAAGCTTGTCCGTCCTTTTATGGAATATTGCTGCCCAGTGTGGGATCCTTATCAGATGGGTTTGACGGAGGACATCGGATGAGTCTAAAGAAGGGCAGCTCGTTTCGTATTGTCACGATACAGGGGAGACAGCGTTACGGAAATGATAAAGGATCTGGGATGGGAATCATTACAACAAAGGCGCTTATCGCTGCGGCGTGGGCTACTTACGAAACTACAATCGCCAACATTCTTCTCCGAATGCGAAAATATATAGTTGACTCCCACTTACATTGGTAGAAATGATCATCAGAATAAATTACGGGCAATCAGAGCCCGAACGGAGAGATTCAGGTGTTCTTTCTTCCCGCGCGCTATTCGAGAATGGAATGGGAGACAAAATAGTATAACGGTGGTTCGATGAACCCTCTGCCAGGCACTTAAATGTGATTTACAGAGTATCCCATGTAGATGTAGATGTAGAAGTCAGTATTGGCGGAGTACGGAACTCTACGTCCTTGTTTGAGTAGCGCTTTGAATGCTCATTGATTTGTTGTGCCATAGGCGATACGTTCCGTCTGGTAGGTGATAACGCACGTCTCCAGAGACGTGCACTGGTGTACAACATACTTGAAGCTGAGGGAATCAAACGAATGTAATGGCAAAATTGTCCACCGGACTTGAACCCGATTTAGTATGTGAACGTAGCCTTTCCCGGCGTATGGCACAGACTAAATCTTCTCGGGTTTCCATCCGGATGGCTGCGTTGAAATTCCACAACGTTTCGATGAGTGACAGTCTCATCATCTTCAGGCGAAGTTTCAATGGCGGGCGGGCGTCTTATATAGCAGGGGGGCGGCCGCCTCTTCCCCCACCACTCTCCCCGAAGCGCAGGGGTAGGGCGGCGGAGTGGGGGGAACGCGCGGCCGCTCGCCCTCTGTTGGGCTTCCGGCTTCTTCAGTCTTGCCCAGACTCTCGAAGGCTCAACTTCTGGGCGCGGTCTCGGCGTATGGCTGCTATTTCAGAGTTCCAAGCCGAACTTAGCTAGTAGCCCTCGTCCCTGTTGACGAGATTGACATGCAGCCTTAGTTCCACAGACTCTTTTATTATCTACATCTATATAGATACTCTGCAAATCACATTCAAGTGCCTGGCAGAGGGTTCATTAACCACTTTCATAACTTTTCTCTACCGTTCCATTCCCTAAATCGTTCCGTTTTCGATCTGATTTCTCTTATTTTATTGGGATGGTCATGTCTCCCTAAGTAGGTGGGTGTTAGCAAAATATTTTCACATTCAGAAATAAAAGTCGGTGATTGAAACTTCGCAAACAGATCACGCCGCAATGAATAACGTCTTTCTTTGAATGATTTCCACCCCAATTCCTGCAACATTTCCGTGACGCTCCCCCCCCCCCCCCCGTAACGTGATAAAACAAAACGAGCTGCCCTTCTCTGAACCTTCTCAATGTCTTCCGTCAGTCCCATCTGGTGAGGATCCCACAAGGGGCAACAGTACTCCAGGAGAGGACGCACAAGTGTGATGTAGAGTGTGATGTAGCCAGGCTCTTTGGTGGAGCTGTTGCATATTTGAAGAGTTCTGCCGATGAAACGTAACCTTTGGTTCGCCTACCACACAATATTTTCTATCTGTTCTCTCCAGACAAAGTTGTTCGAAATTGTAACTCCTAGGTATTTGGTAGAATCTACGACCTTAAGGTTTGACTGATTTATCGCGTAATTGAAGTTCAGCAGATTTCTTTTAGTGGTCATGTGTATTACTTCTATGTGTATTTTCTGTGTTCTCACCAGTCTAAGTTATTTGTAATTGTAGCTCCTAGGTTTGACTGATTTATCGCTTAACTGAGGTTCTGCGGATTTCTTTCAGTGATCATGTGTATTACTTCATACTTTTCTTTATTTAGTGTCAATTGCCAAATTTCGCACCATGTAGAAATTTTGTCTAGATCGCTTTGCAGTTGCGTTTGATCCTCTGTTGACTTCACTACCCGATAAACGACAGCATCATCCGCGAACAATCTAAGGGAGCTATTCAGATTGTCTCCTAAATAGTCTATAAACACGAAGAAGAGTAGGGGACCTATAACGCTTCCCTGTGGAACGCCAGACATCACTTCTGTTTTACTCGATGACTTACCGTCAATTACAACGAACTGTGTCCTTTCTGATAAGAAATCGTGAATTCAATCGCACAATTGGGGAGATATTCCATAAGCACGCAATTTCATAAGAAGCCGCTTGTGGGGGTACAGTGTCAAAAGCCTTCCTGATATCCAGATATATGGAATCGATTTGAGATCCCTTGTCAATGATACTTAACACTTCATGTGAATGAAGGGCAAGCTGTGTTTCGCAAGAGTGATACTTTCTGAATCCGTGTTGACTACTGGTTAATAGGTTATCCCAGAAGCCACTGGCTCGGCTTAGCATTTCCGTTTTCTCAAACTGAAAGGTGTGTCCATCATTGAGGCTTTGTTCCGCGACTGTTGACTTGCCCTTAGGGCCCAGACAGACACATCTAATATGTTTCTGGCAGCGCGTTTGCCCAATATACTGAGGGCCACACTAGCAGGGGATGCTATAGACACCAGGCGCCTGCAGTTTATCTTTTACTGAGCCAATCAAATCTTTCGTTTTTGGTGGAGGTAGAAAGATTGTCTTATCGTCGCTTTTACGCAGGATAGTAGTATAATGATGGGAGTTTCAGCACAGCGAGATTCGCGCGTCTTTTGTTTTTTGGCGGGAAATTTGAATTACGCCCCACCCCTCCTCCCTCGGCCAATTGCCGAACCGCAGATCAAAGGATGCCGCCACAGGATGATTGATAGGTCTTCCTGGAAGAACGAAAGATGATTGACAGTTTACATTTAGGTCATCAACGCTACTTGTCCGACCGCTAATCAAAGGACGCCGGCATAACGCACTTAAGGATGATTGACAGGTTGCAACACCTCCCTCGGCCACACACGACGCCCCGCCCCCCCCCGCCCCCCCCCTCCAACCCTCGGTGCCGCCGCCAGACAGGCAGCACCTCCGACAGGTCCAGACCTGTAACCCATTGACATGTCTGTACTCGCACCCTGGACCACACACCTGGTCAGTTTGACGCCCCCCTCCACCCCTCGGCACCGCCGCCAGACAGGCGGCACCTCCGACAGGTCCAGACCTGTAGACCCCTCGACATGTCTGTACTCGCACCCGCGACCCCTACTCGCTCGGCCGATTGCCGGACCGCCGCCTCCGCTGCCGCTGCCGCCCGACAGATGCTACCCCCTCCTCCTCCTCCCACGCTCGTGACCGGTTCTCAAAGGACGCCGCCACCCGCCCTACCCGGGAGAACAAACAATACAGCGACGACTGTCTTGACCCCACCGACACCGCCCCCACAGGCCGACCCCTGCTCTCTTTTTACGGCGACCGTGGCCCGACAGGTCAGCAGCCAATTAAATTGCATATTTATTATTAAGCGCGCCGCAGTGATCCGTACGCCAGATCTCGATTTATGTAACAACAACAATTTCCGCCGTTTATTATTATTCTTGGAAAAAAAATAAAGGTACCATAGTGTTCTTCATATGCTAAAAAACAATTTAGAACAGAAATGCTTAGTTGGTCTCGTATACTACAGCATGTAGTAGTAAAATATTAAATTTCGTATGCAAAATTTGCAAGTAAGAATTTCCACTCCAATCTCTCTCCATGCTCTTCGCATAGACTACAACCGACAGACGTGTTTAATAATAATAATAATAGCGCAGGTTACGGTAACGAACGCCACAAACTTACGTATCCATCTTAACATATACTCTTTCGATATACAGAAACAATTCTAACGAAAAGAAAAGAAATGGTCCGTTTCGGAATTCGACCGCAACCTTAGATCTATAAATTTATCTCTTCGTTTAGACGATGCAAGCAACAGCCATCGAACGGAATGTAACTTCTATGCCAACAACTCTTTCGATAAAACAGCAACAGCGGCAGCAGCAGAAGACGGCATATTGTTTATACAAAAATTCCAAATAACGAAAATCGGCAATGACATCTAGCACAACGTCTCTAAATATACATCTGCAAGCACCGTTAAACTTGTATGCAAAATTTTCAAGTAAGAATTTACATTCCCATCTCTCTCCAGGCGTGTTTAATAATAATAGCGCAGGTTAGATAATAAACGCCACAAACTTACGTATCCATCTTAACATATACTCTTTCGATATACAAAAACAATTCTAACCAGAGCCAATTAACGAAAAGAAAAGAAATGGTCCGTTTCGGAACTCGACCACAACCTTGCTTCTATAAATGTATCTCTTCGTTTAGACGATGCAAGCAATAGCCATCGAACGGGATGTAACTTGTATGCCAACCACTCTTTCGATAAAACAGCAACAACAGCGGCAGCAGCAGAATACGACATAGTGTTTATACAAAAATTCCAAATAACGAAATCGGCAATGACATTTAGCACAAAGTCTCTAAATAAACATCTGCAAGCACCGTTAACAATCGTCCAGAACGCAGAGCGCTCTCTCGGCAGACTACATAAAAGAAACATATGCTAAGTGTTTAAACAAAAACACCTAAGTAACATCTCCAAATGTTCAAAACCTTCTATGCAGACGCACCATTCTGACAAGGATAGATCGCAATGCATTTATTTAATGGAGCTGAGCCATGCCGAAAGTTCCGAAATTTAACACTCTAGCGATCTTGCCCTGTTACGTTTCCTTCTTCTTAGATCGAGGTATAACTGCGCATTCCGAGAGTTCGGGTATTTTAATTTTACCTCTTATTTCCTTGCTACAGCAGTACACATCCCATCTAAGAAATCTCTATGTCCTGTTACGATGCAAACTACATTTATCTGACACCGATATTCCAGCGCCCCAGAAGACATTTAATCCCTATTGTGCAACGGAGAGTCGAAATAAAAGAAAAATACGTGAAATAATTTACCGATTCCGACCGTCTACACTGAAACTTTTCGAAATTATTGGCCTAACAACACCCTTATTCGACAATACAGCAACCACAGAACCGAAGTTACCTGCCCAATGCAACACAGATTTCCAGCTCGACCCGCCCTTTACCCACAAAATTCCTACTCCGAACTAAGATTTATTATTTTAATTACAAGTAGATGTCCACCGCAAACGAAGACGCTAACCTACACGCCACAACACATGATTCTATATAGGACATGGAGTGTTTACAATTTTTGTTTTGTTTATTACAGTACAACTGAGTACATGCAACGTAATGTTCGCAAACATATCGCAACCAACTCCCGCACACTTCGATCATAACCTGCTCTCTAAGGAATGGATGGGAGTCACACACAGTACAAACACGTTTGTCGTGTGTTCCGCTAATTTCGGCCAGTACAACGATGCGAGACCAATCCCCCCGCCTGTTTATTGTAAAAGCAAATATTTTTCCCCACACTATCTGTTTAAACCGGGCTTGCACATATACAATAGCCTCCTTTTAAAAGCATGTGTCTTCGCCATATAACCCAGTTTTCGTTTACCCTTCTTCTTCTTCTTTGGACTTGTGGAATAACATAGACGATATCTACGTCTGTGGATAATATAGTCCTGGAAATCTAAAAAAAAATATAGTTCCTTGCTCGACTCTACAAGTAATTTACAGTCGAAACTAAAAAAAAAAACATAATGTCCGAGAGAGCGGTCAATTTTCTGATACTCTTAACACCCAAGTTGTTGTTGTTGTGGTCTTCAGTCCGGAGACTGGTTTGATGCAACTCTCCACAATACCCTATCCTGAGCAAGCCTCTTCATCTCCACATAAGAACGACAACCTACATCTGTCTGAATCTGCTTACTGTATCCATCTCTTGGTCTTCCCCTGCGATTTTTTCCCCACACACTTCCCTCCAACGCTAAATTAACAATTCCTTGATGTCTAAGAATGTGTCCTACCAATCTATCCCTTCTTTTAGTCAAGGTATGCCAGAAATTCCTTTTCTCCCCAATTCTGTTCAGTACCTCCTCATTAGTTACGCGATCCACCCACCTAATCTTCAGCATTCTTCTGTAACACCATATTTCAAAAGCCTCAATCCTCTTCCTGTCCGCACTGTTTATCGTCCATGTCTCACTCCCATACAAGGCAACACTCCATACAAATGCCTTCAGAAAGGACTTCCTTAGGCTTAAATCAATATTCGATGTTAACAAATTTCTCTTTTTCAAAAACGCTTTTCTACCCATTGCCATTCTGCATTTTATATCCTCTGTACTGCGCCCATCATTTGTTATTTTACTGCCCAAGTAACAAAACTCATCTACCTCCTTCATTGCTTCGTTTCCCAATCTAATTCCTTCAGCATCACCTGATTTTCTTACACTGCACTCCATTACCCTAGTTTTGCTCTTGTTAATGTTCATCTTATATGCACCTTTCAGCACACTGTCCATTCCGTTCAATTGCTCTTCCAGGTCCTTTGCTGTATCTGACAGAATTACTATGTCATCGGCAAAACGCAATGTTTTTAATTCTTCCCCCTGAACTTTTATTCCTTCACCAAATTTCTCCTTGCTTTCCTTTATAGCTTGTTCAATGTACAAATTGAATAACATTGGAGAAAGGCTACAACCCTGTCTCACTCCCTTCCCAACCACTGCATCCCTTTCATGCCCTTCAACTCTGACAACCGCTGTCTGGTTTTTGTACAAGTTGTAAATAACCTTACGCTCCCTATAATTTACTCCTGCTTTTTTCAGAACTTTAAAGAGTTTATTCCAATCAACATTGTCAATAGCCTTCTCCAAATCTACAAAAGCTAGAAATGTAGGTTTGCCTTTTCTTAATCTATCTTCTAGGATAAGCCGTAAAGTGAGTATTGCCTCTCGTGTTCCTACATTTCTCCTGAACCCAAACTGATCTTCCCCGAGGTCGGCTTCTACCAGTTTTTCCATCCTTCTGTATATAATTCGCGTTAATATTTTGCAGCCATGACTTATTAAACTGATGGTTCTGTAGTTTTCACACCTGTCTGCACCTGCTTTCTTAGGGATGGGGATTATAACATTTTTCTTAAAGTCTGAGGGTACTTCACCTGTCTCATACATCTTACACACCAGGTGAAACAATTTTGTCATGGCTGGTTCTCCCAGAGACTTCAGTAGCTCTGAGGGAATATCATCTATTCCAGGAGCCTTGTTTCGACTTAGGTCTTTCAGGGCTCTGTCAAATTCTTCTCTCAGTACAGTATCTCCTACTTCATCTTCATCTACATCCACTTCCCTTCCTACAATATTGTCTCAAAGTTCATTTCCTTTGTAGAGCCCCTCTATATATTCTTTCCACCTTTCAGCTTTCCCTTTTTTTGCTGAGAACTGGTTTTCCATCAGTGTCCTTGATATTCATAGAGCTGTTTTTCTTATCTCCAAATGTCTCTTTTATTTTCCTGTAGGCTGTATCTATTTTTCCCCTATTTATGCATTCTTCTACATCCTTGCATTTGCCTTCTAGCCACTCCTGCTTAGCCATTTTGCACTTCCTGACAATCTCATTTCTTAGTCGCCTGTACTCCATTTTGCCTGTTTCATTTACTGCATATTTATATTTTCTCCTTTCATCGATTAAATTTAGTATCTCCTGTGATATCCAAGGATTTTTTGTAGGTCTTTCCTTCCTACCTATTTTGTCCTCTGCTACCTTCACTATTTCATCTCTCAATTTTACCCATTCCTCGTCTACTGTTTTATTTCCCCCCGTTTCTGTCAATTGTTGCCTAAAGCTCCCTCTGAAATTTTTAAGAACCTCAGGTTCCTTGAATTTATGCATGTCCCATCTCCTTATTTTCCTACCTTTTTGTAGTTTCTTTAGTTTCAGCCTACAGTTCATAACCAACAAGTTATGGTCCGAGTCTATATCTGCCCCTGGGTATGTCTTACACTGTAGAACCTGATTCCGAAATCTATGTCTTACCATTATAAAATCTATCTGATATCTTCCGGTGTCTCCTGGTCTCTTCCACGTATACAACCTTCTTTTGTGATTCTTGAACCAGGTGTTTCTTATAACTAAATTATGTTCTGTGCAAAATTCTACCAGGCGGCTTCCTCTTTCATTCCTTTTGCCCAGACCATATTCACCTACTATCTTCCCTTCACTTCCTTGTCCTACTACCGAATTCCAGTCTCCCATAACAATTAAATTTTCCTCTCCCTTAATTGTCTGAATAATTTCCTTTAGCTCCTCATATATTTCTTCGATTTCCTCATCATTGGCAGAGCTAGTTGGCATATAAACCTGTACTACTGTTGTCGGTGTTGGCTTCGTATCTATCTTGACAATGATAATGCGATCACTGTGCTGGTCATAGTAGTTTACCCGCATTCCTATTTTCTTATTCATTATCAATCCTACTCCTGTGATACCCCCAACTGATTTTGTATTTATAATCCTGTACTCAGCTGACCAGAAATCCTGTTCATCCTGCCACCGAACTTCACTAATCCCCACTATATCTAACTTCAACCTATCCATTTCCCTTTTTAAATTTTCTAATTTTCCTACTCGATTAAGGGATCTAACATTCCACGCTCCGACCCGTAGAATGCCAGTATTGTCTTTCCTGATGATCACATCCTCCTGAGTAGTCCCCGCCCGGAGATCCGAATGGGGGACTATTTTACCTCCGGAAAATTTTACCCGAGAGTATGCCATCATCATATGTTCATACAGTAGAGCTGCATGTCCTCGGAAAAGGTAACGGCTGTACTTTCCCCTTGCTTTCAGCCGTCCGCAGTAGCTGTGTGGCAAAGCCACATTAGCTGTTGTTACAAGGCCAGCTCAGTCAATCATCCAGACTGTTGCCCCTGTAACTACTGAAGAGGCTGCTGCCCCTCTTCAGGAACCACACGTTTGTCTGGCCTCTCCACAGATGTGGTTGCACCTACGGTACGGCTATCTGTATCATTGAGGCACGCAAGCCACCCCACCTCGGCAATGTCTGTGGTTCATGGGAGTGGAATACCCCCGCCTGTTTACTGTAAAAGCAAATATTTTTCCCCACACTATCTGTTTAAACCGGGCTTGCACATATACAATAGCCTCCTTTTAAAAGCATGTGTCTTCGCCATAAAACCCAGTTTTCGTTTACCCTTCTTCTTCTTCTTAGGACTTGTGGAATAACGTAGACGATGTCTACGTCTGTGGATAATAAAGTCCTGGAATGCTAAAAAAAAATATAGTTCCTTGCTCGACTCTACAAGTAATTTACAGTCGAAACTAAAAAAAACATAATGTCCGAGAGAGCGGTCAATTTTCTGATACTCTTAATACCCAAGTATCAAATCAAAAGCGTTTGCACAGTACAACGGCGCACTCTGTAAATACCGTATCTTCTCTTTTAGAACACTTAAACAATCTTCTTACACAATCCTCCATCCTGGTAATACCATCTTCTCGATTCCCGGCGAAAAAATAAAAGTCCTAACAATCAACTGCCTGGACTCTTTATAAAATCGATATTTTTGCTTACACCAGGGCTCGTGATTTTTTCGACAAATTTATTTTGGTTCTACAATTCGACGCCAACCACGTTAAGCAGTCGTTTCCTCGCCCGCAACCACTTTGATATTGCTCCTCCCATCCGAAAGTCATGCTCGGATACGAACGCCACTCGGTTAAAGTATTGTCCAAAAATCCAGGAGATAGAAGCCATCTACACGAAGCTGCTGCTGTAGTATAGATGGGAGCGCCTCCATTAAAAAACATCGATTAGCTGCAGTTTATAAGATATATACCCACAGGACGTATATATTTCCCCCCATGTATTCCAGAAATAGTAACTTCGTCTTATCTCCAACGTTTGCAGTATCGAACTTGCGGAATTTACTACACACACACGCGCGCACTCCATTGGCTACAACTAGCGCACTTTAAGTAACGAAACTATAGGAGTTTTATAAAACACGTTGATTTTCGACGAAAGAATTATGATTTACCGCAGCAGGCATATCCGCTACGTAACGTGTTGCACACCAGACGTAAAGTAGCCAACACTAGCATACGATTAAACAGACGATGCTTCGACGAAAGATCAATGCACCACCAAAGTCAGTTTTCTTTAGAGCTTTACCGTGACGTATATATTTAGGGTATATCAACACTTTTTACTTACATTCCGTCCCATCTAGCCTAAAGCACTCTCTGTACGCGCCAAACATTTCCAACACAGTAACAGAACTACACCTTGCAGTCAACACGAACCTACAACAACAAAAGAATCTAGCCATTCCAACTCGTTTTTTGTCCCAACTAGCATGCTGCAAGCTATGTATACGTTCGTAACAACCCAGACAGAGCTATCCTTACATCCGTCACTAACCCAGTACCAACTCTAAACAAGTTATCACAGATGGTGTTATAACCGCGATCAGTTACAGACAAGATCTCCCAGACACACAGCGTTTTAATAAAGTTTCGATCTCGCTCTCTCTCCGCCCAATAACTACGTTGGTTGCTTGACCTGTCCCTAACATCCAACCACAACTTTGTTTCCAATGCATACCCCGGCAGACAATATTTCTGGAACGCTCTCTATCAGCCAATAGACTATATACCTCGAGCATTCGCGCACAAACCACCATCGTATTCCACTCCTTCTAACAAATTATTACTCTCGATAAACATCTGTAACACAGTGTAAAAAAAATGAGCGACGTGCACACGCACAGAACAGCTAACAAGAAAAGATCTAGATCCAAGCCAAGTTCTTATAATCCTTGCAAGCAGCAACGCAAAATAGTCTACACCATTTCGAACTAGTGCAACACCAGATTTTTTTAACGATCTCCAAGAGCAATCCTTTAGAGACTAAACATACGATTAAATGCACCTCCAATGTAGGTAACTAATCCTCTAACTCGATGCTTATCGACCAAAGAACATTAATTTACCACTGCAATCATCTCCAATACGCTACCGAGAGACGTCCATTCGTAAACACAGCTAATAGAAGATATAATTGCCCCACATCCATGCTACGAAGTATCTATATGTATTTCCACAATTGTGGACCACATCTGCGTTGCATCGTATCGCACGACTAAACAGTTCGAAATAGGTACTTCGCGCAAGCTAGCATGCATAATCACATTCCATGTTATTTCTGGCTGTAGGCGAGTGAGGACCTGTTGACTCATCGTAGACGCCGGTTTGGAGCGTGTGTACGACCTATACATGTAAACATACCTGTCCACGCTCGCACCTGACCCGGAGAAGTTTTCGGTTTAATTTTTCCTGGCCGCACCAGATTCCGAATACAAGAGAGCTATTTTCGCGAAGATAGATTTCCTCGCAGCTGACGCAAGCGATGTTTTTACCGTACGAGCAGTCGTTAAACTTTTATACACAGATACATATACAGACAGTAGGATGTGCGCAAATTCCGACCTAATTCGGCGAGATCTATATCTGGAGGCAGTGTGGGGAACAATGTTCTGAATTGGGAGAAGCATTCGTATTCTATTAACACCGATACAAATATTACGTTGTACTTATAGAGTATCGCTCGCTACCTTTTCGATACCTTTCCTCTACCTTTCTGCTACCTTTCCCACTACCCATTAGCTTTCCGATATCTTTCCGCTACCTTTCCGCCACCATTCCTTTACCTTTCCGCTCCCATTCCCACTACCTTTAGCGCATCAGAAGGCATGTTAGCTATCCAGGAACATGCTTTGCGTTTCGAGGATGTGACGTGGCGGTTTCTCCAACCATCCCTTATATATTCCAATACAACACCTTGCGGAGGATGTGTGTCTTCGCTATAGCCTGGAGGTCCTCCCAGCTGCTGCGCTTCGGAACTCGCCACCGTCGCGTTGTCATATGAAGGATTCGATTCTACGCACTTGTCTCTATACCACAAGTCCCGAAGAACCCAACTAGAATCTCGCCTATATGGAGGTTATTTAGTACTTCGCCTGGAAATATTTTCTCCGTAATTTGGAGAACGTCCCGGAGTCTTACTAGGGGATAAAACCGCTGGTTGTTGTGTGAATTTTGTGATCCGTGACCCAAGTTACCCTAAAAAGAGAGATAGAGGTCTGTTTGCTGCATTTGAGCACTTACTTCGTCGTTGGGTCTAGAACAGGGGTATTACAATATACGATTACCGGATGGAGAGTGTTTTTGATCTTGTGCAAGACTCTTTAAGTTTTTTAAACGGTATCTGCAAAGTGTTTCTCCGCCATGTGGGGGGCGAATAACAAACATCTGGGACAACAGATGCTTTGTAGTGTTTAATAGTGTCCTGCAATTTGTGTACTGGGGTAATAAAAATACCCGAAAATTGATCGGTGTACAGGTTAAACCTTCCAGATCGATAAAAGCTTGTACGTTACGTCCTATCAGCTTTTAGTTTCCATTGTCTACCTGTAAATAAGGTGGAGATTCGTAATACTGGCAGCGGCAAAGACGATATAAGTAGTACACTTAAAAGCTACATTAATGCAGGGGAAACTTACTTCTCCCAATTCAGAACATTCTTCCCCACACTGCCTCCAGATATAGATATCACCGAATTAGGTCTGGTACCTACAAACAATGTCATTCTGCAAGCCCAGCGAAAACAGTAAATGTATCACACAGGCTTAAGCCATCCCCCATTAAAGAAATTACATCGCTACGTGCAGTTAATGTCTTATGTGCGCGAAAAGAAAACTGAAAATGGCGGATATCGAGACCAAGAGAAGGAAGCTAGAATATATGGCTAAAGCAACTGCCATAAAGGACGAGTACAAACTAATGCTGGAGAAAGACGAAGCTATGGCATATGTGTAAGCCCGGCTTAAACGGAGGGTGTGGAGAAATCTGGTTACGACTGGGACTTATAAAATATTTGCTTTTTACAGTAAACAGTCAGGGAGATTGGTCACGCGTCGGTGTACTGACCGAAAATAGCGGAAGACACGAAAAACGTATTGCATTATCGTTTGGAGAAGGGACTACATTGCATCCAAATGTGGTGGACTGGGGACAGTCATTTGCAGAGTTAAAAACGGATGGAATAACAAGCAATCGTTTGCAATAATCGTAAAACCTAGTGTTCCATACGGAAATTACCACAGGAGTTGGTAACGTACACACATAGCGACGCATAGTGCTATAACCAGGAAATAATGGGAAAAGTTAAAATACACGATTGTTCTCGTCTAGAAGCATTGCCCGAAGGTGCAGGAGGAAACGAAGATACGTAATGGAGTTCAAGAACATACCTTCCGTCTACCTTTCGAACTTCTGGCTGGAACTGGATCTAAAACTACGACTTACAGCGGAGAAAATTAAAGTTACACATAACAAGAATAATAAAGAACGATTTGTATTCTGTGTCTAGCTTCTCGAGTAGAAAGTTTCGGTCTTATAGGGTTTAGGAGAAGATAACAGAAGACATGTTTCTTGTTAGCAAAGAGCAGTAACTCCTCGGTAAAGTATCTGTCAGGGAGGTGTAATTCTGTGTTGTTCTATTCTACAGCTAAGCAAAGCGTTCGTTTAAATCGATGTTGCTCGGTACATTGCTGCATGGATTGGGGTTTGACTTATTGCACATTGGTTCATCTTGTATAAATTTCGTTCTTCTTCTTCTTATCGAATTTCTAAAAAAACAACTATGTTTCGTTTCTGTAAGAGCTACATCGGAATTTGCGCACATCCTACTGTCTGTATATGTATCTGCGTATAAAAGTTTAACGACTGCTCGTACGGTAAAAACATCGCTTGCGTCAGCTGCGAGGAAATCTATCTTCGCGAAAATAGCTCTCTTGTATTCGGAATCTGGTGCGGCCAGGAAAAATTAAACCGAAAACTTCTCCGGGTCAGGTGCGAGCGTGGACAGGTATGTTTACATGTATAGGTCGTACACACGCTCCAAACCGGCGTCTACGATGAGTCAACAGGTCCGCACTCGCCTACAGCCAGAAATAACATGGAATGTGATTATGCATGCTAGCTTGCGCGAAGTACCTATTTCGAACTGTTTAGTCGTGCGATACGATGCAACGCAGATGTGGTCCACAATTGTGGAAATACATATAGATACTTCGTAGCATGGATGTGGGGCAATTATATCTTCTATTAGCTGTGTTTACGAATGGACGTCTCTCGGTAGCGTATTGGAGATGATTGCAGTGGTAAATTAATGTTCTTTGGTCGATAAGCATCGAGTTAGAGGATTAGTTACCTACATTGGAGGTGCATTTAATCGTATGTTTAGTCTCTAAAGGATTGCTCTTGGAGATCGTTAAAAAAAATCTGGTGTTGCACTAGTTCGAAATGGTGTAGACTATTTTGCGTTGCTGCTTGCAAGGATTATAAGAACTTGGCTTGGATCTAGATCTTTTCTTGTTAGCTGTTCTGTGCGTGTGCACGTCGCTCATTTTTTTACACTGTGTTACAGATGTTTATCGAGAGTAATAATTTGTTAGAAGGAGTGGAATACGATGGTGGTTTGTGCGCGAATGCTCGAGGTATATAGTCTATTGGCTGATAGAGAGCGTTCCAGAAATAATGTCTGCCGGGGTATGCATTGGAAACAAAGTTGTGGTTGGATGTTAGGGACAGATCAAGCAACCAACGTAGTTATTGGGCGGAGAGAGAGCGAGATCGAAACTTTATTAAAACGCTGTGTGTCTGGGAGATCTTGTCTGTAACTGATCGCGGTTATAACACCATCTGTGATAACTTGTTTAGAGTTGGTACTGGGTTAGTGACGGATGTAAGGATAGCTCTGTCTGGGTTGTTACGAACGTATACATAGCTTGCAGCATGCTAGTTGGGACAAAAAACGAGTTGGAATGGCTAGATTCTTTTGTTGTTGTAGGTTCGTGTTGACTGCAAGGTGTAGTTCTGTTACTGTGTTGGAAATGTTTGGCGCGTACAGAGAGTGCTTTAGGCTAGATGGGACGGAATGTAAGTAAAAAGTGTTGATATACCCTAAATATATACGTCACGGTAAAGCTCTAAAGAAAACTGACTTTGGTGGTGCATTGATCTTTCGTCGAAGCATCGTCTGTTTAATCGTATGCTAGTGTTGGCTACTTTACGTCTGGTGTGCAACACGTTACGTAGCGGATATGCCTGCTGCGGTAAATCATAATTCTTTCGTCGAAAATCAACGTGTTTTATAAAACTCCTATAGTTTCGTTACTTAAAGTGCGCTAGTTGTAGCCAATGGAGTGCGCGCGTGTGTGTGTAGTAAATTCCGCAAGTTCGATACTGCAAACGTTGGAGATAAGACGAAGTTACTATTTCTGGAATACATGGGGGGAAATATATACGTCCTGTGGGTATATATCTTATAAACTGCAGCTAATCGATGTTTTTTAATGGAGGCGCTCCCATCTATACTACAGCAGCAGCTTCGTGTAGATGGCTTCTATCTCCTGGATTTTTGGACAATACTTTAACCGAGTGGCGTTCGTATCCGAGCATGACTTTCGGATGGGAGGAGCAATATCAAAGTGGTTGCGGGCGAGGAAACGACTGCTTAACGTGGTTGGCGTCGAATTGTAGAACCAAAATAAATTTGTCGAAAAAATCACGAGCCCTGGTGTAAGCAAAAATATCGATTTTATAAAGAGTCCAGGCAGTTGATTGTTAGGACTTTTATTTTTTCGCCGGGAATCGAGAAGATGGTATTACCAGGATGGAGGATTGTGTAAGAAGATTGTTTAAGTGTTCTAAAAGAGAAGATACGGTATTTACAGAGTGCGCCGTTGTACTGTGCAAACGCTTTTGATTTGATACTTGGGTATTAAGAGTATCAGAAAATTGACCGCTCTCTCGGACATTATGTTTTTTTTAGTTTCGACTGTAAATTACTTGTAGAGTCGAGCAAGGAACTATATTTTTTTTAGCATTCCAGGACTTTATTATCCACAGACGTAGACATCGTCTACGTTATTCCACAAGTCCAAAGAAGAAGAAGAAGGGTAAACGAAAACTGGGTTTTATGGCGAAGACACATGCTTTTAAAAGGAGGCTATTGTATATGTGCAAGCCCGGTTTAAACAGATAGTGTGGGGAAAAATATTTGCTTTTACAATAAACAGGCGGGGGGATTGGTCTCGCATCGTTGTACTGGCCGAAATTAGCGGAACACACGACAAACGTGTTTGTACTGTGTGTGACTCCCATCCATTCCTTAGAGAGCAGGTTATGATCGAAGTGTGCGGGAGTTGGTTGCGATATGTTTGCGAACATTACGTTGCATGTACTCAGTTGTACTGTAATAAATAAAACAAAAATTGTAAACACTCCATGTCCTATATAGAATCATGTGTTGTGGCGTGTAGGTTAGCGTCTTCGTTTGCGGTGGACATCTACTTGTAATTAAAATAATAAATCTTAGTTCGGAGTAGGAATTTTGTGGGTAAAGGGCGGGTCGAGCTGGAAATCTGTGTTGCATTGGGCAGGTAACTTCGGTTCTGTAGTTGCTGTATTGTCGAATAAGGGTGTTGTTAGGCCAATAATTTCGAAAAGTTTCAGTGTAGACGGTCGGAATCGGTAAATTATTTCACGTATTTTTCTTTTATTTCGACTCTCCGTTGCACAATAGGGATTAAATGTCTTCTGGGGCGCTGGAATATCGGTGTCAGATAAATGTAGTTTGCATCGTAACAGGACATAGAGATTTCTTAGATGGGATGTGTACTGCTGTAGCAAGGAAATAAGAGGTAAAATTAAAATACCCGAACTCTCGGAATGCGCAGTTATACCTCGATCTAAGAAGAAGGAAACGTAACAGGGCAAGATCGCTAGAGTGTTAAATTTCGGAACTTTCGGCATGGCTCAGCTCCATTAAATAAATGCATTGCGATCTATCCTTGTCAGAATGGTGCGTCTGCATAGAAGGTTTTGAACATTTGGAGATGTTACTTAGGTGTTTTTGTTTAAACACTTAGCATATGTTTCTTTTATGTAGTCTGCCTAGAGAGCGCTCTGCGTTCTGGACGATTGTTAACGGTGCTTGCAGATGTTTATTTAGAGACTTTGTGCTAAATGTCATTGCCGATTTCGTTATTTGGAATTTTTGTATAAACACTATGTCGTATTCTGCTGCTGCCGCTGTTGTTGCTGTTTTATCGAAAGAGTGGTTGGCATACAAGTTACATCCCGTTCGATGGCTATTGCTTGCATCGTCTAAACGAAGAGATACATTTATAGAAGCAAGGTTGTGGTCGAGTTCCGAAACGGACCATTTCTTTTCTTTTCGTTAATTGGCTCTGGTTAGAATTGTTTTTGTATATCGAAAGAGTATATGTTAAGATGGATACGTAAGTTTGTGGCGTTTATTATCTAACCTGCGCTATTATTATTAAACACGCCTGGAGAGAGATGGGAATGTAAATTCTTACTTGAAAATTTTGCATACAAGTTTAACGGTGCTTGCAGATGTATATTTAGAGACGTTGTGCTAGATGTCATTGCCGATTTTCGTTATTTGGAATTTTTGTATAAACAATATGCCGTCTTCTGCTGCTGCCGCTGTTGCTGTTTTATCGAAAGAGTTGTTGGCATAGAAGTTACATTCCGTTCGATGGCTGTTGCTTGCATCGTCTAAACGAAGAGATACATTTATAGATCTAAGGTTGCGGTCGAATTCCGAAACGGACCATTTCTTTTCTTTTCGTTAGAATTGTTTCTGTATATCGAAAGAGTATATGTTAAGATGGATACGTAAGTTTGTGGCGTTCGTTACCGTAACCTGCGCTATTATTATTATTATTAAACACGTCTGTCGGTTGTAGTCTATGCGAAGAGCATGGAGAGAGATTGGAGTGGAAATTCTTACTTGCAAATTTTGCATACGAAATTTAATATTTTACTACTACATGCTGTAGTATACGAGACCAACTAAGCATTTCTGTTCTAAATTGTTTTTTAGCATATGAAGAACACTATGGTAGCTTTATTTTTTTTTCCAAAAATAATAATAAACGGCGGAAATTGTTGTTGTTACATAAATCGAGATCTGGCGTACGGATCGCTGCGGCGCGCTTAATAATAAATATGCAATTTAATTGGCTGCTGACCTGTCGGGCCACGGTCGCCGTAAAAAGAGAGCAGGGGTCGGCCTGTTGGGGCGGTGTCGGTGCGGTCAAGACAATCGTCGCTGTATTGTTTGTTCTCCCGGGTAGGGCGGGTGGCGGCGTCCTTTGAGAACCGGTCACGAGCGTGGGAGGAGGAGGAGGGGGTAGCATCTGTCGGGCGGCAGCGGCAGCGGAGGCGGCGGTCCGGCAATCGGCCGAGCGAGTAGGGGTCGCGGGTGCGAGTACAGACATGTCGAGGGGTCTACAGGTCTGGACCTGTCGGAGGTGCCGCCTGTCTGGCGGCGGTGCCGAGGGGTGGAGGGGGGCGTCAAACTGGCCAGGTGTGTGGTCCAGGGTGCGAGTACAGACATGTCAATGGGTCTACAGGTCTGGACCTGTCGGAGGTGCTGCCTGTCTGGCGGCGGCACCGAGGGTTGGAGGGGGGGGGGCGGGGGGGGCGGGGCGTCGTGTGTGGCCGAGGGAAGTGTTGCAACCTGTCAATCATCCTTAAGTGCGTTATGCTGGCGTCCTTTGATTAGCGGTCGGACTAGTAGTGTTGATGACTTAAATGTAAACTGTCAATCATCTTTCGTTCTTCCAGGAAGACCGATCAATCATCCTGTGGCGGCATCCTTTGATCTGCGGTTCGGCAATTGGCCGAGGGAGGAGGGGTGGGGCGTAATTCAAATTTCCCGCCAAAAAACAAAAGACGCGCGAATGTCACTGTGCTGAAACTCCCATCATTATACTACTCAGGATTCTCGCAGTTTGGGCTGATGGATGGCCTATGTAGAGGATAAAGGCGAGTTTCACTGCCTTTTCCTCTTCCTCTTCTTCGTGGACGGCTGTACCAGTCTTTTTCTTCAGTGCACGTCTAATCTGTGCTTCACTATAACCATGTTGCCGGAACACGTCTCTGAGGTGTTGCAGCTCAGCAGGAAGGCTGTCTTGGTCACAAATAGCACGTGCTCTGTGAACCAGCGTTGAAAGCACTGTGCTGCGCTGTGCTGGATGATGACAACTGGATGCATGAAGATAGAGCTCTGTGTGGGTCTTCTTTCTGTAGACTGCATGTCCCAGAGTGCCATCTGCTTTTCTTTTTATAAGAATGTCTAAAAATGGAAGACATCCATTGTCTTCTAGTTCCACTGTGAACTGTATATTTGGATGTATGCTGTTCAGATGGTTCCACAACTCAGTCAGAGCTTCTCTACCATGTTCCCAGACAATGGGTTTGAGTCGTGCAGTTCCTAGCGCCACCTACTCGAAGTGTTCGATGGCTATCCCTGGCGCAAGTGGAGGGCCCATGGATACACCATCAACCTGCTCATAAAATTCCCCACCGTATTTGAAGTAGGTTGTGGTGAGAACATGTTCAAACAGATTGACATTTTCCGGTTAAAAATGTGCTTCCAGGAGGGCCACAGCATCCTGAAGCGGTACATGTGTAAAAAGTCAAAGCTTACAAGTAGGTCTTCTTTCTGTAGCTGCATCTGCTTCAACGTGGTTACGAATTCGGTCGAGTTCTTCACGTGATGGCTGTAGTGGCCTACTATTGGTTTCAGGAGTGTGGCTAGACATTTGGCTACTCCATATGTTGGTGAGTTGATGATGCTCACTATCGGACGTAAGTATGTCTGGTATGAACGTGACAGACGCATTGCAGCCAGATCAGTACCGCCCACAACGGTTGCAGAGTTAGATATGACCAAATATACCTCAAGAGCTGACTGATAAACTCATACTGTCCCTACCACGCATGTATGCAACGGTAAGGCCGTCCAAGCTGATCACACCATATTAGAGGGCGACCAGTATGAGTTTTTAACTATTATGGTAGCTGTATGGTGTCTGCTCTACGTAAACGCCATCTAAAGAGTTGAGAAAGCGAAATATTATACTGTATGGCACACAAATTACAACTGTCACCAATATCTGAATATCATACGTTATCATATGTATATTTGATCCTCTAATTGTTTTGAGCAGTGTTTGTACTGTTTAGTGATGTAATTTGGCAGCTGAATTCGCCAAAGTATGTACAAGGTAAGTATTATTGAACTACACGAAACGAAATCGATATAATGTCTGACCGGTTTGCGTCAGGACGTTGAAACTGCACGGGTGACCATTTCGAATGGCGGTAATTAGCTAGCGCGTGTGAATATGGTTCGAGAATACGTCAATTTGATGGAATGGAGAATTCGCATATCGCGTTGGGGTAGTCTCTTCACGGCAGGTGACTGTGTGGTTTACAATGACCAGGCATGGAATAATCGGTACGATAATCCTTCATGACACAGTGGCTACTGAACGGTACGTGAAGGTGTTGAAAGAGGATTTAATCCCCAGTTTCCAAAGTGGCCCTGATTTCGACAAGATGTGGTTCATGCAAGACGCAGCTCGAGCCCATCGAAGCAGGAGCTTAATGTTCTGGAGGAGCACTTTGGGAACCACATTATGGCTTTGGGGTACCCAGAGAAAGATTCAATGCCATCCATTTTACCATCATCAATCATACTCCCATGAACCACAGACATTGCCGAGGTGGGGTGGCTTGCGTGCCTCAACGATACAGATAGCCGTACCGTAGGTGCAACCACAGCAGAGGGGTATCTGTGGAGAGGCCAGACAAACGTGTGGTTCCTGAAGAGGGGCAGCAGCCTTTTCAGTAGTTACAGGGGCAACAGTCTAGATGATTGACTGAGCTGGCCTTGTAACATCAGCTAATGTGGCTTTGCCACACAGCTACTGCGAACGGCTGAAAGCAAGGGGAAACTACAGCCGTTATTTTTCCCGAGGACATGCAGCTCTACTGTATGAACATATGATGATGGCATCCTCTCGGGTAAAATATTCCGGAGGTAAAATAGTCCCCCATTCGGATCTCCGGGCGGGGACTACTCAGGAGGATGTGATCATCAGGAAAGACAATACTGGCATTCTACGGGTCGGAGCGTGGAATGTTAGATCCCTTAATCGAGTAGGAAAATTAGAAAATTTAAAAAGGGAAATGGATAGGTTGAAGTTAGATATAGTGGGGATTAGTGAAGTTCGGTGGCAGGATGAACAGGATTTCTGGTCAGCTGAGTACAGGATTATAAATACAAAATCAGTTGGGGGTATCACAGGAGTAGGACTGATAATGAATAAGAAAATAGGAATGCGGGTAAGGTACTATGACCAGCACAGCGATCGCATTATCATTGTCAAGATAGATACGAAGCCAACACCGACAACAGTAGTACAGGTTTATATGCCAACTAGCTCTGCCGATGATGAGGAGATCGAAGAAATATATGAGGAGCTAAAGGAAATTATTCAGACAATTAAGGGAGAGGAAAACTTAATTGTTATGGGAGACTGGAATTCGGTAGTAGGACAAGGAAGGGAAGGGAAGATAGTGGGTGAATATGGTCTGGGCAAAAGGAATGAAAGAGGAAGCCGCCTGGTAGAATTTTGCACGGAACATAATTTAGTTATAACAAACACCTGGTTTAAGAATCACAAAAGAAGGTTGTATACGTGGAAGAGACCAGGAGACACCGGGAGATACCAGATAGATTTTATAATGGTAAGACATAGATTTCGGAACCAGGTTTTGAAGTGTAGGACATACCCAGGGGCAGACATAGACTCTGACCATAACTTGTTGGTTATGAACTGTAGGCTGAAACTGAAGAAACTACAGAAAGGTAAGAAAATAAGGCGATGGGACCTAGATAAATTGAAGGAACCTGAAGTTTATAAGAATTTCAGAGGGAGCTTCAGGCAACAATTGACAGAAACAGGGGAAAATAAAGCAGTTGAGGAGGAATGGGTAAAATTGAGAGATGAAATAGTGAAGGCGGCAGAGGACAAAATAGGTAGGAAGGCAAGACCTACCAAGAATCCTTGGATATCACAGGAGATACTAAATTTAATCGATGAAAGGAGAAAGTATAAAAATGCAGTAAATGAAACAGGCAAAATGGAGTACAGACGACTAAGAAATGAGATTGACAGGAAGTGCAAAATGGCTAAGCAGGAATGGCTAGAAGGCAAATGCAAGGATGTAGAAGAATGTATAAATAGGGGAAAAATAGATACAGCCTACAGAAAAATAAGAGAAACATTTGGAGATAAGAAAAACAGCTCTATGAATATCAAGGACACTGATGGAAAACCAGTTCTCAGCAAAGAAGGGAAAGCTGAAAGGTGGAAAGAGTATATAGAGGGGCTCTACAAAGGAAATGAACTTCGAGACACTATTGTAGGAAGGGAAGAGAACGTAGATGATGATGATGATGAAATAGGAGATACTATACTGAGAGATGAATTTGACAGAGCACTGAAAGACCTAAGTCGAAACAAGGCCCCTGGGGTAGATGATATCCCGTCAGAGCTACTGAAGTCTCTGGGAGAACCAGCCATGACAAAATTGTTTCACATTGTGTGTAAGATGTATGAGACAGGTGAAGTACCCTCAGACTTTAAGAAAAATGTTATAATCCCCATTCCAAAGAAAGCGGGTGCAGACAGGTGTGAAAACTACAGAACCATCAGTTTGATAAGTCATGGTTGCAAAATATTAACACGAATTATATACAGAAGGATGGAAAAGCTGGTAGAAGCCGACCTCGGGGAAGATCAGTTTGGGTTCAGGAGAAATGTAGGAACACGGGAGGCAATACTCACTTTACGGCTTATCCTAGAAGATAGATTAAGAAAAGGCAAACCTACATTTCTAGCTTTTGTAGATTTGGAGAAGGCTTTTGACAATGTTGATTGGAATAAACTCTTTCAAGTTCTGAAGCAAGCAGGAGTAAAATATAGGGAGCGTAAGGTTATTTACAACTTGTACAAAAACCAGACAGCGGTTGTCAGAGTTGAAGGGCATGAAAGGGATGCAGTGGTTGGAAAGGGAGTAAGACAGGGTTGTAGCCTTTCCCCAATGTTGTTCAATTTGTACATTGAGCAAGCTATAAAGGAAAGCAAGGAGAAATTTGGAGAAGGAATTAAAGTTCAGGGTGAAGAATTAAAAACATTGCGTTTTGCCGACGACATAGTGATTCTGTCAGATACAGCAAAGGACCTGGAAGAGCAATTGAACGGAATGGACAGTGTGCTGAAAGGTGCATATAAGATGAACATTAACAAGAGTAAAACTAGGGTAATGGAGTGCAGTGTAAGAAAATCAGGTGATGCTGAAGGAATTAGATTAGGTAACGAAACAATAAAGGAGGTAGATGAGTTTTGTTACTTGGGCAGTAAAATAACAAATGATGGTCGCAGTACAGATGATATGAAATGCAGAATGGCAATGGGTAGAAAGGCGTTTTTGAAAAAGAGAAATTTGTTAACATCGAATATTGATTTAAGCCTAAGGAAGTCCTTTCTGAAGGCATTTGTATGGAGTGTTGCCTTGTATGGGAGTGAAACATGGACGATAAGCAGTGTGGACAGAAAGAGGATAGAGGCTTTTGAAATGTGGTGCTACAGAAGAATGCTGAAGATTAGGTGGGTGGATCGCGTAACTAATGAGGAGGTACTGAACCGAATTGGGGAGAAAAGAAATTTCTGGCATACCTTGACTAAAAGAAGGGATAGATTGGTAGGACACATTCTTAGACATCAAGGAATTGTGAATTTAGCGTTGGAGGGAAGTGTGTGGGGTAAAAATCGCAGAGGGAGACCAAGAGTCGCGTATAGTAAGCAGATTCAAGTGGATGTGGGTTGTCGTTCTTATGAGGAGATGAAAAGGCTTGCTCAGGATAGAGTAGGGTGGAGAGCTGCATCAAACCAGTCTCCGGACTGAAGACCATAACAACAACAATCATAATAAGAGCGACCGTCAACCACACAGAACTACCGAAAACCCCAGTACTTTTAATACTAAAATTAAAAACAATTCCAACAAACATGACACGTAAAATATCCTTCTCGGCCGTGGTTGTAATTCTTTCATCTAGTGCGTAGTCTCATGCGACAAAAACTTCTTAGCTCTTCGAAATAGTATGTACAGTTTGTTATAAGTAGCTAAGTGCATGTCAACCTGGGCCTGTGGTTGCATGTGTCGGTAACGACACTAGGAAGAGTTGCGGCTTGCAGAAAGTGGAGTAGAGATTCAGCTTTCGGTGCTTGTAGTGAAAAGGCGCATGTGGGAGTTCGCTGGTAGTGTATCTAGTGACTATCCTCGATATTATTTAGAAGGTGCTGATTGCATTGCTTGAAGTATACACCCTTGTTTCTCTGTTCACTGAAGTCTAAATTATTGCATTTAGAACTTGCAATAGAGATTCACTTCTCCTCCTGGCAAGTGTTTCAAGCAGTTTGTACAGATCTCTCGTTCGATTTAGATACCTGAGTAACTTCAAACGTAGGAGTTTCTCGGACGAAACTATTCGTTCTACAGCATCACGAAACACCCACGCTTCCTTCCCGCCGTCTGTCGGACCAGATCAGTGCCCTTTACATTCGCTATTTCGCAAGCTAAAGATAAATATACCGTTCCATCAGTTTGTTTTGACCTTTATGTAGTCTACACCAAGTTGGGTAACGAATTTGTTTTCTCCAAATTAACAAGTTATCTGCATCAACCATTTTCAAATGTTCAATTGTTTGTTAAGTTTATGGGACTTAACTGCGCGGTCATCAGTTCCTAAAATCACAAACCACTTATAAACTACCTTATACTAAAAACGGCACAAACATCCATTCCCGAGGGGGGATTCGAACCTCCGACGCGGGAGGTCTTGTGATCCGCAACGTGGCTCTCCAGACCGCTCGGCTATTACCATGCGGCTCAACTATTTTGATAATGCAATTAGAATGAATTTAAAATAGCTGTAGGCCGCTGGCAAGAAAAACATCCATAGGGTGATAGTGTAAGAAAATTGCCTGTTGGAGGTCGTCAAAAAATCTCAAAATTCAGAATGTGTAGTGATATGCTCTAGTAATAATAATTTTGTTATTGAATGTCACAACTAATGGGTCGCAACAACACTTTCGCATTGTAAGTTAGAATTTTGAATAAATAAAAAAAATGATTTTAATTAACTTAAAACAGTCACTGTAGTAATTAATTAAGCTTGGCCCTATCTGACTTAGCATTGACTACAGCCTCCCACTAGCACCTCTTACGTTTCACGAGCAGCACAACTTCACTAACAAATGTGTCAGAATTCATGTAGTGGTGATGGCGTGTTCGTGTTATAATCAAAATTGTAATAGCAGATAGACTCTAATTGCAATGATAATAGCTCAGTACAGTGAAACTCCGTGGTGCAATGAGCTTCACAAATACTACAGTTAAACTTCTCAATAATTTTGATAATATTCTTTAAAGCATTCAAGTTTCTTATAAAACTTTACGTGATCTTTTTTTTTTTTTTTTTTTTTTTTTTTTTTTTTTTTTTTTTTTTTTTTTTTTTTTTTTTTTTTGGTAATTGGTTTCACGGCCTGGGTAGCGTACGCGTGTAACTGGCTGAGCAGAGTTTGGCATTTAATGTATTTCATAAAAAAAATTACTTCAGTCAAGTCTGGTTAATCAACTATAATACTTTGACTACTGTTAGCCTGGTTACTTTCTACATAAATGAAATCAACTTTACTTTACTTGCAAACTCTCTTGCACTTTAATTACTAGTCTCTGTGGTTGTAACACGTTTAGCAATTCTTTAACTCGTCTAGCAATTTCTTTAAAACTGATCGTAATTACTTTGAAAAATGATTGAACTTGTTGGTCAATGTACAGGCTTGCATAATCAACATAATCTAATAATGGTGATAATGGGGTAACTACAACTACTTACAAAATTAAGACTGGTTTCAAAATAAGTCATGTATAATTGAACCAAAGTTCTGATTGGGTTGACACTACATTTACATGCATACAAAATAAAATGTTACAAAAGTACTCATCTGCTTTCGTCGTCTTCGTCGTGAAGTCCATACAAGACAGCTATGATTACAATAGGTACTCTTACTACAACAACGATCACACTCGGTGACAATAGACTTCATACCAAACAATTACTTTCTTGCACACATGGAAAAAGATTACACTGATCGAGTATAAATAAACTTCCTTCAATACATTAAACAGTACGCCTCTCAGGCTTATTGCAATTGCATTAAACTCGCGCCACACTGCGCCTACCGTGCCTCTGCACTACCAACAAAACATTTATGTGTTTACTATAGCGAGTCCGCACCGCGACTACTGCATTTATGTCTTTACTTTGGCGAGTCCGCACCGCGACTGCTACAGCAGCGCGACACTCACAGCTACTATTTCTGTGCCAAAGACAGTCTTTACAACAGGTTCAACATTTTCTCTTACGCATTGCTAACTTACAGCATAAGAATGTCCTTGCATTCATGCGGGTTTACACATACAGTACATGTTTACACTAAATGATCCAATATAGAAAATGACGTTACATAAAAAATATATCTAGCATACAGGAAATGAAAAATACTTGAAATAAACAAATTTAAGACAATATATACATTACGTTAAATCAAACTAAGATACAGCGACAGGTGTACTCTTACAATAGGTTCTTTAATGTACTTGTGCTAACGCGTTTCAGGCAAAGCCCATCATCAAAGCACCTCTAATAAAAAAATGTATAGAATTCAAAACAAACTGCAGCACAGACAGTGTAACAATATTATAGAAGAAATCATGACAAACTTATATTTTTCATACCTTGAAAGACTCTTAATCTTTGAAAACAGGAAACGGTCATTTGATAAAGGCTATCTGTAATCCATTATTGACAATATACGGTTTTATCAATATACATACGTCGAGTGCTGTTACAATACTGATACAATTTGTAGCGCCACTAGTGCGGTGGCACCATACATTATCGGACAGCACCTCTACAATGACAGATAAACAAATGCATAAGTTAGTAGGTAAAACGAAACAAAAGAATTTTACAAAGTGAAACAAATATTTACAGTAAAGAATGGCATAAATACTACGTAATAAATACTTTGAATTTTTACATAATGTTCCTGTGATCAAAAACAATCCATTTAAATAGAGCTGCGTAAAAAGAACAACTAGAGGAAATTATTTGCAATAATTTTACGCGATTTGGAAAAGTTCAAATGTTTGTAAGCCAATTCGACCAAACTGATATGATTATCAGTTCCTTGACTTACAAAGTAACTTATGCTATGACAACACACACACACACACACACACACACACACACAAACACACACAGAGGGAGGGCTCCAATCTCGGACGGTGAGCAACCGCGCGTTCTGCTGCAAGGCGTCTTAGAACGCTCAGTCAGTCCACCGCGGTATTTGGTAAACTAGAACCTGAATTTGCGACTGAGCTTTTGGACATGGTCAGTCCCTTCTTATTTTTTAACTACTTTCCCTTTAATCACAACTTCTATCATCAAAGAATGACCTAGTTATGAGCTCTAGATTATCAGGCGTCCTTTCAGATATTCTTTTCCAATTTTGCTGGAGTATCTGATAAAGTTATAGTGGACCGTAAGTATAGGGGATGAAAACAACGTAAAGGAACTTGATATTTTTAACACACTACATGAAAACATGATGTTTAAGTATGAAATGAAGGTACACTTAATTTTTCAGAATTGTGGGTTATTGGAATTGAACAGAAACTGAGTATTGAAACCATTCGTAATCCAACGGCAAATGATCTGATCATTTATAAAGATTCTTATCATCTACCAGCATCAAAAAGAAAAAAAATAGCTCATTCATCTACATCTACATGGGATACTCTGCAAATCACATTTAAGTGCCTGGCAGAGGCTTCATAGAACCACCATTATACTATTTACCTCCCATTTCATTCTCGAATAGCGCGCGGGAAGAAAGAACACCTGAATCTCTCCGTTCGGGCTCTGATTTCTCGTATTTTATTTTGATGGTCATTTCTACCTATGTAAGTGGGAGTCAACAATATATTTTCGCATTCGGAGGAGAATGTTGGCTATTGGAGTTTCGTAAGCAGCCCAAGCCGCAGCGATAACCGCCGTTGTTGTAACGATTTCCATCACAGATCCTGTATCATTTCCGTAACGCAGTCTCCCCTGTATCGTGACAATACGAAACGAGCTGAACTCTTTCGATGTCCTCTGTCAAACCCACCTGTTAAGGTTTCCACACTGGATACTCCAATACTCCAAAAATGGACGGACAAAAGCAGTTTCTTTTGTAGTTCTGTTGCATCTTTTAAGGGTTCTGCCAATAAAACCCAGTCTCTGGTTCTCCTTTCACACGACATCATCTACGTGTTCTTTCCAGTTTATTAAGTCTGACGTAACAGTAACTCCTAGGTATCTTGTGGAGTTTGCGACCTTCACCTTTGATTGATTTATCCTGCAAACAAAATTCAACAGATTTCTTCTCGTACTCACGTGGACGATCTCACATTTCTCATTATTTAGAGTCAGTTGCCAATTTTTACACCATAGCGATATCTTATTCAGATTCTTCTGCAGTTCGTTTTAATCTTTAGATGATTTTACTAGACGCTAAATGACGTCGTCATCTCCAAACAACCTAAGAGAGCTACTTAGATTTTCCCCTAAATCGTTTATGTAAATAATAAACAGCAGACTCTGTAGAACGCCCGATTTCACCTCTGTTTTAGTCGATGCCTTACCATCGATTACTACGAACTGTGTCCTCTCTGACAGGAAATCCTCTATCCAATCGCAAATTTGTGGCGATATACCATAACCACGCAATTTGATTAAAAGCCGTTTGTGAGGTACGGTGACAAAAGCCTTCTGGAAATCAAGAAATAGGAAATCGATTTGCAGACCCTTTATATAGCACCCATCACTTCGTGTGAATAAAGAGCTAGTTCAGTTTCGCATGAACGATATTTTCTAAATCCGTGTTGACCTTGGTCAATAGATCGTTCTGTTCGAGATAATTCATAATATTTGAATACAGGATATGTTCCAAAACCCTGCTGCAAATTGACGTCAATGAAATAGACCTGTAGTTTAGTGGGTTACTCCTACTGCCTTTCTTGAATATAGGTGTGACTTGTGCAATTTTCCAATCTTTTGGTACAGATCCTTCTTTGAGAGAACGGTTGTATATGGCTGTTAAGTAAGGAGCTATCGCTTCAGCATAATCAGATAGAAATCTAATGGATATACAGTCCATACCAGAAGACTTGTTCTTGTTAAGTGATTTTTAGTTGCTGCACTACTCCGATGATATCTACTGCTATGTTACTCGTTACGGCCTCGGTTCGTAATTCGAAATCTGGGATATTGGTTTCGTCTTCTTTGGTGAATGAGTTTCTAAAAGCTATGTTTAGTAACTCTGCGTTAGTAGCGCTGTCATCGGCAGGATCTTCAATTTCATGTTTTATCGTTTAGCGAAGTTAGCTATTTCTGAAGAAGCTTTTGGAAAAGAAACCAATCTAATTATCCAGCTTGATATCGCTAAAGGTTTTACATAGGCGACTTTAAGTTATATTTGCGAATCTGTATTTAAAAAAAAATTGTGGCTCGATTTATTTCATTTACTATGAGTGTGTGTCAGATAAAAAAGCCAGTGTATTTCGCAGAGCTAATGTGAAAGTAGGATTCTGAACCATAAGCTAGCTGGGTCATATTTTGTGGTACAACATCGATCCAGCATATTTAGCAAGCCGGGGGTGTATACGATTCGCCGGCCACGGTGGCCGAGGGGACTGAGGCGCTCCAGTCACGGTCTGCACGGCCACTACGGACGGGGGTTCGAATCCCCCCTCGGCCATGGATATTTGTGCCGTCCTTTGTCTTAGTTACCTCATAAGTAGTTTGTAAGTTTAGGGACTGATGACCCTGTAGTTATATTCCATAAGCTATACAAACATTTGAACATTTGTGTATACGATTCATTGTGGCTCTTGAAATAAATTCTACGTCGGGCAGACGGCGAGGGACTTAAGAATCAGATGTCGCCAACATGGGTACGCTAGCAGCGACAGTGCAATGGGAGACCATCTACGAGAACTTAATTGAACTTAATTGAAAAATATTAATGACGATCTGACCACTCTGCACGTCGGCAACAAGGTGCATTACTTTAGGCAATTTGGAGGAAATCGCGATGTATTTTAGCCAGCAAAACACTTCAGATATTTGAATTAAAGAACAGCTGACAGGATTTCGTAATTGGATTTTTGAATTCTTCCACAACTTGTTAGTGGACAATGACATACAGGTTGTCTAAGTTTATGGACTTATCACCTTCCCCCCCCCTTTTTTTTTTACATGTATTACGTTCTTGGCCTTTCTTCTTTTGCTTTTCTTTTACCCTTTCACTTCTCTTGTAACTTTACTGATCCGCTGAAGATACGCTGCCCTCTATAGCTTGCTCATTATGGAGTCTCGATTATCCGACCTAAACCGGCTGCGGCAAGGTCGAATAAGCGGGAAAATCGGATAACATGGAAAATATTACAAAAAATACATAAAAAGTTTGCAAAATTTATTTGAACATAAAATACGTGAACAAGAACTGAATATAACGTTCAAATACATTAGACGGCACTCAAAGAAAAGTGATGAGATATCAGTTTCAACTTCGTTTACTTTCTTACGAAACTTTAAGGCTTTTCCTGCAAAACAGCTCACGACATGGGTACACCTTTATCTCTATGTTCAGTAAACCAAAGGAACAAAGCTTCACTTACTTTTTCATAATCACATATTTTCATGGTTTTCCGATCTTTCAAAACAGTCAAGGTTATCTTCTGAAAACAATTTCATTGCGGTTCCTTTTCCAGTCTCCAACTGTTGTTTTCCCGACATTATAAACTTGCTCCACTTTTTAAAAAATCACTATAGTCTATTCGTTTTAAAGCTTTAAGTTTTCCTTACACTGAAACGACCACTTTTTCCGTTTTGAAGCCATCACCACAAATTTTTATAAACAAAACGCAACACGTTCGCTCTTACTACAGGTCTACGTTAGCATTGAAGAGTGAGGAGTAGCAGACGGCGACAACGAAGGGAATGATAATGGCGCGCACCAAAACAAACAACACGTACAGTCACTGACCTGTAGGCTGGCGCACGGCTACTGTGTACAGACCCGGCGCGGTGAAAGGGTCGGATAACACGGAAGGTCGGATAACCGAAGATCGGACAATCGAGACTCTACTGTACGCACCGCCACTTACATTCGTTGCTTTTAATGACGTTTGTAATATTGTGTAAAAATGAATTAAAGGCATTTATCACATCGTACGTCTGCCATTCTTTTCTTTAAAAATTTGTTTCGTTTTTTTTTCTTTTTTTAATTTTTTTAATTCTTTTGTTTCATTTTACCTAATGGCTTACACATTTGTATATCTGTCATTGTAGAGGTGCTACCCTCTAATGTACGGCATCACCGCCATAGCGGCGCTGCAATTTTTGTATCAGTACAGTTACAACACTCCACGTATGTACATTGATAAAACCGTACATGAATGTTACAAATGCCTTCGTTAAATAATAATTTAATGTTATCGAAGTTTCTTTCACGGTATTTACGATGTTTGTAACTTTCTGCCTTTTTTTTAATTTTAAATTTTTGTTAAACTTTTTGTGCTTCAATATGTGTTGAACACGTTGTACCATCTTTTTTATTAGGTGCCCTGAAGATTGACTTTGTCTGAAAAGCATTAGCACAAGTACAATAAAGAATCTATCACCATCTGGCTGTTTTATTGCCAGCAGCCTATCAGCTTTTTCGAATTCTTTTAAATTACTTTGGTAATCGTGCCTGCGCACCTCCACCAACACTTTCAATGTGACTTAAGAGTTTTAATAATTGTTAGAGGTTGTGCCATCCTTTGATAGGGATAATCATCATTACTGTATCGCAGTTTCATTCCTGAGTTTTGCACCGTCCTTTTTACGTTTAATTTAATATTCATAATTGAATCGTGATGTCTCATTCACTAGGATTAGGCAACCGACTTACACATGATACATAAGAAATATTCCATAAAGTTCAGTCTATGTTCTTTATGCAACTTTATAAGTATTAGGAGGATCAATTAACATTTATATTGCTGTAATGTTACTATTGAACATATCGCGAATGAGCGACAGGGCCACACAGCAAAAATATTCAACTAGTACCATAGTAGTACATACGCATCCCCACCATTCAAATTAATAGCGTTGGTTACACAGTAGGGTACGTCGAGAAAAAAATTTTTTTTACGAAACGCTTTACTGCGGAAAAGTTGCCTACTGTCATTAGAAGAAATACGAGTTTAGAAAAAAAGGTTAATATCGTCAGTTCGCGCATCGTAATTAAAGATAATAGAAATTTTAAAAAAGTGCCTTCTGTGGAATTGTTTAAAGTTAAAACTTTCAAATAAACTCGCCTTCGTTTTTTATGCTTTATGAATGGTTGCAATAAACTAAATAAATTAAAATCAGTGTAATAATGTAATGTTTTCCGTGCGTGCACTGTCTTATAAAAAAGAAAAATTCAATAATACGAGGCGCGTCCAGAAAGTAAGTTCCGTTTCAATTTATCTCCGCTGCAGCGCTGCGATTGCAGTTCCGCACATGCGGTGTAAACGATGTGTATCAAGGAGAAGAACGTGCGCCATTTGCAGATCGCTGTCAGTTACGTACGCTTTGTTGTGCTTGTTTGAAATGTCGGCGTTGATTGAAAATCCCGTCGTCGGTGATTCGGTTTCTGAATGCGAGGAAAGTGAAACCAAGTGAAATTTATCGGCAGATTTGCGATGAGTGATTCGATGATGAGAAGATGGGTCCGACAGTTCAATGGCGGGCGTAGTGATGTGCACGATGAAGAACGAAGTGGGCGTCCACCTTTGGTTACAGAAGAACTGGTTCACGCGATTGATGACAAGATCCAGGAAAACCATAGGTGTACAATTAGTGCTCTCGCTATGACTGCCCCAAATTTCACGATCACTGATGCATGAAATTGTTACAAAACAACTGCAATTCCGTAAACTTTGCTCACGTTTGGTACCAAAGATTCTCACTGAGCAACACAAAACACAACGGATGGGTAGTGGACTTGAGTTTTTGACCCGTTATGGTGAAAGCGGCGAAAAATTACTGAGACGGATAGTCACAGGAGATGAAACGTGGGTTTCTTACGACACCCCTGAGAGTAAGCGGCAATCAATGGAATGGAGGTACACTTCATCCCCACCAAAGGTAAAGCCGAATCAAATCATGATACCTCGGAAAATGATGTGCACCGTGTTCTGGGAGTGGAAAGGCATCCTACTCACTGACTTCTTACCGCGTGGTCAAACAATCTAAGCAGATACTTATTTCGAGACTCTTCGGAAATTGCGCCGTGCAATTCAGAATAAGCGCCCAGGACTGCTGTCAAAAGGTGTTTTGCTTCACGACAACGCACGACCACACACTGCAAATCTGACGAAAAACATCCTACAGCGATTTGGCTGGGACGTGTTTGACCATCCTCCGTACAGCCCTGACCTCGCTCCTAGCGACTTTCATCTGTTCTTACATCAAGTCTTTCCTTCGCGGTCATCACTTCACCAATGACGACGAGCTAAAAGGAACTGTTTCCAACTGGTTGAAGACACAGGCGGCAGATTTCTATGAAGAAGGTATACAAATCCTGGTGCCACGCTATGAGAAATGCCTGCAAAATTTCGGAAGTTATGTGGAAAAGTAGTTTAAGAGTTGTAGAATTTTGTGCAATAAAAATTTCATCTGTATCTTTGTACAATTTCATTTTATTACCAAAGGGAACTTACTTTCTGGACGCGCCTCGTACTTTCACTTCGCTCGTCATGCTAGAACGACCAGAAGTCACTTCGTGGAAGTAAATACACATAGAGTATCACCCACACCCTACCCACCAACCATACAATTGCTAGGTGTAGTATTTACAACATATTTATTACATTTTTACTAATTTTAACCACAAGTTCAATTCATTAGCTTACTGCGTCTTGCTGTTAATGTCTGTTATATCCAGTACACAGTTGATTTGTTTGGAGAAATGAGGCATTAGCGATCTAGCTTCCTGTCCACATACTTTGTATGAAGTCTCTGCCACATGTTTGACACTCCTCTCCACAGTTTGAGTGTGACAGGGAAACCTTTCATTTGTCTGATGACCTTTTTGTCAGAAGTGATTACTGATTTAAGATTAACTTCGATTAAGTCTCGCAACATTGAGGGAGGATACACCACACAAATACTCCAGTCAATAATTTCAAAGTAATGAGAAGGTTGAAAGTTTGTCTTCGATGCTACGAAAGTTCCAACCGTCTTCTTTAGGGCAGTGTGTCTTGCTTTCAAAAATCATTCTATAACATATTGCCCGAATATGTTTCCTTCCATCAACAATCATTGCCAGCAGGACTTTTTCTGGGTGAGAAAAGAATGCGTTTCGATGTATAACTCGAACGACTACTTCCAATAATTCATCGTTTGAATTCCGTGATGCTTTAATTACTTGTAAGAAGTTAAATGTTTATTCTTTTTTTTAATGGAAAACCATAAGAGCATGTATGGTTTTAAAATGAAGCCAACTAATTCCTTTAGGTTTTCGGATGGATCTGACGAACTTTTAAAGCCCAAGGACTCGACTGGCCACAGATAACCACCTGAATGGGGCAATGGACTAGGGTCCCGATTTTCCAAGTCATCGGTAAGAAGTCCCAGGAGGACTGTATTTGAAACCTCATGAAGATAACGTTGGTATATACTTAACAAATTTCTGTCTATATCAGGGATCGAACAGGTTATGCATCCATAGTGGACGACAGGAAGTTTTTCACAGCAATTGAGCTGCTGTCAGATTTATCCACTAAAAGAATGGGACCCTGCAGTTTGACTATCAGTTTGTTGGAAAACATGGCGGAAATAAAGCTCAATGAAATTCAGGAGACATACATGATTTTCTAGTAGGCGAATCACACTCTTAGTACTTCTAGTTTTGATTGTTCAGACAAACGAGAGATAATGCTTTGAGTTATATCATTTGCTGAACTCGAGGTAGCGAGTATCAGCGAAAGACTGAAGCAGGTGACGGTATAAGTAGCTCGAATCAATGGACGGGGAAGAGGTGTGGTATATTGGGGTATTACGCCACGGTTAAATCTGCTGCAAACCAGTGCACTTCAGCTACAAGTAGGTTTGAATCTTTTGTTGTAACAAAATGCGCCAAGTGTTACTCTGTGAGAATTGCGGAGTATTGCTTAATTGCTGTTTTTCCTAATACAGTGAACGCACGTAAATTAATATATTATTATCGTGATATTAATGTATTTAACTTATTTCAGCCATGCATAATGCGTAAAAAAAGTATGACGCGTTTAACTTGAAAGTTGAAACTAACTTCGAAAGTTCCAAAGAATGCACTTTTTTCAGTTTTCCATTATCTTCCATTATCTTTAAACAAGGCCAACGCAAGGCGAACTGCCGCCCCGTGCGATATGCTAAATTGCCCCCCCCCCCCTTTCAAAAAACGTTGGCAATGTTAAAAACCAGTTATCTTTGTGATAGTTCTGCTTCACATGTCTTGATAACAAAAAATACGTTTGACGGTTGTATAAAAGACGAAAGTATTTATGAAGGCCTATAATTAAAAGCTGGAAACGCTTTTACAGAAAATCTTGAAACTTCTTGACCATACTATTACAAATTTTTTAATCACACACTGATCAACATTCGAAATGGCATGTACACCATTGTTTTGAAATATAAAAGGTTTTCGGACATTTGCATTATAAATATTGAGGACTCTTATCGGAGAGTGAGTACATATTTTGATAAGGACTTCACGTCTGTAAATTTCATCCAGTGATACTAGAAGATAAAGAAGTGCTCATAGGGTCGATAGCTACAAAAGGGTGGAAGATATAGTGGTTGAAAGTTATATAAAATTCAGACTGAAGACCAGCGATGACTTTTGACATTATAATAGCAAAGAGGTTATATACAGCGAAACGTGATGCGCATTCTTCAGAAGCGTTGAATAAAGAAAAATAAGTGCATATTGCAGTTTCAAAAGTAAAACAACCAAGAAAGATGCCAAAGCGTAGGAAAGAAATTTCGCCTTCTCGATCCGTCTGTAAAAGAAAATGGCACTGATAAGTAAGTCTACTGTGAAAACAAATCTGCTCCAATGCAAGCTCTTTGCTTACCATATTTTGGAAAGAGCTAACATGAGCGAAAACAAAAATAAAAGTCTGCTGGAACACATTAATTGTTATGAACATGTGACCAGCAGAAGAGACGTGTAAACAGTACACAAATGAATATGAAGACGTCGCTCAAAGCTCCTTTATTATAATTTTTTTTCAGCGATGTATATTATTAAGTTTTATTGTTAAAAACATATTGTGAAAGTATACGCAGTGACGCCATACATTTGAAAATCAAGGATAACGCTACACAATGAATGAGTAATAGTAAATAAGTGTTACAACTGTTCTAATTTATACTTATCACTATACTGTATTAGACATTTAGAAGGCTTAAGGTACTTGTCACCGTAAAATTGGAATGAAACTAGATTTTATAATTTAGACTTGATTAAGACACCGCAAAAATCAGATATACAGTTTTTGGCACTTCAAAACCACTACATTCTCTACATCCTGCAAGTGCCAATTTCACAAAATGTATACCCCAGTTGCAAAATATGGCTAAGAACGTCAATTTAAAGCCTAAGATTTTGCGAAACAATTGGGTTAGAGACACGAAGTCGAACCTAAATATCTACAGATTACGTTAATACGAATATTAAAACGCACTGGCAGCCTTTAAAGGTACTTATTTCAACAAAATACAAACTCGAAAATTAGATACAAAACATCGAGACTAACAGTTCCTTTTACACGATTAATATCTAATGTCAAAAGAGGGGGAATTTAATCTGCTGCTATACAATGCTGCCACTTCAGATATGTGTGCGTGCAGCTGATCAGCATCTGCAGTATAAATTATACTCCGAAGTAATAAAGTTGTGATGTCATAGATTTGTTCTCGTTGTGTCACGTACAAGTGTGCTGACCTACTGCAGCAATAAAGTTAGTAGATTACTGAAGTTGGTAGCAGTAGTAAACGTAAGACAGGGTGGCCTTCCACGCTAGGCAAGCCTGGCGCGGTACTTTAAACGGTCTGTGGGCGTGTTTCTGGCTTGAATTCAACAATACTTATTCATTGTAACTAAAGGTTAGGTGGTGGTTATCTGAGCAATTATTTTTCTTAATTGGCAAGATTTACAGTCGTGAAAGTTGTGCGCGACGCTTGTCTAAGCCTCACGAAGGCCACCAATAAGACATTCGAGACAAAGTGTCCCAACAACAAGTAAGAAGCCAAAGCTCAACTAAGCATCGATTACAACTTACAGACACCTGGGTACCTCTCTTTGTTGGCAAAGTTTTCAGTCTAACTCTCATATTCATTACACAAATTATTGTCTTTTTTTTTAATTTTGTCACAAATGACAAAAAAGAAGAAAAAAAAAGGTTCCGGGGGAGGGGGTGTTGAACCCCTTTGTCCCCCCCCCCCCTTATCTACGCCCCTGTTATACACTCATATGACTGTAATCTTCCTACACAACGACGAAGAAAGCGTTGCAGAAAAGTGCATTCCGATGAGAACGTCTGGTTTCATGCGTCAGTTAGGTTCAACTCCAAAAATTTTCATCACATCTTCTGAACTCGCTGTTCCAGATGTAGCGTACACCAGAAACTATGTGATTGTTAGTATTATCCACAATTATAAGGAGAGTATTTGTTGTGACTGAAAGCAAATGTTCAAAACTTTTTGTTTTATAATACCGAAATTAAAAAGGTAATTGATGGTAGATAGGAAAGTGTTAATGTACTTCACCGCGCTCGCTCATTAGAAAGTACAGACACTTGGACGAATGTCATCGTTATCATGGCAACTTTTTCGTATCTGATTTTCAGTAAGTTCTAACACGCTTGTCTCTATCGCCGTATCACTTCACATTTTCATCTTCATTTTCCATTCTATTGGGAAGACGCATCCTTTTTTGGCACCCTGCCAGTTTTTCAGATAATGGAAGAAACATTTTTCTGTCCATAACCTTGAAGAAGAAAGTCTAAACTTACGAGCAACGTGAATTAACTATGCCTAATGTCCTTACGGTTGTCAAAATGTCGCGATCCGTGTGGGTTATTGCGAAATTTCATATAATATCCAGACTCCAGAAAAAAATACAGAATATCGAGACCAAAAGCTTCTGCTAAAGTTCTGTATAGCATAATAATTTCAGTATGTCACAGATTTTCATTTGATTCATTGTCGAACGTATCAAACATCGTTCCACAGTCCAAAATAAAAAGAAATTTAAAAGAAATTATATCATGTGTATTGGTCGTCAACAGTGTGTGGGAATGCTGGAAATTTTGGATCTAACAGGAACGTCCTAGACCCGGCTAACGTAAACGGTGTCGATGTTTCCACAGTGTAAAGATGGTCTAGTGGTCACCGCGAAATGTTCACATGTTTGTATAGCTTAAGGGACTTAACTACGGAGTCATCAGTCCCTAAACTTACAAACTACTTATGAACTAGCTTATACTAAAGACGGCACAATATCCATTCCCGAGGGGAGGGGGGGATTCGAACCTCCGACCGTAGTGGCCGTGCAGACCCTGACTGGCGCGCCGCAGTCCCCTCGGCCACCGCGGCCGGCGACAGCGCGACAGTCTAGGAAAAAATGTCCATGTTTCTCCTTTTATTTAAATAAAACATCAGTGGCAGATAAAGTCGAAAATACCTTTAAGTCTTGCTTTATTAAAGGCTGTCTCCATAATTATGTTTAAATTTGATGCAAATTGTTGGAATAATAAACCTTTTCCGAGTACTGTTATAAGATCCTAATTGGTTGGCTGTATAAAATCCAAAGGCGCGTACGAGTGGGAAAGTATCGATTATCCGCAAATTAATTATCTTCCTGTAGTTTTAAGTAGGAAGTTGATTTGAAAAGTGAAGAGTAACATTTTGATTTATGAAAAATTTATTTCTCATGACAACAGTTCCTAAATGCCGATGTTCTGGATTTCTTACTCTTCCAATATGGCAAATGTAATTGTACTGAACTCTTCCCTATTAAATCAGTTATAGCCTACAATTGCGACTTACAACAAATTATGGCGTTCCTTCTCCAATGAATTTTTTTCTGATCGGTTTTGACTCCATCTGCCAACTGTCAAGACGAATTCTGAAGTTTTGATGCTAAGTACGCAACAATTGCTAGAACGGTTCTTCTAAACATAAGGCAATAACTGAAAAACAGCTTTCATAGTCAGCTATCACACAAACAACACAATGGCTACTCTCAGGCCGGCCGTGGTGATCGAGCTGACTTCGGCGCGCCAGTCTTCACGGCTACTACGGTCGGGGGTTGGAATCCCCCCTCGGGCAAGGATATTTGTGCCGTCCTTAATGTTAGCTAGTTCATAAGTGGTTTGTACGTTTAGGGACTGATAACCCCGTAGTTTAATCCCATAAGCTATACAAACATTTGAAACATTTTTGCTACTCTCAGAACAGAGAAACGAGTTGTCACAGAATTCCCCTCGTCTGCAATCCCTCCCTGCCACTGTCTGCTGCTGTCCCAGTGAAGTGCCGCCCCGTGCGGCCGCATGTTTAGCACGTGCCTTGCGCCGGCCCTGCGTTTAAGTACGTTATGCGAACGGAAGATATTAACCGCTTTTTAATTTTTTATGCTGTATTTCTTCTAATGACAATAGGCAACTTTTCCGCAGTAAACTGTTCCGTTAAAATAATAATGATAATTATCTTATTACACTCCTGGCCATTAAAGTTGCTACACCATGAAGATGACGTGCTACAGACGCGAAATTTAACCGACAGGAAGAAGATGCTCTGATATGCAAATGATTAACTTTTCAGAACATTCACACAAGGTTGGCGCCGGTGGCGACAACTAAAACGTGCTGACATGAAGAATGTTTCCAACCGATTTCTCATACGCAACAGCAGTTGACCGGCGTTGCCTGGTGAAACGTTATTGTGATGCCTCGTGTAAGGAGAAATGCGTATCATCACGTTAACGACTTTTGATAAAGGTAGGATTGTAGCCTATCGCGATTGAGGTTTATCGTATCGCGGAATTGCTGCTAGCTTTGGTCGCGATCCAATGACTGTTAGCGGAATATGGAATTTCTGGGTTCAGGAGGGCGATACGGAACGCCGTGCTGGATCCCAACGGCCTCCTATCACTAACAGTCGAGATGACAGGCATCTCATCCGCATGGCTGTAAAGGATCGTGCAGCCACATCTCAATCCCTAAGTCAACACATGGGGACGTTTGCAAGACAACAACCATCTGCACGAACAGGTCGACGACGTTTGCAGCAGCGTGGACTATCAGCTCGGACACCATGGCTGCGGTTACTCTTAACGCTGCATTACATGAGCGCCTGCGATGGTGTACGCAACGATGAACCTGGATGCGCGAAAGGCAAAACGTTATTTTTTCGGATGAATCCATTGTTTACAGCATCTTCAAGGTCGCATCCGTATTTGGCGATTCGCGGTGAACGCTCATTGGAAAAGTGTATTCGACACCACCGTACTGGCGTATCACCCGGCGTCATGGTATGGGGTGCCATTGGTTACATGTCTCAGTCACCTCTTGTTCGCATTGAAGGCACTTTGAACAGTGGCCGTTACATTTCAGATGTGTCACGACCCGTGGCTGTACGCTTCCTTCGATCCCTGCAAAACCCTACATTTCAGCAGGATAATGTACGACCGCATGTTGCAGGTCCTGTACGAGCCTTTCTGGATACGGAAAATGTTCGACTGCTACCCTGGCCAGCATATTCTCCAGATCTCTCACCAAATGAAAACGTCTGGTCAATGGTTGCCGAGCAACTGGCTCGTCACTATACGCCAGTCACTACTCTTGATGAACTGTAGTATCGTGTTGAAGCTGCATGTGCATCTGTACCTCTACACACCATCCAAGCTCTGTTTGACTCAATGTCCGGGAGTATCAAGGCCGTTATTAAGGCCAGAGGTGGTTGTTCTGGGTACTGATTTCTCAGGTCTATGCACCCAAATTGCGTGAAAATGTAATTACATGTCAGTTATAGTATAATATATTTGTTCAATGAATACCTGTTTATCATCCGAATTTCTTCTTGGTGTAGCAATTTAAATGTCCAATAGTGTATATACAAAAATTGAGGTGTTTATGCCTATATTTCACTCTGCAGTCAAAACTACACATCGCAAACGAATAGTGTTTGTATGTGGTAGTAGGTATCAGTTTCCCATTGTGCACTATTGTGGTAGAGGGTTGATAACGATAAAGGGGTGGAAGATATGGGACTTGGAAGATACCGACTTATGCAAAATTCTACGTTTGGGTACCAATATTTTGCTCTTCAGCAAAAACTACACAATGGAGACGAAAGATCTCTCTGTGTTGCTGTAGTACAAAATCTCCCGTTGTATCCGATAGCAGTTCTGTATCGATAGCTATAAGAGGGTGGAACATATAGTGGCTGAAATTCGTCAGCGTATATGAAACTCGAACTGAAGACCACAGATGACTTGTGACACTATAATAGCAAGAAGGTTATATACAGCGATACGTGATGCACATTCTGCAGTTGTTTTTCTGCAACAAGCGTACGAATAAAGAAAAATAAGTGCATATTGTAGTTTTGAAAAGTAACACTACCAAGAAAGATGCCAAAGCGTAGGAAAGATATTTCGCGTCCAAGATCCGTTTGTAAAAGACAGGAAACGGCGCTGAAATATGAATCTATAAACGATTTATATGTAAAAACAGTCTAGAGTGCATTTTTTTTATTTAATCAGCTAGTTTCGGTCTTTTCTTTTTTTGGACCATCTTCAGGACTGTAGCTCCACTTATGTCGTGGAGCTGGGCAGGTGTTTCGGAGCCTTCCAGAGCGTTACTGGACCGAAACTAGTTGATTAAATAAAAAAAAGCAATGCGCTCTAGACTGTTTTTATATATAAAAACCGTGTGCTTCAGTTACTCGTTACAGGTCTACGAGTAGGAAAAACTCCTCCTGTCCACATTATATCGTCTGCATGATCCTCTTTCATGGTCCGACAATTCGTTTGCGGCCGCATTATGAGGCGTCATTCAGTAATGCCTCGCCCTGTACATGCTACTAATCTCAGCACCCCACGAAAACGGAATAGAACGCTTAAACGTGGAGCGCTCGCAAAAACATTCCTCCAGGGGTATTTGTACTGCATTAGCGAAGGGTAAACTCAAAAGCTGAGAACACGTCAGACACACATGAGTGGATACAACACAATCACCCGGGAAAATGCAAGTTGCGTAAACTCACTATTTAGTTGTGGTTATGGACAACACAAAAGAACAAGAACAGGTGAAGAGATTAGCAGGACTTGAAGAGACAAACAACACGTGTAGGACGACATAAATTTCTTTATTCACTTTTTTATGTCTGTTCCGTGGAAGCAGACACTGGCTACGACCCGAAACTCTTCCGAATACTCTGAAATTCATTCGTAATTAGCGAAATCTTCCGATGTCACCTCTACTGGATTTGATGGTCAACCGTTTTATGACACTTGAAAATATGTGGAAGTAGAGAATTGTGAGAAATGGAGGTTTGGAAATTGTGCACTACCGGCAAGGGTATTGATAACGGGAATTAAGAAATCCGATTTCGAGTCCCGGGCTGACAAAAGTTTTTTGTGTAATCAAATGATGGTCCATCTCATCTCTAGTACAGATGAAGTCGATAGACTTCCATTAACCTATAGAATCCTAAAGCACTACTCAATAGGGCGGAACATCAACTAGACCCACAGATAGGGGAATGCCACGAGCCCTCCCCTAACCCCCCCTCTACGCTACCCTCAGTAGCGCCTCTAGTGTGGTCTACCGGTACTAAGCCAGAGAACCGCCTGACACCTGCTAGCATCTTACGGAACTACCAGGGGAGCGTAGGACAGTGGTTTAGAGGGGGCTGCTTCTCTGTATATGTTACTCTGTGCTAAGGTGTCGAGGGGGGGGGGGGGGGGAACCGCCCCGGGTCTCCCGTCTTGGGAGACCTCCAAATAACTAGAAAGCAACTTTTTTTACCGCTTTTGGCATCTCGTTCTGAGGCCTCCAAATCTCGAAAGCTATTTCTTTTTCCACTCTTCCTGGTGAGGGGGAGGAGGGTGATGTAGTAATACGTCTATATCCAAGCGGTCGGGGTGGGTGGGGGAAGGGCGAGCCTCATTTTTTGTTTTGCCGCCGCCCTGGGCCTCGGTCAGATTTACACTGCCACTGCCTAGAAATAAATATTTTGAACATCTGAGAGACCAGAACACTCCTAAGAATACAGTAAACACAGAAAATGTAAACTTGACCATACATAACTTTACTGTCAAACAGTAGTTTAATGAAAAACACATTTTCATTCGTGCCACAATATCTTGCCAACTTATATGACCATTTCTAATGACATTTCCTTGGCACTCGTTTTAAATTACAGAGCGAAGGTCCTGATTCTTTCTTTCATTCTCCACGACTCTACAAGCAATGAACCATCACTTAGTCCAGTGTCAAACGTACCTTTTGAAGAATACGATACTCTAAAGAATGTGTCGAGGTAAATCGTCGCGAGGACTACAGGTGTAACTTTTCTCGTTTCCAAAAGTAATGGTTTTCTCAGAACTCGAAACACGTTTTCTTCTAATCGTCGAGCTCTTGAGGAACGATAGTTACATGTGCTCTCTTTCGATCCTCTTTCCTGTAGACTAAAGTTCCATTATGTTCTCGTGGAGAGCAAATGCTTCGTCAGTTAAAATGGCATGAGGTATTGCCTTCTCACGTATAGGAAGTGGTAAAGCATCATACCCACGTCCTAACTTGCTACCACTTCACAAAGGTGGCGGGGTTTTTGAATTTTAAATAATAGTTTTGTTTTAGGCTTTACTGACATCAGTAACCTCGACGCAACGTTGTATGGTTTTCTTTCTTTAAATTCTATTTTTTATAAGTGCAGATGAGAAGTGACTAGATTTCTGGTTAACTACAGGCAGCCGCGGTGGAGTAGCCGAGCGGTCTAAAGCGTCTCGCTGCGGAGCGCGCGGTTGCTCGCCGTGGAGTTTCGAGTCCTCCCTGGGGCATGGGTGCGTGTGTGTTTAAGTAGTTTGTAAGATACGGACTGATGACCACGCGGTTTGGTCTGATATATTTACAAACATTTGATTTTTGAAAAACGCTATTGGTTGATTCAACCGTATAATTGGGAAGTACTTCATTTTAACAGGCACAACTGCATCTATTTTTTTTCCATTATGTGAGGTCTCGTAGTTGTATCACTGAAGATGTAGTTGTACGTGGTCTCACGTTTCATGACGATGAAGGGTGAAGGTACTAGCACAAACTGCTTCTTTCAAACAGCAGCGACGGTGCGGTGCAGGAAATATTAAGGCCCGTCTCTCATAAGGCAACCCCTTTGGCTACCGCCACACGAGTGTTATTCCCGGTTTTTTTTGTGCTCTTTTGTACAGGAAATCCTTTGATGCAGCTCTTCTAAGAGAAAAGACGACTGGTAATGAAATATTGTTGCATGAGGGACAGTCTCCAATATGTCAAAATAAGTCTTCATACTGTTCCAAATTTTTCATACTATATCCCTCGAAGATCATTAATGAAGGCAATAGAATTATTTATTTCCATGCTTCGTATTTCATTGATTTTACTGAAGTGACCATTTTACAGGATTTCAATCCATAACGTTCTGCAATAAGTCACAATTTCATCTCGTAAATATGCAGTTAACTCGAGTTGTTTGCCATGCGTGATATGAAATGTTGTTGTCTTTATATAAATTTTAATTGAAAATCGCTCTTTATACATAGATTCACCACTAACACTGCATATATGTAGATTATTGTTTTAAAATGGCGCGTATTTTTATATAATGTTATCACTCAACAGGACAATAGGCTACTTCACATATGACAAACATTACGAATAAATAGAATAACCCACAAATAATAATCTCTAAAACACAAACCATTTCCTGAAACAATGAAAGTAATGAATCCTGAAAGAATATTTTCAACACAAACTTCCGTTTTTGAAAATAGATGACCCCTGTTATTTCTTATGCAGTCAACAGCACAAAAATCAGAGAAAGAATGCCGTTAGTTGCATCACAAAAAGAATCTTATAAATGTAAGGAGGATGATATACAGTATGGTACAGGGTAATTCTGAGTGACTAAAAATAAAAAAAATTAATAATATTTTGAGTTATAGCCTTTTGTAACTTTAGAAGCCATTTACATTTTCTGTTGCGTTGTTCCCTAAATCTCAGAAACCACATCGAGAAGGGATTTAAAATTTTGAGGTAATAATTACATATCTTGAGTCACTGAACTAAAAGAAGAACGTAATATTACATATAATGAAAATTATTTGGGATAACGTACAAAAAAGTGCACAAAATTTTAAGGGCAGTTAAAAAATTGTATTTCAGAAATCTGTGGCTGAAATGCAGTTATTGTAGTTCAGTAGACTCAAAACATACAGAATGAAACTTCACTCTGCAGCGGAGTGTGCGCTGATATGAAACATCCTGGCAGATTAAAATTATGTGCCGGAACCGGGACTCGAAGCTGGGACCTTTGCCTTTCGCGGGCAAGCGCACTACCGACTGTGCTATCCCGACACGACTCACGATGCCGCCCCACAACTTTACTTCTGCCAGTACCTCGCCTCCTACTTTCCAAACTTCACAGAAGCTCTCGATGGTTTTAGTGGTTTCTGAAATATAATGAAGCCATGTCACTAAATTTAACATTGTCGGGAGAAGGCGTTCCAACTCACCTTGAGAGTAATTTCGTGAAAAATTAGCAAAAAATGTTCAATTGTTTGTGAAGCTTATAGTACTTAACTGCGGTGTTGTCACTTCCTAAACTTACAAACTACTTATGAACTACCTTATGTTAAAGACAGCACAAACATCCACTCTCGAGGGGGGATTCGAACCCCCGATGGGGAACGGCCTCGCGCATCGTAGCCTAGCGCCTCAATGCGCTCGGCCGCTCCGCCGAGGCGAATAATTAGCACTACATGCCTTGAATGTGCAGTCTTTTATTTCTTTTTAACTTAATCCGTTCATTATTGGTAATAATTACCGGTACTGTCACTAATTTAATATATAATTATTGGTATTATTAATGCTAGCTTGGAGCATGGTGGCAATTTTATTTCAAGTGATACGGAAAATTATCTCTCTCTGCCATACTTTGTCCGTAGCTTTCTCTGCAAACTTGTTGTTCAGCAAGTTCTGCCATGGCCGCTGTGACCAGATGATCACATAAGTAGAGGCTCCGCTGAGCCGCCTAGGGTTTCGGATGAGGAAAACATCAAAGAGACGGCGACAGTATGGCTTGCTGCACGTAGGGCACCGAGGCGACGGCTGGTTTCGGTGGACGCGGGTTGCACAATGCAGCACCGCCAGTGCCCTGGGGCTCGTCATGTGAAGGACCCTCACATTAACCTCGGCTTGCCGGCGAGTTGGATTAGTAAACGTCCTTGAATGCGTGCAAAAAGAATTATTCTGATTTTCACAAAGTGTGTGTCGTGAGAGAGGGCAGAATGAAGTTGCCGCCATCGTTCAAACTTTGAGAGTCTGCCAGTGGCCGCCTCAAAATAGTAACCTGAAAAACAAACTGCTGGAAATGTCAAGGGCGCCATTTCAGACTGCTGTCTCTCTGTCAGATGGACACTATGTTAAGCCTGATTAAAATCTGGTTGCTTTGAGAAAACACTCGTATACCGCCAGAATGAGGGGTTTCGAGAGGTTTTGTCACTGCGTCCGCTTATCATTTTTAGATACTTCAGCATGCTGCTGTAACTTGTTTACTTTTAACGAACCCTGAGGTGGCGGACGTTGGGGGGGGGGGGGGGGGGCGGGAGGAGGCAATGCAGAAGGATGAACGACGACAAATGACGACTGCATGCATATGTTGTGAAGGTGGAAGGAAGTACCAGCAGTTGTGTTAAGATTATTTATTCAATTATGCGACCAGTTTTGCCGTTATAATCACACCACCTTTAGGCTCCCCTTTATCACCGGCAGGCGTAAATTCAAGATCAAAAATCAACAAGTTAGAAAAAGGAATAACATGTGAAGTAGATATGGTTGTGTAGAACGGCCACGCCTTTTAAATCTGCTATTACTGTTACACAACAGGAGCCTGAAGATGGTGTGATTATAACACCGAAACCGATCGCTCAATTGAATAAATAATCTTAACACAGCTACTGATACTTTCTTCCACCATCACATGTATTATCTGTAGTCCCAGCCCATTGTTTGTAGAATTATACATATGTTTTGACTTTGTGCTGACGAACTAGTATGTGTAGCAGAAATGTGACACACACAAGTAATAAGATTTCGTAGGATCACTTTTTAACGGAGTCCTTATGTTCACATGTGGTAATTATTTGTAGCAAATAATATGAATTAAATTACGCCACTTATGATATCAATATTGGATATTCAATTAGTAAAAAAAGCAATGACATTAAAATATTTATGAAATTTTTAATCACACATTAAACCAGTTGTGAAAGACAGTAATAAAGTAAACATGCTAATTTAGAGTCCACAAAGAACCAGGTGGAACATGTTTCTGTTTATCTTTAATAAGAGCTTCAAAGTCTCGCTCGATTGACCTTAGCTTAGCTCTCAATCTTTAACACTCTGCTTATGTATTAATTTTTAATATACCATAACCCAGAAAACCCACTTTCACACAATCAAGTACTATTGAAGGGCACCAAAAATCGGATTGTTGGTTTGAAAAGAGGACATTCTGTTTCTGTTCGTATACAAAAAGAAACCGTAGATTTCTATTTGAAAGCATCTTCCATTGAACTATCGCTGGTTATGTCGATGAAAGAATTTTTCGTGATTAACTGATCTGATATTGTTGCTGAAAATTTATTTATTTCTGGTTACATTTTGTGTAATCTTAGGGAAATTATTTTTCTAAGCTTTCTGAAGACCCGACTGAAATGTCGTTAACTCAAAACAAGGTATATCATTCCCGACAAGGCAGCTGCGAGTAGTGAGGGAGGTATATGGAAGGGGAAATGCAATCCGATGTTCCTGTGTCCTACGTACAGTTAGAATAAAACATTCTGCGCCATGTCTAGTGTCTTTAACGTTATGCACACGTTATCGGTAATTTTATTAATCATTTTTCTTGCTGTCACTTTACTTTAAATATAATGTGACAGAAAAGGATAATTACACTTAGATCAGTAATTTTTTTTTTTATTTTTTTTTTTATTTTTATTTTTTTTTTTTTTTTTTTGACTGTGTACGTACCACCTGAAATGTCCTTGTTTAGTACCAGTGGTACACGCATCACCGTCTGGAAACCGCTGTTCTAGATCGAGCAAGTGAAAGGTGTAGTTTTTCAAAAACGTTCAAATGTTTGTTAAGCTTAAAGGACTTAACTGCGGGGTCATCAGTCCCTAAAATTACAAACTACTTATGAACTACCTTACACTAAAGGCGACACAAACATCCATGCCCGAGGGGGGATTCGAACCCCCGAAGGGACGGCCGCGCAACACGGCGCCCCAGTACGCGCGGCTAATCCGCCGCGGCTGTAGTTTTTCGACACAAAAAACAGGAACCTCATCTCGCTGTTCGGTTAAGTTATGAGCTTTACTCTGAATCACATAAACCATAGAGATAACTTCAATTTTTTTTTTTTTTTTTCGTCTAATGAGTTTAACATTCAGATGCTCGTATGGATATACACCAAAGAATTTTAATATTTCAAATTCTTTTGAGCAATGTTTCTTTGGTACTCTTATTTCAGCATAGGGCAGGAAACTTCTATGATGACCATGGTCATCTGTAACCACAGACTGGTGATGCTAAAAACTGCTACAACTACAACAGAGACTTATACGGTTATGTGTCGCCGCCGCTGCAACTAGAGAATGTAATAATTTTTTTCTGTTCTCTCTGTATTTGTTTAGTTAGCTAAAGCCAACTGCATGTCAAAATGCCTTTGCCTAATTAAATTTTACACCCAATGCAATTTTGATATGCTTTTCATAAAACTCCTTCCTTGCGAGTTACATACACTGCTAGCAAGGTATTTTCTTTTCTTTTTTTTTCATTTCATAGATGTCACCAAAAGCGTTGTAAGTGTGATTTACAATATTTACGTACTGTGTGTTTTTCCTGTACCAGGTGGGACTGACGGATTATCAGTAGAAAGTTGAGAAGAGCAGCACTCTTGTAAAAAATGTTCAAATGTTTGTATAGCTTATGGGACTTAACTACGGGGTCATTAGTCCCTAAACTTACAAACTACTTATGAACTAACTACAACTAAGGACGGCACAAATATCCATGCCCGAGGGGGGATTCGAACCTCCGACCATAGTGGCCGTGCAGACCGTGACTGAAGCGCCTTAGTCCCCGCGGCCGGCAGCACGGAGATGATGCACAATTTGTGGGGGAAGTCATTAACAGATAGGTGTTATTCGTTGTGACGAGATATATTTGCGAAATTTCTTTCACGATCTTCCGAAGTCGAACATATTTTCTTAGGTCTCATCTACATAGGGAGACATGATCTTCACAATAAAACAAGAGCAATCACATCGGAAACAGAAAAATATATGTGTTCCTTTTCCTCACGAGCTATTGGAGAATGCGACTGTAGAGAAATATCATAAAAAGCAATTCGACGAACTCTCTGCCATGCACTTCAGTATGACTTTCAGAGTATTTCTATAGATGTACATATACTTTGTTGATAATAAATATTTAAAGTAACCTCTTTTTTCAGTTGAGTAGGTTTTTTCCCCTTTTCTTATAAGTCACAAATTTCATAATTATTGAGCAAAGTAATGTTCAATGTCAAGGTCTGTCTGTAGAGAGAGAGTCTCATATAAGTTGAAATGACAGTAATTGTTAGTACAAAGGCATTAAGGAACCTTAACAACTGTGTAAAATGTACGGAGCTTAATTTAGGGCAAAAATTGTTTCATTCGCATTGTTAAAAAATATAATGCCGCTGCACACAATCATACCCATGAACCATCCAGCTTGCATAATAATGGCGACCCTGACGGGATGAGAAATTCCTTGGCTCTTCTGTAAACAAGTCACGAAAAGTTTCAAGTGAAAATGCATTGAGGTTTATCCTAAAATTTTGAGCACAACTGAAAGTGACATTTCGTTTACTACGAAGAGTAATACTGGCGCATTTGTGTGTATGTGTATCATTTTTCAGCTTTGTATGTAAAGTTTGTCCTTATCTGGTGACGGTAACTGCATTTTATTACTGCGTTGTAGTCTTGGGCATAATAGTTCGCGACCGGGAGCGCTCTCTTTAGTTCGCAGCTGTGTCCCGAACTAGTTCGCTCTTTTAGTTCGTCCACTCCCACTGAGGACTGAGCGTTGGTGTCTGCGCATGCAGGTGGAGGGAGAACTTCCCCACCTAGCTGCTTCATGCACTTGCTGCGTGAGCCGATATCACGCAGACCAAAAGAAACAGTTTGTGGATAATTTATCGCGTTCAAATTATGAGTTATCTTTATATGTTGGCATTATTGAAGTTATTAGTCAGATACTGCAAAGAAGCATTGTTGATTTTTAAGTCTGGTGCGCGCCCTTTCGTTATTGCCCGTCGGTCTTCGGAAAAGGATCCAACGAACTAAGAAGCGAGGTAAGTTTGACATGATAGTTCACGACTGGTAGCGCATATTTCAGTTCTCTACCGGTAGCGCATATTTTAGTTCGCGACCGGTAGCTCTCATTTTAGTTCGCAGCACCTTCGCGAAGTAAGTCGCTCTTATTAGTTCGTCAGCTCCCGAGAGAGATCGTTACTCGGTAGCTCTTTTGGCTTTTACTACCGCTGCTGTAACCACAATTACTTTTGTTATGATAGCTTCTTAATAACGATCAGTGTTTCCCTAGTGTGTACTATAACACATAAGTTTCGGCAATTAAACATCAAATAGGCAAATAAACTATTTACACAAATGGCTGATATAATACGGTGGACTCGTATTATTTTATTTTTTAAATGGATTTATTTATTATGTCATTGAAGAATCGTTACCTAAAAATGTGCTAAATGCGTTTTTTCGGCAATAAAAATATTTGTTTATTTAAATAACTGACTCAGCTCGAAATGACGGTAACTGGCATAAAGGAATTAACGTGATCCTGCCCGCTCTCGTGTCCTCTCGCTGTTCCCTGTCAGGCTTCGGAAAAGGAGCGAACGAATTAAGCGGCAAGGGATCTGCGAACTAGTTCGCGTAGTTCGCCTATGGGAGCACTCTTCTGAACTAGTTCTTTCGCGAACTACACGACTACTGCGTTGCTCTGTTGAAGTGCTTCACGCAAGTTTATGAGTTTAGGTATTTATGTAATCTCTTTATTTTTTATTTAGCATATTCATTGCGCCGTTTAATGTTGTCCAGAAGTAGACTGTAGTAGTGATGGGCATTTTTCAATGTCCAGATAGGTATTCTAATAATCAGATTCATCTTCAGTCAGTCAAATAAAAGAGAATCATTACTGAGAATACGGTTTCGTATCACTGAAATTATTTGCCCTTTTTTTTTCGAAAAGACGCGTTCACCTGGGACAGATGTAGCAACAATGCATAACAACGCTTAGTTCACACGAAGCTACCTCAAAACACCGAAGGACTTCACAACTTTTCTCGGTGGTATCCCAGTTTTTAAACCTCAGTTGAGGGTACCGGTAGCATAATTAAAAATCTCGCGTGGCGCGTTAGTGAACAGCTTCAAACTCTTTGCACGCCTGGGCGCTGTGTCGAACTCATCCAGGCAGACGGACAGCAAAAAGCATTTTAACGGTATCTAGCGACCGATACATGAATCACAAGATTCGTTGTTTCGAAACAGTGCCGATTCAAGTTTCGACTCAGTCGAACAGTTCGCTGACTCGATTCACTGAGTCGAAACATCAACTCAGTAGCAAACTCTAGACTGTAGGGGGGACAGGAATTCACCACGAACCCAACCACGGTGGCGTTTTTCAATAAATAATGCGTCATGGTACAAGACCAGATATGTGATGGCATGTTTCGAGAAACATAATGGCAACTTTTAATGTGATGAGTTTCACCTCCCAACTACAGACAGGTGGTCATAATGGGCAGTGTAAATTCAAGGCTACACAAATATGTAAAATAAAATACTAACTTCAAACGAGTGGCTGGAAGCAACGCCCACGAATGACCGTTAATCGCTGAAAAACCCCACGTGCTTATGGCCAATAAAGCATTTGCAAAGCAAACTTATTGAGACGATATCTTACACTGTTACACTGTTACTAAGATAACGTAGAATGTGCATCTGGAATTTTATCCAATAGAGAAAATAACGTCGGCCAAATGGCGTTAATGTATACATCAAATTCAAATGTTTGTATAGCTTATGGGACTTAACTACGGGGTCATCAGTCCCTAAACTTACAAACTACTTATGAACTAGCTAACACTAAGGACGGCACAAATATCCATGCCCGAGGGAGGATTCGAACCCCCGACCGTAGTGGCCGTCCAGACAGTAACTGGTGCGCCTCAGTCCCCTCGGCCACTGCGAAATCAAATGTTCAAATATTTGTAGAACTTACGGGACTTAACTACGGGGTCATCAGTCCCTAAGCTTACAAACTACTTATGAACTAGCTAACACTAAGGACGGCACAAATATCCATGCCCGAGGGAGTATTCGAACCCCCGACCGTAGTGGCCGTCCAGACCGTAACTGGTGCGCCTCAGTCCCCTCGGCCACTGCGAAATCAAATGTTCAAATATTTGTAGAACTTATGGGACTTAACTACGGGGTCATCAGTCCCTAAGCTTACAAACTACTTATGAACTAGCTAACACTAAGGACGGCACAAATATCCATGCCCGAGGGAGGATTCGAACCCCCGACCGTAGTGGCCGTCCAGACCGTAACTGGTGCGCCTCAGTCACCTCGGCCACCGCGAAATCAAATGTTCAAATATTTGTAGAACTTATGGGACTTAACTACGGGGTCATCAGTCCCTAAGCTTACAAACTACTTATGAACTAGCTAACACTAAGGACGGCACAAATATCCATGCCCGAGGGAGGATTCGAACCCCCGACCGTAGTGGCCGTCCAGACCGTAACTGGTGCGCCTCAGTCCCCTCGGCCACTGCGAAATCAAATGTTCAAATATTTGTAGAACTTATGGGACTTAACTACGGGGTCATCAGTCCCTAAGCTTACAAACTACTTATGAACTAGCTAACACTAAGGACGGCACAAATATCCATGCCCGAGGGAGGATTCGAACCCCCGACCGTAGTGGCCGTCCAGACCGTAACTGGTGCGCCTCAGTCCCCTCGGCCACTGCGAAATCAAATGTTCAAATATTTGTAGAACTTACGGGACTTAACTACGGGGTCATCAGTCCCTAAGCTTACAAACTACTTATGAACTAGCTAACACTAAGGACGGCACAAATATCCATGCCCGAGGGAGGATTCGAACCCCCGACCGTAGTGGCCGTCCAGACCGTAACTGGTGCGCCTCAGTCCCCTCGGCCACTGCGAAATCAAATGTTCAAATATTTGTAGAACTTACGGGACTTAACTACGGGGTCATCAGTCCCTAAGCTTACAAACTACTTATGAACTAGCTAAGACTAAGGACGGCACAAATATCCATGCCCGAGGGAGGATTCGAACCCCCGACCGTAGTGGCCGTCCAGACCGTAACTGGTGCGCCTCAGTCCCCTCGGCCACTGCGAAATCAAATGTTCAAATATTTGTAGAACTTACGGGACTTAACTACGGGGTCATCAGTCCCTAAGCTTACAAACTACTTATGAACTAGCTAACACTAAGGACGGCACAAATATCCATGCCCGAGGGAGTATTCGAACCCCCGACCGTAGTGGCCGTCCAGACCGTAACTGGTGCGCCTCAGTCCCCTCGGCCACTGCGAAATCAAATGTTCAAATATTTGTAGAACTTATGGGACTTAACTACGGGGTCATCAGTCCCTAAGCTTACAAACTACTTATGAACTAGCTAACACTAAGGACGGCACAAATATCCATGCCCGAGGGAGGATTCGAACCCCCGACCGTAGTGGCCGTCCAGACCGTAACTGGTGCGCCTCAGTCCCCTCGGCCACTGCGAAATCAAATGTTCAAATATTTGTAGAACTTATGGGACTTAACTACGGGGTCATCAGTCCCCAAGCTTACAAACTACTTATGAACTAGCTAACACTAAGGACGGCACAAATATCCATGCCCGAGGGAGGATTCGAACCCCCGACCGTAGTGGCCGTCCAGACCGTAACTGGTGCGCCTCAGTCCCCTCGGCCACTGCGAAATCAAATGTTCAAATATTTGTAGAACTTATGGGACTTAACTACGGGGTCATCAGTCCCTAAGCTTACAAACTACTTATGAACTAGCTAACACTAAGGACGGCACAAATATCCATGCCCGAGGGAGGATTCGAACCCCCGACCGTAGTGGCCGTCCAGACCGTAACTGGTGCGCCTCAGTCCCCTCTGTGGTGTCGCACAAGTACAAAGTGCGCGCCACCTACTTTCGCCGCGCGCCGCCATGCATGCACGGCGCGGCGTTCTTCCGACGACAGCCACGAGCGCCCTCTGCTGGAACGCCGCTCGTGGCCACCACTGAAAGACACCGGTCACTTCGGACTGAGATAGCAACGAGTTAGGACCTTCGTAATCAGATAGGCACGAGTGAAGACTTTGCTATTGTACAGGCACTAGGCAGGCCTCTAATAACTATGTAGCAACATTCTGCAGTACTATGTAAAAGTTAAGTATTGTTACATTCTGTGCAATATATCTCTTTCTAATTTACTCGAGTGTTTATAGTTTCTGGCTGCTCCCCTCCGTACCTGCACCAGCGTGTCGGTCTCATTCCACTCGGCCACCGACACCTACGACGAGGCTGGGACACAAAAGCGGCGACGAAGTCGGGATACAAAAGTGGCGACGAGGAGTGATAGACGAACCTTGGATCAGCCCGCTTACAGCAGCCAGGCAGCAGCAGTCGGAGCACGCAAAAATTGCTCCCGCCCACCCACCCTTATTATAAGATTTTTGGGGGAACATATTCTGTTACGTATTTTGTGGACTTTTTTGTTGCAGAGCGTCCTCTTTCATATTGCATTTGTGTTTTGTACTAAGTTACTTGTATACGCGGCGCCTAATCGGTCAGCATGGCCACTACCCCGAACCCAAACTTAATGGAAATTATTCAGTTACAGACGGCGCAAATTACCCAGCTTCTCCAGGCCGTGTCGCAGTTGACGACACAGGCTGCTCACCAACAACAACAGTCGTCACATCAGCAGCCCACACCTGCCGCCGCACCGCTTCCGACGTTCCGCCAATACAACGAACGTGAGGAAGAATGGAGTGATTATCTGGCGCAGTTTCAAGAACTCGTCGCGGCTCATCAACTTACAGGTCAGACTGTTAAGCATCTTTTATTGTCTGTGGTGGGCCCCAAAACTTTCGTGTTACTGCAAAAACTATTCCCGCACGCATCTCCTCGTGATGTAGACTTTGAACAAATTGTAGATGCACTAAATGCTCATTATGAGAGAAAAGTTCTTGTAGCCGCTGCACGATACCGATTTTTCAGACTTAAAAAATTACCGCAGCAATCACACCAAGAGTGGATTACGGAAGTGAAGGGCTTAACCCGCCAATGTAAATTTACTTGCTCTTGTGGACTTTCGTATAGTGACGTGATGTTGCGGGATGCGATTACGCAGAATATTCAGGACCCCAGAATTAGAGCAGCAATTCTAAAACAGTCTGACCCCTCATTAGACAGTGTACTGCAGCTTATAGAAGCGCATGATACTTTTGACTTAGCAGATGTAGAAATGCAAAGCCACAGTGTAAATTCAGTGCGCCGCAACGGACGCTTTCCTAGCCGTAGTTCTCAGTGTAGCACTAGTGATTCTTACAATAGTACAGGCCGTGCTGAACAGACAGTGAACAGTAGCCAGTGTAAAAGTGCGACACAAAGGTCGCCCCGTCGTGTTAGAAACAGTGATTTGAATAACGGGCGCCAACGCTCATTTCAGAAAAATGTACGTAAATCTTGCCCCCAGTGTGTGTCTCGCCACAAGCGTGCTCATTGCCCTAGTCGCAACGCAACCTGTTATCAATGTGGCAAATCGGGACATGTGCAGTCTGTGTGTATGCAAATTAAAAACTCAAAGAACAGTAACGTTGGAATCAGTGCTTCGCGGAGTGCGAGAACAGTTAATTCTGTAAATGTCATACACGCTGTAAACTTGAACAGTGCTTTCCTTGGATCTCAATTGCAAGAAAGTAGTTCTGCGCCTATGGCAAAACTATATAGTGCACCACGTAGCAAGCGCCGACGAGCGCGTAAAACAGTGCAACGGAAAAGGGTTCGGGACAAGCAAAATGACTATGGACAGTGCATTCCTGTAGTGAAAATAGTGCCTTCTGCAACTGCTCCTTGTAATAGTGCCCAGTACTGTGTAGCTAGTGACAGTAGAATTGGTGTAGCTACTCAAAGTAATTTTAGTGCAGTAGCCTCGCATTGCGCGGACGCCGATCCGGCGGTAGTGTCATCTAGTGACAGTGTGGTTAATCCGCTGTGTGCCGAGTATGCGCCGCTTCCTACCGCACGCAACCCGCGCAAGCGCAGAAAACAATATGTATTAGACGTTGCCCACATTCGCGCACCGGTCGTGCGCCAGAAGCACAAGCTGTTTGTTACTCTCTCCATAGAAGATAAGACTGTGCAATTACAGCTTGATACTGGTTCCGCTGTTACCTTAATTAATAAAGATACTTATGAACTTCTGGGTTCGCCAAAATTATCGCTGTGTCAACAGGTGTTAACAGCTTATACAGGTCAAAATATTCCCGTGCTAGGAACGTGTAGCCTGCCTGCCTCTTTTCAAGGTGTTACGAAAACAGTTGCTTTTGTTGTTCTTCAGGCCAAATCTACGCAGAACATTTTTGGACTAGATGCTTTTGACTTGTTTGGTTTATCAATTCAAAGAGATGTGCTTCAAATTTCGTCAATAGTGCCTCAGGATAAAATCAATGCATTGTGTGACAAATACAGTGACTTGTTTTCGCCGGAACTAGGTTGTGCAAAAGACTTCGTGGCACATGTGACTTTAAAAGAATCTGCAGTTCCAAAATTTCGTAAAGCTAGACCAGTGCCTATCGCATTGCGTGATACAGTTGCCGAAGAACTTAAACGTTGGCAAGATAGTGGGGTGATTTCTCCTGTTTCTGCGAGTCAGTGGGCCTCGCCTATAGTAATTATACCCAAGCCGTCAGGAAAACTTCGTCTCTGTGCGGACTTCAAATCAACTGTCAACAGTCAAACAATTGTAGACACTTATCCCCTGCCCAGACCTGACGAACTAATGGACAAATTAGGACAGTCTCGCTTCTTTTCCAAGATTGATTTAGCAGAGGCATACTTACAGATTCCACTTGATGACGAGTCAAAAAAGTTTTTCGTCATTAATACTCACATGGGCCTTTTTCAATTTCAACGACTACCCTTTGGCAGTTCTTCCGCCCCCGCTATTTTTCAGCGCTTTTTGGAACAGCTGACAGTTTCTGTACCGTGTTGTTCGAACTATTTAGATGATATTGTGGTATCCGGACGTACAGTTGAAGAACATTTAGCAAACCTGGAGTGCCTTTTCAAAGTGTTGACTGCAGCAGGTCTACGTTGTAATAAAGCAAAGTGTTCGTTTTTTCAAACTGAAATAGAGTACCTAGGCCATGTGATTAATGCCCAAGGAATTCATCCCTTACAGTCACATCTTAGAGCAATCAAAGACTTGCCTCCTCCTAAGAATGTGCATGAATTGCAAGCAGTGATGGGAAAGCTTAACTATTATTTCAGATTTATTCCCAATGCCTCTCAGATTGCAGCTCCACTGCATCACTTACGTAGGAAGAATGTTCCTTTTGTTTGGTCCAAAGATTGCCAGGTTGCCTTTGACAACTTAAAGTCTGCACTACTGAGTGATGCATGTTTGATTCCCTTTGACCCCCAGAAGCCTGTAGTGTTAGCAGTTGACGCCTCGTCGTACGGTCTGGGTGTTGTTCTGTCGCATCGTATTGGATGTCACGATCGTCCTATTGCCTTTGCATCCAAGCTACTGACGCCGACGCAACAGAATTACAGTCAGATAGAAAAGGAGGCCTTAGCAATCATTTACGGCGTCACAAAGTTTCATCATTATCTCTATGGCAGAAAATTCTATTTGTTGACTGACCACAAGCCTCTCACGTCGTTGTTCTCACCCACAAAGCCGATTCCGCCACGTACGGCACAAAAGCTTCAGAGATGGTCCTTGATATTGTCTAATTATCAGTATGAGATTTTGTACCGACCTACCACTAAACATGCTAACGCGGACACACTTTCCCGACTCCCGGTTGGCCAGGATGTATCATTTGATTCTTCAGAAATGGCATGTTGTCAGATAGACTCCAGAGATGCTTCCGCTGTCGCAGACTTTCCTTTGAACTCTCGTCGGGTTGCACAGGAAACAGCTGCGGATGCAGACCTAAGTGTGGTAGCACGTTTTGTTCGCTCAGGGTGGCCTGCCAGAGCCAAAGACATTGATCGGCCTCTGGTTCGACGTTATTTTGCACAACGTCATGCATTATCTTTAAGTCAGGGTGTACTGTTGTTGCATACCGACAACGACCAAGCAAGAGTGATTGTTCCTCGTTCGCTGCAACGTGAAGTGTTACGCCTCCTGCATCAAGGACATTGGGGCATTGTTAGGACAAAGCAACTGGCCAGACGTCATTGTACCTGGGTTGGTATGGACGCTCAGATAGAGAGCATGACATCACAGTGTACAGTTTGTGCGGAGCATCAGGCGGCTCCTCCACAGCGTTTCTCAGACTGGCCACGCCCCAAGGGACCATGGCAACGTTTACATATTGACTTTGCCGGACCTTTCTGGAATACGCGCTGGTTAATTGTTGTAGACGCTTTCAGCAAGTTTCCTTTTGTGATTGCCATGAACTCAACGACAGCTTCTAGTACAATCAGTGCCTTAACATCAGTGTTTTGCATCGAAGGCTTGCCTGAAACTGTCGTCAGTGACAATGGACCTCAGTTTGTTAGTGCGGAATTTCAACAGTTTTGTCGCGTGAATGGCATTCAGCATATCACCACCGCACCTTTTCACCCTCAGTCCAATGGTGAAGCAGAACGTTTCGTTCGAACATTCAAGTCTCACATGGAGAAGATGAAAGGTCAGCACTCCAGGCAGCAAGCTCTTCAAATTTTCCTGTCTACGTATCGGTGCATGCCACGTGACGGCCCGTCTCCTGCCGAGCTGCTACACGGCCGCCGTCACCGCACTCTCCTTCACCTGCTGCAGCCTCCCACACACCGAGTCGGTTCGTATGGCGCTACGCGTTTTCAGGTTTCCACGCCGGTGCTGTACAGGGTGTTTGCTGGAAACAAGAAGACATGGTTGCCGGGCACCATTCAGCGCGTGCTTGGTCGCAATATGTTTATTGTACGTTCTTCCACAGGGTCGGAGCTGCGGCGCCACGCAAACCAATTGCGCCTGCACAGACCGCGCGATCCTGTCTCCGGTTTCTTGATTCCAGACCCAGTTCTGCGCCAGGGAGCACAACCACATCGTTCGTCCCCGGACTACGAGATCCCTATGGACGTCGACGTACATCCGACGCAGTCGTCGCCGCCGCTGTCGCCGCCGCAGATGACAGCGTCACCGAGAGGGACTCCGGGACCGTGCGGGCCCCCCCAGCTTGGGCCACGCACCTCAGAAGAAGATGACCTGCTCCCTCTGGGCGGGGGCGGGCGCCCTTCCCCAGGTTTCGGCGGGTTCCCTGGAGGATCGCAAGGCGGATGCCGGGGCGCGGACGGCGTCTCGATCCCGGCCTCAGCTACGACGCCCGTCCCACCAGTAACGCCCCCGCTCAGGCCCTCCTCCCAGTGCCGTCGCCGTGGCCCTCAGCCCTACGCCACGACGGCGCGGCGGTTTGGGGGGGAGGGGTGTGGTGTCGCACAAGTACAAAGTGCGCGCCACCTACTTTCGCCGCGCGCCGCCATGCATGCACGGCGCGGCGTTCTTCCGACGACAGCCACGAGCGCCCTCTGCTGGAACGCCGCTCGTGGCCACCACTGAAAGACACCGGTCACTTCGGACTGAGATAGCAACGAGTTAGGACCTTCGTAATCAGATAGGCACGAGTGAAGACTTTGCTATTGTACAGGCACTAGGCAGGCCTCTAATAACTATGTAGCAACATTCTGCAGTACTATGTAAAAGTTAAGTATTGTTACATTCTGTGCAATATATCTCTTTCTAATTTACTCGAGTGTTTATAGTTTCTGGCTGCTCCCCTCCGTACCTGCACCAGCGTGTCGGTCTCATTCCACTCGGCCACCGACACCTACGACGAGGCTGGGACACAAAAGCGGCGACGAAGTCGGGATACAAAACCCTCGGCCACTGCGAAATCAAATGTTCAAATATTTGTAGAACTTATGGGACTTAACTACGGGGTCATCAGTCCCCAAGCTTACAAACTACTTATGAACTAGCTAAGACTAAGGACGGCACAAATATCCATGCCCGAGGGAGGATTCGAACCCCCGACCGTAGTGGCCGTCCAGACCGTAACTGGTGCGCCTCAGTCCCCTCGGCCACTGCGAAATCAAATGTTCAAATATTTGTAGAACTTATGGGACTTAACTACGGGGTCATCAGTCCCTAAGCTTACAAACTACTTATGAACTAGCTAAGACTAAGGACGGCACAAATATCCATGCCCGAGGGGGGATTCGAACCCCCGACCGTAGTGGCCGTCCATACCGTGACTGGAGCGCCTCAGTCCCCTGGGCCACTCGGCCACTGCGGCCGGCGCGTTAATGTGTTTCTTTCACATACGACACGAAGGTCATGCATCTTTAGCAGAACATGTGACATGAAAATAGCACTCAACGCGAAAAACATGCCGATGTTATGTATCTGAGTGCGTTCGTTCCAAATGCACGCGGAACTTTGCGTGCACATAGCACACAAAAATGAAAAAAAAAAAGTGTCGATTGGCCAGCTACATGTAGTAATCAAGTAATGTCGGCGGGATTTCCTCTAAACTTCGCGTGCAAACACGTGCTAGCGAGCGTAGCCTCGCGCCATCGGACGGGTGGATCACCGTCAACAACGGCTCATGTGATCACTTCATGAGATACCGCAGGAACCTTCACTGAACTGAACACGGGTGCATTTTGTGTTTCCTTTACTGGTCACGTAATGCAGCGAGGAAGGTTGTTGAGCACGATCGTTTTGATTGCCTGCTCTAATGGTGTGCTTTGCGTGCTGACTTCCAAAGGTTTATAACAAGGTCCACCCAGAGGTCATCGCTATTACACTGTGCTCCTTTCCCTCGTGCGTCCTTCCAGGGCCGCATTCGGCAGTGACTTAATTTTTCTGGATAGTTACTCACTTTACGTGTCCCGATTACCAACTATACTAAAAATTTCCAATAATCAGACACATGAATAGCTTTGTCATTTGCTTCACTGAGGTATGGTAGTGTGCAAGGTTTTCCTATGTTTGTGCACTTCAATAGCTGTTGATAATCCTGCACTGCACCGCACTCACAGGAGTCGCTCTGCTTGTAGCCCCACTTCCTCATGTTTGTATTGAACGCCAGCTCTTCGGCGATTATGAGCCCTCCATTAGACTTGCGCATAATAGTTCGCGATCGGGAGCGCTCACTTCAGTACGCGGCTCTGCCGTGAACTAGTTCGTTCTTTTAGTTCGTCCGCTCCCAGTGACGGCTGAGCAGCGTGGTCTGCGCATGCAGTTGGAGGGAGAAGTTCTCCCACCTAGCTGCTTCATGCGCTTGCTGCGTGATCCGCTAACGATATCACGCAAACCAAAAGAAACAGTTTCTGGATAATTTCTCGCGTTTAAGTATATAGTTATCTTTATATCTTGGCTTTATGGAATTTATTAGTCAGATATTGCAGAGTGCAGAATACTTCAAAACAGAAATTTTGCAGCACTGAACTATGTAATCTAGCAGGCAGACGCTCACCTCGAAATGGCTCTTATCAGCAGAAGGCAAACACGTTATTTTTAATTCTGCTTATAACGCCATTGCCTAATTTTGATAATTTTTTGGTAATAATATTTCATTTTCTTTGCTATGTTAGATACCAAACATCATTCGTGTTACAATCGATTCCACTATTATATGGTATGTGATGTGTGTACTTCATGTCCTTGGTATGTTTTATGTATATCTATATCATGTTTATTTTTGCATAATATTTTTGTAATTTTAATTGTTTCGGTAATGTCAATTTTATTTTTTGTATCGTTTTATGTATGTCAATATTGTGTAAATTAGTAATATCTCACGACCAGCATGATTACTAAAAGGTGTTGTGATTTTAATGTGAACGGAATTCCGTTGTAAATGAAAAGGTGGTGTTGGCGCGCAGCTAACGCAGATGGAGTAGTCTGTCTAAGGTTGGCATTCACAGCAGTCAGTCTGTGGTGGGAGCTCACAGCAGTAGTGAACCTGAGGGCGCAGCAGCAAGACGTAGTGGCAGACTTGTGCTACTGTATTCTGCCCAAATATTTGTTTCACTTGAGGCAGAAGACCAATCTAAGTACAATGGCCTCGGTGAACGTGCTGATACAATGGTAAAACGTCTATTGTCTGCATATGGAGCAAAATGCAAGCTACTGGAAACGCTGTTACAATGTCGGCTCACAAAAATGCATAAAGATGAAATCTGAACTGTATACGCTGCGCCGCCACCTCGCCACTTCTCCGCATTAATATCAGGTCACAATATTTATTGTTACTGTTTATAAACTGGTCGCTGAGAGATTTAGCTTGTGTTTTGAATGTTGTTTTGCGATAGAGGTTACATTTCTGTTAAAAGTGGTGTGTACGTAACCCTAATTTATGCCAAGTCACATAACCTAATAGGGAACCTCTCCTGTAAAGAATTATTAACCCAGTCACTTTTTTTTTTTTTTTTCTAAATGCAGCAATCAATTTTTATAAAGTAAATTTTTTTGGAGAATCTTCTTAGTAGAATATACAGTGCTGTAACTATAAATTTCATTGCTCTTGCACGATAGTATTGGTAAGAATAAGTTACTGTTTTGCCACATAACTAATTTTAATCAGTTCATATAATTGAAGTAGATCAGACAAACAAAATTCTATTTGTGGTATCAATCAAAATTTATAGTGTACCTACAATTTGTCAGTACAGTTTGAGTGACCCCATTCTAGCTTCCAGGCTAGTATATTTAATTGATGAATCTATTCAGCAAAGTGTTACTTAAATAATAGTTAACTGTAACAGAATCATTAAATTCATGGTAGGGAGACAGATTTCATTATTTTCTACAAAGTGATACATACTAGTTAGTGTTCTTTTAGTAGATTTTTGAATAGAGGTCACAATCATATCCAATTTCTTACTTATTTACAAAAGAACATTAAGGACAGCACTGACCATAACATCAGTAGATTTTTTATAATTTTTTTACTACTAATTATAAGCTTTTCAGTAACTTTGTTTCTGAGTGCCACTTGAACTGCGATACTGCATTCTACGCTATATTCTATAGTAACAGCAAGTAACTGATTAGGTGAGTCTTACTGTTACAATAATTTAAATAATTACTGCTTTCATTTAAATCTTTATTATTTTTGTGATTGGTATTTTTTTATCTCTTATGAAACTAGTGACAAAGTTTCTTCCACTCTTTATTTATTCTGCACCAAGCTTCTAAATTTCACTGAATTCTTAATTTATCATTGCTTGGTAGTCCTCTGCCTCATTAGGCTGGCGACCGTGTATAAGTTTTTATTCTTGAAACATTTTGTTAATAATTTTAATTAACCCAACAATAGTATTGCAAGATTACCTAAGTTAATTTTTGTTTAATAGTAATCAGATTTCTTTTTACTGCTATAAGCTACACCTATTTCAAACATAGTTATCGCTTTTTATAATTGATTTCGTGTTTGGGTAAGTCTTTGGGGAGTTTCGGTCCAAGTCTTGTCCTCAGGCTAGCACGGGTGCCACAATTAGTGGCCCATGACTGTTCGATTAGTCGCGGTTGTGTCACATGCTGCGCGCCCTCTCGCTATTGCCCGTCGGTGTTCGGAAAGGAATCGAACGAACTAAGAAGGAGATAAGTTTGGCATAATAGTTCGCGACCGATATCGCATGTTTTAGTTCGCGGCCGATTGCACATATTTTAGTTCGCGACCGATTGCACATATTTTAGTTCGCGACCGATAGCACATATTTTAGTTTGCGATCGGTAGCCCTCCTTTTAGTTCGCAGCTCGGCCGCGAATTAGGTCGCTCTTTTTAGATCGTCTGCTCTTTTTGGATTTTCTACCGCTGCTAAAAGAGCTCTTTCTTTTGCTATGACAGCTTTTTTATATAATGAACATTGTTGCCCAAGCGTGTGCTATTACCCATATTTTTGGACAATGCCTATAAAACTACAGCTGAGCTGCATCTCAGCTCGACATGCCGGTAAGTGACAGAAGGGAATCACGCGATGCTGCGCGCTTTCGCATCCCCTCGCTGTTCCCCGTCAGTCTTCGGAAAAGGAGCGGACGAACTAAGAGGCGAGGGATCTGCGAAATAGTTCGCGTAGTTCGCCTGTGGGAGCGCTCTCCCGAACTAGTTTGGTCGCGAACTACACAAGACCACCCTCCATGTCGGAAAAGACAGGTGATTTCCAGCAGCCAGTTGTTCTCTAGGCTTTATTAGCTACTGATGTATCCTGCTTTGCCATACATTTTGTAGTCGTTTTTCCGGCGGCTTGTCTAAAGGTTTCGTCACTTTCAAAAACTTCGCCGGGACTTCAGTCGCCTTCACCGTGATTGGTAGCCGTATAGCGGGTGCCTATTATCATCACGCTGTTTCGGACTCACCTGCGACTTGCCTTCTGATGGAGGAGACGGGGATGGGAGCTATGCCGATAATCGGATAAATTTGCTGAACTGGGGTTGGTTTTAGGCAGCCAGATACTATGCGAACTGTTCATTAATTGCCACGTCAACATGGTTCGAGTGTGCAGAGTTGTATCAAACAGGTGCTGCATGCTCTGCAACGTGATGTCGAGCTTCCCATTCCGAACTAGTAAGTTTTCGGATGATATTATTTCTCGCGCAGACCTTTCCCTTAACATTCTGACAGTGCTTCCGGAAAGTCAGAGTACTGTCAAGACGGATACCCAAATAATCACGGTTTAACTCCTGATCCTGCCATATCACTTTCAACTGTCGATTTTCGTTTCTATTTTTAAAGTGGTAGTCACATACATGAGTTTTAGAGGGATTTGGCTTCAGAAAATTGTCTCTGTAGTTAAAACTTCGAGCGCTCTCATCAGTTTCCGTTTCACTTCGTCAAACGATTTTCCTTGTGCTGCCACGGCATTGGCATATGAAAACTTTCTCTTCTCAGCGTTAATAGGCTGGTCGTTTATATAAACTTGGTGACAGAACACTGCGTTGGTGTAAGCCATTCTTTTGCCTTCTCCAGCGGCTATTTCTTCCTTGTAGAATCACACAAAAATGACTGTTTTGAAGCAGACATTCCATTATTTTGTTATCCGGAAGTCCTTAGTCATATTATAAAATTTAACAAGCAGCCGTTGGTGGTTGACAGTATCGTAGCCAGCCGAGGGATCTGTAAAACCGACTCGTTACTTGTTTCCTTTTGAAACCTCTCTCTATGTGTTGGGTGAGGCTGAGTACTTGGCCGCAACATGATTTACCAGGTCTAAATCCTGCTCCTTCAGGTATTATGTTAGTCTCTATTGCACCAAAAATACGATCAAGAATCATTCTTTCAAGTGGCTTGTAAAGAAGACGCAAAAGTGACACAGACCTGAAGTTTTTTTCGGTCTGTACGTTCTTTGCCTGGTTTTAGCAGGGCTACCACAGTTTCGGAATATGCATGTTAGTGATACAATTATTTCTCTGGATGACAATGCCCGACCGCATCTGTCAGAGAATTTGGAAGAGCTCTTTGTACTTACGAATACTCGGTGAAATTACTGGCCTACTCGTTCCCCAACTAGCACGCCTAATGCACTAATGACCATCCAGCACTTAACAGCTTTGTGGCGAACATGGTACCACGTTGCACCTCATGATTTGCCATCCGTGGTGTTTACTACTCCGTCAGTCCAGGTGATATTCTTGTCAGTTTTGATGTAGTATCTTTGTTCACCATGGTCCCAGTAGACGAAGCTCTTTCTTATATAGCTGACATGTTTCCAACTGATATAGTATCTTTATTCCGACACTGCCTATCCACGACTTATTTTCAGTACATCAGTGAATTTTATGAGCAAATTGAAGGGATGGCCATGGGTAGTCGTTTTAGTCCAGGTATCGCTAATTTATTTATGGAATTGTTTGAACATCAAGCGCTGCCGTCTGCCAACAAAAGTCCCTCAAAGTGGTACCGGTACGTGGATGATACTTTTGTGATATGGAATCACGGTGATGAAGAATTAAATGATTTTTTGGGCACCTGAATAGTATTAATCTACGGATACAATTTACTATGGAGGAAGAGGAAAACGGACAGTTGAATTTTTTGGATGTATCGGTAATCAAACGGGCAGATGGGACCTCGGGGCATAAGGTATACAGAAAACACACCCACACCGATCGTTATCTTCATAAGGATTCGAACCATCATCCTAGGCAGAAGAGAGGTATCATTAAAACATTAGTGGATCGAGCTAATAATATCTGTGAGCCTATTTATGTGAGAGTGAATTAAATCATTTGCGAACAGCGTTTAAGAAAAATGGATACACCAATAAAGAGATAGATCGAGCTCTCCATCCAAGAAGAAGGGTCCGAAAACAAGCCACAACAACAACTGTCGGCTGGAAAAAGTTTTTCTTCCTTTCATCCACAAAATTACGGACCGTATTTGGAAAAGTTTTGGCCAGGTTTCAAGTTCAGACCGTCTTTAGACCTACAAGAAAATTAGCGAATGCTTACGATCGGTGAAAGACGCACGACATCCCCCAGCAACGCCTGGGATGTATAAAATTCCCTGTAGCTGTGGCATGGTGTATATAGGAACAACAAAAAGGAGTGTTAATACTCGCATGTTGGAACACAAAAGGAATTGTCGTCTGGGTCACAGAGACAAGTCAGCTGTGGCAGAGTATGTTTTTACACGTGGTGACCATGAAATCAAATTTAGTGAAACGAGCGTGCTAGCCAGGACGTCGCATTATTACACACGGATGTACAGAGAAGCCATAGAAATACAAAAACACCACAATAATTTTAACGGGAAAGAAGAAGGTTTGAAATTAGATAAGATTTGGCGGTCAACTTTGAACCAAATATATGACAATCGATTACCTGAAATCGAGAGACATGACGTCGGCAGCACGTGACAAGTGGTGGCGCCATCTATGCCATCTATATAAGCAGGACCTCCAGCGCCTAGTAAGCAGTCGTCGACTCACACTTGAAGATGTTGCCCGCAGTAGGCAACGAAACGTCGGGAGTAAGAAGTTTTATGGATGGACCACGGCAACTTAGCCCGGAACTTTTAATTAATGAATTAATGATTACTACTCTGTTACGAACTGTATACATCCTTTTTATTAACCAGGGGACGTCGGAAATTGCTGTGAATTCATTTCAGTTTGTGTCTTTTGAACCGATTCGTTCGAATCCTGTTCGTTTCACTGCGTATTTCTTAGTTCCTTTCTGCAGTAAGCAGTAGCTGCTCTTTGTCCAAGTTTCATCCAGCTACGTCACATGGCAGTGAAACATCACGGGGAAATTTCTTTAGACTGTAAGGCCGGTAACGCACTAGGCAGCCAGGCTGCGGCAGCCAAAATATTGAGCAGCCAGTTGGTGGCAGCCAGCGTTGGCAGCCAGCTGACGGCCAGCTGTACCCAATCGGCAGAGCGACATGGACGTGGGAGATGCGATAATCGTCTACCTGTTGTCTCAAAGGAAACGCAAACCAAAAAGGAGTTATTGGATTCATCCTCTGCTTGCGGAGCGGCACTCGAAGGGTTTATTTAAAAATTACTTCAAGGATCTTCGATACTACCCAGATCGCTTTTTTAACTATACAAAGATGTCGAATCTTTTGATAACCTTCTGGAAAGTATAAAAGAATCTTTAACTACCGACTGCCACGTGCTAGGCGCTTCATAGAATGTACGTTTGGCATTCTGGCAAATAAATGGAGAATTTTTCATCGGCCAATGGATGTTCGGAAAGAATTTGCGATTGCCATAATAAAAACATGCTGCCGCGGTGGAGTAGCCGAGCGGTCTAAAGCGCCTCGCTGCGGACCGCGTGGTTGCTCGCCGTGGAGGTTCGAGTCCTCCCTGGGGCATGGGTGTGTGTTGTCCTTAGTTTAGTTTACCTAGGTTTAAGTAGTTTGTAAGCTACGGATTGATGACCACGCAGTTTGGTACGATAGATGTACAAACATTTTAAAAACATGCTGTGTTTTACATAACTATGTGCGAGAAAGAGATGGCTACAAATTTGAAGACACACTGTATGTCCCTGTACCTCCAGAACTGGAAGTTTCCCCAGATCCTGCAACAGCAGGGGGCCGTTCATCAGCATCAGCATATAGAGATTTATTTGCGGATTACTTTACGAATGAAAATCCGCCGGAATGGCAAAACAGAATTGCATTGGGGTAGTAATTACATATTATGTATGTAAGCAATTTTTTCTATGTAATAAATAATGAATAACTTACCGAATTCATTATTTTCATTTTCAGACATGTTCTCCTCACACATTACATTTGCGATTTCCTCCAAATGTTCAAATGTTTGTAAATCTATAGGACCAAACTGCGTGGTCATCAGTCCGTAGCTTACATACTACTTAAACCTAGGTAAACTAACCTAAGGACAAACACACACACCCATGCCCCAGGAAGGACTCGAACCTCCACGGCGAGCAACCGCGCGCTCCGCAGCGCGACGCTTCAGACCGCTCGGCTACTCCACCGCGGCCGATTTCCTCCCCCTCCTTCTATTCACATCACGATCACTATATTGCTCACAAGACACATCCCACATTTCTCTTCGTCTTTGAATTTCATGAATAAATTTCTGTGTGTCGAACGTCATGACAACTGGGAAACAAGGTGTGGCTGCTTAGTCAAGTGCGCGGAGATGGCTGGCAGCCACACGCGTCCACTGCGAGGCTCGCTGTTGGTACTGGCTGCCCGCAGCCAGCTGCTCTGTGCTGCCACTGCCGTGCAGTCGGCCGCGTTTTGATGGCTGCCACTGCCGCAGCCACCAATTCCTGGCTGCCCAGTGCCTGTAGCGGCCTGCCGTATACCACCACTGTCTTATTAGCTGCCGCAGCCTGGCTGCCTAGTGCTTTACGGGCCTAAATCTCGCACACCGCTGCAGTTGTCTGTAACGGTGCACTGTTGAGTCAGGCGCAGGCCAATCACAGAACTGAGCGCAACCAGTTCAACAACTCCTTACGCCGACCTGCAAACTGGGGCACTTAACTGACTAGAAAACACACGAGATAGAGCATGCGTATGAGATGATTTAGAGACACCCTACCCCGTCGTTACTATGGTCTATAATCTAAAAACTGGTTTATTGCAGTTCCGCAAGGTAGTAAATCGTGTCCAAGATTCTTCAGTCCAGAGTTAACTACTGCATCTACACCCACTGGAATTTGATTACTGTATTTTTAGATCCAAGCCTCCATTTATTGTTTTACTTCCTACATTTCCATCTTTTGCCAAACTGACGAATTCTACATTACCTTAAAATATTCCGCATTATAAACTGATGGTCAAGGTTAGTGAGAACAGGTTTACTGCTGACGGAGCTCAGTAAACTGTTCTTTTTGGCAATTAAAATTTTTGGAGCGCTAAAACAGAAATAATATTATTCGCATCGTAAATTGATTTTGAAGGTGAACATGTTTCATATCTCCATATCTGCGTATACAACTCTTGTTGGACTTTCTTTTTAAATAAGAACTTACGAGATGTAACAGAGTCTGATGTTCACCTGGATGAGGTGAATTCATTTGAATTTCATTATGGATTAATTTACGTTCGTTGTTGACGTACTGCTTTTGTTGTTTTAATTGTGTCTCCTTTCCTTCCGAAAAATGCGTACTAGGTATTTGAAACTAACTCGTTATGCGAGGGACTTGAGAATGTAAATTTTTAGTGAATATAAAGAAGAAGGGTCAAAAAATATGTTCGAAAGTGTTTCCAACAGTCGGTATACTGATAAGATTAATCTACTTAAGTCAGCAGTATAGCCCAATGGTATTACTAATACAATGCAAATAATTAATTCTTCTTAAATGCTATTACAAAATAGCACCCCTAAATCAGGCAAATGCCTGGGTGGTTCCAGTCATATGCTGCGTCTCTAATGCGACTATGTCGACGTCACGCTAAACCCTAATTCAGTCCACGTATTCCTTCCTCGTGTACGAAAAATTAAAAATATGTGCCATCTTCCATGGTTGTTCGTGAAACGGTGTGGAAATTTATGATAAGCTACTCTCCAACATGCATTATACGTGACATGCGTGGATAAAACCTTCTCCATGAAAACATACAAACATGTACCAACTTTCTTTGTCAACCTATTTCGAGACTTCTGTGAAGTACCCTTCGCCATTCACCCACAGAGACGTAATCTCCCTATTATTTTTAAGTAAAAAAATCCCAGCAAGGTCGAAAGAAAACCTGAGATTTTGATGAAATAGAAACAAATATCTTTCTTCTTTCCATCGGCTTTTAATCTCTGTGTCTTCGTTGACCGCCGGTAAAAAACGCGCTGAGTCTGAAATACTATTTATGTGATGCTACACGTTGTTATTAAAGTCTCAAAGACGTCGAATCCGCGAAAGCATCATCTTATGTTGGATAAATGCAACAATAAACACATAATATCTGAGGTGTAGCTCGTAGATCACAGAGGATATAACTTTTCCTCAGGCTATTTACTGCCCCATAATTTTCGGATTTTTGCTCGCCATACTTATCCATTGTCACGCCCAGCTGCCAAACTATATTACCAACAGAATTATACCAAGGGATATCACGAGTGGGTGACATTCATCACGTACAAAAAGCCCTCAGTATGTGCACACGCCAGCCATTTACACGCAAAGACATATTGCGACTTGGGAAAGGCATTGCTGTATTTGGAATTGTTTCTGTAGTTAGTCATAGGATCGAGCTATATACTTGTGTTTTCATGTTCTGCAGCTACACTCCAGGCCATTAAAATTCCTACATCACGAAGATGACGTGCTATGTACGTGAAATTTAACCGACGGGAAGAAGATGCTGTGATATGCAAATGATTAGCTTTTTAGAGCACTCACTTTAAGGTTGGCACCGGTGGAGACACCTCTAACGTGCAGACATGAGGAAAGTTTCCAACCGATTTGTCACACAAAAACAGCAGTTGCCCGGCGTTGCCTGGTGAAACGTTGTTGTGATGCATCGTGTAAGGAGGAGAAATGCGTACCATCACGTTGTAGCCTATCTCGATTGCGGTTTATCGTATCGCGACATTGCTGCTCGCGTTGGTCGCGATTCAATGACTGTTAGCAGAATATGGAATCGGTGGGTTCAGGATGGCAATATGGAACGCCCTGCTGGATCCCAACGGCTTCGTATCACTAGCAGTCGAGATGACAGGCATCTTATCCGCATGGCTGTAACGGATCGTGCAGCCACACACTCGATCCCTGAGTCAACAGATGGGGACGTTTGCAAGACAACAACCATCTGCACGAACAGTTCGATAATGTTTGTTTTGTATCCTATCCTCGTCGCCACTTTTGTATCCCTACCTCGTCGCCACTTTTGTGTCTCATCCGCCGGTTGTCGTAGGTGTCGGTGGCCGAGTAGAAAGAGACCTACACAGGACTAAAGGATGCACGAGTGTACAGGTACGGAGGTGACCAGCCAGTGGGACATCAGAAACTAGAAACACTACAGTAAATTAGAACGAAATATATATTTCGTAGAGACTTAGTAATACTTAACTTTTACATAGTTCTTGACTGCAGAATGCTGATACATAGATTAGATAGAGGCCTGCCTACTGATGACTCCTAGTGCCTATCTGATAGCCAAGTCTTAACTGGTGCCTATTTGCTTCCCGAGTGACCGATGCAGCAGTCGTGGCCACGAGCGGAGTTGTAGCAGAGGGCTCTCGTGGATGACGTAAGAACGCCACGCCGTGCCCGCGGCGAAAGTACGTGGCGCGCACTTCATAGTTGTGCGACACCACAGTTTTCAGCAGGATGGACTATCAGCTAGGAGACCGTGGCTGCGGTTACCCTTGACAATGCATCACAGACACGAGCGCATGTGATGGTGCACGCAACGACGAACCTGGGTGCACAAATGGCAAAACTTCATTTTTTCGTTGTTCCATTACTCGGAAAACAGGTTGTAGATCTTGCAATAATTTCCAATCTTTAAAAAACTTCGTCTGAGAAGCAAGCTCAGCTCCTGCACAAGCACAAAAAAAAAAAAAAAAAAAAAAAAAAAAAAAAAAAAAAAAAAAAAAGAGAGAGAGAGAGAGAGAGAGAGAGAGAGAGAGAGAGAGAGAGAGAGAGAGAGAGAGAGAGAGAGAGAGAGAGAGAGTGAGAGTGAGAGAGAGAGGGGGGGGGGAGACGAAAAGAAAAAGGTTTGTTTGTTTGTTACTACTGTTAACTTTTTAGTTTAGGAGATATGTCATGACTGACGCATTGGCGTGTCTTAAACTACATTCTGATTATAGTAGCAAACAGGAAAATTGCATCAGCAAACTTCACGTTTTAATTTTTTACTTCTTTACTACTAATGCTGATCGGAAGATACTTTTAAAGTACTTCAATACATTCTCATTCGATAGTTTACGTAATATGGAGGTTTCTCTAATTTAAACTATCCCTTTTAATGAGAGAACCTAAATCAGGATACCGGAGGTGAATGTGAACTACCGTCCGTCCGAATGTCAGTGTGTTAACAGTGCGCCGGCTACCTGAAAGACAGAGAATCAAGGAGGAGATAAAGGTGGTGGGGAATGTGGGCCGAGAGACGGGAGGAGGAATGAGCAGAGGGAGGGGAGGTTGACAGAAAGTGGGGAAGAAGAGATGGGTAAAGGAAGGAGCGAAGAGGAAGGAGGCCGGGCAACGTCGGGTAATAAAGCTGGTTATTGAATAAACTTGTATACTTTTCTATAATAATTACAAGTGAAGCAGCATTGGCCGTAAAAATCTTTTGCATATATCGTCGCTAATCGATTTTAGTTACTGAGTAACCATCTTCAGTGCAGATGCAAAAATTAACACGAGATGTCACATGAATTACAACATAACACATACATTTGACATATTCCATTATACAATGTCAAGTTAGTGCTGGATAAGAATTTTATGTGTCAGGTGTTCATTTAATGTAAAATACAAAAGATTTTTATGGCCATTGCTGTTTCATTTAATATTTTTAATAATGATTCTTTGGCCGTTGAGCAAATCCTTCCAAATAATGAAATGGAACATTTCCTATAGTAGGAATCTTGGTCTTGTACATATTGTCCCTTGTAACAGCGTTATGTAGATCTGTTGTGGAAGAGCAGTTTCTAACTGGTCGATGGGATGAGGCGACGAATGCACCCATTTGTTAGAGATCTTTTACTGTCTCGAACAGACAGGGTTTAGTGTGAGACTTTAACTTTTCCCGGCGTAATGAGTGTTCAAACAACTTACGGGTATGCTGCCGGGTGACGTCGTCGACAACCGCCGATATTTCGGCAGGAGGACACCCTGCCATTCTCAAGGCACAACTGCACTTACGGAAGCAATGTGCAAGCGTATTTAATACCTTGGTTTGCAAAGTGTAAACAAGGAAGATAACACACACAGTACAAGTCACAGCAGAGTTAACACAACCAAAGGTGACCAAACATCAAAAATATCGATAGTGACTTAATCAACAGGTGAGGCAGCATTAATTTTATCCCTCTGTTTTTTGACGAGAGACAGTGCCGGATTCCAAGCAGAATTTAAACAAAAACCACCATCTCTGTTTATAAGGTCGCTTGTTAGTTTGATTTCAACAGCTTCCTTAATAACACTATCCCAATAGGTGAAGGTGCATGCCAGGATCTCCGTGTTGTTGTATTCCATAGGATGACCGGTGTAAGACAGTGTTCTGCAACAGCGGATTTGTTGGGCTGTTGTAAGCGCGTGTAACGTTTATGTTCAATACACCGATCTTCCACAGTCCTGATTGTCTGACCAATATATGACATCCCACAACTGCAAGGAATACGATATACACCTGCCTTACGCAAACCAAGATCATCCTTTACGGACCCCAACAGGGCCTTTATCTTAGAAGGTGGTCGAAAAACACATTTCACATCATATTTCCGTAAAATACGACCAATCTTGTTGGAAATAATTCCTGCGTAAGGCAAAAAGGCCATAGATTTAGGTGCCACTTCATTACTAACGTCACTCACCCGTTGCACAGAAGGCTGATAGCGCAATGCACGTTTTATCTGTCTCTCACTATAACCATTTTGACGAAAGGTCACCTCGAGATGGGACAACTCTGCTGACAAACTTTCAGGGTCTGAAATGACATGCGCCCTGTGAACCAAAGTACGAATTACTCCTTCACGCTGAGCTGGATGGTGACAACTATCAGCACGCAGATACAAATCTGTGTGAGTAGGCTTCCTATAAACAGAATGTCCCAATGTACCATCAACCTTCCTTCTGACCAACACATCAAGGAAAGGAAGGCAGCCATTCTGTTCCACCTCCATTATGAACTGAATATTCGGGTGGATTGAATTTAGGTGTTCCAAAAAACCATTTAAATTCTCACTACCATGAGGCCAAACAACAAAAGTGTCGTCTACATATCTGAGAAAACACGCAGGTTTCAGAGTCGCTGACGCTAAAGCACGTTCCTCAAAATCCTCCATAAACAAATTGGCCACAATAGGTGACAACGGGCTTCCCATTGCAACTCCATCAGTTTGTTCATAGTACTGACCTTGAATAAAAAGTAAGTGGAAGTCAGCACATGTCGAAAAAGGTTTGTTAACTCGACACCAAACTTAACCTCAATTAGCTGCAACGAATCTGACAGAGGAACGCGAGTGAAGAGAGACACAACATCAAAACTCACTAAAATATCAGAGTCATTCAAACGCAATCCCTGCAATCGACGTAAGAAATCCGCCGAGTTCTTAATGTGGTGTTCACACCTGCCCACCATTGGACTCAACAAACTAGCAAGATGTTTAGCTACACGATATGTCGGAGCACCAATGTTAGACACTATAGGCCTCAGAGGAATGTTCTGTTTGTGAACCTTAGGAAGGCCATACAATCTAGATGGAACAGCACAGTAAGAATTAAGACTTTTGATGGTCTCCGATGAGAAAGGACTTTTCTTCAGGAGGTTATTAGCCTTTCTCTCAACACTCTTGGGTGGGGTCAGAACCGATCCTACGATATGTCGAATCAGAAAGTAGACATTGCATCTTTTGAATGTAATCATCTTTATTCATCAAAACTGTGGCGTTTCCCTTGTCCGCAGGCAAGATAAGATAAGATAAGATAAGATAACAATATCAGGATCCATTCTGAGAGACCGTAAAGCAGACGCCTCAGCTGCTGTTATATTACACTTGGGTAGACGGGCCCCAGTCAACACACGACAAGCTTCCCTCCTAGCCTCTTCTGCAGAATCGGAAGGTAGTTTGGAAACAGCCTGTTCAATAGAACTTATGAAATCAACGACCGGCAAACGCTTAGGCTCGGTACGAAATTCAAACCCTTCGCCAACACAGATAAAGCTGCGTCGTCATAAGTTTTCTCCGTGAGATTGATCACAGATCGTTGCGAAACTAAATTGGAATCAGACTCTGAGCCAAGGAAACGTTCAAATTTCGCCGAATGTCGTGCCGTTACATATTGAAATTCCCAATCAGACTGTGTCGAAGAGGCACCGTCCAACCAATCCCAGGAAAATTGAGTCACATTAGCAGCAATCATCAAACGAAGCCGAAATAACTCCTTCGAAACAAAATCTAATTGACGACGAGTCAAGTGGATCCTTTCACGAACAAGAGCTAAGCCAGCACGTTGCTTTATACGATTGGCGGCAGGAGAATTAATATGGTGCACAATCTTAGCAAACGTAGGGACAATATTATGATTGCGACACTTCAACAAGAACGACAAAGCACATTGCAACCTTACTCTACTGCTACGAAATTTATCCGACTTACGTAAACACCGATACATTTCCTCCCCGTAGAGGTAAACAATATGAGACTTTAACAGACTTTAACTTTTCCCGGCGTAATGAGTGTTCAAACAACTTACGGGTATGCTGCCCGTAGGGATAAAATTAATGCTGCCTCACCTGTTGATTAAGTCACTATCGATATTTTTGATGTTTGGTCACCTTTGGTCGTGTTAACTCTGCTGTGACTTGTACTGTGTGTGTTATCTTCCTTGTTTACACTTTGCAAACCGAGGTATTAAATACGCTTGCACATTGCTTCCGTAAGTGCAGTTGTGCCTTGAGAATGGCAGGGTGTTCTCCTGCCGAAATATCGGCGGTTGTCGACGACGTCACCCGGCAGCATACCCGTAAGTTGTTTGAACACTCATTACGCCGGGAAAAGTTAAAGTCTCACATTGTTTACCTCTACGGGGAGGAAATGTATCGGTGTTTACGTAAGTTGGATAAACTTCGTAGCAGTAGAGTAAGGTTGCAATGTGCTTTGTCGTCCTTGTTGCAGCGTCGCAATCATAATATTGTCCCTACGTTTGCTAAGATTGTGCACCATATTAATTCGCTTGCCGCCAATCGTATAAAGCAACGTGCTGGCTTAGCTCTTGTTCGTGAAAGGATCCACTTTACTTGTCGTCAATTAGATTTTGTTTCGAAGGAGTTATTTCGGCTTCATTTGATGATTGCTACTAATGTGTCTCAATTTTCTTGGGATTGGTTGGACGGTGCCTCTTCGACACAGTCTGATTGGGAATTTCAATCTGTAACGGCACGGCATTCGGCGAAATTTGAACGTTTCCTTAGCTCAGAGTCTGATTCCAATTTAGTTTCGCAACGATCTGTGATCAATCTCACGGAGAAAACTTATGACGACGCAGCTTTATCTGTGTTGGGGAAGGGTTTGAATTTCGCACCGACGCCTAAGCGTTTGCCGGTCGTTGATTTCATAAGTTCTATTGAACAGGCTGTTTCCAAACTACCTTCCGATTCTGCAGAAGAGGCTAGGAGGGAAGCTTGTCGTGTGTTGACTGGGGCCCGTCCACCCAAGTGTAATATAACAGCAGCTGAGGCGTCTGCTTTACGGTCTCTCAGAATGGATCCTGATCTTATCTTATCTTATCTTGCCTGCGAACAAGGTAAACGCCACAGTTTTGATGAATAAAGATGATTACATTCAAAAGATGCAATGTCTACTTTCTGATTCGACATATCGTAGGATCGGTGCTGACCCCACAAAGAGTGTTGAGAGAAAGGCTAATAACCTCCTGAAGAAAAGTCCTTTCTCACCGGAGACCATCAAAAGTCTTCATTCTTACTGTGCTGTTCCACCTAGATTGTATGGCCTTCCTAAGGTTCACAAACAGAACATTCCTCTGAGGCCTATAGTGTCTAACATTGGGAAACGCCACAGTTTTGATGAATAAAGATGATTACATTCAAAAAATGCAATGTCTACTTTCTGATTCGACATATCGTAGGATCGGTGCTGACCCCACAAAGAGTGTTGAGAGAAAGGCTAATAACCTCCTGAAGAAAAGTCCTTTCTCACCGGAGACCATCAAAAGTCTTCATTCTTACTGTGCTGTTCCACCTAGATTGTATGGCCTTCCTAAGGTTCACAAACAGAACATTCCTCTGAGGCCTATAGTGTCTAACATTGGTGCTCCGACATATCGTGTAGCTAAACATCTTGCTAGTTTGTTGAGTCCAATGGTGGGCAGGTGTGAACACCACATTAAGAACTCGGCGGATTTCTTACGTCGATTGCAGGGATTGCGTTTGTATGACTCTGATATTTTAGTGAGTTTTGATGTTGTGTCTCTCTTCACTCGCGTTCCTCTGTCAGATTCGTTGCAGCTAATTGAGGTTAAGTTTGGTGTCGAGTTAACAAACCTTTTTCGACATGTGCTGACTTCCACTTACTTTTTATTCAAGGTCAGTACTATGAACAAACTGATGGAGTTGCAATGGGAAGCCCGTTGTCACCTATTGTGGCCAATTTGTTTATGGAGGATTTTGAGGAACGTGCTTTAGCTTCAGCGACTCTGAAACCTGCGTGTTTTCTCAGATATGTAGACGACACTTTTGTTGTTTGGCCTCATGGTAGTGAGAATTTAAATGGTTTTTTGGAACACCTAAATTCAATCCACCCGAATATTCAGTTCACAATGGAGGTGGAACAGAATGGCTGCCTTCCTTTCCTTGATGTGTTGGTCAGAAGGAAGGTTGATGGTACATTGGGACATTCTGTTTATAGGAAGCCTACTCACACAGATTTGTATCTGCGTGCTGATAGTTGTCACCATCCAGCTCAGCGTGAAGGAGTAATTCGTACTTTGGTTCACAGGGCGCATGTCATTTCAGACCCTGAAAGTTTGTCAGCTGAGTTGTCCCATCTCGAGGTGACCTTTCGTCAAAATGGTTATAGTGAGAGACAGATAAAACGTGCATTGCGCTATCAGCCTTCTGTGCAACGGGTGAGTGACGTTAGTAATGAAGTGGCACCTAAATCTATGGCCTTTTTGCCTTACGCAGGAATTATTTCCAACAAGATTGGTCGTATTTTACGGAAATATGATGTGAAATGTGTTTTTCGACCACCTTCTAAGATAAAGGCCCTGTTGGGGTCCGTAAAGGATGATCTTGGTTTGCGTAAGGCAGGTGTATATCGTATTCCCTGCAGTTGTGGGATGTCATATATTGGTCAGACAATCAGGACTGTGGAAGATCGGTGTATTGAACATAAACGTTACACGCGCTTACAACAGCCCAACAAATCCGCTGTTGCAGAACACTGTCTTACACCGGTCATCCTATGGAATACAACAACACGGAGATCCTGGCATGCACCTCCACCTATTGGGATAGTGTTATTAAGGAAGCTGTTGAAATCAAACTAACAAGCGACCTTATAAACAGAGATGGTGGTTTTTGTTTAAATTCTGCTTGGAATCCGGCACTGTCTCTCGTCAAAAAACAGAGGGATAAAATTAATGCTGCCTCACCTGTTGATTAAGTCACTATCGATATTTTTGATGTTTGGTCACCTTTGGTTGTGTTAACTCTGCTGTGACTTGTACTGTGTGTGTTATCTTCCTTGTTTACACTTTGCAAACCGAGGTATTAAATACGCTTGCACATTGCTTCCGTAAGTGCAGTTGTGCCTTGAGAATGGCAGGGTGTCCTCCTGCCGAAATATCGGCGGTTGTTGACGACGTCACCCGGCAGCATACCCGTAAGTTGTTTGAACAGGGTTTAGTGTATCTGGAACAGACAGCAGACGACGAAAGTATACCCTCTGGTGGGTAGCGTGGGACCCTCCTGACACTGAACACCGGCGGATGACAGTGCTGCTGATCTCAGACAACGGTCTTGGGTTCACAGCCAGTTGGAGACAGCGATAAAAATGTTTGTAAATCTATGTGGTCATCATTCCACAGGCTTACACACCGCTTAAACTACTTTAAGGTATCCCAAGGACAACACACACGCCCATGCCCGAAAGAGGACTCGAACCTCCGGCGAGAGCAGCCGCGCAATCCAGGTCATGGCGCCTACAACCACGTGGTCATTCCCGCGAAGTTGTCGACAGCTTCCTGTACGAGTCACTTACTGCGACAATCAAAACCAGTTGTTGGACTTCATTACTCACTGGACCTGCTGGCTTCAAGCCCTCAGATTGAGCAAAAGCATGTTGAAGTGCCATGTATCGGACTAGCTATGAAACTTCATTTTAACAGGGTCATTGGCTTTGTCGTGTTGTAACCGGTACTAGGTAGGCTATACATCAGGATCCAATGTATAAAGGATGTGTAAATGCATATTAGCAGATGCAAGTCAATGACTGTGTGCGCAGCAGCGCTTGTGAATGCGCATTCATTTCCTTCCACTTGTGTTCACTTCTGAGGCTTTAACAACTACAAAGCGGTCACCGTAACATTTCTGGCACGGGAAAGAAACTGCAGCTGGCTGCCGTAATATTACGCAGAGCAGCATTTGACGTTGCTTTTGCGTGTCATGCTTAAGTCTACGGTTTACACTTTAAACTGTAGATATTTCTGTGCTTTCAGTTCATCAGTATAGCACTAGATAGCCGAAGCTTAACAGGTTAAATCGATGTATTTATGTCTATATCTTCTACTGTGGTACAGTTTATTCTTTTTATGTTAGTGTTAGCTTCGGTGGACCCGCCCGGGCCGGCCGCGGTGGCCAAGGGGACTAAGGTGTTGCAGTCACGGTCTGCACGGCCACTAAGGTCGGGGGTTCGAATTCCCCCTCGGGCATGGATATTTGTGCCGTCCTAGTTCGTAAGTAGTTCATAGGTAGTTTGTAAGTTTAGGGACTGATGACCCCGTAGTTAAGTCCCATAAGCTTTACAAACATTTGAACATTTGGTCCCGCCCGGTTAGCCGTGTGGTCTAACGCACCGCTTTCCGGGACGGGGAGGCGTACCGGACCCGGTTCGAATCCGTCCGGCGGATTAACGAAAGGGTCGGAGTGCCGGCCAGCCTGTATGTGGTTTTTAGGCGGTAGCCACATCCCCCTAGATGAATACCGGGCTGGTCCCCAAATCCCGCCTCAGTTACACGATTAGCAAACTTTTCGTAACAAATGTTCAAATGTCTGTAAATCTATCGGACCAAACTGCGTGGTCATCAGTCCGTAGCTTACAAACTACTTAACTACTTAAACCTAGGTAAACTAATCTAAGGACAAACACACACACACCCATGTCGCAGGGAGGACTCGAACTTCGGCGGCGAGCAACCGCGCTCTCCGCAGCGAGACGCTTTAGACCACTCAGCTACTCCACCGCGGCCCTTTCGTAACACACTACACTTTCACACACATCTCACACTATACGCATTTCCTCCTGGGGAGCATGGGGTGGCGGCAGGAAGGGCATCCGGCCAACCTGTAAAATCCGCGTTTAACACTGTGCCGACCCTGCATGTGCGGGAGAAGGGCCAAATAGATAGATAGAATGTTAGTGTTAGCTTGTTTGTTTGCCTTTTAATCTAAAAAGCAAATGATAGGGCTCCAAAACAGAAAATGACGAAGTAATTTTTAACTGGCGATGACGATGGTTTTTCGATTTCGATAGTCACACTAAACATGAAATGCCGTATTGTAAGCAAAGTCCGACCGTTCTAACCGCTAAGTCAATGCAGAAGAGCAGAGTGCATTATTATGAAGTATGGGAAGAAAGATAAACCACAGTGTAGTGAATGTAAGTTTGTGTCTCACCTCGACATTATGCCTATTACGAAGTCATAATTAGGGTGATATTTGATATATTACGAGGTATTCGGTGAATAGTCATGTACAATTAACGTAAATGAACTATGAACTACAGTTACCTTACTGTCCTTCGAAATAGTCACCTCCCATATCAATGCACCTCTAAGCCATGCGATACATGTCCTGGAAAATTTACACGAAGTCTTCCTTTGGAATAGTGCACAAACGCTCGTCATGTTTCGTTGAATGTCAGGATTATCGTCAAATCTCTTACCTTTCAAAGCGAATCGACCATCCCAAAGTAAGACTTCGTGTAAAGTTTTCAGGACATGTATCGCAGAGCTCAATGATACATAGTTATGGACGTAACTATTTCGAAAGACATTAAGACAACTGTAGCTTATATACGTTAATGTTACTGGCCTATTCGCCCAAGTTTATTGTCAGAGGTTCTAGGAGCATTACTGTACGAATTCAAAACATCGAAAGATCTCGACTGTTACAGAATTGAAATAAATTAAAAGGCGAAGTTCAAATTTTGTGGTGGCTGGCGATTCGAACCCGGATATCCTGCTTCGAGCCACCGATCTTCTTAACGTTGCGCGCGCGTGTGTGTGTGTGTATGTGTGTGTGTGTGTGTGTGTGTGTGTGTGTGTGTGTGTTTGTGTGTGCGTGTGCGTGTGCGTGAGAGAGAGAGAGAGAGAGAGAGAAGTTCTTTGTGGACGTGGGTTCATGTCTGTTTGAAGTTGATCGGTGGGTTCTTGGCTCAGTTTAGTCGATTATGATATCCGGTCACGCTTCTCGCCTTGCTCAAATTATCAGGTTGTGCCTCTAGCTCATTACTTCCTCAGATAACATCAAACTACAGACCAATTTTACTTTTGACTGCATCTCTAACATTCTAGAAAAGTTGATGTACAGCTTCTCAATCACCTGACCACGAATGACATATTATCCAGAACACAGTTTGGATTTGTGAAAGGTTCCGATACCGAGAAAGCTATTTACACCAACAGTAAGAATGTTTTTACTTCATTAGATAATAAATGGCAAGTAGCAGGTATTTTCTGTGATTTGACAAAGACATTTGATTGTGTGAACCATAACATCCTTTTAAGTAAATTAGAATTCAATGGTGCCACAGGAAATTCTGCAAAATGGTTAAAGTCGTACATCACTAACAGGAGACAAAGGGTGTCAGTGCAAGTGAATAGTGAACTAAGCCAACAGTCATCATTGGATTGGGAAAAATTACATGTGGTGTCCCACAAGGATCCATCTTAGGGCTATTGCTTTTTCTTGTGTAGATTAATGACCTCCCACCAGTTACAGTACCAGAAGCAGAGTTCGTTTTGTTCGCAGATGATTTCAGTGTTGCAATAAAAAGTAGGTCAAGCATAGTTATAGAAAGGTCTGCTAATGATATATTCATGAACATTAATAAATGGTTTAAAGCCAACTCATTGTCATTAAACTTTGAAAAGACTCACTACATGTAGTTTAGAACATGTAAGAGATTTCCCGCCAGCGTAGGCATTACGTATGAAGAAGAGCAGATAGAAGAGATTAACAGTGTTAAATTCCTGGGCTTATAGCTTGATAATAAATTTAGTTGGGAGGAGCACACCACAGAAATGCAGAATCGACTCAACAAATCTGTATTTTCAATACGAGTGTTATCAGACATAGGTGACATAAAAATAAAAAAGCTTGTATACTTTGCTTACTTTCGTTCCATAATGTCATATTGTATAATATTTTGGGGTGACTCTTCAAGTCAGTCAAAAGTCTTCAAAAGTGTGTAATTTGTATTATTTGTGGAGTAAATTCACGGACGTCCTGTAGAAGCGTCTTGAAAGAACTGGGTATATTAACTGCTGCCTCAGTATATTTATTCCTTAACGAAATTTGTCATAAATAATATATCCCTTTTCCAACAAACGGCTCAGTTCATACATACAATACTACGAACAACGAAACTGATCTATACAAGGATTTAAAAGCGCTTACTTAAGTTCCTAAAGGGGTCCACTATTCAGGAACACAAATTTTCAATAATTTATCATCAAGTATAAAAAAATTTAGCTAGAAAGAAAGATCAGTTTAAGAGGAGAATAAAAGACTTCCTAGTGCCTAACTCCTACTCCATTAGTGAATTTCTAAATTCCACCAACTGATGCACGTATTCATACCATATTATTATTATTATATTATCAGCTAAAAAAACTTCATCTTGGCTTTTGAGGGTGATTAATTGCCCGAGAAGGTCAAGGTGATGCCGGTGCGACGTAAAGACCCCTATGCGCTGCTTTAAATGCTAGAGGTTTGGCCATATGAGCTCCCGATGTGATGCATTTCATCCGAACGTCCGTTGCACGCCGCCTACTGCAGCCAGAATCACTCCCCTTGCTCGCCTATGTGTACGGTTCTGCAACGAGAGAGAAAAATCATGGAATACAAGACCGCAGATCGACTCACTCTGAGACAAAAAGAAAATATCAGAAGCTCCATCCTGTGTGCCTATGCCACGGCAGATTCACCATCGTCATCCGCTGTGCTTGCTGTTCCACCCACACCATCAACGGTAGTGGGCCTCCAGGCCTAATCAACTGATCCGGCCCCCTTCCCAGCAGGGGGCACTTCCTCTTTGGTGGCGCCCACTCTTTTCACAGTGGGAGCATCACTCACTAAAACAATGGGGACTCCAGTCCCCACCTCTAAACCGGAAAAGGAGAAGCCTTCTCCGGCCGCTCTCACTCGGAAGGGATCCTTGGAGACACCCCCTTCCGCAGCTTCTCAGATTGCTCCAGAGGATCCTGGCCGCAGGCATCAGGATCTACAACCTGCCGGTCGAAGAGCTTCCCGCTCTTCCTCCGTCCCGGATGGCGCTTCTGGGAAGCCCTCTCGGCCCTGCAAACCAAAAAGCCAGCGAGAGGAAAAGAAGAAACAAAAAAGAAAGAACGGTCGGTGGCTTCAAATCCACAACCACCCACATCCTCTTCCTCGGAGGATGAAGTCCAGATCCTCACATCTCCTGAGGATCTCGCAATTACTGATTCCCCAGACAATAAGATCTCTGGTTCTGTGGATTCAGAGCACATGGTAGCAGACGATTCAATGAAGAGATCTGCTCTTTTATTCATCATGGCGGACAGCCTGAAGTAAACATCATCCTCCAGTGGAATTGTGGTGGCTTTTTCCACAATCTGGCTGAACTATGGCAACTTCTAAGCCAAACACCTGCTTTCTGTATTGCTCTTCAAGAAACCTGGTTTCAATCGATGTGAACCCCTGCCCTTCAAGGCTACCAGGGCTATTTTAAAAATCGCTCCATCGCTCCTGATCGCTGATGTGCCTCTTCAATCGCCTCTAGAGGCAGTTGCTGTTCGGCTTCTGGCAGTGCAAGATGTTACCATCTGTTCTGTCTACCTCCCACTTGATTAGGATGGCTCTCCTGTAGACCTCGCTGCCTTGGTCGCCCAACGTCCCCCACCCTTCCTTCTTTTGGGGGGTTTCAATGCCCACCATACTTTGTGGGGTGGCAAACAGACCTCGGCAAGGGGTAGAGATGTCGAGACTCTACTGAATCAGCTGGATATCTGCCTCCTTAACACCAGTGCTGCTACACACTTTAGTGTAACACACGGAACATTCTCCGCCATAGATCTGTCTATTTGTTGCCCAAGCCTGCTTCCACATTTCACTTGGAGGCAGCGACCATTTCCCTATCTTCCTGTCGCTCCCACAGTGTCCACTTGCTGACCATCTGCCTCGCTGGTCCCTACATAGGGCCGACTGGCCAGCATATTCCATAACTGCTGCGCTTCCCTCTCCTCTTCTGGCTGATATTGATGCCGCTGTTCAGCAGGTCACAGATTCCATCATTTCTGCTGCTGAGAAAACCGTTCCCACATCATTTGGATCAGTCCACCAAAAGCCGGTGCCCTGGTGGACACCGGAGATCGCTGAGGCCATCCGTCGGCGAGCCCTACAGCACCACCGACGCCACCCTTCGATCGATAACCTTATTGCATTTAAGTGTCTCTGGGCACGGGCACGGCGTTTGATTCTGCAAAGCAACAGGGCCTCCTGGGAGCGTTATGTCGCCTCCATTGGATCCCGAGCATTGCCTTCATGGGTATGGTCGCAAGTTCAACGCCTCTTTGGGCACCACACACCAGTGGGAATTCCGTGCCTCATCATTCAGGATACAATTTGTACTGACCCTCTCACCATATCTGAGCATTTGGCACTCCACTGTGCTCATACCTCAGGGAACGCTCCATATAATGCAGATTTCCGCGCCCTTAAAGAGCGCGCAGAGCGAAAATGGATATCTTTTCTAACACAACGTCTCTATGTTTAGGATGTCTTCCCGCCCCAATGGCGTGATAGCATCGTCATCCGCAGGTGGCTGATAGTTACCGACCAATCAGCCTCACCAACGTCCCATGCAAACTCCTCGAACGGATGGTGAGTCAGAGGCTTACGTGGATCCTTGAGGACCGAGGACTTCTGGCCCCACAACAAGATGGGTTCCGTCATGGCCGCTGCACTATCGATAATCTCGTGTCGCTGGAATCGGCCATCCGTACAGCCTTTACACCCCGCAAACATCTGGTTGCAGTGGTCTTTGACCTGCGGAAAGCGTATGACACCACCTGGCGCCACCACATACTGTCTAAACTGTACGACTGGGGCTTACCCGGTCCAATTCCTGTATCCATACAGAATTTTCTCGCACTATGTTCTTTTTGTTTCCGTGTTGGTTCCTGTGTCAGCTCCCATTACTATCAAGAAAACGGTGTCCCATATGGTTCCGTTCTTAGTGTCCCTTTACTTTTGGTCGCTACCAATGGTCTTTCTGCTGCTGTGGGGTCATCGGTTTACACTTCGTTGTATGCCAATGACTTCTGCATATATTTCAGCTCCACTAGCATCGGCGTTGCTGAACGGCTGTTGCAGATAGCTATACAAAAGGCGCAGTCGTGGGCGTTTACTCACGGCTTCCAATTTTCTGCATCGGAAATGCGGGTGATGCATTTCTGTCAGCGTCGAACGGTACACCCGGAACCCGAACTGTATCTGCCTGATGATCTGCTGCAGCTCGAAGAGACGCCCCGTTTTTCAGGCATGTTGTTAGACAACCGTCTCACCTGCGTGTCACAGCTTTGCCAGCTCAAACAAAAGTGCCAGCGACACCTCAACACCCTGCGCTGTCTGAGCCATACTGTTTGGGGCGCCTCACGCCTAGCACTCATACAACTTTATAAGGCACACATTCAGTCGCGCCTAGACTATTGCTGCATAGTGTATGATTCGGCGGCACCTTCAGCATTGCAGGCATTGGACCCGGTTTTACATTGTGGTGTTCGTTTGGCGACGGGGGCCTTTCGCACGAGCCCTGTGACCAGCCTCCTTGTCGAAGCTGGGGTCCTTCCCCTGCAATTCCGCCGGCAAAACTTGTTAGCGTCGTGCATTGCCCATGTTCAGGCCTTGCCACACCATCCAAACCGCTGACTTCTATTCCCAGGCGCTGCACTCCCTATCCCTCCATGACGGCCTCGGTCGAGTTATCCAATGCCAGTCCGTGTTCGTTCTCTCCTTTCGCCGTTTCGCCAACACAACTCCGCTGTCAGTTCCTGCATCTCTCCAACTCTTTCTGTGGTGCTGAAGCCATTTATACTGATGCGTCCCTAGTAGATGGTCGTGCCGAATATGCATGTCTCCATGGTGACCATGTTGAACAGCATTCATTGCCCCGTGAAAGTAGTGTTTTTATTGCAGAGCTGGTTGCCATCCTAAAGGCTCTAGAACATCTCCGAGCCTACCCCAGGGGGTCATTTCTCATTTGTGACTCCTTGAGTGGCTTGCAGGCACTCGACCAGTTCTTCCCTCAACACCCATTAGTGCAGTCCATTCAAGACACTGCTTACTTTCTTGGCAAATATGGCCGTTATGTGGTCTTCCCGTGGACCCCTGCCCACATCGGCATATTGGGAATTGACTAGTTGGCCGTCACAGAATCGGACCTAAAGTTAGCATGGCACGAGAAGGTGCGTGATGCTTGGAGTGCCGAATTGTCTATCACGAGTGCAACGTACAAGCTTCGAGCAGTGAAGCTGTCTACAACTCTGTGGAAGTCTTCACTGCGGCCCATACGTCGAGAATCAGTTGTCCTCTGCCGCCTCCGTATTGGGCATACCTGACTGACCCATGGCCATCTCCTTCACCGTGATGCCCCACCTGTGTGACTGTGTGGAGCAGCGCTGACAGTAGTCCACCTTCTGATGGCTTCTGATGAACTGCCCAGTTTTAGCTACCTTGCGGAAGTCTTTTAACATACCAGCCACGCTACCCTTAGTTTTAGAAGACGATTCCTCCATGACTAATAACGTTTTATGTTTTATTTGCGCAGCTAGTTTTTACAACTCCATCCAGTGGTGGGTGCTATAACCTGATGCCTCAGGTCCCCACCGATCCAGCACTTTTAAAGACTTTTTAAGACTCTTAAGTACACTATCTATAGGATTTTAGTGTGTACAAAATGTCTGGCTCATCCTGTTTTATCTCTGTAATCAGCCAGTCATAGTACTCTGCTGTCCAGTTTCAGTTGAGTTAATGACTTTGTTTTACCTTGTGTCTCTTCGTTTTGTGTTGTTAGCGTCTGCCCCTTTTTAAGTTTTTATTTTCGGAGCTTTGTGTTTATTTTTTACTTTCTTGACAGTGGACTCTTCTCTAGGAACAGGGGACTGATGACCTAGATGTTTAGTCCCCTCAAAAACCAACTTCAACAACAAGTTATGAGACATGTTCTGAAATTGATTTTTTAACTGACGAAAGATCTCAAAGTGATAACAAGTTTCTCGTATACATCAAAGTTTGATGTTTTCACTTTACGATATGTAAGACTATACTTCGAAAATTTATTTATCGATGCCGAAGCTTTGATTTCAATAGTTTTAACGTAAATACTATCAGTCAACATTCATAGTTTAGGCGTACCTGGTTTTTATTTGTATATCTGTGTTTTGAAAAAATATTATGGTATCGTGCACCAATCTGGAAGCAATTAATAAACATTGGTGTTCTCTTGACGCACAATTGATTGTATGGTCAGCTTAAGGGAATCGTGTTCAGTAAACATAAAATATGCAACAAGTAGGAATACGTTACGGCATAGTGAAAGTACGTGTTTTAGTCTTGTAGCTTCCGTAAATCATTAATGCATTTTTTCCTCATATTTGACATGAGAAACCGGACCGAAAAGATAATTCTGGTGTTAATAGTATTTTAATTACATTCCCAGTATTCATTAAAGGACTCGTTAGTACATACTAGCAGTTCCTGTCGCTTCTGTAGCATAGCATTACTAGAAATTGTCTATACTACGATTATTGTAAGACTCCTTATCTCCGGCTCACACATATCACTTTGGTCATCCATCGTTTCTGTATGCAAATGCTCGTGAAATTAACAGGTTATTTCTTTCGTGTCGTAGCGACATTAATTCACTAGTTCTGTTAAGGCTATTTAAGATTATATCAGCAAGGACATAATATTGAGTCAACATTTAAAATATATTTTACTTTATATATGTTACTCCAATTGTGTCGTGAAGACAGGAACTTCCATAATTTTTTTATTGCAACATTTTGAATACATGAAGTACAGATTTGTCTCTCACTCATTCAGTTTTCAGTCATACCTCTTTCTGCACAGTCCCTTCAGTAACTGAATCAAATAAAAATAAAAATATTCGTATTCGTATAAATGAAATCTTCCGTCACTTCTTGGTAGAACAACACTATATTTAGAATTGATAACAAACAATCTGGTTTTGTTCTAATAATTTTGTATTCATTGTTATCGATGTTGCTTCCAAATATGCAGCAAATCTCTCCTAATGGGCGGCATCAAAATCAAATAATGCATGAAAAAACATAGACGAAGGGGTTTCCACTGAATGACAGGTTTTGCAGCTAGTAGATTCGCGCGCTTATGTACAATTAATTCACGAAGATTAGACTAGATTAGATTAGTTGTTCGTTCAATACATCCATACAGATGAGGACCTCGTGGATGTGGAACATGTCAGTGTATTACTTTTTACAAGCCTATACCATAGTATGAATATATCCATCATTTGGTTCTATTCAGAAATTCGTCAATGGAGTAGTAGGAGTTGATCACTAGTAAGTCTTTTCGTCTCCTCTTAAACTGATTTTTATTTGTAGTTACATTTTTTATGGTTGCTTGTAAATTATTGAAAGTGTGTGTTCCTGAGTAGTGGACCCCTTTTTGATATAATGTAAATGCTTTTAAGTTCTTGCGTAGATTGCTTGTTCCTAGTATTGCATATATGAACGGAAATGTTTGTTGGAGAAAGGGATACATTCTATATGACAAATTTCATTAAGGAATAAATATACTGAAAGACAGTAGTTAGTATACCCAGTTCTTTGAAGAGGGTCCAACTGGATGTCCATGAATTTACTCCAAAAATAGTACGTATTATACACCTTTGGACTGAAAAGTTTTGCTTAATTTGAAGAGTTACTAAAAAATATTATACTCTATGACATTATTTAATCAATCTAAATAAAGTATGCCAGCTGTTTTATTTTTATGTCGCCTACATATGATAACATACGAATTACAGATACAGATTTGTTTAGTCGTTTTTGCAGTTCCGCGGTGTGCTCCTCCCAACTTAATTTATTATCATATTATAGTCCCAGAAATTCAATACTGTCCACGTCTTCTATCTGCTCTTCTTCTATGCATATTTTGGATGGAAATCTCATACACATATGTTCTGTACTGCATGTTCTGAGTATTTGTAAACTTTAATATCGATGAGTAGGCTTGAAAATATTTATTAATGTTCATGATAATATCATTAAGAGACTTATGCTCGACATGCTCTTTACTGCAATACTTGTATCATCTGCAAACAAAACGAACTCTGCTTCTAGCAGTGTAAGTGATAAGAAGACATTAATGTACACAAGATAAAGCAATGGCTTTAAGATGAATCCTCGTGGAATAACATTAGTAAATTCTTCACAATATGCTGATGATTGATGGCTTAATTCTCTACTTAGTGAGGTATGACCTGAATTATTTTCCAGCACTTAGAAGTGGTAAAATTCAGTGCTAATCTCTCTCATGTTGCCATGGACATAAAATTGACATCTTCAGGTATTCGCTAGGTCTCCGCTCTTTCCAATAGATCGTGCAAATTATCACAATATAAATTTCTTCTGCAACCATACGTACTAATTACAAAAGGTGCTAAAGTCTCTCAATGCCAAAGAATTACGCAACAGAGCAATGTGTGTTATTACACAGGAGTCTCCCTTGTAACAGATGCGCACCAGGAGCGCAGACGCCAGCCTTGGGCCGCCAGTGGTCATTAGGCAGTTGGCCTTGGAAGGCTGTTTTATCGTCCTCGGATGAAGTTCAGTCAGTAGGTCATCCATTCACACGCTGTAGCTAATGCAAAGCAGAGCACATGGCTTTCGGCCACAATTCTGAAAGGTGGAAGACTAGTGGACCACAGTCCAGTGATAAATGTGTCTTACTAAAAAAAAAAAAAAAAAAAAAAAAAAAAAAAAAAAAAAAAAAAAAAATCTAGTCAGGGCATAAAGTGTCACACGTTTAAACAGGCGGAAAGCTAGAAAATCTAAAAATGGAAATGCAAAGGCTGAATATGGAAGCAATAGAAATAAAGATACCAGGTGAGAAGCATATAGAATTGTATTGGTTAAGAATAGGAAATCATTCCAGTGTGTGTGTGTGTGTGTGTGTGTGTGTGAGAGAGAGTGAGAGAGAGAGAGAGAGAGTGGGAGAGGGAGAGAGAGAGAGGGGGGGGGCTACTGTGGTTTAGTGATACGGTCGGATCAACATAACAGGTAACGATTGTTACGGTGCCGACGTCACACGCAGAATGTGAAGAGGTAGAGAGTATTTGGGGATACAGGAAGGGCCATTCGGTCTGTAAGGGAGATTAAAGTCTAATAATAATGATAGTTTTAGAAACCATCTTTTAAACTGTAAGACATATCCAGGGGCAGATACAGACTCTGATCATAGCTTATTAGTTAAGTACTGCAGATTAAAACTTAAGAGACCGCAGAAAGGTAGAAAAGTTAGAAGATGGAACCTGGACAAACTGAAGGACGTTGTTGAGAGTTTCAGATGGAGTTGGCTGAAACAATAGAAGAAGATTGGGAAGCTCTGAGAAATAGTGAAGGCCGCAGACGATCATTATAGGCAGAAGGACAAGACCCAACCGAAAGCCCTGGATAAGACAGACTAAACTTAATTGATGAGAAGAGAAAATATAAAAATTCAGCAAGTGAAGAAGGCGAACGGGAGTACAAACGTCTGAAAAATGAGATTGACACGGAGTGCATAGTGGCTAAACAGGAGTGGCTAGAGAACAAATGCAGAACCATGGAAGAATGTATAAATAGGGGAAAGATAGATACCGCCTATGGGAAACTAATAGATATTTGGAGAGAAGAAAAGCAGCTGTATGAATATCAAGACGGATAACCAGTACTAAGCAAAGAGGGGAAACATCAACTGTAGAAATAATATATAGAGGACCTATACAAAAAAAAAAAAAAAAAAAAAAAATAAATAAATAAATAAATAAAAACCGAAAAAGACGAAGTGGAGGAAGAAGAGATAGGAGATATGATACTGCGAATTTGACAGAGCCCTGAAGGATTTTAGTCGAAACAAAGCCCCTAGATTAGATGATATTCCGTCTGAACTGCTGATATCGTTAGGAGAGCCTGTCAATAAATTGTTCCATCTGATATGCAAGATGTATGAGACAGGAGGAATACCCTCAGACTTCAAGAAGAATATGTTGATTCCAATTCCAAAGAAAGAAAGTGCAGACAAATGTGAAAATTACAGTATATCAGTTTAATAAGTCATGGCTGCAAAATACTAACACGAATTATTTACAGACGAATGGAAAAACTGGTGGAATCTGACCTGGGGAGAGATCTGTTTGGATTTAGGAGAGATGTAGGAACACGGTAGGCAGTACTTAGAAGATAGGTTAAGGAAAGGCAAATCTATGTTTTAAGAGTTTGTAGATTTGGAGAAAGCTTTTGACAATGTTGACTGGAATACACTCTTTCAAATTCTGATGATAGCAGGGGTAAAATATATGGAGATAAGAGTTATATTCAACTTATACAAAAATCAGAGAGCGGTTATTAGCGTCGAAGGGTAAAAAAAAAAAAAAAAAGACGCCGAGGTTGAGACGGGAGTAAGACAGGGTTGTAACCTTTCCCCAATGTTGTTCAATCTGTACATTGAAGAAGCAGTGAAGGAATGCAAGGAGGAATTTGGAGAGAGAATTAAAGTTCAGGGAGAAGAAATAAAAACTTTACGGTTTGCTGATGACATAGTAATTTTGTCACAGACTGGAAGATATCTGGGAGAGAAATTGAATGGAATGGACAGTGTCTTGAAAGGAAGGTATAAGACGAACATTAACAAGAGTAAAACGAGGATAATGGAATGTAATGTCAGAAAATCAGGTGATGCTGAAGGAATTAGATTAGGTAATGAGACGATAAAAGTAGTATATAAGTTTTGTTATTTGGGTGGCAAGATAACTTTTGATGGCCGAAATAAACAAGATATAAAATGCAGACCATACTTTCGTTTCTGAAGAAGCGAAATTTGTTTACATCCAATATTAGTTTAAATATTAGTAAGTCATTTCTGAAAGCATTTGTCTAGAGTGAAGCATTGTATGGAAGTGAAAAGTGGACGATAAGGAGTTCAGACAATAAGATGATAGAAGCTTTCGAAATGTGTTACAGATGAATGATGAAGATTAGATGGGTAGATCAGGTAGCTAATGAGAAAGTTCGCAACAGAATTGGGCAGATAAGGAGTTTCTGGCGTATCCTGACTAAGAGAAGGGACAGGTTGGTGGGTCACATTCTGAGACTTCAAGGAATCGAAAACTTAACATTAGAAGGAAGTGTGTGGGGTAAAAATCGTAGAGGGAGACTGTAAGCAGATTCAGATCGATGTTGGCTGCCGTTCGTATTCTCAGATGAAGAGGCTTGCATAGGACAGGGTAGCGTGGAGAGCTGCATCAAACCAGTCTGCGGACTGAAGACCACAACAACAACACAATAATGATAGATGGGAACGAGATTGTAAGCGAAGGAATAGAAGGCAGGGTCGGTAATATGGGTTATGCAGAATAAGTAAGAGTTCTGTAATAAATTTCAAATTCCAGTAGCGCATATTATGCTCAGGCCTCACCATATGTGAAGGTGTACTTGAATGAGACCTGGAGAGGCAAGAAGGTTCCATATCGATGGTGTTGAACAGCAGCCTTGTATGTCAAATAAATTCAGATTTACAGGAGAGTGAAATAAGCATTATTACTTTGCAGTTATCTCGATATCAAATAAATAAAAAACAATTATTATCATTATAAATTATGTCATTAATGAAATATTCCATAAATCATACCGAAAAATAATTTTCAAGCCATAAATTAAATAAAAATTGTCAATGATCTTCTTAAATGAACAAACTGACATACGAGGTTGCAGTTCAACACCTTCGATGTGGATTACATCATGGTCAGATAGACTCTGGAATCAGATAATGGATTATGTGGCGTATCCAAGAGCAGGTATACACTCGGATGCCAATTTAGAATGATGAAGATTGGGGTTTAAGAGAATCATCCGAAAGAACCAGTGTTGGGAGTTATTGTGACACTGAAGTACTGGTGAATGAAGAGAGGCGTCTGAAGTTCTCTAAAGACGTAGATATACCACGGCAGCAGATATTGGAAGAGTACATGTCTCAAAATGGCGATTACAATGTTGGAAAAAATTACAGGAATAAGAAATGTAACTACGAAGAAACAATGTGTAATGGAAGGAATACTTCATCCGATCGAAAAATATGGAGCTCAGAAATGTTCGCTGAAATTTGGGAATAGGAAAATACAAGTCCTGACAATAAAGATTGGTGGTTGAAGTCAGAACGGTCGAACGGGCAACACTGACGAATCACAACGCGGTACCTGCGTAGCGGCCGTTGTTGACAACCTGTACTGCCCCGTGTGTGTTAGCACGAATTGCTTATTCAATGTGTTGGTTCTGAACTGGGAACAGGACAATGAACGAGCGAAGAATCATAGTTATGTTTTAACCATCGCAAAACACCTAAAGAATAGCCTGCGATGCTGGTGTGTATTTCTCAAGAGTTGCCCAGGAAATGTGTGAACGTGTATTTCGCCCGTTTTCGAAAACACCAGGACAGTGTATCACACAATCCCCGTGGTGGACGACCGGCGATCGCCTTCAGTGACGAAAACATTGAGAACACCAATCAGGAACGACCGTCGATTAACTATGCTCATGATAGCGGAGGAACTGCAGATTAAACGTGAATGAGTGCGGCAAATACTTACCCAGAAGTTTGGGAAGAGGAAAACGTATTGTCACCATGAGCCACATCACTTGACTGGCGATCAGCAGCAGGCACGTTTAGAGCCTTTACAGGATTTTGTCAAAACGGCGGATGCGACACCCAATTACTTGAGCGGTATTGTCACTGAGGGTGAAGCCTGGTCGTCAAATAGTTCCTGGCGAAAAAGGGAGTGATGTAACTTGAACAAGTATACTCGATGGTTATCAATCCCCCAATTTTCCTACTCAAACTCGCTTTTAAAGAGATTTGACGATATTCCTGACATCCAGTGCAACGTGACGAGGCTCTTGAACATCATCCTAAAGAAAGAACCTCTTGAAAAGTTTCCATGACGTGTATCGCAGACATTAGCGATGCTTATTCATGGGAGGTAACAATTTCGAAGAACAGTAAGGTAGGTCATCTACGTTAATGTTATAGGACTATTCTATCGAAATTCATTGTCAGGGGTTGTATAATTCACTTGTTAATGAAATACAAAGGAAATGTAGGGTAGCGAAGATGGAATGGCTACAGGAAAACTGTGAAGAAACTGGAATGATCGTCAGAAGGACTGGATCGGTATACAGAAAAGTCAGAACAATGTACGGTGAAATTAAATGCAAGTGTGGACACGTTAAATATGCACTGGAAATTCTAATGTTAAACGGCAAAAAGAGAACATGTGGGAGGAAAGAGGGAGAAGTATTTGCAGATGACAGAAGAAGAAATTTGAGATGATATGGGAAACAAAGGGAACTCATTATTCGACTGTAAAAAAAACTTGGGAAATCTTAAAAGTCAAGCAAGGTCGCAAGGGTACCTAACAATCCTACTTATAAAGTCACTCTGACAGTGAACAGAAAATATACAATGTTGTATACTACTGGGTATATTTTTATTGATTTTATGTATGACCAGAAGACCAGACCAGAACATGGTATCTCAGAGTGACGAAATCGATCGTCAAAACAAATATTTTGCGGTCCCTGCATAATACTAATTTAAATTTAAAAGATGGCCTATCTCTAGCATGAGCAAATTAAATCAGTTTAAGTAGGTTGTAAGTCTATGGACCTATTACCTCAGCAGTTTAGTCAAATAGGTTTACAAATATGTGAAGTTTTTGTACTTTGGTCGTCGAAAGTTACTTCGCTGCCCAAAAACCAAACATCTACTACTCTTACTGCCTTGTTTCCTAATCTGATCACCTCAGAAAGGCCTAATTCGTTTTTAGACATTGCTAATATGCACAATGTTCATTCCGTACAACTCGTAGAATTACAATGTCACGGGCGATCCTAAGACTTTTTATTACTTCTTCCGGAACTGTAATTTCTTTTACATTTATTTCTTTGGTTTTCTTTACTGCTAGGTCAATACACATTGAGTGATATGAGGGATATGGTAAAAATCTGTCCCTCTTTCTTCTCTATCACTAATCCACTCCCAAACCCCTCGATACGTATATCTGCTGTCTGGTTTCGGTACAATTTGTGCAGAATCTTTCGTTCCCCGCAATTCACTTTTGCTGCCTTCGGAATTTTAGAGAGTCTCTTCCAGTCAGCACTGTCAAAAGCTAAAAACGTAGGTATGTCATTTGTAGATCCATGGCGTCCTTCAACTGACATTCTGACGAAGTATTGCTCTCGAATGTCACATGCAATATGCTTACATACGAATCCCACACCAAATACTACTGAAAATAGGTACCTTTACCTAATTACTGTAACAGATACACAGATATTAGTAAACTTCTTTTTAAAGCAGTCACAATCACACAGTACTATTCTAATCTTCTATCTATTTTCTTTGTCATATTGCGAAGAAATCGTTACTATCTTATTTCTTATTGAAATAAGGTTCTATTTTTTAATTTCCGTAATTTAAGAGGATATCAAAATTGAATTCTCTTTAATAGTGTTAGTGCCACTTTATTCATTTTGAGCATGTTCTTACATGACTACATTAGATATAAAACCGGTCGCCAACATGTTGCAAACCTGAGTTTAATAAACGTCACATATTTTGAATTTGTGACTGAAATTGTCTTAATCAGATACGAGGGAAACGAGTGAATAAATTTCAAAACCTCGCAAATAAAAATCCTACTTTCCACAAATAATTACTTTAATGAGATAACATAATTCTACGAGCTTTATATTATAACTACCTTATATGCCCGCACGGTTGTTAAAGAAAGACCTGTGTATATCAAGGTGTTTTTTTTTTTTTTTTTTTTTTTTTTTTTTTTTTAGGGGGTGGGGAGCGTTCCGGACGTAGGTCAGCAAAAACTGAATCCTTGTTTGATCGCTCTGTCAGTAAACTCAGTTCTCCTGGCCAAGACGTCAAATTTAAGTGCAACTCGTCAAAAATGTTGAATGTTCATGACGTTTTTGATACAAAAAGTGAAATTAATTTAGTTCCGTACTGCAGAACTATGTCATTTCAATGTTAGGTTGTGTTCATTTAGTTAAGACTGTCTGTTTGGCGTAAACGTATGAAAACACATCTATAGTTGAGGTGATAAATACTACTAATAATAATTATACTAATAATAATAATAATGCCATGTGTAGGTTCTATGGCATAGTACTAAGCTGTTTATCTCTCATAGTAAGTATATGCTGAAGTATTAGTATGTTGCAATGTAGCACTGGGGACAATGTATTCTGTATGCAGTGCTCCCTACTTTCCAGACAGTCGACGAATTCTGAAAGTATGGTAATTCAATCAACAGAGCAGTTCAGGTCTGTTTAAATAAGACGGCATGGTGTTGTCAATGTGCGATAAAGTAAGTCTGGATAAACGTTGAAGGAATGGCGTCAGCTGATCGTCTGTATAGAACTTTCCTTTGAATCTAGTATTTCCGGTGAATTGTCTTGACTGTTTTAACAGCATCGGCCACTCTTACAGCTAATACATGTCCCCACGTAAAGTAAAGTACGAAGTTGAAATCGACCTTGTGTAATAGAACTAAGTGCAGTTGTCTCTGCGAAAAAAGACGTGTTTCTCTATCTTAATGTAGTCCGCACAAAAAGTCAGTTATTAAAAATTTTAATCACAATAGTGTATCGAACAATTATGAAAGCAGAGAGGTTTCTGATGAGTTTGTCGCTCGCGTGTGTATTTTATTTCTAGTGGCAGGCACAGAGCAGAAATATCTCTGAAGTGAGCATTCAGATGTGCCAAACAGATTTTGTGTTCTCAACATGAAGGTGGAAGTGGCACATGATATTGGGAAAAATATATTAATCGCTGACTTTATCTTGCTCCTTTTTTGTTCCGTTAAGGCGGCTGACTATGTGTAAATGGCCCTTTTAGCGACGCTTCATCAACTTTCTTGTTGCTACTGTGACAGTTTTACTTAGATATTATTTCATCTTATGCGGTTGCTCTGCGAAAAGGAAGTGTGGATTCTTTACAGCCAACGCGGTACAAATCAATCGTAAGAGCAAATAAATGTGTGGAAAGAGTGAATTTGTCTCAATATAACCTGGTAATTCCAGCTTAATTTTGAGAAGATGCACAGAGCACAATGCTCACTCCATAGATATTCCTATTCTATGTACAATTCAGTGGCTATGTCCGTCTAAAGATAAACTTCTTTTCTTTCCATGACATTGCAAAGCATATCGGATACAGCTAGTCAAAAAAAAAATTTTTGTGTCATACCTGGGTTAAATTTTACTTGAAGTGGCAGCGGTTTAGTTTGCTATCGTTAGCAAAGAACTATTCGCTTTAGGAGGAGGATTCAATAACTAAGCAGAACAGCATACATTATTTATTTCATCACGAACATAAAGAAATATTCCTCTCATTCTACGTGACTGATTTTTGAAAAAGCATTCAGCGGCCGTTGCCAACATCAGCACACGACGCAGCTGCTGTAAGTTAAATTGTAGCCCTTCTTGTAGAGTATTACACCACATTTATGAAAATGAAAAATATGCAGCAACGCCATAGTTAGTTATTTAGTGTGCTAAGTAACTAAAGTCGCCTCACTTTGTCGTTTCTTAGACTATGGCGTTTTCGAGGCATTCCTAAGTGGAAAGCACTCAAAATGTAATGAGGATACACCGAAAACAGAAAGGAAACTACATACATTCGATTTTCCTTGCAAAGAATTCTTATGTAAATTAGAGCATCGATAGACGCGAAGGAATGTTATATTTTAAATTCAAATTTCCCTGTCAAAAGAAGCAAAGATATGCCGTTAATCTGTGAATATACCAAGTGTAATCAGCAACTCGCTGTTCAATGTTAGTTCACATTTGCAGAGATAAGATTGCAGCTCTTGGGTTAAATTTTACTTGGAGTGGCAGCGGTTTAGTATGTTAACGTTGGCAACGAAATATTCGCTTTAGCGAGATCATTAATTTACTGATCGGAACGACATTAATTATTTCTTTCTCAATACAAAGAATTATCCCCTCATTGTACGTGATTGATTTTTCAAAAGGGATTCAACGGCCGTTGCCAACATCAATCCACTATACTGCTGCCCTAAGGAAAGTCGTAGCCCTTATTTCAGTGTATTACACATTATTTATGTGAATAAAAAACGCAGCATCGACAAGGATCTTTGGTCAATGTACACTATGTAATTAACAGCGCCTCCAGAGCTTCTTTGCTATACTACGCAAAATTCAAGCATAGTACATACCAGAAACTACAAATTACGATATCTTTTCTTCCCCTGATCCGATTTTGATTAAAAGAAGCTTATGTGTTGCCCCAAAGTACTTTCAGTTAACCTATGAAACCCCATGAATGTTCGTATAGTACTTTTGGAGATTTTCTGTACTACACCATACTTACAAGCACAGTATACACATAAAACTTCAAATTAAGATATCTTTCCTTCCTCTGATGCGATTTTGATGAAATGAAGCCTACGTTACTCTCCAAACTATTCTCAATTTACCTGTGGAAACCCATGAAAGTTCGTGTACTACTTTTTGAAATTACTTTAAACAAATAATACAGAATGGCTTTTAAACAAATCATTAAATTACGATATATTTATTTTGTCCATTCCGTTTTTAATTGTTGAAGCCGTAATGTAATCGCACGATATGCACATGTTATGTGTGAAAACCCCATGAAAATTCGTCAATTCGCTTTGGAGATAAACGTGTTCGAAGGGACAGACAAACATGACGGTCGTAGATTAAAAAAAAAAAAAAAAAAAAAAAAAAAAAAAAAAAAAAAAAAAAAAAAAAAAAAAATTCAATTCACGATATTCTTTTTCTTCGTGATCCGATTTTTATGAAACGTAATCTACATGTTGTCCAGAGTTAAGCTCAAGTTATCTGTGAACCCCCCATGCACATTCCTGAAGTAGGTTTGGAGATAAGATGTTTTTAACACTTGAACAAACAAACACGACGGTTGCTAAAAACAAAATCATGATAGCTTTCTTTTCCGTGATCCGATATTGATAAAATTATACCTATATGTTGACCCAACCTTTTCTCACGTTTCCTGTGAAAACCACATGAAGATTCGTCCAGTAGTTTTGAAGATTGAAGTGTACAGCGATAGGCCTACATTTACAGATTTCTTGTTAGTATAGATTATATGTGCACTACATACGCCTAGTTGCTTACGTAATTAAATACTTAGATTAGTGTGCATAAACTAACACAATTTTTCTGTTGTTGTGTGCCATAAAACCATGGGCTTGCTTTGGAAATGATATAGGAATTGTGTCGACAGTGGATGGAAATGTGTGATCATTGGAAATCAGTTATTAGTATGTAATCTTTCATTGTCAGTACACATAAAAGAGTTAACCGATAAAAAATTGTTTTTTAAACAATATTGATGAAACATTTACTGTATGATTAATTGTTTGCTTATGGCAGTAGAAGCCCAAATTCGGATCCCATAAGAACATTTTATTTAAAAAAAAAAAACATTAACTTTTAATAAGCTCTGACCATAATAAATATATGGTGAAAAAAAAAAAGACATGTTGGCTTTGCTCATTTTTAAAGCCTTAATCTCCTCAATTCAACAAACTTTTTACCTTTCCTGATAAAAAAAAGGATTATACCTAATTAATATTTTCGTGTTGTACAATCTGATCTACATAAAATTTTATTCCTCATAAATCTGATGAAATAGTTTGTAGCCTTGATTTTTCTATTACCAATTATACATTGATACATTTACTTAAATAACATGTTGCTTTGTTTTAGGAACATTTTTAGGAATCCCTGACATATTACGTCTTCCTATCAGACTGTATCTAAGCTTTTATAACATAATAATTTTCAAACAGTATTATCTTAATATCCTTCACTTTCTGTTGTACCCTTGTCTCTTAATTTTGTATGTTAATATCTAAAATCAACTACCTTGTAACTTTACCAAATTGTAATTATCTCCGTCATGCTCAAAAGTTAATAAGTGGTGGGCATGCATTTAATCTACAACACCTAGCAGTTCTAAAGGATATGTCCGGATTGAATACAAGTTCTCCGTCTGTTAATTTACTACGTTACTTCAATCCTGATTCGCTAGTTAATATCATAACGTGTAAAATCTATCCACAGTGCATAGTTAACATGTTCACTCCGGTAATTTCGTAGTAACTTGTGACATTCTTGAAAATTCTTTCAGTTAACATATTGAACTTTATACAAAGCTGATCATGTAAATGTCTGGGACGTCACTTTCAAGAATAAATAATGAGGTTCGAAGATGAATGAGATAATATTATCGGCAAAGTTGGAGTATCCTTTGCATCTCCAGCGTCCGTCGTGTTGAGGTAACCTAACCAGCACAACTTTGATGAACTGTATACATTTCCTTATAGTTTACGTTTAACTTTATATGCACAACTCTGAGCCAACGTTTGCAGTGTTTTTAATTTTCTTTTTACAGTTCATTAAAAACTTTGATGTATTGTTTGGTTTTTAAAATGCAGTTCTATAGTTCCTAAATTACAACGTTTTACTAAAGTGTTCTGAAATTTTGGCCATATATGCTACTGCGTATCTGTTTCTTTTGATACTGCCGACTGATTTCTGTGTGCCTATGTGTAGAAGTGTTGTTATTTATGAATTTCTGTGGTATATTGCCTACCACTGCAGAGCTGTAGCCATTACTTGATACTTGTCATACAGGACAAATAGCACTCTTATAACAACCACACTACTCAAAGAAACGCCGCAGTTGATTGAAATATGCAACATATTAATAAAAACAGTAAATAAATGTAACTCATTACTGTATGGTTCTTTCGTTTCCTGTACGAAAACTTACAGCCGTATACAACACACGAATTGACAATTATGTCAAAACTCTAAAGGCAACGTAGTTACGTCAGCTCATTCGTATTATTGCGACTTTTCTACGTAATCACATACACGACTACTCAAACGTTTATAAGTTAGAAATGTGGCGGCGAGTATTCAGTGACACGAGTGATACTCTATATGACGTTGCCAGTCTATAAATGTATATCTCTGGGGGAGATGCCTTTAACGCCACGTGTTACGGAAACAATAAAATTTCAGGTGATGAGTGCGTATTCATTGCATTCTGAGTTGAAAATGGTACTTTACCTAAAAATAAAAAAAAGTGTTACCTTAATTACCTACGAATGTGCAATCTGAACAAGAAAGTCCTCTGCTTTTTTACAAAAACAATTTTGTTCCTGAATTTATACTTGTTATTTGTTTCGGTGTTTTTCTCTCAATTATAAATTTCATGACATATAAGTTCCCTTGAGATATCAAAGAACAGGTGGTACAGAATTTCAGTATGAATATTTAATAACTTGGAACCTGTGCAAATAATTTTTGTGTATATTCAACATAAAATTCGTCTCATCAGTACTGAACTTAAGAAAATAATACAGCTTGGTTCTCTTATTATTGAAGATAACGCTTGTTCTGCATTTCCTGTGAACTAGTACAGCTGACAGTTTCACTTCTTGTAAAGCATTTGGGTAGTATCCCGATGTGTAAGCCATACTTATCGAATGAGATTTTGAGTTAATAAATTACAGTTCAGCTATCTGGAAGATCTATATTTGTCGTCAAAAGTATACTGGTTATATCAAATATCTACGCAGAAATGACAGTCATTTAAATGTATGAAAGGTAACATGGCAAAAATGATACAATGATTTAATCTAAAAACATAGTTCCTTGCCTCCGTAAGACGGTGGACTGACTCAAATCAACAGCTAAACTTCGCATAGTAACGCGTGCTAGCGACAGTGGCCTTATCAAACTGTTCAAACGTTTGTAAATCTATTGGACCAAACTGTGTGCTCATCAGTCCGTAGCTTACAAACATCTTAAGCCTACGTAAACTAACCTACGGACAAACACACACACACATGCCCCAGGGAGTACTCGAACCTCCACGGCGAGCAACCGCGCGCACCGCAGCAAGACGCTTTAGACCGCTCGCCTACTCCACCGCGGCGTGGTCTCATCTCTCTTATTTTAATCTCCTTGATCGATGCGACATTCAGTTATCACCTGATAATGGCATAAAAGAAGGTAAATCAGTAAGTGACATAGCACCAAGACATCAAAATTCGCGATTCTGCACACGGCTTTCTCATGTTTCTTACAGTGCTACCGAGTTGTAATTCATTCATTGTTTATTCATTTAAAAATCATTTACAATAGCAATTTATGATGTATTTGGAGGTAATCCGTAGTTATTTTAAACATTCTGATCGCTGTTATCTCCAAACACACACACACACACACACACACACACACACATTATATATATATATATATATATATATATATATATATATATATATATATATTACGACTTAGTCATTAGGTGTATCTCATATTATTTTAATAAACACTTAATTTCTGTTACCTTTTGAATTTTCAGCTGGGTAATCACATAATATTTTCATGACCATGATTAATTACTATACCCCTTCACTTCCTTCAATGCGTCTGCAATGCACAAATTACTCGTAACTGCCGACAGCGAGTACCAACAGTACAGACGATTGCATTCCAGTTACCGTAACAGAAATGAATATCCCTTTGGTTCTGTACTTCATAAGATGCTTAAAACAGAACATATTTTATTCATTATCAGATTATAAAAATTATGTATGAAATCTAAATATATAGCCTAGTAAAATTTAAGTTTCTTATATACAGATGCATTATTAGAAGCTCCGTCATATGACTGCTCGTGTAACAGTACTTATCTGGAAGCCGAAGCATATCCTAAACATTTTCCAATTGTCCCTACAATTATTATTTATAGTGTAACAGTGCATACTTTTGACGGTTGTGAAATTCTAAATTCTTAATATTTCCGTAATTTACTGAGGTTATTGCTTTCCCTTTCTCCAACGCTTATCTGGCCTAGTATGACGTCCTTTTTTTTTTTTTTTTTTTTTTTTTTTTTTTTTTTTTTTTTTTTTTTTTTTTTTTCAAATAGGTACTTTTATTTTACATCTTTGCGGCTAGATCTCTTTTGCGATGCCATAGTCGCATGGAACCCTGCGAGTGGTAATCTTGTGAACATCGCTTACTTTCCCCAGGGGACCCACAACTGTTCTACAGTTACGTGGGTCTGGCGTGCGTTTCTCGAGGCTACTGCAGCCTTTCTTCCCTCCAGGACTGCATATTCCCTTCCCATCGTCCCCTCCTTCATATCGCAGCTCCCTCCCCCCCCCCTCTCTCTCTCCCGTACGGTTTGTAGGCTAGAATTGGAAGTGGTTTTTCCTTGGCTGTCCTAAGAGGCAACCAACAGATAGAGACGTTTTAATTTTGTAGTACCGTACTTAATAAAATATCAAGTGTTATTAAGGGGGGACTGAGGCGCTCCAGTCACGGTCTGCACGGCCACTACGGTCGGGGGGTTTCGAATCCCCCCTCGGGCATGGATATTTGTGCCGTCCTTAGTCTTAGTTAGTTCATAAGTAGTTTGTAAGTTTAGGGACTGATAACCCCGTAGTTAAGTCCCGTAGACTATACAAACATTTGAACATTTTTGTTATTAAGGAAAGTTATAGTTTTCTTCGTTTGTTTTCTTTCCTTGTATCTTGGTCCTTATAAGATCTTATCTCTTTAAGTATGCGTCCTACAATAATGTAACTTTAAAGGTTCCAAGGATGGAATATTATGAAGCTTTCTGCGAAATGTGTTGTGAATCGAATCGGTAGCAGAGATGTAACAAATAACATCATCCGCTTTTGGGTAAATTCTAAAGCATTACATCGTTTTCGACGTCATATCTCCTGAAACATATTTACTATGATAATACTTCGAAGGTGACTTTCAGTGGTACATACGCACTGCCAAAATGTTGTGAATATAGTTAAACCTAAAGACTCAATAAGTAGAAAACTGAATGGTTCCTCACGAACCAAATTCCTTATGTCTCCATAATATCGCACGTACTAAGTGTCGTACTGTTATATAACTGCGGAGGTACATTCAGTTACAGGCTAAGTGCACGTATTCTCAAATACAAAATATTTTCTAATTTGTGCATGCACGGCTGAAATACTTTATTATTAAGAAATTCCTGGAGGTAAGACAGAGAATTATGCCAGAATTCCTTTCGATGAATTTTCATAATCCTCCTGAGCTCTACACAGCACAAAGTGAAGCCTAGCCTTCTGTGTACACAGCAGCATGTCCAACGGACCGTAGTTATCGGCTAGCAAGTATGTGACAACTCCTAACAAAGTTTAACTACAATCAGGAAAGGCGTGATGCCGGATTATGGGTATATCGTGAGCCTATACTGGAAGTTCATCAGTTTCCCTCCATTACCGCAGCACAGTGATATCGTAAGCTTTCCATAATGGTTGCCACATTCCATCACTGCATCATCACGTCCTACAAGTTAGCCAGTGTTCCTGCGACGCCTTGTTTACAGATTATCGTCCATAACGTCCGGCCTGTGTTTACCCGTAAGTGACAGAAAGGGAGATTTTCCAAGACGAGACGATCTTAACCCATTTCTTTCCAAAAATAGAAATTGTGAAAAAGTGTTATGTTTAGTCATCAGGTTCTCTTTAAAATAATTGAAATAACATTACAAACTAGCAGTATGTGTTGTAATTTGCACCACCCATAATGTTGCGCTGTTTCCTAGTAAAAAAATAGAAAAATTTAGTTTTTGTGATCACTTTCTTCTATTTGTTCAAATTGTGCAATATTGTCTATTATTTGATAACTATGACTTACATTGATTGCATCACTCATGAAATATTGAAAAATTGTGTGAAGCTGAACTTGACATTTCTTGTGTATGTAGATCGTCTGACGTTTGTAAATCTTGCATCTTTTTACGAAGTGTTAAGGTAATTGTGAAACTTTAACACATATACAGAGAGCTCGTGAACGCCTTTTAACACATGTGTGGTGAGTTTTGTCTAGTAAGTCCATTTCGACTGCATTTTGTAAGGCTAAATTTTGTGTTGCGTGTACGCAACACTGGGAAGAAATGGGTTAAAGGACGGCAATAGTTATTCACGACTACAGCACTTATGAATTTACTGAATACCACTATTTGTTCAGTAGAACATCTTTTGTGTAGTAATGTCGACACGCATCGTGCCTATTTCCATACTTTCCGCTAAGGAGTACTAATTTACATGGTTGTTCCACTCTCTAAGGATTTTAACGGCAATAACACCTGCCCTACGCACACCTAATGGTCACTGCAATCTTAGTACATTTGAGACATCAAAATTCAGACTTTCGTCTAGAAACCGCTTCCCTGGGGCATGGGTGTGTGTGTGTTGCCCTTAGGTTAGTTTACCTTAGGTTAAGTAGTTTGTAAGCTACGGACTAATGACCACGTAGTTTGGTTCGATAGACCCTACGTTCAATCTAATAAAGTGGTGGCCGAGGGGACTGCACGGCCACTACAGTAGGGGGATCGAATCCCCCCTCGGGCATGGATATTTGTGCCGTCCTTAGTAATAGCTAGTTCATAAGTAGTTTGTAAGTTTAGGGACTGATGACCCCGTAGTTGAGTCCCATAAGCTATACAAACATTTGAACATTTGATTTGAAGAAGTGAACTTGGTGAGTAGTGTTTCTTTTAATACACTCTTCTTTAACTTTCCTTCCAATGGGCCCGCAGCACAGAATATATCTCTAAGATACATCATGTAATTTTTCCATATGCTGGTATAAAGCTTTTTATTATAATGTTGTTATGGATCCATTTCGGCACAATCAGCCATCGTCAGACAATGATCATGTGACATCCTTGACAATGTCTTGCTGTTTATTTAATGATAAAGTGAACTTTCGTGTCACACTTAAGTAGTGTTGGCCAACTGTCAGAACATCATGATAAAAAATATTAAAATTTTATTTAACGATATTTGTATAACACTACATAAGTGTGACACTAAAGTTCACATTATCATTAAATAAACAGCAAGACATTGCCAAGGATGTCACATAATCATTGTCTGACGATGGCTAATTGTGCCGAAATGGATCCATAACAACATTATAATAAAAATCTTTATAGCAACATATTGGTATAATTACATGACACTCTGCTTTAATTATTTCGCGCCCAAAATTCTAGCTGACGGTGACTTTTATCCCCACTAGGTTTTATCAACCGTGGTTTCAACCCTTTAGACGTCCACTTAATAGTGTCACAAACAAACCTATTTACGTTTTAAGAACTTTAAGGAGGGGTTCCACAATACTTGGCAGCCAACATGAATATCGGAACGTCGTATTAAGTCTTCCCACCTCATGTAGAAAGGAAGGTTTTTGTGTAGAACGTTTTTCTAATTTTGTAAGTATTAGTTATAAAGTTATTTCTTAATACAGATAACTGAAATTACACCTTTATCGGTGTGAATCGGGACATGATTTAATAAAGGTAAAAAAAGACAGGTTTCAGAAATTACTGCAACCAGTCGCCTTTTTTCTTCTCAATGAAGATTTATTAAACCATGACCGGTTTCAAGCTGCCTGGCAGCTCATCATCAGATGGTATATACACATTTAGTGCAAATTACATTTGTATCTGTAGCAGGGCAGAAAACGAGAAAAAGTAGACACTAATTGTGGTATGTTACATTGATTAATTACAATATCAGTTCGTCTTCAAGATGTTACTTACAGTTAAGAGTTTCACATTTGCTATATCCATGTGTGTTCCGCTTTTGGATAGCATTTCACAACACTGCTCTTCCATCAGCACACCACAGCAACTCCCACGACTTTCAAGTGGTAAAATTAGAAGTCGTGGGAATTCCTGTGGTGTGCTGATGGAAGAGCAGTGTTGTGAAATGTTATCCAAAAGCGGAACACACATGGATAAAGCAAATGTGAAACTCCTAACTGTAAGTAACATCTTGAAGACGAACTGATATTGTAATTAATCAATGTTAACATACCACAATTAGTGTTTACTTTTTCTGGTTTTCTACGCTGCCACAGATACAAATGTAATTTGCACTAAATGTATATATACCATCTGATGATGAGCTGCTAAGCAGCTTGAAACTGGTCGTGGTTAGATAAATCTTCTTTGATAAGAAAAAGGCGACTGGTTGCAGTGATTTCTGAAACCTATTTCAAGATACAGTCGCAGGTTCCAACACATAATGGAGAAAAGTTTTATAAAAAGACTGCTCGGACGGATTATGAAAATTCATCGAAAGGAATCCTAGCGTAATTGTTTGTGTTACCTTCTGAAATTTCTTAACAGTATTCTCAAATAGTGGATGAATAAAATCTTGTCGTTCGTGCTTTTCATTATGGGGCAGTGTTAACAGTTTATGACATTACATCCCCTGCACCAGGGACGGCATTACTCATCCAGGCACCCCGGGCGAGTCGCCCACTTGGCGCCCTTAGTGGGCATCCATTAATTACAAAAAATCTTCAAATGTTTGTACAGGTTATGAGACTTAACTACGGGGTCATCAGTCCCTGAACTTACAAGCTACTTATCAACTACCTTATACTAAGGACGGCACAAATATCCATGCCCGAGGGGCGATTCGAACCCCCGACCGTAGTGGCCGTGCAGACCGTGACTGGAGCGCCTCAGTCTCCTCGGCCACCGCGGCCGGCCCATTAATTACGTCAGGTGTTTGGCCGGGGGGGGGGGGCAAGGGGGTCGAAATTTCACACGGTGCAGAGGGGGTCTCGGAAAATCTCACGTGATTTTTTTCCGCAAGAGACAGTGCAAAACTGGGTTAAATTAAGTAAAACATGTTCAAAGAAGTTTCGGGCGTGCAGCCGCATAAAGTTGACTTTATCTAGTATTTCGGCTGAGAACCGTTCAGCCATCTTCACTTAATGTGCATCTTCATGTTTTCGCGGCGCAATTACTGTTCACAGATGTTCCGAGCGTGCAGCCGCATAAAGTTGACTTCATCTAATATTTCGGCTGAGAACCGTTCAGCCATCTTCAGAAGATGGCTCAACGGTTCTCAGCCGAAATACTCATGAAGTCAACTTTATGCGGCTGCAGGCCCGAAACTTCTTTGAACAGTAATTGCGCCACGAAAACATGAAGTTGCACATTAAGTAAAACATGTTTCACATCTGTAATATGGCTAAATTGTACAGAATACTACTTATCGCGGCTATGCAAACATCACGCAGTAACAGAGTAGCCCCTCGATTGTTCCTCTAACGATACGCGACCTTTCTTTTCCACGCGCGTTTTTGTCGTAATTCGAACGCAGCACCCGCGGCAGCATCAGTGCTGGGCCACCCGGGCGCCTCTCACGCTGCCTGAAGTCCAGGCCAGTCCACTCGGCTACAGCCATACGAGCGTTCATTTCACGTGCGGTTTTTTTTTTAATTTTTTTTTCATTATTATTTCTTTATATTTTTTACTGTAGTACTACTTGATCATAATATTACATCCATAACAAATAAATAATATCACCTACCACTAGACATAACTGAAAAACATGAACTAAAGGATAAAAGTGTTTTAAAGTTAACAAAAAATTAAAATGTTGTCCCCGTCACGACACTCTTTCCAGTCACTATGATTCAGCACGAAAACACAAACCCTGCCTCCGCCTCGTACTGTTTGTAACGATACAAAATAAATAAATTACGCGTTTTTCGCAACCAGTGCTCTTTCCCTCTGATCAGTGGAATAATTTATTTAAACCCCTCATATGCATATCGCCGGCAAGAGCGGAGGACACAAAATCGAAGTAACTGGAATTCAGCTTGAGTTTCGAGAGAACATCATCATGTCATGTAAGTGTGCCCCATCAATTATTATTACTAAAAAATTAATTTCAGTTTACCCATTGCATTTTTTTCATTTATAACTGTCTCCCTTTTGTTTAAATATTTTATTGAATTCAGTTGCTTTCTTTAATAAATTGGCAGTTAACGTATACAATAATGTCGGGCCGCCATTACAGTCTAAAATCAATTATTCATGTTTAGTTACCTTTCCAACGGGACCCATCATAAAGAACCTAAAGCTTTTTCACATTTCTTTCGAAGTCCGAAATATTAATATAAATTCAGCGGCACGCTCCCCGTTGAAATATTATCACGTATAACAAAATCCGGCCCCGAAATTATTACATACTGTTGGCTACCAATTCTTATTACGGCACCAAGTGTACTTGTAAACAGCTTAACTATTTCAGAGTCTACAAGAGTATAAAACTCCCGCCCATGCTGAACTTTCGTAAGTACCTGTGTGTCCTACGTTTTTATAACGTTGCCTGCAAGGAACCCCTATTTATTCCAAATTCTACCAGTGATATTATTATTATTATTATTATTTCATTTCCGTTACATTCTTCACATTCATGGTTCATTTTCCACTCGATCAATATTTATTTTGTATTTTTATTTTCATGAAACCTACCGATATGTAATTTCGGTTACGTAAAAAATTTTTCAACATTATTTTGCTGTCCCGGTAGTTTACGTAACCCGCAGGTAGAGTTATAAGTTTCTGAGATGTGGCTGTAAATCGTAGCGCTTCTAACATATGCATTCCAACACACATTCGTTGGCGCTGTTATTATTTCACTACATTATGGAAGTATCTCCATGAATGCAGTGCATAATCTATTAATTGCTATAGATGAGTCACCAAGTCATAAATATTCGGTATAAATCCATTCAAATTAATAAATTTCAAATGTAATGACTATTTCACAGCCCGTCTTTTCCTTTATTTGGACCGGAAGCTACTAGTAGTTTCTGTGGTGTACGAGAGATGGTGCGGCTGCATGGGCGCTCCCTTTTTGCAGTTCTCGAAACAAACAACAGAGGCGCTGTGGTAGACCCGTCTCCCAGATGTCAGGCAGAGCCAAGAAGGTTAGAATCTCTGGAGATGCCCTAACACTGAGAAAGTGAAGTCAGCAAAATGCGCATTCCAGCATTTGTTTGTGCCCAAAACATTCGTGATACTGTATGATAAAGTATCTCTAGTCTATGAAATGTACGTCATATCTAAGTAAAGATTCCGATGTGACTGTCAGTTTAGTGACGTTACGTAAAGGGGGCAGTATTCACAAAGGGTTTACGTGAGAAATATTTGTTTTGGGCATAAAAACATGGTTCTTCTGGCTTCAACCAATCCTGTTCTCAGCTTAGATAACGCCATCTCCCTTTATTCTAACCTCCTTGTGCAGAGCTCGCGTGAAACACGGGTGGATCCAGCCAATAGGAAGCACGTTTTCTCTTCTGATATCCTGAATTCAGCGCGCATTGGTGAGATTTGAATGAGATTGAATAATATTTTATTTTTGCAAGATGAATGATTGTAAATTGTAATATTGATGGTACAGTACGGTACTGGCATTTTTTCTTAAAATTTTAAATATAGCAGCTATTGTCAGCGACCGTTAGCAACGTCAATGGATAAAAAAGCAGCCCTCGGTCGCAAATTAAAAATTGTTTAACCTGGTTTCGGCAATGACTAAAATTGCCTTCATCAGAAATTATGAAATAAAACAAGTCACATAATCACATAACAGGTCTGATGCCTTCGTGCAGGCGTGCAGCACATAGTGGCTAGCATTTCTGAAAATTTCTTTTTAAACAATGTGATGTAAGTTTTACAGGTGTGTAGTATATTTTATAATGTGACTTGTTTTATTTTCTAATTTCTGATGAAGGCAATCTTAGTCATTGCCAAACCAGATTAAACAATTTATAATTTGCGGCCGAGGACTGCTTTCTTATCCAACGACGGCGTATTTTCGTTGGCGTACGCGCCGCCCGTCGGCCTCGGCGCTCCGGCGCTGCCCTGCACGTGGTTTTGTACCACCGCTGCAATTGTTTTCTCCTATGTTGAAATCGGTCCAGTTGTATAGGAGGAAATTTGTAACACACGCATATATAGTACATAATACAATAATTTCTGTAATATGTAGAGCATAACATTGTCGAATATTCTTTGTTTATAAGGTAGGAAGGACCGATGACCTAGTGGTCACGAAATATACCATATTTGTGTTTAGCATTGCCAGATATTGTGGTCAAATGTGAACTAACTGCACGTAAATAATTCTCATTTTATGTGTGCTTCCAGTAGAAAGGACGTTGTTATCCGCAATAGGTCGCTTATGAAAATGGGCAAAGCACGAAATTGGTGAGCTTAATAACAAACATGCAGCTTTGGTGCAACTAATCACAGATGTCTTTTCCTGAATGGTTGGAAGCTTTAAAACGCGATGTATTAAAATGTTTAAAAATATTTTCCTAATTTCGCTTTGTTACGCATGAGGTCTCGTAATATCCTTTGTTTCCAGTTTTCTCGTAATAGTTGATCAGGGCCACGGTGGAATAGCCAAGCGTTCCAAAGCACCTTGCTGCAGAGCGCGCGGTTGCTCGCCATGGGAGCTCCAGTCCTCTCTGAGGCGTAAGTGTGCGTGTTGTCCTCAGGTTAGTTTAACTTCGTTTAAGTAGTTTGAAAGCCTAGGGATTAATAATCTAAGACGTTAATTCCCATAGATTTACAAACATTTGAATTTGCGTTTATCAGTAAATAACACCCCACCGCTTTTGGTTATTCACTTTTGCTCACTGCTGTTACATACAATAGAAATAAATAAACATAAAATAATTTTAAATGAATACATCTACATCTACATACATTCTCCGCAATTCACCGTAAGGTGCGTGGCGGAGGGTACAATGTACCAGTACTGGGCATTTCCTTTCCTATTCCACTCCCAAATTGAAGGAGGAAAAAAAAAAAAAAAGAATGCCTATACGCCTCCGTACGATCCCTAATTTCTCTTATCTTGTCTTTGTGATCTTTACGCGAAATGTAAGAAGGCGGCAGCAATATCGTACTACACTCAGCTTCAAATTTCTGCCCTCTAAATTTACTTAACCGAAATTCACGAAAAGAACGTCGTCTTTCTTCTAGCGATCCCAAATTGAGTTGCCGGAGCATTTCCGTGACACTCGCGCATTGGTCGAACCTACCGGTAACAAATCTAGCTGCTCGCCTCTGAACCGCCTCTATGTCTTCCTTTAAACTGATCTGCTGCGGGTCCCAAACACTTGAGCAATACTCAAGACGTGGTCGTACAAGCGTTTTATACGCGGTCTCCTGTACAGGTGAAGTACATCTTCCCAAAATTCTCCCAATAAACCGAAGTCGGCTGTCTGCCTTACTCACAACTGTCCTTACATGCTCGTTCCATTTCATATCGCTCTGCAATGTTACGCCTAGATATTTGAACGACGCGACAGCATCAAGAAGCTCACTACTAATGCTGTATTCGAACATTATGGAATTGTTTTTCCTACTCATACGCATCACTTTACATTTTTCTACATTGAGAGCTAGCTGCCAATCTTCGCACCAACTAGAAATTTTGTCTAAGTCATCCTGTATGCTATTACAGTCAGTTACAGACGACACCCTCCAATACACCACAGCATCATCAGCAAACAGCCTCAAATTACAACTTACTCTGTCCATCAGATCATTTATATAGGTAGAAAATAATAGCGGTCCTATCACACTCCCCTGGGGCACGCCTGACGATACACTCGTCTCTGATGAACACTCGCCGTCGAGAACAACGTACTGCGTTCTATTACTTAGGAAGTCTTCCAGCCAGTCACATATCTGTGAACCTATTCCATAAGCTCGTATCTTCGTTAGCAGTGTGCAGTGTGGCACCGCGTCGAACGCCTTTTTTAAGTCGAGAAAAAGACAATCCGCCTGTTGCCCTTGTCCATGGCTCGCAAGATGTCATATGAGAAAAGGGCAAGCTGAGTTTCACATGAACGATGTTTCCTAAACCCTGCTGATTCATGGAAAGAAGCTTCTCTGTTTCAAGGAAATTTACTATATTCGAACTGAGAATATGCTCCAAAATTCTACATGAAACTGATGTCAACGATATTGGCCTGTAATTGTATGGGTCAGTTCTCTTTCCTTTTTTATACACGGGAGTCACCTGCGCTTTTTTCCAATCACTAGAAACTTTGTGCTGAATTAAAGATTCGCGATAAATGCAAGCTAAGTAGGGGGCCAACGCCGCAGAATAGTCTTTGTAAAACCGAACTGGTATTCCATCCGGACCATCAGACTTCTCAGCTGCTTCTCTACACCGGGAATACCTATTGCTATGTCACCCATTTTGGAATTAGTACGTTGATCAAATGATGGTACATTTGTGCGGTCCTCCTGCGTGAAAGATTTCTTAAAGGTTAAATTTAGAACTTCAGCTTTCCGTTTGCTTTCTTCTATTACTGCCCCAGTATGATCAATGAGTGACTGTATTGTGGGCTTTGACCCGCTTATCGATTTTATATAGGACCAGAATTTTTTCGGGTTCTCGGAAACATCTTTTGCTAAAGTATGGATGTGATAATTATTGTATGCTTTACGCATCGATCTTTTTATAGACGCACGAATCTCTACTAACTTTTGCCTGTCATCATTTGCGTGTTCCTTTTTGAATCGAGAGTGCAACAGCCTTTGCTTTCTCAGTAGCTTTCTAACATTATTATTATAACACGGTGGATCTTTTCCATCCTTAACTGTCTTTACTGACACATATTTCTCTAACCATTTATTAACAATGCACTTAAATTTAGCCCACAATTCCTCTACATCCATAGTCCAGGAATTAAACGATGCCCATTCATTTTCTAAGTGCGATCGTAACATTTGCTTATCGGCTCTTCCCAACAAAAACACGCTCCTAGCCTTTTTGATTGGTTTATGAACGTTGGTCATCATCGACGCTATGACGATATCATGATCACTAATTCCTGTCTCTACACAGACATCGTTAATAAGGTCAGGCCTGTTTGCGGCTATTAGGTCTAGACTATTTCCATAGCGCGTGGGTTGCCGGTTTAACTGCTCAAGACAGTTTTCGGAGAATGTGTCCAAAAGTAGCTCGCAAGACTGCTTGTCTGTACCGCCTGAAATGTAACTAGCGAGGTCCCAATCTATACTCTTAAGGTTGAAGTCTCCTCTGACTAATATTACATGGCCCGGATACCTATGCACTACCTGGTGTAGACTTTCTTTGAATGATTCTAAAACTTCTACAGCTGCACTGGGGGACCGGTAAAAGCAGCCAACTATTAACTTCACTTCTTTTAGATCTGTTATTCGTGCCAAGATAACTTCACAGTTACTTTCAACATGGATCTCAGTAGAAACAATATCTTTATCCACAGCGATGAACACTCCTCCTCCAGTTGTATCTAATCTATCTTTCCGATATACATTCCACGCATCGCTAAATATTTCTGAACTTGCCACATCTTGATTTAGCCAGCTTTCGGTGCGTAAGACTATCTGAGCGCAATAACTTCCATGCAGTGCGGCAAATTCGGGAACTTTGTTTCTGATACTCTGTAAGTTCGCGGCTAATATTTTGATGTTCGAATTTTTGTTCCGAACGTGGCCTGAATTCCGTGTTAGAACGCTGACAGGCGAGTTCTCATCAGAATTAGCGCCTAGCCTAAAAAAAAAAAAAAAAAAAAAAAAAAAAAAAAAACCATGTGCACTCCACAAGTACCTTGCTACCCGAGTAACCGCTTCCTTAGTGTAGTGCACCCCTGATCTATCTAGGGGCACCCTACAATTCCCCACCCGATAACGCAGATCCAGAAATCTGCAGCCATGACTGTCACAGAGTCGGCGAAGCCTCTGGTTCAGACGCTCCACTCGACTCCAAACCAAAGGACCCCGATCAACCCTGGGAACAATGCTACAAATCGACAGCTCTGCTTGCACCCCGCGTGCGAAGGCAGCCGCTCGTAGGACCTGAGGACGTACTCAGAACCCAAGCGACAAGCGTCATTGGTGCCGACGTGAGCCACGATTTGCAGTCGACTGCACCCCGCACCCTCGATAGCCGCCGGCAAGGCCGCCTCCACATCTCGTATGAGGCCCCCCGGCAGACACACCGAGTGCACGTTGAAATTCCTTCCGGATATGGACGCTATCTGCCTAAGGGGCTCCATCACGCGCCTAATATTGGAGCTATCAATAACTAATAATCCCCTCCCCGGACGACTCTGCTAAGGTAGTACATTTTCCGAAGAACACTCCGCTAACAGCGGTCAGGCACGGCCAGTTTCGTGGCTCAGGGCCGCATCATAAGATGTCTTTAACAGTTAATACATGGTAGTGGCCACGGCAAATGTATTGCTGGTACTAACTATCAAACTGAAACAATGTTCTCCGTGTCTGAATGTTGACGGCTGGGCATAATTCCTTCGCCATGGCCATGAAAATGTTACGTGCACTTGATGGTATGGCTCTACGGCACAAAACAGACAGTTGCTGAAAAAAAAAAAAAAGTGGCACTCTGACACCTGTTAGCGGAGCGTTCTTTGAGAATATTAACTGGGTGTCGCCTGGGACAGGATTTACACGTAAATTTTGAAGTTTGCAGAGGCCACGCAGGACGTGCTGAGCTTCGGGAGCGTTAAGCTCTGCCCTGACAGTCTGTTGCGTCCGACGGAGCGGCCCGCGGTCGTTTACATGACACCAGATTGCGATCCGGCTCTGCACATCATCACAGTCGAGCTGACGCTCTGCGCGTTACGCAACGCGAACAGGTGAATATTTCTCCATTTATCAAGTAAACGGGGTCAGCTGCAGTTTTATTTGGCACTAGCGACCCGTCAGGCTTCCCAAGGGTGGGGTTGTTCTTCTAGACATACATAATTGACTGACCACAGTCCTGACTTGAATCCTCTAGAACACCTTTGGGATATTTCGGAACGCCGACTTATAGCGGCCGACATCGATACCTCTACTCAGTGCAGCACTCCGTGAGAAATGGGCTGCCATTCCCCAAAAAACCATCCAGCACCTGATTGAACGTACGCCTTTGGAATCTGGCAACGAGGTTGGGACTGAGCCAACACCATGCTGAATTCCAACATTACCGATGGAGACCACCACGAATTTGTCATTTTATCAGCCAGGTGTCCGGATACTATCGATCACATAATCTCCTCTCGATGAGCTATTGAATTATTTGTCATACCCTGTATATACATATATCGAAACGTCGAAAGATATACCCTGCTGTTCCAGGAAAAGAAGGGAACCAACTCAAAAATGCTCCTTTCGGAACATAAAAAGGCCCTTTTTTATGCTGAAAGAGATTAGCAGAGTGGCAGTGAATGTAAGAAGAGGCGGTCTGAGTAGGAGAGAAAGAGTCCAGATAGTCATTGTGGAGGAGAAGCAGTAACAGTAAAAAAATCTAGATAGTAACAGTGACAGGAAAAGAGAGAGGAGACAGTGAAATTGAAACAGAGGTGAATGCACACTGTACATAACGAACTGCAAACCGACGAACTCCAACAAGAAACATTTTCTCCTCTTTCCCCCACGCCCAAAGCTACGTGTTAGTTTCTCGGATAAGGATTTAGAATCCCGAGCAAAGTATCCCCCCCCCCCCCATTTTCTTATTTATTTTAATGTTAACAATACAGCCAGCAGGCTGACAGCAACTTAGGCGCTGCTCTTCAGCCAAGAGCATTTTTAAAACAATGAACATGATGATTAAAAAAACAATGACATGACGTTAAAAAAAGGAGCATTAAAATCCTTGACATGCAGTAGTAATTGACAATAGACAGATTTTAAAAACACGTAGTCAGCTGAAAACCTTGTGTGTTAACAACCCAGTGAGACTCGGACACAACATACATGAAGAATACTCGGAGACACTGGTTAAGATATACTGCAATGACACTTGTTTCTGTGCGGTGTACGCACTGAAGAACTGAGGACGAAGCACTGTTTAAAACGACGCCATAGAGGATCCCGTGGGCAAGGGAGAGGGGAGGGTTGCAAGCGCAGGTGGAGAGCGAGTTTAGGAACTCGAGGTTGGGGAGGCGAAACTGGTGGGAAGGAAAAGAAGGCGGAGTGGGCATTACATCCTTCGGGACAAGATCATGGTTGGTGGGAGCGATAGATATCAGGACGGAGGGCGGCATCCGGTAGGGGGAGGTGGCAGAAGTTAGTCTGGGAGAGGATGTGGAGAGACTGCAGGTGGAGGGAGGGAGGGATGCAGTAGTGAAGGTGTGGCGAAGGCCCAGGATTGGTGAGGATGGGGTAGACCAGGTGGTTGCGGGGAACTATTTTACGGTTGTGTAAAGGACCCAAATGTGTTCAACGTACTGCGTATCAGGATGAGGTCGTAGAGGATCCGCGTAGGGGACGGGGGACGCTTACGGTGGGCGAAGCGAAGGGCGATTGCTCAAGGATTTGAAGGGTCTTATAATAGCCGAGGGGAGAGCAAAGCATCCGCTAGGATAAGTGTAGAGATATCGTAACTGAAGAAACAGAGGGCAAACTGTAAGAAAGGATGGAATATAGTAAGTGCTAGTGGGAAAAATAGCGAGACAATGGGGGAGAGACATATATCTAGATAGTGGCAGTTAAATGGAGATGTGTATGATACCTTCTTTACGATGAGAGACTGGATAAGAGGATTTATCATGTTCTGGATTTACAACCACGAATATGTTCGTATCACAATTTTTATTTTTTATTTTATTTTATTTTATAAGGTAGGCCGAATGAAGACCGAGGCAGCGGCTACCCCACTGTGTTGTTTAAATAGCAACATATCTGGCTTTTTTGTGCACCGACAGAAGCATTTATCAGCTGATAAAAAAATACACGATGGCCACTTGGCCACCATCATACTCTCCTGTTGCATACGCCTTAATAGTGTATCCATAAAAGCAGAGTCGTGTTTTTATCACCAATGTGCATGCAGTTGTCATCGCACGATATGTTCAGCAGTAAAAATTTATTCCGAACAGCAGAGTTACTCATGCTCCATCTGAGAGTGCACTTGTGCGATTCTGGATCATTATTGGGTGTTGTCGCAACTCGTAAACTGCTCTGTTCACTGCAGATATTCGTCCCGAACAATCACGGAAGCGACGCTGGAGTTCTAAGCGGCAGCACAGTAGTTACTAAAGAATGGCGGTGGCTCTTTCCCCGTTTGTGGGGCTACTGTCGTTTCAGATGCTAGACTTATATGTTCATAATTATATTGAACCTTTCGTTATCAAACTTCACAGAATCATCCGCTGGGTTAATCTGAAGCTTTCCTGAAGATCTCAGCCGTTTTGGAGTCTACAATTAACATACATAGCTAACATTACATACAAATACACATCCATTTTAATATATAAGACTTGACGTTATATCTTTGCCCTAATAATTTCACATTTTAGCTATGTGCAGCATGGACTGGGGTAGTTCATCACGTCTACATTACGTAAGTCTTTATTTATTTATTTATTTGTAGATGCAGCCCTAGAACCTGGAACTATGCCACAAAATAGTGACTCCACCCCCGCCTTTTTTCAAACTTACTTAAAGCATTTTTGCAACAAATATTTCTATAATAAGGTGAACCACCCCCAACAATGGTTTTTGCCCTAGGTAATCTGATGATGCTCCGAAAGGAGAAACGAGTTATAAATAACAAGAAACGTTTTCGTAACCATGACGGCATTCTTTAAATGTCTTCGAGAGCTCTTTTTAAAGTCTGGAAAATTCTGGTTTCTCTCCATTTTTGAGGTAGACTTTAATTTCATTTTCTGCCATCGCATGCACTCTTCTCACCTTTCCACGCTTTCCTCCTCTGTTGTTTGTGTTATACACTTACTGCTGTCACACTAGTTTTAAACTTCAGTTGAGGTTATTTTAAGTTTTCTGTAAGCTGAGTCAGTCTTTCCGACGATCATCTCCTAATTTGTTTGTATCAGAACATTTCCTGGAGCTATTTATCCTTTGCTTCCCTAAATTTCTTATTTAATATCTAATTATTTTATATTGCGATGTTCCTATCTTCCCCTGAATATTTTTGAACAACTTCCTTACGTCGATTAACTGATTGTTCTGCTACCCAAGGTTTCTTCGCAGTCACCTTTCTTGTACAACAGCCAGACTAGGGAGGATACGATTTTATAACATATAGGCGTACCTCGTGCAAGTCGCTCTATGAGTTCGCAAGTCAGTACCTCACATTTCCTGGAAGAAAAGGCCGCCATTACGATTGCTGTGGTGACTCTATACCACACTCCCGTCATGCATTGACATTCCAACGACGGTTCTACGATTATCGGTAGACCAAAAACTGCGGGGTCGGGTGTTAACAGACACTAAGATAGTTGCTGTTACACAGACAGAGAGGACAGCTTCATTAAAATGTTTTAATTTGGTTGTGTTTGCTCGCATTTCAATATATATTGCTCACTATTTCAATAAAAAGCCACGTCATTTTAAGCATATGTGTCAGTTTACAACTCTCTACCTATATCATTCCTTTACTTCCTGCATTTAGAAATGTTAACGGACTTTTGTGCACCATGTGCTACAAGCGCATCAGTAGGTCAATAATTGACATTTGTTTGAGATTTTCAATATTGGGAACTCACTGCATAGTTCGAAAACTCTATGGCCGCTGTACCCACTTGGCTGTTATTTGCCTTACCACATACAAAGCCAAACATTACAGAACAGTTTTTCTATGTTTATATCGTTAACAAGGCTTGCATATCCACAGAGCTTATATTAAAAGAGACTTTTTTTTTCAACTTTTTTCCGCCATTATTCGTAGAGTAGCAGATGTCTCCTCCCTCCCTCCCCCCCCCCCCTCTCTCTCTCTCTCTCTCACACACACACACACACACACTTCTCCAACATGATACGTTCGGAAAGCAATTACATCTCTGTTATTAAAGGATTCCAACCCAGTAACTCCTTTCGCAGTATCAGCCGGATAGCGCACCACAGCAACAGTAATCCAGCCATTACCACATTGATTAGTATCACCCTGCATTAGCGAAAAATTAATAACACATCCACAAAACACCGAAGGACCTTTCAATATCTCCTGCGCGCCCATATTATTTACATTTATTTGTAGGTCACCAATTGCCTTATAAACAGGAAGACGCGAACGTCTAATCCTCCTACTAGGGTGATAATAATCAGTGTGGTAATGGCTGGATTACTGTTGCTGTGGTGCGCTAGCCGGCTGATACTGTGAAAGGAGTTACTGGGCTGGAATCCTTTAATAACAGAGATGTAATTGCTTTCCGAACGTATCATGTTGGAGAAGTATTCAATAAGGATGTTGGAGCGTCTTATTTTACATCTGGTAATGCTTTTACTTTACGGACACGTAATAACAGGAAAATAAATGAGAAAGAAAGTCCAGAATGAAACTTCACTCTGCAGCGGAGTGTGCGCTGATATGAAACTTCCTGGCAGATTAAAATTGTGTGCCGGAACCGGGACTCGAACCTGGGACCTTTGCCTTTCGCGCGCAAGCGCACTACCGACTGTGCTATCCCGACACGACTCACGATGCCGCCCCACAACTTTACTTCTGCCAGTACCTCGCCTCCTACCTTCCAAACTTCACAGAAGCTCTCCTGAAAACACGCAAGACTAGCACTCCTGGAAGAAAGGATATGGTGGAGACATGGCTTAGGAGGCGGGCGGCATCGTGAGTCGTGTCGGGATAGCACAGTCGGTAGTGCGCTTGCCCGCGAAAGGCAAAGGTCCCAGGTTCGAGTCCCGGTTCCGGCACACAATTTCAATCTGCCAGGAAGTTTCATATCAGCGCACACTCCGCTGCAGAGTGAAGTTTCATTCTGGAAACATCCCTTAGGCTGTGGCTAAGCCATATCCTTTCTTCCAGGAGTGCTAGTCTTGCGTGTTTGCAGGAGAGCTTCTGTGAAGTTTGGAAGGTAGGAGGCGAGGTACTGGCAGAAGTAAAGTTGTGGGGCGGCATCGTGAGTCGTGTCGGGATAGCACAGTCGGTAGTGCGCTTGCCCGCGAAAGGCAAAGGTCCCAGGTGCCAGGAAGTTTCGAGAAAGAAAGTGTTTGTGTTTGGGTTAAAGGTGCTGGTAGATGTGCTAAAGTTAAATTTACTGGTGATGTAACACATCTGCTTGTGTGTGTGTGTGTGTGTGTGTGTGTGTGTGTGTGTGTGTGTGTGTGCGCGCGCGCGCGCGCACGCCTCTGTCGTAGTGGTTTTGGGCGTATGTGTCGTTTACTACTCAACAAATAACCTTATTTCTTCATCTGACATTATTTAGCAAGCTTATCATCCTCGCACACATTTTGGTATTAAATTAGAATTGATATTGGAATTGGATTGAAAGCAAATCACGTATTCTACAATTTTTAAAGTGTAATTTGTAGCAAAAGTTAAATATTTTTCATCATAAGAAGACTGTATACTCCATAGCGTTTTAAAAAAGAAATATGAATATTATGTGTCTCTCGACATACAAAAAGATAAGACATGTATCAACCTTAGTGCAAGGTAGATGAAAAACCGAAGTTTGCTAGTCGGATAGAAAATTTAACAAATATCGCGTTCGATGGTGCAGAACTGAGAGTATTAGAAGGAGGTCTACATTACAGTGTCCCTAAAAATCTAATTCCAGAGACGTTAAGGAAATAATTGCCGATACAAAAGTCGCAATAGAAGCTTCCGATGTTAAAAATAAGTCAGGCCATAGCAATAGCCATTAAATCAGCTCAGTACTTGGATAATGGGTCTAATACAATGCAAATAGACAATGATAGCTCCATTTTGACATCTATTAATAAAGTACTAAATGATAACCAAGCACCTGCCACTGTGGCTGATGAAAGCAACACTCAAGTTTTAGTACACGATAGTGACTAAATGTTGAAGACAGAACCGTTTTTTTAGTGAAAATTATGTCGCAAATATAGAAAGAGATCCGATAAATAAATTCAATACAATGATTAGGAAGTAAATAGATGAGTGTAGTTTCATATTAAATGATAGAAAGTAGCTTGGGCTTAAAATGGTGAATTTCAGCATCCCTATTTTTCGTTCCAAGTTAAGACACACAAACAGGAAAAAATTATACGACCAAAGTGGACGATAGGTTCGCACCAGAACCACAAACTAAACAAGCTTTTAAATAAGAAACTGAAAGAATATTATGTATTCGATAATTCATATACTCTCAAAAATAGTATCGAACTTGTAACATTCCTAAAATATATTGCTATACCCAAAGACTTCACCTTGGTGTCTTTTGATATAAAGAATTTTACACCAGTATTCCAGAGAAAGAATGCTTACAAATTATAAGAGAAAATTAACTATAACACCGTAATTGAGCCACGCCGACATCTTCGAGCGCACCAAGTTACTAGAAGTAACTATTTTTCTCTCTGTAACGAAGTATACCATCGAAGTGAAGGTCTAGCTAAGGCAAACTGGCTCGCTGGTGCCTTAGCAGTTATATTCATAAATAGCCTGGTAAAAAGTTCTTAAGCATTAACTATAAGTGTAAAGACTGTAGCCGGCCGCGGTGGCCGAGGGGACTGAGGCGCTCCAGTCACGGTCTGCACGGCCACTACGGTCGGGGGTTCGAATCCCCCCTCGTGCATGGATATTTCTGCCGTCCTTAGTCTTAGGTAGTTCATGATGATGATGATGATGATGATGATTGGTGTTTTAGGGCGCTAAACAGCGAGGTTATCAGCGCCCATTAGGTAGTTCATAAGTAGTTTGTAAGCTTAGGGACTGATGGCCCCGTAGTTAAGTCCCATAAGTTCTATAAACATTTGAACATTTTTTTGTAAAGACTGTACCATATATTATAAAAGATACGTAGATGACGTAATTGCCCTTATTAAAGGTCACGAGTCAGTAGTGGGAGAATAATGAACAACCCTAAATAAACTACATAACAACATCCAATTTAGAGCTGAGGTTGAAAAAGAAAGAATTCATTCATTTTCTTGATCTTACAGTTTAAAAAGTAAATGGGGAATCATAAATTTAGCATTTTTCGGAAACCAAAATATACAGCCACCCCCACGAAACACAGAAATTGCCGAGGTGGGGTGGCTTGCGTGCCTCAACGATATAAATAGCCGTACCGTAGGTGCAACCTCAGCGGAAGGGTATCTGTGGAGAGGCCAGACAAACGTGTGGATCCTGAAGAGGGGCAGCAGCCTTTTCAGTAGTTACAGGGGCAACAGTCTGAATGATTGACTGAGCTGGCCTTGTAACATCAGCGTATGTGGCTTTGTCACACAGTTACTGTGAACGGCTGAAAGCAAGAGGAAAGCAGAGCCATTACTTTTCTCGAGGACATGCAGCTCGACTGTATGGATATATGATGATAGCTGGAGGTAAAATAGTCCCCTATCCGGATCTCCAGGCGAGGACTCCTCAGGAGAATGTGGACATCAGAAAAGACAGCAGCCGCGGCGGATTAACCGTGCGCACTGGGGTGCCGTGCTGCGGTGCGCGTGACAGTTCGCCGTAGAGGGTTCGAGTCTGTCCCCCTCGGGCATGGGAGTTTGTTTTGTCCTTAGCTTAGTTTACCCTAGTTTAAGTAGTTTGTGTACGATATATTTACAAACATTTGAATATTTCGAACACAACATTCGCATTCTACGGATCGGAGCGTGGAATGTGGGATCCTTTAATCGGGTCGGGCGGTTAGAAAATTTAAAAATAGAAAAGGATAGGGTGATGTTAGATATAGTAGGGATTAGTGAAATTCGGTTGAAAGAAGAACAGGATTTCTAGTCACCTTCCGAGGTCTTCTGGTCTCTTCCACCTTCTTTCGTGATTTTTAAACCAACTGTTTATGATTAAATTATGTTCCGTCAAAATTCTACCATGCGAGTTCCTCTTTCATTCCTTCTACCCAGTCGATATTCACCTATTATTTTTCCTTCCTTTTCCTCCTACGGAATTCCAGTCGCCCATCACAATTACGTTTTCCTCCCCCTTAACTGTCTGAAAAATTTCATTTACCTCCTCATACATTTCTTCGTTCTGCTCATCATCGGCAGATCTAGTTGGCATATAAACCTGTACTACTGTTGGATTCGTATCTATATATACTACGATAATTCGATCACTGCGCTCCTCGTAGTAGTTTACCCGAATTCCTATTTTCTTACTCATTATCAGACCTACTCCCCCCACCTTATTTTGTATTTATAATCCTATATTCATCCGCCCAGAAATTCTGTTCCTTTTTCCCCCGACCTTCACTAATCACCATTCAATCTAACTTCAACCTATCCATTTCCCTTTTTAAGTTTTTTAAACTCCCTACCCGATTAAGAGATCTAACATTCCAGGCTCCGATCCATAAGTGTTCTCGTTCCTGAAGACCACATCCTTCTGAGTAGTCCCCGCATGGAAATCCGAATGGGGGACTATTTTACGTCTGGAATATTTTATCCGAGATAATGCCATCATCATACGTTCATTCAGTAGAGCTTCATGACCTCAGAAGCAGTAACGGGCGTAGTTTGCCCTTGCTTTCAGCCGTTCGCAGTATCTGGAAAGCAAAGCCACCTTAGGTGATGTTACAAGGCCAGCTCAGTGCCCCTGTAACTATTGAAAAGGCTGCTGTCCCTATTTAGGAACCACACGTTTATCTGGCCTTTCCACAGATACCCCTCCACTTTGGTTGCATCTACAGGTGTGTCTTTGACTCACGCAAGCCACCTCACCTCGGTAATGTCTGTGGTTCATGGGGTTACGTTATCATATATAACTCACGTGATCATTTATTTGGTGCAGGGTGCAAGATCATCGCCTAAGATTTTTAATGGAGTGTCTGAGGAATTGCTTAGAAAATTATTTCTGTTGTTTGGTATACAATGATCTTTATGTGTACAGTTTCTGTGCAATATTAAGAACCAAAAGGTTTGATATAATGGCGGAGGCTGGCATAAAAATATCACCTGCTGGCGTTTACACCGCTATAACTGATGTGTACCGTCTAGGTTTATATTACAATTATCAGGTATATGTTTCGAAAGCTTACAAAGTCTAAAATTAGAGTTGTATATGGCTAAAATACTTACGGTAACAATTGAAAAGTCCGTAATTCCATTGAAAGAAATATATTTACATCAATATATGACTGACACAGCATGTAAGAGTATAACGCAAACTATAAAATATCATGCCCCTTTACATGCTTTTAGTTGCCCAAGCCCATGATGCGATATCTTGGGCCGTTTATGAAATAGAATGAATGCAAATGATAGACTTTCATTCTGGACAGATCGTCGTGTTAAACAGATTGAAGAACATCCGAAATCTGAAATTACACTGTGATACGACAATATATAATCTATGATCTTGAAGTCGGGAGGGTGTGCAAACCACACATATAGGATATAAATTAGCGAGGTAAACTGTCAGCAATTATCCTAAGAGGTGACGTAAATAGAGCCAATAATTTGTGGTTCCATTAATGACTAATAAGTAACAATTAAGTTAGTACCGTACTGAGATGTGGGAGATTTCAGGAGGTCGCCCTCCCTCTGATCTGTAGTGCGTGATGAAACAGAGATTTTTAGAACTCCGCAACTCTAATTAAAGCAACTGATATACATGAAAGCAAACACGGAACGAACGAAATAAGAAATCACGAAATGCCTGAAAACAAATTATGTTTCCTTGTACTATAAGCAGACATATTTCAAATTTTTTAGCGGACATGTTATTATGTTCTACTTTGACAATTTGTTAATAATAATAAGTAGGTACTTCGCAATATCGCTGTTGTGTTTGATATTGAATTCCTTTTTATACCGCATGATCAAAAAGTCAGTATAAATTTGAATACTTTATAAATCACAGAATAACATTCATCTCGGGTTTGCTGCCGGTTACTATCGTCAACTAAACACAATATTTCGGCAGACCAACTGGCTGCCATCTTCAGATGAGTGCGCTGATTACACTTACCCGCCGGAAACTAAGGCAGAACAAAAACAGAACTAGTAGCGCACCGGTGGAGAAAATCGGTAAAAAGATGGGTCCAAACAAGACTAGTTAAAAGGTATTACAGGACGAAATGAAGACCGTTGTTTCTTAATATCAGATAAGATCGAAGTTTTACTTGGAGGGAAGCCCTTGTCCCTATTAATAATTTTATCGGACATACAAATTTCCATGGATTCTTTAAGAACACATTCCTAGTAGCGAGAAGCAGGAACAATCAGTTTTGTTTCATCATATAATAGCTTGTGTCCCTCATTCAGACAAAGTTCAGTAGCAGCTGACTTTTCAGGTTGAAGTAAACGAGTATGACGGTGATGTCCCGCACACAGATTCTGATCTGTGCGGATCGTTTGGCCGATGTAAGTCTTAGCACAATAACATGGAATTCTATAAACATCGGGTTTCCTCAGTCCTAAATCATCTTTGACTGACCCAAGGAGGGCCCTAGTCTTTGGTGGTGGCATAAAAACACTTTAATGTCAAATCTTCTTCTTAAAATTCTTCAAATTTTCGAGGAAATATTCCTGACGAAAGGCATAAAGGCAATAGACTTGTTGTTGTCCTCTAATGGTTCACCTTTTCGACCAAGTTGAAACGCACGACCAATTTGTTGAGCAGTGTGCCCATTCTGTTTGAAGACAACTTTGAGATGCTCCAGTTCTTCACCCAGATCAGAGATGGCGTACGCTCTTTTCACTAGAGTACTCAAGACCCCCATTCGTTGGTGTGGCGGATGACAGCTAGTCACATGAAGATAAAGATCGGTATGTGTGGGCTTGCCATACACTCCATGTCCTAAGGTCCCATCATTGTTGTTTTGAACCAAAACGTCCAGAAAAGGAAGTTTCCCATCTTTCTCAAACTCCATCGTAAATTTAATACCGGGATGAAGGTGATTAAAATGATCTAAAAATTGATTTAAAGCATCCATTCCATGAGGCCACACCATAAAAATGTCATCGACGTATCTCCAAAAACAAGTAGGCTTAAGAAACGACATCATTAGTGACATGTCTTCAATAAAAAGATTTGCGACTATGGGGGAAAGAGGACTCCCCATAGCCACTCCGTCAGTTTGTTCAAAATGGACATCATGAAAAAGGAAATACGTCGAAGTCAGCACATGACGACACAAGTTAACTGTTTCATCATCTAATTTTTCACTAATTAATAACAAGGACTCTTCTAGAGGAACCCGGTAAAAAGGGAAACAACATCAAAACTGACAAACAAGTCTGTTGGACCAAGACAAACTGACGTAAGCCGCCGAATAAAATGTGACGAGGCCAATATGTGATGTTCACACTTTCCAACATGAGGAGCGAGAAGCTAAATATTTGGTCAGATTATAGGTTAGGACACCCAAATTTCTCGCAATAGGACGAAGGGGAATTCCATGCTTGTGAACCTTAGGTAAGAGTTACATCGGCCAAACGATCCGCACAGTTCAAGATCAGTGTGTGGAACATCACCGTTGTACTCGTTTACTTCAACCTGAAAAATCAGCTGTTGCTGAACATTGTCTGAAACACAAAACAAAACACAAAACACAAACACAAAACAAAACAAAACTGATTGCTCCTGCTTCCCGCTACTGGGAATGTGTTCTTAAAGAATCCATGGAAATTTGTATGTCCGATAATATTTAATAGGGACAAGGGCTTCCCTCTAAGTAAAATTTTGGAATGCGATCTTATCTGATATTAAGCAACAACGGTCTTCATTTCGACATGCAGTTCCTTTTAACTATTCTTGTTTCGAGCCATCTTCTACTTTAGTTCCGCGCACGCGCGGTGGGTCGTCAGCGGTGTATAAAGGTGCCGCTGTTTCTGTTCTGCCTCAGTTTCCGGCGAGTAAGTGTAATTAGTGCACTGACCTGAAGATGGCAGCCAGTTGGTCTGCCGAAATATTGTGTTTAGTTGATGATGGTATCCGGCTGCAAACCCCAGATGAATATTATCAGTTTAAACGGCGGGAAAGTCTACGCAACCACACGGAATAATATAGATATAGAGGTAAAAATTGACACTCATTCTTGGGATGACATTGGTTTTATTAGAACAAAAAAATTTCACAAAATGTCCGACAGATGGCGCTTCATCTGATAAGAGAAGCAATAATTAGCATAACAAATTAAGACAAAGCAAAAATGATGCTCGTTACAGGAAATACTCAATATTTTTACCACCATTCCTCAACAATAGCTGCAGTCTAGGAATAATATTCTGAACAGCACTGTAAAGCATGTCCGGAGTTATGGTGAGGGATTGGCGTCGGATGTTCTCTTTCAGCATCCCTAGAAATGTCGGTCGATCATGATACAGTTGCGACTCAAACCCAAAGCCAATAATCGCATGGACTGAGGTTGTGATATTACAGATACATTATTAGTTTCTCCATTGTTGGATGGTTGCTGTTGCCGCAACTGTGGTTCAAATTTAATGAAAGTCCAGCTCTAGTTGCAATTAGTTGTGCTTTATTTAAGCCCACACTACCGGTTTCGGCCTCTATGTTAGGCCATTTTCAAGTGTGACAGACGTTATACCATAGAGAAAGCAACTTGAAAATGGCTTAACATAGAGGCCGAAACCGGTAGTGTGGGCTTAAATAAAGCACAACTAATTGCAACTGGAGCTGGACTTTCATTAAATTACAGATACAGGTGGAAGCTGATCATTTCCATGTGAAAGGCGGGTTTTGCCTGGCTGTTGAGTTCCCCAGCCGGCCGGCTAACAGTTTGGACCTAGTGAATGGAATACAGGTAGTCAGGGTTTCCCTGATGTGCTCAGAAACAGGAAACGACTGTCTTGGATGAGCGAGAACAGCTCACTCAAATTGCAACTGATCTACAATATAGCCACACACATTATTCTAAAAATCCATATAAAATCAGGGAATGATAATACGGCAAATATAATTATATGTATGGATATGAAGTCGCTCCAGTGCATGGCAGGCGCCGCAAGACATTCCGGGGGACAGATCGTGAGGCCTCCCCGGTTCGTCTTGCGAACAGGTTTGAGGCGCTATCTGTTCAGGAAATTGCTCTTGAGCCGGATGGTGTCTCTCATCCTGAGATTACCACTCAGCTTGCAAGATCTGGGCTCTCACAGAGGGTGGGTTTGCTTGTGGTTGGGAGCTCCAACGTTAGGCGTGTGATGGAGCCCCTTAGAGAGATGGCTGCCGAGGAGGGGAAAAAGGCCAACGTGCACTTCGTGTGCATACCGGGTGGGGTCATAGATGTGGAACGGGTCCTTCCGGATGCCATGAAGAGTACGGGGTGCAACCAAATACAGGTGGTGGCTCATGTCAGTACCAATGATATGGGTCGCTTCGGATCCGAAGAGATTCTCTCAGGTTTTGAGCGGCTATATGAAGTGGTAAAGACTGACAGTCTTGCTTGCTAGCAAGATGAAAGCAGAGTTCACCTTCTGCAGCATAGTTGACAGGACCGACTGTGGACCTCTGGTACAGAGCCGAGTGGAGATCTGAATCAGAGGCTCAGTCGGTTCTGTGACCGTGTAGGTTGCAGATTCCTCGACTTGCGGCATCGGGTGGTGAGTTTCCGGGTTGCGTTAAATAGGTCAGGAGTCCATTACACGCAGGAAGCGGCTACACGGGTTGCGGGGGCCGTGTGGCGTGGACTGGGCGGTTTTTAGGGTATATTTCCGCAAAGGCCTCTACCCTATTTCCGCAGTAAATGGGCTTTCTCAAGGGGTGCAGGTCGACCACAGGAGGAATATAGATCTAGGAACTATCAGTATTACAGTTCTGAATTGTCGTAGCTGCGTCGGGGAAAGTGCCAGAACTCCAACCGTTAATAGAAAGCACCGAAACACATATCATTATAGTTACCGAAAATTGGCTTAAGCCGGAAGTAAGTACAGCAGAAGTATTCGCAAAAGATCTGTGTTCAGAAAGGATAGATCAAACAAAATAGGTGGAGGCGTGTTTGTAGCCGACAAAAGTAGTCTTTCGTAAAGCGCAATTGATTGTTCCTGTGAGCTGTTATGTGTAGAAGTTGTACATGAAAAACGTAAGAAGTTAGTAATTGGTTCGTTTTACTGGCCTCCCGACTCTGGCGACACAAAAGCAGAAAGGTTCAAAGAAAACCTGAGTCTAATTGCAAACACGTATCCGACTCACACAATAATAGTAGGCGGTGATTTTAATTACCCTCAATATGTTGGCGAAATTATATTTTCAAATCAGCAGGTACGCATAAAACCTCGTGCGAAATTGTACTCAACGCATTCTCTGAGAATTACTTCGAACAATTAGTTCATGAGCCAACTAGAATTGTAAATGGTTGTCAAAACACACTTGATCTCTTAGCAACAAATAATCCTGAGCTCATAACGAGCATCAAAACGGATGCAGGTATTAGCGAACACAGAACTGTCGTAGCGAGATTGAATATCGAAGGTCCCAAAGTTACCAAAAATAAACGAAAAGTATATTTGTTCAGGAAAGCAGATAGAAATGCAATACATTGCTTCTTGAAAGACAGTATCCACTCGTTCCTAACACTAAATGTAGACCAGAAGTGGTTTAAATTCAAAGAAGTAGTATCGGCAGCAATTGACTGTGTTATACCAAATAAATTAATAAAAGAAGGAGGTGATCCTCTGTGGTACACAATACAGGTCAGGACATTGTTGCATAAGCAACGGAAAAGCCATACTAAATTTAAACGAAAACAAAATCCCAGAATCGGCGATCCTACAGAGAAGCTCGAAATTTAGCGAGGATTTCAATGCGAGATGCCTACAATACTGATCACAACGAAACTCTTTCTCTAAATTTGACTGAAGACCCAATGAGATTTTGGTCATATGTTAAATATACTAGGGGCAAAACACAAACAATACCCTCACTACGTTATAGTAATGACGATCCTGCCGATGACAGCGCTACTAAAGCAGAGTTACTAAACATAGCTTTTAGAAACTCATTCACCAAAGAAGACGAAACCAATATTCCAGATTTCGAATTACAAGCAGAGGCCAGAATGAGTAACGTTGAAGTAGATATCCTCGGAGTAGAGTTGCAACTTAAATCACTTAACAACAACAAGTCTTCTGGTCCGAACTGTACACCCATTAGATTTCTATCTGATTATGCTCCTTACGTAACAGCCATATACAACCGCTCTCGCAGAGAAGGATCTGTATCAAAAGATTGGAAAGTTGCACAGGTCACACCTCTATACAAGAGAGGCAGTAGGAGCAACCCACTAAACTACTGGCCTATTTCAGTTTGCTGCAGGGTGTTGGAATATATCTTGTATTCAAATATTGTGAATCATCTCGAACAGAATGATCTATTGACCCAACGTCAACACGGATTTAGGAAATACCGTTCATGCGAAACACAACTAGCTTTATATTCACACGAAGTGATGGGTGCTATCGACAAGGGTTCTCAAATCGATTCCGTATTTCTTGATTTCCAGAAGGCTTTTGACACCGTACCTCACAAACGGCTTTTTATCAAATTTCGTGGTTACAGTATAACGCCCCAAATTTGCGACTGGATAGGGGATTTCCTGTCAGAGAGGACACAGTTTGTAGTATTCAATGGTAAGGCTTCGACTAAAGCAGAGGTGATATCGGGCGTTCCACAGGGTAGTGTTATCCGTCTCCTGTTGTTCCTTATTTACATAAACAATTTGGGAGAATATCTTAGTAGCTCTCTTAGACTGTTTGCAGATGACGCCGTCATTTACCGTCTAGTAAAATCATCTGAAGATGAAAAGTAACTTCAGAACGATGTAAATGAGATATCACTATGGTGTAAAATTGGCAATTGACTCTAAATAATGAGAAGTGTGAAGTCGTCCACATGAGTACGGAGAGAAATCCGTTAAACTGTGTTTACAAGATAAATCAATCAAAAGTGAAGGCCGTAAACTCCGCTGAATTCGTAGGAATTACTATTACTTCAGACTTAAACTGGAAAGAACACATAGATAATGTCGTTGATTGCGTTTTATTGGGAGAACCCTTAAAAGATGCAACAGAACTACTAAAGAAACAGCATACTCTATGCATGTCCGTCCGTTTTTGGAGTATTGCTGCCCAGTGTGGGACCCTTATAAGGTCGGTTTGACGGAGGACATCGAAAGAATCCAAAGAAGGGCAGCTCATTTCGTATTGTCACTATACAAGGGAGACAGCGTTACGGAAATGATACAGGATCCATTCGAAAATGGAATGGGAGATTAATAGTATAAAGGTGGTTCGATGGACCCTCTGCCAGACTCTTAAATGTGATTTGCAGAGATTCCCATGTAGATGTAGATTAATGAGACGTGTGAGAATCAAACGCCGTAATTTCAATTTAAATATCCCTTACGGATAAAAAGCTGACGAATTTCAGTACTATAATAATATTATTATAAGACTTATATTTTCAATTATTGATATGTAGTGTTTATCAGTAAGAGATTAAGAAGAAAATGGGCAGCATATCACCACGCTACCTATTTTAAAAGACGCACCACATGTATTCCATATTCTTTCAATAAACTTTGTTTTATTCTCTTGTTCTGTTTTTCGTTGAGGTATTAATATTCTTGTGTCAGAACATAGATTCCACCACAGAAACGCAAAACATGAAACCAGCAAAAAACATTACATTTATATATGTGTTTTATTATATTTAATATTATTCTTAGTAATGTTCGTTTTTCATTTTGTAGACTGCTACTTAAGTATTTCATGGTCAACTAAAAATAGTAGTTATGCGGCAGATAATTTATATATAAACAATTATAAATATTTGTGGCCAAGAACTGAATATGTTTGTATAAAAAGCCATGATAAATTAACTATTAATTGTGTAACTATATTTCGACAGCAGCAGTATATTTGAACTGTGAGACGCCACACTTAATGGCTATCTGACCAAAGAGCTTCAGTCTCAACCATTTTAGTATTGTTAAATATATATTTGTTTGTTAAATGTAAATAACATTTGTAGATAAGTGGTCAAAGCATTTAATCCTGTGATATTCAAATGTATTTGGAAGGGAAGTTGTATTTTAAAGATGACGCGTTAGGTTGTGCGGAAGGATACAATTTGGGAGCAGGGAGAGCATATTTTCCAACGCTTTGGAAGGGACTCGTAACTTGGAAGCGGTGGTGAAAGGTTGTGACGCTGGGTGGTCTGAAGCCCCGTTACGAACTTGTGATTTGAAGAGATGTCTGCAGAACTTAGTCTTTGGTGAAAAGTGATAAACTATGCACGGTAGTAGGACTGTGGATCTGTGATAATTCAGCAATCGTTTACACGTGAGATGACTAACCGTGTTTTATAACAAACACTATAATCGCGGATTAATTTGGAACTGCAACATTCGATGGACTACATTAAGTTACGAGTGATAATTTGGAAGTTTTACTCTCGAGTGCGTTTGATACTTATTGTGCCTCTGATGAACAATAGCTGGGGAAATATTCAGTTACTTACCGATGTATAAAGTAGGACTAACTCCGCTTTTTCCTGTCCAAAATGAGTAATAAACTCCATTTATAAAGAATTACTTCGTGAGTGAACCAGTTCTTTAACTTAGAATCCATTTTTTGTTTAGTCAGAAGTTTAATTTATGTTTGTTTAAATATATTTTCACGTCATCAAATGCAGATTAATAGACTACCGAAAATACAGTTTAATTAGTCATCTTGTTTAAACAGAATGGGTAGCTTTTTAGGGCATAGTAGCTGACACACGTAACTCACCCCTATGCACAGACACAACGAGCTATAAACCTATTACTACGCTGAGTTATGTATTGCCCAATTCTTATTGGTGAGTACCGATAGGAAGGTCGCAAGGTCTAGGGACCTGAGAGGACAAGCATAACGAAAGTGGCGGCTGAGCACACGATCATCACCAAACGACGCGCGCAAGAGATCGTTCACACGTCTATGGGGTGGAGCGCCTTCCTGCATAAAAATAGTACGTTCCAGCAGGTGTTTATCAGCCAGGCTAAGGATGATGCGATTCTGTTACATATCGGCGTACCTCTCACCCGTCACGGTAGCAGTTAACAAAACCAGATTCACGCAGTTCCTCGAAGAAAAAAGACCCGATAACGGTACATGTGGTAAATCCAACCCATAAAGTGACTTTCTCGTCCTGTATTGGAGTTTCCACGATAGTTGTAGGATTTTCGGTAGCCCAAATTCAGCAGTTGTCGGCGTTGACAGACCCTCGGAGCGTGAAATGAGCTTCGTCGGTCCACGTTACTCAACCAATCGTCATCTTCTGCCATCTTTTGAAACGGCCACACCGCAAATGCCCTCCGCTTCACTAAATCGCCAGGTAACAGTTCGTGATGCGGATGGATTTTGTAAGGATAGCATCAGAGGGTACGCCTAAGTGCCAACCAAACAGTAGTGTATGGAATGCCGGTGTGACGTGTGACTGCACGAGCGCCGACATTCCTGTGCATAGACGAACCCGCTACAGTCTCCATTTCTTCTTGAACTGTTTGAGCAGCATTATGCCTTGTGCTCGGTCGGCCACTATGCAATCTATCGTCTAAACAACCCGTGGCTTCGAACATCGAAATCATTCTCGCCATAGCTGCATTTGTCAATGGACATATACCCGTTCGAATCCCCTTCCTATGGCCATAGAATCGTAACGCTGAACTAGCACATTCCCCACTCTGATAATACAGTTTGACTAAAAGCGCCTTTTCAGGTAACGTCAACATGCTGCGACTGCTGGTGCATCTGATTCTCTCTCTCTCATTACAGCTCCTGTTACACACGATTTTCATGCGCAGTCACCAACGTTTTACTAAATCAAATGTTCAAATGTTTGTTAAGCTTATGGAACTTAACTACGGGGTCATCAGTCCCTAAACTTACAAACTACTTATCAACTACCTTATACTAAAGACGGCACAAATATCCATGCCCGAGGAGGGATTCCAACCCCCGACCCTAGTGGCCGTGCAGACCGTGACTGGAGCGCCTCAGTCTCCTCGACCACCGCGGCCGGCCAACGTTTTACTGTCCAGCGCCATCCGTCGGGAATTTTTTGGACTTTGTATTTATTTCTCTAATAAAACCACATGTCATTCCACGTATGTGTGTCAATTTTTTAGTCTCTATCTACATTATTCCGTGATTTATTAAGTTTTCAGATTTATAGTGACTTTTTGATCACCCGATGTTATGTTTGTTACTTTTCTGAGTTCTTCGAACCATTTCTCTTTCCGTTTGATTGATTAGCTATTGTGAACCTTCCTTTTTTATTTTCAGTAAATCTATCGTGAGGGACAAATTTCATCTTAAACTGAAATTGGCTGTTTGCCAGGAGTCGCAGTTTTGAATTTTATAATACGAGTTATTCTGCCACCACCTGCTGTTCAAGCCATTGACCGGGATGTCAATGTCTTCCCTGCAGTGGCGGCTACTCCTTGAGGACTCTAGGGCGCCGCCCTCCCAAAAATATCCAACACGGAATACGTACCAATCGTTAATCACAAATCTACTTGAATAATTTTCGTGTAGCAGCAGCCCGTGTAAGTGAATGACCAATGTTTTTAGTCTAGGTAGTCTGCCAGCCAGGCTCACCGCATGTTTTCAGAATGGACTGACTGTCGGACTCTACGCGATCCGTCCGCGCCGTGTAAAGGCTGGCTACGGGCGCTTGGGGTGAGTGGGGGTACTGGGGGTTTGGGTGAGGGTAGTGTGCTGAACCGGGCCGCTTGGGACGGCGTCCACGCCAACGGCGCGAAATATACAAAGGCGCACCGCCGCCGGTCAGGCAGTTTCTAACAGGTGCCCTGCGTGCGATACTAGTGTCGTTATTGTGAAGGTGCCTGTTATTGCCTAACTGTTTTTCTAGTTTTCTATTTAGAATGAATGATATAAATAGCGTAAACTACAGTTTAACATTTGGTAGTCAAAAATTGACTTTTGAGGGAAAGTTGGAATTAAAAAGGTTAGGACCTCCGAGACCTTCTTCTAATTTTAGTAACATGTTTGTTGCTGACGAAGCATTTGTGTTGTATGAACACTTACTTATATAGTTACACACACAACGAATTTACTTCTAACTTTATATTATTTTAAGGTACAGTTTTGGGTCTCTTGTGAAATCTAATAAAATGGAGTTACAAGGTTTTCATTGCCTGCAGAAAATATTAAAAACGACATATTGGTGCATAAATTTGTTCGTATTTTGGTATAGGAGGAAAAAGTCGTGTTAGATGAAGGGTTAAATTACGTAACTAGCTAATAAAATTAATACTATATTCTCCCCGTTCAAGAAATGTTCTGAAGGGACGAAATATCATGTACAATTGAAGAGGCATGCCGCCCCTCCTAATAAACAGCCCACCAGCCGCCACTGCTTCCCTGGGTATGCATTTATTCCTACTCCTCACGCAGCTGTCTGTTTATCCCCTCTCTCTAACCACTTGATCATCCCCTCCTTCTCTGTCTGCTACTCCTCCCCTGTCTACCAACTTCTCCTCCCCTTCCGCCTCCGACCTTCTCTCCAGGTCAGTTTCTTCCCCCTCTGTTCTTCTTTCCTTTCTCTGTGAGTTTCTCTGTCTCTCTCTCTCTCTCTCTTTCCATCACTCTGCCCCCCTTCTACCCGTGTCCGTCTCCTCCTTCCTCCTCTGTTTGACCACCTCCTCTCCCCCTAATATCTCTTGTTTATGGTCATATCTCAGGAGCCTTGTGTCGACAGATGTAATTTTTCACGTACTTTCAGTTTCATATGTGAATATATATATATATATATATATATATATATATATATATATATATATATATATATACCAACAGTCGACACGTTTCCAGAGGAAATACAGTGGTACTGTATAAATTTATGGTGATGGCGTCTTCTTGGGTAAAATATTTCGGAGGTAAAAGAGCCCACCATTCGTATCGCGGTTGTGGACTACTAGGGAGGATGTCGTCATTAGAAGAACAAAATAGGCATTTTACGGATCGAAGCGTAAAATGTTCTGTCCCTTAATCGGGTAGGTAAGTTGTAAAATTTGAAAGTGAAATACATGGATAGGTTTAAGTTAGATATGGTGGGAAAAAATGAAGTTTACTGACAGGATGTACAGGACTTCTGATCAAGGGTGAACAGGTTTAAAAATACAAAAATCAATTTGGGGGGAGGACGCAGGAGTAGGTCTAATAATGAATCATAAAAAAGGTAAGTGACTATGAACAGCACAGTGAAAGCATTATCGTAATAAACATAGACAAGAAGCCTACACCGACCACAGCAATACAAGTTTTTATGCAACCTATATATGTGCCTGATTAGGAGATTGAAAAAATTATGAGTTGAAAGAAGTCATTCTGACGGTTAATGGAGAGAAAAACTTGACTGTCATGGGGGACGTGAATTCGGTGGTAGGGAATGGAAGGAAAAATAGTGGGTGAATATGTATTCACAAAAGTTCACCTAGTAGAATTTTGCACAAAGCACAATTTAATCATCACAAACATTTGGTTTAAGCACCAAGAGGAAAGTGTATACTTGGAAGAGACCAGGAGACACTGGAAGGTACCAAATTGACTTTATAATGGAAATACCTGGATTTGGACACCAGGTTTTAAACTGTAAGATATGTCCATGGATAAATATATACTCTGCCCATAACTGACTGTTAAGGAACTTTCGATCAAAATTTAAGAACTTAGAAAAAGATATAAAATTAAAAATTGAACCAGAAGTTGTCTAGAGTTTCAGAGAGAGCATTAGACAAGGATTTGCCGAAACGGAAGAAACTAATACAGTACAAGACAAAGTAGTGAAGGCCGCAGAGGAAGATATTTGTAGGACAAGCCCGAATAGAAATCTATGGATCACACAGGAGATACGGAAAGTAATTAATGAAAGAAGAAAATATAAAAACGCAGCAAGTGAAGCAGACAAATGGGAATACAGAAGACTAAATCATGAGGATGATAGAGATTGGCTAAGCACGAATGACTAGAGGGCAAATGGAAATCCATAGAATAATAAATAACTAGGGGAAAGATAGATACCGTCTACAGAATAATAATTTTTTGAGCAGCAGCCGCATGAATATCAAGAGCTCAGAGGGAAAACCAGTACTAAGCTTAGAAGGAAAGGCTGAAAAGTGAAAGGAATATACACGGCAAATTAACTGAAACGCAATACTGTAAAAATGGAAGTAGATGAAGATGATATCGGAGATTCGATAAAGCACGAAGAATTTGACAGATCACTGTAAGATCTGAGTCGAAACAAGGCCCCTGGAGATGATAATATTTCCTCTGAACTGCTGACATCGTTCAGAGACAGTCATAAAGAAACTGTTCTACCTTGTTTGCAAGATTTGAGACAGCGGAATACACTCAAACTTCAAGAAGAATATAATAATTCCAATTCCAAACGAAACAAGTACATATTTACTGTATTGGTGTGGTGTCTGTTCTTTTGGACGTCAGAAAGAATAGACACCACACCAATACAATAAGTATTTAAACGCGACGACGGCGTTAGCTTCAGTTATTTCGCCACAGATGCTGTCATACGTCCGACCTCACACGGGAATCCGTGATGGCGAGTGTAAGAGGGCATGGACGATAGGGGCGCTACAAACATAGCGTGCGACTTGTGAGAATTTGAGACGGACGGGAGGCGAGCAGGGGTGGCCAAGTAGTTAAGGCGACCGCTGGCCCGAAGCGGGAGACCCGAGTTCGATTCCCGGTCCGGTTCACATTTTCACTTCTTGCTTAATATCAATGCCCAAATGCGGCAACTGTCAGTCGTTTCTTTCCTATCCTTCTTCCTTCCCTTCCTTCATCAATCATTTGCAGAAACAAGTGCAGGCAAGTGTGAAAATTATAGAACTATCATTTTGATTTTAAGTGATTGTTGTAAAATTCTAAGACGATTTATTTGCAGACGAATGCAAAAATTGGTTGAATCTGTCCTTCGAGAATATCAGTTTGGATTTAGAACAGTTGGGACACGTTAGCAAATTCTCACATTTCGACTTATCGTAGATGTAAGGATAAGGTAAAACAAACCTACGCTTTTAGCATTTGTAGGTATTTGTAGATTTGGAGAAAGCTTTTGACCATATTGTCTGGAACACACTCTTAAATTCTGAAGGTAGCTGAGGTACAATACAAGGACCGAAATCTTATGAACAATGTGTACAAAATGAGGCAGCACTCCTGAATGGAATGGATGAAAATCATGTAGTGGTAATGATGGGAGTAAGTCAATGCTGTAGCCTTTATCCAATGTTATAAATATGTATCTTGAGCAAGCTGTAAACGAATTCAAGGAGAAATTTGGAGAAAGAATTAAAGTACATCGATATGAAACAAAAGCTTTGCGGTTTGCCGATAACATTGTAATTCTGAGACAGCAAAGGACCTGGGAGATCAGTTAAACAGAATGAATAGTGGCTTGAAAGGAGGGAACAAGATGAACATTAAGAAGAGTAAAACAAAGTCAATGGAATGTGCTGTAAGAAATCAGACAATGATGAAGAAATTACATTAAATAATGAGGTAATAAAAGTACCAGCTATGTTATGTTACTTGGGTAACAAAATAACTTTTTATGGCTCAAGTAAAGATGAAATAAAATGAAATTTTCTACGGTGAGAACAGCATTTCTGAAAAAACGAAATTTTTTATATCCAGTATTAATTTAAATGTTAGGAAGTGTAGCACTGTATACGATTGAAATGTGGACAATGAGGAGTTTAGACAAAACGATAATAGAACCTTTTGAAACGTGGTGCTACCGACGAATTCTGAAGAGTAAGTGGTAGATCGCATTGGGGTAAATGTGGGGGTATAGTCGGATGAAAGTACACTATAATAGAAAAAAAGTCCCAGTAAACATGCGATCGCAAACCAGCCGTTTGCGAGATAATTACGAATGTATGGTTCCAAGCTGCCAATGACGTCATTGTAAACGTCGTCCTTGTTAGTACAAATTAATTTGAAATTTTGACACTACTAATAGATTTACATCGCGTTTAGTTCAATTTCAAGTATAGGCTACCTGTTAAAGGCGGTGTTCGAAGTGTCTCCCTTCCATCTGGATGCAAAAATGTGCTCGTCACTGCAACGAATTTCGAATTCATTCGAAAACCCCTGCATCATTTCGGAATTCTTGACAAGCGTGTACAACTCTCCGCTCCATTTCTGTACCGTGTTAACGGGTGCGCTGTACACTGCGGTTTTTATGTGATCCCAGACACAAAAATCTAAAGGATTTAGATCAGGTTGAAAGACGGCTATCTGCCATCTTCCCTAGGTAAGTCATCTAAGTTCACTAGAGGGCATTCTTTGCTAAACGAGAACCCCTCTCGTTCGGAGGCATGAGGAATACCATTTCATTTCATGTTTTTAGATGTTAGTTTCTGTAATATTGCTGGGATTTTACTATGCTAATAATTGTGTCTATGAATGTGGCAAGATGAACGGCTTCTCTGTAATGCTACTGTCCCTCTGAGAATGTGTACCTGCTTTATTATGTATCTGCATGTATGAGAATCATCTAGCGTGGGAGTCTGAGTGTATGTATGAGAATTTTCGTCGTCGGCTGCTGGCTGCTTGCTACTAATGTTTCTCTGTGTCAATAGGTAGTCGTTACCAACCTCTGCTACCAACGTGGTTCCTCCACCCTTTGGTTACAAGTTGGGTTGACAATGCCACGTTAGCGAGCCTTGGCAAGACGTGTGAGTTTAAGCTCTTCCCCACCACCTCGTTTTCCTGGATTTTCCCGATTTCCGGTGGATTTTCGGCCTGGTGGCGGGGGTCTCAGGGACCGATAGGACATTCGGTGGCTGCGCTTCGACCTTGTACGACGTTATGATTTTCTTTCCACCATTTAGATGGCAACGATTCGTTGTCTGGTTTGTTAGACTTCAGAACTTAGGTTCATTTCTCGGGATAAGTTTCACCGATCATGTATGGAAATCTTTCCAATTTCATTTCGGTGGTTTTGCATAGGTAAACGCAGTGAATATGCAACTAATTCGGTTTGATAACGGCTGGGAATCGGTAACCTATGTGAGACTAGCTGGTGGTGCATGAACTCTAATTTCTTTCTAGTTTTGTGGAACGCGACTAATATGCTGGAATATTTTTATTTTGTGTAGTGCATGTGAAATATTCTTTCCCGTTTTCTCCTTCCGTGAGTGACATGTACTCCACATGTTGTGTTCTTAGAACAACTCTTCAGCTACCCCTGTGTCTGTTCCTATGCCCTTCAGGCAAGAAATTACGTATTTATCTTTATGATTTCCATAGTACCTCGCGATCTCCTCTCCGTCTATTTTAAATTGCTGTTTCGTTTCAAAACTTGTACTTTGCTCTCAGACTCCGTCAGTAAATTCTCGCCTAGCCTTGTACAGCCCCCTTTATTAGCTTGCTTATGAAATACCACGTATTTCTAGGGGCTGCATGCCGTATTTCTTAGTTGATTTACCCCGACTGAATTTATTCCATTTTTCTGATTTTTGAAGGCTGGACTTCGTCTATCAGTGTAAAACCTTCCAAATCGCGTCTAAATGTATTTCTTTAGCTTCACTTACGATGTCCTACGCATTTCTAAGGGTTGCATGCCGTAGCTACTTTTCTTTATTTATGAGAAATTGAATTTTTGTATTTGTACTGGTTTTTAGAACCAACGGTTTATAGTTAGTCACTTGAGTTCTCGCAACTGCTCACACACCAGTGCCATACTATTGAGTATTCTTGCGTCGGAATCTGTAATTCAGTTGGCCTTCAGTGGTATGCGAATATGTAATGTAGCAGACACGTGCCGTCTGACTCAATAATTCCGCATGCTCACGGTTTGATTTGAATGGAAATTAATCTCGCTATTATTGCGTACCATCTCTAGTAAAGAAAGATAGACCAGAGCGACCTGCGAAGTTTATTTTTCTTGTGTTGTGCGGTACGTCCTGTTACGCTGAATTTCGCCGCCGGCCGTGGTGGCCGAGGGGACTGAGGCTCTTCAGTCACGGTCTGCACGGCCACTACGGTCGGGGGTTAGAATCCCCCCTCGGGCATGGATATTTGTGCCGTCCTAGTTCGTAAGTAGTTCATAAGTAGTTTGTAAGTTTAGGGACTAAATCAAATGTTTGTATAGTCTATGGGACTTAACTACGGGGTCATCAGACCCTAAACTTACAAACTACTTATGAACTAGCTACAACTAAGGACGGCACAAATATCCATGCCCGAGGGGGGATTCGAACCCCCGACCGTAGTGGGCGTGCAGACCGTGACTGGAGCGCCTTAGTCCCCTCGGCCACCGCGGCCGGCGTTTAGGGACTGATGACCCCGTAGTTAAGTCCCATAAGCTTTACAAACATTTGAACATTTTTTGAATTTCGCCTACGATACTTGTTGATTGTAAATCCTTCCCCCGACGATGTGCAGTTCAGATTACTTTAATTTAATTTAGTAGTTCAATGAGAAGCATTTTTATTGTTTAACAAAAATGGTGCCCTCATTTGCTCATGTTTGAACTGAATAAATAATTTATTGTCAGTGAAATTTTATCCTTCTTATAAATATTAGTTTATGAATACCCTCCCTTTTTATTTAATGTTGTTTTTCACGTGCTGCGAACAAATTCAGATACATATTCTCATATTTTTAATTCCGTTGCGCCATAAATGTTCTCTCAGCCACCTTCATGAAATTGTTTAGTTCGCGGTGGCTTGTATATTAATGATTGTGTGTAATTCTCGTGATATACGACATATGTTGGCCACCGTCTCTTTTTCTTCCTTCTGCTAAGGTAAAGTTTGAGTCAGTTCTAAATTGTGGTCCAGGGAATAAGATTCTGTTGCAGGAAGTAGTCAGTAGTTCACGCGAATCCCTTAGCTGGTTTTACGGCCAGTGTTATGTGTTTAAAGTAAGCTTTTAACTGGCTCCCTTCAGCTAGAGTGAATTTTACAAATAACGGTGGCCTTTCAAAGTGATCTTGGAAGCCAAGGTACAGGTCCCCCTCTACCTATCCATCTCTGGCCGTATCTGCGCGTTAGATGACGTCTCACAGCAGCAGCAAAATGTGCCTGAGCTCCATCTAACTAACTAGGACGACGCCTACAATAAAGTCAGTGAAATTTGATGTAAATGCGATGTAAATCTTAATAGTGAAGTCTAAATTTCAAATTAATGTGTACTAACTAGGACGATGCTTATGATGACGTCAGTGGCGACTTGGAACCATACATTCGTAATTGTCTCGCAAACGGCTCTTTTGTGGACTCATGTTTACTGGGACATTTTTGTTTGGTTTATCGTGTAGTTTCAACCGTGTAAGATTGTGCGATCCTTTTAGATACACCTTATAATTGTTGGATTACTACCGTTCACTATGCACATGCCCATATCGTTTTAGCCTATCTGACATAAATACTGGTAGCCCCTACTGTGGAAGACGTTCTGAAACTGCCAATGTGTCACAAAGAGCATAAAGAAGTAAGACGTGATCCTTCTGCGTACATAGCCACAACAAGCCATCGACATCAGGAGAAGGAATATCGAAGAAAACAGTAAACTAGGCTACTCCTAGGTCTATATCCAGACCACAGGAAAATGATGAGAGTGGATGTGGTGCATGTGGTGGCTCATATGCAGATAATTTCATGGAGAAAAATGGACCCGAATGGATCGACTTCCAGTTTTGTAATGTCTGGCATCATGTGAAGTGCCAGGTAGTTTTAGATAGTGTCTATTTTATGTGTAATGGGTGTAAGGACACAGATAGTGACTAACATCGGCTCAGTAGACTTGAAACAAGAGGTGAAATTTTGCTTGTGCATATTTTCTGGATTTTTTTTTCTTTTTGTTACTATTTTCTAGAGTAAAACATTTAAAAATTGCCAGTAAAATATAACACATACTCTTACATATGATTTGAACATTTACGTTACATTAAAAACGAGTTTCCAATGCTTAAAAGGTACTCTCTATGGTAAATAACATAGTATCACGGAGTAACTTTAATACTATCACGGCGTTACTTAAATATCACGCCGTAACCTAGTTCCACCATCAAAATTTGTAAGTTAATTGGAAGAAATAAAAAGTCGATATTTGTAATATATATGTCGTTCATTCTTTGTAGGATATCCCTCTTTCAAATGATATAAAACAAAATAACAATTGTCTAAAGTTCTTGAATTGCTATCAGACAGTGCTTAGTATCACGGAGTTACTTACCCTACTATTACTATTATCTCTTCGTTTATAAGCTCTCAATGTAGCGTAATGCAATCCACAACTTTTCCTTACTTTAATGAACAGTGTTATGATCCTGTAATTTTACACGGCCCCAATCATTACTAGCAAATCCCTTTATCTGTTAGGTAATCGATGTGTAGGCTACGAGAAAGCATCTGGCTGAAGTAATAAGTGGTGCCAATTCAAAATAGTGGCAGACTGCTAGGTCAGAATAAAACAGTTCCGATGTGAGCCGGTAAATGCGGTCTATTAATTTCACACAACCTGATTTGCCGCTTATATTCACATCCAGAGATGCTCCGTCTGGCGTGAAAAAGTTTTGGATAAATCCAACGTCTTGAATCACTGTCTCTGGGTCAGAAGATAGCCGCGGTGGAGTGGCCAAGCACATTGAGCGGCTATGCTGCGATGCGCGAGGCAGCTCACCGTCGGGGGTTCGAATCCGCCCTCGGGCATTGATGTTGTGTCGTCTTTAGTATAAGGTAGTTCGTAAGTAGTTTGTAAGTTTAGGGACTGATGACCTCGCAGTTAAGTCCCTTAAGCTTAACAAACATTAAAAAAATGTGTGTGTGGTCGAAGGATACAAGCTAGATACCAGTGTTGCTGCCTTTGGCAGCCCGGGATACATGCCGTGGCTCCTCCGCTCCATAAACAGTGATCCAATATTACCTTCAGAGCAAGTCCACGTTTGGCGCGGTTCAGAATTTGCCAGCTGACGGACAAATTGTCTTATTCACAATGATGAACGACGGTAATTCGCAATATGTACCAATACAACTAAAATAAAAATTTCATTAATATGAATGCTTGGCTCAGTCAAGATGAAAAACATTTTACCTCAGACCATCGTACGGTACATTTGCGTTGCATTTTTGCTTAATTCTTGTACATATGGTATATTACCCGCTTGTTACTTAAGTTCCCTACGTTTCTCAGAATCTCGAATACATTTCATCAGATTACATAGCTTTTGTAACATGACAAATCTAATGACCACGTCTTGAATTTTATTAAGTCTTGTCAACATTATTAATCGAAACGTAAGTTAGACCAAATCGCACATACAGGATTATATGTAATTTTCCTATAAATATAAGAACATAAAAGAAATTTGGGTTCATGCTTTCATCAAATATAGTGATAGCTGATAGATGTGATTAACATTTGTAGTCTTCAACTGAATTTCATTTTCGTTTGAAAAGGCACCTGATAGAAGCATTCAATTAATTATATATGCGTTGAATGCAACTTTGTATGGAAAGTATAATCGTATGGTAAAGTACATGACATCTGTAACACTACTTATTCATCTCCAACTCAGTTATAGCTGAAAAATTTACGAGAGTTGTTTGCTACTTTGGTTCAAATTCAAACGTTCGTAAATCTATGGGACTTAAGTGGGGGAAAAGACTGTTCGCGTCCGTAGCATACCTTTCATGTGTCTGCCGGGTGGTGCTAAAGATCAGTCACTCTGGGCCAGCCAAACGTCTTTATCGTTGATCTCCTGGCTAATCATACCTCGAATAGCACCGAATACACCTATATGCCTGACTATAAAAAGGGCTCTCCTCAGAGCCAACAGGCGAGGCTCCTAGGACCAATCACCAAGATCTGCCAGATCAATGTAGAAGGAATAACCTGGGCTAAATGCAAAGTAAGATTTTACGTGAACACAACATCGATATAGTTGCACTTCAGGAAAGCCACGTAGAAGACGAAGACGAACTTAAAAGGAGAGGCACGAACCCAGGCTACCAACTAATTTGCGCAGCATATCATCGTGATTACGGCGTGGCGACGTATGTCCGATCTGCGGTTGGAGATGCCCAGCTGTGCTCAGCAACGGTACACGACGACATACATGAAGTTGTTGTCAAGATAGGAGAATTGTCAGTGAGTAATGTCACAAACCACCAAGCACTGCCTGGCCTCAACAAGTCCTGTACCCCCTTTCACACCGAGTGATATATGCGGGGGACGTTAATAGCCACCACTCCCTACAGAAGTACGGAACATTTGATGGGAATGGCGAGGCTCTTATTAACTGGACAGAAAATAACAACCTATTCTTAGTTTTTGATCCAAAGGACAGAGGAACATACAGGTCAGCAGCTTGGAAAAAGGAATACAACCCAAATCTCAGAGACTTTCGTCACAGCCAACCTCGCCCTATCATAATTGAAATTGGAACCATGATAGCACTGATAACAACTACACAAAGATGAAGTTGGAATTTCACAAAAGTAAAATGGAATGTCTATGCGGAGAGACTGGACAAGTGCACCCAACAACCAATAACTATGACAGATTCATTGGTGCCGTCAAAACCGCAGCAAAACCTGCTATCCCAAGGGGGTTCCGCGAGCAATATATACCAGGAGCGGACAAAACACGTGAGAGCAAACATCAAAGATTCCTTGAGAGTAAAGACCCTGAGATTGCAGATGAGTTGCTGCACAACCTAGACCACACACGGCGAGAACAGTGGATTGAAACCGTTGAGTCAGTCAACTTCACGAGATCTAGTAGAAAGGCCTGGTGTCTTCTCCGAAAACTTGGAGGAGCTAATAAATCATCACTATACAGTGATTTAACAGGAATGCGGCTCATATACAGGCAACATACACAGCCCCAAGCGACAAGAAAAACGCAAGAACAATACGCCGAGAACTTAGAGCCCTTACTTAAGACAAACATCACAACTTTGTATCAATATTCCTTCAAATTTACCGAAGTCAGAGAAGCACTGAAGAACGTTAAGGCGGGAAAAGGCAGCTGGGGCGGATGGAATACACTCAGAATTTCTTCTTCACTGAGGGGAATATGTCAAAAGATAGCTCTCAGATTTTATACGAATATAATGGCAACAGGGAAAATACTACAAAAAATGAAGAACTCAAAGATCATAGCACTGCTAAAGCCAAGAAAACTTTGTGGCCAACCAAAGCGTTTCAGACCTATCACTATGCTCAGTGTCATTTATACAAGCCACTCGAGAGACTCCTTTACAACAGAGTCTAAAAATGTTGGAATCAGTTCCAAATGAACAAGCATTTCGACCCAATAGAAGCTGTACTGATCAAGTACTTTCCTCGGCAACCAATAGAGAGACGGGCTATCAGAAGTAGCAGAAAATATCAGTTGCATTCATAGATCTGAATGCAGCCTATGATACTTTTGAGGTAAGGGCTGCTGTACAAATTAATTAAAACAATTCCATACCTAAATATCATGCGACACATCGATAATATGGTGCCTGTAAGAGCTTTTAAACGACTATTGGAGAAAGTATGAGCTCCACCAAAGTACTCAACAACGGGCTACCACACTGCTCTTCAATCTCTACATTTCTGACATACCAAACACATGAACCAGACGTTTGGCTATGCAGATGACTGAGCTATAGCTGACCAACATAGATTATTTGAGGCTACTGAAGACATTATATGCGCTGACTTAAAGCTGCTGTGTGACTATTTTCGCAAATGGAGACTGCAGCCAAACCCAACCAACACCGAAGTATTTTGTTGTCACCTCTGCAAGCACTCAGCAAGAAGAGAGCTTGATGTTATCAATGAAGGAAAACGTCTTAACCATAACAACCACCCCAAATATCTTGGAGTTACACAGGACAGAACGCTGTTTTACAAAGAGCATCGAAATGTACAAATGTTTGTAGAGCTTATGGGACTTAACTACGGGGTCATCAGTCCCTAAACTTACAAACTACTTACGAACTAGCTTATACTAAAGACGGCACAAACATCCATGTCCGAGGTGGGATTCGAACGCCCGACAGCAGCAGCCATGCAGATCGTGACTGGTACGCCGCAGACCGCTCGGCCACTGCGGCAGGCAAAGAGCATCTGACAAAGAGTGCAGGTGAACTGAGAACGAGAAATAATATCATCCATAAATTGTGTGTCACAATTTGGGGCTCTACAGCAAACACACTTCGCACATCATCATTGGTCTAGTATACTCGATTGCACATTACAGAGCTCCTGTATGGATTAGCAGCCCATATACTAATAAGACTGATGTGGTGCTAAATGATACCATGTGGCACAATTAAATCCATACCTACTGTATGGCTGCCAACCCTGAGCCATATTCCACCACCAGAGATACGGCGAAAAAGTGATCTTCTTAGGAGATTGCAATAAACTAACAACCTCCAGGTCCTCATACATGACGCTGTAGCTGACCTGGAACGCAGAAGACAGACCAGCTGTACTCTCCGCTAAAGAGTTGACGAACTCCAACTTTGATGTCCACAGTCTCTGGGAACAACATTGACAAAGCCACTGCCCACCAAAATACTGAAACGTATTGACTAATGAGAAACCGCCTGGCTTCAATCAACCACGCAAAGTGTGGGTAACACTGAACCGCATACGTACTGGCCATGGAAGAAGCGCTGTGGCCCTCCACAAATGGGGGAAGTTGTCAACGCCAAATTAAGACTGCGGCGCTGAGAGGCAAACGATCCAACACACAGTGAAAGAATGCCCAGTCCGAGCCTACAAGGGATGCTTCATCGAGTTCCAGCTGCAACAAGGGAGACAACATTATATTCAATGTCTTCATGTATGTTTGTAATTACTGTACAAATTTATGAGAATTAACGATGTATGCCAAACGATAAATAAATAGATAATGGGACTTAACTACTCTGGTTATCAGTCCTTAGGCATATAAACAACTAACTTAAAGTAACCCATGAACAATACACACACACAAACATGGCAGTGGGAGGGCTCGAACCTCCGACGGGAAGCAACTGAGCGCTCCGAAGCAAAACGTCTTACAGGGCCCGGCCATTCCACCGCGGCTGCTACTTCGGTTAATGAATATTCGTAACAGTTCCATCTTGACAAAGATTCCAACATGCTGTGTCAGATCGATGAGGTACGTGTCCCTCTATGGCTAATTATATTTTGCTGACAGCTTATAATATCGTCGAATATTACAATTTCTATTTGAAACGTCAGCACCGTTACAGGTTCAAATTATATTCTTAGTTTATCACGACAAACGAATTTTTTGGAACAAGGTACTTAGGTATAAAAAATTCGGTGCAATATTAAGACTACATCTCCACAATTTCAGAACTAAGTGAACCATTTGAGACCAATCTTTTGGAAAAAAAATTCCTTTCATTCTGACGTAGCTGAAATTCAATTTAGCGTAAATGCAAATCGTCTGTCTATTCTTATGAACAGTTCAATGCAATTTTACTGTATAATAATTTTACTTCTAAATTTTGTAGGCAGTTTTTAGATGCCTGAAAGACCATATTAGAAATGTAGCAACTAACGTCAAGTTGAACGTTCATCCCGGAAACAACTGCCACCATAAGCAGTAATATGCAGATTGCCTATTTCGTCGACTCAAATCAGATTACATGTCGGCAGGGAACTGAGAATATTCTCGGTGCGTCACGGAAACTGGTCTAATTGGTGAAGACAATTAGCCCCACTCGTGGGTTCAATATCCGATTTACAGCACAGTTTCGAGGAGTGACGTAGGGCTTCCAACTTCTGGTTCCATTTCAGATTTACATGCAAAGTCCATTACCGGTTCCGAGTACTATCAATATTCACATGTGCTTTATTTTAAACATGGTGTTCGGAAATCACGGTAATAGATTCCGACGAATTATAGCGGTCAGCGACTATATTATTTTCGTTAAGAACCTATATTCGGAAATATCATCCATTGACACTAAGAGTACTATGAAACAAATATCTTCTTCTGCAAGCTATTTGATTTCTATACTTTGGAAGTAGGTAAAGCGGACAAAACAACAACAGAATGTCTAATCAGCGTAGGCTTTGAAATACGTATCGTAATGGGTACTAGAACGTTTTCATCTTGGATATTATGAACACGTCTTTTCTATTGGGAAAGTTCTCATAGTACTTAAGGTATGCACTTTAGAGGCCATGTACCTAATTCTTTTTAATATTTGGTTCATACTACATCCTCCCAAAATATAAAAAGTAAAGAGCCTACACAGGAATCGACTAGTTTCAAAGAATGACAAAAAGTGTTAATGGCATCATTGGGATCACATTGCCGGAAATGGCCTCCTTAACAAAATATTACGTACTATCCTCCATCCAAAGTTCTAGATATTTGTAACGGGAAATCCCGAACATCCTGTATACGTGTATTTCTTTTGGTTAAGGGAAACTCAGAGGTTCTCAGTAGAAATATCTCTAGTTCATTAATCAGTTACTGCAACAAACCGGATACCAATTCCATAACACGAGTATATTAGGTGCTAACTGCAGCAGCGTTAGCAGGAAAGTCGCACATCTCAAATTTTCCCCATGCAGTACCTTTACACCACCTACGAACTGAAATCTGCTTGGGAAAAGAGGTAAAGAGGGGAGAAATTTTAAGTAACACACAGAACGTATATGGGAAAAGTAGATTCACCAAAATGTGCAATATTTGTAGATTCAACAAGGAATGGTAGTCACAGCGAGTGATTCAATGTGATATAGAGACGAGTAAATGGAACCAATGGACTTTCACTAGAAGTCGAGTGCTTCTGATAAAAACTATATATCGACATATTGGTCGCAGAGTCACTGAAACGTTTCACAACCTCCAACACGGCAGTGCCCAGATCGTACGATTTATATTCTGTAAACCACCGTGATATGCATGGTAGAAGGTACGTTCAATCGTGTCCATCATTCATGCTTATTCCCATTCTTTTCACGTGTAGGGCGTGGAAGAGATAAATTTATGCGCTGAATTTCACCATTAATGATGCGTAAAATTACGCATTGATTTTCGCATGTTCTATGTTTACAATGTCCGTGCTGATTTAATGACAGGTCATTCTGTTAGACATCCCTGATTATGTTTCACAGTCAGAATGTTTTCTGAGATGTCAAGGACATTGGACGGTAGTTTTGTAGATCATTTCTACTACCTTTTTGGTAGGCATGTGATTTGTGCTTTCTTCTTCTTCTTCTCCTTGCTAGAGTTTTGTGCTCAAGAGTTCTACGACAGATTATACTACAAAGAGGGACAAAGCTGCAAATAAATTTAGCACAGAATGTGAAAGCAACTGCACCTAGCTCTGGAGCTTTAATATCCCCAGCGTAACGTTATCGGTGTTGAGGAGAAGGACGCCTGTGAAACATACATTGCTATCATTTTCAGTTTTCTTTCGTCCTTCCGTTATTCGTACAGTCACTGGCTTTCCAGACAAGTTCAACGAAGGCGTTAACAGATCCCGAGGTTTACCGCTATGCTTGTGAGTAATAGATCAGTGAGAGCCCTCTTGCCTTAGCGGTTTGTCTCTCCCCCCCCCCCCCCCGTCCCCTAGGCATCGTCAAACGCCACACAATCAACTGCTGTGTACAGGAGCTCTGGTTACAGTAATTGGTGCGCAGGGTGGCCTGCCACGGGCATACCTATCACCGCTCGTCACAGGAGACAACATTTACTGTGAGAACGTGTAAACGGCACTGAAGATCAATGCTAGCTGAGAGGGTGGTTGTGGTTGGTGACACGAAGGGACTTACACAAACAGATAGAACGCCAAATTACAACCGTGGAGTGGCGATGCCTGGCGGAGGGAAAAAATTCTGCAACGAAAAGATTAAAAAAAGAAAAAATCGCACTGACGTGTTTTATGGCCCACTTTAGATTTCTAGTTTTTGCAAAAATTTTGCACCAAAAATAATAATCTAAATAATAAAAAACTAATAAGATTGTATGAAACCCTTTCAGGAAAAAAATTTAGGTCTTTGAAGGTTCCGAACAACTTACTTTCAGCGCCACAGTCCAACGCATTGCCCACTACGCTACAGCTAACACCTAGAAGATATGGTCGGTAATCTCAAACTCTTGATAGCCGTTGTTAACTGATGCTAATATGGCATTTGTAGACACTAGATTATCATTTATCTTCCGAAGAACGGCGTGTTTTTGTTAATTCTTCAGTGCGCCATTGCTTTGAAATGACAACGTGAAAGTTACAATAAGAAAATCATCAAATACGCGACGCAAGATGGCGTATGCCACAGGGACTACTGGGCGAGGAATGTCACGTGACATCTGCGGACGGCTGGTTTCCGTTAATTCAATGGAGGGTGTCAAAAGTCTGTTATTTTTGCAAATATCTCTGAAACGATACGAGATATGAAAAAATAACATAAGAGAGCAAAGTTGTAGAGAATTTTCTCCTCTACAAATTAGGTTATTCAATTTTTCGTGTCAGATGAACGGTTAAGCCGTTATTTTCATTTAAATTTCGAGCTGTCAAAAGACGATCGCAAAGGCCCACTTTTAGTGTTACTACCGTAACCTAAAGTGGACCAAAAAGCTATACAACTACCGTCCGTGCAGATGCGGGCCAGGCAGGCCAGCAGAGTGGCACAAACCAGACAAATTCCCAAGTTACGTTAACCAAGTTATCGTATATATTCTTGATACTCAGAGCAAAGAGAAAGAATAATTCAATTGAGCCGAACTAAAAGTGCGGCATAACACATGAATAAACAACTAACGACGTAGACACATGTAACGGTACACTAGAATTTTATTTGATTTTTATTTATTTATTTATTTTTATCAGCGATGCTTATCGCCTCCGGTTCCCTCTAGCTAGCAATATAACTGACTTAATTTTCGTTCGTCATTTTTTACTTCCGAACAAGCGAGAAGACGGAATCGCTCTTAGTTCTTATCACTCTCTTGTCTATTTTCGTCCTGTACGGACGTCTTCTATTCATGTATCCATTCAATGTAAGTACTTGTGATGCAAGTTGTTGTTAAAATATATTACTTAATTTTAAAATCATCCCCTCACTTTGGCTTCTATTTAAATGAATCCCTCCACGTCAATTACTTATTTTGTAATGTTTTCAGCTTCTCGACGTCCGTAACAGTTTAATGTTCAGACGACATTACGATCGCTTCGCATGTCTTCAAAATTTCACTCCCTATTAGTCATTCTTATGCAATACCTTGCTTCATTACAGAACCTGGAATCATTTCTATTGTAATTTTACGAAGCCCTATCATTTTTTCCTCTTTCTATCATTACCATTAACTTTGTACAGCACTTAATCTTTATCCTACGGATGATCGGAAAATTATACAACCCATCCCAGTGCTGCAAAAATAGATGAGTTGGAGGCCTTGTCAGGATGGAAGGCAGAGCGGTGAAGGATTGTGGGCGCCCTAGAAAAGGGTGACTGAATGGCAAATAAAACATAGGATGCAAGTTAATATTTAGTATATTCTGAAATACGGGATACATGGTGGGACTCGCCCTGGGGTCGGGTGCAATGAATGAATGCGGAAAAGGTGAAGGTTACGGTAATGGTTACGGTTCACACAGTTGGTGGCTGATACCGAACAGCCGCTAGGCGGGAGCGGACGGCATGCGGCCGTTCGCCCCGCACCGAGGCTGGACCTCTCGAGTGCGTCTGTTCTGTACGAGAACTCAAACTGAAGAGAGCGAAGGAACTGGTTCTCGCACCTCTGCCTCCTGCAGCAGTAGCACACGTGATCAAACGTGGGTGTCTGCTATTGGCTCCACGGTGGCATAGAAACGTCAGTAATTTCAGCACGGACGCCAGAAGGGTGGCGTGATTTTAGAATCAGCATTCAATGCTGGTTCTGGCCGGCTCTGTCCTGCAAGATCGACAGCCTTGGTCACGTTGTTAAGGCGTACGTCGTGGCGGAATAACGCTTGTAAAACTTAGGCGAAATTTTGAAATAAATTTTTTAAATTATTTCCCTGACCTGTTTTAGACTGGCTGGTCACCCTGTAAAACTTCGTTTTATGCACGGTCACACAACAATGAAAAGCAAAGTGACCTGTCTGAGTATTAGTACGGAAAGTATCTCGAATAATCTCATATTAAATAGGAAAAGATTAACATTTTCAGCTTCTGCAGTACGAATCATAGGATCCTGCTAGATGCTTTCCGTAAGTCTTATAATGTGCCGTTCCTTTGTGTGGTGCCCGACTTTAACACTCAACCCGCGGTATATTTGGCTTAATGTTTATAAATGTTAGTGCTGTGTTTTAACTAAATTATTTCAGATTCTAAATTCCGATACAACCAATCCTTTGTCCAAATTACAATCGCGGTATCAGTTTTAACAACTTATGGCATCATACGAAAGTAAGGGTAACGTTATACACAGGCAGTGACGGCCCCCGGAAAACGACTACCGATCCTGACAAATTCACACACACACAAATGTCCGGAACAGGACTGTATCAGTCACTTATTTATTTTTTTCTCTACGACAAATGCAGGCACCCTCGCGATGCTGTAGCAGTAGGGTGTCAAGCAACGCCCGGAAACATTTCATAGAACCCAGATGAATAGCGGCTGGAACAACACGAGGCGCAGCCAGGGCTGACAAGGGAACCTCCCCATCGCAACCCCCTCAAGTCATAAGTTGGAGCAGTGGATAGGAAGTGAAAAACTGAACCCGGATCAACTGAGAAAACTGGAAGAGGTTGTGTGGAACTATGAAAAAAAAATAAGCAAAATATAAAAACTGAACGGTCCATGCGAAAGATAGGCAACGTCGAGCACTCTGAGTGCATAGGAGTGCTGTGGTCCTGTGGGTAGTGTGGGGAGCTGTGGAGCGAGAGGTCTTTGGTTCAAAGCCTATAGTTCTATTAATACTTCGGGTGCTTGTCTTTGCCGGCCGTGGTGGCCGAGGTGACAGGTGCTTCAGTCACGGTCAGCACGGCCACTACGGTCGGGGGTTCGAATCCCCCCTCGGACATGGATATTTGTGCCGTCTTTAGTCTTAGCTAGTTCATAAGTAGTTTGTAAGCTTAGGGACTGATGACCCCATAGTTAAGTCCCATAAGTTGTACAAACATTTTTTGTGCTTGTCTTTAAGCCTTTACGCTGTAATTCCCCTTGGCTGTGGTGTTCGATATGGAATTTCTTTCTTATTTCCGATTTCGTCCCTGTGTCGCTGGTCTTCAGATTAACTTTTTTAAGTTATTATTATAGCATGCTTTTTCTGGGATTAACTGTAGAAGTATGTCAGGATGATGTCTTAGAAGACAAACTGAACCGGTTCGGAACTGGTTACGAAACTACGAGTGAACACAAAAAAAATCAGGAACTTCTGAGGTAGCGATTCCTTTTTCTTCCCTTTACGTTAAGTCAGTTCTTGCTCTCCGCGTGCAGAAGCTAGGTTAATGGCTGCTCTTCAGTAAGAGCTGCCAACTGTGTTAACTGTAATTAGACGGCCTTCGGAATAATTCCCCTTGCTTAAGTGGCAACAGAACGCTTATTGAATCGCATGAAGGTGCTGCGGACGGCACTTATCGCGAGAGTGCATGCTGCAGAGAAGTCGGGTCGTTGACTTCGGAGGAGGGATTGGGTCACAGCTGGAAGCGAGGACGAGGGCATTGGAAGGGTTTCCATCTGGCTCACTTGCCAGAAATGAATACGACATCAGTAACTTTTCTTGCATGTTGATAAATGTCGTGCAGTAGACGATTGAACTTGGTACTAGTGGTCTAGTTGCCACCTATCGATATTTTTAATGCTTGTTCAGAAACTTAAATTCTTCGATGATTGATTTCAAATTTTGATATAACGTTGAACTCGGACTTAGGTATTTATGTACTTCCCCGCACGCCATGTTATCTATATCTATAAATGTGAATGTCTGCTTAGTGTACGTTTATCACGTCTGAACCATAAGACATAAAGAGCTAAAAATTTGTACAGTTACTAATGTCTACCCTGGGAAGGCTTTAAGCACGGTTTTATGGCGATCAGATAGATATTTAGTAAATTGAAGAATATAACGCGAAATGCGGAACAATGATTCTTCGAAAATTATATTTACTTTTTGAAAATGGTTTTATTGGTTGTATTGTTGCTTGAGGGTTGATAATAATAAAAGGATGGAGTATATTGGGATGCAAAGTTATCGGTGTGTATAAAATTCGACGTGTGTGCGTGTGTTAATATTTCTCTCTGCAGCGAGAACTACAGACCGCAAACGAATGGTGTGTGTGTGTGTGTAATTGTTGTCCGAAGTCTCCTGTTGTACACCATAGCAGTTCCATGCCGACAGCTATAAGGGGGTGGAAGATATGGTGGTTGAAAGTCGTCAAATTATAAAAAAAAAATCGGACTGAAGGCTAGCGATGACGTTTGCAACTCTATAGCAAGGAGGTTACGTACAGCGAAACGTTATGCCACAGACCATATCTTTGGTCTATGCGTGCTACAATGTCTTCAGCTCTTTCTCTGTAAGGATAAGCACACGAATAAGGAAATATAAGAATGAATAAATAAAGAAGAAAAAAAGAAATTTCTCTTAATACATCTCTTTAAAAAAATCGATTTGACGTGTGTTATACGTGTGTGTAAGATTACCGCCCAATAGAAATATTGGTAATTAATAGCATTTGATTATTAAACAGTATGAAGTTCATTGCAAACATTGACCATGCCAATGCACTAAATGTTACACAATTTTAATCTTATTAATTATGGTAGCAATGTATGTACACAGTTGGGTGACAACATTTATAGTTAGGCCATAGGTAGAAATTCTCCACGTTGAGATTTGCTGTGTGCTTTTAGCTGACGGGAGGCCAGCGAGCAGGCCGACGTTGGTGGCTTGTTCCAGCTTAGGATTTTCCAGTTCGTTTCCGGTGAGGGGAGAGAAGGACAATGGGGAGTGCCAGGTGCAGTGCAGTGCACAGCGTGAAATAAAATATTCTAATACTACTGGCATTTGAAGTAATACGATGCAGTTAGGAACCTTTAAGGCCCTCATTACAAAATAGCCTGTTGATAAATAAACAATACGTTAGCTGATATAGTCACATCTGGCATAATATGTTTAATTGACAATGAAAAGTAATAAATTACCAACTAAGACAAGACAGTTACACAACTAGCATGGCAATGTTTGTTTATAAAAGTAATATATTAACTATTTCTCATTTTATTTTCAATTAATCTTGTGTATTTTATCTTGAAGTATTCAGTTAAATCACTTATCTGTAATATAAGAAATTGCACGATTATGATAAACAGTACAAAGGATGTTTATACCAATATAAAAACCTAAGAAGAAATTTGTTTAATGTGTAGTGTAATTATTGTCATTTTAAGTAAAGTTTTAGAAATGTATTGGCTGAGCGCTGTACGTTGGCAAATCGGTTAGGACAGCTCACATGGGGAAGTTTATGACATAGGGGAAAAACTCCCCGCAGTTGAGCTTTTGGCGCGCGAGCGCGAGGGCAGGAAGTGAGGAATCGGGAGCACATGGGGGTAGCTGGCCGGGCGGCATCGCTCGGTATTCAGTCGGCATGTGGACCTCGAGGTGGAACAAGGTGTGCATTGCATTGAATTAAAGTGACTGTGATTTGTTAATGTAACACGTGTCGTCGCATAGGCATGAACATAAACGGTGTTTGAGACAGCCACATGGTGTTAAAACAATTTGCGACAAATATTCATTTTTGTCTGGGAACTCACGAGCTATAACTTTATTTGATAAATGTGTCGACGTACAGACGTATCAGCCACAGGGTTCTAATATTGTGAAATAAACAACATAAAGTGAACTTTCACGTGTTTCAAAAATAGTAGTTAGTACACCCCTTTCTCTCATGAACTTGACTTTATTATGAATTGTTTTGTTAATCATATGCAGGGAAGGAAAGCTGCGAAAGTGTGATATCATCCACTAGAAAACGAGTCAAACAGTCGCAATCACAGTTCCAGTGTTTTTGCATGTTTAGGAATTTGGTTCGCAGTTGGCGGTTGTGAGTTTTAAAAATTAAACTTTTCCTATTTTAAACTCTCACCCCGATCTTTACTCTCGCATGTGATATTATAATCATTATTGTTGAATTTCGTGATTGGATTCATCGAAATGAGTGCATTTTTACCTGTGATTTCTTATATATTCTCTGGTAAATGTAACATGTTTTTAGAAAATAGGAGATGGACAGAGAGAGAGAGAGTGGATAGGAAAAGTAATAACTCAAGGTTCGAATAAATAAATAAATACCGGGGCAACGCCGGGTTTTCAGCTAGTAATATATAATCTGGTAAGTAACATAGAAACGTAGAAGTAGTTCCTAAATGTTGACACCTACTTGACCAATTTCTATAATTATTACTGAGACCTTTCCCTTTACAAGGTAAAATATTCATCGAGCAGAAAATTGGTTTCAACACCACAGCGCTTTAGAAGGCATGGAACTGTTTGGAAGAGGTCTGCCGCTGCATTCCTCCTACCTCTGACCTTAGCGACTTTGTTGTAGGGAGACTTACAGCTAAACGTGGATTCGAAACCAAGATTCAACTCAGCATTTTTTAACAACAACGACATTGGGTCGTACGTATAAAATGATCTACTTTATAGTCTGGATTCAGGTTCGCATGAATAAAGAGAGTCAGTGGACATACTTCAACCTGTAACGAAGCATGTTGCGATTTATTCCCATCTGCTTGCATTACGGAACCTTCAGATACCAATGTTGCATAATAATATATATGAATTTTAAAATTTTCAACATAGCTGCTATTGCCAGCGACGTCAAAGAATAAAAATGCGCCGGCCGCGGTGGCCGAGGGGACTGAGGCGCTCCAGTCACGGTCTCCACGGCCACTACGGTCGGGGGCTCGAATGCCCCCTCGGGCATGGATATTTGTGCCGTCCTTAGTTGTAGGTAGTTCATAAGTAGTTTGTAAGTTTAGGGACTGATGACCCTGTAGTTAAGTCCCATAAGCTATACAAACATTTGAACATTTTATTCGATAAAAATGCAGCCGTCGGTCGCAAATTAAAAATTACTTAACCTAGTTTGAGCAATGACTATGATGTCTCCGTGCTGGTGTGCAGCCCATAGAGGCTAGCTTTTTCAAAATAAATAAATAAATAAATAAATACATAAATAAAAAATAAAAAAAATAAAAAATAAAAAAAAATAAAAATCTTTAAATTTTGTGACTTAAGCTTTACAGCTGAGTTGTAAATTTTTACTATGTGACTACTTTTATTTTATAATTTCAATTACAGTAATTGCCGAAACCAGGTTAAGTATTTTTTTAAATTGCGACCGAGTGCTGCATTTTTATCCTTTGACATATGAATGTAATTACCCTATCATCATTTTCTTTTCTAAAATTCTATATTATAACGTGACTAGCTGAAGTAATTTTCTCTGATTTTGTGTCGCAGATGTATGTTTAATTAACAAATATTAATTAATTAGTGCCAGAGGTATGTTATTAAAGTTCAGTTAGTATGGTAATTAGTATTTCTGACAAAACTAAGTAAATTCTTTTCTCATTAATATTAAAGAAGGTATTACTATGTTTCGCTAGTAAAAACGTTTTGCCCTCTTTAGTTTCTGTATAATTAACGTAAATTACGAATGTGTTGTTGATAAACATATTTTGTTAAATACATAAATGAAATACTATTAACTTAGCCGAGATTTGTATATTAATTTAATCAGAATTATTTACGATATTTTTTACTGTAGCAACTTGCATGTAATTGTTTACTTTCCATTGTAATTAATGTAATGAGCTCAATTTACAATACGTAATTTTCAGTGACGTTGTTTGAAAGATATAAATAGGATGCGTTCGCGGCATGTAAGAGAGTATTGTTCCATTCTCCATCTGAGGCACAATCTATGTCAATTCAGAGTATTGTTTTGGCCGCGATCTGAGGCACAAGCCAGGCCAGTTTGAACTGTAATTTTGAATAATTACGTAGAAGTTCGTCATTGGTATTCGGGTGAAAAATGTTTACACCGGTATTATGAATGAACAATTAAAACTTGTGCCACGTTAAGAAGTACACCTCAAACTTGTGTGTTCCACACACGAAATGTATAAAGTCGTACCATTGATGTGTGGAATATGCGTTCCTGGTCACATTAATTGTATTTAATGAGACTTTTAGGCTAGTCATAAATGGGAACAACTGAACATTTATGAATAATTAAAGATGTCAAAGAACTGCTATTCTGTGTGTTGCCTTCGTTATTTGTAGTGGATTATTTTTCGCCCCATGAGAGCTCAGCCAGCTGCTACCGATAGCAACGAGCAACAAGAATCATCGATCCACAACCCGATAACGGCACAAACCGAGTAAGGTATGTTTCAGCTTGAGTAAAAGGGTGGGGGAAGTTTCTCACAACAGAGAACATTCTCCGATTTTGTATGAGTAAGACTAGAAAAGTTTCTCAAGGCCGGAGAATAATCTCCGTTTTATGAAGTGAGTTCTCTAGCGGACTTTCACCTAAGTTTCTGTTAAGATTACGGTTTACTGTGGTTTATAATAAAAATTACAAAATTTCTGTTGGTTAGAAGGCAAGAAAAATTCCTTTATACATACTATGAAGAAATATGAAGGGAAGTAAAAATTTTATGCAAATAAAAACATTTTCATGAAGAGTCACTTCCTTCACAAAAATCATAACTGTGATATTTCCAGCATTTTATATAGTGACGAGAGTGATATCAAAGGAGATTTTGTCATAGCCCATACAGAAGTGAAACGCAAGTGGATTCAGCTGCGTATTTTATCCGTTTCTTGGGAGTGCATATTTAAAAGCTGCTACATAGCAAAATAATATTGTATGTTTTTAAATAGAGTCTGCTAATAAGGACGTTTATTGCAATCAAAGTGCATCCCAAGACTTCATGGTCTCTATCACAAAATAAATATTGCTGCAATACCGGGTACTTAAATAGTATTTTTTGTACTACTCTTGTTTATTCAACGAAACTGGTTGTCCCATTTTCTGACTTCGTAATCGTAACTACCTTTATTTAGAAGTAAGTAGACACGACAGGCAAATTAATAACTGATTAGTAACGTACCTAGCAGTCTGTTTCTTGTAACAAAATGGCGTGGCCCATAGCTTATGAGCAGACCATTGGGTGTCATATTTAACAAAAAGTATCTCGTCTTAGAAAGCGATGACACCGTTCAGGTTGAAGCAGATGAAAATGTGATCCATTCTTAAAATTTCGTTCGCAAATTTTGCTAACCCAACTTATTGTTTCTCGCATGACGAAAATTTTATTACTTCGTGAGAAAAATACATATTCGTAATAATTAAAAGTTTAGTCTTAACAATATTCCGCTGCACAACAAACTAATAACGAAACACAGTAGAGTTCTTTTTGCACACCTGGCGGCATATTCCATATTTTTACACTGAATAATGTGCCTTATTGGGCTATTATTAAGAAATATACGATTGAACTGCAATTTTTGCCGGACAGGGCACACGGAGATCTTAAGAAGGAGGGGAGCTGGCTAAAATTAAATTCCTGCTCTGTCCATATGTTTCGAAGTTTTTATTGGTACAAATATGAGAACTTACCCGGTTAATGTTCCTTTACTCTAAGAATCTTTTCTGGAGCATGTGCTCTTTCTTATTCATATGACACATTGTCATGGGCGAAGGAGTGACTAATAAAAATTCTACTATTTTCCCGGGCAGAGGCGCCGACTTTTGAAAATCAGTGTGGGTGCTCTATATCACGGTTCACAAATGTTCGAAACCAACCCTCCTGAAAATCATGTTCATGCATTTTTGAACGAGCAATAGTTGATAAAAGTAAATAGGCAGTTGTCTGGCGTTTTAAAGATAGAAGGAAGAAGGAGGAGGAAGAAAAGAAAAGTATGACTGCATTAGGACACTACAATAAAGCGATCTAATTGGCCGAAGTGGATATTTCGATATAAGTAACACCCCAAAACTTCTACACGACCAACGAAATAACTGTTCACTGTACACTAATTTAACACTTCTGTGCAAAGCTATTCTTTCTGACAAAAGCGTTTGGTAGAACACCGTCACCAAGGTTTAAAGAAATCTTTGAAATATTTTGAGATTTTGAAGTCCGACATAAAATTTTGTTTGGTCAATTCCAAATAAGAGCTGTATACTTCATCGAAACTTTCATCACTTCGAGATAACATCGTGACATCTCTGATAGTATTAATATAGTCCAAGGTTTTTTAAGCCTGAGAGGAAAGCATTACAAATTTCAACTGAATCTATAATTTTAACAACAAGGGAAGTGACAAACATAAATTAAAAAAAATTAACTTTAGCATCAGCATCAGATTCTTTGAGCTAAATTCCTTAAAGAACACAACTGAATGTTCATAAATATGTACACATGAAAGGTCAAAAGGACCGACATGCTTCAGGATGAATAAAGCTAGCATAGTGGGTAAAACACACAATCATTACTACTCGCTTGGGGACCCGCATACAAAACTGATCATTTCTTTCACGTATGAAATATCGTCTCTCGCTATGGTCACGTTTTGCATTGCCTCTTGAGTCATAAAGTAGGTTTTGATTTTTACCGATTTTTAAAAAAATTATACAATTTTATTTTCCACCTCAGCCCCAGAGCCCCAGAGCACCCACAGAGTCGGCGCCCCTGTTCCCGGCATTGAACACACGAGCTTTGAATTTATATTCTGTTTCTGTTAATAAAGATTATATTCATAAAGGAAGAACACTTACCACAAATCTCGAAAAGTTCTTGACCGATGCACGTTATATTTCAAATGATACCCTAATGAATATTCGTGTGGGTAATGGCTGTATATCATAACATGCCGGGCAAATCAACTATTCAGTAGGCTGCCCGTTAGAACGATGCGCACGCAACTCTTATCTCTTCCTCGCGAACGAGACTGAACACCGCCGGTAACAGACGATCGACAGCAGGCGTTAGAGTTTGCAGTCACGATAAACCGTACCGTAATTATAACAGCTCGACATTCCAGTGAACACTGATGACGTAGCACCTGTAACATTAGCATATCGTAAAATACCAATCTTATGGCGAAAGCAGTACCATTTACGTCACAAATAAAATGAAATATATTTTCGTTGGACTGCTGACTTTTACGTAATCTTTTCACATATGGATTTGCCTGTAATTCATTACGCTGTAAAATAGTCGTGTTGTTTTCATACAGTTGTCAATGAGTGAAATTTTGTTTTTGATATTTTAGTAACGTCTGATGAGAAACCATTCCTAGATCACAACACTTCGGTGAAATTCACGAAGCTGTAACTGAATTTCATGTGCTGTACTTAGAATGAACAATGCACAAATTCTAAATCAGTTTGGTATATCTTATCATAAAGACTTTTTAAACTGGTATTGAAGAGTTAAAAAAGTAATTTCAAAAATAGAAAATTCTTAGCATGTTATTGAAGGATAAAGAATTTATCATATTTTTGAGAGAATATACTGAACTGAATGAACAATTGATGAATATGGCACAATAATTCAATATAATTTCAAAAAGATATGTCGCTGAACATTTAATAACAAAGCATGTAAGACTAACAAAATCAAACTTTTCGCTCAGTGCCTGTTTTTAAAATTTTATTTCATTGATAACTGATGCAATATTCAAAAAGTTACGAAAGAAGTTCTTGAAAATTGCTCTATCCACAACAGAAATATTCTTTTAAAAGCGTAAAATATGTCAAAACCACCATCAAATAGTTGACGGGTACCTAGAAAAGTTGTACTAAAGACAGTCATGTGCTTTCTAATGTCAGTCTGAAATGAAAGTAATATGCACTGGCGGTCATCATTTTCCTTTTGAGGTTGTAAATTGCTCCTCAGCTTCATTCTATGCCCTCTAATTTTGGTCTACCACGAATGCCAAAGCAACTTCGCCACCGGAAACACTGAGAACACGAACTAGAAAAGAACGTTCGCGCATTCGCCCACCCCTGATTTAGAATACGTAAAGCCACATGTTTATATACAAAAGGGAAATATTGTTCTCAAAATTATCGAAACGTTATTGGCAATTGACCTCAAATTTTTAGACATTTATCTAATACACGTTCGGTTCTACATAGCTCCTTGGTTTTTTTACGTATGTGTTAGATGCACCTAGATATAATATACATCTACATCAGTAATTCGGATTTCACACTTAAGATAAATTTTAAATGAGAGGAAAGAGGAAGGCACAGGAAGGAAAGGGATGACTCTAGATGTACTAGAATAATACTTGCTTTTCAACTTGCATAAGATAAACTAACATCAAATTATTTTCATTAAAAACGGGTAATCTAGACGTCATTACTAAATTAATATACACTAATAGAGAATAACCTTTTTTAACATATGAATCAAATAGTGAACTGGAACCTAACCTAATTTCATCAGATTGCCTTCCACAAAGAAGGTATTTTTATGATATGTTGTTGTGGTCTATAGTCTGGCAATTACCTGGCAATTACAATTCAGATAAACAACGATAAGCACAAAACAACAAGACGAAGAAATTGGATAGCTGACGCCTCAAAAAAAGACAGAAATTAAACAACAAAAAGCCGCCCTAAGGTGTTCAAGGACGCACATCGAGATAAATCAAACCCTATCACAAAACCAAATTACATGCTGAAGTACGACGATAAACAAACATAAGGAAACATAAGGATGCAGCTCTCCACCCTACTCTATCCTGAGCAAACTTCTTCATCTCCTCATAAAAACGGCATCCTACATCCATTTGAATCTGCTTACTGTATTGCTCTCTTGTTCTCCCTCTACTATTATTACCCCACGCACTTCCCTCCATTGCTAAATTTAAGATCCTGTGATGTCTAAGAATGTGTCCTACCAATCGATCCCTTCTTTTAGTCAAGGTATGGCACAAATTCCTTTTCTCCCCAATTCTGTTCAGTACCTCAACCCACCAAATCTTCAGCATTCATCTGTAACACCACATTTCAAAAGCCCCTATGCTCTTACTGTCCGCACTGTTCATCGTCCATGTTTCACTACCATACAAGGCAACACTCCACACAAATTCCTTCAGAAAAGACTTCCTTACGCTTACATTAAAATTCGATGTTAACAAATTTCTCTTTTTCAAAAACGCCTTTCTTCCCATTGCCATTCTGCATTTTATATTCTCTATACTGCGACCATCGTGTGTTATTTTACCAAACAAGTAACAAAACTCATCTACCACATTATTGTTGTTACCCAATCTAATTCCTTCAGCATCGCCTGATTTTCTCAGACTTTCTCAGTTACCCTTGTTTTGCTCTTGTTAATGTTCATTTTATACGCAACTTTCAACACACTGTCCATTCCGTTCAACTATTCTTCCAGGTCTTTTGCCGCCTCCGACAGAATTACACTGTCTTCGGCAAAACGCAATTTTTTTTTATTTTTTCACCCTGAACTTTAATTCCTTCTCCAAATTTCTCCTTGCTTTCCTTTGTACCTTTCTCAATGTACAAACTGAATAGCATTGGAGAAAGGCTACAACCCTGTATTACTCCCTTTCTTGCCCTTCAACACTAATTACTGTTATCTGGTTTTTCTACAAATTGTAAATAACCCTCCGTTCCCTATATTTCAATCCTGCTGATTTCAGAATTTGAAAGAGTTTATTCCAATCGACATTGTCAAAAGCTTTTTCTAAATATGCCGTTGCTTAAACTATCTTCTAAGATAAGCAGTGAAGTGTTGCATCCTGTGTTCCTGCAATTCTCCTGTATACAAACTGATCTTATACCAGCTTTTCCATCCTTCTATAAATAATACGTGTTAAAATTTTACAACCATTACTTATTAAACTGATGGTTCTGTTATTTTCACATGTCTGCACCTGCTCTCTTTGGAATGGGGATTATTACATTTTTCTTAAAGTCTGAGGGTATTTCCCCTGTCTCATACATCTTACGCACAAGATGATATAGTTTTGTCATTGTTGGCTCTCTGAGTCTTCAGTAGTTCCGAGGAAATGTCGTTTATTCCAGGGGCCTTTGTGACGGTTACTCACTGGGCAATTATGAAATGTCAGTACAGTTTTTTTGCGGGATGCCAGCTACGGGAAAGTGCCGCAGTAACTCGGAGTTAATTTGCCGAGTGGGGCTACACGCGGACACACACACACACACACACACACTCTCTGAATAAATGTCAATATCAAGAACAGTTTTCAACCCTCTGCGGTGTGCGCCCTCTCCTCCTACTTGGTTCAAACACCGTTCACGCTTGCTTACCTGATTATACAGACTCGATCAAGTCCCATTGGATGTTTCCTCCGCCGGTCGTGGACTCTGACGGAATGTAAATCTCGTCGTGTGTTGCTGGAAATTAATATAACAAGAGATAATGTTTCTGCCTACTTGAAATGAATGCAGCCTTTCTGAACAATTTTGTTTATTAACTTTAGTGTGGCTAACTAAGTTGGAACCAGATTTACAAACTTCTGAAATATCCCGGTAATTAAATCTGTTGAGCACCTTCTCCATATTGTATCTGTTAATTATTAAATTTTTCAACTGTGTCGAAATGACAATATTAACTTCTTTTCCTTTACAGACTATCCTCGGAGCCGTAGCTCGTCTAATTCACACAATATCAGCACCAAAACTTCACATGCATAGCTCGTCACTGTAGAGCAGATAATACTCATTAATATTGCCGCGAGAGATCACGAATACCAACTGCCAGCTTGGCGCAGGGAATAGCGCCACGAACTGCGGAGCAGAAGGTTGCCAGTTCAATCCTGCCCACCGGCAAAAATTTATTTCTTTGTAATTGACAATTCCAGAAGGTTCTACATCTTTCTTATGTTCACTTGTACATTCTACTTGTTTCTTATGTTAACTGTTCTTCTAATTTCTGGTAAATTCTGTCTGTGTATAAATAGCAGAGCACTCTGCCTGAGAGGCAGTCAGTGCTGCGTGTATGTTGAGTTCGTAATAAACGTGCTTTCAGTAGAAGTACTGTGTTTAGTTGCCTTCGAAGTCAAGCCTACTTCCATTGCAACGTGACATTGTTTGGTGGAGGCGCCGAGTACACTGTGCAACAGCTGCATCACCGTGGCTCCGATTAGGCAACGTAAAAGCCGTCGCTTACACGGACTGGAACCGGAATACAAGGGATACACGAAGTACATCCTTCGAAATGTCCGTATTATCAGAAGAACGATGGAGACGAAACCAGCAATAAGCCAGCTGCACATCAGACACCCGTCGGTGTTATCTGGAGATGCTGGACAGGACCCCAACCAATGGCTAAAAGGGTTCGACAGAGTCGCCAAGTACAACAGGTGGGATCATACGATGTGCTTGGCCAACGTTTATTTCTACCTGGATGGAACAGCCCAGCAATGGTTCGAATACAACGAAGCCAAGTTGAATGACTGGGACAAGTTCCAGGAGGAACTTAAGAAGACGTTTGGAGACCGACAGCGACAAATCCGCTCGGCGGAAGAACAACTGAAGAACCGGGCCCAACGACATGGTGAGCCGACACAATCGTACATACAGAATGTTTTGGCCCTGTGTAACGTAGTCAATCCGAACATGACTGAGGTGGACAAAATCACGCACCTGATGAAGGGAATTGCAGAAGGTATGTACCAAGCTCTTCTGATAAAAGACGTCGCTACGACAGAAGAGTTCATCAAATGGTGCCAGCGTATTGAAGAGATGCAACAAAGGAGAGTTGGACGCAAGAAGTATGACAGACTCCCAAATGTAGTCCCTATGGCCGTTTTTGAAGACCAGCATGACTTGGCTTCTCTCATACGACAAATCGTGAGAGAAGAATTACAACAGTCCATGGCAGTCGGGACTATTAGACCGAGCGAGCATCAGATTATGGCCATGGATGTGAGCCCTGTAAGTCACGAGGGAGCCGACGCCGCTGAGGACGAGGTATTTCAAACATTAGCTCCTGTCTGCCCCGTCAATCGCGCCGGACGTGAAGAATGGCGTCGCCCTGCTATGACTTACGCTGCAACCGCCAAACGGCAGCCCATGAACCGATCGACGCGACCACGGCCAACTCCCCCGGTAACTATGACGCCCCGCAGAAGAACAGACGTCTGGAGGACAGAAGACAACACACCACTGTGTTTCCACTGTGGACGCCCTGGACATGTCGTACGCTACTGCAGAGAGAGGAGGCGAGTATTCGATGATTATTTTGCCGCAAGACGTCAGCCGTCGGAACAGTACTATCCAAGGCAGTCACCAGCTGATGAGTTCAGTCGACCTATGGGAAGAAGCCCATCGCCGCACCCTAGACGAGGTCGCTCCCCGACGCGCCGCAGCCGTTCACCGTCGCCGTACAGAGGTACCAGCCACTCCCTTAGCAGCCGCGCCCAGGAAAACTAAGCGAGGCGACCATCTACGGAGGTGAGGCCGCCGCAGATAAAGATCCTCCATGGACGACAGTCGCCAAGATGTCGGGGAAATCTCATCGACGTCATAATCGACGGCCAACCTGTCCGAGCACTTGTTGATTCAGGAGCCTCTTTTACTGTATTATCGGATAATTACCGCCGCACACTATTGAAGACAATGTTCTGTGATACGGGAGCGACTGTGCTGAAGGTCGCGAATGGAAAGTACATCCATCCAGCAGGAACTTGTGTCGCAAGAATAACCATCAACAACAGGACGCAGCCGTTTGAATTTGTCGTGTTAACAGTATGTAGTCACAATGTCATCCTCGGATGGGACTTCCTTCAGGCATCCCAAGCTATCATTGACTGTGGAAGATCTGAGCTGCAAATTGAAGAAGTTGTTCCGCCAGATACACGTAATACAGTATTTTCTGGGAAGTTATTCGTCGTAGACAATGTGACGATACCGCCGTTGACAATGAGAAGAGTTGCAGTCAGAAACACAGATGACTGGTTAAACTATGAAGTACTTGTTGATAGTAAAAAGTTTATCAGGCTCACAAAAGAAATTTACATACCAGCGGCTATCATAAGCATTACCGGTGGTCAAGGAGAGATTTGGATCACAAATTTTCACAAGCAGTCACAACTTATCCCCAAGGGATTGTGTATCGGGACAGCTGAACCAATCCAGGACGGTGAGCTCAACGTCATCAATGATGACCCATGCCCTGCTATTAGTACAGACAACACGCTGGAGGAAACAAACATGTAACTGCCATTAGGGCCTGGACTGACCAAGGAACAACGCCAGCGGGTGTTGGGTATACTACGCCAATTTTCGGGTGCATTCACACCTCAGCAGGGGAAAAGTCAGACGAAACGGCCCACAATAAAGCACCGTATCAATACTGGGGATCATTCGCCAATTAGCCAGCGTTCGTATAGAGTGTCACCAGCTGAAAGACGGATAATTCGGGAGGAAGTGGAGAAGATGTTGCGAGATGACATTATTCAACCTTCGGAGAGTCCTTGGTCGTCTCCGGTGGTCCTCGTAAAGAAGAAGGATGGCACGTGGCGATTCTGTGTCGACTATCGGCAGCTGAACAGAGTCACAAAGAAATATGTCTACCCACTGCCGCGTATTGATGACACCTTAGACTGCTTGAAAGGAGCTACATACTTCTCAACTATGGACATGCAGACAGGTTACTGGCAAATCGAGGTTGACGAAGCTGACAGGCAGAAGACGGCTTTTATTACACCTGACGGCCTCTATGAATTTAAAGTAATGCCATTTGGATTATGTAATGCTCCAGCCACATTCGAACGCATGATGGACAACTTGCTTCGACACCTTAAGTGGACGACGTGTCTCTGCTATTTAGATGGCATTGTCGTTTTCTCGAAAACATTTGAAGAACATCTGAGTAGCCTGTCAACTGTGTTGAAGTGTGTTCAGGCTGCAGGTCTCCGCCTTAATCCATAGAAGTGCCTCTTCGTCGCCAAAGAGATAAAAATCCTGGGGCACCTAGTCAACGGAGATGGTGTCCGTCCTGATCCAGATAAAGTAAGGGCAGTCACAGAATTTCCAACTCCTCAGCACATTCGTGATGTGAGAAGTTTTCTCAGGCTGTGCTCGTACTACAGACGTTTCATCAAAGGATTTTGTAACAAGGCACGTCCATTACAAGAACTTCTGCAGGGAGACGCCAAATTTTACTGGGATGAGACAAAAGAAAGAGCTTTCCGGGCACTTAAGGAGGCTCTAACTTCCGCACCTGTGCTAGCCTTGTACGACGAGAATGCAGAAACGGAACTTCACACAGACGCCAGTGGCTATGGGATTGGTGCAGTGCTTGTACAAGTTCAGGAAGGTACCGAAAAAGTGATACCCTATGCGTCAAGAGTACTCTCAAAGTCCGAGATAAACTACTCTACAACTGAAAAAGAATGTATCGCGGTTATCTGGGCTATCAACAAGTTCCGGCCGTATTTATTCGGCAAACCATTCACCGTCGTGACAGACCACCATTCTTTGTGTTGGCTGACTAGCTTGAAGGATCCATCAGGTCCACTAGCAAGATGGGCACTAAGACTCCAAGAGTACGATGTCACAGTGGTATTCAAGAACGGGCGCAAACACAAGGATACCGACTACCTTTCGAGGAATCCATTAGTGGAACACAACAGCATTAATGAAATTTCAGCTCTCACTGAATTAGATGACGTTGCAGCTGAACAGAGGGAAGATCCAACACTTTTAAAAATGATAGAGGCCTTGGAGAAAGGAGGACCGACCAATGGAGAGTTCCAACTTATATACGGGACATTGTACAAGAGCAACTACGATCCACTGGGCCCCAAATGGCTACTTGTTGTTCCAGCTCATCTCCAGCCAGCTATTCTCAAATATTTCCATGATGCTCCAATATCCAGTCATCTGGGATTCGTGAAGACCCTAGACAGAATCAGACGCAGGTATTACTCGAAAGGTCTCTACCGATCTGTCAAGCACTATGTGAGTCACTGTAAAAAGTGCCAGTGACGGAAGCATGTGCCGCAATTACCTCCAGGACATCTCGTACCGATTCCGCCGGCAGCAGCTCCATTCCACCGACTTGGGATCGATATTTTAGGGAGTTTCCCGAAGTCGAGAACCAGTAACCGTTGGATAATAATCTGCACTGACTACCTCACACGCTACGCTGTCACCAAACCTGTGCCGACTGCAGAAGCTCCAGAGATCGCAAAATTCCTTGTAGAAGACATTTTGAAGCATGGAGCACCAGGTGTCATGATATCTTATCGTGGGAAAGTATTCCAGTCAAAACTGGTATCAGAGGTAATGTCACGGTGCAACATTGTCCACAGAATGACAACTGCATTCCATCCTCAGACAAATTGTCTTAGGAACGTTTTAATAAAACGTTAGCCGACATGCTGTCGATGTACGTCGATGTTGAGCAGAAGGATTGGGATACAATTCTGCCAGTCGTGACATTTGCTTACAATACCGCAAGACAAGACACCACAGGCTTCACTCCGTTTTTCCTGCTCCATGGCCGTGACGCTGAGACGACAATGGATACACTGTTCCCGTTCCAACCGGACGACACTCAGGATGACTATGTTAAACAGCTCATCACCAGGGTCGAAGAAGCAAGACAGCTGGCTCGCATACGGACACTGGACGCCCAGGAGAAGGACCGTCAGCGGTATAAAGACAAGCACCGACATGTTGTGTACAGCCCAGGAGATCTGGTATGGATTTTTACCCCTGTACGGAAGGTTGGACTGTCAGAAACGTTATTGAAGCGATACTTTGGTCCGTATCGTGTCATACGCCGCCTGTCAGACGTCACATACGATGCTGAGGATTATGAGCCGTCGTCGAAACGTCAAAAACGAAGAGACATAGTTCACGTGCATCGCATGAAGACTTACTACGATCCTGAAGAGCAGGTAGAAGACAATGGCTTCTTGTTCAAGGACTTTAAGGACGGTAATGTTCCTGATGAAGCCACGACAGGATCGTCTGTCGTCGATAATCGCGGAGAAGGGAAGGATTCTCTTGAACTGTCATACAGAGGAACCGTGACACGGTCAAGATCCAGGACATTGCAGCTGGCTCCACAGGGATCAGAACAGCGGGTCGCTGTTTCTCCAGGAGAGGAAGCAATGCCGCGAGAGATCACGAACACCAACTGCCGGCGTGGCGCAGGGGATAGTGCCACGGACTGCGGAGCAGAAGGTCGCCGGTTCAATCCCGCCCACCTGGAAAAATTTATTTCTTTGTAATTGACAATTCCAGAAGGTTCTACATCTTTCTTGTTTCTTATGTTAACTGTTCTTCCAATTTCTGGTAAATTCTGTCTGTGTATAAATAGCAGAGTACTCTGCCTGAGAGGCAGTCGGTGCTGCGTGTATGTTGAGTTCGTAATAAACGTACTTTCAGTATAAGTGCTGTGTTTAGTTGCCTTCGAAGTCAAGCCTACTTCCATTGCAACGTGACAATATCACTTTATCTGGCGGTTAATTACGCCTAATTATACACTTTATGGCCCTAGCCTTTCACATACGTGTTGGCCGACCTGTGGCCTGTCGCAGACTGGGTACACAGCCCACGCGCTGACTTAGCGCCTAGATGTTAGAAGCTTTCACCCTATTGGCTGATTTGTATCCGCCAATAACAAATCACTTTCTATAATTTTTAGTTTATGGTAAAGCTGCACTTTTAAATGAATCTGAAACTGTAATTAATCTAATAAGACATGAACGTAACCCTTCGGTAGGTTGGAGTTACGTCTCAGAAAATATTATCGGCAAAATAATGAAATGAAAATCACGCGGTTCCCGCCTCGACAGCGGCCGGGAAGAACCGCCCTGACTGCCGCAGCGAACGAATGCTTCCCACGGTTCTGCACCATACAGTATGTCACGGCCGGTGTGAACCAGCTCGCCTCGCTTCCGTGAGCGGCCAGCTATCCCAAACAAAACTGTCTGGACTGCAGAAGGCAGACCAGACGAAAAGAAACGAAAATGTAATGGAATAAATCCCGTAATAAAATAGGGAACAATGTGGGGTAATACCACACCTAATTTCGACTTAGGTCCTTCAGAGGGCTGTCAAACTCTTCTCTCAATATAATATCTCCTATTTCATCTTCACCTTCTTCCTGTTCCCTTCCTACAATATTGTCTCTAAGTTCAATTCCTTTTTTTACAGACCCTCTATACACTCTTCCCACCTTTCAACTTTCCCTTCTTTGCTGAGAACTGGTTTTCCAGCTAAGCTCTTTACATTCACACAGCTGTTTTTCTTGTCTCCGAATGTTTCTTTTATTTTTCTGAATGTGGTATATATTTTCCCCTAGTTATACATTCTTCTGTAGACTTGAATTTGCTTTGTAGCCACTGTGCGTAGCTATTTTACACTTCCTGTCAATTTCATTCTTAGTCGTCTGTACTCCATTTTGCCTGTTTCATTTACAGCATTTTTATATTTTATCCTTTCATCAATTCAGTTTAGTATTTCCTGTAATATCCAAGGATTTTTTGTAGGTCTTGCCTTTCTACCTATTTTGTCCTCTGCTGCCTTCACTATTTTATCTTCCAATACTACCCATTCCTCTTCTACTGTTCTATTTCCCACCGTTTTTGTAAACTGTTGCCTAAAGCCCTCTCTGAAATTCCCAAAAACTTCAGGTTCGTTCAATTTATCCAGGTCCCATCTCCTTATTTTCCTACCTTTCTGAAGTTTTTTTCAGTTTCAGCCTACAGTTCAAGACCAATAATATAGGGTCAGAGTCTATATCTGCCCCTGGGCACGTCTTATAGTTTAAAACCTAGTTCCGAAATCTATGTCTTATAAAATCTATCTAGTACCTTCAGGTGTCTCATGGTCTCTTCCACGTATACAACCTTCTTTTGAGATTCTTAAACCAGGTGTTTGTTATGATTAAATCATCTTTCTTGCAAAGTCTACCAGACGGCTTTCTGTTTCATTCCCACTGCACAGTCCATATTCACCTACTATTTTCCTTTCCCTTCTTTTTCTACTACCATATTCCAGTCTCCCATTAAAATAAGTTTTCCTCTCCCTTAATTGTCTGAATAATTTCCTTTGCCTCCTCATACATTTCTTCGATCTCCTCATCATCGGCAGAACTAGTTGGCATATATATCAGTACAATTGTGGTCGATGTTGGCTTCGTATCTATCATGACTAAGATAATTCGATCACTTCGCTGCTCATAATAATTTACCCACGTTCCTATTTTCTTATTCACTATCAAACCTTCTCCTGCAATACCCCAACTGATTTTGTATTTATAATCCTGTACTCACCTGACCAGATATCCTGTTCCTCTTTCCACCGAACTTCACTAATCCGCACTATGTCTAACTTCAACCTATCCATTTCTCTTTTTAAATTTGCTATGCTTCCTACCCGATTAAGGGAGCTAACATTACACGCTCCGATCCGTAGAATGTCAGTCTGATGATTACATCCTCCTGAGTAGTCCCCGCCCGGAGATCCGGAATATTTTACCCGAGAGGATGTCATCATATGTTCATACAGTAGAGCTGCCTGTTCTCGGGAAAAATAACGGCTGTAGTTTCTCCTTGCTTTCAGCCGGTCGCAGTAACTGTGTGGCGAAGTTACATTAGCTAATATTACAAGGTCATCTCAGCCAATCATCCAGACTGTTGCCTTGTAACTAATGAAAAGGCTGCTGCCCCTCGTCAGGAGCCACACGTTTGTCTGGCCTCTCCACAAATACCCAACCGCTGTACTTGCACCTACGGTACGGCTATTTGTATCGTTGAGGCACAGAAGACACCCCACCTTGGCAATGTCTGTGGTTCATGAGGGTGGTTTTTAAGATGTTAAAACAATAAAAATATAAAAAGACAGTAGTCACAAGGAAACAAACCGTTATTTTCAAACTATACATTGTTGCATATTGTTCATTGTTGCATACACTTCCATTTCACGAGTTGTATCCCACTTTATTGGCAATAGTATTGCATCCAACTGTGGAAAAAATCTATTACATACCATCTAGGAGTTTTATACGATGCACGTACATAACATACTAATACAAAAATGTATGGTATGGAAATTATATCTTGTTGACTCTGTTCTAATTTGTCTAGGTGTTATTTCATGTAATTTATTTATACAGAGGGTGACGTTTTGTTCATTTAGCAGTGATAATGGCAAGTCACTTGCCGAAACCTAGAACTGCAAAATAAAGCAGTTTCATACAAATAACGACTGATGGCTGCAAAATACCCATTTGGATAACCTACTTCGTGTAAGTATCTGAATGGCCTGCACACTATCATATAACACTTTTATAACTACAAATATCACATATAATAGATGCTATATTAACTCAGTTTTATTTATTTATTTTTATTTATTTATATACTTTTTTTTAATATGTGGAGACCTCTGTCTAGGTACAGTGAAATAATATGAAAATACACACTACTGATTCGAGCATTAATACAAAGCTAAGAGCTAAGACTTGTCACTTGCTTATCCTGTGGTAGTGGCAACCACGTTTTTAGTAGCGATAACTGTTGACAGTGATCGTGGTTTGGCTTTTCAGTACTATAAGCTCTTAATATTTATCTTCGTGACGAAATAATATTTAGAGCAATGTAATTAATTACTAATCCAAGCAGATAAGTATGATGCTTCATCCAAGGCAAACTTTATGATAGAGCCAACAGGTCATACCATAACTCACTGCTCTTTACAATGATGTTGCCACCATGACGTCCAGAAAACCTCTGTCCTCTGTTCACACATATTGCCACATATCTAGCATACTCCCTTACCAAAACACCACCTTTTACGCGTCACTCACACAGTTGTTTTAACTTGCTCCTTTTCTAATATTTACATTCACAAATTTTACGAGGGTGAGTCAGTAAATAACTCGCAAACTGAAGTAAACACGCCAGTACTGCGTTTACAAGCCTAGGCATTTCTTTACTTTTCAGCTGTCTCCACTTGTAAATTCAAACACTCTTCCCATCGTTAGAGAAGGCTTTAAAAGTATGAAGAGGAATATTTGTGACAGCGTTTGCATCCAATAAGTGACGTTCTTGAGCTGTAGCAATATTTGATTCCTTAAACTGCTGCAACGCACAAGACGGATGTGTCATAGTGGTAGAGAAATATCCCTACACAACATGTAGTACTAGCATGTCTACCTCAGTTTGCAACATATTTACTGACTCAACCTCGTGAAACAGCTGATGGTAATAAAAGATCACAAAACAAGCTAAAAAAATTATACCAATTTAATAATACACATATTCATAATGATAATTTCATAAAAATTAAATAAAAATCATAATTCCTTACATAATATTAACATATCTAACACAAAGCCGACCGCAGTGGCCGAGCGGTCTGCGGCGCGCCAGTCAGGTTCTGCACGGCCACTACGGTCGGGGGTTAGAATCCCCCCTCGGGCATGGATATTTGTGCCGTCTTTAGTCTTAGCTAGTTCGTAAGTAGTTTGTAAGCTTAGGGACTGATGACCCCGTAGTCAAGTCCCATAAGTTCTACAAACATTTGAACATTTTCAAAGAGATTAGTACAGATATTACGGTACACAAATCCTTATTATAATTGATGTATGTGTTTCCGATTTGTGCATTTGTCGCCTAATCCATTTGGTTACCCACTTATGCAATTTTTGTACATTATTACGTTGTGAACGTATTTTTCATCTGTGACTTACAGCCCTAACTCACTTTGTCTCTTTCACATTTCATGCAAGGAGAAATACCAGTACGGAGAAGGAAAGTTCAGGAAGAAGAAATAAAAAATTGGCGGATTGCAGGTGTCATTATTATTCTGGGAGAGACAGCAAAGAACGCGAAAGAGCAACTGAACATAAAGGATAGTGTCTTGAAAGGAGGGTATAAGATGAACATTGACAAGAGTGAAATATGGGTAGTAAAATGTAGTGTCAGAAAATCAGGCGATGCTGAAGGAATTAAATTTGATAATGAGACAATAAAAGTAGCAGATGAGTTTTGTTATTTGGTTAGCAAAATTTGGTGGTAGCGAAAGGACGGGAAAGAAAATTAGGTGAATATGCACTCAAGAAAAGTAATAAAGTAGGAGTTCGCCTAGTAGAATTTTGCGCAAAGCACATTTTAATCACCACAAACACTTGGTTTAAGCATCAAGAGAAAACTGTGCACTTGGAAGAGACCAGGAAACACTGAAAGGTACCAAACTGACCTGATAATGGAAATACATTGATTTGGGCACCAGGTTGTAAACTAGAAGACATGTCCAGGGATAAATATAAACTCTGTCCATAACGTACTGATAATGAACAGAAGACCAAACTTACAGAACTTAAAAAAGATAGAAGTGTAAAAATGGAATCAGAGGTTGTCGAGAGTTTCAGAGGATTTGCCGATACGGAAGAAAGTAATACAGTAGAAGATGAATGGGTAGCTTTTGAGAGACAGACTAGTGAAGGCCGCAGAGGATCGTAGATGTAGAAAAAGGCCTAATAGAAATCTATGGATAACACAGGAGATATAGAAATTAATTGATGAAAGAAGAAAATATAAAAACGCAGCAAGTGAAGCAGACAAATGGGAAAACAGAGCACTAAAACATGAGAATGATAGGCGTAAAGGTTGGCTAAGCAGGAATGACTAGAGCGCAAATCCAAATCCAAAGAAGAATGAATAACTAGGGGAAAGAGCAGCAGTCGCATGAAGATCAAGAGCTCAGAAGTACCAGTACTAAGCATAGAAGTACTAAGCATAGAAGGGAAGGCTGCTAAGTGGAAGGAATGTACAGAGGACATATACACGGGAAATGACCTTAAACGCAATATTGTAGACATTGAAGTAGATGAAGATAATATAGGAGATTCAATAATGCGCGAAGAATTTGACAGAGCACTGAAATATTTGAGTCTAAACAAGGCCCCTGGAGTTGATGACATTTCCTCTGAACTGCTTACATCTATCGGAGAGCCAGTCATAAAGAAACTGTGAGACGAGAGAATACACTCAGACTTCATGAAGAATATAATCATTCCAATTCAAAACGAAACAAGCGCAGACAAGTGTGCAAATTACAGAACTATCCGTTTAATTTTAAGTGATTGTTTCAAAATACTAAGACGGTTTATCTGTAGACGAATAGAAAAACTGAGTGTATCTGACCTTGGGGAAGATCCGTTTGGATTCACGTTAGGAAGTTCTCTCATTTTGACTTATGGTAGATGTTGGGTTAAGGATAGGCAAACCTACGATTTTAGAATTTGTACAATTTGAGAAACCTTTTGACAATGTTGGACTGGAACACACTCTTAAATTCTGAAAGTAGCAGGGGTACATTTCAGGGACCTAAATATTGTAAACAACTTGTACAAAATCAGACAGCACTTGTGAGTGGAAGAGCTTGTAGTGGTTAGGATGGGAGTAAGTAGTGCTGTAGCCTTTCCCCAGTGTTATGGAATATGTATATTGAGCAAGCTACAAACGAATGCAACGAGAAATTTGGAGATGGAAATAAAGTTCAGAGTGAAGAAACAAAGAGTTTGCGGTTTGCCGAAAGCATTGTAATTCTGAGACAGCAAGAAACCTGGGAGAACAGTTAAACAGAATAGACTGAGTCTGGAAAGCAGGGTACAAGATGGATTAACAAGAGTAAAACATGGGTAATAAAATGAAGTTTCATAAAATCAGGCGACCTTGAAGGAATTAAAATTTTTAATGAGACAATAAAAGTAAAAGATGAGTTTTGTTATTTGGTTAGCAAAATAGCTTCCTATGGCCGAAGTAAGGAGATAGAAAATGTAGAATGGCGATGGGATAAAGCGTTTCTGAAGAATCTGAATTTTTTGACATCCAATATTAATTAAAACGTAAGGAAATCCTTTCTGAAAGCATTTGTCTGGAGTGTAGCAATGTATGAAAGTGAAACGTGGAGGATAAGGAGTTTATACAAAAAGATGATAGAAGTTTTGAAATGTGGTGCTACTGAAGAATATTAGATGGGTAGATCACGTTACTAATGAGGAGGTACTGAACAGAATTGCGGTGAAAAGGAGTTTCTGGCATATCATAACTTAAAGGAGGTACAGGTTGGTGGGACGCGACATCAAGGAATCGTCAACATTTCAAGGAAGTGGGTGGGGTAAAAATCGTAGTGGGAGACCGTGGGACGAATGCAGTAAGAAGATTCGTAAGGACATAGGTTACCGTTCTCATCCACAGATGAAGAGGCTTGCACAGGACAATGTAGCAATGGCGAGCTGCATCAAACCAGTCTGCGGACTGAAGACCACAACAACATCATTTCATTTGTTTTGTATGCTTTGTCAGTCTTATGTATGTTGACTTATCAGTGTTACGTGTGTGTGCATGTACAAAAAATATAGCGTAAGGTTCAAGAGAATTTTCTTTTTTGGTTTGGTTTTTGTATGTGATAGTTTTCTTGTAGCATTAGAAGATGGTTTCTATTGTTTATTCTAATTATTTTCATTTTTTCTTTTCTGGATTTGGTTTTTGTACTCTATAGGAGTTCAATAAATGTGACGTAGGTTGTTCCATGCTTCCAAGCTCTGAAGTGTTCTTTGTAGCTGACGTGAAACTTTCTGCCTGTTTGCCCTACAAAGTTGACATGACAAGCTTAGTGTATTCCAGCCTTTTAATATATGTCAGATTTGTGGTGTATTTTTGAATAGAATTATCTGTTATGCATGCTTTGTTTACGCCCAGACGTTTGTAAATGTTGGTTATTTTATGGGTGAGTATGTATACCATTTTGTACCGTCTCTGTGCCTTGAGTTTTCTTAGTTACTCTGGGTAGTCGTTAAGGTATTCAGTGTTTGCAGTTGTGTTGTTCTCTTTGATTCTGTACTTTTATTTTTATTTTGGTGTTTACTTTATCCATTATCTGCAGTATTATGTCAAGTTATATTTTCTAGTTCTGTGTTGTGTGATACTGTATTGAGTTTATGGTACTATATTGAGTTTGGCCAGTTTCTATGAGTGTAGGTAATAATTACCAGTAGTGTGATTTACGTTTAATTTCCAAAATATGTTTGTAGGTTTTTATGGTTATGTGCCGAAAGGAAATTTTGTCATCTTGTTCTCTTTAATAATACAGCCTCAAAAAATGCACAAAATTACGTAAGTGAAACATTTGCGCGACTTCAAAATTTGACATATGGAAAAACCACACAAAATTTAAGCCCGAAAGACCATAAACTGTAAGTAACCTCTTATTAACATTAGAACATTAACATGTGACCTGTTTATAACTACTATTATGTGAAAACGAAATTGCGGACGCCTTGAAGTAAAAAAATCGCATTGACGTATTTTACGGCCCACTTTAAATTTGTAGTTCTATAAGTTTTTGCAAACATTTCGGACCGAAAATATTAATCTAGATAATGAAGAATTATGGTGATATGATTACGAGTCTACTATTGTGGTAATATCTATGCACCCAACGCGTAATATTCTTTCTGACCGTATTTTAACAGCTAAAAGTATATGATATTTTAGTTTAGCTTCGACAAGCATACTCTTTTTTGAACTTTTACCTCTTTGAACTATCATTTCATATCTCTCCAACATTTTCATTACATTTTTCCGTTAAAATGTCTTGTCTTGGTAGTTCAAAGTTTATTTTCTTTGTCTGTACTTGTTACGAATGACTATAGTCTAGAACTATAGCCTGGATGGAACAGAGTGTACATTTGGTGTTTGTAAATCAGTCACGTGACATCCCTCGCCCAAAATCTCTTTTGCGTGCGCCATCTTGCTTAATTGATGATTTTCTTATTATAACTCAAGGGTTGACGTTTCAAAGCAATGGCGCACTGAAAATTATCAAAAACACGTATTTCTTAGGACAATGAATTATAATCTAATGCTGGTTAGTTAGTTGACACCTGCAATCAATGGTACGAGAATCACGGATTATATTCGCAGCTGTTCGCCATAGCCTAAAAAGCGAGGAATTAGTTTGTGATGTACGAACATGTTAGACGGTGTTTCGGAACTTGCTAGGGCGCGGTGGCTCAGCGCGCTCGGTCAGAGGGTTGCCGGCATGGTAGCTCGACGCCCTCTGTAACGAGAGAACTGAGTTATCCGAAAGGATCGAAATAGGACAAAACAAAGTACCCGTTCAAACCGAAGACCCAATGAAATGAGAGAAAACGAAGGACGGTTCAACTAACACCATCTGAAGAGAATGCCTGTGCGCTCCAGTGCTCCGACACTCTGAGTAGGTCGCGATCGCGTAGCTCACTAGCTGGCCGCTGTGAGGCGGTGGACCATCAGCCAGCCAGTGAGCTACGCGATCGCGACCCACTCTGCGTGACGTGACGTGGCACGGTAGTGCAAAGCCCTTCTCTTCAGAAGGTGTTGGTTCAACGCAACCGCAGGCCGTGGTGGCCGAGGGGACTTAGGCGCTCCAGTCACGGTCTGCACGGGCACTACGGTCGGGGGTTCGAATCCCCCCCTCGGGCATGGATATTTGTGCCGTCCTTAGGATAAGCTAGTTGATAAGTAGTTTGTAAGTTTAGGGACTGAGGACCCCGTAGTTAAGTCCCATAATCTTAACAAACATTTGAAACATTTTTCAACGCAACCTATAATAAAAAACTGAGTAAAATTCTCAACGAACAACCGAGAACGAATAAGAACAAACGACCGCAAAGCATCGATCTCACAGAAGAAATATATATATATAACCACCACTGTCAGTTCTTTTGGCAAACTTTATTTTCCTATAGCTTCCTAAAAGGGTCTCGCACACTCTTGCTAACAACACAACTGTATTCTGCAAGATTCCGAGTTGTTCGAAGGTAACAACGCTTTCTCTGAAAAGTGCATTTGTTCTGTTTCGAGAACATGACATGAAATACATAGCAACGAATTGTAAACTTCTTTATCACATGTACATAAACTGGGGAGATTCTGTTCCAATGACGTTTTGATAATACTAACTTTTTATATATATTAAGTACTTGAATTAAGTGGAATTCAGTATTACCACATTTATTCCATTTGTGATTTTAGACGTAAAAGAAGACGTAATCACTGTTTGAAATAGAATATTTCCTCTTTATTTTAGAGCAGAACAGAGTAACATGAACTAAGTCTTGTCTGAACTGCAGGAGAGGTAATACCATCTTCGATAAAAACATATGTCAAAGACAAACATTTTAGTAGATGCATTGATTCTAATTAATGGCTTTCAATATGTACCATAAATAGTGAATAAACTCTTAGAAAAAAATAAACAAGCTAATTTGCTGCAATGTATACACTTCCCTTCCGTTTCATTAAGGAACTACACTTGCCACCGAAATCTAGGACTTCCTTTATATACGAAACTGCCTGTATCAGCAAGTTGTTCAGAATGTTCATCATTACAGTATCCTTCCAGTTTACGTGCATATGCTTCAGAAGACCATTCTTCAATTTGCTGGTAAACTACAAAGCCCGCATTCTCCTGGTTAACCAATTGTGGATTTTGTAACACGATACAGACGAATATAAATCCCTACTTGACGAGAAACTTAATTTAATTTCAGTTCTTGTGACAATGCTTCACGCATAACAGTATCTTGTTTCCGTATTGTATTACTGACTGTTTAAAAGAAATGTAAGCTGCTCTGATGACATTCTAAGATAATTACAATAACGTCTATGGTCTTCAACGACAATTTCTTTCGGCAACATTGCTGAGCAACCGACCTGATGTCGTTTGTTAATCCAGTCACGAACCCAAACACGTTTCTTATTATTTATTTTTTTTCTTTAGTCGTATGCAGCGATTTCACATAGAGAAGCAACAGCTCCGCCACAACTCGCACAGCTGCCAAATTTTCATTTTACAACGAATACGGTACGCTCAAAACAATGAAACTGAACTGTATAGTTTTGACGCCGTGTCGACAGACATACATGGAACCAATTGCGCGCAACTCATATCACGCAACCAGTGTCGTCGTATAGACTAGTCTTTACAGCCCAATGTGCTGCCCACTACACCACGACTAACAATTAGAAGATGCGACCTTAATGTCGTACTATTGATGGCAGTTGTTAACTGATGCTAATATGGCATTTTTAGACACTAGATTATCATTTATCCTACGAAGACCGACGTTTTTATCAATTCTACAGGGCACCCTTGCTTTGAAATGACAACGTGTAAGTTACAAAAAAGAAAATCATCAAATACTCAACGCAATATGGCGTATGCCACAGAGTGTTCTGAGTGAGGAATGTCACTTCACATCTCCGAACGGCTGGTTTTCGTAACTTCAATGGGGGGTGTCAAATCTCCGTTATTTTTGCAATATTTCTCAAACAATACGAGGTAAGAAAAAAACATAAGGGTAAGTTGTAGAGAATTTTCCCGTTTACAAATTAGTTTATTCAATTTTCGTGTCATATGAACGGTTCGTTTGCTATTACATTACAAACGGCTTCTTTGGTGTTACTAACGTTTTTTTTTTTCGAAAAATTTGAAAAAAGGATGTTCTGGTCTCTGGCGGTCTACAAATATGTCTGTAGAATTTGGTGCTGAACAGTTGAACGGTTCGACTTAAAAAGTGGGGACAAGTTACGGACAGACAGACAGACATCCCAAAAACGCCGCTTATTTTTGCAAATATCTCTGAAACAATAGGAGATATTAAAAAAATATATATAGAGCTAAGTTGTAGAGAATTTTCTCCTCTTCAAATTCGATTATTCAATTTTCGTGTCAGATGAATGGTTAAATCGTTATTGTCATTTAAATTTCGAGCTGTCAAAAGCCGATCGCAAAGTTCCTCTTTTAGTGTTACTACCGTAACCTAAAGTGGGCCAATATTATGTGTCAGGAAACAAATGAAAGAACTTAATTCTGATGTTCTGTAGTATAGAGACTCACTCTTGTCATTGCAGTCGAACTGAATTCCCGCATTGTAAGTAATTGTATCTGTATTGATCTGATTTTCTAATGAAGTACTTAAATCTCACCTTCCGTGTTCTTATTCCCTAGATTGGGTCCTCCCTTTTCATTAATCGCACGTTTCCATCATGCAGTTATTATTTTCAGTTTTTCCGCCTTTGCTGGAATGCTGGAATTACGAGCGCATACGCCGGTTGTTAGAGTGTCCAGTGACCAAACTTCACTATTTGAACATTTTCTTTAAAGGCCAGCACAAGCTGCCTGAGATTTCGTTACCGTTATTTTAAGGTTTTATTATCAGTAATACTGCTAGCCGTGCGATAGTTTAATTTCAGGTCACAAAATTTTAACAATCTTTTTTTTTTAATTTCGTAAATAAAGACATTTAAACAATGTAATTATGTACCACAGTCGATATATTGCTTACAATATTTCTCTATTTTGAACACCATTTTTTCAAGTACTACTGCATCAAAATTTTCTAATCCTCTAAAAAAGAAACTATTCCCCAAATTAAAGTACTGACTCCATACTAATACAAATGATTATAAAAATAAAAATAATAAAAATGTAACATCCTGTCTAAAATAACGGATTCCTACATCAGGTTATTATTCTTGTAACAAGAGAACAGGTCCTTTACAAAAAAACTCTCCACAAAATTAAAGATCTGATTTCATTATAAAAATAAAATTAATAAAAATTAAATATCTTGTCTAAAATAATGAAATCTTATATCAGGTTGTTACATTATTCCTGTAATAAGAGAACATGTCTGGCCTGAATTACTGTAAACTTTTTTACTATGAACACTTGTTAGTTCTCTTGACTGGAAATATGTTTGTTCTCACGACAGGACTATCAAATGCAACCTTGCAAACGGGTTTTACTAACTTATTACAGAAGATTGTAGATTAATATTATCAAACTTTTCCTGTTTAGGGTACCTCATGTGCCTATCTGGCCATGTGGGAACTCGTTTGTCTACTAGAGTAATCATTAAACACAACAGCTCTCTGTGCAACAGCAGGAAGTGTACTACAAGAATGATGTAGTAAATAACCTGATGTAGGAATCCATTATTTTAGACAGGATGTTTCATTTTTATTATTTTTATAGTCTTTTGTATTAGTATAGAGTCAGTAAGTTAATTTTGGGAAGACGTTTTTTGTAGAGGATTAAAAGATGTCTTTGATGCAGAAGTACTTGAAAATGGTGACATAGCTTCACTGAAACTAGTTGTATATAATAGAGAAATATTATAAGTAATATAGCGACCATGTCACATAAGTGCATTGTTTAAATGTCTTCATTTTAAAAACTTTTGCAGTCGCACTCCTCTTGAACGATGTGTGATGTTACAATTCCAACAATCATTACGTTGCTTTATGTACCAACTTGCACAATGGCGCTTGCAGAGGATGATCAGTACAGGTGGTGATTATATAGGTTTAATTCGGATTTACTAACATTTCAATGAATGACGTATTTTACTTACAGCAGCACCACCAGTTTTGGAATATTACTTTCCACCAGCGGCCCCTTAGTATTTAATTTCAGTTGTAACATTCTTTCAAAATTATTGCTTGGCTGTTTTCTGGCCGCAGTTTGATTCCGACCGAATTTTATTCATTCGCAGTCTTCTACCAAACAAGGAAAGTAATATATCAATAAAATTCAGACATGGCAGATTAGCACAACCGAAAATATTTACAGTTTTCCATTCGCGCTCATGTTGAATAATTCAAACAAAAAGCTTTATCAACTTCCACTCAGTGACTAATTTTTCTACTTTCTAATTTTATAGGAGTGCTTTGGAAGTACTTTGCTTCCTGTGAAGCTGCTTCCTTTGTGTAGTACACTTTTTTTGCTACCCCGGTAGCACAGGTCCAGCACTCTGCAGCAAAGCCCGTGACAAAGCATCTGGTCGAGACTCTCCACTCGGCTGCAAGCCGAAGGACCGCGATCGGCTCTGGGAACAATGCTGCAAATTGCGTGTTCTGCTTCGAGTGCCCTGCATTCTTCTCTGATTTCTCCAGCCGTCAGTATGAACTGAGAATGGCTAAAGAACCGATGTGACAGGTCACATTAGTGCCGGCATGTCCTGCAACATTCAGACGACAGCAATGCAGCCTCCACGTTTCAGATTAGGCAAACGGAGAGCACGGTTCTGTGCACCATCTCCTTAAGGGACTCCATAATGCGACAGGTGGGCAGCCTTCAAAATAATCTTCCGTCTCGAGCTTCATGAATTCTTCACAACTCTCTAGTAGCCCAGCGATGACTGTTGACGAATAGTGTCAGGTGCATGTGAAGGTTATCTAGTCGAATCAAGTAACAACTGTGATGTTCTTCGTGATGTTCCAGATTTTCCAAAGGAGGTGGTAGTAGCAAAAAGTGCCTTTAACTGTTCGATAACCATGGTTATTTCCTCTTCTGAACGAACACAGAAAGAAAAACATCCTATCCATCCAACACGCAGAAATTTAGGGGATTAAGCACTGTAAGAACACGAAAGCACCCAAGGAAATTAAAAACTTAATGTGAAACAGAATACAGTGAAGAGCCAAAGAAACTGGTATATGTACACGTACGGAAACACAGAGTTATGTAAACACTCAGAGAAATGCTGTGGTGGATTATGGTGGATTGTGGAGTACATTAAATGCAGATGTAGATGTAGACTGATTTTACTGCTGCAATGTCATGTTATCACGATTTAATTGAGTTTGAATGTGGTGTTGGTGCATTGGAGATTGGACGAAGCACATCACAGGTAGCGTGCACGCAGGATAAATTGGCCGGTAGATGCGCAGACCGCTGGGCAAGCGTGCGGAGGGTGGTAGTGGTGGGGGTAGCACCCGGAGCAGTGAGCGAGCGCTGGAGGGGAAGAGAAGTGCCCAGCTCACAGGGGGCAAGCGGAAGTGGACTGACGCGGCCTCGCATTTCTAACGAAGTAATGAACTCACCCGCTGCTTCAGACTAAAACTCTTCTCTACGAACCTTACCCTGCATGGACTCAAGCGATGCATTGGGGATTGTCCCTTACGGCCGTTTCACGAGTGCACTATTAATTTCGCCCTTATAAAATTATTGAATGTAAATGACAGAAAAGATGCAAGTCAAAACGGAAATGTATGTGTGACGTGTAAAAGATGGTGTTTTTGAAGGAGAGTAAGTTACATCTGTGGCAAGATGTGTGAACAGAAGGGAGAGGTTTTCTGAATGTCATACTGGCAACATCATTGTGAATAGCAGTTAGTTATGACTATTAGTTCGGTGCAATTAGACCTAAACCTAGACATCCGAAGTAAAAGTATCTCTCCAGTTCCAAATTGTTCTATATGGGCCACATATTATTTGGTAAAAAGTTACACTATTTTGAGCGTCAGGTTTGGGGCTGATGGGGTGAAAAATTAGAAATTAACAGTTTATATTAGTTTTTCTGAATTGTTTAGAAAACTATGTGGTTTAGCGCAAAAGTGTCACGTCGAAAAATAATCTACAGTAAATTTGCAACAAAAATGACCCCGTGCGTAATCTTTTTAAAGTGAACTGTTTCAGAGTTACACAGGTTGTAGAAGTACGAATTTTTCGTATTTTTAGATTTTCTGGAAGCTGTGGCCCGGATAAACCCACAATGAACTTGCTTTGGACATTAAGAATGAATATCTTTCCAACAAAAATAATTTAAAATTATAAAAATATTATCTGTGTAATAATTATGATATACGAGGCGCGTCCAGAAAGTAAGTTCCGTGTGGTAATAAAATGAAATTGTACACAGATACAGAAGAAATTTTTATTGCACAAAATTCTACAACTTGTATTATCGGCACTTGTCATAGCTTGCCACAAGTTTTTGCATGCATCCTTCACACAAGGTTGCCGCCTGTGTATTCAACCATGTGGTAACAGCTCTTTATCATCGTAGAAGTGTTGACCACCAGGGACAGATTTTAGATGTAAGAAGAGATGAAAGTCGCTAGGAGAGAGGTCCGAGCTGTATGGAGGATGATCAAACAGGTCCCATTGAAATTTCCGTAAGAATTGTTTGGTCACATTCGGTGTGTGAGGTCAGGCATTATCGTGGAAAAAATCTTTTGCCAGTAATCCCCTTCTTACACCTAAAATCTGTCCTTGGTGGACAACACTTCAACGATAATGACGAGCGGAAAGAACATGTTACCACATGGTTAAATACACAGGCGGCAACATTCTATGAAAAAGGCACACAAAACCTTGTGCCATGCTATGACAATAGCCAAAAAAATTTCAGAAGCTATGGAGAAAAGTAGTTTAACAGTTGTATATTTTTGTACAATCAATATTTTTCTGTATCTGTATCCGTTCGTTTTATATAACCAAACGGAACTTACTTTCTGGACGCGCCTCGTGTAACCACTTTAATCGTATTAAAAACTGAAGGTATTTGAGGTTTTTCTTCAGAAAATAGTTTTAAATAAATGTGAGATAGTCGGTCCTCTTTAAATTCACTGCAGCTGACTGCGTAATCTCTTCAGAAGATACATTACCACGCTTGAAAGTTGAATAGACATAATTAAGCTCTTCTCTATCCACACTAATGACTTTCACTAGTTTTCAAAAATAAAGAAATGAGTGCCTCTTCGACAAGGAAGACGACATGCATGACCCTGGAATAAGCTTTCCCATTCATCATTTGTTGAATGCTGCTTTTGGCATAAACAGAACTGTACAGTTCCACCAGGCCACTTCCTACCATGATGTATCCGATCGCTGACAAAAGGGACATTAACAAGTGAAAACATTCTAGTTGAATGAAGACTGACTTCAATGGGCTGCCATCAGGTGCTGCTGTTACTATTTCACGAGCCTTGGCGGAAAAGGGCTAATCAAAGTCACCATTATTGTGCTTTCGCCATTACTGGCGCCTTTAGTGGCAGCTTAAAGAAGAGCTGCATAAATTGTTGACAGATTTGATGGAGCCAAGTTGATGAGTGGAAGAGTAACTACAGCGGAAGTTTGGCACTAATTATGTAGCTCTAAATATTAATGTTTCGACGCCAAGAAGAAATCATCAAATCTCCAAAATCGCTGTTGCCGGATAAAGATCCTGCAAGAACGGGAACAACAACGAACGAGGAGAATCGTTCAACATGACAGAAGTGCAACCCTTCCGCAAACTGTTGCGGATTTCAGTGCTGGGACATAACGTGTGACTCATTCAACGAAGCATCTTCGATATGGGCTTTTGGAGCTCAGTACTCTTGCTGACTGCACAACACCACACTTTATGCCTCACCTCAGCCCGTCAACATCGTCATAGGGGTGTGGAAACAAGTTGGCTTGTCTCATGAGTCTTGTTTCCAATTGTATCGAGCGCATGGACGTACATGCGTATCGAGACGTCATGAATGCATTGACCCTGCATGTCAGCAGGGAGCTGTCCAAACGGGTGCAGGCTCTGTAATAGAGGCGTGTTCAACAAGATCGATATTGCAATCCCTCATACGTCCAGATACGACTGACGGGCGACACAAACCTACGCATCCTGACGGATCACGTACATCAACTCATGGCCAATGTGCAATTCGCCGAACTGAGGCAATTCCATCACCACAATACGATACCCCATAAGTCCAGAACTACTACTTAGGGGCTGCAGCAATAATCTTCTGAGATAAAAAAAAACTCCGCTGGCCACCAAACTCCCCAGACATGAAGTTATTGAGCATACATTGGATGACTTTCAATGTGCTGTTCAGAAGAGATCTCCACCACCTCGCAAACTTACTGATCTATGGACAGCCTTGCAGGAAGCATGGTGTTAATTCCCTCCGGCACTACTTCAGACATTACGCGAACCCATGCAACATGGTGTTGCGGCACTTTTGTGTGCCCTACACGATATTCATTACGTGCACCAGTTTCTTTGGCTCTTCAATGATATATTTCGCTACTGCACTACTCTTACTGTCGGCAGCGGTCGACTTAAAACCTTAAACCGTCCTATACCACCGGTTAGTATACGATAATTAGAAAAATTGACCCGTGTGCTTAATTATCTTAACTGGGTGGAAAGGCTATAGGTAATGAAGCCGATGGTATAGCGGAGGTTATATGCGGAACCTCGTTGTACTTCTTTAGTAGACAACAACGATCGATAGTAATAAAGAAAGCGAAAAGTAAAATTTGGAATAAAATAATGTTTAGATGAAAAACGCGGAACTAACAGAACACAGGAATTAATTTGGAAAAGTGAGTAATTTATTAATTTACGGTCGCCAGCTCGTTGTACGATCAAATAATTTAGTGGGATGTTAATAATAGCAAAGTTAATCACCAATGTGAAGAATTACGTAAAACTTGGCTGGCAGGGAAGCAGAGTATGCGCGTCAAATCCGGTTCAAAACACACTGACAATACACTAATTACTGAGAAATAGTTAGTTAACACAGAGGTCGAATGTAAGGCAATGAAATGCAAGCCATGGCCATGCAAATGCAACGTGCAGCAGATCATGCAATACTCTCACATTAATGCTTACTATTTATAGTGTTAAGTAATTGTTTATATAAGTACTGCAACATGCAGCAGATCATGCAAAACTCTCGCCTTAATGCTTACTATTTATAGTTTCAAGTAATTAGTTGTTTATATAAGTACCAGAAATTATTCAACAGCAAGTATACAATGCGCTTTAGCAATAATCAAATTGTAACTGCACTATTCAAAGTTCAAATGTTCAAATGTTTGTAAAGTCTATGGGACTTAACTACGGGGTCATCAGTCCCTAAACTTACAAACTACTTATGAACTACTTACGAACTAGGACGGCACAAATATCCATGCCCGAGGGGGGATTCGAACCCCCGACCGTAGTGGCCGTGCAGACCGTGACTGGAGCGCCTCAGTCCCCTCGGCCACCGCGACCGGCAACTGCACTATTAACTGTACCACTGGCATGCTCAAAAATTAATCAATGACTTGACATGATAACACTGAATATTTTGAAATGAACAATTTAACCTTCTGATTAACTTTTTCCTTCTCTTTAACGAGGAATTATTAGCATTTCAGACATTTGCAAATTCTCACTAATCAGTACTTGCAAGCAGAAACTTTACCTCCAATTAATATCCAATGAAAATTAATTAATCTTTTGCACTATGTTGAAATATCTCTTGCCATTGAAAGTTAGTCTAGCAGTTTCATTCAACTTACCAAACCTATTGATGAGCAACACTGACATAAGCTACATTTAGTAACATTTTTCTGAACAAATCATTATTAATCACTGTCACACTGTCTTTAATGACTTTGATTTTAGTTTTATATGACTGTATATTCTCGGAATCTGTTTAGACAATGATTATGGGTAATGGTTTAAACACAGGTTCACAGATAACAGTGTTCATTTTTGAACAATTATCGCTAATACGCTGGTTAGCTGTACATGCTAAGACAAACTGGACAGATCTTACAGATTTCAGTGTGTGGAGTGGTGCTGCTGATTGAAGACTATTGGAACTTAACAATTGGCAAACACGGGCTGTTCTTGGCGACGACTGTTAATTAGAATTTTGGGCCTAGAGCATTCCTCTTGATGCATTAGTTAATTATTTAAGCTGTGCCCGTATGAATAAATAATATTGCCTGTTCGCCGTATCTTCCACTAGTGCCAAACCAACACGCATTCTTCGTCACGTACTTTTGCTGTACACCATTGCGAGTACCGTCTCGCTATTACGCACACATGACTGGAAAGCACCGTTCGTCACTGTGTTGTTGTGTGTCACAGACTGATCACCTAATATCAGTTTTGTTTAATCAATGCATTACCATCAGGACTGTGACCACTGTGACAGGAAATCGTGTATCAAATCACAGAAATGGTATAATATACCACAAGCCTATAATTTCATTGAAATCGGTCTGTGAAGTACGGTTTCAAATGTTTGTACAGTGTGTGATCATCGGTCTATAAACTTACAAACAACTTATACTTATCCTGAGAACAACACACACACACACACACACACACACACACACACACATGCCCGAGAAAGGTCTCGTACCTCTGATGTGGAACGGCCACGTGAACCGTAGCATGGCGCCACAGTAAGCACAGTTATACCTCTGCGTGATGTACGGCTATGACTGGTCGTCTTGGGGTAAAGGGTTCGACTGGAAACCGAATGGTGGCGAGTTCGGAAACTTTTTTCGGTCTTCACCTCTCAACGATGTGACGAGTTGCCAGAAACGACACGTGTTTCGGATTTCACGTTAAGCTGTAGGTCCCGTTTTCCCGGTTGGATAACTTAAAAGTCGACCACTGTACGTAACGAGAGCCTTCTTTTATCACTAAAATTAGTAAATGAGGTCCGTGTGAACTACTGGATACTCCCTGCTATAAAGCCATGTTCCCTGGCCCAAACTGAGAACTGACTCGTTTCAAATTACTTCAATAACAGGAAGTTAATACTACAGTGGTCAATATACACAGCAGCTCACACGTTATTACACACAGACATTAATAAGCAAGCCACCACAATTAAAGTTATCTAAGAAAGGTGGCTAAGAAAACATTTAGGGCGCAACGGAATTTAGACATAAAAATTGCATCTGAACTAGTTCTCAGTATTTGTGAAGAACAATATTAAATAAAAGAGGGAAGCTGCTCTAAAACTACAGTTTACAGGCAACTTAAGGATTTAGCTGAACTTAAACTAGTTTATTCAGATAGAAAACAAGAAAATTAGGGAACCAATTTTGTTAATACAATAAAAATGCATCCCTTACATGGATTAATTCGGACGATGCCCCGCCTAAATTATACATGATTTAACACTGGGGGAAAGGATTCACAAAGAACACTCATTCGATCACACACACGAAATGCCACAGCGAAACTCACCAAACTCAGCATGCTGAGACGAGGCGGAAGCAGGCGCCGCTATCGTAGGCGGAATTCAGTAAGTCGGAGGTAGCACAAAACACAATATACAAAAACCACTTTGAAGCTGGCTCTGGTCAGTCGTGCCTATTTTGAGATGGTGCGAGTGTATAGCCAAGTTAAATTACATCTGAATTGGACCGCGAGTATACACGCTAGCGGCAACACACGGCTACGTTACATGAAAGCACTCCACTAAAGGTGAAGTGGTTGAAAGTTGGATTCATTATACAAAATCAAGGTGGATTCTTAAGTTGCAGTCTGTTAGAAATAGATCAAGGTACTGCTTTTATATGAGAAGCAGCGTGAACTCAGGCGACTAGCTGCAAACCCTGGAAGTCGGAATTCGGACCTCGTGGTTCCGTAAACCGATAAAATTTAATAAATTGAGTTTCCGAAAATTAAAGAAAATTAACTACAGCATGCAACCCATAGAAATGCTTAGAATTATATAAGAAAGCGAATGAAATACAGCTACACGCGATAGGGGGCGATCATAGAGACGGATGAGGTCCTGTCTCAGAGAAACCACAAAAATCAAATAATTACAAATTCGAAAAAATAAAAATAATTACAGCATGCAACCCATAGAAATGTTGAGATTTACATAAGGAAGCTACTGAATGAGGTTGTACAAGGCTCAGAGATATTACTGACAAGGCAGAGTGTGTTCTACAAGTCGGAAAGGGAGGGAAAATCGCGAAATATTAGTGGAAATCAGAGGGATACCCGCATAGTTACTTGCCTCATGGGCATGGAACAAACAAGAGTGGAAGCTGAAGGTTCTGTTCTATGAACCAACCACGTGGAACACATATCACTCACGGAAGGAAACGATGAGAAGAGTTTTACATGCACTGTATATAATGAACATATTAGGAATCGAGCCACACAAAGCTAGAAAGTATTTACACAGAGTTCATACACTGCCACATGATTACAAACATATCAGGCCGTTATCAAACTGCAACTAGAATCACACACTTCGCGTTTATCTATTGGAAATCACTGAACTGAAAAACGACAACACATTTCCGCACACGATAGGAGAAAATATTCCAAAAAATGATTCTAAGTTCACGACTCTAAGTTAAACGTGCTAGTCAATGAAACGCTACCATCTCCAAACATAAGAGAGAACCAGCACAGAATGAAGATCCAGCGGTCCCACTGAAAAATAAAATCACTGCACATTCTCACAGGGACAGTGGCGTAGCAGAGAAGCCGTACTTATGCCACATTAATTAATATAATAGTAAATTATTAACATAACAAAATAAGAAAAACCTAGCAATATTAAGTGGTACTTTAACACATGAAGTAAAAAATGCTTTTCTTCTATCCTTGAAAAGAGTGGGGTTCAAAACAAAATGATAATCTATCGACATTAAATAAATTATAACTTTATAGAAATATACAAAAAATATATGGAAGACGACAGACGGTCGTCTTTCATCACCCCTTCATTAATTGAAAATTTTGATGTAGGCTGAGGTAATTATATTATATCATATACAGCAAACTTTTCAAAACTAAAATGTGGTTGCCTTATGGGCGACATAGACAGCTGGGGCACGTCACACAAAAACAGCAAATACAACAACAACACAAAAAATACACATCTAAATATAATAAATGGCATAAAAAAGTATTACAATGGAGATGCAGATGTGGCTGGTAAGACCACGGGATTGGGACAACATGTATAACAATGCTAAACTTACAAGGAAACATAGATATACATACCTCATATACATGAGGTTGAATCACACACACACACACACACACACACACACACACACACACACACACACAAAGAAAGAATCACAATTTTGAATGTGTCCTGTTATGTTAAAACAGTTCCTCAAAAAGAAAAAAATTGATAAAATGTTTATAAAATCACTCCTAATTAGGAAAAACAGTATTTTCATGTTTATGACAGATTTTTTTTCAAGTTGATGAGGACGACCAGCGTCGCTATAGGTAAAGGGCCACTTAGCAGGTGAATCGTATTTTACACTCTCAGAGCGTTCACTGTTCCTACTACTCACACCACTTTTCAACCTGATGCTGTCCTTCACATTGTCGTCCACTCAACACTGGTTTTTAAGTCAATAAACATTGTTTTCATTAGTTAGAATCGCCGACTAGGGTCTTTGAAGAGGGAGGGAGACAATCTTCTAGAAGGTACTGGAGGGAAGCTAAAACCGGCACACATAAGAAGATACCTTTACTTTTGTGTCTTTTCCTCAGCTATTCAACTGCATCCGATGTAAGTAGGAGGGTGTGGTTAGTGGACCTGTCTGCAAGGCCTGGTGTTCCTTGTACCCGTGACAGGCAGTCTGATGAGTGCTTGGGCGGCTTCGAAAGTTGACCACCGGAAGAGATCAGCGGCGGCTACCCCACTTTTGTGAGTGCGACGACAATCGGTAACATTGTGTGACCGGCCGGTCGAGTAGTTTGTGTAGCGGGCTGGAACCGCTCGACTGGACGCAGTTAGCAGTTTTGGTAGGGCGACCGCTCGTCTTTCGTCTCCTCTGCCAACTCCCAGGTCGATCTCGCACCGTTGCCTTGCGCGAGGAAAATCCACGGACGCATGCTTCCGTCTTTGCCTCTGACACACTCAGATATCTGCCAACACTTTGGTGCACCATGTTACCGTAGGACATATTAAACTTATGAGGAACTCCATCGTGTCACAAACGTGGCGTGCCTTCTTATTTAAACAAAACATTTAACAAAAATACAAATAACCTCGATATAGGTTCATAGAAAAACATTTTAAAATTAGAACCCTCATAGGTATATAAAAATTCATTTAAATTAGCCATATAGAGACCAGAACGCCTAGGCCTGTAGCCCTTAATAAATATTTTAACATTAAGGATACAATGTTCATAGATATATACAAAAAAAAATTTACTTCACTTCAATTGAAGGGCGAAACACAAAAATTGACATATTACATTGAAATAACACATAATAATAGAATAAGAATAATTTAGCCTCTAAATTAATATCACAGTGGGCATAATATATTACAATAAAAAACTTAAACATTAAGACAGGAATCTCAGAGTTAGTGTTAGTGAAGCAAAGTTACTTTTATTCATGCAGCATGCAGCGCTGTGCAAAACAAACCAACTACCTAGCTCTATGCAATGCTACGCACACTAACTTCTGCATAACTAACTACTGCCCAGGCGCAAACTAACTAGCCATAGCGCGAAGGAGGGAAATAAAAAAAAAAAATAAAAAGAACATGATAAAATGTGCAAGCAGATAAAATAAATACTACAAACTTACACATGTCAAGCAATCCTAGACAAAAAGAAACAGATGATAAAATGTACAAACACATAAAGTAAACACTAGAAATCCTCACAAGTTAAACAATCCTCAGTTATAACATAATCTAAGGTGAAATTGACTTACAATGTAACGTATCCTTACCATCACTTTGCTGCAAAAAATAAACAAATAAATAAATAAATAAAAAATAAAAAATGGAGATTAGTGGTTTATTGTCCTATCGATGTTAGAAATTCAGGTGTTATAGTACATGTGGGGCGAACTGTTCCTAGACATGGAGCTTGGATTTGTTCAGCTCCTTTATTTTTGTTTGTATTTCCTCACATCTCTGATTCTACCCTATTTTGAATGTTAGTGTGGCCTCTTCTACAGATCATGCTACGTCCTTTAATTTACAAATTTTCACTGCAAAACTTATCTGAAAAATATAAGTTGGTTCTATTAATAAGCCAAGGTGTATATTGTCAATGAAATTTTGATGAACCCCTTCATTAGTGCTCTGCTGCGACCGTCTTCCAGTCGAATCGCACACCTCCTGTTATTCAAACGGAAAATCCCTAGACAAAATTATCTAGACCCCTGAGCATCAACATCACAGTGTATTTACGTGTAACTAAAAATCATATGAATTATGGCGCTGACGCCTACCAAGGCGTCTTATAGACATGCTACCTAATGGGGAGATTGCCGAAATTAAATTTTCAGTAAAGGTTGCAACTAAAGCACTTGCTGAACAAGGCTAGTTTCACGCACATTGAAGAAGAACACACACACACACACACTTAAAACGACATAGAGAGACACAAATTATCATAAACAAGACATATACGAAATATACACAATAAAATACTTAACATGGCCTAAAGAACTTAGATTATGCACCATCAATCATCATGATGGACAAAAAAAAAAAAAAAAAAAAAAAAAAAGCGACTATTTGAGGCAGAATGAAACTTTCACTCTGCAGCGGAGTGTGCGCTGATATGAAACTTCCTGGCAGATTAAAATTGTGTGCCGGAACCGGGACTCGAACCTGGGACCTTTGCCTTTCGCGGGCAAGCGCTCTACCGACTGAGCTACCCCGACACGACTCACGATGCCGCCTCACAACTTTACTTCCGCCAGTACCTCGCCTCCTACTTTCCAAACTTCACAGAAGCTCTCTTGCAAACACGCAAGACTAGCACTCCTGGAAGAAAGGATATGGTGGAGACATGGCTTAGCCACAGCCTAAGGGATGTTTCCAGAATGAAACTTTCACTCTGCAGCGGAGTGTGCGCTGATATGAAACTTCCAGGCAGATTAAAATTGTGTGCCGGAACCGGGACTCGAACCTGGGACCTTTGCCTTTCGCGGGCAAGCGCTCTACCGACTGAGCTACCCCGACACGACTCACGATGCCGCCTCACAACTTTACTTCCGCCAGTACCTCGCCTCCTACTTTCCAAACTTCACAGAAGCTCTCTTGCAAACACGCAAGACTAGCACTCCTGGAAGAAAGGATATGGTGGAGACATGGCTTAGCCACAGCCTAAGGGATGTTTCCAGAATGAAACTTTCACTCTGCAGCGGAGTGTGCGCTGATATGAAACTTCCTGGCAGATTAAAATTGTGTGCCGGAACCGGGACTCGAACCTGGGACCTTTGCCTTTCGCGGGCAAGCGCTCTACCGACTGAGCTACCCCGACACGACTCACGATGCCGCCTCACAACTTTACTTCCGCCAGTACCTCGCCTCCTACTTTCCAAACTTCACAGAAGCTCTATTGCAAACACGCAAGACTAGCACTCCTGGAAGAAAGGATATGGTGGAGACATGGCTTAGCCACAGCCTAAGGGATGTTTCCAGAATGAAACTTTCACTCTGCAGCGGAGTGTGCGCTGATATGAAACTTCCTGGCAGATTAAAATTGTGTGCCGGAACCGGGACTCGAACCTGGGACCTTTGCCTTTCGCGGGCAAGCGCTCTACCGACTGAGCTACCCCGACACGACTCACGATGCCGCCTCACAACTTTACTTCCGCCAGTACCTCGCCTCCTACTTTCCAAACTTCACAGAAGCTCTCTTGCAAACACGCAAGACTAGCACTCCTGGAAGAAAGGATATGGTGGAGACATGGCTTAGCCACAGCCTAAGGGATGTTTCCAGAATGAAACTTTCACTCTGCAGCGGAGTGTGCCGCTGATATGAAACTTCCTGGCAGATTAAAATTGTGTGCCGGAACCGGGACTCGAACCTGGGACCTTTGCCTTTCGCGGGCAAGCGCTCTACCGACTGAGCTACCCCGACACGACTCACGATGCCGCCTCACAACTTTACTTCCGCCAGTACCTCGCCTCCTACTTTCCAAACTTCACAGAAGCTCTCTTGCAAACACGCAAGACTAGCACTCCTGGAAGAAAGGATATGGTGGAGACATGGCTTAGCCACAGCCTAAGGGATGTTTCCAGAATGAAACTTTCACTCTGCAGCGGAGTGTGCGCTGATATGAAACTTCCTGGCAGATTAAAATTGTGTGCCGGAACCGGGACTCGAACCTGGGACCTTTGCCTTTCGCGGGCAAGCGCTCTACCGACTGAGCTACCCCGACACGACTCACGATGCCGCCTCACAACTTTACTTCCGCCAGTACCTCGCCTCCTACTTTCCAAACTTCACAGAAGCTCTCTTGCAAACACGCAAGACTAGCACTCCTGGAAGAAAGGATATGGTGGAAACATGGCTTAGCCACAGCCTAAGGGATGTTTCCAGAATGAAACTTTCACTCTGCAGCGGAGTGTGCGCTGATAGGAAACTTCCTGGCAGATTAAAACTGCGTGCCGGAACGGGACTCGAACCTGGGACCTTTGCCTTTCGCAGGCAAGCGCACTACTGACTGTGCTATCCCGACACGACTCACGATGCTGCCTCACAACTTTACTTCCGCCAGTGTAGAATACGTGATTTGCTTTCAATCCAATTCCAATATCAATTCTAATTTAATACCAAAATGTGTGCGAGGATGATAAGCTTGCTAAATAATGTCAGATGAAGAAATAAGGTTATTTGTTGAGTAGTAAACGACACATACGCCCAAAACCACTACGACAAAGGCGCGCGCGCACACACACACACACACACACACACACACACACACACACACACAAGCAGATGTGTTACATCACCAGTAAATTTAACTTTAGCACATCTACCAGCACCTTTAACCCAAACACAAACACTTTCTTTCTCGAAACTTCCTGGCACCTGGGACCTTTGCCTTTCGCGGGCAAGCGCTCTACCGACTGAGCTGTGGCTAAGCCATGTCTCCACCATATCCTTTCTTCCAGGAGTGCTAGTCTTGCGTGTTTGCAAGAGAGCTTCTGTGAAGTTTGGAAAGTAGGAGGCGAGGTACTGGCGGAAGTAAAGTTGTGAGGCGGCATCGTGAGTCGTGTCGGGGTAGCTCAGTCGGTAGAGCGCTTGCCCGCGAAAGGCAAAGGTCCCAGGTTCGAGTCCCGGTTCCGGCACACAATTTTAATCTGCCAGGAAGTTTCATATCAGCGCACACTCCGCTGCAGAGTGAAAGTTTCATTCTGGAAACATTCCTTAGGCTGTGGCTAAGCCATGTCTCCACCATATCCTTTCTTCCAGGAGTGCTAGTCTTGCGTGTTATTTGAGGCTGTCAGCCTTATAGCTAACAGGGACACTTGAACATGTCTCACTAATAATTTTTTACGTACAAAACGGAGCATCAAGGAAACCTTTGTCGAACACCCGACCAGATGAATCTGGCAAGTTGATGTTATTCACCCCAATAGCGGCGTGTACCTTATAGTACACAAAACACGCATACAACTTGAAGATGCGTTATGCCAAAATGAAATCGCACAAGAAACACATACATATACAAAGGACACATATAAAAAAATACACTATTAAAACAAACCATTTAAAGAAAACATTACAAAAGACATACAAAGTACAGCATAATTTTCCAATCACAAATTACAGAGGTGGTAAGAATATCACTTAAATTTACCTTAACAAACAAAAAATTACACAAAACGTATAAGACAATTATTGGCTCGTGTCAGGAGCGGGATCCTTCGGTCTGTTATGGCACAGATAAGCGGACCTAATCTCGACGTCTTCACTTGCTGGGTCACTTCGTTTTCGCGGGCCTTTATCGAGCCGGTAGCCCTTATTTCCGTTCCCGAACTTTCGCCTCTTGTCTTCTCTCCTACCACGCCAATTACCGTGCCCGTTCCTCCGCTGTCGCCGATTCTTAGCGTTGGAAGGACCGGACTCCGCGCTGCTATTACTTTCCGCGCGGTTGTTCCTAGCGCTATTGTCGCTTCGATTACTTCTCCTAGAAGAGCCGTTGCCGTCTCTTCTAGGTCCGCAATCTTCGTCATATTCTAAGTCTTCCAGGTAAGCCTGGAAGGACTCAATGTCCTCCTTTCAGCTACCCATAAGGACGGTATTGCGCACATTTCGTGGGTGCTTTGACGCGCAAATTCTTATCAATTCACACGGAGGGAATGGGTAGTCAAGGAATTGATTTCTCTGCATCATTCCTCAAAAGAATTCTCCGAGACTCCTGCAACTGCTGTTAGCAAAGTGGGGCATCACTAGAATGCTGCTTTTCACTCGTTCCTCTTGCCTTTCCGACCAGTAGGCAGACAGGAAATGTTCCCTAAAATCATCATAGTAGCGGCAATATCTTAAAAGAGGTCGCATCCACGTGGCGGGCTCCCCCTTGAGATATCCGCACACATACTCGATTTTCTGTCCTTCTGGCCGGTTCGGAGGCAGAGAGTAGTCAAATTGCTCTAGCCACGCACACGAGTGTATCCAGCTTGCAGAGTTTCGGAAGACCTGGTACTTTTTTACAGTGAGAAAGTGGTTATAATCAAATGCCTGCGCTGGTTCTCGCACAGGCACTCTACTCGTTCTTTCTCTTATTGGAGAACGGCCACACAGAGGTTCGACCTCTTCCTCCTCGAAAGCCGAATCATTTCCCCGGTCGGAACGACAGGGCCGACTTCCACACAAAATGCAGCAGGCGTTTTCTACTTGCGGGGGAGGCATGGGTGGATAGAGACTTGATCCAGACGTTCGACGTGTTGTTCTAACACGGCCGCTACATCGCGACCCCTACGGTTAATTTCCCACTATTGTTCCTTAAATCGGAGTAAGCGCAAACTTCTTGCGATTCATTCACAACAGCGGGAACTGCTCCTTCGGCTGCCGTCTCCTTGGTCTGTAGAAGCTGCACCACTGAGGTGGCCAGTTCCTTAACACACACACACCTAGTTCATCTCTGCATGTGCCTAGTTCATCTGTCAGTGCGCCTAGTTCATTGGTGCGTGTTTTTGCGCGACCGTCTACCAAATCGACTCTCTCGTTAAATCTCTCCTCCAGAAAGTGGATATTCGTGTCTACACAGTCGGAGAGGGCCGATATAGCTTCGGCATTCCCTGCAGTTTTTGTCGCGTTTTCTGCGATAGCATTCATTGCTACCTCATGCCTTTCCTGAATTAGCTGCACTATATCGGTGCGTAACCCATCCAGATTATTGTTAATAACCTGAACGGTGTTACTTTGCGCCTCCCTGCACTGCGCAGAAACCTTGATAAGTTCGGCCTGGACTCAAGCATTTTGTGCTTCCTTCCTGGCTTTTAATTCCAGGACAGAAGCATTTTGCGCTTCCCTCATGAAACCTACTTCTCCTTTCATTTCTCCTTTTAATTCCAGAACAGAAGCATTCTGCGCTTCCATTCCTGTTTTTATTCCTCTCATGATGGCCATGAGGTAGCTTAGTGCAGTATCAGAAACGCACACAGGCCTAGTAACAGTGGTTGAACTAGTTTACGCAATAGCAAAAACCGGCATATTGGTATGCGGTTCGCTTTGTTCGCCCCTGCCCTCATTTCCGGTCAGGTCTATGTTTAAACAAGTCGCGTTTTCAACGGGAACGCGGCCGTCTGTGTTCGCTACTTTTTCCCTTTCGGTCGAAAGACCGGACCTAGACGATTTTTCACGGTCCTCATTTTGGTTTAATCGCCTAGAGCGAGTGGAAATGGACGAGGCAGAAGTATTCTCCATCATCACAAGTAATTTAGAACAACAAAAGAAACAAACACAAACTTAGTCTAACAAAAAACCGCCCAACAAAACACGAACTAAAACCATCACACGCAATGCACCGTGGCTGTGCTCTTTATACAAAAACAATTAAATAACATAACCCTTCCAAAACATACGAGTGCTGAAAATATAAAATGAAAGATTAATGCGCGGTGGTAATCTCACACATTCATCCACTGGGAGAAGAAAGGAAAAAAAAAATAAGAATATTCCCGCACACATTTAAAGCAAAAACTATTTCATTAAATAGATAACCTGCTAGAGGAGCGAATCATGGCAGCGGTAAGCCAAATAAAAGTCGACCACTGTACGAAACAAGAGCCTTGCTTTGTCACTAAAATTGCTACATAAGGTCCGTGTGAACTAATGGTTATCCCTGCTACAAAGCCAGGTTCCCGGGCCCAAAGTGAGAACTGACTCACTTCACATTACTTCAATAACAGGAAGCTAATATTACAGTGGTCAATATACATAGCAGCTCACACGTTATTACAGACAGACATTAATAAGCGAGCCACCACAATTAAAATTTTCTTAGAAAGGTGGCTAAGAAAACAGTTATCGCGCAGCGTAATTTAGATATAATATGCATCTGATCTTTTTCTCAGTACTTGTGAAGAACAATATTAAATAAAACAGGGAAGGTACACTAAAACTACAATTTATAGCCAACTTACGGATTATGCTGAACTTAGACTTGTTTATTCAGATAGAAAACAAGCAAAATGGGGAACCAATTTCGTTAATATAATAAAAATGCATCTCTTAAATGGATTAAGGCGGACGGCGCCCAGCCTAAATAATACATGATTTAACGCTACTGGGGGGAACGATTCACAAACACTCATTCTCTCTCACACACGCAATGCCACAGCGAAATTCACCAAATTCAGCGTGCTGAGACGAGGCGGAAGCGGGCGCCGCTATCGTAGGCGAAATTCAGCAAGTCGGAAATAGCACAAAACAAAATACACAAAACACCTTGAAGCTGGCTCTGGTCTGTCGTGCCTGTTTTGAGATGGTTAAATTACGTCTGAATTGGACCGCGAGCAAACACGCTAACGGCGACACACGGCTACGTTACCTGAACGCACTCCGCTGAAGGTGAAATGGTTGAAAGTAGGATTCATTATACAAAATCACGGTGGATTCTTAAGTTGCAGTATGTTAGAAATCGATCAAGGTATTGCTTTTATATGAGAAGCGGCGTGAACTCAGGCGACTAGCTGCAAACCCTGGAAGTCGGAACTCGGACCCACGTGGTTCCGTAAACCGATAAAATTTAATAAATGCAGTTTCCCAAAAATAAAGAGAATTAACTACTGCATGCAACCCATAGGAATGCTTAGAATTATATAAGGAAGCGAATGAAATCAGCTACACGCGTTATGGGGCGATCACAGAGACGGATGAGGTCCTGTCTCAGAGAAACCACAAAAATCAAATAATTACAAAGTCAAAAAAAAAAAAAAAAAAAAACCAGTACAGCATGCAACCCATAGAAATGTTTAGGATTACATGAAGAAGCGAAAGAAATGCAGCAACACGCGATAGTGAGCGCTTATAGAGACGGATGAAGTCCAAAAAACTCGTAAAAGTGAAATAATTACAAAGTCCGAAAAATAAAATTAAGAATTACCGCATGCAACCCATAGAAATATTTATAATTACATAAGGAAGCTATTGAAGGAGATTGTAAAAGGCTCAGAGAGAATTACTGACAAGAGAGAGTGCGTTCAACAAGTCGGAGAGGAAACAGCAAAATTAAAATAGACGGCGAGAGAAGATCGAGAAATATTTGTGGAAATCAGAGGGATACCTGCATAGTTACTTGCCTGATGGGCATGGAACAAACAAGAGTGGAAGCTGAAGGCTATGTTCTATGAACCAACCACGTGGAACACATATCACTCACAGAAGGAAACGATGAGAAGATTTTTACATACAGTGTATATAATGAACATATGACCTATTAGAAATAAGGGCCCTCAAAGCTAGAAAGTATTTACACAGAGTTCATACACCACCACATGATCACAAAAGGCTTTAACATATTAGGCCGTTATCAAACTGCAACTAGAATCACACAAACCGCGTTTATCTATTGGAGATCACTGAAATGAAAAACGACAACACATTTCCGCACACGATCGGAGAAAATATTCCAAAAAATGATTCTAAGCTCACGAATCTAAGTTAAACGTGCTAGTCAATGAAACGCTACCATCTCCAAACATAAGAGCAGAACCAACGTTACCTCAAAAGACGACCAGCACAGAATGAAGATCCAGCGGTCATGAGGCGGGAAACTGTTACCGGACGCGGGAAGCCACCGGAAGTCGGAAAATCCAAGGAAACAGCGGTGGTGGGGACGGACAGCGAGATACGCGCCGGAGGGAAGGATCGCTAACTATACTGTAACCAAAGGGTGTAGAAACCTCTGTGGTTGTATGAGCAGCTATTGATACTGAGCCATAGAGAACGATGCAAAGCGAGCTATCACTCCCCACATACAAACAGTCATAGATTCTTGCACACAAAAGTACAACAACTGAACGTTCTCACAGAGACAGTGGCGTAGCGGAGAAGCCGTACTTATGCCACACTAATTAATATAATAATAAATTATTAACATCACAAAATAAGAAAAACGTAGCAATATTAACTAATATTTTAACACATGAAATAAAGATGCTATTCCTCAAGCCTTGAAAAGAATAGGGTTCAAGTTTTAACAAAATGATAATCTAATGACATTAAATAAATTATAACTTTACAGAAATGTACAAAAAATATATGGAAGACGACAGACGGTCGTCTTTCAAAGTTAAGTGACAAGTGGCCTCTTCCATGTGAATCCTGTTCTCTACACACAAACTAACTGGAGAAACGTGTGAGAAATCGTCTCGATGCAGGTCAAGACACTGTAAGTGTTGCAATTAAACCCGTGAATTTTCGAGATACTGCGCCTAGAAATATTGTAAGTATCTACGGACTTAAGGTGTGACTAAACCGGTTCAAACACGGACGGCTAACAGCGCAATTGTAGAAACATGGTGCAATTTCAGCGCCGATGTTCACGCTGTCCAGATGTATTGGAATTATCACCGACTACTAACCATGAACATCAGCCGAATAACCAGAATTCTGGCCTTTTGCACAGAAAGTGTTGCCGTCTCTTGAAGACCTTGATGACACTTGTGAGATTACCGCCCAATAGAAATATTGGTAATTAATAACATTTGTAATTAAACAGTATGAAGTTCACTGCAAACATTGACCATGCCAATACACCAAATGTTACACAATTGTAATCTTAATAATTATGGTAGGAATGTATGTACGCAGTTGGGTGACAACATTTATAGTTAGGTCATAGGCAGAAATTATCCACGTTGAGATTTGCTGTGTGCTTGTAGCTGAGGGGAAGCGGCGAGCAGGCCAACGTTGGTGGCTTGTTCCAGCTTAGGATTTTCCAGGCTAGTTTCCGGTGAGGGGAGAGAGGGACAATGGCGAGTGCCAAGCGCAGTGCAGTGCACAGCGTGAAATAAAATATTCAAATACTACTTGCATTTGAAGTAATACGATGCAGTTAGGAATCTTTAAGGCCCTCATTACAAAATAGCCTGTTGACAAATAAACAATACATTAGCTGATATAGTCACATCTGACGTAATATGTTTAATTGACAATGAAAAGTAATAAATTACCAATGAATACAAGACAGTTACACAACTAGCATGGCAATGTTTGTTTATAAAAGTAATATATTAACTATTTCTCATTTTATTTTCAATTATTCTTGTATATTTTATCTTGAAATATTCAGTTAAATCACTTATCTGTGATATAAGAAATTGCACGATTGTAATAAATAGTGCAAAAGTTGTTTATACCAATATAAAAACATTATAAGAAATTTGTTTAATGTGTAGTGTAATTATTTTGATTTTAAGTTTTAGAAATGTATTGGCTGAGCGCTGTACGTTGGAAGTCGGTTAGAACAGCTCACATGGGGAAGTTGATGACGTAGGGAAAATACCCGGCAGTTGGGCTTTTGGCGCGCGCGCGCGAGGGCATGAAATGACAAGGCGGGAAAAAGTGGAGTGGCTGGCCGGGCGGCGTCGCTCTGCTCAGTCGGCATGTGGATCTCCAGGTGGAGACTTTATATTTTTGTGTGGCAACTGCCAAGTGTGGTTGCTCGTCGTAGACTTCACTAAGTTGTATCGAGAGCTATTGTGTGCTGTGAATATTTAGCCGGTGGAACAAGATGTGCATCGCACTGAATTAAAGTGACTGTGTTTTGTTAGTTTAACACGTTTTTGTCGCATAGGCATGAACATAGACGGTGTTTGAGACAGCCACATGGTGTGAAAACAATTTGCGACAAATATTCATTTCGTCTGGGGGCTCACGAGCTATAACTTTATTTGATAAATGTGTCGACGTACAGACGTATCAGCCACAGGGTTCCAATATTGTGAAATAAACAACATAAAGTGAACTTTCACGTGTTTTCAAAAATAGTAGTTAGTACACCCTTTTCTCTCATAAACTTGACTTTATTATGAATTTTTTTGTTAATCATGTGCAGGGAAGGAAAGCTGCAAACGTGTGATATCATCCCCTAGAAAACGAGTCAAACAATAGCAATCACAGTTCCAGTGTTTTTGCATGTTTAGGAATTTGGTTCGCAGTTGGTGGTTGTGAGGTTTAAAAATTAATCTTTCCCTTTTTTAAACTCTCACCCCGATCTTCAATCTCGCACACTGTCATAGTTTATGACCTCTAACACATTCTATCTCGATGCAACCCCGTTGTTTCCGTTTCGAAAACATAATGTCACCGTCACGTTACACCGCTCGCTCACAAGTGACTCTTTCCCTTGATTATGCGCACACAGGTGACGTGGGACGTGCGAGTCCATTTGCACGGAGGTAACGTAGGATGTCAACAACGTGTGTTATCAGCGACAATGGTATACTCCACGGCATAGTATCTCCATAACAGCGTCGCCACTAAGTTACAACACTCGTAGATTACATTTGTGCAGCATTCAGTGACAAAATAGTACTGCATTCGCTGCTTGCTATATTTGCTAAATAATGACAGAAAGCATATGCGATAAAGAATAAGTTTCGACAGTTTAAAAAAAATAGTATTATTCGACGATGTGCGGGTCCAACTCCTCCAGCTAGAAAAGGAAGCGTTATATATATAACTAGCTTAAAATCCAGCGTTGCCCGGGATGTTAAATATCTGCCAGGCTGCAGTTTAGCACAACACAATTTATTTCGTAGCATCTGACTTCCGGTAATTTTCTGTCTTCTTCATTAAAGTAATATGTAAACGTTTAAAGTAAATCAGCCAAGAACTTTTTCTCTTTTTATATATTTCTTGCGAAATTTTGAAGCCGCGGCGGAGTGTCCGAGCGCATTTAGGCTCTAGGTTCCGATGCGCGAGGCTGTTTCCCGTCGAGGTTGGAAACGCCCCCCCCCCCTCGGGCACGGATACTTGTGCCGTCTTTGGTAAAAGGTAGTTCATAAGTTGTGTATAAGTTTAGGGACTGATGGCCCCGCAGTTAAGTCCCATAACCTTAACAAACATTGAAAATTTAGAAATAAAAGAACTTTTAAGACTTCTTTTTTCCTAATGCAATAACCTTTCCCCCTTTATATAACACACACACACACACACACACACACACACACACACACAGACACACACACACGCACACACACACACACACACACACACACACACGATATGTGTATATCTTCCAGGCTCTAATATGAATAAATTCTTTGGTGAGCCCGCCCCTGACATGAAGATGCCAAGTCCATTCCGAAGTATTTAATAGATTGCCGTGTAATTTATTAATCGTAATAGAAAATGCAAGTTCCAATGGAAACTGCCATCTCTTGAAGGCAGATTTGTGGGATATAATGGGTATTCGTTGGGTGTACTCTGTTTCATTCTGTTCCTTTCCTTGTAGCTCTATGGAAGTAAACTGCTTTCGCTTCCAGCCGGATGGAGCAATTTTCCATGAACGTTACTGTTTACGAGCTCATATCTCATGAACTACGTGTCGGAATGTGATGCAATTTAGAAGCTACATTCAACTATATATGTGTTTACTGTCTGTAAAATTTCCTGTTGCTACAATTTGTAGTGTTCAAATTATAAATTGTAACGTCATACCGAGAGTCGCAGTTTTACTCCGTAAACAGCGGAAAAGTAGTAAGCGAGAAACTTTTTTCCTTCATCATTTTACTATGATTGCCAGCGAGAAAAAGTTTAATAATGGTTTGAAATTATCTTTAAAGTTTGTTGCAAGTCGCTAATTACTGTCATTCTCATACAGTGTATTTCGAAAATCTCGCCACATTATATGGCATTTTGCGATTTCTATTGGTTATGACGTAATATCTTTTGAACCATGTGCCATATGTGACTCTTAACCATGCAGCAATTGTTATCTCACAGTAAGGAATGTGTGTACCAAATTTGGTTGAAATCGGCCCAATGGTTTAGGAGAAAATGAGCAGCATTGTTGCAAAATGCAGCAGTTTTCGCGCATCTCATTGTTTATTGCGTCATATCTCGTGAACTGTGTATCGTACGTGATTCTTACAACTACGGCGACCGTCCTCATGGGTTGAAGCTTACATGTACAAAATTTCAGAAAGATTGGAACAAAACTGTAGATTTGTATGCAACACGTACAAATATACGGACACACTGCTTTATATGTTCGAAGATGTGGGAAACCAAGTTACTTGCGCTATTAGATGTTTTACATATGGTTACCTCAAGCTACTGCATTGCAGAAAAATCGTTGTATTCCTTGCAATGTCAAGTACAGTTTAACTCTTTAAGTTGGTATGACGGATATGTCCGTCCACTTTCTGATAATTTACAGTGTTTTGGACGGATATAGCCGTCCGCCGCATTCTGTGGCTGATAGGTAGTGGGAATGACTAGATTTCGTACCGTCCTTGAATATGTAGTTTTGGATCAGCTTCATCAACTAGATGGTAGCTCTCTTCATGCAACACGGCGGATGCTGTGCTAGTTATGTTTACACTTGACAGCGAGTCGACATTTTGCATCCAGTGACAGCCACAAGGCCGCGCAGGAGTAGCCGAGCGGTCTGGAGCGCCACGTTGCGGATCGTGCTGTCTCCCGCGTCGGAGGTTCGAATCCGCTCTCGGGCATGGATGTTAGTGTCGTCCTTAGTATAAGTTAGTTCATAAGTAGTTTGTAAGTTCATGGACTGATGACCCCGCAGTTAAGTCCGATTAGCTTTACAATCATTTGTACATTTGACAGCCACATAACGCCTTTATCGTATGTGTTCACTGACGCGTTATTGAGTGATCTTTTGCAATGGCGAGAAGAAGTCGTTTATCGGACACAGTGCAGCTTCTTTCAGAAAGTGATAATTTCAGTTCTGTAATCTTTAAAAAAACAGATGTTTAGACTAGTAAAAATGACATCGATTCAGAAACAACTCACAACAATACACTGCTACAACAGACGGAACATAGTACATTTGTGCGTGCTAGTTCTAGTCGTTAACAATATTTATTCAGTGGTAGTGCTGATACAGTTGCACCTCTGAAACAATATGATTACTTGTTTTACGTGTTTTGTGGATAAAGCTTAGTGGAAAATAGTAGTTAAACAGGCTAATTGATATGCACAACAGCTCATAGCTTCTCATTCAACTGTTCAAATGTTTGTAAACCAAATAGCTATGGTCCTCAGGCCATACTTAAAAACTACTCATGCACCCATGTCCGAGGGACAATTCAAACCTCCGCTGGGAACGGGCAACCAGTCCGTAGCATGAAGCCTTAAGCCACACGACCATTTCGAGTCGCTAATGAAGTGCACGTACCCAACTACCCACCTGTTAAACAACTCGTTGCCTACAGAAATTGCGTACGTACATCAAAATTTCTGAGTGTAAAGTTTGTGGCATGTTTTGTTCACCTCATTTTAACTACCTTGAAAAGTAAGGGTCCTTTATACGTAAAAACAAAGTTGTCACTAAAAGATCTTTTCAGCTCTTCCTCGAACACCTGCAGTATCTAAAGCATTGTGAACTCTAGACTGTAGTACATATATTATTCTGATTTTACCTTACAGCAGTTTTGCACAATTATTCGAGGAAATTAAAGACAGCATTGAAGGTTAGCGTGAAACGAGACACTTCTTTACGCTCAGATGACATAAAGTAACACCTCTACATCTACATGTACTCCGCAATCCACTATAAGGTGCGTGGTGGAGAGTACAATGTACCACTACTAGGCATTTCCTTTCCTATTCCACTCCCAAATAGAACGAGGAAAAAACAATGCCTATATGCCTCAGTACGAGCCCTAATTTCTCTTATCTTGCTATTGAGATCACTACGCGAAATATAAGTCGGCAGCAGCAAGATCGTACTACACTTAGCTTCAAATTCCGGCCCTCTAAATTTCCTTAACATAATATCTCGAAAAGAACGTCGTCTTTCCTCCAGCGATCCCCAATTGAGTTGCCAGAGCATTTCCGTGACACTCGCGCATTGGTCGAACCTACCGCCGGCCGCAGTGGCCGAGGGGACTGTGGCGCGCCAGTCGCGGTCTGCACGGCCACTACGATCGGGGGTTCGAATCCCCCTTCGGGTATGGATATTTGTGCCGTCCTTAGTGTTAGCTAGTTCATAAGTAGTTTGTAAGTTTAGGGACTGATTACCCCGTAGTTAAGTCCCATAAGCTATACAAACATTTGAACATCGAACCTACCAGTAACAAACCTAGCTGCTCGCCTCTGAACTGATTCTATGGCTTCCTTTAAACTGATCTGCTGCGGATCCCAAACACTTGAGCAATACTGTAGACGTGATCGTACAAGCGTTTTATTCGCGGTGTCCTTTACAGATGAAGTACATCTTCCCAAAATTCTCCCAATAAACCGAAGTCGGCTGTGCTTACATGCTCGTTCCATTTCATATCGCTCTGCAATCTTCCGCCTAGATATTTGAACGACGCGACAACATCAAGAAGCTCACTACTAGTTCTGTATTCGAACATATGGGATTGTTTTTCCTACTCATGTGCATCACGTTACATTTTTCTACATTGAGAGCTAGCTGCTATTCTTCACACCAACTAGAAATTTTACCTAAGTCATCCTGTATACTATTACAGTCAGTTAAGGACGACACCCTCCCATACACCACAGCATCATCAGCAAACAGCCGCAAATTACAACTCACTCTGACCGTAGCAAGACGTTCCGCTATCATAACAACCTTTAAAAGAGAATATGTAAGGTAATCCACAGCGAAAGCATTGTCAGAGAAAACAAGAAGTCAGTGTATCAATACTTCTAACATCAAGTTTCACGGCAACGTTCAACTCACTGCATAGTGAGATTGCAGGCAGCACGGAGAGATCCCCTGACTGTGCACTTTCCCTCGAAACCAAGACAGATCTAGAAAGTGCCGGCATTCACTGTAAGCGATGTCCATGAGAAATAGACCAATCCTTCCACGAATGCACAAAATAGAAAGTAACATAAAAGGCGCTTCTCAGAGTGTTTCTAAAAATATTTAGCCTGAATATACAATTTCGAAACTACGCATAAAGAGATGTACTGTGTGTCTAGGATACGCACAATCGTTAGATATACTCAAAACTAATGGGATACACTTTACCATATAGGAGAGACTCTGGTTAGTAGTTACACTCAGTTTAGGGACTCATGACCCCGTAGTTAAACCCCATAATCTCTACAAACATTTGAACATTTAAACTAGATGACCCGGTGAACTTCGTATCACTTACCTCTGAATATAAACCATATTAATTTAAATCATATGTATTTTAGATCCAGTAGCTTATAAAGGCATCATCAGATAGTCTAAGTATCGGCTCGATAGTGGGCAGAAAGAGTGGGCAAATCACGCATACACATCCATGATAATGTTCATGTCACATTCGTGGAAGTTCAGGGAAGGTTTGATCGTTTATAAACGGACAGCAATTTATTTTTATATTATACGGGTTCAGATCGGGTAAAGCGAACGTTACTCTTTCAAAGTATATTTCTGAACGCACCCAGTACAACAACCAAGTCATTATTTTGCATCTTTTAAATATAAATTTTCCTCGCAATTTTTCCATGTCACCGTTTAAACCTACCGTGAACTTCCACGAATGTGACATGAACATTATCCTGGACAAGTGTGCGTGATTTGTCCACTCTTTCCGCACACTATCGTGCTGTTACGTAGACAATCCGATGATACCTTTATAAAGCTACTGGGTCTAAAATTATGATTTCAATTAATATGGTTTATATTCAGAGGTAAGTGATACGAAGTTAACCGGTTCACCTAATCGACCCGGCAATGCTTCGCAATTGCTAATATGTATGTACTCTTGCTTTGAAAGACAAATGTGCAAAATTTTCCCGCAATAAGACGAGTGATATTGATATCCATTGCAAAAAGCTCTTTCAGATTCTCGCGAATTTTCAAATTTTCCAGGTAACTTTCCCAAATTTTTTGTTCATACGTGCGTTCATCTTTCGCTCAACGTCAAATGATCAAAATGAACACGGTGCTCAACTTATAGTGTTGGGTACATTTAGAATCAAATTGAAAAAGGAACTTGGTTCGCATTTTACGACTTCTTTTTAACTGGCCCAACATTTTTTTTTTCTGAAAACTTTTCCAAGATCATAATGAACAAAACAATAAAAGAATTACCCCTCTCCGTACAAACCTTGTCCTGTCAAGCCGTACTCAAGCGATGCTTTTACAACCATGTGACAATTGATTTTTATGCATAGAAAAAAAATCGCTTTCGGTTTTTCCTACATTTTCCTACTTTCCGTGCGACTTTTCCGAATTTTTATTCCATGCAACCCTTCCTCTTGCTTTCAACATAAAATTTTGAAAATTTTATCGCAATTGGACAGACGGTATTGATAGTTCACTGAAAAAATCTGTTTCAGTTTTTCCCGATTTTTCTCTTTTCCGGACAACTTTTACATATTTTATCAACGTTTAAACCTTCCCTGGACTTACACAAATATTTCAAGACTAAAATTATCCAAATCAGTTCAGCCGTTCTCGAGTTTTAGCGAGACTAACGAACAGCAATTCATTTATATATATATAAGGTAAATATGAACCATTGTACTCGAAAGACAATCCAACGACGAGATGATACCTTGATGTACTGCTCTTGTGACAGCACTAACAAACGTGAAATAGGCCACAGGAAGTGGGTCGAGATCATGTAGTATATATATATATATTGCCGCGAGAGACCACGAACACCAACTGCAGGCGTGGCGCAGGGGAAAGCGTCACGGGCTGCGGAGCAGAAGGTTGACGGTTCAATCCCGCCCACCGGCAAAAATTTCTTTGTAATTTACAATTCCAGAAAGTTCTACATCTTTCTTATGTTCACTTGTAAATTCTACTTGTTACTTATGTTAACTATTCTTCTAATTTCTGGTAAATTCTGTCTCTGTATAAATAGCAGAGCACTCTGACTGAGAGGCAGTCAGTGCTGCGTGTATGTTGAGTTCGTAATAAACGTGCTTTGAGTATAAGTGCTGTCTTCAGTTGCCAAAGAGATAAAAATCCTGGGGCACCTAGTCAACGGAGATGGTGTCCGTCCTGATCCAGATAAAGTAAGGGCAGTCACAGAATTTCCAACTCCTCAGCACATTCGTGATATGAGAAGTTTTCTCGGGCTGTGCTCATACTACCGACGTTTCATCAAAGGATTTTGTAACAAGGCACGTTCATTACAAGAACTTCTGCAGGGAGACACCAAATTTTACTGGGATGCGACAAAAGAAAGAGCTTTCCAGGCACTTAAGGAGGCTCTAACTTCCGCACCAGTACTAGCCTTGTACGACCAGAATTCAGAAACGGAACTTCACACAGACGACAGTGGCTATGGGATTGGTGCAGTGCTTGTACAAGTTCAGGAAGGTACCGAAAACGTGATAGCCTATGCGTCAAGAGTACTCTCAAAGTCCCAGATAAACTACTCTACAACTGAAAAAGAATGTCTCGCGGTTATCTGGGCTATCAACAAGTTCCGGCCGTATTTATTCGGCAAACCATTCACCGTCGTGACAGACCACCGTTCTTTGTGTTGGCTGACTAGCTTGAAGGGTCCATCAGGTCGACTAGCAAGATGGGCACTAAGACTCCAAGCGTACGATGTCACAGTAGTATTCAAGAACGGGCGCAAACAGAAGGATGCCGACTGCCTTTCGAGGAATCCATTAGTGGAACACAACAGTATTAATGAAATTTCAGCTCTCACTGAATTAGATGACGTTACAGCTGAACAGAGGGAAGATCCAACACTTTTAAAAATGATAGAGGCCTTGGAGAAAGGAGAACCGACCAATGAAGAGTTCCAACTTACAAACGGAACATTGTACAAGAGCAACTACGATCCACTGGGCCCCAAATGGCTACTCGTTGTTCCAGCTCATCTCCAGCCAGTTTAATATTTTCATGATGCTCCAATATCCGGTCATCTGGGATTCGTGAAGACCCTAGACAGAATCAGACGCAGGTATTACTGGAAAGGTCTCTACCGATCTGTCAAGCACTATGTGAGTCACTGTAAAGAGTGCCAGCAACGAAAGCATGTGCCGCAATTACCTCCAGGACATCTCGTACCGATTCCGCCGGCAGCAGCTCCATTCCACCGAGTTGGGATCGATCTTTTAGGGAGGTTCCCGAAGTCGACAACCGGTAACCGTTGGATAATAGTCTGCACTGACTACCTCACACGCTATGCTGTCACCAAACCTGTGCCGACTGCAGAAGCTCCAGAGATCGCAAATTTCCTTGTAGAAGACATTATTTTGAAGCATGGAGCACCACGTGTCATGATATCTGATCGTGGAAAAGTATTCCAGTCAAAACTAGTATCAGAGGTAATGTCACAGTGCAACATTGTCCACAGAATGACAACTGCATACCATCCTCAGACAAATGGTCTTACGGAACGTTTTAACAAAACGTTAGCCGACATGCTGTCGATGTTGAGCAGAAGGATTGGGATACAATTCTGCCAGTCGTGACATTTGCTTACAATACCGCAAGACAAGACACCACAGGCTTCACTCCGTTTTTCCTGCTCCATGGCCGTGAAGCTGAGACGTTCCAACCGGACGACACTCAGGATGACTATGTTAAACAGCTCATCATCAGGGTCGAAGAAGCAAGACAGCTGGCTCGCATACGGACACTGGACGCCCAGGAAAAGGACCGTCAGCGGTATAACGAGAAGCACCGACCTGTTGTGTACAGCCCAGAAGATCTGGTATGGATTTTTACCCCTGTACGGAAGGTTGGACTGTCAGAAAAGTTATTGAAGCGATACTTTGGTCCGTATCGTGTCATACGCCGCCTGTCAGACGTCACATACGAAGTTGAGGATTATGAGCCATCGTCGAAACGTCGAAAACGAAGAGATATTGTTCACGTCTTGCGCATGAAGCCTTACTACGATCCTGAAGAGCAGGTAGACGACAATGGCTTCTTGTTCAAGGACTTTAAGGACGGTAATGTTCCTCATGAAGCCACGACAGGAACGTCTGTCGTCGATAATCTCGAAGAAGGGATGGATTCTCTTGAACTGTCATACAGAGGACCCATGACACGGTCAAGATCCAGGACATTGCAGCTGGCTCCACAGGGATCATAACAGCGGGTCGCTCTTTCTCCAGGAGAGGGAGCAATGCCGCGAGAGACTAGGAACACCAACTGCCGGCGTGGCGCAGGGGAAAGAGTCACGGACTGCGGAGGAGAAGGTCGAAGGTTCAATCCCGCCCACCGACGAAAATTTATTTCTTTGTAATTTACAATTCCAGAAGGTTCTATATCTTTCTTATGTTCACTTGTAAATTCTACTTGTTTCTTATGTTAACTGTTCTTCTAATTTCTGGTAAATTCTGTCTCTGTATAAATAGCAGAGCACTCTGCCTGAGAGGCAGTCAGTGCTGCGTGTATGTTGAGTTCGTAATAAACGTGCTTTGAGTATAAGTGCTGTCTTCAGTTGCCTTCGAAGTCAATCCTGCTTCCATTGCAACGCCTGTTGCAAAATTACGTGGAATCTGATTAGAAAGTTCCCCAGGGAATCAAAAGAAAACAAAAAGTTCAAATGTTTGTAAAGCTTATGGGACTTAATTGCGGGATCATCAGTCCCTAAACTTACAAACTACTTATAAACTAACTTACACTAAAGACAACACAAACATCCACGACCGAGGGACGATTCGAACCTCCGACGCGGGAGGCCGCATGATGCGTAACGTCGCGCTCCAGACCACTCGGCTACTTCCACGAGGCACGCATACGAAAGCAGATAAAATTGCGCATTTACTGCTACTGGACTGAAAGTCCAACAAAAAATTTGACAAAAAGAAGTTGCAATGTGATATCCATACAGAAATATAAAACTTATCTTCTCGCTTTACAATGAGAGTTCAATGAGAAAACGGAAAGGCGGTTATTGTTGATGATGTGTGTGTCTAACAGCTGATCCATTTTGGACCAAATACCGGAACGTGGGTGTTATACCTGTTCAATCAGTACGTAGACGACCAAGATAACACTACTCATAAAAACCACTAAATGAGCCCGACTTATCTCATCCTTTCAAACTTCATGAGAATGATCTTGAACCGAATTGATAACGTCATTATCCCGTAACAAGGTGTTTTGAGCCAAGTAAATCTTGTGGTCATCTCGGCACTTGCAAAAGACACAGAGGAGGGATATGAAAACACATTAATAAAGGATTTGACTCTGGTTGATCCAAATGCCGTTTACAATATATTAAACTGCCGGAAACTACTACTGAAAATCTATGCTAACACTAGGGATCGTCGACAAAAATTGTAGGATCCTTGCTGCAGAAACACCAATTCTACCTTAGGGAAAGAAGTCTCTGGTGCAAGCAGAAGAACGACGTTTCTCAAAAAAGTTTTGAGCGCCTATCTGGTTTAACACATATACGAAATATCAGCCAGTACCCAATGATACGAGACACTTTCTCCAAGATGACAATTTGGCCATCACTGGGTAAGGTGAACCTTCAGGAAGTTCAAAATGTTTGTTTTAAACACGCTGGTATCCGTCCATAGGCTTACAAACTACTTAAACTAATTTATTCTGAGAACAACAAATGCACACATGCCCTAGGGAGGACTCGAACCTCAGACGGTGAGCAGCGGCGCGTCCGCCGTGGAACGCCCCACTCCACTGCGGGGCTTTGAAGAAGTGTAGATACAGTTGGGGCAATCCGTAGAACCTACGTCAGCACGTACCGTGATAACTATCTCAAACCGAAAACCTCTAAACCGAAAGTATCTGCTTTTCATTTGCACACACTCCTGGCAAAAAGAAAGCTGCACTAATCGACATACCTCGCAGTGTCGCTTGCCACGCCCCTCACATACAAACATCACACCGAAACAAACCGAAACAACTTAGCTGCAAGGAACAACACCATCAGAAGGCGACTAGCAGAAAGTGGGGCTCGAAATCTGCTGTGCTCTGAACCAGCATCTTAGCACTCAAATTTTTCGCAGCGCATGATAAAAAGATTGACAGAAGTCTTAATTATACCTGTAGGCTTTTCACAGCATGCAAGACGCCCAATGCACTGGAAGAGTTCTGCGAAGCTTCAAACTTCAGCAGTGTCAAAATATGCGATGAACGTCATCCACTATATGGCAGCTTTTACACGGATCCTAAAGACTGAACTCAGGCTACCGGTTCCTATTTTAGATCATCCACAAAGTGGCGTCCAGTTATAGTCACGGAAAATGCTGAATCTTATACGAAGTGGTAGAGATCCTGTAGAAAAAGAAAAAAAAAAAAAAAGAAAAAAGAAAAAAAAGAAACCTGAAGAAATGGGGCAGGTTATACTTGGTAATAATAGGATCTGCGGGGGAAAAAGCATTGAATACCTTCTAGCATGCCGAAATTGTATTACATGTTGTTCCCTAGATGACTTCTGGCTATTAAACCCCGTAGTATCAGCTTTACTTCAGTATTTGACCGAAACTTTGACGGTACCGACACTAAAAATTAAATTAAATATACAGAGACATCTGTATTCAAAGTGATGAAACGCGTGCAGACAAAAGCATAAAAAAGAACTATCACTTCGGGAAAGGTAACTCAGTTGGAAGAACAAAAATGTAATATTAGTTTTTGTAATATTAGTTTCGATTCCAGCGAATGAGAAAAGACAAATCACAGGTTAAGTTTCCACTGATGCTTCATTTACTCGTGATATGTATACGAATTGTTTTTCCCATGTTAATGAACAAATTTCAATAACGTGGTCGTTATAAACTTTCAAAAAAATGAGCAAAATTCATAAAAATTGATGGAATAACACGCAACAACTGGAGGACCAAAAGGGAAGTAATAAATCGTTTGCTGTCAAATAATTTCTTCGAAATGTTGTCATCTCTCAGCTATCTTTGAAAACATATAAACCTTGAGAATAATGCAGCACACTGAATTCATAAATACAATAGAAAACATAAATCAAATGAACTTTAATCGTCTCATTGCTTTTACCCATAATCAGATTCTGATAATCAGAGCTCACGGTGAGTACCTGCTTTAATCTAATATATAAAGCAGAGTGTCCGTATGTTTGTACGTGTTGCATACAAATCTACAGTTTTGTTCCAATCTTTATGAAATTTTGTACACGTAATCTTCAATCCTTGTGTACGGTCGCCGTAAGTGTAAGAATCACATACGATATATAGTTCACGAGATATGATGACATAATCAATGAGATGCGCGAAAAACTGCTGCATTTTGCGACAATGCTACTCATTTTCTCCTAAACCATTGCACCGATTTCAACCAAATTTGGTACACAAATTTCTTGCCGTGAGGTAACAATTGCTGCATGGTTAAGAATCACATACGGCACATGGATCAAAAGGTATTACGTCAAAACCAATAGAAATCGCAAAAAATGACATATAATGTGGCGAGACTTTCGAAATACACTGTATGAGAATGACAGTACTTAGCGACTTGCAACAAACTTTAAACATAATTTCAAACCTTTATTAAACTATTTCTCGCTGACAACCATAGTAAAATGATGACAGGTAAAAAGTTTCTGGCTTACTACTTTTCCGCTGTTTATGGAGTAAAACTACGGCTCTCGGTATGACGTTACAACTTATAATTTGAACACTACAAATTGCAGCAACAGGACATTTTACAGACTGTATACACAAATATAGTTGAATGTACCATACAGTTGGCGATAGATGTTGGATGCTCTCTGTCCGGGTACCGTTCTACATACACCCTGCAAGCTTCAGCTGCATTTTGTCGACACTCTGTAACGCACCCGTCACCGTTTTTAATTTTATTATTATATATCCTCGTGTCTGGACTGCGTATTTTACCATCCTGTCTGACACTGTGCCCGATAACTTGTACACTGAAGGTGCCTACGGCAAGCTATTGCGATGCAATATGGCTCCCACACGTTTGTATGTGGAATGACTTGCCTACGCAGGCTTTATCCAGTTTGAGTACATATACGGGTTCCCGCCACGTGCAAAATAAGCACGCCCAACAACTTTAATGAAATTGAAGAGTCATAAGATTGACCCGCGCAACGGATAACATTACAAACGCATCTGAACTAATTAATCGGAACCAATATACGTACTCAAATGGAAGGGATACGTTACTTTGTTATTTATGCTTCAGTGCACCATTGCAGGCCACAGGAAAGACGTTAAGAATGGAATTATTAGGGCTGAATAGGGTCATATGAACGTTTAGAAATTGCTTCGACACGCATGTGGGATAAAATCGTTATTTATTTAACCACTAATTCTTTAAGATAAACACTATGTGATGTTAATTTAGTAAAAATGTTCAAATGTTTGTAAAGTCTATGGGACTTAACTACAAACTTACAAACTACTTATGAACTACTTACGAACTAGGACGGCACAAATATCCATGCCCGAGGGGGGATTCGAACCCCCGACCGTAGAGGTCATGCAGACCGTGACTGGGGCGCCTCAGTCCCCTCGGCCACCGCGGCCGGCAATTTTTAGTATGAAAGAGAATTTAAGTGCAACCTTTTGTTGCTATCATCTGAATGGGCCTCCTAGCAAGTTTCCAAAAAAGGTTAATTTCGTCACTCGCAAGGATGTGGAAGCAAGGAGTTTCCTTTGATTCCCCGCTATGATTTACCACATTTACACAAGGCATGCAAAGAAGAATTACTGCGTGAGCCATCAAATTTGAATCCGCCCGGCCGTTGCGCGCCAGGGGCAGCAAAGTGGTGTGAACGGACACAACATATTACTCGTGAATGGGATTTGCATTTCCGACCTTCTGATCATTCCTATAACATGACAGGGGATCACAAAACATTACAATGCCCATCTAAGTGGTGAACATACGTGATCAGTGTGGCCCCAACACAAAAACCAAGTTACTGAAATTTAATTTAAAATAATTACCACCACACTGAATAATTACTATAACACTACTGTATGAGCGGGGTAAGCAGTTGCAACAGACCCTCTGTTACCCGACTTACTATGTACTGACCACCACGTGGCACAACGTTAAATTTGAATATTGACTCTCAAAATGAATATGCACCGGATACAAATACAAAAACACGTTCAACTAACAGATACTCCCCATGATAATGTAACCAATAACCGACTTAGCAGAAACTTTAACCCACGACAAAGCACACACCATTTCGGTCTGATTCTATCACTTGCAGTCACCAAGAAATGTTGAAATTAAATTCTTTTAATGTTCACATGACACTGTGAACAACGACACTGAGTTCATTTCTCTATTCAAAGCAAATTCTGGTTTCGTCTTTTATTAATGGAAATATAACGTAATGCACTATCTGGAAGCGGCCCAAATTCTACCTGAATTTGCATTTTTATCTGCCAGACTGGTTTCACAAACCTTGTACACGGAGCTTCACTTTGCGCGGTAGGGAGGCCGGTAGATAACGGGAGGGGAAGTAAATAGTAAGTTCCGCTCGTAAATTTTGACACTTATGGATGTCATTTTTTTCCCACTCCTCTCCCGACACGTTATCGCTGCTAGTTGCGTAAAAAACACGACCTGTTTTCACATTTAAATGATGCCCCAACGTTTTACCGGCAGCTTTGACGTCAAAGCACAATCAGCTCAGGAATTCAGAATTCATGAGTGTGGAGGTTTCGAGAGTTTTGCCACTTACATTTAGACGAATGGTGAAAATGTGGCATCAACTTCATTAGTTTGATGCATGCACAGAAAGAAATTTACCAGTTGAAGATATTTATCTACTTTTCGTCTGAGGGGCATAAAGTCACATTATCTGCAAAATTGTTTTATTTATTTATTTTCTATGATGAAACTAGTATCTTGGACAAAAGGTATTTCACTGTTTCAACATCCACATTTAGTCAGGTTATTTCTTACAATACGTTGAAAATAGGGAGTAGTAACTGGTTGCAAAATAAAATGTTCAAATGTTTGTAATTCTTATGGGACCAAACTACGTTGGTCATCAGTCTCTAGACTTACAAACTACTTAAACTAAGTTAAACTAACCTAAGGACAACACAAACACATCCCGAGAGAGGATTAGAACGTCTGACGCGGAAGGCCGCGCGATCCGTAATGTGACGCTCCAGACCGCTCGGCTACTCCATCGCGGCGCAAAATACAAATACGAATAATTTACAGACGAATGAAAAAACTTGTGGAATCCAACCTTGTGGGAGATCAGTTTGGATTTAGGAGAAATGTAGGAACACGAGAGACAATACTAACATTACGACTTATCTTAGAAGATTAGCTAAGGGAAGGCAAACCTACGTTTTTAGCATTTGTAGATTTGGAGAAAGCTTTTGACAATGTCGACTGGAGTAAACTCTTTCAAGCTCTGAAAGTAAAAGGGCTGAAATATATAGAGCGAAGAGTTATATTCAACTTATACAAAAACCAGACAGCGTTTATTAGAGTCTAAGGGCATGAAAGAAACACAGTGGTTGGGAAGGGGCTAAGAGAGGTTGTAGCCTTTCCCCAATGTTGTTCAACCTGTAAATTGAGCAAGCAGTAAAAGAGTGCAAAGCGAAATTTGGAGAGGGAATTAAAGTTCATGTAGAAGAAATAAAAACTTTGCGGTTGCCCATGACATAGTAATTCTGTCAGAGACTGCAAGAGATCTGGCAGAGCAAATGAGTGGAATGGAGAGTGTCTTGAAATGAGGGTAGAAGATGAACATCAAGAGTAAAGCAAGGATAAGTCAGGCGATGCTGAAGGTATTAGATTAGGTAATGAAGCGAAATTTGTTGACATCCAATATTAGCTTAAATGTTAGGAAATCCTTTCTGAAAGCATTTGTCTGGAGTGTAGTATTGTATGCGAGTGAAACGTGGACGATAAGCAGTTCAGACAAAAAGATGATAGAACCTATTGAAATGTGGTGGTACAGACGAATGACGAAAATTAGCTGGGTAGATCACGTAACTAATGATGAAGTGCTTAATCGAATTGGGGAGAAAAGGAGTTTCTGGCTTATTCTGACTAAGAGAAGGGATAGATTGGTGGAACAAATTCTGAGACAGCAAGGAATCGTCAACTTAGCATTAGAAGGAACTGTGTGGGGTAAAAACCGTAGAGGCAGACCGAGGGACGGATACAGTAAGCAGATTCAAAAGGATGTAGGTTGCCGAACGTATTCTCAAATGAAGAGACTAGCACAGGACAGGGTAGCGTGGAGAGCTGCATCAAACCAGTTTGCTGTCTGAAGACCACAACAACAATAACTATCAACACTGTCTGTAGTACTAATACATTAACCATACTTACTTATTTCCAACCTGGTGGATGACATTGGCAATTTCTTAAATAATTATGGAACCTGTCTTTATAACAGAAACAACCGTCAAAGCTACATGGAAGTACTTTTTTTAATGGCAACCAGTTTCGGATATACTTTTGTTCACTTTATGTCAACCATATTACATAGAACCGCTGGCCACATATCTTCTCATGTGCGACTGGACAAGTATTTCGCTGTATGCAGTTCAGTCTTGACGTCTGCCAATCCACAAAAGATATGTAGACAGCGTTTGTGTGTAATATTGTAGGACTGTTTTGTTACTTGAAAGCAGGAGACGAAAGTCCTAATTTGCTCATCATTAAAAAGACCAAGTAACATGAAACTTTTACGATTATATGTATAAAAATTAGTTGATTAATTTGATTCGTAGTCCCACTTACTTGCTAATTGCCCTGCTACCGGCTCTCACAGTTAAGAAGTCAATATGCATGAATACACTGTTCGAACTCACGATGGAAAGTACATCTGGTAACTGCCCGGGACATAGGTAGCGAAATCAGATGTTGTAAGATGAAAGTACGAGCAGGTGTTCACTCGCATCACAATTTGATTATAGGAAGGGCAGTGCTGAGTTCTCTAAGGTTGCAGATATTATGAATAACACCATAGTAGACAGATCAGTTGGACTTCTCTAAACAGATCAGTTACAGAAATTCGATCAATGGAGATACAAGGAAATCTTACTGTGAAGAAATCTGGCACAATAGAAAATTCTTCGGGTGATCTGCGAAAGAAGGAAGCGAAGAAAAGTTCAGAAAAATAAAATAATATGTCTCTCAGGAATAAAATAATCAGGTAGTCAATGGAATCCACGAAAATGGAAGAAACGGTAGAAAAAAGTGAAGGAAAGAGGGTACAATATTCAGAAAATTAGAAACAACTTTCGGTGAAATTCACAGAAAAACGACAACTTTAAGAGTGGAAGACAGAATATACTGTAAAGCGCAGATTAGAGATCGGATAAGCGGAATGAATGCAGTGAAGTATAAAAGGAGGAGGACCTGCCCTATGAGGGGATAAAAGAATTACTGGCGATTTGGAACGCAGGAGGGATGTGAAGTTTATCGGTGCTTTGTAAGACTTGAGCAGTATACATGTGAGGTTCATATCGAAGTTCTGTTTTATTTATATATTCAGAGTAAATTAGAAACCAAACTGCTACTCAGAGCTGTGAGTGCGGAGGCAAGCAATCAAACTTTCGGAAATGCATCCCCCACAGAATTCCGCAGATAACAGTCGCAAATAAATATGAGATTTAGTATAAAGTTAGCTTAACATATCATGCGTCCATATTGTAGACAAGAATCACGCCGGCCGCGGTGGCCGAGGGGACTGAAGCGCTTCAGTCACGGTCTGCACGGCCACTACGGTCGGGGCTTCGAATCCCCCCTCGGGCATGGATATTTGTGCCGTTCTTAGGATTAGCTAGTTCATAACTAGTTTGTAAGTTTAGGGACTGATGAGCCTGTAGTTAAGTCCCATACGCTATACAAACATTTGAACATTTTTTTTTCTTTTGAACAAGAATCACACAGGTGACGATGTGAAAGCAAACTGAGAATCTTTTTAATAAATTGGTTGTTGGATGAGTTTGGCAGTTTCTAGTTCTGGTGGCCTGTTTCTAAGTGTCTTGACACTAGCAACAGTAGTGCGGACTCTAAAGTGCTCTTTTATTTCCGCATCGTGTTTAATAGGGTTAAGATATTGCGCTATTTAGTTTTCATTCGTTTCGTTTTCTCTACGAACTGAACCTCATGTTCTGTGAATATTGAAGCCAGCTGTAAAACTTGTCGCACGAGAAGGCATCACTAATTCTTGCTTCGTTACAGTTAACCTGTCTGATATTTTTTTTTCTTTTTTAGTTCAAGTAAAGCTAGCGTCTTGTTAGATAAATGTGTGTTTTGTCGTAGGTTAGTTACTATGGGAAAAACATGAAGACAATATGTCTTCCGAAGGTAGTCAGTGAGGTACCATGGTCGCGACAACTTTAAGGCTTAAGTCAGTAGACAGTCTACTGGAAAGGAAACCATCGTGCTGCAAGGTAGCAGTTATGTGAGTAATCCTGGCAAATGCTACTTAAAAATGTATAAAATTAGTCACTATCATCATAAAACCAACCTTAGCTAAATGGACGGAAGGCCTCGTGCGTTTGGGCAGAGTTTTGATGACGACTGAGAAGAAACAGCAGGATGAAGACGACGTAATGGTGCTAAAATCAAATTTTCAAATGTTTGCAAACCCATCAGAGGAACTGCTATCGTCATCAGTTCCTATACTTACAAACTACGTAAACTAATTTATACTGAGCACAACATTCACACCCACGCCCGAGGATGGACTCGAACCTCCGGCGGGAACGGCCGGCCAGTCCGTAACATCACGTGGCCATTACGCGCGGATACTTAAAGGAGCCCCAGAGGAATTATGTACATTAACTGCACACACTACTGTAGGGATTGCAGAGGTTTTGCGGCACCACAACCTGCCGGCAGTCAAAATTCCTGCGAGCCATGTGGACGATGAGTTCAGTGGAATGCTTCTGACTGCAACAAAGTCACATACGGTATGTGGGCTGTATCTGTTGAGAGAGGCATTGGTGGCTCGTGATTAAAACTGCCTCCAGTTCAATATTCTTACTGCATTACGCAATTAATTTATTTAACTAAATTATCTAATATAAAAAGCAAACTGTCCGTATATTTGTACGTGTTCTATACAAATCTACAGTTTTGTTCCAATCTTTATGAAATTATGTACACGTAAGTATCAATCCATGAGGACGGTCGCCGTAATTGTAAGAATCACATACGATATATAGTTCAGGAGATATGACGTTATAAACAATGAAATGTGACTAAAACTGCTGCATGTAGCGAAAATGCTGCTCAATTTCTCTTAAACCACTGGACCGATTTCAACCAAATTTGGTACACATATTCCTTACGCAAGATAACAATTGCCGTTCAAGTATGAACCACAATCGACACATGGGTCAGGAGATATAACGTCATAAACAATAAGAATCGCAGAAAACTGCCACATAATGCGGCGAGACTTTATAAATACGCTATATGAGAATAAGAGTACTTAACGACTTGCAACAAACTTTAAACATAATTTCAAACCTTTATTAAACTTTTTCTCGCTGACACCCATAGCAAAATGATGAAAGGAAAAAAGTTTCTCGCTTACTACTTTTCCGCTCTTTGTGGAGTAAACTACGGCATTTGGTATGACGTTACAATTTATAATTTGTACACTACAAATTGTAGCCGCAGGAAATTTTACAGACAGTATACACACATATAGTTGAATGTACGATCTAAATTGCATCACAGTGCGACACACAATTCATAAGATATGAGCACTTAAATAGTAACGTTCCGCTGTCCATGGACTAAAACTACGGCATTCGGATGACGTTACAATTTATAATTCATACATTACAAACTGTAGCCGCAGGAAATTTTGTAGACAGTATACACGCGTATACTTGAGTGTACCTTCTAAATTGTATGACAGCACATTTTTGACTGAAAGATATTCAAAATGATAGCAAACGTGGGGTGATCTGGGACATGGTGTGGATTGTCAGAAACGTCTCATTAGACTTCACTAAGAGAGTCTTATATGCACAAAAGCGCATTAAAATGAAATTGTATTTCTTATACAGATTGGAGTCATTGTTAGTATTTGCTTATTGTTTTATGGTTAGGTAAAGAGGTTCTGAAAACATTTATAGGGGAAATATGGGCCATAAAAGATTCCAAAGAGAGAACATCATTTATGAGAAAGTCTCAGAAGCAGTCAGAAATTTATGTTTTTCCCAAATGAAGAAGACATCCAAGAAGTTTCTATTTCACAAATTATGTGCAAACTTTTTCCCCTCTTTGTTTGTCGTGGTCGTTACAAGTTCCCGTATGAAACTGCCGAGGAATGTGAAAAAAAACAATTACTGTAATTAAAAATAACATGAAACAATTAACGTTTGTACTTTTACATGTGAAACACTATTGAAGACAGTAAAAATCATAAAAAATTCTTTTGATTCTGTTTCAACTTTTCAACATTTGTTTTATTTTTAATATATTATATTTGATTATTTCACTTTAAAAGACACTAAAATTGGTAACACATATTGAAAATGAAAAACGGAAAACATTTTCAGTGTCCCCAGTCACCTCATAGGTGTGGTGAATGCGGTTTCGTGGAAAAAACTTGTATGTGTCAAAAGGCCAAGGAAACACAAAAAGTGTCTCAAGTCACCCCGTACGTCATAACTGATCTCTCCCTTCCACCCTCTCCTCCCACCAACAATAAATAGATCAATAAAATAAAATAAATTAAAAAAGAACGGCTAGGGGCCTGCAGCAGGAAGCGAAAATCCGATAATACAGAATTCCCCCACTGTCTCGCTTAGCCAATGAAGCGAACATTATCAAGTTTCAGCATTGTGAGAATAATTCTGAATTTCGGTGGCGACCTTCCTAAATGTCAACCACTATCGTGGACCAATGCGAGGGTGAAAGTTCGGGGTGAGACTTTAAATAGGGAAAGTTTAATTTTTAAAACTCACAACCACCAACTGCGAACCAAATTCCTAAACATGCAAAAACACTGGCACTGTGATTGCTACTGTTTGACTCGTTCGGAGCTTTCCTTCCCTGCATATGATTAACAAAAAATTCATAATAAAGTAAGTTCATGTGAGAAAAGGGTGTACTAACTACTATTTTTAAAACACGTGAAAGTTCACTTTATGTTGTCTATTACACCATATTAAAACCCTGTGGCTGATACGTCTGTACGTCAAATAAAGTTATAGCTCGTGAGCCCCCAAACAAAATGAGTATTTGTCGCAAATTGTTTTCACACCATGTGCCTGTCTCAAACACCGTTTATGTTCATGCCTATGCAACGACACGTGTTACATTAACGAAACACAGTTACTTTAATTCAGTGCGATGCACACCTTGTTCCACCGGCTAAATATTCACAACACACAGTAGCACTGATTCAACTTGGTGCAGTCTACGACGGGCAACCACACTTGGCAATTGCCACACAAAAATCTATAGTCTCCACCTGGAGATCCACATGCCGACTGCCTAGAGCGACGCCGCCCGGCCAGCTACACCACTCGCTCCCGATTCCTGACTCTTCCTGGGCCGCGCGCGCGCGCTGAAAGCCCAACTGCCGGGTTTTTTTCCCTACGTCATCAACTGTTCTAACCGACTTGCCAACGTACAGTGCTCAGCCAATACATTTCTAAAACGTTACTTAAAATCAAAACAATTACACTACACATGAAACAAATGTCTTCTTAGGTTTTTATATTGGTATAAACATCCTTTGTACTGTTTATCACAATCGTGCAATTTCTTATATCACAGATAAGTGATTTAACTGAATACTTCAAGATAAAATACACAAGATTAATTGAAAATAAAATGAGAAATAGTTAATATATTATTTTTATAAACAAAACATTGCCATGCTAGTTGTGTAACTGTCTTGTATTAATTGGTAATTTATTACTTTTCATTGTCAATTAAACATATTACGCCAGATGTGACTGTATCAGCTAATGTATTGTTTATTTATCAACAGGCTAATTTGTAATGAGGGCCTTAAAGGTTCCTAATTGCATCGTATTACTTCAAATGCAAGTAGTATTAGAATATTTTATTTCACGCTGTGCACTGCATTCCGCCTGGCACTCGCCATTGTCCCTCTCTCTCCTCACTGGAAAATCCTAAGCTGGAACAAGCCACCAACGTCGGCCTGCTCGCTGTCTCCCCTCAGCTACAAGCACACAGCAAATCTCAACGTGGAGAATTTCTGCCTATGGCCTAACTATAAATGGTGTCACCCAACTGCGTACATACATTGCTACCATAATTATTGAGATTAAAACTGTGTAACATTTGGTGCATTGGCATGGTCAATGTTTGCAGTGAACTTCTTACTGTTCAATTACAGATGCTATTAAATACCAATATTTCTAATGGGCGGTAATCTCAAACCACTATTTACAACAAATAGACCCACAAATTATATCTTTGGGAATCACTGCGGTAACCGGCCACTGCCTTAACGCTGCTTTCCGTATATACTGCTTTTTAGTGTCAACTCTGTCCCAGCGCCGTCTACCAGCGAGGAGAGCTGGTCAGCCGACTTACGTCAAGGGTGAGCAGATGGACAGCCAGTCGCTTTATCGCGACTTGTCGGGACTGACCTACATGCAGATTTCCTGTTCTCTGCTCTGGTAGCCAGTCTCATGTTATTAGAAGGTACGGACAACTTGGAAATACACCTAATGGTCGGTGCTTTTTCTTCATTTCATGTGTGTTACTAATTATTATGCTCCTGCCCAGCTCCTTCTCGTGTGTCGTCCCATTCGGGATCCCATCTCGCCGCGGTGGAGTGGCCGAGCGTTCTGAGGCGCCTAGCTATGCCAGATGCCGTGGCTTTGCGCGCCCTGTCAGACGACTGAACGCCCTTTCTGATAAAAAAAAGCTGAGCAAAGAACACGTGGAACAACAACGAACACACAAAATCAGCGACCGCAAGGAACAGAACTACCCATTTAAAAATTATAAATTAATTTAATAAAAAGTGTGTAGCGCCCCTCTTTTCCCCGTCGCAGGTTCGAGTCCTCCCTCCTCCCGAAAGGAAGAAGCATGTTGTTCAGCTATACAGAGAATTAAATGCAGCTGATATATGTAACTGTTAGTCCTGGAAACAAACTAATCGACCTCCTGACATACCGGATGGTTTTAATTAAATTGCAAATACAGATATCCGTTATTGTTGTAATTAACGTTTGGCAGCAAAACTCAGTATATATGTGAAGAGGGCCAATTTAAAATGAAAAAAATTGCAATAATTTTGGCCACTCTGGCGATGTGAATGCAAGAAGTGTAGAAATGATTCCATGTGTAAGGGCTTAGGAACTGGTGGTGAGCAGAAAAGGTTTAACAAGAGATAAAGTCGTAATGGTGATTTCCTTATTACCCGATCCTTACGTTAGTCATTCACTGTGAGTACAGGAGAAGTCGACTAGATACGTAGGAATCACATTCTACACGAGGAGGTCTGTTCCATGGAACTTCCACAGTGCATCGGACAAGTCCTTCCGTCTTCACGGCAGAACGGACCGAGAATTACGAAAGTATAGGTTTTTATGCCTCCTCGCGACATCGATTAAGTTCTACATGACTCAAAACGTTCAATACTAAATCGAAGGTTGAATAGTATTTAGTCGATAAATTTAATTTTAATGGTATCCTGTGAAAATAAATTGCCGATGTTAATTTAATCCTCGAATGACAGAGAAATACATGTGAACAGACAATGAACAAAAGATTTGTGTTGTGATATTACATCTTTCTTGTTATAAAAGGTATAGGGACAAGACACAATAATATCGCTCTCGTTTCGTCTAGTGTGCGAATGGGTTAAAGGCGATGTACCATATAACAGCTACTAAAATTAACCTAATGGAATTTGAATTATCTGTTTTGACGCCATCGTCCAACCGTGTCTCGAAATTTGGAAGGAAATTAAACACCATTTGTCAATTCTATGAAAGATTTTTAATTAATTAAATTATTTCATTTTAGTAGCGTGGAATCCATCCTGTCTTAAAATGATTTATTTTCAGCTTAGTAACTGATCAGTATATTATTTAATGTGAAAGTATTGTGCAAAGACAATGCGTTTTTCTTTCGGAATCTATCGAGACGAACCGAAAAGTCTTTCTATGAACATTGAATTTTTACTTAATTTAACATTACACGTCTCCTTCAGCAAAAGCGATTTTGATTTCATCGTAAGAAAGCTGCGAACAATATTCATAAGATTGACAGATTTATCACACGCACTAAACCTAATGCATATCATTTTCATGAACAGTCATAAAAGTGTTTTCAATTGCTCTTCTATATTTCGACCCAGAATTAATTTTCTCAAGCTCAGTATTGTCATGATAGTTAATACAGATGCACTATTTTACAGAATTTTTACTCATAAAGAAAAAACTTTCAAAGACTTTTAGTGTCAAAGACGTGTGCGCCCTTCATATATTTTTCTGGCCATTAATACTGATCACTAACTGCAAAATTAATACAATAAAAGGGTTGCCACAGTGTCTCTCATAGATACGTTGACTATTCCCTTCAGCATTGGGGATTAAGCCTGTAGTCATGGGCCTGTAGTACGACTTCGGCTTAAGGAAGGTAGCCTTTATTCTCCGGCACATTTACATACCATTACAAAATGACATGTTCCTGTTACACTTGTCCAACCACAGTTGTTTGTAAACTTATCGTCCACTCAGAGTACGGAAGGTAAACACGTTTATCACGTTCACTACAAAAGGTAAAGTGCTACACGCTTATCTGACGTATCATTTCACTGGCTTAAGTACAGGAACGTATATGTAGTGACTAATTATAAGTTTGCAGACAGAGTTTGACGGCCTGGTTTCAGGAAAGATAAAGTGAATAGATTACACAGCTAGGTCAATTCTCACAGTACGTGAGTTTTCAAAAAAATGTTTGTATAGTCTATGGGACTTAACCACGGGGTTATCAGTCCCTAAACTTACAAACTACTTATGAACTACTTACGAACTAGGACGGCACAAATATCCATGCCAAAGGGGGATTCGAACCCCCGACCGTAGTGGCCGTGCAGACCGTGACTGGAGCGTCTCAGTCTCTTCGGCCACCGCGGCCGGCTACGTGAGTTTTCTATAATGATATATGCTCCAGAATTCCTCGAAAACCTTCGTTAACTGCAATTATTCTTAGCTTGAAAAGGTTTTTATTGGCTTCCATTTACAGTCAAGAGCGAAGTATCGGAGATGCACCACTGTTAAGGGTTATCAAAGTAAGAACAAAAAACGCCATTCATTGTTGATCTGAAGCCTGCGCTTTGTGTCTAATGGTGCAACATCCAATCTCCAAACGAGAACGGAGAATTAGTCATCTCGGCAGATGATCTGCTCTGGGTAACCCGATGGACAAACAGTGGTTAAGGCAGGTTTATGACTCGTTCTATGAAAGTTCCAGGGCTGATGCAGGTTGTCAGCAGTGTTACACAGGTGTGTGGGATGATAATTGTTTTTATCTCAACTTTTACTTCGAAAAGCAGCACGCAGGAGATTACCGATTTATCAAGTAAAAATTATTAATCGTGCATAAAGAATCGGAAGCAAGTTTTCAAGGCAGATCAAATCTATGGGAAGGTTGCCGATATTGGACCACTTTTTATTTTATTTTGGGATCCAAAATCTACATTATCTATCTAATCGAATCAAAATATACTTTAAAAGAAGCTATATATTGTACACTTTCATCCGCTAGTTTTATACTGCGAATAAACACAAAACATAAATGGTTATTATTTAAAATTTAAAAATGTATAAACGGTCCAAATTAGGAAACCAGTTGCCTAATTTGGACCTTCAGTTGCTTAAATTGAACCGCATGGTAAAACAATGACTAAAAAGTAAATAAAACCCGTGATATTAAGAAAAGCTTCATTTCAACATCTCGCCATTGATATTCCTTCTGGCTGACGGAAGCGGAAGGAAAGCTGTGTATTTCGTCTCATAAATGAAGAAAACCACCTTTTACCAGCCATTTTCTTTTCTATGTTGAAAGAATGAGGCAGTTCATATTTCTGTGCTATGGCGAATGCAAGTTTAGAAATATCTTTGATTGTGAATACAAAAAATCCTCTCTTCAAATAAGAGAAGGTGATCTGCGACAATTTTTTCCATCCATTAAAGGTTGATTTTCTTCCGAATAACTGAACTTCATTTGAGAACATGCTTTTACCATCAGCATATCTCTTTAATTGTAGCTTTTGGTACTCGGTATATACGAGCACACTCGTTAAGTTCATGGTTACCGTTTCCGTATGCTTCCAGAGCTACCTTCAGTTCATCTTCTGTCCATTTCCCATACATTCCCCTTATTGAATCTTCCAAATCTAAAAAGATTACCATACTTACTCCTTATTTTTTAAATTGTTTTGCAGTCTAAAAAAAATAAACCTATAAACGTAACATCTACCTATTGCCTATTGTTAAACGACATTAAGTATTATTTGTTACGATTGATCCCTAAATGGGACCGGTCCAAATTAGGAAACAGCCTTTGGTACAACTTCGGCAACTCGACGCCACATAAGTAAAGACAACTTTTTAGAAACAAAAAACGCTAAAGTCTAGTTTTACAATATTAAATTATTAGCTAATGAATGGAACTTTGAACTATAGTGCTGATGATATTTTTACTTACTTTTAAAGCAGAGGAAAGCTTATAATATGTAGCAGAAAACTTACAGCGACATCTAAGAAAACGCAATAATGGAAACTGTTCTCACTCCAATGACTATCGTCGACTGGCGACTGAGCCACGTAACTTCGACAATGTTTCTCACCAGTTGAGAGAACTTAGAACTTTAAGTTACCAACACACAGTGAAATACGTATAGGTGGTCCAACTTAGGCAACGGTCCATCTTCGGCAACTCTCCCCTATATTCCTTTCCAACCTGGGCCAGCGCAAAGGGACTGTGGAACATGTGGTCACGGGGAGCGTATAACACTCCTTTTTCCGTGAAAATACATAATTACCTTATTAGTTACGTGTGGAAGGCAACAACGCCGTTTCCTTACAATTCCATGCCCCTGAGATCATATTTAGCACGGTGATTAATAAAATTGCAGGTTCGATGCCATGGATTCGGGACAGGCTAACACGTATTGGAACAGGGGAGTATTAAGTACAGTTGGTTACTGTCTGAAACTGAGAACATAATATTTTAATAGCAAGTAACCATCAGTGCGCAACACGCGCGGTCCATACAAAACTAGCATAAGCTACAGCTCATCATTTGCTAACTATAGAAAACAGTTCAACTTAGACAAAATGATACTAGCAGCAATCCAATATCTCATTCCAAGTAAAAACGACTGCTAGTAGATCTCAACAGCAACTGAGAACGACGGAGAGCGACTGACAAGGGGAGACCGCCAATTGTGAAATTCAGATTCAATTCATACTGCGTATAATGAAAGCTCATGGCCAGAGGCGTAATTTGGCAAAGCACTAAGATGCACTTCTCAGCCGTTGTCGAGAAAATCGACAATTAAAAAAAGCCGTTGCGGTGAAATACTCTGTACGATGAGTAATATTGTAGAGAGCCGTGGCGTAGCGGTAAGCGCTCGGGCTCGTAATCCGAAGGTCGCCGGATCGAATCTCGCGGCATGCAACGTTTTTTTTATTATTATTTGTTTTTTGTAATTCAAATGTAAACACACACACACACACACACACACACACACACACACTCACTCACACACACACACACAAGACAATTAATAACATTTGGCGTTCGAAGTCGCCAGTTTTTCCACGACAAACGACTTTCAAACAACTTATTATATGCAACTGGTGACTTCGAACATCATTATGTTTTCCGCAAACAAAGTTGTACTTCACAAATGTTATTAATTGTCTTCACAATGTTGACCACGTATAGTTAACGGAAGAAGTATAAACGATATTCCGAAACGAATACGTATAGTGCAAGTCATACCTGACGAACGATAGAACAATTTTTCAGAATGTCAATCAGGTGTGTTTTCCAACAGATAATTTAAAAAAACAATTGTTCTTATAAAACCGCATCGTTTATCAGATGTGCTCGATATCGTGCTGTTTTCTGTTTTCCATATTTCTATGATAACTATATCTGGTATATACAAATCCGGCCGCGGTGGCCGAGGGGACTAAGGCGCTCCAGTTACGGTCTGCAAGGCCGCTACGGTCGGGAGTTCGAATCCCCCCCTCGGGCATGGATATTTGCGCTGTCCTTAGTCTTAGCTAGTTCATAAGTTGTTTGTAAGTTTACGGTCTGATGACCCCGTAGTTAAATCCCATAGACTATACAAACATTTGATTTAGTCCCTAAACTTACAAACTACTTATGAACTACTTAAGAACTAGGACGGCACAAATATCCAAGCCACGAGATTCCATCCGACGACCTTCGGATTACGAACCCGAGCGCTTACCGCTACGCCACGCCTCTCTACAATATTACTCTTCGTAGAGATTATTTCACCGAAACGGCTTTTTTTAACTGTCGATTTTCTCGACAACGGCTGAGAAGTGCATCTTGGTGCTTTGCCATATTACACCTCTGGCCATGAGCTTTCATTATGCGCAGTATGAAGCGAATCTGATTTTCACAATTGGCGGCCTCCCCTTGTGAGAGAAATGCTCACACTTGCGGGCGCCGTCTGGCGGCCCGTATCGCCACCGCTCACGTCCACCACTGTTTGCGACCTTTCCAGAGATGTTACAAGCGGTACATCTGCAAGTCACCACTTGAATATAATAAGCTGTTTGAAAGTCGTTTGTCGAGGAAAAACTGGCGACTTCGAACACCAAATGTTATTAATTGTCTTACACACACACACACACACAACACACACACACACACACACACAACACACATGTGTGTGTGTGTGTGTGTGTGTGTGTGTGTGTGTGTATGTGTATGAAATGCTGTCGCCTCAGCAGCCAGCAGCCCTCTCCTCTACACGTGAGCGCTCTGCTCTGCTCACACTCACGGGCGCCGTCTGGCGGCCCGTATCGCCACCGCTCACGTCCACCACTGTTTGCGACCTTTCCAGAGATGTTACAAGCGGTACATCTGCAAGTCACCACTTGAATATAATAAGCTGTTTGAAAGTCGTTTGTCGAGGAAAAACTGGCGACTTCGAACACCAAATGTTATTAATTGTCTTACACACACACACACACACACACACACAACACACACACACACACACACACAACACACATGTGTGTGTGTGTGTGTGTGTGTGTGTGTGTGTGTATGTGTATGAAATGCTGTCGCCTCAGCAGCCAGCAGCCCTCTCCTCTACACGTGAGCGCTCTGCTCTGCTCACACTCACGGGCGCCGTCTGGCGGCCCGTATCGCCACCGCTCACGTCCACCACTGTTTGCGACCTTTCCAGAGATGTTACAAGCGGTACATCTGCAAGTCACCACTTGAATATAATAAGCTGTTTGAAAGTCGTTTGTCGAGGAAAAACTGGCGACTTCGAACACCAAATGTTATTAATTGTCTTACACACACACACACACACACACACACACAACACACACACACACACACACAACACACATGTGTGTGTGTGTGTGTGTGTGTGTGTGTGTGTATGTGTATGAAATGCTGTCGCCTCAGCAGCCAGCAGCCCTCTCCTCTACACGTGAGCGCTCTGCTCTGCTCACACTCACGGGCGCCGTCTGGCGGCCCGTATCGCCACCGCTCACGTCCACCACTGTTTGCGACCTTTCCAGAGATGTTACAAGCGGTACATCTGCAAGTCACCACTTGAATATAATAAGCTGTTTGAAAGTCGTTTGTCGAGGAAAAACTGGCGACTTCGAACACCAAATGTTATTAATTGTCTTACACACACACACACACACAACACACACACACACACACACAACACACATGTGTGTGTGTGTGTGTGTGTGTGTGTGTGTGTGTGTGTGTGTGTATGTGTATGAAATGCTGTCGCCTCAGCAGCCAGCAGCCCTCTCCTCTACACGTGAGCGCTCTGCTCTGCTCACACTCACGGGCGCCGTCTGGCGGCCCGTATCGCCACCGCTCACGTCCACCACTGTTTGCGACCTTTCCAGAGATGTTACAAGCGGTACATCTGCAAGTCACCACTTGAATATAATAAGCTGTTTGAAAGTCGTTTGTCGAGGAAAAACTGGCGACTTCGAACACCAAATGTTATTAATTGTCTTACACACACACACACACACAACACACACACACACACACACACACACACATGTGTGTGTGTGTGTGTGTGTGTGTGTGTGTGTGTGTGTGTATGTGTATGAAATGCTGTCGCCTCAGCAGCCAGCAGCCCTCTCCTCTACACGTGAGCGCTCTGCTCTGCTCACACTCACGGGCGCCGTCTGGCGGCCCGTATCGCCACCGCTCACGTCCACCACTGTTTGCGACCTTTCCAGAGATGTTACAAGCGGTACATCTGCAAGTCACCACTTGAATATAATAAGCTGTTTGAAAGTCGTTTGTCGAGGAAAAACTGGCGACTTCGAACACCAAATGTTATTAATTGTCTTACACACACACACACACACACACACACACACACACACACACACACACACACACAACACACATGTGTGTGTGTGTGTGTGTGTGTGTGTGTGTGTGTGTGTGTATGTGTATGAAATGCTGTCGCCTCAGCAGCCAGCAGCCCTCTCCTCTACACGTGAGCGCTCTGCTCTGCTCACACTCACGGGCGCCGTCTGGCGGCCCGTATCGCCACCGCTCACGTCCACCACTGTTTGCGACCTTTCCAGAGATGTTACAAGCGGTACATCTGCAAGTCACCACTTGAATATAATAAGCTGTTTGAAAGTCGTTTGTCGAGGAAAAACTGGCGACTTCGAACACCAAATGTTATTAATTGTCTTACACACACACACACACACACACACACACACAACACACACACACACACACACAACACACATGTGTGTGTGTGTGTGTGTGTGTGTGTGTGTGTGTATGTGTATGAAATGCTGTCGCCTCAGCAGCCAGCAGCCCTCTCCTCTACACGTGAGCGCTCTGCTCTGCTCACACTCACGGGCGCCGTCTGGCGGCCCGTATCGCCACCGCTCACGTCCACCACTGTTTGCGACCTTTCCAGAGATGTTACAAGCGGTACATCTGCAAGTCACCACTTGAATATAATAAGCTGTTTGAAAGTCGTTTGTCGAGGAAAAACTGGCGACTTCGAACACCAAATGTTATTAATTGTCTTACACACACACACACACACACACACACACACACAACACACACACACACACACACAACACACATGTGTGTGTGTGTGTGTGTGTGTGTGTGTGTGTGTATGTGTATGAAATGCTGTCGCCTCAGCAGCCAGCAGCCCTCTCCTCTACACGTGAGCGCTCTGCTCTGCTCACACTCACGGGCGCCGTCTGGCGGCCCGTATCGCCACCGCTCACGTCCACCACTGTTTGCGACCTTTCCAGAGATGTTACAAGCGGTACATCTGCAAGTCACCACTTGAATATAATAAGCTGTTTGAAAGTCGTTTGTCGAGGAAAAACTGGCGACTTCGAACACCAAATGTTATTAATTGTCTTACACACACACACACACACACACACACACAACACACACACACACACACACACAACACACATGTGTGTGTGTGTGTGTGTGTGTGTGTGTGTGTGTGTGTGTATGTGTATGAAATGCTGTCGCCTCAGCAGCCAGCAGCCCTCTCCTCTACACGTGAGCGCTCTGCTCTGCTCACACTCACGGGCGCCGTCTGGCGGCCCGTATCGCCACCGCTCACGTCCACCACTGTTTGCGACCTTTCCAGAGATGTTACAAGCGGTACATCTGCAAGTCACCACTTGAATATAATAAGCTGTTTGAAAGTCGTTTGTCGAGGAAAAACTGGCGACTTCGAACACCAAATGTTATTAATTGTCTTAGACACACACACACACACACACACACACACACACACACACACACACACACAACACACATGTGTGTGTGTGTGTGTGTGTGTGTGTGTGTGTATGTGTATGAAATGCTGTCGCCTCAGCAGCCAGCAGCCCTCTCCTCTACACGTGAGCGCTCTGCTCTGCTCACACTCACGGGCGCCGTCTGGCGGCCCGTATCGCCACCGCTCACGTCCACCACTGTTTGCGACCTTTCCAGAGATGTTACAAGCGGTACATCTGCAAGTCACCACTTGAATATAATAAGCTGTTTGAAAGTCGTTTGTCGAGGAAAAACTGGCGACTTCGAACACCAAATGTTATTAATTGTCTTACACCACACACACACACACAACACACACACACACACACACAACACACATGTGTGTGTGTGTGTGTGTGTGTGTGTGTGTGTGTGTATGTGTATGAAATGCTGTCGCCTCAGCAGCCAGCAGCCCTCTCCTCTACACGTGAGCGCTCTGCTCTGCTCACACTCACGGGCGCCGTCTGGCGGCCCGTATCGCCACCGCTCACGTCCACCACTGTTTGCGACCTTTCCAGAGATGTTACAAGCGGTACATCTGCAAGTCACCACTTGAATATAATAAGCTGTTTGAAAGTCGTTTGTCGAGGAAAAACTGGCGACTTCGAACACCAAATGTTATTAATTGTCTTAGACACACACACACACACACACACACAACACACACACACACACACACAACACACATGTGTGTGTGTGTGTGTGTGTGTGTGTGTGTGTATGTGTATGAAATGCTGTCGCCTCAGCAGCCAGCAGCCCTCTCCTCTACACGTGAGCGCTCTGCTCTGCTCACACTCACGGGCGCCGTCTGGCGGCCCGTATCGCCACCGCTCACGTCCACCACTGTTTGCGACCTTTCCAGAGATGTTACAAGCGGTACATCTGCAAGTCACCACTTGAATATAATAAGCTGTTTGAAAGTCGTTTGTCGAGGAAAAACTGGCGACTTCGAACACCAAATGTTATTAATTGTCTTAGACACACACACACACACACACACACACAACACACACACACACACACACAACACACATGTGTGTGTGTGTGTGTGTGTGTGTGTGTGTGTATGTGTATGAAATGCTGTCGCCTCAGCAGCCAGCAGCCCTCTCCTCTACACGTGAGCGCTCTGCTCTGCTCACACTCACGGGCGCCGTCTGGCGGCCCGTATCGCCACCGCTCACGTCCACCACTGTTCGCGACCTTTCCAGAGATGTTACAAGCGGTACATCTGCTGGGCGACCGCGTAGTGGAAGGTTTGTCGCACCGGTTGGACATGGCGAGGAAGGGAGCAGGAGGGGGGCCATTTCGTACCTTTTGGCCCACTTTAGGTTACGGTAGTAACACTAAAAGTGGGCCTTTGCGATCGTTTTTTGACAGCTCGAAATTTAAATGAAAATAACGGCTTAACCATTCATCTGACACGAAAATTGAATAACCGAATCTGTAGACGAGAAAATTCTCTACAACTTTTCTCTCTTATGTTTTTTTTTTTTTTTTTTTTTTTTTTTTTTTTTTTTTTTTTTTTTTTTTTCATATCTCCTGACGTTTCAAAGATATTTGCAAAAATAACGGCGATTTTGAGATGTATGTCTGTCTGTCCGTAACGTGTTCCCTGTTTTTAAGACGAACCGTTCAACCGATCAGCACCAAATTTTACAGACATGATTGTAGGCCGCCAGAGACCAGAACCTCCCTTTTTCAAAAATTTCGGACGAAAAACTACGGTAGTAATACCAAAAAAAGCCGTTTGTAATATAATTGTAATTGCAAACGAACCGTTCATCTTACACGAAAATTGAATAACCTAACTGGTAGACGGGAAAATTCTCTACAACTTCGCTCTATTATGTTTTTTTCATATCTTGCATCGTTGCAGAGATATTTGCAAAAATAACGGCGATTTGACGATGTCTGTCTGGCTGTAACGTGTTCCCACTTTTTAGGTCGAACCGTTCAACCGATCGGCATCAAATTTTACAGACATAATTATTGGCTACCAAAGACCAGATTCTCGCTTTTTGAAATATTTCGGACAAGAAATACGTTAGTAATACCAAAAAAGCCCCTTTGTAATGTAATTTTAATTGCAAAGAAACCGTTCATCTGACGCCAAAATTGAATAGACGAATTTGTAAAGGAAAAAAAAAATGCTGTACAACTTTGTTCCCTTATGTTTTTTTCATATCTCGTGTCGTTTGAGAGATATTTGCAACAATAACGGAGTTTTGACACCCTCCATTGAATTAACGAAAACCAGCCGTTCACAGATGTCACGTGACATTTCAAATCAAATGTTCAAATGTTCGTAGAGTCTATGGGACTTAACTGCGGGGTCATCAGTCCCTAAACTTACAAACTACTTATGAACTAGCTACAACTAAATACGGCACAAATATCCCTGCCCGAGGGGGCATTCGAACCCCCGACCGTAGTGGCCGTGCAGACCGTGACTGAAGCGCCTCAGTCCCCTAGGCCACCGCGGCCGGCTCACATGACATTTCCTCGCCCAGAACTCTCTCTGGCATATGTCATCAGGCGTTGCGTATTTCAAGAGTTTCTTATTGTAACTTACACGTTGTCATTCAAATGTTCAAATGGTTGTATAGTCTATGGGACTTAACTACGGGGTCATCAGTCCCTAAACTTACAAACTATTTATGAACTACTTACGAACTAGGGCGGCACAAATATAAAATGCCCGAGGGGGGATTCGAACCCCCGACCGTAGTGGCCGTGCAGACCGTGACTGGAGCGCCTTAGTCCCCTTGGCCACCGCGGTCGGCTACGTTGTTATTTCAAAGCAATGACGCACTGAAGAATTAACAAAAACACGCCGTTCTTCGTACGATAAATGATAATCTAGTGTCTACAAAGCCCATTAGCATTAGTTAACAATGCCCATCAGTAGTGTTAAAATAAGGAGCGGAATATCTAACTGTTATCTGTAGTTTAGTAGGCACTGCGTTAAACTGTGACGCTAACGGTCAGTGGTTCGGCACCCACTAGTACCTAAAAATTTTTTTCCTAAAAGGGTTTCAGACTCTCTTGTTAATTATTTTTTTATTATTTAGATTATTATTTTTGTCCAAAAACTTATAAAACTACAAATCAAAAGTGGGCCGTAAAACACGTCAGTGCAATTTTTTGTTTTGAGAGTGGCCCTTCATGTCTTCAACTGGCCGCTTGGCACGAAAGCTATTTAGGATTATTCTTTGCCTTTATTTTTAGAGGAACCATTGGATGTCCTGCCGCATTTCGGCATTTGGCCGATAGAGACTTATCAGAAGCACTTTCATTGCTTTTCTTAACCCACAGAAAAGAGGCACGTCTAAATTTATTGTAATTTTGGGATGTAATGAATAGGTACATTGTACGTATTATTGTGCATGCACGTTGCTCGTAACTTACACGTTTTATGATTTAAGAGTGCAGATAGGAAAATATATTTTTCTTACTGTCTGTTACTTGAAAAATTGGGTTTGGCTTGAAGCAAATCTTATATTACAAACTGCAGAACAGAACAAAAATGTGTGTCTTTCTTAACAGATTCCAAATAATTGATCGCAGAATAAGAGCCAGAAGATCTAATGTCATTGCGAATTAGTGTTTACCGGCAACAGAGCATGACGCTAAGACACTTTACCTACGAAGGAAGTGATGAAACAGATTGAATTATTTTTCTATATTGTAGTCACAGCGTCTTAAGACGAGAGATTCACTCACACGCGACACCTTTCGCTTAGAACGCTAGGAACTGCATGAAAGTATGCTTAGAACAACAAGCAATCATAAGCAAAACTGTGTGCATCATTTACATGCAAAACGCTGCACTTGTGTGCTAGCGCCATTAGATGGTGGCATACTGTAGCTGCACTAACCAGTGCTCCAGTTGCGTGAATGATATAGCTGCAGTACGTATTTGTCTCTTGGAGTGTTCGCAAGCGAGTTACCGTGTAACCTGTGTACAGGGCAGTGATATCATGAAGAGAATTAATCCTATGCATGTGGTCGAAATATTAGGGACCAAGCTGTGACGTGCTGAATATGAAAATGACGTCAGGGCCATATAAAGTTTGACATAATTATATGACATAATAATTCGGAAATACGAGTATAATGGCGACGACATAGAAATACACGACGTTAGATATACGGAATTTGAAGCACCGGAGGAAGGTAAACCTGGATGTGGCTCTTCAAGCAGTACACGACATGCATCTCCAGAAAAACAGGAAAAGTCAAGTCACAGTGAGTACGAACCCTAGCCACCCAAAAAGATTAGTTCCACTGTATTAAAAGATATTGAAAACAGCATACTACAGAACTGAGGAATATTACAATGGTGGCTTCAATTCCTATAGAGATCTAGTGAAGCGCTATAAGTGCATCAAAAGCAAATAAAATTGCACATTGTTTGTAAATTGTGTGTCCAGGAAACGGGGAGCAGGTGCTCGTTTCACAGGAAATACACTGTCATAAAAGCGGATGTTATATCGCAATTATATGGTGCAAGGAGGTATGGATCTACGGTTCACTATTGGCACCTGGAGATATGGGCACTAGAAGGGGCTAAAATGGTTGGCTTGGTCAAGTACCAAGCGTCCATTTCCATTAACCATCTCAAGACTGAATATGACATTTCATCCAGGCATATTACTACATTTCTCACACTTAAAGAGATAGAAGACGATAACATTATCCGTCAGAAGACGCAAGATTGTGAAGGAAGTGAACATGTTTAATAACTTAGGAGGGTGTGAAGAAAGGCAATATTAGGAAAATTTACCAGAGTCAGTTCCAGTATGAAATGTCTTCAGCATCAACACTTTTTTTTTTGTGGTTTTAGGGCGCACAACTGCTGAGGTCATTAGCGCCCGAAGCAAAACTGGAATAATGAGACTATAGAAAAACATAGAATAAAAAACAACAAAGGGAAGAGCTAAATGTCCTTTGACAAATTGGTCAAGGTGATAAAATTAAATACAGCCCGCGCGTCATCAGCTAAAATTTCTTCTAGTGTGTCCGGCAGATGTAGTGCAAGCCGAACAGGAGTAAAGTTGGAACACGACAATAAAACATGGCGTTCGAGCCGTGCACGAAGTTCAAGAAACCGCGAGCAGTAAAAAGAATCCGAAGTACTCTCCTTCGGGCGTGAGGCGGGTTCGAGGTGAACGCGAACTTGAGCCTGAAGCCAAGTTGGCACTAGGCTCTCACCTATTTGAAATGTGGAAGGGAGAGTAAAATCGAGCTGCCGAAGCAAGCGTCGAAAACGGACTCCAGGAGGGAGCAGGGCAATCGCAGACAGCGCGTATTGGCTATCGAGGGAGTCGTTAAAGAATGATGGATAGGAAGGATGGTAGGGCATCGAAAGCAAACGGCATGCATACCGACACAGTAATATGTCGCGTCGATAGGGTGAAGGTAATTCGGCAGCTTCGGCATATAGGCTGTCAACAGGGCTTATGTAAAAAGCTCTTATCGCCAGGCGTAACCCCCGATGGTGAATCGAGTTTAAGCTGCGTAAAATGGACGGCCGTGCGGAAGAGTAAACGAAGCTTCCGTAATCCAATTTTGAGCGGACAGTGGACCGGTAAAGTAGGACGGTTCGATCCGCTCCCCATGACGTGCCGCTGAGGACACGGAGGACGTTAAGGGAACGAGTACACCGGCCAGCCAGATAGGTCACATGCGGGGACCAGCAGAGTTTCCTGTCCAATATAATTAGTTGCTTGTTGTTTATTCGTTCTTAGAGAACGTTTGTAGAGATGGTGGTAATGTGCGACAACAATCAATTAAGTTTTAAAACACGATATGAGAAACAGCTAATTTAATTGTTATTGTAGCTAATAACGAATACCAAAAACGTAAGAAAATCTCGAAGGTACCGCATGAGTGTCATTCAGAAAGTACGTTCTGCTGTCATTACAGATGGCGTAAGTAGTCGGATAGGAAGGCGCATACGTTTGAATAGGGAGAAAGTATAGGCAGATTCTGACTTGTGGCACCAGTGGTTACCGCTCATAGTTTCGATCAAGGAGGTTAAAAATAAAGGAGCACATAAGTTAGTTGAAGTTTGTCCGCAAAATTGGTGAGTTGTGGAATACTATTCCTCCGTAAAAACTATTCTCCAAGTCGACCGTCTTACTGCTAATGCACTGAATTGTAAGTCAGTGCAAAGTATGTATTTTCAAACAGTAATTTTTCTTAAATAAATACTAACAAATACTTATCGTAAGATATTTGAAAAATTAATTTTTAACGTTAATTTGAAATCTTTTAACACGTTGTACATCACGAAAAAACCGGCGGACGTATTATTCCTGTTTTTGAGTGACATAAAAAAATCAGTCAGTTCTACAATACGAACACTTTTCTACATAGATACTCTGCAAATCACATTCAAGTGCCTGGCAGAGGGTTCATTAACCACTTTCATAACTTTTCTCTACCGTTCCATTCTCTAATAGAGCGCGGGAAGAAAGAACTCCTAAATCGTTCCGTTTTCGATCTGATTTCTCTTATTTTGTTGGGATGGTCATGTCTCCCTAAGTAGGTGGGTGCTAGCAAAATATATTCACATTCAGAAGTAAAATGCGGTGATTGAAACTACGCAAACAAATCATGCCGCAATGAATAGCGTCTTTCTTTTCATGATTTCCGCTCCAATTCGTGCAACATTTGCGTGACGCTTTCCCCCCGTAACGTGATAAATTAAAACGAGCTGCCCTTCTCTGAACCTTCTCAATGTCTTCCGTCAGTCCCACCTGGTGAGGGTCCCAGAAGGGGCAACAGTACTCCAGGAGAGGACGCACAAGTGTGATGTAGGCAGTCTCTTTGGTGGAGCTGGTGCATCTTCGAAGCGTTCTGGCATGAAACGTAACCTTTGGTTCGCCTTCCCCACAATATTTTCTGTGTGTTCTCTCCAGTCAAAGCTGTTCGTAATTGTAGCTCCTACGTATTTGGTAGAATCTAACACCTTAAGGTTTGACCGATTTACCGCGTAATTGAAGTTCAGCGGATTTCTTTTAGTGGTCATGTGTATTACTTCACACTTTTCTTTACTTAGTGTCAATTGCTAATTTTCGCACTATGAAGAAATTTTGTCAAAATCGCTTTGCAGTTGCTTTTGATCCTCTGTTTACTTCACTAACCGATAAACGACAGCATCATCCGCGTACGATCTAAGGGAGCTATTCATATTGTCTCCTAAATCGTTTATAAACACGAGGAGGAGTAGGGGACCTATAACGCTTCCCTGTGGAACGCCAGATATCACTTCTGTTTTACTCTAGGACTTACCGTCAATTACAGCGAACTGTATCCTTTCTGATAAGAAATCGTGAATCCAATCGCACAATTGTGGAGATTTTCCATAAGCAGGCAATTTCATAAGAAGCCGCTTGTGGGGTACAGTGTCAAAAGCCTACCTGAAATCCAGAAATATGGAATCGATTTGAGATTCCTTGTCGATGGCACTTAACACTTCATGTGAATAAAGGGCAAGCTGTGTTTCGCAAGAGTGATACTTTCTGAATCCGTGTTGTCTCCTGGTTAATAGGTCGTTCTCTTCGAGGTAGTTCATAATATTCGAACAAAGTATATGTTCCAAAATCCTACTGCAAATCGACGTCAGTGAGATAGGCCTGTAAATTTGGGGATCACTCCTATTGTTTTTCTTGAATATTGGAGTAACGTGGGCAACTATCCAGTCTTTGGGTACGGATCTTTCGCAGAGTGATCGGTTGTAAATGATAGCTAAGTACGGATCTATTGAATCTAGTTGGTATACAATCTGGCCCGGAAGATTCATTTTTCTTCAGTGACTTAAGTTGTTTTACTACTCCAGGAACAACTACTTCTAAGTTTCGCATGCTGGCAGCTGTTCTTGGATTGAATACTGGAGTGTTCACTTCGTCTTTTTTGGTGAACGAATTTCAGAAATCTGTGTTTAGTAATTCTGCCTTAGCAGTACTGTCATCGGTAGTATTACCATTGCTATCGCGTAGTGAAGGTATTGTTTGTGTTTTGCTGCCAGTGTACTTCATATATGACCAGAATTTCTTTGAATTTTCTGCAAGATTACGAGACAGGATTTCGTTGTGGTAACTACTGCAGGCTTCTCGCATTGAAGTCCGCTAAACAATATGGCGGAGGTAGGCTTCACTTTTTCAGCGTAAGGGCATCTCCTATATTCTAACCACCTCGGTGTCGATAAAGTCGCTGCACTGATATTGTCTCCCGCCAACTGCAAAGTTTGTGCAGTTATCAGAATTCTCCATGCTCATACGCTATCAGAGATCGAGCACCAGTTGTGCCACATGTATGGAGGCTGCAATAAGAGCAACATTATGATATGATATAGTCGGACAATGGTGTAGAGATCATCAGTAAACACTTTCGGGCTGAGTTGCCGTGGTCGATCTCTCCCTGACGTTTCGTTCTCGACTACGGAGAAAATCTTCCGAAGTTTAGTCGACGACTGGCTGTAGGGGGCTGAGGCCGCTCCTTATATAAGATCGTAGAGGGCGCCACCTCACGTCACGTGAAGTCGATGTGTGGCTATCTCTGGCTATCGCCTGTTCTCTCGATTGCCATAAGGTCTATAGGAAAGCCACACATAATGATCGCTACCTCCATAAGAACTCAAACCACCACCGTAGGCAAAAGAGAGGGGTCATAAAAACACTAGTGGATAGGGCCAATAACATTTGTGAACCAGGCTACTTACAGGAAGAACTAAACCAATTGCGACAGGCCTTTGCGCAAAATGGTTATACAAATAACGAGATTAACCGAGTACTTCACCCAAGTAGTAAAATGCACAAAAACAGGAGACAGCAACAACCATCAGCTGGAAAAGTATTTCTTCCGTTTATACATGACATCACGGATCGCATTGGAAAAGTACTGGCCAAGTTTCGGGTGGAGACTATTTTCAGACCTACTAAGAAAATTAGTGAATGCCTTAGATCAACAAAAGATGATCGTCATCCCCTGACCACACCAGCGATATATAAAATTCCGTGTATTTGTGGCAAAGCTTACATAGGAACCACAAAAGGAAGCATTAATACACGTTTGACGGAGCATAAAAGAAAATGTCGCTTGGGACAGGTCGACAAAACGCAGTGGCGGAACATGTTTTCACGGAAGGAGATCACGAAATAAAATTTGGTGAGACAAGTGTGCTGGCGAGGACGTCACACTATTATACACGTATGTGTAGGGAGGCAATTGTAATCCACAAACATCAATACAATTTTAATCGTAAAGAAGAAGGATTAAAATTTGACAAGATATGGCGATCGACGTTGCATCAATCACGTGCCAATCGATTGCCCGCAATCGAGAGAACAGGCGATAGCCAGAGACAGCCACACATCGAGGTCACGTGACGTGAGGTGGCGCCCTCTACGATCTTATATAAGGAGCGGCCTCAGCCCCCTGCAGCCAGTCGTCGACTCAACCTCGGAAGATGTTCTCCATAGTCGAGAACGAAACGTCAAGGAGAGATCGACCACGGCAACTCAGCCGCGAAGTGTTTACTGATGAAGACGCCGGCCGTGAAAGCCTTCATAGGATGAATGGTGTACAGAATTCGCTGAACGACGAACAAATATTTATGATCATGTACGTAGCGATCGACTGCCTCCAGTGATGCGTTGAACGGTATTGTCAGACTCTGAGAAATCTGAGGACGATCTACAATAACAGATATGGGTGTTAACAAAAGGAATTATAATTGTGTATGACAATATAAGACCCCGATTATGAGCAAACTCCACAGGAAATGTACTGAATCACTTCTACTCTTCATCTTGCAGCCCCGACGTCGGTCCAAGTGACTCTTCAGTTTCACGAAGCGTTTCCCGGCAGAAAAATATCCCCAGAATGACTCTGAGCAGATGCAGACGGATTCATGGCTCCGAACATTAGTGCCAGGCTCCACTGAGATAAAGATATGTATGAGAATCAGTGGCAAGGAAACCGATCACCGCAGGTTGAACGCTGTTGGGGTGACGAATTACAGGAGGGGGAGGGGGGTTAAGGAGCTTAACGATATGGGATTGGTGATATCCAGGGCCCGGATTTTAATGACAAGTCATATTTTCTTCTGAACTTCAGGGTGAATTTTAGAACAATTTATACACAAATCCAGGCATTTTAGTGTAGAAAAAATGTATTTTAATTTTGCATATAAAGTCATATTTCAACATATTTTACTAATTTGCGGCTAACTTTTATTATAACAGGTCCTATTTTTGCCAAATTTTGACAAAATGCATTATACTGTTGCTCTTGTATCTTTCGGGATACAGGAATAATAAAATGAATATGTTGCTCATGAGACAATATTTAACGTGATATTATGAAACATAAACAGATAAATTAGGTACAGAACTTTATTTCTCAGGGCTGTAGTAGAAAAGCAGTGTAGCACGACAGTCGTTTCACGAACATAAATCACTGTTGCGCAAAGTCGACAATACGCTCTCAGAGCCAACAAAGGAGGCTTCTGTCGTAATAATAATCGCAGTCGCGCAGGATTTCACAGTAACCGTTTGAATACAGCCTGTGCCTTGTTCATCATGCCTAAAGCAAAGTGCTCAGACAGCGTGAAGTTGCGAGGATTTGTTCGAGAATTTGCAGAGAAGTTCTTTAGTACTGATGGGAAAATACTATTTTGTAATTTGTGTGAAGTTAAAGTTAGTGCAGAAAAGCGCTTTAATGTGCAACAACACTGTAATACCGCCAAACACAGCAACTGTGTGAAACGAAGTGATGAAAATAACAGCAGACAAATGTTATTTGAACAGACAGGCCAATCTTCAACCGTGCAATCATTCTGCAAGGATTTGTGTGAGATGATAGTGTCCTGCAACATCCCATTGGAAAAGCTGAAGAATCCATGCTTCAGACGGTTCTTGGAGAAGTACACAACACATCCAGTTCCAGATGAATCTACACGGAGAAAGAACTATTTATCGGCCTGCTACAATGATGTGCTCAAAAAAAAATACGAATTACTGTTGCTGAGCAAATGATCTGGCTGTCGATAGATGAAACTACGGATGTTAGTGGGCGGTGTATTACAAATGTTGTTGTTGGTGTTCTAAAAGTTGATGGGCCTGGAGATATTTTCCTACTAACGTGTGAAGCTCTCGATAAACAATTCGACGATTGCTATTTCGTTTGACAAATAACTGAAGCTACTGTGACCAGATGGTGTGAAAAGAGACAACGTTCTGCTGCTTGAAACAGATGCCGCCTCTTATGTGGCTAAAGCAGCCAAGGGACGTCAGATTCTCTACCCCAGTATGGTGTATGTCACTTGCCTTGAACATGCGTTGCATAGAGTTGCTGAAGAGGTACGATCAAATTATCCTGACGTGGACAAATTAATTTCCTGTGTCAGGAAAATCTATATCAAAGCTCCGCTACGGGTGCAACACCCCTCCCACCTAAACCTGTTCTTACACGTTGAGTTTCTTGAATTAATGCTGCTGAGTATTGCTGCACCAACTACACCCAAATAAAGACAATCTTCTGTGAGCTTGATAGCGATGAATCAAGTGCTATAAAACTGTGAAAGACGTATTTACTGGTACACTGTCTGGAAACTTGGCATACATCAACGCAATTTTTCAGAGATATCAAAAGCCATTAAACGACTGGAAGCTGTTGCCACTCAGTTATGCGAAGCCCTGAGTATTGTGCAACATGTGCTGAGTGCGTTGGATCGAGGCTGTGGTCATGTGGCTGACAAAGTGAAAAACAAACTACAAAGTGTTCTACTACGAAATCCTGGATATTCTACAATGTGTAAAATTAGTGACAGTCTTTCTGGGAATGCCGCAACATTTGAAGATAGTAAAGCAAAGCTGACCTGTAATGACCTGGCTGCCTTCAAATACGGTCCAGTGACGTCTTGTGAAGTGGAGAGGAGCTTTTCCAGGTACAAAACTATCCTCAGTGACAACCGTAGATCTTTGACAATGGAAAACCTGAAAATGCACCTTGAGATCCAGTGCAACTTTGCAGATACTGAAGATTAACAGACGGTATTAAATAATGTAAAGTGATTTAAATAATTTGGGTGCAGAAATAAAAATATTGTTTTACTGTTTCGATAGATTATCTCCTCTGCGCTGTACTTTGTGTTTAGAAAATAAAAGATTCAGACGTTTAAAAAATAGGTGGTAATTAGCTTCAAACCCTACAGAAAGAAATAACTATATTTACAATATTCTGAGAAGATAATTTTGTATTATTTTATGGTAGATAAAAAATAAAATAAAGAAACAAGAAAGCTTGAAATAAACTTCTATTAACTTATATTTTACTTTTTTTCAGGTCATATTTATGGAAGTTTTAGGTCATAAATTCTTGCATATTTCACTGTTTTTTAGGTAATTAAAATCCGGGCCTTGGTGATATCTGCTTCTTATATCATTGGCACCTGATTTATTGTTTTATACAGTAGAGATTAATATCATTATACGGAGAATTTGAATTACAGTTGTGTATGCTGCTAAGTGATACATAGGATGTGTGTTATGAAAATTATAAAGTTTACGTAAGTAATAGAATTCTGGCTGTAAGAATCTACAAATGATGAATGTGTAAATTAAACTGAAGATAACAATTTCATTATAAATCATAAGCTTCTGATATTAATTTTATAACTATGTACATGTAATGTATATGTTTCATAGGCTCCAAGAAAAGCTACAACCTCCCACCCCTACAACACCGGATAGATAAAACAAAATATCGACAAGTGTACATAATTTTCTTAATCAGATGGTAAATGCAATCGTTAAATAAGCCGATGATGTAGTGGATATTCTAACCAAAACGTTATAAAGATCGATTGGTGACAAGGAAAAATTTGTAACAAAATTATATATGTTTAATAAAAGCGGCACAAACCATATCCGATTAAAAACTTGATTTTTACGGTCGCCATCTATATACACGAGCAAACAATTTTGTGACAAGTTGATAAAAACTAAGTTAGTTAGTGACCTGAAAATTACATAAGTGCTAGAGCACGGAGTTTGTGTCATGCGAGCCAAACCAGGGTTCAAGAGACACTTAACTGCACTTTGCTCGCACAAACCAAATAATTAACACAGTAGCTGAAAATACATGACAATAACGTGCAACTAGAGTCAAAACAACATTTGCACAGCTTTCAGGTGAACAAAATAAAGAAGTTTTTTAGTTTACTTCTTTCAGAATTACCTTTTGAATAGACTGGTTGTAAATGAACAACAAACGGTACTAATTGGTTTCCCAGTTGTTTAGTGAATTTATCGTAACAGTTATTCACATAAATGGTTTTGGTTAGTTTGAAATAAATATTCTTGCTATTCAAGTGGTGTTCTTTTCTCAGTATAAAAATAGTAAATCACTGCGTTTGCATTCCATTCACAAACAATTACTCATTGCAATAATTGTCACTGACTTCCAAAAATTTGTTCTTCATAAGAGTTCATTAAAGATAAGATTTTAATATATTCGAAGAAATCTTTTGCCGGTACTACTTTAGCAGAATATCAACACATGAAAGTGGCTACCGACACTTGTATTGTTAACTGAATTGTACTGAGCAAATTAATTATTATTCACCTGATAAAATTAAGCAAATCAGGTACTAGTTGTTTCTTATTTTGAATTAGTCTCGGTAAAATAATGGATTAGATTGGTGCCTGTCTAGACAACGACTGTGGTGTATATAGTCTTTAACAGGGGTTCTATATTAATAGGGTTCACTATTGAAAACTGTTCCACTTATACGCTTGTTGGCGATACATGCTAATTCTGATAAGCTCGTCGGCTCTTCCTTTATATATAGTGTTATGATGCTACAGAATAGTGTTGACACTTAAAATCGGCAGACACAGGCTCTTCTTGGCGACGAAGTAACAATTTCAGATTTTGGCCCAAAGCATTGCTCCTGGTGTGTGCCTGCTGATTGCTTGCGGGTGACATATACTGTGCCCATACAAATAATTATTACTGCCTGTTCGCCGTTACGTCTTGTGCGAGGAGAACACCCCGATCCAGCCACATGCTCTCTACGAGGTGGACACAGTCCAGGAAAACTCCATCACAGTCTAACATGTACAGTCACGACACTCACTGCTGTAAAAATTGTTACCAACAGACAGTTGCTGCGACACTAGTAGTAGTGATGTTTGTTTATAATCGCTTTTGTACGTAATTAACGAAATACTTACTTTAATTTTTGCGTTACAATCATTATTAAAATATCGAGAGACAAACATAATACGGAAATTAATATAAAAACAGCCTCATTTAAATGATTCAAGTGTATTCTAATCCAACTACGTGCTTATGGGATATCGTGACAGTTGTGTGACTGGATTCGTTATTTCCTGTCAGAAACAACACAGTACGTCGTAGTTGACGGAAAGTCATCGAGCAGAACAGAAGGGATATCTGGCGTTCCCCAGAGGCCCTACTGCTCCTTGTGTTGATAAACGACGTAGGAGACAATCAGAGTAGCTCTCATAGACTGTTCGCGGATGATGTCATTTATTGGTTAGTAAAGTCACCAGAAGAAACAAATGCGAATTTTGTTATGGGACTTAACTGCTTGGTTATTAGTCCCTAGCTTATAAACTACATAAACTAACTTAAGGTCAAGACACACACATCCATGCCCGAGGGAGGATTCGAACCTCCGGACGCGCAACGTGGCGCTCCAGACCGCTCGGCTACTCCCGCGCGGCCGAAATAATTTGATATGTGCATAGTGCAAAAATTGCCAATAGACCCTCAATAATGAGAAGTGTGAAGTCAGCCATATGATCACTAAAATAAATCCGTTAAATTTCATTTACGCGATGAATCAATCAAATCTACAGGCCGTCTAAATCTCTAGGAATAACATTTACGAATAAAGTAAACTGGAAAGAACACATTGAAAATATTGCAGGGAAGGCGAACCAAAAGCTAGTTTCACTGGCAGAACACATGGAAGATGCAACAGTTCTACTCAAAAAATTGACTACACCACACTTGTGCGTCCTGTCTTGGATTACAGTTGCGCATTGTGGGAACCACACCAGGTGGGACTGACGGATGATTTAGGAGAAGGGCAGCTAGTTTTGTATTATCGCGATATAGTGGGGTGTATCACGGAAATTATGCAAGAGTTGGGGTGGAAATCATTAAAAGAAAGGCGTAATTCATTGCGGCGAGATCTATTTGCGAAATTTCTTTCTCCAACTTTTTCTTCCTAATGCGAACATACTTAGTTAGCACCGACCGACATCAGCACCATAAAATAAGAGAAATCAGATGGGATACAGAAAAGTTTAGGTGTTCCTTTTCCCGCGAGCTATTAGATTATGGAACTGTAGAGAAATGTGATAAAAGCGGTTCGATGAATCCTCTGCCATGCACTTCATTGTGACTTGTAGAATATTTATGGAGGGAAGTGTGTGGGGTAAAAACCGCAGAGGAAGACCAAGAGATGGATACAGTAAGCAGATTCAGACAGATGTAGGTTGCCGATCTTATGTGGAGATAAAGAGGCTTGCTCAGGATAGGGTATTGTGGAGAGCTGCATCAAACCAGTCTCCGGACTGAAGACCACAACAACAACAACAGATGTAAATTAGAATCATGTCAGGTGATCCGGGTGGCAAGATTATCTATAAAGTTAGTGAGTATTTGCAAATCGTCTCCAAGTAGCCAGAGAGAACTATTTCCAGTGTGTGACAGGATCTATTGGAGCAGAGGATAGAGGCCATTTCAAATAACCCACATCCACCAGCCCGTCTGGCGCCCCAGGGGTTTGGCTCCAGCGGCTATATATATAACACAACGTTAACATTTTTAGGTCGTGTGACTGTAGCTAGGAGCAAGGTGGAATTTCTTGCAGAGCATTCACCCTGGGAACGGTGAAATGCGCGGGAAGCGTTGGTGGCGTGGGCGGAGCCTCTTGGCAGCCGCAGATAACGCGTCCTGATTCGGCAGAGTATTTTAGTATGACAGCTAAACAATTTCTCAACTCCGTTTAGATTCGCGGGGAAGACGTCGTCTTAAACTGTCGTCTGGTTAGACTTGTGTGTGATTCCGAAGAATCGGACCTTGTAGAATTTTTATTTACTTCGCGGACGTTACATTGTCCTGTGGTTACGCTGTGAGCGGCCACAGTGTAGTTTTCGTTTTGCTAGAAGTCTCTATTTGAGGATTCGCTCCTTTGCGAATCGGGCATTGTTTTTACAGATCTTATTACGAAAATGACTGATCGATTTGTGCCAAGTGGCTTTTGTGTCACCTATGCAAAATATTGTGTTAAGTTACATGTCGACCTTCCTTAACAGGACGCAGCAATTACGGTCGGATAAAAATTGCAACTCATCCGCTCCCACCGCCTGCTGCCTGCGAGCCTGAGACGCTGCCGTCAATGATCATCTGTGTGGGTAAGGTGACGCACTTGCTGGAGGGTTATAGGAATCACACTTGTTGGATTCTGTCCTTTATTTTATTCTTTTGAGATCTGCTTATTTACTCTGGGGAGCTTAGGGTTAACGATAATAGCATTCTGTTTTGCAAAACCTCCGACCTTTAACTCAGCCAGTCATTTTTTGTGTCTCAATGTTTTAACATTTGTAAAAGATTGTTTGAACACCATTATCTGCTTTTCATGATACGAAATGTCATCTAATTTATTTTTTTATGTTTAATTATAATAAATTGATTTTGAGCAGATCGTCTTTCATTTAAGAACTTTCCTTTGTCATTTCCCTCTCTTGCGAAACGGGCGAATGACTAAAAACGCAGTTCCTGCTATTGCCCACCGTAAACCGCGGGCCAGCGTTGTACAGCATTCCACATACTCCGCTGCCTGTAGCGTCAGACATACAGGTCAAGCCAGCCCCTCTCGTCCTTCCCCGAAGGCGAGCGAAAGTTGATGGGAGGGCGAGACCCCCAAGAGCGTCTCTGCTCTGCCGCGGCCTGACCGTGCCCAACACGTAAAACAACTTTTTAGCAGCCAAGCTGCGCCAATAAACATTAAAATCCCGAAATTTTCATATAAACATAGAATGTACTACGATCCCAGGAGCCCATCACCCCTGATGTGTCCCCAAAGGCACAGAAATCATCTACATCTACATAGATACTCTGCAAATCACATTTAAGTGCCTGGCAGAGGGTTCATTAACCACCTTCATAACTTTTCTCTACCGTTCCATTCTCTAATAGCGCGCGGGAAGAAAGAACTCCTAAATCGTTCCGTTTTCGATCTGATTTCTCTTATTTTATTGGGATGGTCATGTCTCCCTACGTAGGTGGGTGCTAGCAAAATATTTTCACATTCAGAACTAAAAGTCGGTGATTGAAACTTCGCAAACAGATCACGCCGCAATGAATAACGTCTTTCTTTTAATGATTTCCACCCCAATTCGTGCAACATTTCCGTGACTCTTTCCCCCCGTAACGTGATAAAACAAAACGAGCTGCCCTTCTCTGAACCTTCTCAATATCTTCCGTCAGTCCCACCTGGTGAGGGTCCCTCAAGGGGCAACAGTACTCCAAGAGAGGACGCACAATTGTGATGTAGGCAGTCTCTTTGGTGGAGCTGGTGCATCGTCTAAGCGTTCTGCCAGTGAAACGTAACCTTTGGTTCGCCTTCCCCACAATATTTCTGTGTGTTCTCTCCAGTCAAAGTTGTTCGTAATTGTAACTCCTAGGTATTTGGTAGAATTTACGACCTTAAGGTTTGACTGATTTATCGCGTAATTGAAGTTCAGCGGATTTCTTTTAGTGGTCATGTGTATTACTTCACACTTTTCTTTATTTAGTGTCACTTGCCAATTTTCGCACCAAGTAGAAATTTTGTCCAAATCGCTTTGCAGTTGCTTTTGATCCTCTGTTGACTTCACTAACCGATAAACGACAGCATCATAGCATCATCCGCGAACAGTCTAAGGGAGCTATTCAGATTATCTCCTAAATTGTTTATAAACACGAGGAAGAGTAGGGGACCTATAACGCTTCCCTGTGGAACGCCAGATATCACTTCTGTTTTACTCGATGACTTACCGTCAATTACAACGAACTGTGTCCTTTCTGATAGGAAATCGTGAATCCAATCGCACAATTGGGGAGATATTCCATAAGCACGCAATTTCATTAGAAGCCGCTTGTGGGGTTCAGTATCAAAAGCCTCCCAGAAATCCAGAAATATGGAATCGATTTGAGATCCCTTGTCGATGGCACTTAACACTTCATTTGAATAAAGGGCAAGCTGTGTTTCGCAAGAGAGATACTTTCTGAATCCGTGCTGACTATTGGTTAATAGGTCGTTATCTTCGAGGTAGTACATAATATTCGAACAAAGTACATGTTCCAAAATCCTACTGCAAATCGACGTCAATGAGATAGGCCTGTAATTTTGGGGATCACTCCTATTGCCTTTCTTGAATATTGGAGTAATTTGGGTAACTTTCCAGTCTTTGGGTACGGATCTTTCGCTGAGTGATCGGTTGTAAATTATAGCTAAGTACGGAGCTATTGCATCAGCATACTCTGAGAGGAATCTAGTTGGTATACAATCTGGCCCGTAAGATTTATTTTTGTTTAGTGACTTAAGTTGTTTTACTACTCCAGGAACATCTAAGTTTCGCATGCTGGCAGCTGTTCTTGGATTGAATACTGGAGTGTTCACTTCGTCTTCTTTGGTGAAAGAATTTCGGAAAGCTGTGTTTAGTAATTCTGTCTTAGCAGTACTGTCGTCGGTAGTATTACCATTGCTATCGCGTAGTGAATGTATTGTTTGTGTTTTGCCGCTAGTGTACTTCACATATGACCAGGATTTCTTTGGATTTTCTGCAAGATTACGAGACAGGATTTCGTTGTGGAAACAACTATAAGATTCTCGCATTGAAGTCCGCGCTAGGGACAATGTTTATAAAGAGTCCATTGAAATCAGGCTGTCAGAAAATTTAATCAGTAGAGACAAGGGTTTTCCGCTTAGCAGGGCGTGGAACCCGGATTTATCAAATATGAAAAAACATCGATCTTTTATGCAACCCACCAGAATGCTGGAAGACAACCCATGACTGCGATATATCGCGTGCACTGCCTTTCCGCCACCGGCGGCGCCGCAAGACCTGTCTGTGTGCAGTACCTGTGGCAGGCCGCGCATGCGCCTTACACCACTCGCATGCCTATATAGAACGGCGTTCTATGCCAATTAGGGGGGGGGGGGGGTGTAAATTTTACTCGCGCGCCTTGCTTCTGTGACGTCACCTGGCAGCAAGCGCCGAGCAGTTGCCGCAGTACCCTTATGAAACGTGTGAGCAGGAAGTTGTGTTTTGCGCTCGCTCGTTTCGTGACCTGTTAAGTGTTCGGATAGAAATTATGAGTAAGAATACTTCGGTTGTGCCGTTGCGGAGTGCAATAACAGTGGACGCAAGACGGAAGGCATTTTGTACCATCGGTTACCAAAAGATGAGGAACTCCAGCGCGTATGGATCTCTCGCTGTAAAAGACAAGACGAGATAAATGTCAAAAATGCCAGAATTTGTTCAGATCATTTTTATGAAGCCGATTACAAAAGAGACTTACAGAATGAATTTATAGGATTCAGATCATCGACATTTTATTGATAAAATTGTATGTAGGAAAGTAGTATGCAGTTCAATGTTCATAGTAATTAAATGAGTAAAACAAAAGCATTAATGCGAAAATCGGCTACTAAGTTTGCGTTGTAACGAAAGTTTTCTTTATCTAATATATAAAAATTAACGCCTCTGTTGGTCCGTATGCTTTGCTTGTCAATGTCATCCAGCCGATTGCATGAACTACCGTCACGATTATAGGCATATTGAAATTTCGAAATCCGCACTCTAAGGGGCTGAAATCATGATATTATATAAAACAGAAACACATTTTCTCTCTGTCTGCCCCTCTAACCTTCTATAACTCGTAAAATACTGAACGTATCGTGATGAGGTTTCTTTTAAATTGAATATCTCACAAAGGTCTAAAAAAGTCCGGGAGAGCATATGCCTTAACTTTTACGAGTGAAGCATATGTACCATTTTTCTCTCCTAAGGCGCCAGCGCCGGATGGCTTCAGACTAGATAAATAGTGATTGTGAGAAATCTATAAAAGTTAGACATGTGCCGTGTCGCGGGACGGAACGGGTTAGCTAGTTGTTAATACTGTTTGAAGCTTTTCTTTTTCAGTCCTTTGTATGTTAGTATACATATATAAGCAATGTTTTTGTCGAATGAGAAAAGAAAAGACGGAGAAAATGGGTTCACGGCGGCCTTATAATACAGCGGCTTGCTGCCGAGTGACGTAATACAGCGCTAACCAATGACAGTGAAGAAGCCCAAACTGGCATACCTTTCTAGTCTACGTACCTTGTTCCATGCCCTCGGCATCAGTTGTCTGCGAGTCCAGCAGCAGCAGTTCTCCTGAGGATGGCGGACAGGTGTACCGCCGAAATATTGGGCCAGTTTGACTTCAATATCCGGCAGCAAACCCGAAGAAACTATGAAAAATGTTGATATCCGTTAAGGATGATCTCGGGTCTCTGTCATATCCCATGTAGCTGTGGCATGTCATATGTTGGTCAGACTATTAGGACTGTTGAGGACCGCTGTATTGAGCATAAACGTCACACACGTTTACAACAGCCAAACAAATCTGCTGTGGCCGAACACTGTCTTGACACAGGTCACCCTATTGAATACAACAAAACGGAAATTCTGGCATGCACTTCCAACTACTCGGACTGTGTTATCAAGGAAGCGATAAAAATAAAACTAAGTGACAACCTTATGAATAGGGATGGAGGCTTCTGCTTAAATTCCGCTTCGGATCCTGCTCTCTCACTTGTCAAAAAACAGAGGGACAAAACTAATGCCGGCCGCGGTAGCCGAGCGGACTGCGGCGCGCCGGTCACGGTCAGCATGGCCACTACGGTCGGGGGTTCAAATCCCCCCCTCTGGGATGGATATTTGTGCCGTCGTTAGTCTTAGCTAGTTCATAAGTAGTTTGTAAGTTTAGGGACTGATGACACCGTAGTTAAGTCCCATAAGCTATACAAACATTTGATTATTAACGAAACTAATCCGACCTCATCCGTCGAGAACTGATGTTTATTATCGATATTCTGACCGGTTTCATCTTTGGTCGTGTCGGCGCTGTGTGCTTGCTTGCTTGGTGTGTGTTGTCTTTACTGTTTACTCATTGAAAACCGAGATTTTAAAGATCGTTGCACATTGCTTCTTCACTGCAGTTTCAGTTTGAAAATGGCAGGGTGGTCTCCTGCGGAAATATCAGACGTCGTCGATTTTGGTACCTGGCAGCATACCCGTAAGTTTTTCGATGTAGGATAGTAGTTTAACAGTTACAGATTTCGGTACAAAAAATATTATTTTCTGTATCTGTATACGTTCGTTGTATGTAACCAACTAGAACTTATTTTGTGCACGTAACTTGTATATACTGAGGTACTTAAATTTGTCATTTAAAATTACCGTTCTTAAGTAGTGCCATATAAGAATAAATATCATATGTGGTCAAGATAATGTTTAATTAAAATAAGGTGAAAATTTATTTAAAAATTTAAAAACTAAAGATTCTATGGCACGTGGTCATGCGAGTATCACGAAAGTTAGATTAGAAGCCGTACAGTTGCCTCATTTAGTACAAGATAAAAGGTCACACCACCCCCATGAACCACAGACATTGCCGAGGTGGGGTGCCTCAACGATACAGATAATCCTACCGTAGGCGCAACCACAGCGGAGGGGTATCCTTGGAAAGGCCATAAAAACGTGGAGTTCCTGAAGAGGGGCAGCAGCCTTTTCAGTAGTTACAGGGGCAACGGTCTGGATGATTGACTGAGCTGACCTTGTAGCATCAGCGAAAATGGTTTTGCCATGCAGTTACTGCAAACGGCAGAAAGCGAGGGGAAACTACAGTCGTCAATTTTTCCGAGGACATTCAGCTCTACTGTATGAACATATGATGATGGCATCCTCTAGGGTAAAATATTCCGGAGGTAAAAATGTCCCTCATTCGGATCTCTGGGCGGGTGCTACTCAGGAGGATGTCCTCATCGGAGCGTGGAATGTTCTAACCCTTAATCGCGTAGGTAAGTTAGAAAATTTGAAAAGAGAAATAGTTAGGTTAAATTTAGATATGGTAGGGATATCTGAAGTTCTGCGGCAGGATAAACAGGATTTCTGGTCATGAGAGTAAAGGGTTATAAACACGAAATTAGTTGGTGGTAGCCGGCCGCGGTGGCCGAGGTGACTGAGGTGCTGCAGTCACGGTCAGTACGGCCACTACGGTCGGGGGTTCGAATCCCCCCTCGGGCATGGATATTTTTGCCGTCCTAGTTCGTAAGTAGTTCATAAGTAGTTTGTAAGTTTAGGGACTGATGACCCCGTAGTTAAGTCCCATAAGCTTAACAAACATTTGATTTGAGTTGGTGGTAATGCAAGAGTAGGCCTTGATAATGAACAAGAAAATAGGAATGCGGTTAAGTTACTATGAACAGCATAGTGAACAAATTATCATAGCAAAGACAGACTCAAAACCAACACCGACCTCAGTACTACACGTTTTTATGCCAACTAGCTCTGCCGATGATGAGGACATCGAAGAAACGTATGAGGAGATAAAAGAAATTCTTCAGACAATTAAGGGAGACGAAAACTTGATTGTGATTGGGGACTGGAACTCGGTAGTAGGAAAAGGAAGAGAAGGAAATGTTGTAGGTGAATATGGACTGGGGAAAAGATTTGATTGAGGAGATCGCTTGGTAGAATTTTGTGCAGAGCACAATTTAATAATCACCAACACTTGGTTTAAACAACATGAAGGAAGGCTGTGTACGTGGAAGAGACCAGGAGACACTGGACGGTATCGGATTGACTTTCTGAGGAATCAGGAATCAGATTTTAAACGGTAAGACTCTGGCCATAACTTATTGGTAATGAACTGTAGCTTAAAACTTAAGAAACTGCAGAAAGGTAGAAAAGTTAGGAGATGGAATCTGGACAGACTGAAGGAAACAGAGGTAGTTGAGGGTTTCAGAGGGAGCATTAGTCAAGGATTGACTCAAACGGGGAAAAGTAATAAAATAGAAGAAGAATGGGTAGCACAGAGAGATATAGTAGTGAAAGCAGCAGAGGATCATATAGGCAGAAGAAGAAGACCTAATAGAAATCCCTGGATAACACAGGATATACTGGACTCAATTGATGAGAGGAAATAATATAAAAATGCATCAAGTTAAGCAGGCAAAAGGGACCACAAACGTCTGAAAAATGAGATAGACAGGAAGTGCAGAGTGGCTAAGCAAGAGTGGCTAGAGGACAAATGGAGAACCATAGAAGAATGTATAACTAGGGGAAAGATAGATACCGCCTACAGGAAAATAAAAGAGGTATTTGGAAAAAAGAAAAGCAGCTGTATGAATATCAAGAAAGACGAAAAACCAGTACTAAGCACAGATGGGAAAGCTGAACTGTGGAGGGAATATATAGAGGGCCTGTACAAATGAAATAAACTTCAAAGCAACTTTCTAGAGATGCAAAACAAAGTGTAGGAAGAGGACATGGGAGATACGATACTGCGAGAAGAATTTGTTAGAGCGCTGAAGGATTTAAGTCGAAACAAGGTCCCTGGAATAGGTGATATCCATCTGAACTGGAGATATCGTTAGGAGAGTCAAAGAAATTGCTCTACCTGGTATGCAAGCTGTATGAGACAGGGGAAATACCCTCCGACTTCAAAGAAAGCATATGCAGTCAAGTGTGAAAATAACAGAACTATCAGTTTAATAAGTCATGGTGGCAAAATACTAACACGAATTATTTATAGACCAATGGAAAAACTCGTGGAATCTACCCTTGGGGAAGATCAGTTTGGATTTAGGAGAAATGTAGGAACACGGGAAACAATACTCAAACTACGACGTATCTTCGAAGATGGGCTAAGGCGGGCAAACCTACGTTTTTAGCATTTGTAGATCTGGAGATAGCTTTTAACAACGTCGACTGGAATAAATTCTTTCAAATTCTGAAGGTAACTGGGTTAAAATATAGGGAGCGAAGAGTTGTACAAAAACCAGACAGCGATTATTAGAGTCGAAGGGCATGAAAGGGACGCAGAGGTTGGGAAGGGAGTAAGACAGGGTTGTAGCCTTTCCCCAATGTCGTTCAATCTGTACATTGAGCAAGCAGTGAAGGAATGCAAGGAGAAATGTGGAGAGGGAATTAAAGTTCAGGGAGAAGAAATAAGAGCTTTGCGGTTTGCCTATGACATAGTAATTCTGTCAGAGACCGCAAAGGATCTGGAAGAGCAGTTGAATGGAATGGGCAGTGTTTTGAAAAGAGGGTATAAGATGAACATCAACAAGAGTAAAACAAGGAATAAATGTCGTAGATGAGTTTTGTTATTTAGGCAGTAAGACAACTTCCGATGGCCGAAGTAAAGAAGATACAAATGCAGTATGGCTATGGGAAGACAAGCGTTTCTGAAAAAGCGATATTTGTTGACATCCAATATTAATTTAAATGTTAGGAAGTCCTTTCTGAAAGCATTTGTCTGGAGTGTAGCATTGTATGGGAGTGAAACGTGGACGATAAGGAGTTCAGGCGAAAAGATGATAGAAGCTTTTGAAATGTGGTTGTACAGACTAATGACGAAAATTAGATGGGTAGGTCACGTAACTAATGAGGATGTGCTTAAAAGAAATGCGGAGAAAAGGAGTTTCTGGCATAATCTGACTAAGAGAAGGCATAGATTAGTGGGACACATTCTGAGGCATCAAGAAATCGTCAACGTAGCATTACAGGGAAGTGTGTGGGGTACAAATAGTAGAGGGAGACCGAGGGACGAATACAGTAAGCAGATTCAAAAGGATGTAGGTTGTGACATTTCACCATTTTCACGGATACTAAATAAAATCATTTTTCCAAATTCGTTATTCATATTAATACTGAACTGACTTGGTTGGTACGTTTTGGTCCATTTAAATTCTAGTACATCCGGAAGGCATTCGGGTTCCTCAGCGTTTGCCTTTGATGTGACTTCTTCTGCCTGTCTTCTTTTACTAGGCGGACTACGCATTTCTTTTTCAGGATCTTCTATAACAACATGTTCTCCTTCATTTTCCTTATATCCTTCTAGAAAAAAAGTTATCTTCTTCATCTAGGAACAGATTACCTTCGTCATCACTATAGCAAGCCTCCAAAATCTGCATAATACTTTCATCAGTGATGAAAAATTCTCTTTTTCTGGACCACATGAGCCAAAAGCAGATTTGAAATTATACTCGTACATTGTTTTTCTCTCTTATTTAATAAAAACTCCGATGTTTCCAATTGAAATTACACTTTCTTTACGTAATAAAATGACTTCAAACCATACAACACGACATTCGAATGCAGGTACACATGTTACCATTTTAGTACATTGGGACAACTATATCCCATAGAATAAAAATAAAGATTTCCGGAAATTAATTGCAGTTATTTTCTAAAATAACAGCCCAAAGTATAAGGGAAACTTACGTGAATACAGTTTCAACCTTAGACGGTAAGGCAGAGATGACAAATTAGACACAATAAGTGAATAAATATGTATGTCTGCTTGAAGCAAGAATCACCAAAAACAATGAACAACTGGTGGCAGTTATAGTAATTGTTACCTCCAAAGATATACGAAACTGAAGAAAACTAACATCTCTGCCTCAAATAGAGCACCCCTAGCACATCGAATGTGATTACAATGCAATTTTAAGGACATTTATAAGTGGGACAAATATGTCCCATGTACGTGAAAGGGTTAAATTGCTACTGATAAGCACTATGTATCAATAATAGTAAATATAAGTCTTATAATACTATTATTATAGTACTGAAATTTATCGGCTTTTTATCTGTAAGGGATATTGAAATTGTAATTACGGAGTTTGTATTCTCCCAAGTCTCCTGTATTCATTCATATAATTATATTTGCCGTATGATCATTCCCTGATTTTATATGGATTTTTATAATAATGTGTGTGGCTATATTGTATTTCAATTGCAATCTGGGATAGACGCCCCCGCTCATCCAAGACCGCCGTTTCCTGTTTCCGAGCAGATTAGGGTTTTCCTAACAACTTGTATTCCACCGCATCGTCAATATATCAAATATTTCACCGACGTTTTGGTCACTACTGCAAGCGGCCATCTTCTGTGTGTTACGTAACACCTAGAAGATGGCCGCTTGCAATAATGACCGAAACGTCGGTGAAATATTTGATATATTGACGATGCGGTCCAATACCCAGAAGAGTTTTACCAACAATGACAACGGCCGCGAAAGCCTTCGTTTACAGACTTGTATTTCATTCACTAGGTCCAAACTGTTAGCCGGCCGGCTGGGGAACCCAACAGCTTGCCAAAAGTTGCTTTTCACAGGAGAAAATATAAAAAAGGCATCAAGTGAAGCAGGCAAAATGGAGCACAGACGTGTGAAAAATGAGGTTGACCGGAAGTCCAGACTGGCTAAGCAAGAGTGGCTTAAGGAGAAATGTAAGAGCATAGAAGAATGTATACCTAGGCGAAAGATAGACACCGCAACAGGAAAATAAAAGACATTTGGAGACAAGAAAAGCAGCGCTAAGAATAACTAAAGCTCAGCTGGAAAATCAGTACTAAGCAAAGAAGGGAAAGATGTAGACGGAATACATAAGAAGGCCTACACGAAATAAACTTGAAGGCCGTGTTCTACAATTGGAAGACGAAGTAGAGGAAGATGAGGTAGGAGATACTATACTGCGAGAAGAATTTGAGAGAGTACTAAAAGAATTGAGGACAAACAAGGCCCATGGGATAGATGATGTACCGTCTGAACTGCTATCATCGTTAGAAGACCCAGTGATGAGGACATTGTTCCACCTGGTATGCAAGATGTATGAGAAAGGAAAAATACCCTCAGACTTCAAGACGAATATAGTGATTCCAATACCTAAGGAAGCAAGTGCTACAAATGTGAAAATTAGAGAATTATAAGAGTAATAAGTCATGGTTGCAAAATACTAACACAAATTATTTACAGACGAATGGAAAAATTAATGGAATCTGACCTTGGAGAAGATCAATTTCGATTTAGGAGAAATGTAGGAACACACGAGACAATACTCACATTAAGAGGTATCTCAAAAGGTAGATTTAGGAAATAAAAAAATATAAAAAAATAAAAAATAAACTTTTTTTTAGCATTTGTGGATCTGGATAAAGCTTTTGACAGTGTTGACTGAAATACATCTTTTCGGATTATGAGGATATCGGGTAAAATATAGGGAACGAAGAGCTATATACAACTTGTACAAAAACCACACAGCAACCGTTACAGTCGAAGGGCATGAAAGTATCGTGGTGATTGGGATGGGAGTAGGACAGGGCTGTACCCTTTCCCCAATATTGTTCAATCTGCACATTGAGCAATCTGTGAAGGTATGTAAGGAGAAATTTGGGCAGGGAATTATAGTCCATCGAGCGGGAATAAAAACCTCGCTGTTTGCAGACAACACAGTATTTCTGTCGGAGACAGCAAACAACCTGAAAGGGCAATTAAACGGAATGGACAGTATCTTAGAAAGAGGTATAAGATGAACATTAACAAGAGTAAAACAAATGTACTGGAATGTTGTATCAGAAAATCAAGCGATGCTGAAGGAATTAGATTAGGCAATGAGACAATAAAAGTATTAGATGAATTTTGTTATTTTGGTAGCAAGGTAAATTCTGATGGCCGGAGTAAAGAAGATATAAAATGCAAAAAAACGTTTCTGAAGTGAAATTTGTTGACATCCAATATTAATTTAAATATTAGGAAGTCCTTTCTGAAAGCATTTGGAGTGTAGCATTGTATGGGAGTAATACATGGACGATAAGGAGTTCAGACAAAAAGATGATAGAAGCTTTTGAAATGTGGTGCTACAGACGAATGACGAATATTAGATGGGTAGATCATGTAACTAATGAGGAGGTGCTTGACCGAAATGAGGAGAGAAGGAGTTTCTGGCATAGATTAGTGGGACACATTCTGAAACATGAAGAAATCGTCAAATTAGCATTAGAGGGAAGTGTGTGGGGTAAAAATAGTAGAGGAAGACCGAGGGACGAATACAGTAAGCAGATTCAAAAGGATTTAGGTTGCTGATCTTATTCTAAGACGAAGAGACTGGGACAGGACAGGGTATCGTGGAGAGCTGCAGCAAACCAGTCTGTGGACCGAAGGCCACAACAACAACAAGGTCACAAGAAAGCTGCTTAATCTGCGTCATTTTTAAATAAATATCCAAAAATAAAAGTGATTCCCGCATTTGCCAAAAAAGTTAAATCCTCAACATTTAATTATTGAAATATGTTGCTTCGAAAAATTGAAAAAAAAAACAAGTCCCTTGTACTGCTAACTTGTTCGTTAAGGTATATGTACAAAAATTTCTAAATCCTACAAAATGTCTAAACATTTATTTTTATTCTCATAATGAAGATTATGCAAGTTGTTTTCAATGTCAAGAAGTTGATGATGATTTTGACGCCACTCGGCACTTAGAGCGCTATACTGCTTGAATCGTACTTTTAATCCTCTTCCAGTTTGCCCAATATAGAAATTGTCGCACGTCCCACATTTAATCTTGTAGACCCCACCGCCTCAAAATTTATTAACAGGTTTTTCAACACTAAGACCGAGGAATCTTCCCAAATGATTACACCTATAAATTTATTATGACTTTATGTTTTCTAAATTCATTAATTATTTTTATTGATAACTGGCCTGCATAAGTCACAGCGACGTATTTAGCATCACGTTTTTTCCATTTTTACTGTGCAGTTTTCATGACACTATGATAGTGCTGTTTCTATATGTATTATGGAAATGAATTCCCTATTAGTAGCCTCCTTTCAAGAGCAATTTCTTTAAACCTATGAAACATAGAGCGAAAAAATCCTGTCTTTTGGGATGAGGGATGACTGGGATTTACAGTGATAATGATATCTGCTGTAGTTGATTTACGGAAGATATCATTCTAATTTTTGGTCTTTTCTAATTATTTATAAGTCAAAAAATTAACAGAGCATTCAACTTCTAATTCCAAAGTGAACTTTATCTTATGGTACAAATAGTTAAAAATGTATTGTAGTTGGTCAGCTTCCTAATTACTTCCGTTAAAGACTATGAAAATAGCACCAACGTAATGCTTGTAAAGTACAATTTTCTTAATAAGCTAATTTTGCATTGCAAAAAGTTGATATTCCTAACTATTAGTAAATATTTCAGCAAGAATACCGGAAAGACTCGAAACAATTCCTAGACCATCATTTTGGCGATGTAAGCACCCATTAAAAACAATGTAATTAAAAGAAAGGGAATATTAAGTAGTTCTTGTACAGATGCTGGTTTCACTTTTTTGTGTGCGATAAGTATATTGCGAATTATCTCTATGTTTTCAGTACAGGTATATTAATATGTAAGTTGATGACATCTAAGGACGTTAAAACAGTTATTGGGGATTTTGAAATCTTTAATGCACTGAATGAATTCCTAACTGTTTTTATATAGAGTAACGTTTCTCAAAGACATATAGTTTCTTAATTTTACTTTGTCAGTAACAATACAATAACTGGGACTCTGACAAGAGATAAATATAGGGCGTATCGGTTCATTTTTTATGCAACCTTACTTGTGATCGCAAAAAAGGCACCTTTCGGTTCATCATAAATACATTATTTTTCTCTATTTTAGTAATTAAACAACTAAGATTATTCCAGAAACCTAAAATCAATTTTAGAATCGTTTTAAATTTTGACCCTGACAGTTGCGTACCTCTATCAAGACTTAGTCTAATCTAAATTATATAATCACATAGTAAACCTTTTCACATGTATTACAAAACCAGGAACGACAGCTCAACCAATAACCCGAGCTTTTATTCTTTGTGCAGACAACACTACCGCCATCTTTACCTCAGTATATCGCTATCCCCTGAATTTTGCCACGTCGGTGTAGAATGTCTCGCATTTGGCTATAACCCTAAGGATAACAGTCAAACTTGCTATGCAAAATGATATTTAATCTTATCTTACCTACATACCCAAGCTTATTTATGAAATAGTTCTTAAATATATGACAGCACTATCACATAAAGTAATAACGAACCGAAATCGTAATACAACTGAAAATCAGTAACACAACAAACTGAAATCACTGGAATAACGCCGTAGTGGAGTAGCCGAGCGGTCTAAAGCGTCTCGCTGCGGAGCGCGCGGTTGCTCGCCGTGGAGTTTCGAGTCCTCTCTGGGGCATGGGTGTGTGTGTTTGTCCGTAGGTTAGTTTACCTAGGTTTAAGTAGTTTGTAAGCTACAGACTGATGACCACGCAGTTTGGTCCGATAGATTTACAGACATTTGAACATTTGAACCGGAATAAACACCGTGATAAACAACCTGTTTTTGCTGAATCCACTTAATCACACCCACCGTATGTAATAAAGCAATCATGATGCCTCTCAGCACACGCTATCGCATTCCCCACATGTCATAAACAGTACAGTACGAGCTATGCAGCACCCACATAATTCTGAGCAGGAAGATGTTCAGAATGCGCTGGTCTCAGTGTGTCGTTCGCACATAATGCCATGCACCGTCTTAATCACAAGGGCGATAAGATGTCTCCTTTACCTGTGAAAGCGCGGAAGCAGTTTTCCTTATAACCTGCAGAAGCTGGTTTGCTGAGTGCTCAACCGGGAAAGACCGCAACCGCCCTAACAGGTTGCTATGCACGTGGCAGCCCCACCTGTGCCGATGGGCGTACACACACACACACACACACACATACACCAACTTTTTAAGACTCTGCGCATCTGTTGCTCATTCTTGTCAATTCATCAACTGATCTAGAATTGGTTTATGTCCTAGGAGGCGATCCAATTATGATATTGTAGAAAGATATAAAAAGCAAAGATCGCTGATCATCAATTTTTATTTAAACTGAACTATGTCAGCATCATCTGGTCCAATAAAATCATTTTACAAGGCCATAATCTTGTAATGTCAATCAGTTGTTATATAACATAATTTACAGTGCATAGGTGCACTATATCATTGTAATAAAACATCACTCACTGTGATAATTATGTTTTGTTATTCTGACACTATGTCGTCTTAAATAAAAATTGATGATCAGCGACCTTGGCTTTTTTATATCTTTCTACATGATCAGATCTAGCATCTTCAAAGCTTCCCCATCGCATCAGACACACACTCCTGGAAAGTGAGAAACGAATTCGTCGACCCGGAAGAGAAAAATTTCATTGGCACTTTCTTGGGATGTATACCACACGCCATCACACAGACAGATAACAATGCACGCGAGTCTCCAGAACGTGCGCAACATCGACGCTAGTGCCGTGTGTACCCTCCTTTTGCAGCAATGCAAGCTGCAATTCTGCCATGAAAAAGAGCGTAGACGTGACGAATGGAGTCTTGTGGAATGGCCTGCCAACAGTTTACCACCTGGTATCTCGGTTGGACTACATTTCATGACGATCGTGCAGACCACGGAAGGTGACGTTTCATCCGATTCCATACATGATGGACGGAGGGACGGATCCGGGGATCGTGCTGGCCATGTTAGTTGACCTTGAAGAGCACATTGGGTGGAAAATCATATTGTGTTTTTGGTATATGAACGGAATAAAGGCGGATTGAATGATAGTTTCAATGTATAGTGCACTGTTTAATGATCCCTCGACAATCGCCAGAGGAGAACCGTCCGTATACAATGTAGATTCCAGATTTTCACACTCCCCTGCACGATGCCATCCACGCGTACGACCATCAATGGCATTGAGGCTAAATTGATTCACATCACTGAAGCGTCTATCGCGAGACCACTGAAGGCAGGCTGAATGATGTTGGGATGTGAGTGGAAGACTCGCTAACGGCACGCATGATCGTGCATCATGGTGTGGAGAGCCATATCCTACACTGGCCAGTCTTCTCTGGTGATCGTCGAGGGAATATTGACCAGTGCACGGTACAGTGAAACCATCATTCAACCCGTCTTGCTACCAATAATGCACCAACAAGACGATCTGCGTTTCCAGCAGGACAATTCACGTCCACATGTATTCAGTACCACCAAACCTGCTCTTCAAGGTGTATGTCAATTACCCTGGCCAGCACGACCCCTGCATCTGCCCTTCATTGAGCATGTTTGGGATCGGATAATGTGTCAATCCGCACTTTATGGTCGACCGTCATGAAATCTGGCCCAACTGGGACACCAGGCGGAAACTGCAGGCCATTCTGCAGGGTTACATTCCGCACCTCTACGATCATGGAAGAATCGCAGCTCACATCGTTACAAAGGAAGGTAAACACGGTACCAGCGCCGACATTACGCACGCTCTAGTGTTTGCGTACTTGTGGCTCTGTTTTTGTGATCATGTCTTCTACACGTCCTCAAGAATTCGCCAATAAAATTTCCCTCTGCTGGCTGAACCAATTCATGATGTTCTTTTTTTATTTTTTTATTTTCCAGGAGTGCACGCTTGTCCACCGGTTCTATTACTACGACCGATTATCTGCTGTGCAACTCTACAACGTATTCTCTTATGCCAATCACATTTGCGACTGCCATCTGCCCTCTCGCAGACTTTCTCTAATGGTGGGGAAATCGGCGGTACAAATCGAGACGGAACCTTTACACAGTACAGTTGGCCTGACTTTGATTCCAGCAGTTAAAGATGTGAGATAAAAGTAAAGACGCTTGTTTAGGGAGCAATAATTGACTCTCAACAAACGTAAGGTAATACGAAAGATCCTATATGTATTGAATAGAAAAAAGCCGGCCGCGGTGGCCGAGGGGACTGAGGCGCTCCAGTCACGGTCTGCACGGCCACTATGGTCAGGGGTGCGAATCCCCCCTCGGGAATGCATATTTGTGCCGTCCTTAGTATTAGCTAGTTCATAAGTAGTTTGTACGTTTAGGGACTGATGACCCCGTAGTTAAGTCCCATAAGCTTAACAAACATTTGAACATTCAACATAAGCTTAACAAACATTTGAACATAAGCTATATAAACATAAAAAATAAAAAAATAGAAAAAATAAGGGAGAGATGAAACCTTTTGCAATATCCTCAGTTTGATGGCTTAGTTAACATACCCAAAAGTTCCCGTAGTTCCGGGCTGTGTAATCACGGCTATGACGTCATCAATATGGCCGACCTGAAAAATAATGGCTATAAGTTCCCACATAATTAACATAAAAGGTCCTTTTGGCACCAAATTACAGAAGAAGGGGTGAGAAATTATTAATAACAGTATATAACGTCCAGGGTGAGTCACCTAACATTACCGCTGGATATATTTCGTAAACCACATCAAATACTGACGAACCGATTCCACAGACCGAACGTGAGGAGAGGGGCTAGTGTAATTGGTTAATACAAACCATTAAAAATGCACGTAAGTATGTTTTTAACACAAACCTACGTTTTTTTAAATGGAACCCCGTTAGTTTTGTTAGCACATCTGAACATATAAACAAATACGTAATCAGTGCCGTTTGTTGCATTGTAAAATGTTCATTACATCAGGAGATATTGTAACCTAAAGTTGATGCTTGAAACCTCCCACGTTCAGTTGCGTATTGCAACAAACACCGGCCACGGTCGGTTGGCGAGCAGCATCTGCAGGGACATGTTTACGATGACGACCGTGTTTACGAGTGTGGCTGTAGTGCACTGTTGTGATTTGGTCTAGCTGTCGCATTGTCCGCATAGTGCTATTGTTATACTGCATTCGTCTTTGCATGAAGACTAACTGTAGTACACTGTGCTACCAGACGTCTGTGATAGTGTAGTGTTGTAGGAACAGTGACCATGGTGTATTCGAACTCTGAAAACGCGGAGATGATACTCATCTATGGCGAGTGTTGACAAAATGCAGCTGAAGCCTGCAGGGTGTATGCAGAACGGTACCCGGACAGAGAACATCCAACGTGTCACACATTTCAAAACATCTGCCGCCAAATGTATGCAACAGGTATGGTCGTAGCACACGAACGGGTCCGTAACAGGCCCATCACATGAGAAGCGGGTTCAGTTGGTGTGTTAGCTGCTGTTGCCGTGAACCCACACAGGAGAACACGGAAAACATCGCGAGAGCCGATGGACTGAGTAAAAGTAGTGTCATGCGCATACTGCATCGTCACCGCTTTCACCCGTTTCATGTGTCGCTACATCAGCAATTACATCGTGATGACTTTAATCATCGAGAGCATTTCTGTCAATGGGCACTAACAGAGAATGTATTGAATGTGTTGAAGTTACCTGTTTACCGATGAACAAACCACGGGGCAGTGAATCTACGGAACATGCATTACTGGTCCGTGGACAATCCTCGCTGGCTCCGACAGCTAGAGCGACAGCGACCGTGGACCGTAAATGTATGGTGCGGAATCATTGGCGACCACCTCATTGGTCCTCACTTCATTGCAGGGGCCCAAACACCTGCAACATACATCGCGACTCTACAGAATGATCTGCCAACGTTGCTCGAAAATGTCCCACTGGAAACGCGTCGACGTATGTGGTATCAGCATGATGGTGCACCTGCACATTCCGCAATTAACACTAGGCTGACCCTTGACAGGCTGCTCGACGGGCGTTCTCCTGATCTTAGACCTCTGGACTTCTTTCTGTGGGGTACAATAAAGGAGAATGTGTACCGTGATGTGCTTACAACCCCAGAGGATATGAAACAACGTATTGTGGCAGCCTGCTGCGTCATTACACCAGATGTACTGCTGTGTGTACGACATTCATTACGCCATAGATTGCAATTGTGTGCAGCAAATGATGGCCACCACTTTGAACATCTATTGGCCTGACATGTCGGGACACACTATTCCACTCCCTAATTGAAAACGGAAACCACGTGTGTACGTATAGCTCACCCCTCATGGTAATGTACATGTGCTTCAGTGAAAAATACCAATAAAGGTGTTAGCATGTGGACGTAATGTGCTGTTCTAGTCTCTTCTGCACCTAAGGTACATCACCGTTCCCTTTGAATCCCTACTTAATTCGGTGCTCTCCGATAGACACGATCAAACAGCGGATAAGTGGTACTCATGCGTCAACTTTAGGTTACAATATCTCCGGATGTGATTAACATTTTACAGTGCAGCAACTGGCACTGATACGTATTTGTTTATATGTTCAGATGTGCTAACAAAACTAACGAGGTTCCATTTAAAAAACGTAGGTTTGTATTAAAAGACATACTTCCGTGCATTTCTTTATGGTTTGTATTAAGCAATTACACTAGCCCCTCTCCTCACGATCGGTCTGTGGAATCGGTTCGTCAGTATTTGATGTGGTTTACGAAATATATCCAGCGGTAACGTTAGATGACTCACCCTGTATAACATTCCTTCTCAGTTATATCAGTCGAAAAGGAGAAAATATCATTTCTTCATACAGTTTTTGTTCTCGATGAATAACTGCGTGATTATGCAACAAATTCACAATTTGTTTTCATTAACCTTATAGCGCATTCGTAGAGCTTTAAAATAATACCAATATGTTTTTCCTATCATTAATAATAAGTGAGTTCTGTGAATTTGTTTATCGAAAGATGTAAGTGTTCACTAGTCAGACTCATGTTCTGCAAAACAGTTTTCCCACATTTTCGCATATTTACGATTTAGTAGAATAGTGACATAATGGGAGTGTGTAGCAATTGGGGTGTGAAATTGTGTGTGCAGTACTATGAAAAATCTAGCATAATAATGCTTTTTGTCCGTGCTGAGCGCAGAGATGATTGCGTATTGCATATGGAAATGATGAAAAATATGATTCTTTTTTTCCATGCAGCTAGCCACCTTGCATATGCAGAGTGCGCGCATTTATACACAGAAAAGATGTCAACACTTGAAGACAGGCTGACACCAGTTCCAAAAATTTGTCTCCACAGGACAGTTTGCGATTAGACATACCAACAAAATGTGGGCTGGTAATTGGAGTGACATGACGATAGAACAAGTATTAATGAGATTGGTCAAATCATCTAGTGGCCTGACACATGAACGTGGGATAACGAGTAGAGTACCCTGAATCGATGGGTGCAGGTGATGTATTCATGTTCAGAGTTCATTCAGTACTTTGAGATGTTTTGTGATATAGAAGTAACCTACTCTGACGAATAAGTTCAGCTAAGGAAATCACGACAAGTGAGTGATAATATCGATTCTTCAAAATAGATTGCGTGGTTCGCCTCACATTCTCCGCTCAAAAATCGTTCTGAGCTCATATCATTGTTAAGTGGTATTATAGCAAGTGAAGCTATTAACTGTTGGACGAATTGTAGGGAAAATATTCACGGATGTTCATTTACATCGAAGTGACAAGGTGCGGAAATTAGCACACATGACTAGCGTTGACGAGATCAACGATAACATTATTACACCTATTGACACCATGCAGCTATTCTTCAGAGTTAGTTGTGTTCCGAAAACAGATGAGGACCTCCAGAAATGCTTAAACCATTAACTGACCACTCATCCCTTATCCTTGTTTGATGATTATTACACGAGAAAACCACAAAACCTGATTTCGTATGATATATTAGATAACAGTATACCAAGTGACAAGCATCTCTCAGCTCCTCAAGATTCTGCCTATGTTGTAGATGGTGGATATTTATTGCGAAGAGTTGTTCGGTTACAATGTTTGACTTCCAAAGAATTATATGGACTGTAGGTAAATTATCTGAGGAAACATTTTGGTAATAACTACGTTTTTGATGGTTATTCCACGCCCAGCACAAAAAGCGAAGAGCACAGACGTCAGGCAAAATGTCAGTCACTTTTCATCCACTTTACAGAAAATATGATGTGCATGATGTGCCAAAAAAAAAAAAAATTCTGAACAATTCCTGAAATAAGGAACAATTTATTGTTGGTTTAAGAAGTCATCTGGAATTTGGTAATATTTTGACGTGGCAATCACAGACTGATGGTGATAAACTGATTGTTGGAACAGCACTGGAGATGGTAAAGGAGAAGGCAACTATGGTGGATAGTACAGATGTCGATTTACTTGTCCTTATAATTGCACTTGCTACTGGTAACAATGCCCGTTTACTTTCAGAAGTCGTCTGTGGGTAAAGACCCCTTCACAGACTTATCATATTACATCCCTCCAGAAGCACTTGGAGATTTATGTCAAGGTATCTTAGTTTTTCACACTGTATTCGGAAGTGACACGACATCGTCCTTGTTTGGCCAAGGGAAGATAAGAGCATTCAAACTCCTTCAAACACAGCCTAATCTACGGAAAATTACTTCTATTTTCAATAATGACAACACAAATGATTAAGAAGTAACTGCAGCAGGAGAGCAATTTCTGTTAGCATTGTATGCTGCAACTAAAGGAACGACGTCGTTAAATAGTCTCAGATATCAGCGTTTCCTAAAAGATGTGGCAACACGTCCTTATTAGTTGATTCGATGACAAAATAATATTGTTGCTAATGGTTCCTTTTTGACAAAATAATATACTTCTCACCTTTAACCAGGCAGCAAATCTGGTAAATATAAACACATATCTGTATATATAAATGAATGAAGCCATACCATTCATGTAAATTTGTAGTACAAATCAGCGCTTTGTATACTTAGATATATATTATTTATTTTTTTAAAAGTAAATGTTGAGTTGTGTGCAATTTTTATAGAAACAGTCCTTTCACTATCTTTTGGGAATATCCACATGTACTTGCAAGCCTTGAACAAGGTTTTAAGAAATATCTCCCTACAATTCTAACATGCGGTCTGACTAGTGAATAATAAAACCTTACAGAAAATAATTTCAGATAACTCTCTTATTATGAATGATAGGAGAAACATACTACTATTATTTTAAACCTCTAAGAATTTGTTCCATAATTAATTTAAAAAAATTCATCATTTCATTGCATAATTGCGCAGTTACTAATAGAGAAACTTCAAAAAAAAGATTGAAAAATTGTATGTTTTCGTTTTAGTTTAGCTCAGAAGAAATGTTATATATACATATTACATTGCTATATAAACGTTTTTCAGGTCTTCCTCTGTAATTTGGCGAGAAAAGGACCTTTTCATATAAATCCTGTGAAAATTTATAGCCGTTCTAAGATAAGTTTCTTAGGCCGCCATATTGATGACGTCATAACCGCGATTTCACAGCCCGGAGCTTCAGGGACTGTCAGTATGTTAACTAGGCCATCAAACTGAGACCCCTAACTTTTTCCCATTCATGTCCTTTTTCATTTTTTATTTTATTATTATTATTATTATTATTTATTTATTTATTTATTTATTTTTTTTTTTGCTCAAAGGTCCTAGACTATATACAATTTAGATCAATTACAGGAAGCAGTTACCACCATAAAAGTCGGAGAATACGTACGAGGAACCACCTGAAAAGGAACTACCGCAATAATTACTTGCGGGGGACACAGATGATAAACTGTCATTGGAAAAATCCTCAGGAAGCGTATTTGATCAACAAAGGAAATAAAAGGAGAGAACCACACTCCATTACATCTCGTAAGACCAAAAGAAGGGGATATTTGGATAAACTCCAGTGGTAGACGCTTCAGGGAAAGCGTTCTGCATTACGGTAAGATAATTTCAAATAGCGTGTAATGGCAGAAGAAATGAAATGAAATGTTTCTCAAGCTGTGGGACCAAAATCAGTGGTCAGCATTCCTTAGACTTACAAATTACGTAGACTAACGTGCTAAGGACATCACACACACACACACACACACACACATACACACACACACACACACACACACACACACACACACACACACATACACACACCCATGCCCCAGGAAGTGCTCGAACCTCCGACGGGGAGGAGACGCGAACTCCGCACCATGGCGCCTTAGAGCTCACGGCCACTCCCGCGCGGTCCAGAAGACTCAAAAGTCACGGTTCACCATTTTATTCCATAAACTGTAGGAGTTGGGAAACCCTGAATATTCCAGTGTGGTATGGGTGAGGTTCCCTACCTTTTACGTTATGTACCGAATATGGTCACACATCTTGAAATCTGCCGCCTTCAATCTGTCAGTTATTATTATTTTCTTTATTCTAAAGGGTTTCGTGTGATATCTCGAATAACTTCAGCATTTTCTGACAAGATCATTCCCAAAAACAGTTTTGATGTAGGAGGTATGAATCGACAATTACAATACATTTTGTTTGGAGATACAAACGTTGTCCATCAGGAAACAACATTACGGCAACCGAGATAGTAGTAATAACAGAAAGTTGCCGCAGAGGAAGTTGGTGCTGACATGTGTTTACTCTATTGTAAAACTTAAACTTTCACGGCCAGAAATATCAATACCACTAAATTTTTTCCGGGCTATTATGCCGTGTACAACACTGCTTGCCTATTAATGTTAGGAATCGTGTAACATCAACATTTATTTCGCAAATAAATAAAATTAATTACTAATAGGATTAAAAGTTGAAAAAAATTGTGAGAAATTCACTGAAATATTCTGAATGGAAAGAGCGAGTGAAAGAAATAATTAAACTGCAAGTAATACTGACAGATACCATGAAAGTGCTTCGGTAGGTAGGCATAAAAGAAAGGACGAGCTCACCTTTACCGACGTCTGCAACTGCATTCAGCACATAATAAAGCCTTGCTGAAAGAATTTGTCATTGTAATTCAAGGTAATCTCGTCCTAGAGTGAACTCGGAGCAATTAAGGTTGGTATTCCGTGCAGACGACCGTGTACGAATTTTCTAGAACTTTCGTTCTATGAATCGTTGTCAAATGGAACCACACATAAAATAAATTATCGGACCTCGCACATATGAAAAATACTGACAAGATGATTGCAGGTTCTAGTAGGCACAAACTGAATGGAAATGTACTGAGTAATTAATATTTTCAAGAAATTATTTTCGTCTACACGAAATCCAAGTCGCCATAATGGCGCCGAGTCACTGCAAGATTAGATGCTTGCGTTAGTTGCGCCAGGGCTATAGTATAGGGCTGTGAATGAAAAAAATAATTGTTAATGCAGTAAATCAAGTTTAAAGGGCATTTATTAAAGAAATATGACCGAACATCATACATTCTCGTAAAAAAAATCAAGAAAAATCGTTCAGTGGACTGATGGCGTCCAATTGAAAAAAAAAAAAAAAAGCTGGATATCGACAGAATAGTGCCGTCGTTCTTCTTCACGCCGCAGGAAAAAAAAAAGAAAGTCGACGTCAGGGTTACCTTTCGCGTGACGGAGAAAGACGTACTCTCGAATAAAAAAAAATAAAGCTTTGCCCTTCGGAATCACTTTATCGCTACAAGTGGTCTTATGGTTTTATTAATTAAACCCAGTGTTTCGTCCTCAACTCCGGAAGACATTTTCAAGGGGGATCGTGGCACTTTTGTTATGTCCGGCACACCCTGGCTCGCTACTGACTGAAGCCAAACTCCGTTTAAGAGGGCTCACACGCAGGGGTGTGACGTCAGATGTTTTGGATATGCGCGCGCAATTCGTCGTTGCCGATTGCCGACGACCGTTGTTAATATCGTCCCATGGTGGAAGATTTTTACATTTCTTCTTCAACACCGGAATCCAGATTTCATTCAGTTTCACGTCATTTTCCATTATTGGGGTGTTTTACAATTTCTATAGCGTCTCTGTACAGTCTTTCGTGGTATCCATTTGTGGCTGTTCAAACCTCAGTCTTATCAAGTTGAATAATGTGGTGCCCTGGTTGAAAGACATGTTCAGCAATACCTGGTCTGTCAATCTCTCCCCGTCTGCAGTTACCCTTGTGCTCTTCTAGTCGATTTTGGCCTTTTTGTGGTACACACGTATACGTCTCCACAGTACACGGAATCCTATAAATTCCTGCTCTTCCAGCGGTTTGCGAACATCCTTTGCCTATTTCAGGTGATTCTGTATCTTCCGAGAAGGTTTGTAAATAATGGGAACATTCCGTTTCGTCAAAATTTTAACCATGCGGTCAGTGACGTCCTTAATAAAAGGCAGGAAGACTTCAGATTTCATAGGAACCTTTTCATCGTTTTCAATTCTACGTGTCAGTCACAACGCTGTCCTTATCTCTGTGAACGAATATTCATTCTTAAGTACGGCATTACTCAGTGTAGCGGGAAAGATTTGTGAGTCCCTACTCTCCGATATCAGCTTTGTTTTACAGAAGATGAAAATTAAATACCGAGTATTAACGAAAACGATTTATTGAATGTCGAGTAATGATTTTTCTGATATGATACTTAAGAAAAATGTTTTGTGTTTGTTTCTGTTTGTTTCATGGTCGATCGAGGTACTGCAATACACAGGAGCAGCGTCGCCGCATTACCGACCGGCATCACAGAGCTGGCCGTTATATCAAGTAAGCCGACGGTCACGGGGTAGCGGACGTCTCTGCGCCTTCTTTATTGCGGGACATCGATCGTCCTACAAGATTATTTAATTATTGATTTGGATGTTCGTCAGTTCAGATTATTTCCTTGCTTGTAAATGTATGGTCAGATCAGAAGCAAACAGTATATGCTTGTATTGCAAGAAGACCCATAAACATGTGATGTTTGACTGAAGAAGCCGGCCGCGGTGGCCGAGCGGTCTGCGGCGCGCCAGTCACAGTCCACGCGGCCACTACGGTCGGGCGTTTGAATCCCACCTCGGGCATGGATATTTGTGCCGTCCTTAGTATTAGCTAGTTCATAAGTAGTTTGTAAGTTTAGGGACTGATGACCTCGTAGTTACGTCCCACAAGCTTCACAAACATTTGAACATTTTTGACTGAAGAAGAGTTTTAAATATTCCATCATGTACATGGAATAATTTATTATTTAATGTGTAATATGGAAATGTTATTTGATCTTCTACATCCAGGAAGAAAACAACATGAATATGAAAAGTTTATAACAGGCTATTGAATTTCAAGACGCATTCAAATGAAACAGTGGTACTTCAAATGTGAAACTAAAATATAGTAGGCTGTGGATTTTCACTCGAAGTTTCATGACTAAATTGGTGCTAAAGAGTTTAAACTTTTAATTTGAAGTTACATACTGGCCTTTTATCTTTCTCCCGCGAGTATAAGGACCTGTTTGGGTTTTAAGGAATGATAGAAATACGAGGCGCGTCCACGATGTAAGTTCCGTTTGGTAATAAAATGAATTTGTACACAGATACAGGAGAAATTTTTATTGTACAAAATTCTACGACTCTTAAACTATTTTCCCACATAACTGCCGAAATCTTGACGGTACTTGTCACAGCGTGCCACAAGTTTTTGCATGCATCATTCACAGAAGGTTGCCGCCTGTGTATTCAACCTTGTGGTAACAGCTCTTTATCATCGTTGAAGTGGTGACCACCGAGGTAAGAAGAGATGAAAGTCGCTATGAGAGAGGTCCGAGGTGTGTGGAGGATGATCAAACAGGTCCCATTGAAATCTCTGTAAGAATTGTTTGGTCACATTCGGTGTGTGAGGTGAGGCATTATCGTGAAAAAAATCTTTTGACAGTAATCCTCTTCTTACACCTGAAATCTGTCCTTGGTGGACAACACTTCAACGATGATGACGAGCTGAAAGAACACGTTACCACATGGTTGAATACACAGGCGGCAACATTCTATGAAAAAGGCACACAAAACCTTCTGCCATTCTATGACAATTGCCTACAAAATTTCGGAAGCTATGTAGAAAAGTAGTTTAACAGTTGTAGATTTTTGTACAATCTATATTCTTTCTGTATCTGTATCCGTTCGTTTTTTATAAACAAACGGAACTTACTTTCTGGACGCGCCTCGTATAAACTGTTATATATATTTTTTTATATTAGGTGGTGGGCATAGACTTCGGAGGGAAGTTCGGTGTCATGGTTCACGAGAGGTGTTAAGTTGCTAGGTGAAATTACAGAACTTATAAATATTTACTTAGCAACTGAGCATAAGAGCTATAAACAAGTTTTCTTAATAAGATTGAACCACAATTGGGCTGTGAATTTTCGCTCGAACGTCAGTTCCATGACTGAATTGGTGCTAAAGAGTTTAAACTTTGAATGTGAAGTTACATACTGGCCTTTTACCTTTCTCCCGCGGGAATAAGGACCTGTTTCGGTTAAGGAAAAATGGAAATATTATATTTTTATATTAGGCGGTGGACAGAGACTTCGGAGGAAAGTTTGGTGTCACGGTTCACGAGAGTTGTTAAGTTGCTGGGTGACATTACAAAACGTATAAATATTTACTTAGCAACTGACTATGAGCTATAAACAGGTTTTCGTAGTAAGACTGAAGCAAATTTGTGACGAGTTTGGTATGATACGAGATTATTTTGATAATTTAAAGTTCTTCACCGTCTTTTCCCTTTTGTATCCCATGCTCGTCGCCACTTTTGTGTCTCGTTTCCGCCAGTTGCCCTGGGTGTCGGTAGCCGAGTAAAGAGAGACCGACACAAGGAAATAGGATGCAAGCGTGTGCAGGTACGGAGGTGACCAGCCAGTGGGACAGCAGAAACTAGAAACACTAGGCTAAATTAGAACAAGTTGTATATTTCGTAGAAATAAGATAATACTTATCTTTTACAAAGTTCAAGACTGCAGAATGCTGATACATAGTTTAGATAGAGGCCTGCCTACTGTTGATTCCTAGTGCCTATCCAATAGCCAAGTCTTCACTGGTGCCTATCTGATTCCGAAGTGTTAGCTGGTTCCTATCTCAGTCCCAAGTGAACGATGTCGTTCAGTGGTGGCCACGAGCGGGATAGCACCAGAGGGCGCTCATGGCTGACGTTGTAAGAACGCCGCGCCGTGCGTGCATGGCGGCGCGCGGCGAAAGTACGTGGCGCGCACTTCATACTTGTGCGACACCATATTCCCTTTGTCCCACTGCATAATTATGGCGACGAGTGTACCACGACTCGTGTGTTTGTGAATCTGTACAGCACACGAATACCCAGCGGAAGCCAGAGAGAGATCGGCGCTGTGCAGAGCACCACAGCCCCGCCTGGAGCCTTCGGGGACAGCCTTGGCGATCGGTCCCGCAGTTTTCATCGAGCCATCGCAGCTCCTTGCTGCACCCCGCCCACTTTGAGTAACAGGCCCTGTGTTCTACCCGTCACGGTGCTTGCAGCTAGCAGTGCGGTCGACGAGGTGACGCTGCCGACCCAGTCGATGAGAGGTGGGCGATCTCCACAGCGCAGTCCACACCCCATCGCGTGCTGTGCCTACACCTGTACAGCACTTGATCTTTATCCTAGGGATGATAGGAAAATTATACAACCCATCCCAGTGCTGCATAAATAAAACGGGTTGGAAGCGTTGTCAGGATGGAAGGCGGAGCGGTGAAGGCTTGTGGGCGCCCTAGGAAAGGGTGGCTGAATGGCAAATAAAAGATAGAATTGAAGTTAATATTAGGTATATTCTGAAATGCGGGATACATGGCGGGACTCGCCCTGGGTACGGATTTAATGATTAAGTACCAGTCTAAACGGATTACAAAATGGGAAAGGTGAAGTTTACGGTAATGGTTCACACAGTTGGTGGCTGATGCCGAACAACCGCTAGGCGGGAGCGGACGGCATGCGGCGAAGGAACTGATTGTCGCACCTCTGCGTCCTGCAGCAGTAGCACACGTGATCGAACGTGGGTATCTGCTATTGGCTCCACGGGAGCATGGAAACGTCAGTATTTTCAGCACGGACGCCAGAAGGGTGGCGTGATCTTAGAATCAGCATTCAATACTGGTTCTGTCCGGCTCTGTCCTGCAAGGTGGACAGCCTTGGTCACGTTGTCAAGGCGTATGGCGCAGTGGAAGAACACTTGTAAAACTTAGGCGAAGTTTTTTGAAGTATTTCCCTAACCTGTTTTAGACTGGCTGTTAATCCTGTACACACCCACCTCAGCAACAACTTCGGCGTGCCAGCCGTCGATGAAGCAGCGGAGCTTTGAGTACTGAGTTGTGGTGTAGCACAAGTCTGAAGTGCGCGTCACGTACTTTCGCCGCGCGCCGCCATGCACGCGCGGCGCGGCGTTCTTACGACGACGGCCACGAGCGCCCTCTGCTGCAATCCCGCTCGTGGCCACCAATGAACTGCATCGTTCACTTCGGATTAGAACAGGCACTAGTCCTAGAAAGGCACTAGAATCATCAGTATGCAGGCCTCTATGTAGTTAACCTATGACTCACCAGTACACTTAGTTTGCAGTCATGAACTTTGTAAAAGTTAAGTATTAAACTATTTCTACGAAATATACAACTTGTTCTAATATAGCTTAGTGTTTCTAGTTTCTGCTGTCCCACTGGCTGGTCACCTCAGACTCTGTACCTGCACACGCGTGCATCCTATTTTCCTGTGTCGGTCTCTCTACTCGGCTACCGACACCCAGGACAACCGGCGGAAACGAGACACAAAATGAACAACATATTAAAAGTTAAGATAACGGTGAGTCTGTTTCAGGCTTGTGAATGTTTTTACTATGTTCTCACCTGATTTGTGACTTAGTTACAGTGCTTAGTGTTTGTAATTGCGTTTAGTGCTAGACGGTAGAATTTCGGGATCTAAATCTGATATAGGTCTGGCATGGACAGGCAGACTAGGTCTTTAATGAGAATGTTTAGAAGAATATTAAAACAAGAGACTGAAGCTAGGGACGAGAAACTGAGATGTGAGAACGAAGCTAGAGACGAGAAACAGAGATGTGAGAACGAGGCTAGTGATAAGAGGTTGAGACAGTCTATTGACGAGTCTAAAGAAGCGTGGCAGGAAGAAGTTATAAAGTCTATTACCGAGATTATGGAAGCGCGCCAGGAAGAACTAAGAAAGTCTATTACTGAGTCTAGTAATGTTTTAGAGCAAAAGTTAACGGAAAGAGTCGCGATGTCTCAAGAACAGTTAGTGTCTTTGAAATAGAACATCGAGGCATCTCAAGTTGAAACTAAGCAGCAGTTAGTGAGCCTAAACAACCGCTTAGAAGTGCACATAAAAGAATCTAGGGGGGAAAAACAAAGTTGCGTAGTGACCTAAAAAACTTAACTAAAAGACTAGCTACTTTTAGCATACATGTCAGTGCGGAAATTGAAAGAAATAGCCCGGCTCTCCGTACTGAAATGAAAGAGCAAGCTGATGAACTCCGAACAGAGCTAATAGAATTGGCCAAAGAAATTTATGCAAAAACTGTAAAAATTTCTTTGCGCGAAAATCCTGAAAATACTGCTTTGTCACAAAGAACTGAAAAGACTGACTGCGACGTATACCTGGTTAAAAGGCTAGTAGCGTAAATACAAACCGAGCTGGATACAGTCGAAGACTGCGGAATCGCGAGAGAGGCAGCACACGCCTTAGGTAGCAGAGATGATAATACTGAACTAGTTAAAAGATTATCGCAGACAGAAATGCATGTCCGAGAATTGACACAGCAGTTATCTCAGATGACAGCGTTATCTCAGATGACAGCAAATTCAGAGAAAACAAATTTACGTGAGCACACAGACATATATTCAAGGAGGTTAGAATCTCTGGAGATGCCGTAACACTGAAATAGTTAAGCCAGCAAACTAGGCATTCCCGCATTTGTTTGTGCCCAAAACATTGTGGTGTGTAAGTATGGAGTTATAGTCGTTGAAATGTACGTCATATGTAAGTAAATACTCCAATGTGACTCTCAATTTAGTTGCTTTACGTAAAGAAGGCAATATTCACACAGGGTTTAAGGGAGAAATCTTTGTTTTGGGCAAAAAAACATGGCTCCTCTGGCTCCACCCAATGTCTGTTCTCAGCATAGGTAACGTCACCTCCCTTTATTCTATCCTCCTTGCATATATTACTAGACTGGCAATGCCGTATACAGTATCATTGATGTCACTGAAGTATCGCCGCCATATTTCAATACTACAAACGTGTGACCAGTCGACGTGTGACCAGTCGTATGTGTATTTACAGAAAACATTCGTAAAAAGACGGATGAACCCACGTAACTACGCTGCCTTTAGAGATTTGGCATATTGGTTGATTCATGCGTTGTATGTAGCTGTAATTTTTCGTACAGCAAACCGAAGATATAAGGCCAATTCACACTGTCCATCACGTCAATTCGTTATCCTAATACCCGTGAGGTATTCAATGTGAGGTTATGAGTGGCGATCTTTTATGAAGAAAGTCATAGTTTATTACTGAAATTGCGGGAACAACAACGTTAAATGTTATAAAAGAGCCATTTGTCGTGGATAACACGTATCTTTATTCTTTTGAGTGTTCTTACGAAAACTATAGTATACTTTGATATATACAGTAATGAGTCTCGTTAATTTGCTCTTTTTGTTCATCTGTTACAAAGCTCGATCTACTGCGGGCTTTTCTTTCAATAGTATGACCATTATAAATATGCTATTTGTCGTGGATAACCGGTATCATTATTCTTCTCAGTGTTTTTCCCGTAATTACAATCTGATTTAAATGTATATAGCGGTAAAATTTTATTTACCATCTCAGTGGCCTCTATTATGTTGGCAACATCAACAAAACGGTAGAAAATCCTAACCAAGATGTTGATACTGTTAGTAATCCATTCAGTGTGAGTTGATTAGTGTTTCGAACGGATGATGAAGTAAATAAATAATGCTGTTCGTGCTCTACGGTTGACAGATTTTTGTATGTGCCCTCGTTCACTTAGTAACAGTAATTGACCTGGTAAAACGAAGTTGTCATGACAAAACATTTGCATCGTCAAGCGAATGGCTAATGCCAACGTCACGCGACTGACAACATAATCACGTGAGGCCGACAGGACAGTAAGTAAAATTTAAGCGTACGTAACACGTTCTTCTCAAAACACGGTTCGACAATGTAAGTCTATCTGTTAAATTCAACTATTGTAGATGTGTTACCGTAAATGCAAATCATGTTCAAACCAACTTGTAGGCTAAAGCTTACAATATATCGTGTCAGAAGATCGTAAAATTGCCGTATGGAAACTTATTGACGTGAGGTGAGGCAAGATGGCGGTATCGGGCTTCAGTCAGAGAGGCAAGTTTGCCAGTCTAGTAATATATGTCAGTGGGTGAGCAGGCAAACATACTCTCCAGAGATAATGTTCGTACTATTTTTGTTAATATCGATGATAACAATAATAACTCTGAAAATCAGCTGGATATAAACAAAAGTAGTACGACAACAGAAAAACAAGCCAAATCTAATCGGCCGATAGACAATGCGGATGAATCAGAAGTGTTTACCACTACAAATCGTGCAAATATTGTTAGTAAATTTCCTACGTTTACTCCCGGTGGTAAAATAAACCCTGTTATATTCTTAAAGTCGTTTGAAAATTTCCTTCCCGCTAGTAGGAGCGATAGCAAGAAAATACAGTTCGTTATTGGTTATTTAGAAAACGAAGCAAATGAGTGGGCTGTGTTACACAGAAACGATTTTCATACTTGGGAAAATTTTGTAGGCCAATTTAAAGAGCGTTACTGGTCCCAAGGGGAACAGCAGAGGTTAGTTTTGGAATTGCTAGACCCTCCGTATTATTCTAGGCGTTGGGGAACGTTCCGCCAGTATTTTGATTGGTATTTAAATAGACTACGGTTGGTAGAACAACCAATAGCGGAGGACCATCTAATTCGTGTTCTAATCAGTAGACTTATAACGTTGCCCTTGCTTCGTATGATGCCATAATTGTTAAAGTAGATTCCTCGATATATATATATATATATATATATATATATATATATATATATATATTTGGACAAGGAATTGACGGTGCCGAATTTTTTGAATTTTTAAATAAGTTAGTTAAAGTACAGCACAAAATGAACATTAAAGCAAATAAACCGCGGATTGCATATTAAAGTTGGGCACCATACAAGCAACAGCACGTTATAAGACTTACGGAAAGCATCTAGCTGGATCCTGCGCTTCGTATTGTAGAAGCTGGAAATAATAACTTTCTTTATTTTATATATGAACGTTGAAGATACTTTCCGTAGTAGATCAATGTTCAGACTGTCCACTTCGCTTTTCATTGTTATGTGACCGTGGGTGGAACATGAAGTTACTAACAATGATAAAAAAAATTTTAAAAAATTTATCGGACTTCGTAAAATTACAAAAGAAATCATTGCAGGTTCTAAAATCAAGCGAAGTAAGGTATAAGGATGATTGATTGGTTGAAATTTTGCAGATAATGCGAAGCGATTGATCAAAGATAAACAAAAAATAAAGAAAAATTTCAGTGTATCGTTACAGACTCCTACACCATACAAAAGAAAAAAAAAATGGAAAAGGAGTTTACGGAGCCGCAACAGTTATCTAGTTATCTTGAGAAATTTGACAATCTTAACAAGGAGAAAGAAGACGAGCATGTTCGATTGAATCGTAATAACTACCGTGTCGAGAGTAGCAATAATTTCAATGAAAATCAGTATAATAATAATGGGAATGCTCGAGCGTCTCGAAAATCAGGGATTACTAATCAGGGCAATAATCACAGTAATTTTTGTCAAGTGAAAAGACAATATACTGATATCAATAACCAGAATAATCGGTCAAATAAGAAGGGAAAACGGTGGTCCCCAACAATAGTATAGAGACGGTCCGACCGCAGATAGTCAGTGAAGGACAAGCCATTGGAGAAGTTGTTATCGAGAATCAGGAAAACTAAACCAGTCCCTCGGTGCGCGTCAACTGGTAGGGACTCCTAATAATGTAAATGTAAGGCTCAATTATATTTTATCATACGCCCAGGAATGGCAAGAGGATTTACTGAGGGAAGAGAAACAGATAAATAAACCAATGTATGTTAAGCCGGTGATTACAGCACGAGTCAAGGGCATAGAACTTGACATCGTCATTGACTCAGGAAGTGAGATTAGGATTATTTCGAAAGAACTGTTTAACTTTAAAAAAGGAGGTATTGGAATTTTCCAGTGTTACCAGTGACAGGTGTCAAGATAGTAGGGGTTACTGGTACCAAAAGCCAGATATTAATAAGGGAGTTTATATAACATTTGAGGTTAACCAAAGTAAATTTTCCCATGCTTTCCTAGCTGTAGAAAAAGTGAATGTTCCTCTGATATTGGGTATTGATTGGCTGTGTAAACACCAAGCTATAATAGATTTTCAACAAAAGATGGTTGCTGTGCAGCTAGAAAATAAACCCCTTCAAGTACCCTTTAATAAGAAAACCTTGAACGTGGGTGATCATGAGTCTACACGAAGTAAGATCGCAGCTCGTCCAAATTCGTTAATTAATTCTGAAGTTTTTGAATGGGGAAGTATATCAATGTGAACTTAGCAATAACATCGAGAGCGAGATAGATGACAAGTGTCAAATGAGCGAGTTCCTGTCTAATGAAGAAAAGGAAAGCCCAAAAACTGTATTATTAGAATGTAAGGCCGTTTTCTCTGATGAACCAGATTGAATGAAGAATTACGTATGTAAGTTGAGAATCAAAACCAACAAACCCTCCTTTAAGAAGCCTTATACTATCCCTGTCGAATTGAGAGAAGCTGCTAGGAAAGAAATAGATCAAATGCTGGAACAAGAGATAAAAGAGAGGTCTTCGAGTGCCTTCAAATGTTTGTATAGCTTATGTGACTGAACTACGGGGTCATCAGTCCCTAAACTTACAAACTACTTATGACCTAGCTAATACTAAGGACGGCACAAATCTCCATGCCCGAAGGGGGATTCGAACCCCCGACCGTAGTGGCCGTGCAGACCGTGAGTGGAGCTCCTCAGTCCCCTCGGCCACCGCGGCCGGTTCGAGTGCCTTCAATAATCATTTGTGGGTAATTAAAAAGGCAGGAGGAGGAGTGAGGTTGGTCCTCGATGCACGTGAACTAAATAAAATTATCGAAATGGAACGGGATAGACCTATTCCCATGGAAGAAGTCCTTCTTAGGTTAGCGGGTGCTAGATATTTGAGCACATTGGACATGACTGCAGGATATCACCAATTATTGTTACACGAACAGTCAAGGGAATATACGGGCTTCGTCTTTGAGGGAAAATCTTACCACTACTGTGTACTACCATTGGGTTTAAATATTTCCGTGTCTACATTTATTAGAGCTGTAGACTTGGAGTTGGAAAAAGAGCTGTTACAGAGAGTCGTCATGCATGTTGACGATATTTTGGTAGCTACACAAACATGGTCAGAACATATTGAGATACGTAAGGTCTTATTTCAATCCCTCATCGATCGAGGGATTCATCATCATCATCATCATGAGCCATTTCATTTAATGATGTGGCCTCTTCGAGTCGTGGATTTAGGTAGGCTTTCAGCAGTCTTCTCCACGCGGAACGGTCTTGAGCAGATCTCTGCAAGGTGCTACCAGCGATCTTCCTGACATCTTTGTCCCATCTGTCCGGTGGTCTTCCTCTAGGCCTCCGGTACTCTCTCGGACTCCAGTACTATCTTCGTCCATCTGTTGCCTTCTCTTCTCGCGATGTGGCCGGCCCACTGCCATTTCAAGGAGCCTTGGTCGCAGATCGGATGTCATCTGCCCTTTTCCTACCCTTTCTTGTATAGCCTAGCATTGCTCTTTCCACGGCTCTCTGTGCTGTCCTAAGTTTCCCTTTTGTAAATGAGCTCAGTGTCCATGTCTCGCGGCCATACGTCAGTACAGGAAGAATGCATTGATCAAACACTGTTTTCTTCAGATTTACCGGCATTTTTGATCTAATATTGTATAATTCCTCCCAAATGCTTGCCAGCCAAGCTTGATGCGCCGATAGATTTCGGTCCTTACATCTCCCTTCATGTTTATAATCTGGCCAAGGTAAATATATTCACTGACCTCTTCTAATGGACTGTCCTTGACTTTCACATCACCAGCTGTGACCCATTTGTTTATTACTTTTGTTTTGGAGATTTTCAAATTCAAGCTAACTAACTGACATTCCGAAGTAAGATCCGGAGCTCTATGAAGTCGTTGGACAGTATGGCAATATCATCAGCAAATCTCAAGTTGGTAAGCCTTCTTCCATTAATTCTGATTCCCTTGCCTTCCCAGCTCAGCTTTGACATAGCCATTTCCAGTACTCCCGAGAACAGTTTTGGGGAGATGGGATCACCTTGCTTGACACCCTTCATGATGCGGAATTCTTGATTTGGTTCGCCGATATTGACATAAGCTGAAGAAGTCTAGTAGATATTTCTGAGCACTTCACTGTACGCTGCTTCCACTCTCAGGGCTTGGAAGACAGCTGTATGGGTAATGGAGTCAAACGCCTTTTCAGAACCAACAAACGCAATGCAGAGAGGCATTTGGTATTCATTTGCTCTGCTTATCACTTCAGTAACGATCAAAATGTGCTCAATAGTACTGAAATTGCTTCGGAATCCTGCTTGTTCTATAGGTTGAGCTGAGTCTAGGGTGGAACTAATTCGATTTAACAGGATCTTTGTGAAAAGATTGTACAGAATTGAGAGCAAACTGATAGGACGATAGTTTTTTATATTGTGAATACTTCCTTTTTTTATGTATCAGTATAATCATTGCCTTGTTCCACGATAGTGGGATTGAAGCATGGTGCAGGCAGGAAGTAAATACCTTGGCCAAGTGATTCATTGTCACGTCTCCTGCCAGTTTCACGATTTCGACACTAAGCTCATCATCAAAATTTTCATTCGCCCCAGTTTGGTATTCCATCTAAACCTAATACAGTGTTGCCACAACTTCGCAAATTGCGATTAATTTCATTCATTTGAACGCTGTAATTCGTCAAAAATATATATAAGTGTTATTCAAGGGTTACAGAATAGACATGAAATACTAGGTGTTAGAGGTGTTTGGTTTTGGTATAATGATCTACTGCATTGGAAAGCCAAGTCAGAACATTCTACGTGGAAAATTTGTGTAGCTGAGGCGGCTGTACACGAGTTGGTTGTTATATCCATTAAGGATTTGGTCACTTTGGCATTCACAAATGTGTTCAACATCTGATTAAGTACTATCACTTCAAGAACTTGCCGAGAACGGTAAAGTCAATAATTAGATCATGTGAGACATGCCAAAAGGTGAAACCTGCGAGTAATCTTAGAAAGTACATGTTGTACCCGATTGTTCCGAAGGGGTTATGGGATCTTCTTTCTATCGATTTTTTCGGTGCTTTACCCACAAGTTTAGGTGGCTTTACCTATGTACTAGTAGTGATGAAATGTTGGTCAAAGCATGTACGCCTTTATACAGCTAGCGTAGTACGTTGTCTCACAAGAGATTACTTTATAAATTGGGGTATACCAAAAGGCCTCATGTCAGATAACGGGAGTGCATTTATTAGTGGCAAGTTCAAGTAAATGTTAAACCAACATAACATCAAACACATTTTAATTTCTAAGTAGCATCCTCAGAGAAATTTGGTAGAAAGAGTAATGAGAGAGTTAGATCTTATTGCTCGGCGAAACATACTAGATGGGTCAGGCTAATGCCTGAGTTTCAAAAGATATTGAACGAACTACCCCATTTGACTACGGGATTGTCACCATTAGAGAAAATTGGTAGGCGATTTATTGGTGACCCTTTATTAAAAGCGTTACCTTGGCCACCAACCAATTTGGTAAACAAAACTATCTACATCTACATAGATACTCTGCAAATCATATTTAAGTGCCTGGCAGAGGGTTCATTAACCACTTTCATAACTTTTCTCTACCGTTCCATTCTCTAATAGCGCGCGGGAAGAAAGAACACCTAAATCGTTCCGTTTTCGATCTGATTTCTCTTTCTTTATTGGGATGGTCATGTCTCCCTAAGTAGGTGGGTGCTAGCAAAATATTTTCACATTCAGAAGTAAAAGTCGGTGATTGAAACTTCGCAAACAGATCACGCCGCAATGAATAACGTCTTTCTTTTTTATTGATTTCCACCCCAATTCGTGCAACATTTCCGTGACGCTTCCCTCCCCCCCCCCCCCCCACCCGTTATGTGATAAAACAAAACGAGCTGCCCTTCTCTGAACCTTCTCAATATCTTCCGTCAGTCCCACCTGGTGAGGGTCCCACAAGGGGCAACAGTACTCCAGGAGAGGACGCGCAAGTGTGATGTAGGCATTCTCTTTGATGGAGCTGGTGCATCTTTTCTCAGGAATAGATATCCAAGAGAGATTAATTAAGAAAGCAGAACAGAGGGTGAAGAACTATAATACAGAATCTATTGAGCCAAAGTTCAGTGCCGGCTATCTGGTATTGATACCCACACATATAAAGAGTTTTAAACATAAGAAAATGAGTAAGAAATTTTGTAGGGTTTACGAAGGTCCCTATGTAGTTTGCAAGATTCCACACCCGAATGTCTTATTGCTTCAGGATACTTCCTCAAACAACATTAAAGGATTATATAATGTAGATTAGGTGAAACACTTCTTATCCTGATTTGTGTAGGAGATCCATTTCAATGTAATGGATGGTGTCTTCAAGATGAATGTTTCTAATATTTAGAGCATTAAATTTTTTCTACTATCCTGTGAGTAGTTAATAAGGAATCAGTGATTAATTTAGAATGTGCTTGATTTAAAGTAGTGGTGTAGAATACCAAGGGTGAAATTGTTGAAAATAGCAGTTAAGGTGTGATAGGTTACAAGAAATGAAGGTCACAGACCGAATTAAAAGATTACGGCCCCTAATAACTTATATATGAGAAAAGTGGAAACGAGGTTGTTCTTTATGAAGTAGGAGCAAATATCTTAAATAAGTTTTCATCGTGGAAAGCCTAAACATTATAAGTAAAAGGTGTAGTAAGTTGTAGTTAATGTGGAGTCTTTTAAAATAATTATATTGTATTTATATACATTTTATATGTTTATATTTAAGGTACAGTTGACGTACATAGAAGTATACTTACTTGACATTAATGTAAAACACTGTTTGTAGTATGGGAATACAGATTAGTTTGAAGAAATTGGACCGTGAGGGGTCTGGAGCATGTGCTCGGGAGAATTCAGTGAGATGTCTTTATATGAATGACATGGGGCTAAATAAGACATTTTCCCATTTCTCATAGATAGTATATATTGTATCTGTTATCCCACTACATTCGCGGATGATGCTGTCGTTTATCGGTTAGTGAAGTCAACAGAGGATCAAAAGCAACTGCAAAGCGATTTAGACAAAATTTCTACTTGGTGCGAAAATTGGCAATTGACACTAAATAAAGAAAAGTGTGAAGTAATACACATGACCACTAAAAGAAATCCGCTGAACTTCAATTACGCGATAAATCAGTCAAACCTTAAGGTCGTAAATTCTACCAAATACCTAGGAGTTACAATTGCGAACAACTTTGACTGGAGAGAACACATAGAAAATATTGTGGGGAAGGCGAACCAAAGATTACGTTTCATTGGCAGAACGCTTAGACGATGCACCAGCTCCACCAAAGAGACTGCCTACATCGCACTTGTGCGTCCTCTCTTGGAGTACTGTTGCCCCTTGTGGGACCCACACCAGGTGGGACTGACGGAAGATATTGAGAAGGTTCAGAGAAGGGCAGCTCGTTTTGTTTTATCACGTTACGGGGGGAAAGCGTCACGGAAATGTTGCACGAATTGGGGTGGAAATCATTAAAAGAAAGACGTTATTCATTGCGGCGTGATCTGTTTGCGAAGTGTCAATCACCGACTTTTAGTTCTGAATGTGAAAATATTTTGCTAGCACCCACCTACTTAGGGAGACATGACCATCCCAATAAAATAAGAGAAATCAGATCGAAAACGGAACGATTTAGGTGTTCTTTCTTCCCGCGCGCTATTAGAGAATGGAACGGTAGAGAAAAGTTATGAAGGTGGTTAATGAACCCTCTGCCAGGCACTTAAATGTGATTTGCAGAGTATCTATGTAGATGTAGATGTAGATGTAGATGTAGATGAAGGCAAAGCAAGGGCATGCTGATGTTTCAATAGAAGCATAAATAAATCTCTATAACCTCAAATAGACTCCGCCAGCAGCACTATATGGGTGGATTGAGTAACCCTGAAGTGCTGCTGCCGGTCCCAAAGGAGGAGGGTTGGCAGCCAAAGAAGCCGTAAAAGAAAAGCCGGGTCACATCTCAAGGCACCTCTGAGGCTAACTACCCCAGTTGTAATCACGTTGACGCCTAGGCGTCAACCCCCATTATAAATCATTCATTTCAGCATGATGGCAAGATCGCTCAAAGGAAGCACTACCCCAAGCGGTAACCAATCCACCATTGTCAAGGAATATGTTAGTGAGCCAACGGATTCTGGGGAGCTGACACCAACATGCAAGAAATTGAAAAGCAAGATAGTTTCATACTTTGCAACCTTCAACGTTAACTCACTCCTGAAAATTGGAAAACTGAAACATCTTACTGACACTCTGATCAACCAAAATATCGCTATAACAACACTACGAGAAACGAGATATACAGATGAAGCAGCGTTTGAATCAGAAGGATTTAGGATTCTGAAAGGAAAACCTGGCAAGAGAGTAATGAAGAACGTACCTCAACTCGGAGCCGGCCGCGGTGGCCGAGGAGACTGAGGCGCTTCAGTCACGGTCTGCACGACCACTACGGTCGGGGGTTCGAATCCCCCCTCGGGCATGGATATTTGTGCCGTCTTTAGTATAAGGTAGTTCATAAGTAGTTTGTAAGTTTAGGGACTGATGACCCCGCAGTTAAGTCCCATAAGCTTAACAAACATTTGAACATCAACTCGGAACAGGTTTTTATCATCAATAGACAAATCCCTGGAGCCATCAAAAAAGCAGTAGACTCTCCACACGTACATTAGAGGAGCAAATAAAATGTATACTATGGTCAATGTACATGCTCCCACAAATGAGACTAATAAAACAGACCCGGAGAAAGTGGAAGAATTTTGGGAAGACCTGGAGGAAACACTATCCAAGATTCCAACCAAGAATGTAATTATACTTCTTGGAGACTTCAATGCTCAACTCGACAAAGAAAGAAAATACAGAAACATCATTGGGAACTATCCAGCTCACAACAGGAATAACAGAAATGGTGAACGACTGGTGGAAATTAGTAAGACCTTCGATCTGATAATGAAATCGACGGCATTTAAACGACTTCCTAGAAAACAGATGACATGGGTACGCCCAAATCCTCTGTTAGGAGAGTTCCAGCTAGATCATGTAGCAGGGAAGGAAATTCAAAATGTAAAAGTCCTCAGGGGTGCAAACTTAGACTCAGATCACTTTCTATCCAAAATTAAGATCTAAATTATACCGAAAGTCCATCGGCCTAGAGACACTATCCGTACCGTGAAGTATGTTACAGGAAGACTTAAAACAAGCACAGAGTTTGAAACGAGCCTGAGTCAGAAGGACTATCAAGGGTGGGAACAGCTGAAAGATGCACTGATTTACAGCGCGAAGGAAATTGTTCGCTTGGAGAAGAGGAGGAAACACGCCTGGTGGTCGGCAGAAGCGGATCAAGCGATCGAAGAACGTCGGAAAGCATGGGTTGATTGGTGCTCTCATAAAACACTAGAAAATCTAAATAAGTTCCAAGAAGTAAGGAAGAATACTGCCAAAACTATCAGAAATCTTAATAGAAAATATGAACAGGCACGTTTAACTCAAATAGAAGAGGACTTTCACAAGAACAATACGCGAGACTTCTATATAACTTCCAAGACTAACTTGAACAGATGCGATCCCCCAACCCTCAGCTGAATAAAGAAGGGAAGATAGTATATGGAGAGATGGAAAACAGTCAGATCTTGGCAGAATACTTTGAAGAGCTTCTGAATTGCGAAGCACCAGTTGATACATTCAGCTACAATGACACAGAACCTAACCCTGACCAGGAACCACCTACTACAGAAGAGATTAAGAATATCATAAATACCCTGAAGAATAACAAAGCTCCCTGCTCCCTGCAGAACTCTTCAAGTATGCCAACGAGAACGTTATCATTGAACTAAAACAAATTATAAGTAAAATTTGGGAAGAAGAGAAGCTTCTAGAAGGCTGGACATCGGCACTAGTACATCCCATTCACTAAAAAGGAGATAAGACAGATCCTGGGAACTACAGGGGAATATCGTTAATACCTGTGGCCTATAAAGTATTTTCAAAAGGATTACTAAACAGAGTGGAAAACAACTAAACCCACAGATTGATGAGTACCAAGGAGGCTTCAGAAAGGGTAGATCATGTACAGAACAAATTTTGAATCTTAAAATGATAATGGCATATCAAAAACAGAGTTGCAAGAAATTCGTGCTCACATTCGTAGACTTTAAAAAAACATATGATTCACTAGACAGGCAAACACTGTTCCAAATTTTAAAGGAGATGAAATTGGATAGAAAATCCAGTGAACTAGTGAGACAGACCCTAAACAATACAACATCCAAAGTCAAGTTCAGAGGAAAACTGTCAGTCCTTCAAGATTAATACCGGAGTGAGACAGAGAGATTAACTATCCCCTATGCTCTTCAACTATGTACTCGACAAGGTGACCAGGGAGTGGGGCCAGGAATGAAAGGAGTGGGCGGGATACGACTGGGGTACGAGAAAAAAAGAATACGAGTAGAGTGCCTTTCATTCGCGGATGAATCATTAGAAGAGGCAGTGAACCAAACCAAAGAACTACAGAGACAAGCAGCTAAAACAGGCCTACAGATCTCTATCGAAAAGACAAAATATATGACAAACATCACGGAAGCTCCTGGACGGATGGCAATGGACAGAGAGAAAATTCAGAAAGTGGAAAAATTCAAATACCTAGGAGAATGGATAGACACTGGACTGACAGAAAAAATGCAATGGAAGCACGAATAAAAAAAATTAATTTAGCATATAAACTAACAATCAACATCTATAATAAGAAGAATATTTCTATCAATGCAAAACTGAAACATTACCAGACAGTGATCCGCCCTGAAGCTTTATATGCAGCAGAAACACTCAACCTAATAAGAACTGGAGTGATCAAGAGGCTAGAACTGGTGGAACGGAAGATTCTCAAGAGAATATTAGGACCTCGAAGAACAGAAGACGGTCAGTTTAGAAATCGATCCAACCAGGAACTCTATTCCAAAATAGAAAAAAATATCCGACATCATTAAGAAAAGAAGGTGCGAGTTCTTTGGACACATTTGCAGAATGGACCAGGGGAGGTTAACACAGCAAATTTCACAATTCTTGTTGTACAAGAAAAAAAATACGGTGGATCCAAGAAGTACAAAGGAATCTGGAAGAAATGGGAATACGGGATCAAAAAATACACAACAGGGGGCTTTTAAATAAAACATTCAGGCATTTGCAAGATTTGAGGACAGAACTAGACCGAGAACGAAATCATCGTGGACATAAGAGCGAAGAAAGATGCAAAGTATGAGAATGAAAGAATACTGGAAGAGGAGGAAGAACGGAAGAAAAGAAGCTGATGTGAATTAACGTGGTCCAAAGATGGCCGAAACGAAAGAAGAAGAAGAAGAAGAAAGACATATAGGTATATAAATATAAGTATTCCAAGGGAACCATGAGATTACAATGGAGTAATTATTTTGTAGGGGTCATATTTTGTTAAATAACATTAACATTTAATTACAGCAATACTTAGCAAAGGAGTAATTACCTGAGGTAGCGAGCGTTAAATTTTAGTTACGGCCTCGTGATGTAAAATTTTACTTACGGGCTCGCAGTATAAAATTTTACTTACGGCAAGTAGAGTGCCAATACTTCATATTAAGAGGAGGAAGCCTATTATTTTCCATAATTTAGAAAATACCCTAACTGGTAATAAAGTTAACATATCGGAGTAAATAGAAGAAGCCTTAAAAGACTATAGAAGAGTCTTGTGGGTGGAGAGATGAAAATAGAATCCTAATATTCATACCTTATTTTTACAAAGATGCATATTCTTGTATCTGAATATGGAGAAAACCAGCAATTTCATACAAGCACAGATGAGTAATTGACGTGTAATAAGAAACGAATGTATGTAGGTTAATTGATTTACAGTTGGATAAGATGAAAGACATTTAATTTAAATATTACGGACTTATTAAGTGAGATTTTCGCAGGTTTGTTACATCACGACGATAAAGCATTAATCTAGTAGATGACTTCTATTTGTTTGTATCTACTTATGATATTAATGAAGAAAAGAAAAATTTTTACAATCCTGAAAACGTTCCAACACTAGACCAAGCTGATCTGTGATCTGTAATGAATAAACTCCATGGTATGAAGTACATGTTTGGGTATGATTATACATACCAATATTGGAAAGAAATTTTCTAGAAAGATGTAAATGAAGTAATAATGAATAAATAGAAATGATATACATATTCGCTTAGATTTGGAATGTTAAGAGGAGAGTAGAATAATTCGACCTTCAAAACAAAGTTTGTGGGTGGGGAATGTAGCGGGACAGATTTGTGAGTCCCTACTCTCCCATATCAGCTTTGTTTTGCAGGAGATGAAAATTAAATATTGATTATTAAGGAAAACGATTTATTGAATGTTGAGTAATGATTTTTATTATATGATACTTAAGACGTGACTTTATAATGGTAAGGAATAGATTTAGGAACCAGGTTTTAAATTGTAAGGCATATCCAGAGGCAGATATAGACTCTGACCATAACTTATTGGTTATGATCTGCAGATTAAAAATTAAGAGACTGCAGAAAGGTAGAATAGTTAGGAGATGTAACCTGGGCAAACTGAAGGAGCCAGAGGTGGTGGAGGGTTTCAGAGGGAGCAGTAGGCAAGGATTGGCTGAAATGGGGGAAAGTAATACAACAGAAGAAGAATGGGTACCTCTGAGAGATAGGGTAGTGAAGGCTGCAGAGGATCATATAAGCAGAAGGACAAGGCCTAATAGAAATCCCTGGGTAACACAGGATGTACTGAACTGATGAGAGGAGAAAACAAAACAATTCAGCAAATGAAGAAGGCAAAAGGGAATACAGACGTTTGAAAAATGAGGTTGACCAGAAGTGCAGTCTAGCTAAGCAGGAGTTGATTGAGGAAAAATGCAAGACCGTAGAAGGCTGTATAAATAGGGGAAAATAAAAGAGACATTTGGAAACAAGAAAAGTAGTGGTATGAATATCAAGAACTCGGATGGAAAATCAATACTAAGCAAAAATGGGAAATCTGAAAGGTGGAAGGAATATATAGAAGGTCTGTACATATGAAATAAACTTGAAAGCAGTATTCTAGAAATGGAAGATAATGTAGAGGAGGATAAGAGGGGAGATACTATACTGCGATAAGAATTTGACAGAGCACTAAAAGATTTGAGTAGAAACCAGGCCCCTGTAATAGATGACATCCCGACTGAACTGCTGATATCGTTAGGAAAGCCAGCCATGAAGAAATTGTTCCACCTAGTACGCAAGATATATGAGACAGGGGAAATACCCTCCGACTTCAAGAATAATATAGTAATTGCAATTCCAAAGAAAGCAAGTGCAGACAAATGTGAAAATTACAGAACTATCAGTTTAATAGGTCATGGTTGCAAAATACTGACACGAATAATTTACAGGCGAATGGAAAAACTGGTGGAATCCGACCTTGGGGAAGATCAGTTTGGATTTAGGAGAAATTATGGAACACGGGAGGCAATATTCACATTACGACTTATCTTAGAAGATAGGCTAAGAAAAGGCAAATGTACGTTTTTAGCGTTTGTAGATTTGGAGAAAGCTTTTGACAATGTCGACTGGAATACACTGTTTCAAATTCTGATGGTAGGGGGGGGGGGGTAAAATATAGGGAGTGAAGAGTTATACTCAACTTATACAAAAACCAAACAACGGTTATTAGAGTCGAAGGGAATGAAACGGACGCAGAGGTTAAGAAGGGAGTAAGACATGGTTGTAGTATTTCGCCATTGTTGTTCAATCTGTATATTGAGCAAGCAGTGAAGGAATGAAAGGAGAAATTTGGAGAGGGAATTAAAGTTCAGGGAGAAGAAATAAAAACTTTGTCGATGACATAGTAATCCTGTCAGAGACAGCAAAGGATCTGGAAGAGCAATTGAATAGAATGGACAATGTCTTGAAAAGAGGTTATAAGATGAACATCAACAAGAGTAAAACAAGGATAATGGAATGTAGCGTCAGAAAATCAGGCGATGCTGAAGGAATTAAATTAGGTAATGAGGCAATAAAAGTAGTAGACTAGTTTTGTTACTCGGGTAGCAAGATAACTTCTGATGGCCGAATTAAAGAAGATATAAAATGCAGAAAAGCTAAGGGAAGAAAAGCGTTTCTGAAGAAGTTCAAGTGTTAGGAAGACCTTTCTGAAGGCATTTGTCTGGAGTGTAGCATTGTATGCAAGTGAGACGTGGACAAAAAGATTATAGAAGCTTTTGAAATGTGGTGCTATAGTCGTATGATGAAAATTAGATGGGTAGATCACGTAACTAATGAGGAGGTGCCCAACAGAATTGGGATGAAAAGGAATTTCTGGCGTATTCTAACTAAGAGAAAAGAAAGGTTGGTGGGACACATCCTCAAACATCAAGGAATCGTCAACATAGCATTAGAAGGTAGTGTGTGGGGTAAAAATCGTAGAGGGAGACCGATGGACGAATGTAGTAAGCAGATTCAAAGGGATGTATGTTGTCAAAAGTATTCTCAGATGAAGAGACTTGCACAGGATCGGTTAGCGTGGAGAGCTGCATAAAACCAGTCTGCGGACTGAAGACCACAACAACACACACTTAAGAAAAAGTTTTGTGTTTGTTTTAGTTTGTTTCATGGTCGATCGAGGTACTGCAATAAACAGGAGTAGCGTCGCCGCAGCACCGACCGGAATCACAGAGCTGGTCGTTATCTGAAGTTAGCCGACGGTCACGGGGCAGCGGACGTCACTGCGCCTTCTTTATTGTGGGACATCGATCGTCCTCTAAGAAGATTATTTAACATTATTACTGTTATGGATTATGTGGTGTCGCACAAGTATGAAGTGCTCGCCACGTACTTTCGCCGCGCGCCGCCATGCACGCACTCCGCGGCGTTCCTACGACGTCAGCCACGAGCGCCCTCTGCTGTAACCCCGTTCGTGGCCGCCACTGGACTCCATCGGCCACTTGGGACTGAGATAGGAACCAGTTAACACTTGGGAATCAGATAGGCACCAGTGAAGACTTGGCTATCGGATAGGCACTAGGAATCATTATTAGGCAGGCCTCTATCTAAACTATGTATCAGCATTCTGCAGTCAAGAACTATGTAAAAGTTAATTATTACCAAGACTCCATGATATATCGTTCTAATTTACTCTAGTGTTTCTAGTTTCTGCTGTCCCACTGGCTGGTCACCTCCGTACCTGCACAAGCGTGCATCCTTTATTCCTGTGTCGGTCTATTTCTACTCGGCCACCGACACCAGAACCACCGGCGGAAACGAGGCACAAAAGTGGCGACGAGGATGGGATACAAAAGATTGTGTCCTTGTGAATGTAACATTGGATCAGAAACAAATAGTATATGATTGTATTGCAAGAAGAGCAATAAACATGTGAGGTTTGACTGAAGAAGAGTTTTGAATATTACACAATGTATATGGAACGATTTATTATTTAATGTGAAATATAGAAATGTTCAAGATATTATTTGATCTTCTACATCTAGGAAGAAAACACCAGGCTATTGAATTTCAAGACGCATTCAAATGAAACAGTGGTATTTTAAATGTGAAACTAGAATATACGTAGTAGGCTGTGGATTTTCGCTCGAACGTCAGTTTCATGACTGAATTGGTGCTAAAGAGTTTAAACTTTGAATGTGAAGTTACATACTGGCCTTTCATCTTTCTTCCGCGGGTATAAGAACCTGTTTGGGTTTTAAGGAAAGATAGAAATATAAACTATTATATGTTTTCTTATATTAGGCGGTGCACTTAGACTTCGAAGGGAAGTTCGGTGTGCCGGCCGTAGTGGCCGAGGGGACTGAGGCACTTCAGTCACGGTCTACACGTCCACTACGGTCGGGGGTTCGAATCCCCCCTCGGGCATGGATATTTATGCCGTCCTTAGTCTTAGTTAGTTCATAAGTAGTTTATAAGTTTGGAGACTGATGACCCTGTAGTTAAGTCCCATAGAATATACAAACATTTGAACATTTGAAGTTCGGTGTCACGGTTCACGGGAGGTGTTAAGTTGCTAGGTGACATTAGAAAACTTATAAATGTTTACTTAGCAACTGAGCATAAGAGCTATAAACAAGTTTTCTTAATAAGACTGAACCAAAATTAGGACGAGTTTGGTATGATACGAGATTATTTCGACAATTTAAAGTTCTTCGCCACCTTTTCCTTTTGTCCCACCGCATCAGGTGTTTCAATTCCGCGTCGAGTAATTCCGGTTCGCAGATGTTCCTTGCTCTGTCCGCCAACGTTTTTATAATGCCCCGCTTTTGCTGTGGGTGGTGGTTTGAATACCGGTGCAGATAACGGCCTGTGTGTGTTGGGGGGGGGAGGGGGTTCCGATAAATTGTATGGCCCAATCTGCTATTTCCTTTTTCAAAACTGACACGTCAAGAAAATTCAGTTTTGCTTATCTTTTTTATTTATTTTTCGGCCGATGTTCCGCCGGTTCTTATCTGGAGGAAAAGCCGAGGGTGAACCCCCGAGCCGCATCGGGGTCGACGTTTTAGTCCTTTAAATAGTCTCTGGCTAACGTGGAAAGTTGGTGCCGCTGGTCTGTTGTAAAAACCAGATGGTCATTTATGGCTCGGAACCCATGACGTCCGATGATTGCCCAAATGGGCCTTTGAAAATAGTACCCGAGGGCGGACCTGAAATGCGGTGGTGATGGTCTTAGGTGGTGGGGGAGGAAGGGATAAGGATTGTGGAAGTGAGGATAGGATTTATCCTCGATAGAGGAGGCGATCTTGGACAAGACCCGGGCGACGCTGTGCTTGTCAGGCATCGGCAGAGCCTCGTCGTCCTCCTCCTCCACCTCCGATTCTTCTTCCGGAGCAGCAGCCGCGACCGTCGTTTTCTCCCTCCCAGTTGTAGGCGCATCCACCTCCATAGGCGCCAGGGATAGGGATGCAAACGATACATCGATGTTTTGAAAACATCGATGTTTCCTCCATAAACATCGATGGTAACATCGATGTTTTGAACAGCGATGTATCGCCGATGGATCGACGACGGAAGTCCAAAACTATCGACATCTTTCAACAATTGATTGTCAACTCATTATTACTTAATTAGTTGCTCAGACAGCGTCAGCTCAAGTGCGGTGCTCTTGCTGTCGTCGCTCGTCGCTGTTTTCATACTTTTGAAATAGTAGGTAAGTGAAATATGAAACAATCTGATGATTAATTTGATGTTTGCCCAGCACGGGCTGCCGGCATTGCTGAAATTTCACTCGCCAACATCAGTGGAATCGAATCTTTGACAATGTTACCCAGTCGGACTGATATCGTACTGTTAAAACGTCAGTTAAAACATCAAACAAAAGTCGACGAAAAATCCGAGACAAAAGCCAACAAGCCAACTATAACATAGCTTTTCATTTCAGCGAGGTACATGATTTGATAAACGTCATTGATGAACATTCATTTTAAAAATACATTATTAAGTAATAGCTGAAAGATGCATAATGTTTAATTGTCTCCATATCGAGCTAAGAAAAATGCAATACGTCAACAAAACACGTTATTTCGCATGTAATGAACAAATCGATGTCAATCCCAAGTAAAATCAGCGCAATAGATAGCTAAACCTTATTCTCAACTTGTTTTTCATTCTAATCTGCCATTTCGCTGTGTATTCGTAGCCTAGTGAAAGAACATAAATAAGGCAGACACTTTCTGGCAACACAGCTTCATTTCAGTGTGTTTTTCCTAATATTTCTTAAACGTATGGAAACACCGGAAAAACATCGATGTATCGTTTTTCAGAGCGATGTTTTTTAACATCGATATTTTTCCGCAGGAACATCGATGTCTGAACATCGATGTTTTTATCAACAATGTTGCATCCCTAGCCAGGGAGGCGCCCTCCGATATTCCTGCATCGGTTGTTTGCGTGGCTGCATCCGCCCTGCTGATCGACCCCACATGCGGGGAAGAGGTGATGGCAGCCATTGCAGCCTGTACCTTCCGCAGCTCCCGTTCGAGCATGTCGATCTTGCGGTGCGCAGCCGCGAGTCGGCGCGGTACTGCGCCCTCTCCTCTGCCATCGAAGTTTGGAGGGCGAGCAGTGCCGTGTCCGTGTCCTCGTTTCATCCCTCTACCGGAAAGGAGAGGGGGTGAGGCAGCCGCATTTGCGACTGGCGTCGCCGTCGTCCGTGGAGCATCCTCGTTTCAAATGTTTGTATAGCTTATGGGACTTAACTATGGGGTCATCAGTCCCTAAACTTACAAACTACTTATCAACTAGGTTATGCTAAGGACGGCACAAATATACAAGCCCTAGGGGGGATTCGAACCCCGACCGTAGTGGCCGTGCAGACCGTGACTGGAGCGCCTCATTCCCCTCGGCCACCCCGGCCGGCGAGCAACCTTGGAGGCGCGCCCTGTCTTCCAGCTGCGAATATACTCTCAGCCCCGGAAGTTGGCGGCGTAGGGGCCGCCACAATCAGTGCATCTCTTCGCGGCATCCCGCGCCTGTGCGCACTCGCGCGTGTCGTGCGTCCCCGCGCACCGTAGACACGCGAATGCGCTCTTGCAGTTGGTGGCAAGATGTCCGAACTTCTGGCAGCGGAAGCACTGTATAGGTTTCCGCTGCCTTGTAAACTTCGGCTGTCCGCTGCCACCGGCCAAAGTCGAGGCCTCAGCCGCTAGCAGCTGAATTACCGCCGCGAGGAAACCGCCCTTCGACCGTCCCCGTCGGCTCGGTCTTGTAGCTGTTCCTGCCATCGTCGTAAGAAATATTGTGCGAAGTTACCGCCGAACTTGCAGCAGCGGCGCGACGCTCCTCTCCTCACGCTGGCGAGTCAGCTGAGGAAGACGGCGACAGCATTAAGTGGAACAAGAAGTCTTCTTCGTCTTCAGTTTGTTTTAGCGTTTGAAGTTCTGGAAGCATTTGACTCCCCTTCCTTAAGTAGGCTTTTGTATCTTCTTGTCTGAGCGGCCCTGCTTCATGGGCGACGTATAATTAATATGGTCACTGGTCTTCCTTTGTGGGGAGACAGTGTTCAAATACTTCGTTACCAAGGGTTGGTAACGTATATGGCTTGTGTTGCCTTTATGGCGGCACTTCTCTGCACTGTTTTAGGAGGTCTGGCCACCGAAGAGTGTCCCTCCAATGCGGCTGTTAACCCAGGTTCCTTATTATGGGATTGTTTGCAGTTGCCGTTTTATCGTAAATGTCCGTTGCAGCCTGCAATTTTATTTCTCTAAGTCGTTTTAAACCGGCGATTTCGTGTGTTTCTTCTGTCGAGAAATCGCGTGGTAGGTGGAGAGCTAGCCTGAGGGCGCGGTTTTGGATGCTCTGCAGGCGTTGTAAGTTCGTTTCCGCCGAGTTGCCCCACGCAGGTGATGCGTATTCCAGCTGTGGCCGGATCGCAGCCTTGTATAGTGTGAGTCCAACTTCGGCGGGAAGCGTTGATGAGGGGCTTAGAAGAGGATAGAGAAGCCGCATTCTTCCTAAAGCTTTGCCCCTGATGTCTTCTATGTGTGGGCGCCACGTCTATCGTGACGGCCAGATACTTTGCAGTGGTGCTCCACTGCACTGGGACTCCTCTTACGTTGACGACTGGTGCGTTGTTTGGCACTGGTCTCGTCGCAACGATTAGTGCCTGTGACTTCTCGCCGTTGAAGAGCAGCCGCCATTTCTTCGCCAGCTGAGGAAGACTTTTTTTTTCTTTATTGTAATTTAAATTTCCTTAAAAAGGGGCGGACCGGCAGCGCTCACTGCCGCTCTTCAGCCTACAGAAATAAAATTTTGACAGAGGAGAAACATAAAAAACGCAAAGGAGATAAAAATTTGGAGATAATACATACATAAAACGGAGATGTAAAATGGAGATAAAACAACGTACATAAAATGGAGGAAAACGGTGGTGCCGGCCGCGGTGGCCGAGGGAATTGAGGCGCTCCAGTCACGGTCTGCACGGCCACTACGGTCGGGGGTTCGAATCCCCCCTCGGGCATGGATATTTGTGCCGTCCTAGTTCGTAAGTAGTTCATAAGTAGTTTGTAAGTTTAGGGACTGATGACCCCGTAGTTAAGTCCCAAACATTTGAACAAAACGGTGGTGGCATAAAAGATGTGGAACGGCGAAAGTGGTGAATAAAAACAGCTGTTCGAAGGTGAGTGTTACAAACACAATTAAAATGAGCATAGGGCGGCGGTTATGGTGAGACCGTCCGCTATTGTGGAGTTAAAAAAAAAGACACAACACACACTTGGAGAAAACACACAAGTTAAAACTGACGGTGTCGGCTGCGGGTTGGCCGTCCACTGTTGTAAAAAGCAAGACGTTCTCCGTTCCGTCCTATATAGCGCTCTAATTGTAATCTGCGCATGCGCGAAAATTGTAGTGGCAGATGGAACACAATGCCCCGCAGCAGCGGCCTCGCCGGTAGACGTGCAGAACTACACGTCTTCGGCGCTGGCGCTCGCTGCGACCATCGGAGTCCTCTGGCGTCTTCGTCTGGAGCAAATCTTAGAGCCGACAGGACTCCAAGCATTGCCAAGCTACATTAAATTCGCCGGGAAAATTTTAAGTTTCACAACAAACGTATCGCCTACATAGCGGAACCAAATGGCAGGTTTTTTGTTTGCCGTTTTCAGTGCCTTTTCCTGAAATTTTGCCACGTATAAATTTGCTATAACCGGTCTAAAAGGGCTCCCCATAGCTACACCATCTGTTTGTTCATAGAAATCGTCGTTCCACTTGAAATAAGTAGTCGTGAGGCAATATTTGAACAGTTCTGCTATGTTGGGAGGAAAGATAAGATTCAACTGTTGCAGCTCCTCATTCAGTGGAACCGTAGTAAACAGGGATAGCACGTCAATATTATCTAATATGTCCTCTAGCTTGACCTATATGTCATTTATTTTACTTACAAAATGTCTCGAATTCTTGATATAGGAATCTGAGCGCCCCACACGCGGTCTAATAGTGTTGTAAAGAACTTGACAATCAAATAGGTGGGCGAAGCAATAACACTAACAATAGGTCTCAGAGGAGGAACATTTTCCTTTTCTTTGTGGACCTTCGGCAACCTACAAAGTCTTGGCAGTAGTGCAGCTGAATTACCCAGACTTTTTTGAACACACTGTTCAATAGAAGACTTTTTTATTAACTGTGTAACAACTTTGTCAGTGGGATCATAACTAAGTTTCAGGTATGTGTGCGGATCTAACGATTCATTAATCTTGCAATCGCAGTCAGATTTAGAACCACTGTACAATTTCCCTTATCTGCGGGGAGAATGATAATACTATAGTTCTCATTCAGGATTTTATAGCATTTTTCTCACCCGTTGTTAAATTACTTTGTGGAAGCTTTGCGCGAGCCAATACTCTGACAGCTTCTATACATATTTCCTTTGCTGTAACCTTGTCTAAATTGCGAATACCCGCTTCTAAACTGGATATAATTTCCTCTGTAGGCACAACTCGCGGACTAACGGCAAAATTTTCGCCCCTGGCAAGCACCGTTCTCTCATAATCAGATAGCAAATGTCTCGATAAATTGATAACAGTGCGGGAAGAATCTAAGTGACTGATAGTCGGTTACGGTGGCAAATTGTCAAATTTCTTCCTCTGTCTACTGGACATTATCAACACTCGTCTGTTAATGGTATTGTGCAACAACCTGTCAATTCTATCCCAGTCGCTACTACACACACCAGTACGGATGATAATATGGACGGACAAAAACTTACAGTTTGTGCTTGCCAGGTCCCGCCGAGTCTGTTGAATCCGCTCCTGTCGTAAAGCCTCTTCTGTCCGTTTGTAAATCCACTGCGCCTTCGCTGTGCTACATAATCGTGTCATCCTTGTGTTTACTCTACCAAACGAATTACAAGAGCATTTGAGTTTGATTTGATTTGATTTTCTCAGGAAAGCCAAAACAGTCTTAGACCAACCCGCCACTGCCCACACCGAAACTAAGTTTATTGTGCGGTATCGCTCCCTGTATATCTAGTAAAGCCAACCAATGCCCTTGACCAGTGCAAGGAGTCCCTTTACCAGTTCTTTATTAGACAATTTCTTCGGGTCTGGTTGTCCCAAATGTTCTGTGCCTTTTACTCTCCAATGCAATGCATTCGAAGATTAGATGTGATGCAGTTTCATCACTGTCATCACAGATCCTACATTTAGGGTCCTCTTCTGTTATTCCCATTGTATGTAGGCGTTTTTTGGAATTCCCATGGCCTGTCAGCAATCCAACCATGAGTCTAATCTCTCTCTTGTTCAGTCCCAGGATTGAAACATGGCTTTGCCATGTTTTTGTTGATAGACTTTGGTCCAATATTCTACGTGCTGTCTTCTGACCCAGTTATGTAGCTCCAACTTGATCATTGCCTTGGTGATTGTCAGGACAGGTTCCGGTCCAATAAATGGAGTCTCTGCCCCCATCCTGGCTAATCTGTCGGCATGTTCGTTGCCACTGATCCCCGAGTGGCCAGGGACCCACAATAGGTTTACCCTATTGCTTTCCCCTAGCTCCACCAGAACCCTGTGACATTCTGCAACAATTTTAGACCTTGTTGCAGGAGCTGCCAGTGATCTCAGTGCTGCCTGGCTGTCTGAATAGATATAGATGCTACGGTCTTTGTAGCACCTACGCAAATTCTCCTCCACAGACGCCCTGATGGCAGAGCATTTGAGTTAGATGGTAATAAGTAGGTAGTAAAATATAATGCAACAACGACTTACCCTAAGCTGTTGCGTGGGAGAGTCATAGGAAGGATGGAAGTTCAAATTTTTGTAAACCTATTGGACCAAACTGCTATGATCTTCAGTCTTTAGATTTTGCTTGAACTAACTTAAGCTAACCTAAGGACAACAAACACAGTCATTCTCCAGGGAGGATACGACCCTCCGACGGCGAGCAACTGCGCAGTCGGAAGCAATGCGCTTTAGAGCGGTCGACGACTTCACAGCAGCTAGGATGTAGGCGCAGACACAGGGGGTGGTGGCAGTACCTATTGAAGTGTCCCAAAGTGTAATTACCAGGACCAGGAAGCGATTTCAATTGACAGGAACCGTTAAGGGATGGTGAAGGTCGTCCACGAGAAACATAAGCAAGAAATGACCGTTATCTCCGGATAACAGCCCGTCAAGACAGGAGGCTGAACGCAACTTGGCTGCAACATGCAATATCAACAAAAACAATGCTTAAGTGCAGGAAACATCACCATAGAATGGTGGTGAAATTGGTGTGCGTCAGTATTGGCGGACCTACTGACCCTCTGTGTCATTCAGAATGGCGCTTTGACTGCTCATCGACTCAGAGACGAGATCCTTGGAAATTTTGTTGTGCAGTACGCTGGTCCCAAAGGAGGTGGGTTCCTTCTAGTGGGCACTAACACTCGTCCCTAGGGAGCTGTACTGATGGACGCTGAGGGAACTGAGCGAATAGAGGGGCCAGATTGTTCACCGGACTTAAAACAGATTGAATATATCTGTGATTCACTTGACAGATACATTAAGAGCCGGTTTGTCAATGTCTCGTTAAATTCCAGTCAAGATTTTAACTTGTCGTTAGCAGAGAAATGCGTTTGTCAATGTTTCGCTATGAGTTAACCTGACTTTAAAGGAGCTCAAACTGGCCGTTAAGTTAACGAGTAAAATTCTGCTCGTTACACGGCTAACGACCAGTTAAGTGAGAATCTGTATGAAAATGGCAGAATTCGAAAGCGCTAAAATACCGCAATATATTCACGTGAAAAAGACCGATTTATCGAACAAAATAACAGAAGCACTACATGTATGAAAAACTAGTGTGGAAAGCAGCTTTATTGGAAAATGTATCATATTTCTCGCCCTATCCACGTCTGTAGTGATTAGATAAAATTATAGTTGCGATTTCAAATTACCAACTTACGGGTAACGACTAGTTAAGTGAGAAACGGTATGATGAAAATGGCTGAAATACGATTTGGTTGACAATTACGACGATGTCAATATTTTGGACGATCTAGAGGTCATTGGCTCTAGATGGCGTCCTAGACGTATTTATGTTCGTCCAAATCATTTTGAATGCTGGGATGATGCAGTATTTGTTACGCGATTTCGTCTTCGTAAAGCCACTTTGGAAACGCTGCATGAAAAACTCCGCGACCATCTGAAGAGTCCAACAGATATTTACGTATTTTGTAAGTTATTTGTCGTAATAGAAAACCAAATACATTATTTATGTCTGCAAACTTATTAATTCAGCATTTACGTTTGCTTGTTGTGTCTAGTGTAAGGCCTAAAATAAGATTTCTTCTTCCAATCTACAGAAAGAGTGCACTTCGCTTATGTGCAAGTTACTGCTTGCACTAAGGTACTACGCACTTGGCAGTATGTTATCGTACTAGAACCTAAGCACTTTTTGTTTTCCTACATGTTCCATGGACAGCATTTAATTCATTTGCCACAATGTCGCTTCCTTTTGCTTCCATGTCGTAGCGTCGGTTTTTTAACATTTCAATGTGTCATATTTCTCTATTAAGTACACAAGACTGTCGCACTAGCTTCCTGTAAAATTCGAATTTCTTTCAGGTTTGTTTTCCATAGCGCCAAATAACAACTGTCAGCTAACCTCTTCCCTGATAGTCAAATATGGCGAACAGCTGTTTATTCAGACATCACTTTCATTTGATTCTATTGCGAACATAGTCGAAATATATCGTACCTTCTCGTTTTCTCCAGATTAGCAAACGAATGGCAATGACAAACGCAATGCACTTAGAGCACATTTAACTGGACGTTAAAGGCATCTTATCGTTTACTAACGAGAAGATTAACGAGAGATGGACGAACCGACCCTAAGTGCCTCACAGCCAGACCAGCACCTATGTGTGTGTGTGTGTGTGTGTGTTGTCCTTAGCATAAGTTGTTCATATTAGGTTTACAAACATTTGAACATTTCACTGAAGCGGTAACAAGTTTGTCATCACGACATGACCTTGGTGCTGGAAGTCAACGCGCTGCGGCCGGTGTGTTTGCGTACTGGTTAGAGTGCAGTTTTATGTAAGCGATGGTTACTCCAGACAGTGTGTGGGTGAATGCATCTCTTCCCTTCACCGTTGACAGAAACTGTCCATCGTGCATTTATCCCAGAATAACCAACTGTACGGCCCTGGTATGTTGTATTGGGTGTTCTTTCTGTTACTTCTCTGTATCATCTACATTATTTCGTTCAGTGGCTTTGCCTTTTTATCATTTATTAGTAGATAAAAGCCCGTGAATGTTGTGGCCATAAATAGTTGACTTAAAGGACAAAAATGCTTTTCCCACTCTTTTCTAATGTACTGTACTCCAATGAACAGATTTTCTAAAGTGTTTTACCCGGAGAAACTGAGTGTCCTTTTCTTAGTTACCGGTTTTAATGTTTACCATGTAATTTTTTTATTACCCAATGTATTGTAACTTTAGCAGAAATTGGGTTTTTCAATATCAGCTTGCAAGACCATGTGTTTACTCATCTAACTGACCTATTTAGAGTAATTACGTAATTTATAACAGTGTACGTCTTTGTGAAACACCACAATTAGCCTTTGATTTTTGAAAAAATAAACAAGCAAAATATAAGTTCGCTCTTAAAATTTAACTTCAAGTGAAGGATGCTGGCATGGGTTTACCATCTTGACCAACAATAAACCCTGCTGCCTCTCTTTCGGTGTGATGCAAACATCCCTACCAAAACGTCTAGACGCCTCCAATGGTGGGCCTTATTTTTGGCTAATTACTCTTATGATATTCAGTATTTCTCGACGACCAACCATGAAAAGTCCGATCTCCTCTCCCGGCTACCATTAGGTCAGAATCATTCATTTGACACTGACCCAGATGTGTGCTGCACTTAGACGCAGAAGAACACGTCCCTTCCCATTGTCGCAAAACTATTAGCCAAGCAGTCTGCAGAGGACCCAGTCCTGCGCGAGATCATCTGGCTGGTTCAGCAGGGTTGACCGTTGGATCGACAGCAGGTGGTTACCCCAGGGGTTCAAAATGATTGGCATCGACAGCACGAATTCTCTGACCGTGATGGTGTTCTTCTCGTCCAGTGCGAAAACGGCCGACCACGGGTTGTCATTCCTCCATCCCTCCAAACCAAGGTCCTCAGCCTGCTACATCGTGGTCTTTGGGGAGTCGTGCTAACAAAATGCCTTTTACGTCAACATGTCTACTGGAAGGGAATCAACGCAGATATCGCCTCTATGGTAGCAGCCTGCCCCTCCTGCCAAAGCAAACAAAGCTCCGGCACGACGGTATTTCCCATGGCCAGAGGCATCAACACCCTGGTACAGGGCTCCATTTAGACTTTGCAGGCCCCCATCTGGGTTCCTCATGGTTTATTGCAGTCGACGCCTGCTCAGGGTTTCCTTTCGTCTCCCAGATGTCCTCCACATCATTGCAGAACGACATGTTGACCATAGCTGTTTATTAATTCTCAATGCTACCGGTTTCGGTTATTTACCATTGTCGAGCGTTAGCAGAGATTAGCTAATAGCTTAACACGCATAGCTCCTCCACATCATCGACCCACGTCATCCAAGCGCTCACTCGCATCTTCGCCATTGAAGGCCTACCAGAGACAATAGTGATCGATAAAAGGTAAAGCAGTCAACAATCCGAAGATTGGTTTGAACACCACAGTGCTTTACTAGGCATGGTCCTGTTTGGAGATGGTATTCCGTTGCCTTCCTCCGACCTTTGAACTGACTTACCCAGCCAGTTATAAGGGGACCTACAGTTTAACGTGGGTTCTACCACTGTGCAACCAAGGCGCACCAGTGACCGATAATGGCCCTCAATTTACGCCCGCAGAATTTATGGCCTTCTGTGCATCCAAAGGCATTGCCCTGGTACACACGGCGCCTTTCCTCCCCGCGTCTAGTGCACTGGCAGAGCAGTTCGTATGGACTTTCAAGAATCAAATGTCGAAGCTATCCGCACACCACTCACTGGACGATGCTTTGGGCTCTTACTGGACAACTTCACAGGAGGGAACCAGTCCGGCGGAGCGGCTCCATGGGCGCCCACAGCGTTCGCTCCTCTCCCTCCTCCATCCACGACGACCAGTAGAGTACACTGGGCGAGTACAACGACACTAGTTTCTTATCCACGATGATGTCAGGCTCCTGAAGTTCTCCTGCCGCGGCCGCCGTTGGGATCCGGCGGTTGGCAGAAAACTACTGGGACGAGCAATTGTGGAGGTTCAACTTCCAGATGACTCCCTTTGGCGCAAGCATCTAAACCAGGTGCACCCCAGGATCAGTTGAATCACCGCCTCTTATTGTTTCAGGTCCGTCAACTGGGCAACAAGAAGGCCCTGAGAGACCAAACCCTTCTACACGCCTCCAATGTCAATGGACGATGGTGGGTAGGAACTCCTGCACCCTGACCAATACCGATGGACGTCGATCACACACCTTTGGCGAACCACAGACTGACAGGCTCATTCGATGCCATAGACGTCGATCCAGACTCCGACACTGGCCTCCATCTGGCACATCTCTTTGCGGGGGAGGGATGTCATTTAACGGTGGTTCGCCTGACGAGAGAATAACCCGCAGTGCAGGGTACAAGCGCATGGATGCATACCAGTGACGAGTCCCACAGCGGCGGTTCCGGAGTCATCAGAGGACGTAACAAGAACCGCCAGAGAGCGCACTAAACCGGGACTATTTTCCTCCGCACAGTCACATGAGACCAGCTCGAGACTGCCATGTATCACTGCGCGCCGACTATTTAGGGGGCAGCAATGCATCAAGACGCCAGTTCTCTGCCGACCGCCTACGAGAACCACAGGTGAGGGATCCTGACCGACGTTTCCGCGGAAGAGTCCCTGCTAGCGACGACTCGCCTCCAGGACTTCCCGCAACGGTATACGTCGTCCAGCTCCGTCTCCCTGGCCGTTCTCTCAAGGCTGTCGTCATCTCCCTGGCTTGTACCTAATTGGTGAAGAAGAAAACTTTTAGTTGATGTTTGTTGGTTTTACCTTAGTTTCAAAAGTTTGTTAGTTTGTTTTGTTTCCAGAAGATGATTAGTTTGTCTTGTCAATCAACACAATTTCCGTATCAGACAGTGAGAAAATGTAACTGTGAGCGATAATGTGGTACAATAATTGAACGCAATCAGCGACTTCGATTGTTGAGTAGCCTTCACACATTTCAACAATAAAGAATAAGACGTTTACTTTGTCATGAGACCCATGTGTATACTTCACACGAAATAAAACTTGACTATGATATCTATACGTTCAGTGAATTTTTAAATTCCCCGGGTCATATTGACCGGAAGAACACAACTGTAACAAATTAAGTTTTAGGAAGGGGGAAAAAGTGTTGGTTTTAATTTGATATTTCAAGTATTTATAATGTCTCGAAAAACAAAGTCTTCAAGTTTGAAGAAATAATATTTAAATATCAAAAACGTATGAAACAACAATAATGACCCGAAGATAACAGCAGGATTAAATACATAGTTTTATAAGCAAAAGTAATTACACTCAGAAGTAAATGCGTAACAGACCGGAAGAGGAATTAATATTTCTCGTATGTTTATATTCTATTACTTTCAGCGGAATAAGCTGCAAATATACACATATTCGTAAATATTTTCTCGTAAATAGGTTGTTGTTTATATCACAGAATCAGGGAAATTCGGCTGTATTTATATTTATTTCACGAATATTTGTCTCTCTCGATATTTTACTAATACTTTGAACACAAATACTACAGAATCTATTTGGTTAATTACGTAAACAGTAATTATAAACAAACATTACTCGTATGGCGCTTTGGCCAACCCTAGGAGTGCTAGTACCGTTGTAACTGTCAGCTGGTAACAACTTTCACATCAGCTAGTGTCGACACTGTGTATATTAGACTGCGAGGCTATTTTGTCACCCTCTGTATCCGACAGCGGTCTTACAAGGGGAGGTGGAATAATAGCAGAGGTTAATAATTACGGTCTCCGTTGTGTCGGACATGTCGGAAATAACAGACTCCACCAATTCTTAATTGCAAGTCTCCATGTCATGGTTGGTAAAGCAGTCAACAACTAGAAGATTGGTATCAACACCACAGAACTTTCCTCTTTCGAGCTGGTATGCCGTTGCCTTCCTCCGGCCTTACCCAGCAAGTTATGGGGGGACTTGCAATCTAACGTGGGTTCCGAACCAGGGTGCTACTCGATATTTTTCACATCAGCAACATTGGCAGAGATGAAAGAAGGAGAAAGTGACAGATAAAATCCTAGAATATGGCGGAAATCGAACGCTTATCCTTTTGATATGCATATTTCAGTCCGGGTGAACACGAGGACAAGACATGTGGCGATAATATAGACCCAGCTGCGAGCCAAGGAGTACAAATGTTGCAGTAGGATGTCATATGAGAGCTAGGGTCGGACGGGATATGTGCTCGGGTAGTGCGTGCAGGCGAGTTAAGCACGTGTAGCTGGTGTGGCGCAAGGGTTTAGCACGACTGACTATAGTTGGCGTCATGTAAGAAGGCGCTTCCGCTCATTGTTGCGGAGCGATAGGGGAAGCGTGGAGGGGAGGAGCTACGGCCGAACGCATCAGTTGGGCCTGAGGGAGAAACATTGCGTAACTCGCGGCCAGTTACGCGCATAGGGAATGAATATTATTGTCTGCCAGTGCACTAATGGAGGGGGATGTGCAGAACAGCTAATGTTCAAATGTTTGTAAATCTATCGGACTCAACTGCTTGGTCAATAGTCTGTAGTCTGCAAACTACTTAAAGTAAGGTAAACTAACCTAAGGACAGCACAAACATCCATGCCCGAGGGGGGATTCGAACCCCTGACGGCGAACGGCTGCGCGCACCGCAGCACGGCGCCGCAGTGCGAACAGAACACTCGGTCGGCAAAAGGAATGAGGGCAACGATTAATGTGGACAACATTGTCAAAAGTGGCAACAGCGATCTTTTATTTATGTTAAATAGCTGTCTAGATCGCAACATGTTATTTATTTTTTTCGACTGGTTTCGACCTTATTTTAGGTCATCTTCAGAAATATGTATACCGCCCATTGGCTGGTGCTGACTACTCCAGGGCAGCTGTAGCTTCACGCTGTGTCTGCACGTTTGTAACGGCTACAGCCACATGGGTTGTGTAGATATTCCTGAAGTTGACCTAAAATAAGGTCCAAACCGGTCGAATAAAATAACATGTTGCGATCTAGACTCTTTAATATAAAAAAGGGGGAAGGGTGTCTGGTGCGGACCGACGACAGACCGGGGGGAGATTAAAGCTCGCCTCCCCCCAAAAACATGAGTTCATCGTCGTACCTGATGATGACAGCGTACTTATTTAACGAAGTTTATCCATAAATTACTTCCAAACAAAAAAATTTGTGGTCGTCTAAGGTGCCTCTCTCACCTACCCCTCTGGGTGATACATATACAAGATTTCCAAAAGACTATACTTAAACAGTAATCTTTAAAAGCTTTGTTGATTCGATGAGTCACTAACAACTATCATAATTATCTTTTAAAAATTTTTGGGGAGGTTGCACCACTTCCTCCGCGGTTAGTAAATTCGTCGGGATTGCGAAGTTTAACCCTGCATTAAGGTGGAGCATCATGTACCTCTAGTTAAAAGGTGAGGTGCAGTGCATTACACCCTAAAACCTATTATTATCCTGCCACATTCATTTTAGTACAATATTTCCGTTACGTTCATAAGCTGTTCTTTACAATATTTGACAAGGAAGAAATTACTGCGTACATAAGAAACCCCACTTACAGTACATTTGTGCTCCATTCTCTCAAAATCAGACTAAGTTGGCGGGTGCTGTAGGGAAGCAGTCTCAACGAAAACAGGCTCAGTAGTACTGACTCCAATATGATCTGAACTATCTCGGAGTGATTCATATACTGGTAATTTCATCGGTACACATATTTCATAACATACGAGCAGTGGCGTAATTAGGACTTGGCTTTGAGGAGGGATAGATCTGCTTGACGAGCAAAAGTTTAGTCAGTTTCCAGACAGACTACCATCTACCACTCCCATTGAAGAAACTAATTCACTCCCTTCCAATGAAAGCTTATGGTAAAACACCCCAAGTTTCAAATCTTTACCTTTACCAGATTGCTGTTATACGATTTTTTTTCCTCTGTCTCTCTCTCTCTCTCTCTCTCTCTCTCTCTCTCTCTCTCTCTCTCTCTCTCTCACTCTTTTTCTTCTTTTCGGGTACTGGGGGGTCCTATCCCCCTCATCCCCCCCATAGTTACGCCACTGCATACGAGGGATATTCTAAAGGTAAGGTCCAGTTAAAACAAAAACATCCAAAATCAAAATTGTTTCCAACGCAATTGTTTTATTGTCATCCCTTCCATCTTTCTCCATTTTTCTACATTATCTCCATATTTAGACCTTTGTCATGTCCTTAAACAAGCTTTTGAATGCCTAAGTCGTAGAAATCGGGCGCTTGCGAAGATAAGCAGTCTTTGACAGCTTCTTTCACTTCATCATCGGTGTCGATGCGCTTGCCGCCAAGATACTCCTTTAGGTAGCGGAACAGGTGGAAATAGCGCCAAGTCCGGACTGTTCGATGGGTGGTTCACCTGCTTCCATCCAAAGTTACTGATGAGAGTTTGTGTGTCCTTCGCAGTATGGGGTTGGCATTGTCATGCAACAACAAGAGACGACAAAAGGTCACGTCGCTTGTTCTGGATTGCAAGTCAAAGTTTAGTCAGGGTAGCGCAGTATGCGACTTATTGGTCGTTGCCTATCTTACCAAAAAGTCGACTCACATTACGAGGTCGCCTTAATCTTGTGTGTGGAGATTGTCTGCTTTGCCTTGACCTTGCTTGGCGATGACGTGTGAAGCCATTACATTGACTGACGTTTAGACTCGGGGGTGATGTGAGAAACCCATGTCTCGTCCCCTGTGACAATATGGTCTAAAAGACAGTCACCTTCCTCATGATATCGCTCCAAAAATGCAAAATCAGAAACCATTCTTTTCATTTTATGGGTCTCGGTAAGCAGCCTTGGAAGCCAAGCACACAGTTTTCGAAACTCCAAACGTTAAGACACAATTCTGTACAACGGTGTTCTACTCACATTTGGAAAACTGGTCTGAAATCACTGATGGTCGGTCGGAGCGTGGGGCACCGTGCATATTCCTCGTCCTTCATTAAAGACTCGCACGCCGGCCGCGGTGACCGAGGGGACTGAGGCGCTCCAGTCACGGTCTGCACGGCCACTATGGTCGGGGTTCGAATCCCCCCTCGGGCATGGATATTTGTGCCGTCCTAATTCGTAAGTAGTTCATAAGTAGTTTGTAAGTTTAGGGACTGATGACCACGTAGTTAAGTCCCATAGACTATACAAATTTAAAAAAAAAAAAAAAAAAAAAAAAGGCTCGCACCCACTTGCGCACTTTACTGTCACTCATTATGTTAGGACCGTACACTTAAGTAATCTGCAGATGGATTTCTGGCGCTGAAATATTTCTTGCCGACAAAAACCAAATCACTGCCCTTGCTTCACGGCGGGCTGATTGTCTTAAACCTTGTGATCTGACACTATCAACAGTAAACAGCAACAGTAACAAAGATACCGGCGGCTTTTAACACGCAAAGTATGCCAGGAGTCGACGCGCATGTGTGTTTTGTCCTTGGCACCGCCTTCAAATATATATGGCGAATCGGACCTTACTTTTGGAATAACCCTCGTATGTAATAGCTAAAATTCCGTAGCCCTCGTATATTTCAGGACAAATACATATACAGGGTGTTTCACTAAGTGTGTTTGCCTCTGTAACTTATAAAATAATAGGTGACGGGAAATTTTAATGCGGTAGGTCAACACAAGAAATGTTACACTTTCTGCGGAGCTATGAACATAGTTTATTGTATCATTTTCCAAAGAGTTACACCACAAAGATATAATTTTTGAATGGAACAATAATTTTTTCCATCGTGTATTGGATTCGTTTAAACCAGCTGCGTCCAAATCAATTTAAACTACATTCCTATCACTGTTAGTTTGGGAGCTACAACCCTTCAAAGTTCCGGGGGCGGAGGCTGCGATAGCGTAGCTGACTGGCCGAGTGACTATCCCCTGGGGCACGGCCCACTGTCTCATTACCACCAGCCGGTCAGCTACGCTGTTGTAGCCTCCGCCCCCTAAACTTTTAAGGGTTGTAGCTTCCAAACTGTGATAGGAATATAGTTTAAATTGATTTGGACGCACATGGTTTCAACGAATCCAATGCACGATAGAAAAAACTATTGTTCCATTTAAAAAATTATATATTTGTGTTGTAACTCTTTGGAAAATGATACAATAAACTATGTTCATAGCTCCGCAAAAAGTGTAACATTTCTTGTGTTGACCTACCGCATTAAAATTTCCTTCACCAATTATTTTATAAGTTACAGAGGCAAACACACTTAGTGAAACACCCTGTATATAAACATAGATGTACGAGGGTTGAAAGTTAAATAGCGACAACACGGCTGTGGAGACAGTATGCAATGGAATCTACAATTTTCGCTAATAGCACACGATGTTGACATACCTACATTATCTCCGAGCAAATGGACTCGCCCGTCCGACGTAACCAGCGTGCGCACAATCGAGGAAAACCTTATCGAGATTGAATGTGCCAGAGGTTGTTTACCATGAGAGTGTTATCAAGATCAAGAGGCGTGCGTGGAATCAGCACTGCCGTACAGAACTGTGACACATCGGGTAAAAGCCTTCAAGGAATGTCGGCAAACGGTGGCAGACATGAATCGGGTAGGTCGTTCTAGCATCTCTGAAGAGGAAGTGCATACTGTCACACCTTTAGTGGACAGTGATTGACGCCAGACGATGCGTAAGCTCGCCCACGAAACCGGATTATCGGATACGACTGTGCTTCGCACCCTGAAGGAACGCCTGGGAATGCAAATAATTGAATTACGATGCGTTCCGCATGAATTGACGGAAATGCAGAAAAGGATGCGTTACGACGCTCCTCAGACACACGTGGAGTGCTATGAGAGCGAAGGAGATGCTTTCTTAAGCCATTTCGTATCACTGGATGCAGGGGCGTAGATAAATTTTTCCACTCCGGGAGGGGGTTCAGAGTCAGAGCTATACTGAGGTGCCCTCAGACGGTTGAACAGTTGACAGATGCCAGTTACGCCGCCCCCCCCCCACCCCATAAAACAAACTTGCGATTTTTTCTATGACTGGAAAATTTTGTGAATAGTTGATAAAAGAATGAATCGTTATTGAAAGATATTGTAGGCATGAAGAGCAATCTTTTCTGGTATACCTTAAAAATGACGGTCGGTCACCTGCTGAAATACTGGCTGTTGTCGAAGATGTTGCCCAACTGTTGTTGTTGTTGTGGTCTTCAGTCCGGAGACTGGTTTGATGCAGCTCTCCACAATAACCTATCCTGAGCAAGCCTCTTCATCTCCACATAAGAACGGCAACCTACATCTGTCTGAATCTGCTTAATGTATCCATCTCTTGGTCTTCCTCTGCGGTTTTTACCCCACACACTTCCCTCCAACGCTAAATTCACTATTCCTTGATGTCTAAGAACGTGTCCTACCAATCGATCCCTTCTTTTAGTCAAGGTATGCCAGAAATTTCTTTTCTCCCCAATTCTGTTCAGTACCTCCTCATTACTTACGCGATCCACCCACCTAATCTTCAGCATTCTTCTGTAGCACCATATTTCAAAAGCCTCAATCCTCTTCCTGTCCGCACTGTTTATCGTCCATGTTTCACTCCCATACAAGGCAACACTCCATACAAATGCCTTCAGAAAGGACTTCCTTAGGCTTAAATCAATATTCGATGTTAACAAATTTCTCTTTTTCAAGAACGCTTTTCTACCCATTGCCATTCTGCATTTTACATCCTCTGCACTGCGACCATCATTTGTTATTTTACTGCCCAAGTAACAAAATTCATCTACATCATATATTGCTTCGTTACCCAATCTAATTCCTTCAGCATCACGTGATTTTCTTACACTGCATTCCATTACCCTAGTTTTACTCTTGTTAATCTTCATCTAATATGCACCTTTCAACACACTATCCATTCCGTTTAACTGCTCTTCCAGGTCCTTTGCTGTCTCTGACAGAATTACTATGTCGTCGGCAAAACGCAAAGTTTTTAATTCTTCACCCTGAACTTTAATTCCTTCTCCAAATTTCTCCTTGCTTTCCTTTATAGCTTGCTCAATGTACAAATTTAATAACATTGGGGAAAGGCTACAACCCTGTCTTACTCCTTTCCCAACCTCTGCATCATTTTCATGCCCTTTAACTCTGATAACTGCTGTCTGGTTTTTGTACAAGTTGTAGATAACCTTCCATTCCCTATATTTCACTTCTAATGATTTCAGAATTTGAAAGAATGTATTCCAATCGATATTGTCAAAGCTTTCTCCAAATCTACAAAAGCTAGAAATGTAATTTGTCTTTCCTTAATCTATCTTCTAAGATAGGCCGTAAAGTGAGGATTGCCTCCCGTGTTCCTACATTTCTCCTGAATCCAAACTGGTTTCCCCAAGGTCGGCTTCTGTCACATTTTCGAACCTTCTGTAAATAATTAGTGTTAAAATTTTGCAACCATGACTTATTAAACTGATGGTTCTGTAGTTTTCACACCTATCTGAGCCTGCTTTCTTTGGAATGGGGATTATTATATTTTTCTTAAAGTCTGAGGGTATTTCCCCTGTCTCATACATCTTACGCACCAGGTGAAATAGTTTTGTCATAGTTGGCTCTCCCAGAGACTTCTGTAGATCTGAGGGAATGTCGACCACTCCAGGGGCCTTGTTTCGACTTAGGTCTTTCAGTGCTCTGTCAAATTCTTCTCTCAGTAAAGTATCTCCGATTTCATCTTCATCAACATCCTCTTCCCTTCCTAAAATATTTTCTTTCAGTTCATTTCCTTTGTAGAGCCCCTCTATATACTCTTTCCACCTTTCCATTTCTTTGCTGCGAACTGGTTTTCCACCTGAATCCTTTATCTTCGTACAGCTGCTTTTCTTATCTCCAAATGTTTCATTTATTTTCCTGTAGGCGGCATCTATTTTTCCCCTACTTATACATTCTTTTACAGACTTGCATTTGACTTCTAGCCACTTTTGCTCAGCTATTTTACACTCCCTATCAATCTTCTTAGTCGTCTGTACTCCATTTTGTCTGTTTCATTTACTGCATTTTTATATTTTCTTCTTTCATTAATTAAATTTCGTATTTCCTGTGATATCGAAGGATTTCTTGTAGGTCATGCCTTTGTTGCCTTTGTTTGTTCTCTGTTGCCTTCACTATTTTGTCTCTCAATGCTACCCATTCTTCTTCTACTTTTTATTTTTCCCGTTTCTGTTAATTGTTGCCTAAACCTCTGAAATTCTCAAGAACTTCAGGTTCCTTCAATTTGTCCAGGTCCCATCTTCTTATTTTCCTACTTTTTTGCAATTTTTCAATTTCAGCGTACAATTCATGACCAACAACTTATGGTCAGAGAATATATCTGACTCTGGGTATGTCTTACAGTTTAAAACCTGGCTCCGAAATCTATGTCTTACCATTATAAAATCTATCTGGTACCTTCCAGTGTCTCCTGGTCTCTTCCACATACACAAACTTCTTTCATGATTCTTAAACCAAGTGTTTGTTATGATTAAATTAATGTTCCGTGCAAAATTCTACCAGGCGATATCCTCTTTCATTCCTTTTGCCCAGTCCATATTCACTTACTATTTTTCCTTCCCTTCCTTTTCCTACTACCGAATTCCCGTCTCCCATCACAATTACGTTTTCCTCTCCCTTAATTGTCTGTCCCTTAATTTCCTTTACCTCCTCATACATTGTTTCGATATCCTCATCATCGGCAGAGCTAGTAAGCATATAAACCTGTACTGTTGCGGTAGATGGCTTCGTATCTATCTTGACTACGCTATGCGATCACTTCGCTGTTCTTAGTAGTTTACCCACATTCCTATCTTCTTATTCATTATCAGTCCTACTCCTGTAATACCCCCAACTGATTTTGTATTTATAATCCTGTACTCGCCTGACCAGAATTCCTGTTCCTCTTTTCACCGAACTTCACCAATCCCTACTGTATCTAACTTCAGCCTATCCATTTCCCTCTTTAATTTTTCTAACTTCCCTAGCCGATTAAGGGATCTAACATTCCACGCTCCGACTCGTAGAATGCCAGTATTGTCTTTCCTGATGATCACATCCTCCTGAGTAGTCCCCGCCCGGAGATCCGAATGGGGGACTATTTTACCTCCGGAGTATTGTACCTGAAAGGATGCCATCATATTTCCATACAGTAGAGCTGCATGTCCTTGGGAAAGGTAACGGCTGTAGTTTCCCCTTGCTTTCAGCCGTTCGCAGTAACTGTGTGGCAAAGCCACATTAGCTGATGTTACAAGGCCAGCTCAGTCAATCCTCCAGACCGTTGCCCCTGTAACTACTGATAAGGCTGCTGCCCCTCTTCAGGAACCACACGTTTGTCTGGCCTCTCCACAGATACCCCTCAGTTCTGGTTGTATCTACGGTACGGTTATTTGTATCATTGAGGCACGCAAGCCACCCCACCTCGGCAAAGTCTGTGGTTCATGGAGATGGAATAATTATTACTAAAGGTAACGGCGCCACACCATATACTTTCTCAATATATTTTAATAATAAAACTTAACAAGTTATATGGCTGAAAAATTATAATGAAGTAAAGTACTTATTACTTTATTATAATTTTTGAGCCATATATCTTGTTAAGTTTTATTATTAAAAAAATACACTGTGAAAGTATACGCAGTGGTGCCATTACCTTGGGTTCCTGGGTAACGACGCCATACATTTGAAAGTCAAGGATAAACCTACACGACGAGTGAGTAGTAGTAAATAAGTGTTACAACTGTTGTAATATTACTTATCACTCGTCTGTATTAGACATTTAGAAGGCTTGAAGTACTTCTCGATGTAAAATTGGAATAAAAATACATTTTATAGTTCAGATTCGATTAAGACACCACAAAAATCAGAAATATAGTTTTTGGCACTTCAGTCTTTACATTCTACAAGTCCCCATTTCGCAAAATGTGTGCTTTTGTATTACGCTTCTTTTTACCTAAGTTCTCTACCATGGCGTATTGCCCCATTTTCAAAATATGGCTAAGAACGTCTATTTAAAGTGTAAGATTTTGCGAACCAATTAAGTAAGAGACATGAAATCAAAGCTAAATATCTATAGATTACGTTAATACGAGTATTAAAAGACGCTGACAGCCTATAGAAGTACTTATTTCAATAAAATACAGGCTCGAAAATTAGATCGAAAACGTCGAAACTAACAATTTCTTTCACACGATTTATACCTGTTAATAATCACAGACGGTACGTAACGGAGACAATACTGGAAAGCGTACTCGTACTGCCAACCGTTCGTCATAAAACTAGGGTGGCGTTACCCTGGTATCCTCTACGTTTCAGCACCTGCACGTCGGCCTCTTGAAATCCAAATTGCAGTGCTGACGAATATGAACAAGCTGACAGCTACTAATAAAGTCCAGCCGCCCGCGGTGGCCGAGGGGACTGAGGCGCTCCAGTCACGTTCTGCACGGCCACTACGGTCGGGGGTTCGAATCCCCCCTCGGGCATGGATATTTGTGCCGTCCTTAGGATAAGCTAGTTGATAAGTGGTTTGTAAGTTTAGGGACTGATGACCCCGCAGTTAAGTCCCATAAGCTATACAAACATTTGAACATTTTTGAATAAAGTCCACTGTTGCCTCTTATGATAGACACCCGTCGCTTCTTTGTAATACTAGTTTGGCGAAATGACATTAGATGTTACAATGTGATATTAGTGTGCATTTACAGTATGGGACGAAGGTAAGGTTGCTTCTTGTAAGCAGAGGATGGGAACATGAGAGATAGGTAACCTAACGCACTTCTCAAGATTAATTTTCATGCAGTCAGTTTTCCGTCTCGGTCATATTCACCTGAGCGAAAGCCTAACTCGCCTTATCGTCGGTGCGTTATTATAAAGCGGCCGCGGCGGAGCGGCCGAGAGCATTTAGGCCCTATGGTACGATGTGCGAGGCGGTTTCCCGTCGGTGGTTCGAATCCCCCCTCGGGCATTAATGTTTGTGTCGTCTTTAGTAAAAGACAGGACATAAGCAGTTTGTACGTTTAGGAACTGCTGCCCCCACAGTTAAGTCCCTTAAGCTTAACATTTGAACATTATTTGAAAGTGGGGGGATGCAGGTCTCTCAGTTGTAACTTGTTCATTCAGATCATTATCCCGCATTATCATCATGTTGCATCGTCTGGAATTGGAACACTGTAAGGAAAGAAAATATTTGTTGTTGGAGATATTTTTGGGTGAAAGGTGTTTATTTTATTGAAGAAGAGTGTGAGTGGAGGTAAAAAAAATTTTGTTTTACGTGTTATTAACTGTGGTGGCTGTTGTGATGTTTGAGCAACATAACAAACCTGACCTTAATTTCGTGGTTGGTTATGTTAAACTCTTGATTAATGCAAGTGATGTAGTTAAATTTTGAAAATATTTTGCAAGACAATTATTGTAATTAACAAATACTATGGGCCTACCTGACAAACTTTTCAAAAGCTCACTCACCTTTTCTTTCCTTACAAAATCTCCTACAGAGACTGTGCACACACAGATAGCAGAAATTAACTTACTCCGTCTGTGCAATATGTATGACTCAATTAGTACGCTAATGGTACTGATAATTTAGAAAATTATGAATAGTAGGATTTTTAAAATCAAGTGATTTACAAGTGGGTGCAGTCCAACCACTAAAGTCAGTATCTGATAAAATTAATTCACTCAAGTAAATAGGAAATTTAAGTAAATCAGTCTTAATTAATGCTATACATACGACATTAGTACGAGTTTGGTTCTTTATAGGATAGGTGTGGCGGTGGCTATTATTGTTGAACTCAGTGCAAAACGAAATTGAAAAATTATTCATTAATTCAACTGTCTTATCTTCTACCATCAATTTTAGCAAAATTGTCTCAATTATTATTATCACAGTCTATAATAATTAATGACACTCACTTGATTGTAAAATTGTGTAGTAATATTATTCACGCATTATTGAGGATTGTCAATTGGTTAATTAGCTGTTCAAATAAGATAGCAAAAGTACTGTGTAATGTTCCTGTATTTAATCAAAATTTAAACATGCATGCTCAGTAAATTACAACCAATAGTATTTAACTTATCTTATTTATCAGTACAGCGATGTGCTACTCTGCAGTCATATAAATGGTACCTAAATTCATACATAAATCATTTTGATGGCGGCTCCTCCTTTGGCAGCTTGCTAGCAGTTCGCCGTGATGCTTCGCGAATCGCGTAATTAATCACGACCGTTAGCATCCGCGATGACGCTACCGCGTTTCGGACGCCTAGGACGGTTACCGAACACGTAACGAATTTCTGCCTCAGCAGAACGAACGAATAAATGTTTCATTAAAATCAATTCTTGCTTCACTTATGTTTACTGGTTTCACATAAACTTTGATATCGTTGCACTTATAACAAATTATGACTTTCACTTTCTTCAACTTTAAATCAAATGTTTTTGATATGTCGCGTTTTGCAGCTCTTAAATATTGAAGAAAAGACATTTTTAAATATGCACCAAAAGATACTGTCAAAATACGATCACGCGCCAGAGCGTGAAGTGGCACCTAGCATCATCGCGCCAGAGCGTGAACGGCAGCGAACGTTTTAAGGAGCGATTTATTTCTGCATCAATACGCAGCCAAATTTTTCTATTACAGTGTTTTGATATCTACTCGTTCGCATCAGAAGTTTCAGTAAATGCAACATGTGTTGTAAGGTAACCCTTAAGGTAAGCCTTACATTATAACGAGGAATGAGCTTCATTTTAAGCATATTATTCGTTTGAACCTGATTATAGTGAATATGTAGTAATTAACTTCTTATGTGACTCAATTAATTATTGTGATGCACCATGTATGTAGTTAATTTAACTGGAAACATTTTCTGTCATTTATTTATTATTTGTATTGTCATTGTTTATGTATGTTTTGTTTTATTTAATTTGTACATTGTATGTTTTCTTTATGACTGTGATTACTTGTTTAGATGTAACTAATCTATACACTAATGTACCCATTGATGAAACTATTGCTATCATAAAAGAAAACCTCTTAAAATACAGAAAAATCTCCGAAGCAGAAGTTTATGAAATAATAGAACTACTAACCATAATATTATCCCACAACTATTTTAGTTTCAATGGACATGTATACACACAAAATGATGGTCTTGCAATGGGTAGCTGCCTGTCTGGTACACTAGCAAATATTTTTCTAGACCACCTAGAAAACAAATTTTTTGAAGAGCAAAAGCAATTGAAAACAAAAGTAGTATACTATTTCAGATATATAGATGACACTATAATTCTATTTAATGGATGTATAGAAGAAATTGAAGATTTCCATCAAAGGTTTAACAATATGCACAAGAAGATAACCTTCACAATTGAACATGAAATTAACAACAGCATTAACTTTCTCGACTTAACAATAAGTAAGACTAACTCAGTACATACTTTCAATATATTCCGAAAACCCACAACTACAGACATAATAATTCATAATAGCTCTTGTCACCCACAAAGCCATAAAGAAGCATATTTTAGATCAGCAATAGATCGTATCACCAAATATCCTCTCTGTAACAAAAATATAAATTCAGAGCTAAATACACTCAAAGAAATAGCAATCAGTAATGGATATAACCCAGAACTAGTCAATAATCTGTATAAATCGAAATTAACTTCAAAACAGAAGAGTATTAAAGATGAAATCACTTTAACAAAAACTGAAACAAGAAAGAAAGATAAATTTGTAATACTGCCATACTGGGGACAAATTTCAGATAGAATAAAATATGCACTGAAGAAAACAAATCTTAAAATTGGCTTCTACACTAACAACACTTTAGGAACCAATATCATACATAAAATAGAAAAAATTGATCGCTATAGTCAATCTGGAGTTTACAAAATCGAATGCAATGAATGTGACAAAGCCTACATTGGACAGACAGGCAGACCTTTCAAAATTAGATTTAGAGAACATATAAATACAAGCGAAAATAATGTTTCAGCATTCGGCACACACCTCAGAGAAAATAAACATTCGACTGAGTGTATAGAAGAAAATCTCAAAATTTTACATATTGTAAGCAAAGGGCAACTAATGGACGTTTTAGAAGAATTACAAATCTATACACATATGACTAAGTACCCAGAACAAATGTTAAATGAACAAACAGAAATGCACAATAAAAAATTCATCGAAAATTTCCATAACACCTTGGCCAGCATATAAAATACAGTCCATCCTACCGTAATATACTTCAAAATATGCAACGAAACGCGATAAATTATAGTAGCACCGCAATATTATCCCTGTATTACAATATAGGACACAAATCAATTTATTACACTTAAAATAGTTCGGAATGAAATCTAAAATTTATTGTACAATATTTGTCATGGTACTGTTTATGTCACACTGCATATAACCAACGATATTGTTACAAACAAAATTGAGCAAAGAATATTTAATAAAACATCTTTGGATCAACAGCTCTGTAAATTACACCAAAGTAATTACGACAAACAGCGTGACATAAACAGTAACCAAATATAAATGTATATGAATGTAAGTAATTATAACCTATATAATCAATATAACATCACTATATTAATGTATTTTCATGTAAACCACACTTTGTTCTCTGTAATAGGTGACTTAGAAAATGGGCAAAGCCCGAAACTAGTCGTCAGCATTTAAATAAAAGCAGCTTTGGTGCATATTTAAAAATGTCTTTTCTTCAATTGTTCAACTTTATTACTTATATTGTTTGAGCACTCCGCGGACCGCGTTCGAACGTCTGATCTACGTCACGGGTCGGCAGATACTGCTGCTTGCCTGCTCTCCACAGGCTAGCGCTTCTATACGATAAAGTCTCTGACCTGAGGAGCCATATCGATAACTGTTCAGATCGATATTTGATCTCGTTTACAGAGAAGTATTTTACATTGACAAATTAAACATAACAAGTAATCACAGTCATAAAGAAAACATACAATGTACAAATTAAATAAAACAAAACATACATAAACAATGACAATACAAATAATAAATAAATGACAGAAAATGTTTCCAGTTAAATTAACTACATACATGGTGCATCACAATAATTAATTGAGTCACATAAGAAGTTAATTACTACATATTCACTATAATCAGGTTCAAACGAATAATATGCTTAAAATGAAGCTCATTCCTCGTTATAATGTAAGGCTTACCTTAAGGGTTACCTTACAACACATGTTGCATTTACTGAAACTTCTGATGCGAACGAGTAGATATCAAAACACTGTAATAGAAAAATTTGGCTGCGTATTGATGCAGAAATAAATCGCTCCTTAAAACGTTCGCTGCCGTTCACGCTCTGGCGCGATGATGCTAGGTGCCACTTCACGCTCTGGCGCGTGATCGTATTTTGACAGTATCTTTTCATAGTTTTGAGCTACTGAATGTTTTGGTTTTAGTTTTCATTTTTTTGATATGGTTTTTTATTTGCATTTGTATTTTTGTGAAAACAACAAATGAACAATATAAACAGTACATACAAGGTATTTCATAAAACATATGCTTATTTCTATATCATCAGCAATATAAGTATGAATAATATAAAAACTAATAAGTATTTTAATAAACTGGTTACTAATCGAAATATAATTAAAATACTCAGAAGCTTGCTTGCTTGTTTACATAAGAAACCAATAAATCTATCATGACATCATGAAAAGCGTGTGTGGCTCGTAGCCGGTAATTCAAACCACGTACGTGTGCATATCACTTATAGGCTTTACAAGTTATTTTATAATTGGGGCATCCGCAGCTGAGTAAATACATTTTCTTTTATGAATTTATCAATTGTTTTAAAAAATTGATTGTATGGCTTTATATAATAAAAGAAACTATTTTGGAAATTGAAATATAAGTGTCCTCTTATGAAACAATCAATAAATTCTGGAGCCGCTTCATCTGTTTTTATTGAGATCCTTTTATGTACAGGTCCACAACCGGTTTCGCGTCAGTAGAGACGCATCTTCAGGTGTTACTGTGTTAAATAACATAACAATAATTAAAATTACAGGACCAGTAACTTAATAAACGTGATACATGAATTGAACAAGGTATTACTTACAACTTTTTATTCTCTCGTCATAATTCGTTACTGAGTCCCAACATTCTAGTTGGTTTCATCCGTCAGTTGGTTAAAAATTCAATAGAGCCAAATACATGGGTCCAAGTCCAAAATCAAATGGTTGTCTTTCAGGATAAAAAACATGGACGTTAAAATGTGGGACATGTAGTCGCGTGATTTTGACCACCGTATTTTCGATAAAACCTGAAGGTAAAAAGAAAGAGACACGTGACAATTTTGTGTCTATAGTCATAAAATAAATCATAGGGGAAGAGTAGATGACGGGGGGGGGGGGGGGGGGGCGGAGGGTTGCACCTATGTCAGTTGACAAAATAAAGTAATCGTTAGGATATGGGGAGTATTAAAACTTGTTTAAATGACCTACCCGTAGATTGGCAATGGAGTAAAGGTGGCCATTGTAAAAATAAAACTGAAGGTCTGTAATTAGAAACATCAAGTTGTAGCAGACCTATGGAGGCGTAGAGGAGTGCACTGCGAAGTGGCGAAGTAAACTGAACGCGGGCTGTGGTGCGGCGTGATGGAGGAAAACAAACTTGCGCATGCGCGCTGTAGTATGGTACCTGGACTGTCAGTCAGAGAAAACAACTGAAGGTTGGGGCTCGTATTACAAAATTGAAACACATGAACTGGCGTGTAATTTAATCGTTAGGAACATGTAGGTTGGGGTAATATTTCTGGCGGTAATAATCTTAGTAGAAAAATTCTCGAAAGACCCTGAATGTCATTCGGTAAAATTTGTAAATATAAAATTGAAGATGTTCATTCTGGCATGGAGCTGAGTGAAGGGACATTCAATTTAGATTCAGATAATAAAAATTAGCCAGAATGGAACGGTGTTTTAACTTGGTTTGGTTATTCAGTGTTTGAGCAGCTGACTGTTTTAAAGATCTTATGATCTGCACTTCTTCCAGAATATTTAGGCTCCGACATTTTTTGGAATGAAGAAGGCTGGAATAATGTTCTTCTTTCTAAGTTGCTTACCTATCCGGTTCGATAAATTTCCTAAGTATGGGACTCTATGGTAACTTAGTTTTTTCTCCTGATCTGCTGGTAATAAAGTTATAAGTGTCCTCTCTTCTTGCCTAGGAGTAATAGGTGGGGTTATCCGTAACTTTTTCATTATCTCCCTATTAATGTTATTTACGTAATCTGTACTATAGCCGTTTGAATATGCTAAATACTGGATGGTTTGGTATTCCCGTTTAAAGGCTTCCTCTGAAAGAGGCACGTTATGTAGTCGATACAAAAATGATCTAAATACTGCCTTCTTGTATTTTTCCGGGTGGTTGGAAGTTTGGTGTATCAGTGTATCTGTGGTGGAAGGTTTGCGGAAAATATCGTAACTGAATTTAGATTCTTTTAAAGTGATGAGTAAGTCCAGATACGGAAGTTTGCCTTCTTTGTTATGTTCAATTGTGAATTGTACATGTTCTTGTTGAGAGTTCAGCTCGGTGACTAACATGTCACATTCTATATTCGAACCGTTATACACCTATTACTCCTAGGCAAGAAGAGACGACACTTATAACTTTATTACCAGTAGATCAGGACAAAAAACTAAGTTACCATAGAGTCCCATACTTAGGAAATTTATCGAACCGGATAGGTAAGCAACTTAGAAAGAAGAACATTATTCCAGCCTTCTTCATTCCAAAAAATGTCGGAGCCAGATACAGACACAAAGAAACGTCAAAATCTAATCCGTATAAGGGAACAGGTGTCTATTCAATCACCTGTAATGACTGCCCACAAAAATATATTGGACAGACAGGACGAGGCTTCGACGCCCGTTTTAAAGAACATACGAAATTGACTAACTCAAAGTCCGCCATCACCGTTCATTTAAGGGAAACCAAACACACAATATCCAGTATAGAAAACAACCTAACTATTCTACACACAATATCCAGTATAGAAAACAACCTAACTATTCTACACAAAGAGAGTAAAGGTAACATCCTAAATATTCTGGAAGAAGTGCAGATCATAAGATCTTTAAAACAGTCAGCTGCTCAAACACTGAATAACCAAACCGAGTTAAAACACCGTTCCATTCTGGCTAATTTTTATTATCTGAATCTAAATTGAATGTCCCTTCACTCAGCTCCATGCCAGAATGAACATCTTCAATTTTATATTTACAAATTTTACCGAATGACATTCAGGGTCTTTCGAGAATTTTTCTACTAAGATTATTACCGCCAGAAATATTACCCCAACCTACATGTTCCTAACAATTAAATTACACGCCAGTTCATGTGTTTCAATTTTGTAATACGAGCCCCAACCTTCAGTTGTTTTCTCTGACTGACAGTCCAGGTACTATACTACAGCGCGCATGCGCAAGTTTGTTTTCCTCCATCACGCCGCACCACAGCCCGCGTTCAGTTTACTTCGTCACTTCGCAGTGCACTCCTCTACGCCTCCATAGGTCTGCTACAACTTGATGTTTCTAATTACAGACCTTCAGTTTTATTTTTACAATGGCCACCTTTACTCCATTGCCAATCTACGGGTAAGTCATTTTAACAAGTTTTAATACTCCCCATATCCTAACGATTACTTTATTTTGTCAACTGACATAGGTGCAACCCTCCGCCCCCCCCCCCCCCCCCCCGTCAACTACTCTTCCCCTATGATTTATTTTATGACTATAGACACAAAATTGTCACGTGTCTCTTTCTTTTTACCTTCAGGTTTTATCGAAAATACGGTGGTCAAAATCAGGCGACTACATGTCCCACATTTTAACGTCCATGTTTTTTATCCTGAAAGACAACCATTTGATTTTGGACTTGGACCCATGTATTTGGCCCTATTGAATTTTTAACCAACTGACGGATGAAACCAACTAGAATGTTGGGCCTCAGTAACGAATTATGACGAGAGAATAAAAAGTTGTAAGTAATACCTTGTTCAATTCATGTATCACGTTTATTAAGTTATTGGTCCTGTAATTTTCATTATTGTTATGTTATTTAACACAGTAACACCTGAAGATGCGTCTCTACTGACCCGAAACCGGTTGTGGACCTGTACATAAAAGGATCTCAATAAAAACAGCTGAAGCGGCTCCAGAATTTATTGATTGTTTCATAAGAGGACACTTATATTTCAATTTCCAAAATAGTTTTTTTTTTTTTTTTTTTTTTTTTTTTTTTTTTTTTTTTAATATATAAAGCCATACAATCAATTTTTTAAAACAATTGATAAATCCATAAAAGAAAAACTTATAGGCTTCCCTGAGTGCCTACCAGAGTATACAGCTTTATTAGACGATGCCAGTTTACAACAGCCCATAATAGGTTGATAGGTCGCAGCACGCGCCACAGCGTGAGCGGCACCTGACTCAAGTAACGTTTACACGCGCCAGAGCGTGAACGGCAGCGAACGTGTTAACTACAGGGTCATCAGTCCCTAAACTTACATACTACTTATGAACTAGCTTGTACTAAGGATGGCACAAATATCCATGCCCGAGGGTGGATTCGAACCCCCGACCGTAGTGGCCGTGCAGACCGTGACTGGAGCGCCTCAGTCCCCTCGGCCACCGCGGCCGGCTTATACTCTTCCCTGAGTGCCTACCAGAGTATATAGCTTTATTGGACGATGCCAGTTTACAACAGCCCATAATAGGATGCTAGGTCGCAGCACGCGCCACAGCGTGAGCGGCACCTGACTCAAGTAACGTTTACACGCGCCAGAGCGTGAACGGCAGCGAACGTGTTAAGAAGTAAGTATCAAGTGTCTGTGAAGTTCATATTATGTTACAGTCTACTTGAAATGTCTCCTTCTTTTTTATTTATTTACTTTTTTTTATTTTTTTTATTTTTATTTATTTATTTATTTATTTATTTATTTATTTTTTTTTTTTTATTGCAAGATGTACTGTGGTGAAAGTTGTGCACGACGCATGCCTAGGCCTTACGAAGGCCACCCATAAGACATTCGAGACAAAATGTCCCGACAACAAGTAAGAAGCCAAAGCTCAACTAAGCATCAATTACAACTTACAGACAGCCTGCTACCTCTCTTTGTTGGCAAAGTTTTCAGTCTAACTCTCATATTCATCACACAAATTATTGTCATTTTTAATTTTAGCACGAGTGACATAAAAAGTTATTGGGTGGAGGGGGTTGAACAACCCCGTACCTACGGCCTTGACCGGATGAGACAACGAACACATCGTACGAACCAAAACTGGAAATCCACACGAATGGCGTCATTATGGGTCGCCGCGTTAGTCGAAAGTGCGTCAGAACCCCAGTCTGGTAAAAGTTATGGTGCTTCTTGTGTACGAATGTGATAATAATAATTTCGTGTGACTCATTGGTCTGGTTTAAGGCTTTCAATTGGACGCCACTTCGGCGACTTGCGTGTCTGGTAACTCCTCACACCATTGAGAGGTGAAGGATGGGTCAAAACGCAGACAAATATATGTAATCCGAGGTCCGCCCGGATTTTGAACCCGCGACCATTCAGTTTCCAATAGATCGCTTTACCCCAAATCCACCGTGCCCGACACATACAACTGTGATGGTTTATACTACTCATTACGTTCCTCCACAAGAGACCGTCAATGCACAGTATTACCGTTCGTATTTGGAGAATCACCTACGACAGCTTTGCGAAAGAAGCAACACTTTCTAGGTAATCCATCCATCATTTTGCAATGCGCGGGCGCATACAGCGCAAGCTGTGACTGCTCTGTTCGGACGATGGGACTGAGAAGTACTCTACCATCCACCATACTCAAGTGACTTAAGTCCTTAAGACTTTCACTTGATTCAGAAGATGAAGGAACCACTTTGTGGCATTCGCTTCAGAACTGTTCCAGAGATTCGACAGGTAGTAGACTGCTCCATTCACACCATCAACAGAACAGGCTCTGCTAACTGTACACTACGCCTTCCACATAGCTAGCAAATGGTTCTACACAACGCTGGTGACTAGTTTGAAGGACAGTAAAAGGTGAAAACATGACTACTTAAATGACTGCCATCATTAGATACGCTAAGGAAGGTTTTTCTATTTGATTCGAACCAGGACCGCACGATTCGATCCCGGGACCTCCTTTTATCACGCCTGCACGGGCTACCCAGCACGTTGAAACATGTCTATACAAATTCAATAATATTCTTTCGCCTGTCTTGTATCGATATTTGGATGTAAAATGTTATATGAACTTCTTTAAGTAACTACGTCTATGCTTTACTCTGTTGTGTAACATCTCTGTGAAAGATTATGGATGTGAGTAGTAGTTGAACAGAAAGAGAGAGTCGGTGTGTAGCTCTGGTAGTGATCGGACATGCTTTGATTAGCTGCTTTTGTACGAGCTGATGGAATAATTTTGAAATCTGATTTTCGCAGACACAGTTCTGTCTTTATAAGATTTTGTATCAAAATTAAAGCATAATATTGACTAAGCTGAGTCTGATTATCATATTTCTTTATTGGTGTGACGTTTAATAATAATAGTGATTGTTGTGCAATACCACACAGATGAACAAGATACTAAGTTTCTGCAATCAGTCAGTTAGCAAAATAAATTCTTGCAGTTGCGTTATTGGAAAGTGGTTTGTGTTTTTCCAGGTTTCTCTCGCAGTCAAATTTATAATGTAGTCAGTGAACCTTATGCAGGCTACGTATTGTTTATGTTGCGTTCAAAATATCCGTTGCGCTTTCAATCAGGCTAAACCCACTGTTTCCTAATTAACTGTGCAGGTATCAATATTAGGTCCGTAACTAAACAGAATTATAGTGTTAATGAATAAAAAAATGTGTTCAACTAATCTTTAATCAGCTTGATTGGAAAGTTAGTTATTGTGAGTTAATGACAATTATTAATGCTGCATTTAACGGCAGATAAGTTTGAATTAAGAACTTTTGAAACAGACCTTCTTTAGCCGGCTCACTGTTGCCAAATCCTTGTAGCGACCCTGTTTTTCCAATCAATAGAACAGCCTTACCTATATCCTACCAAACTTCATACAAGTTTTAACATATCGCGTCTCACTCAAACTCTCATGTGTCCGCCTAGTTCGACATTTGCACTCCATGGTCGGCTACTAAGTCTCTATTCTCACCATACGCCCGGTCCTCGTGTACATCCGGACTGATATGTGCATATCAAAAGGATACGGGTTCGATCTCCGCCAGATCCTAAGATTTTTATGGTCACTCTTTTGTAAGTTCTAACTTTCGTATACCTCAAAGACGGCTAGGGCGATTTTGATGAAATCTTCAGGAAATCCTGAGATTAGCTCAGCGGGTGATGCTGTAAAGTTTGGTATCGACTGGATCAAAATAGTTATTAATATACACGTAAAAGTGTATGTCTAGCTCTTTGAACGACAGCTGCCCGCTTAACTGAGGAAGAGACAAACGTTTGAATCACTCCCATTCTTTTGTAATTGCAACTTTGCGTCTTGGGGCTCTAACGCAACACTACGTAGGGAGAGTGGTGGGATCTAACGTCGCTTCCGTGACCGTGTTGATAGTGCCGCTACTGTTGACTCTTTCTCCGCTAGGGGCGTTACTGTCGTTCCGTATGGCAGAGAAAAACTTTTACAAAAATGTTAGTAGGTAAATATGAATTAAACGTGCTGAGGATTGTATAAGCATGGTATGCAAAGGGGTATAATCATATTATACAGAACATAGAAACAATTGAAATGCATACCGTCATCGATTTTTATAAATAATCAGTGCTCAATATAGCATACTAGCTGAATACCCGACTTTACCCGGGTTGTTGTTGTTGTGGTCTTCAGTCCAGAGACTGGTTTGATGCAGCTCTCCACAATACCCTATCCTGAGCAAGCCTCTTCATCTCCACATAAGAACGGCAACCTACATCTGTCTGAATCTGCTTAATGTATCCATCTCTTGGTCTTCCTCTGCGGTTTTTACCCCACACACTTCCCTCCAACGCTAAATTCACTATTCCTTGATGTCTAAGAATGTGTCCTACCAATCGATCCCTTCTTTTAGTCAAGGTATGCCAGAAATTTCTTTTCTCCCCAATTCTGTTCAGTACCTCCTCATTACTTACGCGATCCACCCACCTAAACTTCAGCATTCTTCTGTAGCACCATATTTCAAAAGCCTCAATCCTCTTCCTGTCCGCACTGTTTATCGTCCATGTTTCACTCCCATACAAGGCAACACTCCATACAAATGCCTTCAGAAAGGACTTCCTTAGGCTTAAATCAATATTCGATGTTAACAAATTTCTCTTTTTCAAGAACGCTTTTCTACCCATTGCCATTCTGCATTTTATATCCTCTGTACTGCGTACATCATTTGTTATTTTACTGCCCAAGTAACAAAACTCATCTACCTCCTTTATTGCTTCGTTTCCCTATCTAATTCCTTCAGCATCAGCTGATTTTCTTACACTGCACTCCATTACCCTAGTTTTGCTCTTGTTAATGTTCATCTTATATACACCTTTCAGCACACTGTCTATTCCGTTCAATTGCTCTTCCAGGTCCTTTGCTGTATCTGACAGAATTACTATGTCGTCGGCAAAACGCAATGTTTTCAATTCTTCACCCTGAAGTTTAATTCCTTCTCCAAATTTCTCCTTGCTTTGGTATTTATTTATTTATCCCTTCCTTGAGTTAGAACTCCTATCCCGTCTCCCTTTGTCCAGCTCCTTTCTTCTAAAACCACGCTATATTTACCGGAGAATAAATAAGAAATAATGCTGTCTTGCAATATGCACAAAATTATAAGTGTGGTATCCAAACATATATATATATATATATATATATATATATATATATATATATATATATATATATATATATATATATATACACTGTATGAGAATGAGATTACTTAGCGACTTGCAACAAACTTTAAAGGTATTTCAAACATTTATTATATTTTTTCTCGGTGACAACTACAGTAACATGATGAAAGAAAACAGAGGACATACAGACAAACATATATATATATATATATATATATATATATATATATATATATATATATATGTTTGTCTGTATGTCCTCTGTATGTTCAAAAACCATTCATTCGATTGCAATGAAATTTTGGTGAACTGTTCACTGTACGCCCACGTAGGTTTATGACCCCCCCCCCCCTCACAAAAAAAAGAGCACGACACATAGTTCAGGATATATGACGTCATAAATAATGAGAGACCACCGCCTGAGAATACCCAGATTTATGCGTCAATTACTGGAAAATTGGAGTAGTTAGGGACCTGCGACAAAGTTTGCATGTAATTCCCCCTACAGAATGATGAAACGAAAAGAAGTCTACCGCTCACAACAGCTTCGCTGTAGGGGCCGTAAAACTGTCCATCAGACATGACCTTACCGTAAAGGAACAGTTTCTGAAGTGGTTCAGGAGATATGACGTTATAAACAATAATAACCGTAGCATACTACTACCACATAATACGACGAGTCTTTATTCATACACTGTATGGGAATGAGATTACTTAGCGACTTGCAACAAACTTTAAAGGTATTTCAAACATTTATTATATTTATTCTCGGTGACAACTACAGTAACATGATGAAAGAAAACACGTTTCTCACTTACTACTTTTTCGCTGTTCATGGACTAAAACTACGGTATTCGGTATGACGTTTCAATTTATACCTTCTACACTGCAAATTGCAGCCGCAGGAAATTCTGCAGACAGTATACACAGATTTAGCGGAATGTGCCTTCCAAATTGTATCACAGTACGACACGTTGTTCATGAGACATGAGGACATTCATTGAAAAACTCCCCATCGCGCACTACTTCTTTACCACTAACGATAGTCGTAACAGATTTTAACGACATGCAGCACTTATACAAATGAATATATACCTACAAAATTATACAGTTTTACAATATATAATTCAAGAAATTTCATATGTACTGCGATGGGTTACAACCGTTCACATAATGCACCCAGTTTTAATTCATTTGCGTACTTACTACTAAGACACTAATGTATTCCAATCAGTTGAAAGAAATTCCTGATAGCTACTTTTAATCAAATTGCGAGGTTATAGTATATCGCACCAAATTTTCGTCTGGATAAGGGATTCCTGTCAGAGAGTACACAGTTTGTAGTAATCGATGGTAAGGCAACGACTGAAACAGAGGCGACATCCGACGTTATTGATCCTCTGTTGTTCCTCATTTACATAAACGATTTGGGAGAAAATCTAAGCAGCTCTCTTAGGTTGTTTGCAGACGACGCTGTCTTTTACCGTCTAGTAAAATCGTCTGAAGATCAAAACCAACTGCAGAGCTATCCAAATATGATATCAGTATGGTGTAAAAATTAGCAATTGATTCGAAATAATGAGAAGTGTAAAGTCGTCCACATGAGTAAGAAAAGAAATCGCCGCGGTGGAGTAGCCGAGCGATCTTGCTGCGGAGCGCGCGGTTGCTCGCCGTGGAGGTTCGAGTCCTCCCTGGGGCATGGGTGTGTGTGTGTTGTCCTTAGGTTAGTTTACCTAGATTTAAGTAGTTTCTAAGCTACGGACTGATGACCACGCAGTTTGGTCCGATAGATTTACAAACATTTGAACATTTTTTTTAAACGAAATCCGTTATACTTTGTTTACAAGATAAATCAATCAAAAGTGAAGGCCGTAAATTCTACTAAATACCTTGTAATTACCATTACATCAGACTAAAACTGAAAAGAACACGTAGATAAAGTCGTGGAGAAGGCGAACCAGAGACTCTGTTTTATTGGCAGAACCCTTAAAGAATGCAACAGAAGTACTAAGGAAAATGCATACACTACGCTTGTCCGTACGTTTTTGGAGTATTGCTACCCTCTGTGGGATCCTTATCAGGTGGCTTTGACGGAGGACATCGAAAAAGTCCAAAGAAGGGCAACTCGTTTCGTATTGTCACGATACAGGGGAGACAGCGTTACGGAAATGATATAGGATCTGGGATGGGAATCATTACAACAACGGCGCTTATCGCTGCGGCGTGAGCTACTTGAGAAAGTCCAATCGCCAACATTCTCCTCCGAATGCGAGAATACATCGTTGACTCCCACTTACATAGGTAGAAATGATCATCAGAATAAAATGCGAGAAATCCGAGCTCGAACGGAGAGATTCAGGTGTTCTTTCTTCCCGCGCGCTATTCGAGAATGGAATTGGAGATAAATAGTATTATGGCGGTTCGATGAACCCTCTGCCAGGCACTTAAATGTAATTTGCAGAGTATTCCGTGTAGATGTAGATCGGAGCATAGCGCCTCAATGCGCTCAGCCACTCCTCCGCGGCGGCAGTTTTAATTCTGAATGTGAGTTTTTTAAGGCCATCGTTTTATTATCTTTTAATCTGCCAATTTCATCACCCGTTTACAATTGCATTTATCTTTCTCGTGTTCCGCTAAACGTGCTAATTGTCAAACTCAAATGTGCTCTGAGCTGAAGAGCGGCGTAAGCTGCTGCTGCTAGCCTGAACCGCACGGGCATAAACATAACATTATGGGGAAAAATGGGGGAGCAATGTAAGGATAAATAAAGTAATTCTAAGTTCAAATGTTTGTAGAACTTATGAGACTTAACTACGGGGTCATCAGTCCCTAAGCTTACAAACTACTTATGAACTAGCTAAGACTAAGGACGGCACAAATATCCATGCCCGAGGGGGGATTCGAACCCCCAACCGTAGTGGCCCTGCAGACCGTGACTGGAGCGCCTCAGTCCCCAAATTCTAAGTAGACATCCCATAAGTAATTCTAAGTAGACATCCCATGGTTTTTTCTACCCGTTTTGCTGCTCATATTCAGTGGATAATTTGCGCTTGAGCCCCTATTACTTGACTGATATCAAGATTTTTTATTGTTGACATTTACTCATAAAGATTATAACTATTCTTAAAATTAAGAAAATAAATAAAAACTGGCACGAAATTCATACCACTAACACTCCACTCCCATCGCCTATACGGGGAAGTGTGTCTACCACGGCGATGCCTTCACGCATCATTCATTAATGTAATTAAGTTATCTTATACTTTTTCTCTACATTCATTGTTTCGGAGGTTGGGTGGGAGCACCTTTCCCCCTAAAAAAATGTTCAAATGTTTGTAATTCTATGGGACTAAATTACGTTGGTCATCAGTCCCTAGACTTAAAAACTACTTAAGTTAACCTAAGGACAACAAACACATACGTGCCCGAGGGAGGATTCGAACCTCCGACGCTGGAGGCCGCTCGATCCGTAACGTGACGCTGCAGACCGCTCGGCTACTCCCGCGCGGTCCCGCTATACAGGGTGAATCACCTAACACTTGCACCGCAACAACAACAACAACTTGACTACCAATCCATTGTGTGAAAACCGCACCGTACTTTCCGTTTCCGCAATATTTGCGGTGCAAGTGTATATGACACAGCAGATAAAATACGTATTATAAGAAAAAGAGTCCTCCCGCCGCATCTGTCTGTCTGTCAATAAACTCAAAAACTACTTAACTGATTTTCATACGGTTTTCACCAATGGGCGGTATTATTCTTGAGTATGTTTTATATGTATAATTCGTTAAGGTGCATGGTAAGATGCTTGTTTCTTCATTCAGACTTACCCATTATTAAGACATGACATTCCGTAATATAGTTCTAAAATAATAAGTGTTTCAGATGCTGAAAGACGACATTTGAGTCGATGGAAGGAAAGTTACGAATTTAAGTTCGTTTATCATAGTACCCAGTGAGACACGCTTTGCAGAGAGTGTGTGAGTTGTTTGTGGTACGTCACGTGTATTCCATACAACCCGTGCGAAGCCAGGCGGATTGCAAGTAGTAAATATTTTGGGAGCTGCTATTATACACGAATTACAATTAAAAAAATCACATGTAACGTGTATCCAATTTGTATCGAGTTCAGAAACAGCTACTAAAATATAATATACAAACAAACAAAAATAGTAAAAAGAAGACATTTCCGCTGATTCTTGCGCCGGTTCCTGGAAAAATAACATCTTATTGAATTCAACACATAATTTTGTGTATGTTGTACACGTCTAGACTTAAAAAGTTTCGTGCTTTTGATACAATAACATGATTTTCTACCAAGAACCAAAATAATCAGTGAAAAGTTCTCATTTGCTTTACTTTGGGTTTGTTTAAGCTACATACTAACAGCTGTATTTTTGTAGTCATAAAAATAAGAAACACTTGATATTTTACTGAAGTTCAAAAAATATGTGATATTCGTTCTTGGAAGATTCTGGGAATTTCAGAACAGCTGTTATTTGCATCTGAATTTCTTAATATTGTAGTATCATAGAATATCAAGTATAAAAAGCATATCATACTACACTTAACGCAACAGTGCTGGAAAACTGGAAACAAGTTAAGAGAGGGTAAGTACACTCCTTTTCTTTCCTCTATTGTCATTTCATTACTGTACAAAAACAAGGGGTTTGCAGAGCGTTATTTGCTGCTCTTCAGTCATAATTTACAAATAAACAGGAAGATAAAAAATTTACGTACAACAGTACAATGGTGACAGGTAATGCACATACATGTGGGCTATAGTGTCATAATACATGATGAAAACAGTAATCGGTGAACACAAAACCAGTACAATGGATTACGTTGAATGGTGATGAGGCTAGAGCAAAGAGATAGACTACCATAGACAGGCAAACCGCGACCAGAGTGAAGGAAATTGAACAACCGTCCGCCATGTTATCGGAAGTCTAGAGGGGTGTGTTACATGACAGTAGGTTAGAATATTATTAACATATAACTGTTTGCGCCTTTCAGTTTTAGCCAGAATAATTTTACCGCTGTACATAGTGCATAAACGCTTTATATGCAACGTTTCTCGAAAGTGTCAGTAGCTTTAAGTAGAGTACCCCCGACAATCAGCTGCATTTCCAAGTAAATGATATGTCCTGGGAGTTTGAGACCAGTCTATGTTTATTTTTGTACGCCGTTTCCAACAGAAAACTTTCGAAGAATGGTAGACGTTTCAGAGACTTTTTACGGCAAGTTACGTTAATTTCAATTCATTTAATGTTAGAAGCAGGAACTATTGCATGGGCCAAGGAAATACAATCCCACACTGGAACATTATGCACAAGCCACCCAGTCAGTAGAATATGCAATGAAATTTCAAGTTTGTCTTAGGTTTGATGAAGTAGTAGCCAATATTATGCGTGTCTTTTTCATGAATCAGATTACGGTACTCTGAATGAAAATACAAGGAAGCTACCATTAGCGAATGTCCTATTCTGAATTTACCTTGCAGTTGTATGACGAAAAGTGCGTTAAATATATTTAGCCCTACTTCCTTCACTTCATACATAAATTTTGTTTCAAGATTTGGACAAATACGAGTGCTTCGTGTCGGAAACCAATTCTCTCTTCTCATTGCAACCACCCATTTCTTCGTTGGCAGCTTGTTTTCAACGGAAACCTTGGATAAAATAATATGTGTTTATTTTGTCAACATTTAAGTCAAATGATCAAAACAATTAACATGTAACATATGATAATTTTAACAGTAGTGTTTTGAAGAAAAGAAATATTCGCAGTATTTTTCCTTCTGCTGGTATGTTACTCAAACATTATGCATGATTTCTAAAAGAACTACTTATCTCACTTGTTCGCACACGTATATCTTGATTTCAGAAAGCCACTGCCTGACGTCTGATAATATGGCGACTAGTAGCACAGCGTGACAGTGCAGCGAACGCTAAAGATCGCGTCACTGCCCTCTACGTATTTCTATCTGTGCTAATAGCGGCGGAGATGACCGTGACATAGGTGATGACAATGAAAAGGTGGACGGGACGATTAACCTTTCAGACCTGCATTTTTTCTCTGTGAAGGAAATTATTTTTAATGCTGTAATACTCTTGAGTTAAATTTTCAATGATTTTAGAAGCAAGATTTTTGTGATTATATGCACCCATTTTCATTCTACAACACTGTGTATACTGAAAAACAAGGCTTTTTTAAGGACTAAATTAATTAATTTTGTAGTACCAACTGTTGTACTAAATCAATTGATCTTTCAATAACTACATCGCAAAATATACAGTTACACAGTGGAATACAAGTAACCCACAATTTCCCTGTTCTATGGAGTTCGCAAACTGTTGCGCAGTGCAACACCCGCTGCTTAATATTTTTATAGTGATCTTCCGCAGGTGACAGTAATTGTGCATGATGAAATGATTGAACACTCAGGGGACGTATACATGTTCTTTCCATTGAGATAAAACGCTTCTGATCCATCTTAGACACCGTAGAAGATATGTACACATTTGTAGCCAGAGGGTCCGAAAGGGTTAAAATACACTCGCGGCGACTGCGTGTTTGGCGTTCGCTCACTCTACACGTAGTTACATCAAGCGATGGACACGTCACACTTCACATGACGAACAAAGAGCGTGGTGATGGTGAATGGTTGTGGAGGGGCTGTGATGAGGGGAGGAGAGGGGACGTGGGAAGGGGGAGAGAGGGGGGAGGCCACGAACACTGAAAGGAAGGTCTCTGGGGTAGGGGGTGAGTGGAGATGAGGGAGCAAAGGGGTCATACTGGAGGGGGGGAAGGAGCACGAGGAAGGGGGAGGGGCAAATTTGGTAGGAGGGATATGTATTGGGACGGCATCATCTGGGAAGGGGGACGTGACGTAAGTTTCTCTAGGAGAAGATGAGGTGGGTGTGGAGGGTGGGGGTGAAACAGTGATGGAGATGCGGCGACAGGCCAAGATCTGCGAGGAGTGGGGAGACCAGGAGGTGGGATCCTGTTTTACGTGAAACGTGCTTATACAATTGGCAAGGCGGTGTGCACGGCGTTCCGTGACTTGGAGGCAGAGGGCGGAGATGGAAGCAAGATTGGCATGGCAAAGGAGACGGATAAGGGATTTGTAGGATGCTAGTGGAGGGGTGCAAGCCGTAAGTCTGGCAGGACTTTGAGGAAGTGGATACAGTTGAAGGCCTTGAGCTGGATGGATTCAAGGTGAACATTCTGGGAAAGGTTGCGGTCAAGGTAAACGTCACTGCAATAACATGTGTGAAAATATGAGATGCAGTAAGCCCCAAGGGAGAGAGCTCGTCAAGCTGTCTCTCGTGAATGTGGAAAACGTGTGGAGCGCTCATATATAACATTAAATAAGTGTTGCATTACCTTGTTTCCAGGTTCCCCTGAACACTGACGTTGAACATCAGGAACTCAGATTCTCTGACTGTACAATCTACACAAATATGTAATCAACCAAATAATGGTACATATAGTGCCATTTCTACGGATTGAGTAGGACGGCAGATCATTTCCAGTCGTTACACAAAGAAGAAAGTACACTACTTGACTGTAGTTCTGCCATTCCTAGGTCAGTTCCGAGGTTTGATCATATTTACATTACTACTTTAGAGGACTCTCATCAAGCAAAGTTTCCAGACGTCTTGGACTGAACGCAATGATGTTGACCGGAGATGGAGGACGTGTAGAAGATATTAGAACTATCAATGACGTACCGCGCTCTTACCGCCCGAAAGCTCCACAGCAGTCTACGACGGCTACTTACAGATTTCAGCTCGGAGGAGCCCTGACAGGAACGCCACCGTACTGAATGGTGATTTTCGTGCATCCTCAGGACGTCGAGTTTCTACCCAAATTGTACGTAACAGGCTGCATTACACGCGACTTCACTCCCGACTTCAATGCCAGATGTTTACAATACTTTCCAGAACGAAACTCTTTCTCGAAATTTAACAGAGAACCCAAAGAGATTTCGGTCATATGTTAAAAAGGCTATACTAATAATACCCTCACTTACGTGATAGTAAAGACGAGCCCGCCGATGGCACCGCTACTAAAGCAGAGTTACTAAACACAACTTTTCGAAACTCATTCACCAAAGAAGACGAAACCAATATTCCAGATTTCGAATTACGAACAGAGGCCAGAATGAGTAACATAGACTGCATACCCACTAGACTTTGTGGTATTACCCAAAATTGTTCCCTATTTTATTTCGGGATTTATTCCATTACATTTTCGTTTCTTTTCGTCTGGCCTGCCTTGTGCAGTCCAGACAGTTATGTTTCGGATAGCTGGCCGCACACGGAAGCGAGCCGAGCTGGTTCATACCGGCCGTGACATACTGTATGGTGCAGAACCGTGGGAAGCATTCGTTCGCTGCGGCAGTCAAAGCGGTTCTTCGCGGCCGCTGTCGAGGCGGGAACCGCGTGCTTTTCATTTCATTATTTTGCCGATAATATTTTCTGAGACATAACTCCAACCTACCGAAGGATTACGACCAATTCTTATTAGATTAATTACAATTTCAGATACATTTAAAAGTGCAGCTTTATCATAAACTAAAAATTATAGAAAGTGATTTGTTTTTGGCGGATACAAATCAGCCAATCGCGTGAAAGCTTCTAACATCTAGGCGCCAAGTCACAGCGTGGGCTCTGTACCCAGTAGTGATGGGCAGTTCGGATCATTTCACTGTTTCGAAACATACGGATCAGCTGGGTCCAATGAGTCGACTCACTGTTTCGACACACGAAACATCTGGCGTGCCGCAGAGTCGTGCGCCGCGCTACCTTTCCTGATTCACGTGAACCGCGGCAGCTGCAGGGCGCAGTAGTGAGTAGAATCACTGCTTCGGCACTCGAAAAACTTGACATGTCGCAGCCCTGCGATCCGCTACTTCCGCTGATTGACGGGAGCCGAGAAATTTGCAGTAGGGCGATACAGCAAATACGAAACATCTATGGAATATCAATATGGTTTTATTACGTCATTCACTTGACTTAACTGAACGACACAGGATTTGTTTGCTACTACTATTTTAGAATCGTGTTAAAGCGTAAACGTTTCCTAAGTTACTCGTATTTTCATACAAACAAATATTGTAACAAAGGAAGCACAAAATAGTAATGTTCAAATTCCAAAGTCATGAAACTTTTTGCAACCTTTAAAATTCCATAATTAAGTTTAAATAAAACAAGAAAGATCACGCTTCAAATGTCTACGTGTATCCAGACATGAATAACTTTTCTAAGATATATTTAATGCAATCAACAGATATTACTACAAGTATCAAAACGAGGAAACATTTCACAATTTACGTGACGAAACCACAAAGCAGAACTAAACTTTTTTCAATGTCCAGATAAGTATTCTAATTATCAGATTCATCTTCAGTCAGTCAAATGAAAGAGAATCAGTTACAGTTTCTTTAAATTGAAATTAAAAAAACGTTATTTTTGACATCTTTCTGAGAATGCGGTTTCGTCTCACTGAAATTATTTGCCCTTGCTTCGAAAAGATGTAGGAACAATGAACGATGCATAACAATCCTTAGTTCACGCGAAACTACCTAAAAACATCGAAGAACTTCACAGCTTTTCTCGGTGTCGTCCCAGTTTTCAAACCTCAGTCTGAAGGGTACCGGTAGCATAATTCAAAATCTCACGTGGCGCGTTATGGGAACAACTTCAAACCCGTTGCACGCCTGGGCGCTGTGTAGAACTCACCCAGGCACACGGGCAGCAAAACGCATGTTAACGGTACCCAGCGCTCAATTCACGAATCACAAGATTCGTTGTTTCGAAACAGTACCGATTCAAGTTTCGACTCAGTCGAACAGTTCGCTGACTTGATTCAGTGAATCGAAACATCAACTCAGTAGCCAACTTTACTACCCAGTTTGCGACAGGCCACAGGATGGTCAACACGTATGTGAAAGGCTAGGGTCATAAAGTGTATAATTAACCGCCAGATAAAGTGATATTAATGAGAATTATCTGCTCTACAGTGACGAGCAGTGCGTGTGAAGTTTTGGTGCTGATATTGTGTGAATTAGACGAGCTACGGCTCCGAGGATAGTCTGCAAAGGAAAAGTAGTTAATATTGTCATTGCGACACAGTTGATAAATTTAATAATTAACAGATTCAATATTGAGAAGGTGCTCAACAGATTTAATTACCGGGATATTTAAGAAGTTTGTAAATCTGGTTCCAACGTAGTTAGCCACACTAAAGTTAATAAGCAAAATTGTTCAGAAAGGCCGCTTTCATTTCAAGTAGGCAGAAACATTTTCTCTTGTGATATTAATTTCCAGCAACAAACGACGAGATTTACATTCCGTCAGAGTCCACGAAAACAATGAAACAATGAAGGTGGTAGATGAGTTTTGTTACTTGCGATTGTCGCAGTACAGAGGATATAAAATGCAGAATGGCAATGGGAAGAAAAGCATTTTTGAAAAAGAGAAATTTGCTAACATCGAATATTAATGTAAGTGTAAGGAAGTCTTTTCTGAAGGCATTTGTGTGGAGTGTTGCCTTGTACGAGAGTGAAACATGGACGATAAGCGGTATGGACAGGAAGAGAATAGAGGCTTTTTAAATGTGGTGCTACAGAAGAATGCTGAAGATTAGGTGGGTAGATCGCATAACTAATGAAGAGTTACGGAACAGAATTGGTGAGAAAAGGAATTTTTGGCATACCATGACTAAAAGAAGGGATCGCTTGGTAGGACACATTCTTAGACATCGAGGAATCGTAAATTTAGCATTGGAGGGAAGTGTGTGGGTTAAAAATCGCAGAGGGAGACCAAGAGACGCGTATAGTAAGCAGATTCAAGTGGATATGGGTTGCCGTTCTTATGAGGAGATGAAAAGGCTTGCTCAGGATAGAGTAGGGTGGAGAGCTGCATCAAACCAGTCTCCGGACTGAAGAAACTAACTAACAAGAGTCCACGGCCGGCGGAGGAAACATCCAATGGGACTTAATCGAGTCTGTATAATCAGGTAAGCAAGCCTGAACGGTGTTTGAACGAGGTAGGAGGAGAGGGCGCACACCGCAGAGAGTTGAAAACTGTTCTTGATATTGTGTGTGTGTGTGTGTGTGTGTGTGAGTGAGTGTGTGTGTGTCCGCGTGTAACCCCACTCGGCAAATTAATTCCGAGCTACGGCGGCACTTTCCTGTAGCTGGCATCCTGCAAAAACATTGTACTGACATTTCATAATTGCCCAGTGAGTAACCGTTATACGCCGCGGTGGAGTAGCCGAGCGGTCTTAAGCGCCTCGCTGCGGAGCGCGAGGTTGCTGGCCGTGGAGGTTCGAGTCCTCCCTGGGGCATGGGTGTGCGTGTTTGTTCTTAGGTTAGTTTACCTTAGTTTAAGTAGTTTGTAAGGTACGGACTGATGACCACGCAATTTGATCCGACAGTATTAAAAAGTAACAACTTAATGATGTTCTGCAAAACATTTTTATTGGTCACAAACCGGCTTTCGGCTTCTTAGGCCATCATCAGGTGACAACTGAATGTTGTATACATGTTTTCAAAGATGTTAAGATTTACAAAGATGTTATCGCAGACAGTCGATAATTCACAGGAACGTTCATCGCAAATACTTATTTATGAGTATTTTTATTCTATATCCCCTGAAGAAAAGCAGAAAGATGACACTACTGAAAATAATGGAAATCAATAAACATTTGGCTCAGGATGCTAGTTTAGTATTAAACGATCAGACTCAGTTCCCCTCTACACCTCTACTGAAATAAGTTTTATTTTCAACCTTCCTTTTCAACAAAAATAATCCTATTAGTTTTGATTCTTTACACGTATTTATTATATTTTTATATAAATGTTAATAACTCTCATAAATAAGTATTTGTAATGAACTTTCCTGTTAAGTATCGACTGTCTGTGATAACATCTTTGTAAATCTTAACATCTTTGAAAACATGTGTACTACATTCAGTTGTCACCTGATGATGGCCTAAGAAGCCGAAAGCCGGTTTGTGACCAATAAAAAAGTTTTGCAGAACATCAGGAAGTTGTTCCTTTTTAATATTATTATCATGTTCTGTCAAGTACCGACGGAAAGATCAATTAGTTTGATCCGATCGCTTTACAAACACTTGAACATTTGAAGTAACCGTTACACTGGCATCCCATTGCGGGGAACGTTATGATAAAGCTTCTCGTGTATGCTGGGAGAAAAGACATTGCGGCAGTGTGTAGTGAGTGTCGTGTAGGAACTGTGACGAAGCGACACTTATCAAACGTGTGGCATTTCGCTTATTGTAATGCGCGTGTGAACAGTGGATACGGACAGCGACAGATATTGTGAGAAATTTTATCAGTTTGTGACTGTTTTGTATTGTGGCCGTGTATTATCGGCGGAAATTGAGACTGTGGACGGCAGATAGCGTCGTCACGAGTAGAAGAAGTAGTAGCGGTGACAGTTGCCGAGGTGGTAGCGGCGCCTGCGACATCAGAGGCGGCGGCGGAGAGCGTCGGAGACGGTAGTGGAGGCGGTAGCGGCGCCCGTAGTACAAGCTTCCTAGGGTTTTATTTGCGGACGGAGAAGTTAGTACTGCTTCCTCCCACAAGTCCCCTAAAACCTCCACACCTTTGCGGATGCTGTTGCGTCGCAGTGTGCGTTTGTACCGCCCTACAGTACGCAACGAGGTGGCGTAGTTGCTGTCCAAGTCTTTATGGAAAGCATAGAGTTCTGACTAATCTGTTGTCTTCTATAGCTGTGTCCCCAGCGCAGAAGACAGCACACAGGTCGTAGGTTCTTCTACCGCATACAAGTGAGGCTAAAATAAGTTCTGTATGATGGAAGCATAAGAAGCGACTCGCGAGATTTTTAATTGTCAGGGATGCCATTTATTAAATAAATAATAATATATGAACAACAGTTGTTAATACGAAACGGCCTATGCTGCCCTTAGTTCATGTTGAGACCTCGACTGTTATCACAATTATACGAAACTTTACTTATGACCGACGCGGTCCAGGGCGTATAGTGGTCAGCTCGAGACTGAAACTGCGCGTTGCGAGAGGGCACCTGACGCTCTATTTCGCGCCAAAACAGGGCCGTCGCGCGCCTTCTGCAAAATCGCTCTTCTCTTGTTACAATAAGAGAAGGCACATTAAACTTTTTAAACTGTCAAAACCTAGCCTGTCCTTGAGAGATATTTATCACAAATTCTCAGCTCTGAATAATCAATATTTAGTATATAATTAACAAAAGTAATTTCAAAACAAAACACGTGACGTGAAATGCAGCAGCCAATGCGAGGAGAGAAGCAGTAACATAGGCGGGCTTTCCCACGGGAACCAGCACCTACATATGCTACTGCTCCCCACCCCACATTTCAACATATGATGCACTTCTGTCTCTGTTGTAAAATGTAAACTTTCACGGCCGGAATGGTCAAAATTACTAAAAATTTCCGGGCTGTTACGCCGTGGTCTAGTGGATTTACTATTAAAACGCAACGTTAATGTTAATAGTTGTAATGAGTGTGATCTGGAAGTGGTAGAGAGCAATGATGACTGTTATGGCACAGATATTTACGGAGAGTCAGAGGGTGACTGTATGATTTTTACGGAGGATGAAATATTAGAAAGCAGTGTTGATGAGAGTGGTAAGCCAGATTTGTGTAAGTTATCTTAAATTTAAATACGTCTCAGGAAATTGTCAGTGGCATGATTGATGACAAAGTAAACAAATTAGAGGAAGTGGGTTACGACGAGCGTGAAGCACTGCGTAAATTGTTGAGAAAACACATTAAGGTATTTTCTGACAGAGAGGGGTTGGGGAAGGACTATGTTTACAGATTAGAGGTGAGGGAACATAGGCCCTTCAAGCTACGGCCATATCACATTCCAGTAGCAAAACGGGAGGCTGTAGACAGAGAAATAAAACGTATGTTAGAATGGGGGATTATAGAACGATATCAGAGTTTATATTCCAGCCCATTAGTTTTAGTAATGAAAAAAGACGGATCTGTCAGGATTACGATGGACGCCAGGGCAATAAATAAAATTATTGTACCACAGAAGGATAGGCCAGAGATGACAATAAAGGTAAACACAGGTTTTGCTGCTACAGTTTATCATGAAACAATTCAAGACTCATATTCCGATAAGTGTAGAAACATGTAAATATTTCAAACTTCCTGGCAGATTAAAATTGTGTGCCGGAACCGGGACTCGAACCTGGGACCTTTGCCTTTCGCGGGCAAGCACACTACCGACTGTGCTATCCCGACACGACTCACGATGCCACCTCACAACTTTACTTCCGCCAGTACCTCGCCTCCTACTTTCCAAACTTCACAGAAGCTCTCCTGCGAACCATGTAAGACTAGCACTCCTGGAAGAAAGGATAGGGTGGAGACATGGCTTAGCCACAGCCTAAGGGATGTTTCCAGAATGAGTGTGCGCTGATATGAATCTTCCTGGCAGATTAAAATTGTGTGCCGGAACCGGGACTCGAACCTGGGACCTTTGCCTTTCGCAGGCAAGTTGTGAGGCGGCATCGTGAGTCGTATCGGGATAGCACAGTCCGTAGTGCGCTTGCCCGCGAAAGGCAAAGGTCCCAGGTTCGAGTTCCGGTTCCGGTACACAATTTTAATCTGCCAGGAAGTTTCATATCAGCGCACACTGCGCTGCAGAGTGAAAGTTTCATTCTGGAAACATTCCTTAGGCTGTGGCTAAGCCATGTCTCCACCCTATCCTTTCTTCCAGGAGTGCTAGTCTTGCATGGTTCGCAGGAGAGCTTCTGTGAAGTTTGGAAAGTAGGAGACGAGGTACTGGCGGAAGTAAAGTTGTGAGACGGCATTGTGAGTCGTGTCGGGATAGCACAGTCGGTAGTGCGCTTGCCCGCGAAAGGCAAAGGTCCCAGGTTCGAGTCCCGGTTCCGGCATACAATTTTAATCTGCCAGGAAGTTACGTAAATAATTGTTTAATCTTTGTGTAAATATGAATATTTTATTGTGGTGTAAATTTTAACAGTGTATCATGGTATTAACCGTTGGTAAATGAAGAGAGAGAGAAAGCGCTATGTTTTGGAGTTGGCTGACAGTGTGCAGTAGGTCAGTAAACCACAGGTGGCGTGGATCAATAGAGGGACTCCCCTGCGGGCCATCTGTTACTGAGGCGAGGCCAGAGTGACAGGTGTGGGGCGGTGGCCGGAGGAGAGGCCGCTGACCGGCCACATGGTGCTGTCATGAATGGGGGCGCGGCTCTCCGCATTGATGTGAAGGCCGTGGCCCGTGTTTACAAACATTGAGATATTGTCTTAGGTTAGGCCCGTGAACTCATGGCTGCAATAAACGCAGCGATGTATGAATATTCTGTAATCTACTTTACGAGAGGAAATGTAATTTTGAATTTTCAAACAATTAACTCTTTCACTCCGGCGTGCGATGTGGACGAGCACCAGTCACGTCCAGCCTGCCCGCTGTACGGCGCAGGCACTCCCCACGGCGTTACTCTGTCCTGCTTTCACACTCTCAGTGTTATCGAAATTATTGGACTTTATACTACATATTTATTAGGGAAAATTCATTTGGAATAGAAACAGTTTTCTTCCTTTAATTAAATTTATAAGGGGCAGCCCTCAGTCGCGAAGTACGAAAATAATCGTTTCAAGGTTTCAATGCCGCTATGGGCACCTTCTTCAGGCGAAGATGAATATGTTTAACCCACATGTCAAAATTTAAAATACAAAAAAAATATATCTGACAATCAGACAGTCATACCTAATTCGCGTAATTTTTTCGTAAGTTCTAAAATCCAAGTTTTGGATTCAGCTCTGGTGGGATGCGGACAGCCGGCCGCGGTGGCCGAGGGAACTGAGGCGCTTCAGTCACGGTCTGCACAGCCACTATGGTCGGGGGTTCGAATCCCCCCTCGGGCATGGATATTTGTGCCGTCCTAGTTCGTAAGTAGTTCATAAGTAGTTTGTAAGTTTAGGGACTGATGACCCCGTAGTTAAGTCCCATAAGCTTAACAAAAATTTGAACATTTGTATGCGGACATTATTATAAACGCATACTTCAGTTGTTAAATAATATTTATTTACAATTGCTTTAGGTTACATTTCAGTATGTATGAGGCGAGGCGGAACTGCTACAGCAGTTCACCGGCTGGGCGGCACAGGCAGCACTCGACTGTTGCAGCAGTCCACCGGCTGTGGAGCACATTCGCTCCCGACTTCTGCAGAAGTTCACCGTAGCGAAAGGGATTAAAAAAAAAAAAAATGATACAATCACCTTGTTCCTTTAATGATAATTTCGAACCAGATTAATTAAGTTATTAAGTATATTTCATGATTTTTCTATGCTTTTAAGTAATTCATATTTATGACATTTTCTATGCTTTTGGTAAATGATAATTGATTTGTATATTTTGTGATTCACTACGTTTCGTGTTAGTTCTAAGCCGAAAGTAGGGATGAGCACCTCAATTCATTCAGCATTTGCTGATAGGAATTTTGTAGGACAACATGGGCGTAATCCGGAGGCGTTGGAGTTTCCTAGATTTTTTAAATTGCCCTCATTTCATTTTAGTCGATCTTAAAAAACCATTTTGGTGGGTGATATGTGGTATTACTACACATTGTTCCCTATTTTATTTCTGGATTTATTTCATTACATTTTCGTTTCTTTTCGTCTGGCCTGCCTTCTGCAGTCCAGAGAGTTTTGTTTCGTATAGCTGGCCGCACACGGAAGCGAGCCGAGCTGGTTCACACCGGCCGTGACATACTGTATGGTGCAGAACCGTGGGAAGCATTCGTTCGCTGCGGCAGTCAGGGCGGTTCTTCCCGGCCGCTGTCGAGGCGGGAACCGCGTGCTTTTCATTTCATTATTTTGCCGATAATATTTTCTGAGACATAACTCCAACCTACCGAAGGATTACGATCATGTCTTATTAGATTAATTACAATTTCATATTCATTTAAAAGTGCAGTTTTATCATAAACTAAAAATTATAGAAAGCGATTTGTTATTGGCTGATACAAATCAGACTTCTAACATCTAGGCGCCAAGTCAGAGCGTGGGCTCTGTACTTGGTCTGCGACATGCCACAGGACGGTCAACACGTATGTGAAAGACTAGGGTCATAAAGTGTATAATTAGGCGTAATTAACCGCCAGATAAAATGATATTAATGAGACTTATATGCTCTATAGTGACGAGCAGTGCGTGAGAAGTTTTGGCGCTGATATTGTGTGAATTAGACGAGCTACTGCTCCGAGGATAGTATGTAAAGGAAAAGAATTTAATATTGTCATTGCGACACAGTTGATAAATTTAATTATTAACAGATTCAATATTGAGAAGGTGCTCAACAGATTTAATTACCGAGATATTTCAGAAGTTTGTAAATCCGGTTCCAACGTAGTTAGCCACACTAAAGTTAATAAACAAAATTGGTCAGAAAGGCCGCTTTTATTTCAAGTAGGCAGAAACATTTTCTCTTGTGATATTAATTTCCAACAACATACGGCGAGATTTACATTCAGTCAGAGTCCACGGCTGGCGAAGGAAACATCCAATGGGACTTAATGGAGTCTGTATAATCAGGTAAGCAAGCCTGAACGGAGTTTGAACGAGGTAAGAGGAGAGGGCGCACACCGCAGAGGGCTGAAAACTGTTCTTGATATTGACATTTATTCAGTGTGTGTGTGTGTGTGTGTGTGTGTGTGTGTGTATGGGTGTGTCCACGTGTAACCCCACTCGGCATATTAATTCCGAGCTACGGCGGCACTTTCCCGGCAAAGAACTGTACTGACATTTCATAATTGCCCAGTGAGTAACAGTTACAACTTCTATGTGATTATGGTGATGCCATATATAACCGTTCTCTCAAAGAAGGATCTGTACCAAAAGATTGAAAAGTTTCACAGGTCACACCGATATTCAAGAAACGTAGTAGGAGTAACCTACTAAACTACAGGCCGCAGGGTTTTGGAACATATCCTGTATTCAACTATTATGAATTAGCTCGAACAGAATGATCTATTGACATAAGGTAAACACGGATTTAGAAAATCGTTCATGTGAAACACAACTAGCTCTTCACTCACACGAAGTGATGATTGATATCGACAAGGGATCTCAAATCGATTCCGTATTTCTTGATTTCCAGAAGGCTTTGGATACTGTAACTCACAAACGACTTTTTATCAAATTGTGTGGTTATCGTATATCACCCTAAATTTCCGACTGGACAGGGTATTTCCTGTCAGGTAGGACACAGTATGTAGTAATCGATGGTAAGGCATCAACTAAAACAGAGGCGATATTGGGCGTTCCACAGGGTAGTGTTATTGGTCCTTTGCTGTTCTTTTTATTTGGGAAAAATCTAAGCAGCTCTCTTAGGTTGTTTGCAGTTGACTCCGTCATTTACCGTCTAGAAAATCGTCTGAAGATCAAAAACCAAATGCAAAACGCTCTAAATAAGATATCACTATGGTGTAAAAATTGGCAGTTGACCCTAAATAATGAGAAGTATGAAGTCGTACACGTGAATACGAAAAGAAATCTGTTAAACCCTTGTTTACAAGATAATCGAATGTGAAGGCCGTAAGCTCCACTAACTACCTAGGAATTACCGTTACATTAGACTTAAACTGGAAAGAACATGTAGATAATGTCGTAGGAAATTCGAACCAGAGACTGCGTTTTATTGGTAGTACCCTTATAAGATGCAACAGAACTACTACGGAGACTGCATACACCACGCTAGTTCGTCCTTTTTGGAGTATTGCTACCCAGTGTGGGATACTTATCAAGTGGGTTTGACGGAAGCCATCGAAAGGGTCCAAAGAAGAGCCGCCTGTTCTGAATTGTCACGATACAGGGAAGACAGCGTTACGGAAATGATACAGGATCTGGGCGGAGAATCATTACAACAACGGCGTTTATCGCTGCGGAGTGGTCTACTTACGAAACTACAATCGCCAACATTTTCCTCTAAATGCGAGAATATATATTGACTGCCACATACACAGGTAGAAAAGATCATCAGAATAAAATACGAGAAATCAGAGCTTGAACGGGGATCTCAGATGTACTTTCTTCCCGCTCGCTATTCGATAATGGAATGGTGAATGAATAGTATAAGGTGTTTATATGTAACCTCTGCTAAGCACTTCAATGTTATTTGCAGAGTATCCCGTGTAAATGTAGAAGTAGAGCGTGAAACACCAGTACGCTTGTGGCTGGTAACGAGATTGTGAACTTATTCAACTTTTGCTTTTACTCAGTCGCATCTGCAGTAAAAATAAAGTAAAAAAATAAAAACATTCAAAATATTTCAACTTTGTGTAACTATATGTAAATATAGTTACTGTAAATATTTTTTGTCAGGATAAAAATATGTCTTGAATTAAACATATTCCCATTATGTACTTTTGCCTTCTGCTCTGCATAACTGATGAGGAGTCCATTATTTTTTTTACGTCGGCTGACGTGCAACCAGTTCTCAATTGCTAACTATCTCCGCAATTGTGTAGTAGCTTTCGGATCGATGCAGCCTGATACAACTGAATTAATTTTGTTGTTGAGGCGACTCACCGTACGAATTTCGCGGTCATTTTTTAATACAAGAGAATGAAAAACTGCTAATGTGTAGCTAGCGCTTCAAGCGTTTCTCACCGTAGTTAACATAGGACGAACGATTTCTTTGATCAGATCTAAGGTGAGCAGATAGATTTGATCAAAGTATCTTTGACGAAAGGCAACTTTGACAAAATTTCCATATTACACTGCCCAATTTTCTTTAACTAAGAATCTTTGTCAAAGAAAATTTGGATATCCTGTTTTGACGCCGTCCCGAAAACAAGAAAGAAGAACTGTGAACTCTCCGGCAAATAGCAGCTGAAAATGGCTATGATGTAGGTTTAATAGAAGAATTAGATAAGACAATAAGGCATAGAAAAACAAACTAAGAAAGCCGCACAGAAATATAGTCATGCCATTTTGGGGTACTATCTCGTACAACCTCACGAGATTATTTAACAAAGCGGGTGTAAAAGTAGCCTTCAGAAGTGACAATAGATTAGAACAGGAGAGAATTGGATAGGCAAAGCAGGAGTGTAGAAAATCAAATGTCCAGATTGCGACATGAAGTATGTGGGGCAAACAGGGAGAAATTTTAAACTCAGATTCAATGAGCGCAACAATGGAAAAGGCTCATCGGCGGTGTCTAGGCACCTGAAGGAAGACAAACACTCCTTCGCGAACATCAATGACAGTAGTAGAGTATTATACTACGAAGACAAAGGATGGTTGCTCTCTAAGTTAGAAGAGATAGAGATATTCTGTGAAAAAAGTAGTCGAACAACGTATTAAATGATAGGAGGGAACTGTCCAAAGATCATTTCTGGGCCCATTTTAATAATGTCCTCCTGGAGAAATAACAAAATTTATATGGCATATATAGATCTTCAGCTATGCAGTCACGCTTCGGACCCTATTTAACGCCTTGTTAAATAATTGCATTGAAACACACTTGGCCCCCTCCGTGGGAGTCACGCCGTCAATCATCTTTGACTTGTTGCTGCTCATAGATTATCGCTGAAACAACAGTGCAGCTAGCCGGCAGTTTATAGCAGTTCTTCAAACCGACAACATGTCAGGTTGCTGAATGACACTGCATGACAATGCACCGAAGCTGCCTAATGGCTGACTCATTTCAATTGTTAGGTAAGTTTCTAACGCAACAACACAGTGACCAACGCCACTGTCTGCATGTGTAATGACGATCAACATAAATGACTGCGTATAGTATGCGAAATATATATAGCCTGGTTGCGAATGTATCGTGTGTAAACTGATTAATTCTCCTGTGTGAATTACGAATGTTTAACTGGTTATATATTGTACAAAAAGAACAGAATTGTAAAGTGTTGTAGTAGACACGTTGGCTTAGCGAGGTCAATGTTCGTAGCATCTTTGCGTAGGGCATTTGTTATCGCTGAATGCAGTCTGGCGCGAGAGAGTGTTATTGAGCTCGCGAGGTGATCGGTAGAAAGGTTGGATGGCAGCAGCAAACTGCAGTAGCGTGCTGGTAGCAGTAGTTTTGGCAACGGGGCACTGCCAAATAATTAACGTGAGCACAACGTTAAAACTTAAATAGAAAAATGCCAAGTTGTGGGCCCAATGATGAAATTTTTTTCCTTCTTTTTTTATTGGCCTTTGCATAGTCCCCTTACAGCCATCCACATAGGTAATGATAAGGACATCCTCTAGTACAGTTATGTAAGCAAGTTGCCAAAAGCAACTATACAAACATCAAAGATGTGACAGAGAACAAAAACAGGTAGATCAATTTGAAGTAACATAACAAACATTAAAGATATGTCACAATATAGTGATTAAACATGGTTTTATCTTTTACATAACAGTTCATAACTCTTTCTTCGCCGCCGTTAGAAAGGACATAAGTTCTTTGTACACTCCAAAGTCTTTGGTTGACAATAATGTTGATACAGATATTGGTAACTGATAGTCTCTGCTCACAATATAACTTAGCTCCCGCCTGTTCATGCATAAAAAAAAGTGAGTTGCGTCTTCCGCTTTGCCGCAGTCACAAAGTGGAGATGTCACTATGCCGATGCGATGTAGGTGCTGCGCAGTTCGACAGTGGTTAAACATCAGCCTCGCTATGGTGAATGCCAGCTTACGAGAACACCTCTGTCCCTTGTACCAAGTTCTGGTTGGTAGCACTGGTGTTATTTGTGCATAGAATTTCCCTTTAGTTGACTAGGAAGCTTGCCATTCTTTGTCCCATTCAGTCCGCATTTTCCTTCTGTAAATAGGTAAAAGATCTTCCGCTGGAACCTGAGTATATTTCTTCCGTACCACTGGTAACCGCTTCCTTGGCAAGTGTGTCAGCGATCTCGTTCCCCTGAACGTTGTTGTGTGCTTTAATCCAACACATGGAAACACTGCGTCCATTCCTTTCCAGGTGCTTTGTGTGTGCCATTATCTCGTAGGCTATTGGGTGGTTTTTATGCCCTCGACGAAAATATGTAAGAAGAATGAGCGCAGATTTAGAGTCCGAGAAGATGACAATACGCTCCTCCGGAACCGTAAAGCAGTACTTGAGAGCTTCCAAGATGGCTATGAGTTCAGCGGTCATTATTGTCATTTCCTTTGGCAATTTGTATTTACATCCTATTTGGAATCCCAAAAGGCGCATCCCGACCCGTCCTGGGTTCTGGAGCCGTTTGTGTAAAGGATCCTCGCCTGTGAATATTTGTCTCGGAATTCTAGTAATGCGTAATTTGCCAGAGTCGAGGAAGCTGGGAGATCACATGTCACGTCAGATTCAATAACAGTACATAAAAAGCTTAGATCTAAGATGAGCAGTCGTCGATTTGAGATGGTTAATCGGATATTCGGCGCTACCTCTAGATATTGTCTTGCAAGTGGAGGCAGGTTCTTACATAGCCAATAGTAATAGTGTAACATATGACAGAAAGTTCCTCTATACGAGATAATAAGACGTCTTTGTACGCTCTTAATTAGAAATTTTATACTTAAATATTTGCGCCGTAAGTGTAGAGGTGGTTCATTACTTTCCACAAGTAAAGCTTTTAATCAAATTGCGTGGTTATGGTATATCGCCCCAAATTTGTGATTGGATAGGAGATTTCCTGTCAGAGAGATCACAGTTTGTAGTAATCGATGGTAAGGCATCGACTAAACCAGAGGTGATATAAGGCGTTCCACAGGGTAGTGTTACTGGTCCTCTGCTGTCCCTTATTTACATAAACGATTTAGGGGAAAATCAAAGTAGCTCTCTTAAGTTGTTTGCAGATGACGCCGTCTTTTACCGTGTAGTGAAATCATCTGAAGATCAAAACCAACTGCACAACGATCTGAACAAGATATCAGTATGGCGTAAAAATTGGCAATTTACTGCAAATAATGAGAAGTGTGAAGTCGTCCACATGAATACGAAACGAAATCCGTTAAACTTTGTTTACAAGATAAATCAATCAAAGGTGTAGGCCGTAAACTCCACTAAATACCTAGGAATTACTATTACTATTACTTACTGGAATGAACATGTAGATAATGTCGCAGGAAATTCGAACCAGAGACTGCGTTTTATTCGTAGAACCCGTAAAAGATGCAACAGAACTACTACGGAGACTGCATACACCAGGCTTGTCCGTCCTTATTTGAAGTATCGCTGCCCAGTGTGGGATCCTTATCAGGTGGGTTTGACGGAGGACATCGAAAGAGTCCAAAGAAGGGCAGCTCGTTTCGTATTATCACGATACAGGGAAGACAGCGTTACGGAAATGATACAGGATCTGGGATGGGAATCATTACAACAACGGCGTTTATCGCTGCGACGTGGGCTACTTGCGAAACTCCAACCGCCGACATTCTCCTCCGAATGCGAAAATATATTGTTTACTCCCACATAGGTAGAAATTATCATCAGAATAAAATACGAGAAATCAGAGCTGGAACGGAGAGATTCAGGTGTTTTTTCTTCCCGCCCGCTATTCGAGAATGGAATGGAAGATAAATAGTATAATGATGGTTCGATGAACCCTCTGCCAGGCACTTAAATGTGATTTGCAGAGTAACCCATGTAGATTAGTTGGGGTTGACTTCATGACACCAAGACACACTCTGAGCGTTTTCTACTGTACGGTATTAAGTTTTTGTAAGAGGGTGTCTGTTGCCGATCCGTAGAATATACTTCCGTAGTCCAACCGCGACCGCACTATGGCACAATACACGTTCATACATGTATAGGAGTCCGCACGTTACGCCTGCCACTGCTCGTAAAACGTTAATGTCATGCTCACATTTTGCTACTATTTGATTTATATGTACTGTTGTAAAATGTAAACTTTCACGGCCGGAATCGTCAAAATTACTAAAAATTTCCGGGCTGTTATGCCGGATTTATTATTAAAACCCAACGTTTCGTCTCCGACTGCGGAGGACATTCTCAAGGGGGATCGTGGCACTTTTGGATGTCCGATTCACACCCTGGCTCGCTACTGACTGAAGACAAATTCCCTGTACGAGGGTTAGCGCGCGCGCGCGCGCGTGCGCGCGCGCATCACACGCGCGTCACACCACTGCGCGCGAGCCCTCGTAAAAGGAATTTGTCTTCAGTCAGTAGCGAGCCAGGGTGTGAATCGGACATCCAAAAGTGCCACGATCCCCCTTGAGAATGTCCTCCGCAGTCGGGGACGAAACGTTGGGTTTTAATAATAAATCCACTAGACCACGGCATAACAGCCCGGAAATTTTTAGTAATTTATATGTACTGTCCATCATAGTTTACTGTCAGTGTGTAGGCCAAGATATTTCACCACTGGTTTCACCGGAAGAACGTATGCTCCTAACGTTAGGGATGGGATTTCTTCCATCCGATATCTGTTGTAGATGCCCACCGCAGACTTGGTCTGTGAAAGAGACAGGCCATTTTCCTCTAGCCAGTAGCCGAGAGCCGTCATTGCTGCATCCATTTTGCGCTGTCTTCCTTCTAGACTGTCGCTTATTGTGTATACACACAAATCATCAGCGTATTGTAATATTGTGATATCACTGTCGAAAATGGTGTGCATGTCTGTGGTGTAAAAATTAAACAGCGTTGGTGACAGAGCTGATCCTTGTGGGATGCCCTTACTCGTCCTTCTTGGTCCTACACTGTTGTTGCCAACCTTCATACAAAGTTCTCTGTCCTTGAGTAGAGAAATAAGGTTGCCAATGAACTTGCGAGGGATATCGTATTTCTCCATCTTTCTGCCTAGTAACCATAGGTCTACATCATCATAAGCTTTTTCATTATCCGTATAAACTGCTATTAGGTACTTGTTGTTGCTAAGACAAATCTGGATATCTGTAATGAGTCGTGCTATTATGCCACTGCATAAGTTCCACTGCCTCTTCGAAATCCCGTATGTCCAGTCTTGAACAGGCCGTTATGCTCGCACCACCATTCTATCCTATGTTTTATTATTCTTCCTAGCACTTTCAGGGAACATGACTGTAATACATTAGGTCTATACGAGGACAGCTCATCCGGAGGTTTTTCAGGCTTCAAGATTGGCACAACTCGCGCTATCTTCATTTCAGCCGCATAGCTTCTACTTGACTAAGTATTGCTTAGAATCTGGCATAGATGCGTTTTTCCTTGTTCCGTCAAATTATGTAGCATGGGGTAAACGATGTTGTCAGGACCAGGAGCCGTGCTAGTTCCAACTGACAACGCTCGATTTAATTCGTTTACTGCATTGGGTTAATCCAAGAAATGGTATACGTCTCCAGCAGTTAAGTTAACCTCAAGGTCAACAGAGTCGGCTGTAAGTCGTTTTAGAAAATCTTCCATCTGACTAATAGGAAAAGACATAGGGCTGGGCGACTGGGTGTGAACTCTTATGATATGTTTAATTTTGTTCCACACTGACGATATGGGTGTCTTTGCATTTAAGCTCCCGCGAAATTCCTTCCAGTTATTTCTTTTCCTTTATAAATCTTTTCATTTTTGCCTGCACTCTATTGAAATTAATATAAAATTCTACTGTAACTTAACGTTTGTACAATTTCAGTGCGGTCGTACGTTCTTTCACTGCGTTTCTGCATTCTTCGTCCCACCAATATGGCTGTTTCTTTCGTCTGGGAACAAACGGTTTTTTCTGGGAAGTAGACATCTTCGCTGCATCCTCAATATTTTTTCTGAAATTTGTGTAATTTGCGCTGGGTTTCCGAGAACTTCGAAGCTTTTCATTATGGGTGATATTACCGTTTTGTATTTACTCCAGTCTGCCTTACATGTGTTCCAAAGATAGTTGTTATATATAAGTGATCTGTCAGGACTTTGCGGGACACATCGGAGTATGGTTGGTAAATGGTTGGAGCCTAGTGAATCTTCCGCCAACTTCATGTAAGCGTTGTAGCTAGGGATGGAGACGCAAAACAAAGGTCGACAGCACCACTTCGTTGGCCTGGACGACTGATTATTGTCGATCTTCCGTCGTTGAGTATTATGAGGTTAATGTCGTCGACGACATCTGCAATTAATCTTCCACATCTATCTTCTCGACCTGGGTTCCAGGCAGGATGGTGTGCATTAAAGTCCCCCATTATTAACTTCAGGTTAGTACTGCAATTAACTAGACTTCGCAGCTGATCTTCAGTTATAACATTCTGTGGTGCCCTGAACACAGCAATTTTGTCAATATTGCCAGTATTCAAGAGAATGGTGACACCCGCATATTGAAATTCTGCACTTTTAAGCCCTAAATTTAATGCTTTAAATGAGATTCCGTGGGAACAGTCCTGTTCCTCCATATCCGTCCTCTCTATAACATCGCACAATGTTAAAACCGGATATGTAGATGTCATTCTGTGGAGCTAACCACGTCTATGTTATAGCGCAGATAGCTATATGTTGTTTATGCAGTGGCGGCTCGTACAAAATTTGACCAGTGTGCTACAATATTACAAAAATATACAGGAAACAAAATATACTAAAATAAAAAGCACTACTTAAAATTGTTGTGATATTAGCTTTACCTAATGAACTAAGTTCAAGTATGTTATTTATATGTTTATGATTTCCTTTATGTTTTTTTTATTAATGCATTAAGAAGTCCGGCCGTCCGGGGTCTTTCACGCATCACTGTTCCCAAACAACAAACATGGAGAGCAAAAAAGTGCATTGCGCATATCACATCCGCAATCCAACTGTTTTCATACACTTTAGTTCTAAATTTCGTCGTGTACTCACTTTTCTTGGCACCTCCTGTAGCCTTTTGACTGAGATTTAAAACTGGAGAAGGTCTACCTAACTCTTTCACTATCAGTTTCTCTTCCAAAGGTCTATTGGAAAATGGCCTCTGTAGCCAATCATCGACAGAATTCTCCATGTCGCGCGCACTATCACGAAGAAGTACACCGCGAAACACTTCTTCAGCGAACGCACAAAGCCTGACTGACAATGGAAATAACGGAGTTTAGTAACATCCCCACCACGTCATCTGCGTTCTACACAAGCGACCAATGAAACTGCTTGGGTGAAAAGCGCAGTTTCAATATCATGTTGGCTAAACATTAGTAATGTTGTTTGTGATTGAAGTTTTACGTCAAACACGTCAACCTTTGTATGATTACGTTTAATTAAATACCAATTAGTACTGTATTGACAGTAAGACTTTCAGGGTAATTTATAACAGCGTTGTCAACTGCATTTATTCACTGCAGGTAGTAAATATATCGTTTAAAAATTTTCTTTTATTTACAGAAATTAAAAATTTAGACTCAGAGGTATTTGAATACGAGCGTCACACAAGTATGTTTGAGAGACAACGCGAAAGAAGCCTAAGCCGGCGCGCCATTTGACTCTGTATGCCGCAATATTCGACATATACTATTCTTCCGCTACCGTTACACACAGCGCGAAGAGAAATATTGATCTGGTGCTGCAGTCGGTCTCAGTACACTTGAGCCGCCAGGCCTGACGTCACGTCTGCGCATGCGCACTAGCTAACAGACGACTGCGCCGCCTCTCTGCGCACGTACCAGCGCGGCTGAATTTCACTTCAGCACACGGAGCTGGTTTCTAGCTATCGCGGCGAGAGCGCTCCTTAATGCGTTTTTATCCTTATTACTAGCATTCTAATATGCATTGGAAGGAAATTCGCATAATTTTATTCTGATATCTGGCTCGCATTCCAAGAGAAAGGATTTAATTTTACAGCGATTTCTCGCTTGCATTCGAAGAGAAATGGCATAATTTTAGTAATATATTTACAGTGTGTTGCAGCACATTAGCACATTGTCACCAGCCGCCACAGTGTGTTCATGCACAAATGAAAGTAAACTATTTTTATTGCTCAGAATGGAGCGTGCATTCCATAGCATTATATTGTAAGGTAAAACAGCCTTTACTGTTTACTTGTCAGTAGCTGTTAGGACCGGAGCAAGCATGTTATGTATCAGCGCTTTCAAGTTAGTACTTTGCATCCAGTCGTTTATGTGTGCTGTGTGCTTGACGTACTTCCCAGAACAGACATTATAATGTGCAGTATGCTCTTCACCAGTTACTTGTTGGTGTTGCTCGGGTGTGCTGTTTGATGGTACTGTGGCGGATATGGGTTGGGGCCTATGGGCGAAATTGCAGTCGTCACTGGGAACCACTCTGCCATATAGGCACGGTCGGCTTGTCGCCCGCTCCCTGCTGCGTAGCGGCGTGGATGGCTGCCACGTGCTGCTGACCAACCGGCCACTGGCCGCAACAGGCCGCATTTGACTCCACCTGTACGGCAGGCGGCGGCGGCGTGATAGCCGTCTGCTGCTGTGTGCTGGCCGCGGCTGGCACCAAAACCGTTGCTTGGGGAGGCTGAGCTTCCACCTGAACGGCGGGCACAGGCTGCGGAGGAGCTTGCATAAGGCCGTGTTCACACTGCCGGCCGGGCCGAGCCGAGCCGGGCCGAGCCGAGCGATTAAACACATGTTTCGTTCCAGCAGCTGCCAGACTGCTTGGCTCGCATGCGCAACGCTGAAATTGTGTTCCAGCAGCACCTTCTCCCGCTTCTGGCTACTTGGAGTGTGGGTGTTTGGTGTTCCAGCAGTTGCCGTAAGCAGCCAGACGCTACCCAGAAAAATATTTCTGGCGCGGTCAAGCTGCAAATTTGCGCATGCGCAGAAAGGTCAGAGTTAGAGTGGGGGGGAGGCAGACATCAAGTGATACGTGTGTGTTTGTAGCGTGTATTTCGATTATTTCGAAGGCACTACAATCCCACTTGAGACGAGATATTTCTCCTTTACACTTCTTCGTTATTAGGAGGGAAGTATTTTAATTATTCCTTTAAACTCACCTTCGCCTGCAGTCAGAAACAGTGCAAAAGCATTCCAGCAGTGCAAGTATCAAACAAGGGTTTTTATGTCATAGTAGCAGCGCATGCGCAGTAAGACCTGTTTTTTAGCGCTTGGAAGTAGCCATCTAGCAGCTGCTGGAACGAACCTACATTGTTTTTAATGGTACTGTTCACACTGCCGGCCGAGCCGAGAGGACTCCGCTTCAGCCGTCTCACGCCGAGCCGAAGACATTCGGAATGTTTGATATTTCCGGCGCGAGCCGATTGGGTTACGGTGTTACTTTGCATCACAAGTATCTCACGTCTCCGGCCCGTTTACAATACAATATCTCTCTGCTTAATAGCTTCTTTTTTACATAACACTTGTGAACATACGTTTTGTTTCTTTTTTCTTTTATTACTCTTAATTCTGTAAAATGAATAAAAAATATATATAAAAAATGCTGTTCTCATAAGGAAAAACTCTCCTAAACGTCAGTCGATATTCATGGGACGAATCCATTACCACCTGTTTCTTATGAGCTTAAAACTCGACGAGTCACTACATTGTCAGAATAATAGTAATGAAACTGGAGGACCCATACGAATACTTCGCACCGTTAGCGGAGAGAGAAAAAAAGTTGGGAAAAAAGGGAAGTAAAGTTGAATGTTCACGCATAGCTTTCTTCAGAATCAACCAATGCAAGTGTTGAAAATCACAAATAAAAGAGCTTGATTCGCTGAGTGTTGTTAGGTCAAAAAGAACTGCGCACCTTAATTAGAACCGAAGATATCGTAAAACAAACCGTTTAAAATATTCCATGCAAGGACAGAAGGATACCCCATTTGAATAAAAATAAAGGATGGAGGCTCTTAAGTTAATTCTGAAACTTAATGACAATTCTGCGAATGAATACCTTTTGTTTAAAGTCGGATAGAACGGCCTGACTGACTGACTTTAGTTTACAGCAAGGACATACCCATAAGAAATATATAGAAGGAAGTCGCCTTTGAGTATAGAACCAGAAAGGCGAGAGTTGTGTAAATTCTGATACTTGATGACAAATCTGTCATCTGTTTAAAACAAAATTGAAGGAAATCGGGCAGGTAGCTAGGTCTGGCCGAGTGACGTTAGTTTTCGTAGATTCTTTTAATATATACAATAACAAAATCAATTAACTGTTAGCTGGCTCGAAGTAGACCGCAATGAACCAGTTTTGGTAACTTCCGTATTTCCTTCGATCTTCTTCTGACAGTGGGTGGGGATTCCTTGTTGCTGGGGACAAGCACACACACACACACACAAAAAAAAAAAAAAAAAAAAAAAAAAAAAAAAAAAAAAAAAAAAAAAAAGGAAGAAAAAACGTGAGACACGCTTCTATCTTTTACTGACCTGTCCTGCAGTGTCTGAGGCTAAACTAAATCAGTGTATTTTTCTTTTAGTTAAAGTATAAAACTCGAAATGAAACTACTATAATCCAGACAAAGAAAATTGTCATCAGATGATTCAGTAAAATGTTCATCGAAACTCAGCTCCCCTTCGACAGGTTCCTTAAAAAATCGGAAAACAAATATCTGATAACTGTGTAGAGTTCTTTGAACGTGGATGTGGGCTGAAATATAGTACAGCATAATGCATATAAAACCGGCATACATCACGTACGCCCGTAGGCACCAGTCGCAGCATTTCTTGTAGGGAGGTAACTACATGATTTTAATGTCACTGTTCCGTATTGTTTTTTTTTTTTTTTTTACTTAATTCATTCATAATTTAATTTCAGACCTGAGGGTACCGCTTTTATGTGCGACACGCTGTATACAACTATTTTAACGTTGCGGTACAACATTTTTCGAAAATTACAAAAGCGAAAATAGGAATATACTTTGTATTAGGAGTAGATGCATCTATAAATATAATTGTATTTTTTAGCTCTTTTATCATCTCCAACCAGAAAACCATTAAGTATAATGTTAGAATATTTTATTTCAGTCCATCAACAGTAAAGTGACAGTTTACATTAATTTTTCCTATCTACTACTTCCAAACATGAAATATATTCCACTACTTGACTAGTGTGGAAAAAAATCCAGTGTATGACTCTCAAGTATGACTTGAAGTAAAACTGTACCAGATCTATGTCCATTGTAATTGGTCGCCAGCCAATAAAAATTACTTCATACTTGTTTTCTGGTTATGGATCATTAACACATCACGAGGGACCTACACACGTGACCAGAAAATCAAATTTTTCGGCACTGCAGTGCTTCACGCTACGCGCAACAGCCTCCGAGTTCGTAGGCTTGCGATCGCGGCATGACGCCGCTCAGATAACTCGCAATAACTTGTGAAAGGAGGTAGATATCGGTGCGACTACTATTTCAAAAACTTTTCCATACTTTTAGCTCAATTTCATTCGCCGTAATGTATGGTCTAAAATGCATAGAACAGTAAGCTGCCCGCTATCGAACTTTTTCAATACACGATTTGTAAATCAAGTGCGCATACTTGACAAAAAGCATCATTTGAAAACGACTGTTACGAATTTCGAAAAGGTGAATGTTTCATTAGAAAGCTAAGATGTTGTACTACCCTGTGTCCAAAAATCAGATTTTTTAACCGTATACTTTCATCAAAATCGAGTGAGGAGCGTTACGAAACTAAAAACTCTCGCGGAATGAAAAGTATACTTCTTATTTTTTCACGGGCAAGGAAAAACTTTTAAGGAAAAAATAAGTTGATAAAACGATGTGACGTGGTCTTACGTACCGTCAAAATATTTTGCAACTTGAAAATCGGAAAAAATGATTTCCCCTCTCTTTTTCGGCTCGGCTCGACCCGGCGCGCAGTGTGAATACCCATTTACATAGAAATTCCACATGAACTCTAGTATATGTACACAGAACCCCAAAAAACAATGTGTATTTCTCGAAAAAATGGTGCCAATTTACAGTAACGTGAAAATGAATTCCACATTACTGCATTTATCTGATAAAGTGTAATCTGCACAGAAAAATGTCATTAGGATTTCCTGCTGAACTCTTTGAGAGCTATTTAGAACTGTGATCAGAACTATGTTTGTGCTAATAGGCAAATAATTATTTTGAAAAAAAAAACTGAAAAACTCAAGTTGGTGTTAATTTTTACTATTTTTTCGGCGAAATTCTGCAGAACTATTTAAATTTTGTACAGAGAACTCCAGAACTATTGCATATCTGTCTAGAACTCCGAAAAAAATTTACAATTTTGAAAAAAAGGGTACCAACTTCACAGCTCTCCCACTATTCAGAATTGCGATATTTCACGAAATTCTGCTGAACTATTTAAATTTTGTACAGAGAACCCTAGAACTATTGCCTATCTGTCTAGAACTCTGAAAAAATTTCATTTTTGAAAAAAAGGGGTGCCAACTTCACACGACTCTGGTGCAATTTTGTGTAGTTTATGTCCCTCATTTACGCAATTAGCTCATGAACTATTATCTGGACAAAAAAATATCTTTAGGATTTTCTGTAGAACTCTTTGAGAGCTATTTAGAGTTGTGATCAGAACTAAGTTTACGCTTGTAGGCAAATAGTTATTTGGAAAAAATTAAAATTTGTTATAATTTTTTGTAATTTTTTCGCGAATTTGAACTATTTAAATTTTGTACAGAGAACTCCAGAACTATTGCATATCTACCTAGAACTCTGAAAAAAATGCACATTTTTGAGAAAAGGGGTGCCAACTTCACAGTAGCGTGTAAATGGATTCCCCGTTATTGCAATTATCTCATGAAGTAGAATCTGCACAGAAAAATGTCATTAGGATTTCCTGTAGAACTCTTTGAGAGCTATTTAGAACTGTGATCAGAACTATGTTTGTACAATTAGGCAAAAATTTATTTTGAAACAACTAAATTTTGTGGTAATTTTTCGTATTTTTTCGGCGATATTTTGCAGAACTATTTAAATTTTGTGCAGAGAACTCCATGAGTATTGCATATCTGTCTAGAACTCTGAAAAAATGAACATTTTCCAAAAAAGGGGGTGCCAACTTCACAGGACTCAAATAATCGCCTTGCACACTTCACAGCTGACTCCAGCTACAGCTACAGCCGAATGCTGCACGAACGCAGCCGGAGCCACCCGAGCGCGCTGCTCGCCGCTCTGAGAAACAAACGTGTTTGATTCGCGCCGAGCCTTTCTGGGCCGCTTTGAGCCACGCCGCGCCGCCTGCAGCGGCACTATAGTCGCGTGCACTGCACAGCACTGGTTTGTTTCATGGGCGCTACTCACGTCTCCTCGCTCAGCCGCACTGGTCGCCCGGCGCAGCTCCACTATAACCGCAGCCTAAGAGGCGGGAAATTCCTGCAGGAACAGAAGGGTTACCATATGTTCATCACCAAAAAAGAGGTCAGTTCATATAAAAAAGAGGACAGCTTATCTTTAACGTAATGTACTTAACAACTTTATTAATGATCTACGTAAAACTACTACAAACTAAATCAGTAACCCTGTGTGGTTATTGGGAAACGAAATATTACGAACCTTGATAGTTTATTCCTCATCACTACTCTCAATTGTCTCATTCTTGTCTTATTCACTTTCGATCCAACTATATTTGGTGGACGACGAAATCTCTCTCAAGAGCTTTTTGTTTTTCTAACGAGGCATTTCAAATGTTTGAAATTATACTGTACACATATAGTATAATTACAGTATATTTTAAATCTGTTCCTGTCTTTTGTACACTGTTTGTTCACAAGAGAAAACACAGGTTCTGTGTCGGCATTATGACTAGTTATAGGAAAAAAAGAAGTCTACAACGTTCAGCAGCTCAGAACAACTAACAATACTAGTTGACTGATTTAAATATGCGCACCACACTTCAGCTGGTGGTGTGTTCTGTTTCCTCTAATAATCATTCAAAAATGTTATAAAATTACAAAGCTCATCGGAGCACAATGTATCATTAATTCTTACATTCGTTTGATAATTCTCTTGAATGATTTGTATTTCTCTAGGAGCAATATTTAACACTGACTTTCTTTTCAGTATTATGTTATATTTAAGTTCGTAATTGATTTTGAAGCAAAAGGTTACCTATAATCTTGAACACTCAATACAGCCTTAACCTAAACCATTAAGTATATCAAAAGCAACACCATAGTACGTAATGCAGAAAACAGATCCAATCGTTTGCAGCTGTCAGACTCATGCGGAGGGCGGAATTGCGAACGGCAATTTCACTCTGTGTGTGCGCGTTATAGTTGCGAACAGTTTGAAACTGCAGTGGGAATGAACATGTTGTCGCCAATGACACAAAACTAAATTTTCTTTCCCGGAACCCAAAAAAAAGAGGACATTTAGTATAATTTTATAAATTGCGGCCGGACACATTTTCTTGCCTCAAAAAGAGGACGTGTCCGGGAAAAAGAGGACGTATGGTAACCATAAGCAACAGCATCGTAGCTTCGTTTACCGTCTAATGCTACAAATTCTTGATAGGTTAGGTCCAGTTCTGCTCTTTTTTCTGTTGATTTCCTGTTGCCTTGTGAATTCTGGGCATACCCTGTCTGTAGCCTTGTGATGAGCCCGGCAATAAATGCATGTTGGAAGAGTGTCTTAATCACAGTCACACTCGGTACCCCTATAAGGCCCTCCACAATGAAAGCACCGAGGCTTACTTCGACACTGATTACTGCCGTGTCGAAATCTCAAACAGTTAAGACATAGAAATACAAATGGTTTGAAGGGCTTCACCTGACTTCTTACTCCATGAATAACAACGTACTCTGGTCTTTTTTGAGACTTAATTGTAATTAAACATACTGGGATAGGCCGTCTTATAAGATTCCCTCCTACTGTGACAGGTTTGGTGTAGCGTTTAACTCTTATTACAGGTACTGAATAACTCCAAAATTTCCTCTTCAGACAAGGTGATGCCCACATCTTGGATGATACCTTGCCTTGTCGTCATGAAAGACGGAATCTAAGCCTCCATGTTATGGTTCTGAAATACTGTGTTTCGAACTGAAGCATTCGCAGCTGCGGCAGAGCAGGATTCTACTTTTACACAATTTCGGCCAGATGATGAGATGTTTGTGATGTATTTATTTCTGCCTTTGCAGAAGTTTACCGAGGGACATTGGATGCAAACGACCCATGTTTTTATCCTTTCTTTCAATATAGACTTGAGAAGGACCGACATCCGATTCAGCGTACACGTTGATCTGCTGTATATATTGCGGTCTACCACTTCCGGGTCTGCATGTGGTGCTGCTGTTGTTTCCACGTGATGACTGGCAGCGTCATCAGAACGACGCCCGCTCTGTTTTACTGCATCGACGCGCTGCACTTTGTCGTACCTGCTCCTGTGCTGTTCATTGTCACTGTCATTCAGTGCTCGCTTCTGAGGGTTCTTCTCCGGAATTGTCATTTCCATGTCTGCATCTTGCACCGGAATGCTGTCGACTCTGTTCACAGTATTTAAAGCTTTCACGATCACATCACTTAACACTGTATTTGGTAAAAAGGTATCAGCACTGTTCAATGCATCATCATCTGAACTGTCATCATCGCCACCGTTCATGGTGGCGACTGGTTGATCACTTGCAGAAACGAACTTAGATTTTGTGTCTGTTCAACACACAGTGTAAACACTAAAACTGAGTTGATAGTCCTAGCGGAGTGCTACTGTAACACGTCCGTTCTCTGCGAAAGCGCCCAGCGAATTTACTTCGTCGCCAAGAAGACCCCATTTTTGCCAAACATTATAGAGTGCCAGCAACAATTACCATCTACGCCACACCACCGCTGCAAAGTAAGATCCAAGCAATTAACTGTCTTTAGATGTGTAATGTTAAGGCAACGTTTAGTTGTGCAAAGGGTCAATAGCGAACTTGTTTGAAATTAGTGTCGATAAAATTATTCACTCACGGCACTGTCCAAACAGGTTCCTATTACGGTACCTTTAATATCCTGAGGTTCAACCTGAACAATAAAAGACTTTACGTAAATTCTTCTAGATAAGCTTAAGTATTGTGGTATGAGTGGGACAGTGCACAAATGGTCTAAATCATTCTTAACCGGAGAAGTGCAGAAAGTTGAAATAAGCAGTTCACATGATATAGATGAAACAATTAATTTCTCTAACTGGGGAGTTATAAAAAATGGGATCCCACAAGGTTCGGTCTTGGGTCCCTTGCTGTTCGCAATATATATTAATGACTTGCCCTTCTACATTCACGAAGATGCTAAGCTAGTACTTTTTGCTGATGATAGAAGTATAGCTATCAAACCTGACAAACAGAAATTAACTGATGAAGTTGTAAATGATATCTTTCAGAAAGTTATTAAGTGGTTCTTTACAAATGGACTCTCATTAAACTTTGATAAAACCCATTATATATAGTTTCATACAGTAAATGGCATGACACCATTAATAAATTTAGTCTTTGAACATAAATCTGTAGCTAAGGTAGAATATTCCAAATTTTTAGGTGTTTGCATTGACGAGGGACTGAATTCGAAGAAACATATTGAAGATCTCCTGAAACGTTTGAGTTCAGCTACTTATGCTATCAGAATCATTGCAAAATTTGGTGATATACATCTCAGTAAATTAGCTTACTACGCCTATTTTCATACATTACTTTCATATGGGATCATATTCTGGGGTAATTCAACATTGAGTAAAACAGTATTCATTGCACAAAAGCGTGTAATCAGACTAATTGCTGGAGCCCACCCAAGAGCATCCTGCAGACATTTATCTAGGGATCTTCACTGTAGCTTCACAATACATATATTTACTCATGAAATTTGTTATTAACAATCTGAGCCAATTCAAAAGTAATAGCAGCGTGCATAGCTACAACACTAGGAGAAAGGATGATATTCACTATTCAAGGTCAAATCTAACTTTGGCTCAGAAAGGGGTGAATTATGCTGCCACAAAAGCGTTTGGTAACTTACCAAGTAGCATCAAAAGTCTGACAGATAGCCAACTAGTATTTAAAAAGAAATTAAAGGAATTTCTGAATGGCAACTCCTTCTACAATGTAGATGAATTTTTAGATAAAACTTTTTAAAAGTAAAATAAAATAAATTAAAATAAAATAAAATAAGAAATAAAAAATTAAAAAAATAAAAAATAAACAAAAAATGTAATAAAAAATCCTTAAAATATGAGTTGTCAAGTGTAGGCAACATTTACTAGACTGACACGTTCCACATCATTACGAAATGTCGTATATATGATCTATGGAACAAGTATTAATGTAATCTAAAATCGGTAGCATTTCAAAAGATTCCAGTGAACGAAAAACAGTTAGTACCTTTTTAAAAAAAATTCATAGTACAGTTAGCAACAATTGCAAATCATTGACTATGAGCATGTTGTGTAATCATTGAACAGTACAAGGTAGTTAATATTAATTTTGTGTTAGGTATTCAATTTACGTATACTAAAAACGTACTGCAACGCTTGGTTAAAGAGTTAAAGTGAACAATTCAATTGTGCTGCAAATTATATTTGACAGTTAAGTTTGTTGATACATGGAAGAATAGTTCATTCCATAATTTTATTTCTCAAAAATAACATTTAATTCAATTTGTTAAAGAAAAGCTAATTGCGTAATGTCTCAGTAAATAATTCACGTAATCATTCAGCTAGTCATTGGAGGCACAATCCAACCATAAGTTTCAGTTACTATTGCTAATCAAAGTAGGGTAAAGTGGCTTGCGAAGCATTATGGTGGTGATTTGATTTTACGTAGAATTGTTGCAAGCATTTTTTCTTGTAACAAGTTTCATGTTCATTAGAGCAATTTGTTGTAATTATTTCCATTGCATAAGTAAACTACATTTACAGATTTTATATTGCTCTGTGTTTCCTGATGCTGCGTGCGCACTTACACGAAGGCGGACCAGTTCTCAGCCGGTTCGCGCATCCCCTCCATTACCGCAAGGGCAGCCACTAACGTTCATTCTGTAGGCGCGTGGCTGGCCGCGAGTTACGCAGTGTTTCTCCCACAGGCTATGGCGTAGCTCCTCCCCTCCACATTCCCCCTACTGCTCCTCTACGCGCGGAAGCGTCTTATATGACGCCAGGTGTTATTGTTTGTTATGGTCTTCAGTTCAGAGACTGGTTTGATGCAGCTCTCCACCATACTCCATCCTGAGCAAGCCTTTTCATCTCCTCATAAGAAAGACAATCCACATCCACTTGAATCTGCTTACTATACGCGTCTCTTGGTCTCCCTCTACGATTTTTACCCCACACACTTCCCTAAAATGCTAAATTTACTATTCCTCGATGTCTAAGAATGTGTCCTACCAAGCGATCCCTTCTTTTAGTCAGGGTATGCCAAAAATTCCTTTTCTCACCAATTCTGTTCAGTACCTCTTCATTAGTCATGCGATCTACCCACCTAATCTTCAGCATTCTTCTGCAGCACCACATTTCAAAAGCCTCTATCCTCTTCCTGTCCGCACTGCTTATCGTCCATGTTTCACTCCCGTACAAGGCAACACTCCACACAAATGCCTTCAGAAAACACTTCCTTACACTTAAATTAATATTCGATGTTAGCAAATTTCTCTTTTTCAAAAATGCCTTTCTTCCCATTGCCGTTCTGCATTTTATACCTTCTGTACTGCGACCATTGCATGTTATTTTACTACCCAAGTAACAAAACTCATCTACCACCTTCATTGTTTCGTTACCTAATCTAATTCCTTCAGCATCACCCGATTTTCTAAGACCGCATTCCATTATTTTTGCTTTGCTCTTGTTAAAGTTCATTTTATATGCTCTCTTCAACACACGGTCCATTCCATTCAACTGCTCTTCCAGGTCCTTTGCTGTCTCTGACAGAATTACAATGTCATCAGCAAAACGCAATATTTTTCTTTCTTCCCCCTGAACTTTAATCCCTATTCCAAATTTTTCCTTGCTTTCCTTCACCGCCTGCTCGATGTACAAATGGAATAACATCGGAGAAAGGCTACAACCCTGTCTTACTCCGTTCCCAACTGATGCTTTCCTTTCATGCCCTTCGAGTCTAATAACTGCGGTCTGGCTTTTGTACAAGTTGTAAATAACTCTCCTTTTCCTGTATTTTACCCATGCTGACTTCAGAATTTGAAAGAGTGTATTCCAGTCAACATTGTCAAAAGCTTTCTCCAAATCTACAAAAGCTAGAAATGTAAGTTTGCGTTTCCTTAATCTATCTCCTAAGAGAAGACGTGAAGTGAGTATCTATCTCCTAAGAGAAGACGTGAAGTGAGTATTGCCTCCCGGGTTCCTTCGTTCCTCCTGAATCCAAACTGATCTTCCCCGAGGTCAGCTTCTACCAGCTTATCCATTCCCCTGTAGATAATTCGTGTTAAAATTTTGCAACCATGACTCATCAAACTGATGGTTCTGTTACTTTCACACCTGTCTGCGCCTGATTTCGTTGCAATGGGGATTATTACATTTTTCGTAAAGTCTGAGGGTACTTCGCCTGCCGGCCGCGGTGGCCGAGGTGACTGAGGCGCTCCAGTCACGGTCAGCACGGCCACTACGGTCGGGGGTTCGAATCCCCCCTCGGGCATGGATATTTGTGCCGTCCTAGTTCGTAAGTAGTTCATAAGTAGTTTGTAAGTTTAGGGACTGATGACCCCGTAGTTAAGTCCCATAAGCTTAACAAACATTTGAACATTTTTTATTTCGCCTGTCTCATACATCCTACACACCAGTTCAAATAATTTTGTCATGTCTGGCTCTCCCAGAGGCTTTAGTAGCTCTGAGAGTATGTCATCTACTCCTGGGGCCTTGTTCCGACTTAGGTCTTTCAGGGCTCTGTCAAATTCATCTCTCAGTATAGTATCTCCTATTTCATCTTACTTTGCATTTTTTACCGTGTTGTTCCTAAATTAACCAATCGGTTATTATTAGTACTGCACAGTATATTTCTACTAAACAAATTAGTTGCTCGAACATGCCGGCCGCGGTGGCCGAGGGGACTAAGGCGCTCCAGTCACGGTCTGCAGGGCCACTACGGTCGGGGGTTCGAATCCCCCGTCGGGCATGGATATTTCTGCCGTCGTAGTTCGTAAGTAGTTCATAAGTAGTTTGTAAGTTTAGGGACTGATGACCCCGTAGTTAAGTCCCATAGACTATAAAAACATTTGAACATTTGCTCGAACATCGGGCTGCCGATCGTATCTATTTACCTATTCAAATTTGTCACTCATTAGTTCCGAGCTTATTAAATTGATTTATTCAAAATTTCCCTCATCAAACGATCGTTATTGCGAATTCGACCGCAAAGTATCGTTTGTGTGTGTAACCTCCAATACGTTATCGGCATCGCCACCGATAGCCTTATCTGGGTAATTCATTAGGCACACGGGTCATTCTAAACTTTAATTACTCGCGGTTGTCGCTAGCGTAGGCCGGAAAGGTCGCAAGTTATCCTAGAAATGATAATAGCTTTTTGTGTTCGCATCTTAAATCGTATTACGTCCTTTCCTTGTTTCTTGTTAGACTTGAGAATGAGGTAACGCTGGTCCCAAAACACGTCGTTTCACAATTTTATATAACTGACAACTGGTGCAAGAACTGGCTATATAATGAAAACTTGGTTCACCTGAAGACAGTTGCAGTCGTAGCTGACTCGCCTGCGTGAGGAGAGGAGCGTCGCGCCGCTGCTGCACTTAGCCGCGTAAACAGCGAGCAACTCTCGCCGGAAATGGCACATCAAGCTGCGACAAGGAATCGACGGGGACAGCCACGAGGTGGCGTTCTAGCGGCGTTACTCCACCTCGCTGCCGAGGTGATGGCCTTGGCAGGCGCGGGTAGAAGGCAGTAGGGATGGAAAAAACCGACCGGTTAAAACCGATACCGGTATTTTAGTTTTGAATAACCGGTTTATTTCGGTATTTATTTGGTGTCGGTTGTAACCGGTTTATTTTAGTTATTGCCAAAAACCGGGTAAAAAAACTGGTACGACTACTTCCTGTTGTAGGGGTTCGAAATGTGTTTTTTGTAAATAATTTCAAAAAATTAAATCTAGTAGACCCTAATATTTAGGGCTATCCTAAAATTTCCACTGCTGTGAAATATTAGATCAATGCAGAAACTAAGAAAAGTGACCAGTGTTAATTTAAGAACAATCCCGGCAGTCAGAAACGCGCAACAAACGCGTGGCATAAGAACTTAAGGCATCGATGCACCTGTTGCCGTGTGGTGTGGCCTATTAGACGACGCGCGTGCACCGGCAGTGTACGAGACTTGCCTCCGTCTGGTCATGCGGCAGTTCCTTGATGTCGTCGCCAGACATCGGTTGTGTCTTAAATGGCACCATTTCGAGTATGGAAGTACTTCACCAAGTACGGGAGCATTGAGGAACAATGGTCCATATGATTTAAAAAGCTGAAAACGGGTGGAGGTACTATAAACATGCTATGTCATTTAAGGGGAAAGCATCCAAAATGTTACTTGGATGAGAAGGTAAACTCAAGTCATATACCTATTATGTAAGTGATGTACTCCAAGCTTGGAATACTAACTTTTAATGTATTATCATATTGTTATGCTAACAAGTTTTTTAATGTGATTCATTGAAAGCGAGGGGCTTTTTTAATAACCAATATGGGTTTGGGTAACATTGATCATGTGGTGCTTCTCTAGGCAGCAGTGCGGTCTGAGGCTCCATGTCACGGACTGCGCGGCTCCTCCAGTCGGAGGTTAGAGTCCTCCCTCGGTCAATGATGTATATGTTGTCCTTAGCGTAAGTTAGTTAGTACGCACTTCTGCCTAGGCTTACACACACTCAAGAAGGCGTAGTATTGAGAGGGGATCTTGCAAAATATGGAAAGACAAGTGATTTGTCTTATAACGTAAATATACCTAAATTTTAACTAAATTTCGTAAGTTTCGGTTTCGGCCGAAACTAGAAGAACCGAAAATTCTATTACGGTTTCTGTTTCGGTCGCAAAATATGTTTCGGTCGAACTCTCCTGGAAATAATAGCAATAAAAAACGAAAACCGGTTATTTAAAAACCGGTTGTCTTGAGCAATTTTTACGGTGCGGTTACACTGGCGATGAAAAGAACCGGTATAACCGAAAACCGGTTGTTTCAGCGATAACCGCCATCCCTACCTCGCTGCCGAGGTGATGGCCTTGGCAGGCGCGGGTAGAAGGCAGCGCCGACGTAGGGCACGGAGGTTTGTGCAGTGCTTCCGCTGCCAGAAGATCGGCCACGTGGCCGGTAGCTGCACGGCGACGTTTGCGTGTCTGCGCTGCGCGGACGCCGCCAAGCGGTGCGTCAACTGTGGCGGCCCCCACGCCGCCAACTTCCGCCGCTGCCCGTACATAGAAGAATGGCACACGAAGCAGAAGTCGGGACGTGCGGAGAAGTCGAGGACGGGCACTGCGCCTCGTGCACCACGTGGGAACGTTCGACGGTCGGCGGGAGGCGACGCCGTCACGTCGGGTGCACAAGTTATTCTGCATCCCGCTGCGGATGACGCCCTGCTTCGTCTTCAGGCCGCGATGGCGGCAGAAAGGGAGCAGCATCGAGCCGCCCTCGTCGTCGCGATGCGACGAATTGCGGACCTCGAGCGGGAGTTGAGACTCGTCAAAGCGACGATTAGCCACATCCCGCCCCCGCATGCTGGGGTGACCTGCAGTTCTACTGATACTGCGACTGAAACCGCTTCCCTCGACTCCGCCATGGCGAGGGACGCGGGCGTGGCGAAGATGGAGGTGGACGCGCCTCCGACACGAACTGACGACGAGGCAGCGCCTGAGGGGGCGGGCGCCGCGCACGTGGAGGGAGAGGACGTGTCGGAAGACGACGCGACCTACTTGGAGATGTCGACGAAACATGACGTCCAACGAGTATTGACGAAAATCCGCAACAAGGACTGCGACGACGAAGACCTCCATTACCCGTTCCTACCAGAATCGAAAATACCACCACCTCCCACCACCCAGTTACATTAGCTGGAGAAATTCAGCGTCCTATTTGACGGTTAGTGGGCCATGAAGGTTTTAACGGAAGAGCAGTTTAAACAGATAGCCCAAATGGCCAGGAATACTTGGACCTTCGGCGCTCTCGCAAATAGAGCGGCCCCCCCCCACTCCATCTATCCGGGGTGCCTTACAGGTCGAGGACTTAAGCCCTGCAGGCCCTTACAAGTCAGCCCCGAAAGTTTATGGCAAAATAAGGAAATAAAGTAAGCCTTCCTTACTCCTACACTGCTCCATCAGGGGTTGGAGATCGCTGGAAAGTGATGGTACCCCATTCCACCTTGTTCCATTGAAAAACAAAAAACCCTGAAGACGGGACCGCTCGTCAGATTTGACCCGTGACGTCATTCCAGTGCGGTGGTTTTGAGGGGCGTGCGTGTTTGTAGAAGGCATGTGTAATTATTTGGTGGCTGCGTTAAAGAAGATAGTTTGTTTACAAGCGGAACATACTGTATAGATTATGATTTTATTTTTAAAAAGTGATCTGTAGGTTCTCCCTGATGGTTAGGGACTTTTTCCCTTTGTTTCTCGCATTTGAGCGCCGAAGGCGCGAATTTTTTGGCTGAGACATGTGATCGATGGTACATTCTGTTATCTGGTATTTATGACGATAACTACAGATCATTTTTATCTACATTACAGAAGTATAAAGATGTCTCGTATACTAGTTTTCTGACATGTTGATGACGTCATGGGTCAAAGTAGGGCACCTGTATGTAGACTGGCATGCGCATCAATTTCTGCTATAGCGGCAGCTCCCACCGCCATTTTTGTTCCAGGTGGCGACAGCGTGAGCTTGTGAAAGGCTGAGTTTTTCTGCTGTTATTGCTTTCAAATGTTCAAATGTTTGTCAAGCTTATGGGACTTAACTACGGGGTCATCAGTCTCTAAACTTACAAACTACTTATGAACTACTTACGAACTAGGACGGCACAAATATCCATGCCCGAGGGGGGATACGAACTCCCGACCGTAGTGGCCGTGCTGACCGTCACTGGAGCGCCTCAGTCACCTCGGCCACCGCGGCCGGCATTTCAAATGTCGCTTGCTTCATTTCAAATACACATAACAAAGGTCTTCAAAACTATGCGAGGAGGATTAATTCATTTGTAGTTATGGACAATTTCTACACGTTGTAAACGACAGGTTTCGACGCGGTTTTTTTCCCTTTCTCTTTTAGCGAAGGATTCCACGTTACGAACTACAACAGCAGTAACATTTACACGATAACAATACGAATTACTTTTAAATAATGCACATTGTTTTTTACTAGTTATAATGACTGATACGGCTAGTAACGATGATTGAAGCTACTGCGATGTTAGTTACGGCATCGGCGGCGTAATTTGCTAATGCTGGCAAGAGAATGTTCGCTTTAGGAGGATAATTAATTTATTGACCGGACAAGTGTATATACAAGAAGATGGTAAACACGAAAAATTATTTTGTCTAATTCTACCTGTTCGAGTTTTCAAAGAGCTTTCGAAGGTCATTGCCAACATCAGCACACTACGCCACTGGGGCCGTAAGTAAAATTTAGCAATGAGAAAGTAACTTGTTAAATGAGAAAACATCTCATATATATAAATCTTTTGCTGCATCCTAGTTTATCATGGTGATATGGCTTCTGCATTGAAAAGATATTTTATATGAATTCTGAAAAATACGCCGTAAAAAGTAGCGACCCGGGAGTGTATTCTGAAGCAAATTTGTGGCATTCTGAAACAGAGATTTTCGCATGTTAGCTCAGCTTTGGCAGTGCATGTGGTATCCCATAAAATTGAGCTGTCCAAGCGAAAGATTAGCTCACAATACACACCCAGGTGGTCAAATACCACAAAACGTAATTTAACGATTTCTTAAATCATATTACAATAATTTTATTACGACGACATTAATTTTTAATCCAAATATACAGGGTGTTTCACTAAGTGTGTTTGCCTCTGTAACTTATAAAATAATGGATGACGGGAAATTTTAATGCGATAGGTCAACACAAGAAATGTTACACTTTCTGCGGAGCTATGAACATAGTTTATTGTATCATTTTCCAAAGAGTTACAGCACAAAGATATAATTTTTTAAATAAAACAATAGTTTTTCTATCGTTCATTGGATTCGTTGAAACCAGTTGCGTCCAAATCAATTTAAACTACATTCCTATCACTGTTAGTTTGGGAGCTACAACCATTGAAAGTTTCAGAGGCAGATACCACATGCTGTACATAATACATGGCTGTGTGGTGGGTGATGGATGTTATGCGGTGGGAAGTTGATTTACATGAGATGTTCAAATGAGTGTCCATGTTCCTCGATGCATAATGCAATGCGCCGTCGAAAGGATCTGAGGAAGAGATGTAACATCGCCGGTGTGACGGAGCGACATGCGCCCTCGATGCGCCGTTTAGATCATCTGGGGATGTGGGCTCAGTGACATAAACACGATCCTTTAGATATCCCCACAAAAAGGAATCTACTGGTGTTAAACCGAGCCAACTTGCGGGCCATGAATGAGGACCATGGCCCCCAACCCCACCACACAGCTATGTATTATGTACAGCGTGTGGTATCTGCCCCTGAAACTTTGAAGGGTTGTTGCTCCCAAACTAACAGTGATAGGAATGTAGTTTCAATTGATTTGGACGCAGCTGGTTCCAACGAATCCAATGCACGATAAGAGAAGGCGCATCCTCAAGGTCAGACGCCAGTCGGATTTGCCGGGACCCATTCGCTGCGTCGAAAGACGCTTCTCACATTGCGTTCCCACGTGAACTTAGTACTATCGGTGCAGTCTGTCAACGCAGAGTAGTGTGTGTTATTACAGTGAGATGGAAAAAATTGAACTTGATAGCGAACGTATTATCTTAGAAGTTTATTTTTATACGACATTCAAATTGAGGATTATAAAAACAGGCAAAAAAAGAGACGGTTGGCTAGCTGTCATTTTATGCAATGTAAACAAATAATAAAATAAGTAATAAAACTTCACTTACCTCAGAGTAACTGATAGTTTTTCTTCAGCCCTTATACAATCACGTAGTCGACTATTTCTTCGAGTAATAGCACTCGATACATTATACAGCAGAGTTTCGTATGACTTAATAGATATCCTGTAGTACTCAAAAAACTTTTCAGGGTTTTCTTTAAGTTTGTTGTGTATCAGAGTGAATTTTCCCCTCTCTGATCTGTCTTCAATTATTGCATGCATCCAAACGTCGTCTCCGTCGAATCAGTAACAATGCAGCACATATTATTGTTGCAGACTGTTTACTTAATACATTCATTTCTCAATGCTGCGATGTCACCCATGCAGGTCTGAAACGCTACTGAACCAAATGTGGCCACATTCACGTATTTGGTCGGTAGAACGCCTGTAAGAAGCTGCTGTATATACCCGGTCGAATGTGGCCACCACCTGGCGCCTTTTAAAGCTGCTTCTTTAGACGCTTAGCGTCCAGCTTCAAAAAACGCAAGTGTGGCCGTAGCCTAAGGGCGTCTCCCTGCATTCTAACCTCCTCGACTGTTTCACGAAACAAAAACTTGCCGCGGCACCTGCTGGACGCCGGTCGCGTGTCGGCGGCGCGGCGCGGCGCGGCGCGGCGCGGCGTCGGCCGTCTGCTAATTGTGGCCGCGGCGCGCATGCGCAGTGGCGGCTCGACAGGTGCGCGGCGCGGCTTGGCGCTGGGACGCCGGCGGCCAGTGCGTCTGCCGCTGCCGCTGCCGTGGCGCCGCGCCGGCTAACACGCAGCCTGTCCGGAACCGTGCCGAGTTCTCACGTCGCGCGCAACAGTAGCGGCACCGCGTCTCCCGCGCCGTCACCTGCTCAACTGGCAACTTCGCGAACACACACCGAGTTCTCCCGTATCTGGAGAATAATTCTGGAACAGTGATTTCAAATATTAAACATACTGTGACACTTAAGTGCCAAGCGTGTGTAGTTAGTTGATTTTTGTTATGTATGCTTTTTCCCCTTTTTTTCACTTCTTTCATATGTGTCGTGTGATTGGAAACTGACTCTGTGAGACATATTACAGCTCAGGTGAAGTCACTGAACACTGATTATTAAAAGGTACGTTCGACAAATTTTATTATCTTACGGCACGTTGGTGGCGAAATCGCACTTGTTCGACAAACGACAGTCCTAAAATTAAACTATTATTACTTGAATCTCAGATGTAAGTTACATATAAACCAAAATGTAAGTTATTTGTTTTCTGATATTCGCATATTTTATTCATCGCTCTAACTATTTCAATTCTCATGCCGCTGAGCGAGACTTTAGCCCAATTTAATCTGTACTCTTCGATTCCTGCCTAACCACATCCGTTACAATCACATGTTCGTACAAATCATAACATTCGCTCACATCAATTGAAGCTGTACTCTTAGGTTCCTGCCTAACCACAACCATGAAAATCACGACATTTTCGTAAAAATAATATTTTTCGATGTACTCCTGTCCAGTCAGTAAAAGTAATTGGCCTCGTAAAACGAAGGTTAAAACGCACTTCAGTACTGTTTCGTACGGATCATACATTGCCAACCTAACGCTGCCACGGACACACCGAGACGCTTCTCATGCCGCTGAGCGAGACTTTAGCCCACTTAAGTGGCAAGCGTGTGTAGTTGATTTTTGTAATGTATGTTTTTTCCCCCTTTTTTTCACTTCTTTCATGTGTGGCGTGTGATTGGAAACTGACACTGTGAGACATATTATGGCTCAGGTGAAGTCACTGATAATTAAAAGGTACGTTCGACAAATTTTATTATCTTCGACAAACGACAGTCCTAAAATTAAACTATTATTACTTGAATCTCAGATTTGAGTTACTTATAAACCAAAATCTAAGTTATTTGTTTACTGATATTCGCATACTTTTTTCGTCGCTCAAACTAGAAACGAGCAGCCTTTAATGCAGCTACGATGCTACTGGAAACAATTTTGCCTTGATGATAAATCAGTGTTTGTTTCGTGTGTGTCGCCTAGTTTTTCGCCAGTTCCCATTTCTTTCAAATTTAAACTCGCAAACTCTTTACGTAACTCAGTGGTAACGTTCAAAGCCCTGTTAAACACTTCATAAGTATATACTTTACAATAATCAATATACAAGTATTCTCAAAAAGGCCGTGATTGCTATTTATTATATATCGATGAACACTTTCGCGGAACTACGTTGCCATCACCTAATCTAATGGTTTTACATCTCATTATAACCCATAATCCATATAACGTGTTAATTGGAATAAGTTAGTCGTGACACTGAATCCCGCGTAAAAAACGAAATAAAGATATGAAAAATTACTCAAACTGTCACATATTTTATTATCTTACGGCACGTTGTTGGCGAGGTTGCACTTGTTCGACAAACGACAGTCCTAAAATTAAACTATTATTATTTGAGTCACATGTAAACCAAAATCTAAGTTGTTTGTTATCTGATATTCGCATATATTTTCATCGCTCAAACTAGAGACGATTAGCCTTTAATGCTGCTACGATGCTACTGAAAACAAATTTGGCTTGATGATAAATCAGTGTTTGTTCCGTATGTGTCGCCTAGTTTTTCGCCAGTTCTCATTTCTTTCAAATTTTAACTCGCTAACGCTTTACGTAACTCAACAGTAACGTTCAATTCTCTGTTAAACACTTCATAAATATATACTTTACAATTATCAATATAAAAGCATTCTTAAAAACGCCGTGATCGCTATTTATTATTTATCAAATATTCAAATCTTTTTAGAGATTATGGGACTTAACTACGGGGTCATTAGTCCCTAAACGTACAAGCTAGTTATTATTTATCGACGACCAGTTCCGCGGGACTACGTTGCCATCACCTAATCTAATGGTTTTCCATATCAGTATAATCCATCATCCGTATAACGTGTTAATCGGAATAAGTCATGGAACTGAATCCCGCGTAAAATACGAAATAAAGAAAATTACTCAAACTGTCACATTTTGCTGAGTGTACGAGATCGTGTTTATCCAACAGATGTAGAACTCCATCGAAAAGATGACAAGGTTGCATTATGAATTGACCAATAATGAGGAAACAGGAGTTACGTAATCGTTATCAGCATAATAAGATTCATAATGCATTTCAATACATCAAATAACAGATTCCGGAAAATATTCAGACAGGAACGTATAAATATTCCAGCAGTATTAATGAAGTGGTTCGATAACACACAGAAGGCAGCAGTTGTTTTATATTGTTGTTTGAACGTATTAAAGTGTAAGGTTTACACTAAAATGCTTCACGTTGCTTTTTATTTCAAACCAAATATAATGTCGTAGTAAAGGGACAAACATAACGTTACACAATTTTCCATACCTACGTGGGTAGTCAATCGAAACATGAAATGAAAAGTACCATCATTTGTTAAAAACAGACAGATCCAAAGATATTGAGATTTTTTCTTTTTTTTCAGAAATGGCTGTTAAAACAGTCCTTATATATATTTATGTATTAGAGACGTAACATTCCTTCTACATTTGCCAATGAAGAAAATTGAAACTGTATAGAACTGTTGCTGAAATTTGTAATGAAAGGAGAAAGAAGCCAAAGAAATTGTACCTAACCATTTAGCAGAGCAAATTCAATTATGCGTTGCTCAAGGCAGGGAGATATTCATATAGAAAAAGTCTTATAGTCATGTCGACTTTGGGTCACATGCTACTGTACAATCGCTACTGCTGCTGCTTTCTGTGAAAGAACTGTCAACTATTGTAACTTAATGCTCACCGTTACAAGCGCATTGGAAAGTTGAGGAACACAGTTCTGGTTTTTCAGGCATTGGCTGAATGGAATAAAATGATTGAAAATACCATAAATTTCTGTTAGATTAAGTCACTTGTGTCAGATACCAATTTTGAATTTCGAAATTTGTGATTCCCTGTGTCACCTATTCCGATTACATATACTTGAAATTAATATTAAAATCAATAAAAATATGTTTTTCTATATGTTACGTATTTACATTTTAGTTTGCCTTACACGTTAAAATCTCGTTAATGGTTTCTGTGAACAACTCCAAATGACGATCCGGATTTTCATTCCTATTTAATTTGGTTCTGACCTATAATAAGCGAAACCCAAGAAATGTAATTTCGGCTCGATTTTGGCTTCCGTACTGCGATCCTCAGATGCACTTTGACTGCACTACACCTGAACAGACGCTAACATCGTCTTTCTATAATAGTTAATGTATTCCTCAGATATACAGCCCACTTCAGTAATACATTTGAGTGTCAACCAACGCCGCCTTAGTTACTTACGTATGTAAAAAAGAGATGTGGGAGAAAGGATCGCGCGTTGGTAGTTCCGTAAATAATTAATGGAGTATTCACGTAATAATAATCACCATCATTAATTGTATTTAATTCTTAAACAAGAAAATTGAGTTAACGATTTTTAGTATTTTACGTTGAAGCCAATGAAACTACTTTTTCATAGCTGTGCACAAAACAAAACTCGTGTGCATATCTGTTAAGGCAGTGTTTTCCATCATTTTTCAATACGTGACTCCCTTCCAAGTAAAACCATTCGTCACCCCCTCCTTCAAGCCGTAACGTTACTGTTTGAGAGATCTCAAAACCAACGAGTGCAATTTTCTTACTATGGATACTACTTTCTTGTAAAAAAAAAAAAAAAAAAAAAAAAAAAAAAAAAAAAAAAAAAAATGCAATTATATTTTATATAATGAATTTCGTTACGGTAGTAACACTAAAAGTGGGCCTTTGCGATCGCCTTTTGACAGCTCGAAATTTAAATGAAAATAACGGCTTAATCGTCCACCTGACACGAAAATTGAATAAACGATTTTGTAGAAGAGAACATTCTCCGCAACTTTGCCCTCTTTATTTTCTCTCTTTTCATTTCTCAAACGGTTAGAGATATTTGCAAAAATAATGGAGATTTGACACCGTCACTTGATTTTGCGTAAACCAGGCGTTCGGAAATGTTACGTGACATTCCTCGCCATCTTGCTTTATGGATTTTATGATTTTCTCATTATAACTCAGGCGTTATCATTTCAAAGCAATAGTACACTGAAGAATTAACAAAAACTCGTCGCTCTTAGTACGATAAATTATAATCTAGTGTCTCAAAATGCCCATATAACTGCCGTAAATAGAAGGCTACGAGAATTAAGGAACAGTTTCGTAATTGTTCGCCGTAGTGTGGTGGGCAGCGCTTTGGGTGGTCCGAGGTTCTAAACACACCACTACCATTTTTTTCGCCTTGACTCCTTATAGGCTTTCGGGCACTCTTATTAAATAAATTAAGCTAAGTTCTGCAATGTTTAGAGTTCTGCATATATGAATGCTCCCTCTGAAACGTGCGTTTGATCTATTTCGTGAAAATGACGTGACATGTGACATACGTAAGAACGAATTGAACATTGTTCTTCTGAAGCATATACACATAAACATGAAGGATACTGTAATAATGAATGTTCTACACAACGTGCTGATACTGGAATTTCACACATAAATTAAGTTCTAGGTTTCTGTGGCAACTGTCGTTTCTTAATGAAACGGAAAGGAAGTGCGTACATTGCAACACTTTATCTTGCTTCTTTTTTTTCTAATCAGTTATTCACTATTTATAGAATATGTTGAAAGTCGTTAATGAGAATCAATGCGTCTACTAAAATGTTTGTCTTTGGCAATGTTGTTATGGACGCTTTTAACGTAGATAGTATTATCTTTTAAAGAGCAATATTCTGTTTCAAACCGTGATTACGTTTTCTTATACAGCTGAAATAACAAATGGAATAAGTGTGGTAACAATGAATTTCACATAACTCTAGTACTTAATCTATATACAAAGTTACTACTATCATTATGGCATTTACAACACTCGTAACAGTATCTCCCCAGTTTGTGTCCACGAGATAAAAAAAAGTCTGATTGCAGTTCGTTGATATGTATTCCATGGTATGTTCCTAGTGATTGGAAAAAAGCGTAGGTGACTCCCGTTTATAAGAACGGAAAGAGAACTGACCCACACAATTACAGGCCAATATCGTTGACATCAGTTTCATGTAGAATTTTGGAGCATTTCTCAGTTCGAATATAGTAAATTTTCTTGAAACGGAAAACCTTCTTTCTATGAATCAGCACGGGTTTAGGAAACATCGTTCGTGTGAAACTCAGCTTGCCCTTTTCTCACATAACATCTTGCGAGCCATAGATGAAGGGTAACAGGCGGATTGTGTTTTTCTCGACTTCAAAAAGGCGTTAGACGCGGTGCCACACTGCAGACTGCTAACTAAGATACGAGTTTATGGAATAGGTTCACAGACTTGTGACTGGCTGGAAGACTTCCTAAATAATAGAACGCAGTAAGTTGTTCTCGACGGCGAATGTTCATCAGAGACGAGTGTATCGTCAGGCGTGCCCCAGGGGAGTGTGATAGGACCGCTATTATTTTCTATCCATATAAATGATCTGCTGGACAGAGTAACTTGTAATTTGCGGTTGTTTGCTGATGATGCTGTGGTGTATGGGAGGGTGGCGTCTTTAACTGACTTTAATAGCATACAGGATGACTTAGACAAAATTTCTAGTTAGTGCGAAGAATGGCAGCTAGCTCTCAATGTAGAAAAATGTAAGTTGATGCGCATGAGTAGGAAAAACGATCCCATAATGTTCGAATACAGCATTTGTAGTGAGCTTCTTGATGCTGTCGCGTCGTTCAAATATCTAGGAGTAACATTGCAGAGCGATATGAAATGGAACGAACATGTAAGGACAGTTGTAAGGCGGACAGCCGACTTCGGTTTATTGGGAGAATTTTGGGAAGATGTACTTCATTTGTAAAGGAGATCGCGTGTAAAACGCTTGTGCGACCACGACTTGAGTATTGCCTAAGTGTTTGCGACCCGCAGCAGATCGGTTTAAAGGAAGATATAGCAGTTCAGAGGCGAGCAGCTACGTTTGTTACTGGTAGGTTCGACCAATGCGCGAGTGTCACGGAAATGCTCCGGCAACTCAATTGGGAATCGCTGGAGGAAAGACGACGTTGTTTTCTTGAATTTTTGTTGAGGAAGTTTAGAGGGCCAGAATTTGAAGCTGAGTGTAATACGATCTTGCTGCCGCCTACTTATATTTCGCGCAGTTATCACAAAGACAAGATAAGATAAATTAGGGCTCGTACGGAGGCATATAGGCATTCTTTTTTTTCCTCGTTCTATTTGGGAGTGGAATAGGAAGGCAAATTCCTAGTAGTGGTACAGTGTGGATTGCTAGTATGTATGTAGATGTACATGTAGAAACATAAGCACTTTTCAGAGAAAGCGCTGCAGAATATAGTTGTCTTCAATTAACGAGAGTGCGCGAAAACCACTTAGGAAAGAAGATGAAAAAATATTGCCAGTGGTGGTTTTTTTACTTATTTTTATTTTTTTATTATATTATTATTTTCTTCAGGTAGATCGATGCTTTGCAGTCGCCAGTTCATGTTCGGTTCATTCTGGGTTATTTATTGAGAATTATGCTCAGTTTTATATTACCGATGGCGTTGAGTCCTATTTCTTTTTCTCTCTTTTCATTGGTTCTACGGTTTTATCGTACACTCAGTTTTATCATTATAGAGGGGGTGGAGCACCTGTAATGCGGCTTTCGTATGAAAATGGGTGTTGCGTACTGTAGTTGAGGTTGGGGACCGCAAATGAAATTTTACCAGGTAGTGAAATATTTTTAAATGAAAATAGTGAGCAATTTTGACAAGGAAAGGAAAATTTAAACAAAATTATTGGATTCCGCCATTAAATGGTAGCGGTCGTAATTGCGGTAGCAAATACAACACCAGAAAGCAACATTACAGAAGAAGTCGGCGGAATCTAAATTTTACCTTATTGAGAGCTGGTACTCATATTTCGATCATATTCTGTAGTGATTCTAGCTGAGATGACTGGAATATTACTTCGATAAATTGATGCTGGGATTGTGCGTTTCGTTTACTATTGTTCTATGACCGTGTTGAAAATTAATCATAATAGTCGCCAAAAATTGCAAAATTATCGGACTTCATAAACATCGCGAAGATTTTTCTGCAGACATTAAAATGTAATAAACCATTCATAGATACGAAATAAATAAAAGTTGCACAGAGAATGTTCCAGTGCAATCGCGAAAGAAATCGCAACAATACCCGAGCATCACTTTATGAAGTACTGGATCTGCTGAAAATAAATATCTTCAAAATTATTAAGAATGGAGAAGGGATTGTAAGTGAGTACGATATTTCACATTAACTGTGGGGGTTTATTCAAATTAATAAAAAAGGAAGCTTACACTTACAATAATTAGGCAAAATCCTGGAACACGACCTAACACATCAAGGAGAAGAAAGTAAGTCACGAACAGTTCCGCTCTCTCCCTTCAGCTTGTTGGAAAAAAAAAAATGGACGTGACAAATGTCATATGTTTATCGATACGCTGGCAGAGAGAGGGCAGAAGTCAGCGACAAGCATCGCACAATTTATTTAAAAAAAATTCATTAATGTATTACTACACACCCTTGATCGAACACGCGGAGCTACCACATCGGCAAACCTCTGACCATGCGCGCGGAGCCACCACGCCCTGCGTGTTTCGAACCATCGTCTAAGCTGTTCGTGCATCACAAGCTAATTAGCCGCCCATTACGGTACGCCAAAAAGTTGCGAGAGTAATCCGTAATTCTCGTACCATCGACGACAGGTGTTATCGGCTAACATGGCATTTTTAGACACTACATTAAAATTCATTGTACATATTACTAACGGCGTGTTTTTGATAATTTTCAGCGCGGCATTGCTTTGAAATGACAACGCTTGAGTTATTATAATAAAATCATCTAATACAGAAAGCAAGATTGTGTATGCAAAAGTTTCGGGCGAGGGAAGTCGCGTGACGATTTCCGAACGCCAGATGTGCGCTACGTTCATTCTAGGCAAACTAGTAACTAGTACAGGCAAAGAAAATAAACTTGAAACAAACTACCAAAGAGAGACAGGTGATAGTATTTTAACGGAAAATGATAATGAAAATGTGGGCGAGATATTAAAACATTAGGTTAGAGGTTAAAGGAAAAATAGTAAGTTTGTCAAAGCTAAACTCACAATGAAATAATTTTGGCTGTTTGTTAAAATACGGTCAGAAAGAATATTACGTGTTGGGTGCATAGGTATTATCACAATATTACAGTCATAGTCGTGTCGTCCGCAAACTTTTATTATTATTGTCCGAAATGTTTGCAAAAAGAAAATCATAAAACTGCAGACAGATCTAAAGTGGGCCGTAAAAGGCGCCGTTTTTGTAATGGCACACATTCTACTTTTACACGATTTCTGATAGAGAAGTATATTCTGCATAATGAGTGTTTCTTATTTCAGGTAAGGCATATAACTAAATCATACTTGGTAAGAAATATCCCATTGTGGTCAATTTGCAAAGGGGTACCTACGTTTTTTGTTCTAATTTATCAACAATTACTCATTGTAACTTATCTAGTTAGCTATCAATTGATACCTGAAAACGCTCTTCAAGCTTTGCGTTTTTTCATCTTTAACAATTTATTATACAACGGTCTACTACGTTCCATTCAATTAAACATTTATGTTAACAATAAATTACGTTTTCTAGTTTAAAGTACATTCACTGCTATATTATTGAACTCTTAGTATCCAGACATGGCATGAGGCTGGTTGTTCTATAATGCAACTACTTCCTACAATGACGGTAACCCCCTGAGCAATTCTTTTCGCCCCTCCCCCCCCCCCCCCCAGCCCCTTGGGGTCGCTACCCACAGGTTGTAAAGCACAGTGTAAAGGGATATAAAAGGAAGTAAGTGTTACCTGTCTATATGGAATTAAAACATCCAAAAGCTATATTTGCTGTTCGTCTAAAACTCGAGAAAGGCTGAACCGATTTGGCTAATTGTATTCTTGAAATATTCGTGTAAGTCCAGGGATGGTTTAAAAGGTGATAGCATATCGAAAAGTTTTCCGCTAAAGGGGAAAATCGGGAAAAACTGAAACAGCTTTTTCCAGTGTGAGTTATCAATACCGTTCGTCCAATTGCGATAAAATTTTGTAAATTTCTTGTTGAAAGCAAGAGGAAAGTTCACATAAAAAAAAACACATTGGAAAAGTCGCCCGGAAAGTAAGACAATTTAGGAAAAACCGAAAGCTATTGTTTTCTATTAATACAAATCAATTGCCACGTGGTTCTAAGAGCATCACTTGAGTACGGCTTAACAGGACAAGGTTTGTATGAAATACTTAAGATGAACGTTCTTATGAAATAAAAATTAGGAAACGTTTCCCGGAAAATTGGACAATTCAGAAAAAAATTAGAGATTTTTCTATAAAATATCAATACGATCGATCTGACTGCGATAAAATTTTGCAGATTCGACGTTCAAAGCAAGAATACATACATATTAGTAATTGCGAAGCATTGCCGGGTCGACTAGATCTAAAGACTAAATAGCTTTTCCAGAGAGCAATTATTGTTCGATATTTCGCTTTATATACTTCAAATCAAAAATATCTTTAATTACACACTTTCTAAAGTAACTTATACGGTACTTCAGTGCTCAAATCTGCACGGCAGATTTCATCAGAATAGATTCAGTAGTTTATGTAATGATATAGAGCCAAATCGATTCAGCCGCTACGAGTTTTACCGAGACTAACGAACAGCAATTCATTTTTATCTTTGACAGTTCACATGCGGGTTCAGATAGTGTGAAGCGAATTTTACTCTTTCGTAGTATGTTTCTGAACGCACGCAACAGAACAACCAAGTCATTATTTTACATGTTTTAAATCTAAATTTTCCTCGCAACTTTTCGACATTTTTTTCTCCGTTTAAACCTACCCTGAACTTCAACGAATGTCACATGACAATTATCGTGGACATGTGAGCGAGATTTGCTCTCCCTTTCCGCCCACTATCGAGCCGATACTTAGACTATCTGATGTCTTTATGGAGCTACTGGTATTAAATACATATGATTGAAATAAATATGCAGAATGAAACTTTCACTTTGCAGCGGAGTGTGCGCTGATATGAAACTTCCTGGCAGATTAAAATGTGTGCCGGAACCGGGACTCGAACCTGGGACCTCTGCCTTTCGCGGGCAAGCGCACTACCGACTGTGCTATCCCGACACGACTCACGATGCCGCCTCACAACTTTACTTCCGCAAGTATCTCGCCTCCTACTTTCCAAACTTCACAGAAGATGTCCTAGGAACGATGCAAGACTAGCACTCCTGGAAGAAACGATATGGTGGAGACATGGCTTAGCCATAGCCTAAGGGATGTTTCCAGAATGAAACTTTCACTCTGTAGCGGAGTGTGCGCTGATATGAAACTTCCTGGCAGATTAAAATTGTGTGCCGGAACCGGGACTCGAAACTGGGACCTTTGCCTTTCGCGGTCCATGTCTGCACCATATCCTTTTTTCCAGGAGTGCTAGTCTTGCATGATTCGCAGGAGAGCTTCTGTAAAGTTTGGGAAGTAGGAGGCGAGGTATTGGCTGAAGTAAAGTTGGGAGGCGGCATCGTGAATCGTGTCGGGGTAGCAAAGTCGGTAGTGCGCTTGCCCGTGAAAGGCAAAGGTCCTAGGTTTTAATCTGCCAGGAAGTTTCGAAATTAATATGGTTTACAGTAAGAGGTAAGTGACACGAATTTCACCGGGTCATCTAGTTCAACATAAAACATTGAACTTCTGTAACGTTTTGCCCTGCGCACGTAGACGACAGTACAGTTTCGTGAAAGCGTATTCTTGGGAGTTTATGTTGGAATGGTTCGGTTTAAGCTGCATACAAGTATAATGGGCAGCGTAAATACTAGGCAGTGGCGGACAAAGGCTGTGCCGGCCGCGGTGGCCAAGCGGTCTGCGGCGCGCCAGTCACGGTCTGCACGGCCACTACGATCGGGGTTTAGAATCCCCCCTCTGGCATGGATATTTGTGCCGTCCTTAGTTTAGCTAGTCCATAAGTAGTTTGTAAGTTTAGGGACTGATGACCCCATAGTTAAGTCGCGTAAGCTATACAAACATTTGAACTAAGGCTGTCAGACGCCCGGGGAGGCGGCAAAACAATGTGAGACTCCCCCGTCCACTTGTAAATACATGTATTACTATAAAAAAGTAACTTCTGCGTTTGGAGGCCCTCGCAGGACGAGAGGTAAGGGCCAGTCTACAAAAAATAGCTTTCGAGATTCGAAGGCCCCAGAACGAGAGGCGAAGATGGTCAACTAAAAGAAAAAAATTTATATATCTTTCTGGGTGTTTGGAGGTCCCCCCCCCCCCTGCCCCTCCCCCTTAGTCCGCCACCGCTGCTAGGTCGATGAAGTGTTCAGAAGAGGCGATAGAAACAATGTACTAACAAAATCTGGAAATAACGCTGTTTATCGGTGATGTTTTTCGTTTACTTTTCTGTAAGTTTTACTTGTCACTTTCTTAATTTTTCATTTCTTGAACTTGAATAAATACGGCGAAGGAAGGAGGAAGTGGAATGAGAGATGGAGAGGAAGATATGTGCAGAGAGAGAAGAGGAGGCGATAGAAGGGAATGATTTGGACGGAGACGGGGTTGGATAGAAGTAAAGAGTAGGTGAATAGAGGTGGATGGACATCAGCGGGGAGCTGGGGCAGGGAGCTGATGTGGAGACTGCAGAAAACGATTGCTTTTTCTTAAGGGAATTATACCTCCCTTGCTCAATGTTACCATCTCACCTGTGCAAGATGTACATAAAGTCCGGGAATACTTTAGAGTAGAAGTAAACATTTTTCTGCGGTCACATATAACATTTTGAAGAGAAAAAGTTTTTTTCTTTCGAACTTTCGATAGGCGGACTACGAGTGCCCCGGCGGACGTGAATACGACAAGCGAATTCTAGCCACACACGTCGAAGTATGGCATCGTGGACTGCGGCAGTCACTTTCCGTATTCTCTCCCGGAGGGGAGGGGGGAGGGTTTGGAATTAGTACACCTACTGATTTCCTCAACAGAACTGTTTATACAATTCACGTTGTCATCCTCGTCATTTGTTGTTAACAATAACATTTGTACTTCTTTTCGGTTGTTCCGTCTTTATACTCTGACTTCACGGCATTCAGAAGAACCTGTCTTCACTACGTCGATGCACTTACGCAGCTTCTAAGTAGGGACCGCATCTGCCTTTAACATACTCTTCAATGGAAGGTTTAGAAGTTCATTTCTCAAGTCTCGAACATAATCAGACTCTTTACAATGTTCGGAACTTACACAACCAGTATCGTGGTTGAGAGCATCTAATTGCTTACAAACGTTTATCAAATGTTTGTTAAGCTTATGGGACTTAACTACGGGGTCATCAGTCCCTAAACTTACAAAGTACTTATGAACTACTTACGAACTAGGACGGCACAAATATCCATGCCCGAGGGGGGATTCGAACCCCCGACCGTAGTGGCCGTGCAGACCGTGACTGAAGCGCCTCAGTCCCCGCGGCCATCGCGGCCGGCACGCGTTTGTCCACTTTAACCTTACCTCTTTATCTCTCGGAAATATGTGAAATACCGCATTCTTCTGTCTGCCGTGGTTCGTACAGTATGCAACAGCACAACGCACCATCGTCACTAATAATCCATCACCTATCACTTACAACTACTCAATACATACACAAACTATAAAGAGCCAGTGGGAAACCATTTATGTGGAGATACACTCATAATAGCAAAGCTATGGTCACGCGGGAAAATTGTGCTGGTCTCCTGTGGCGCGGCATACGACTGGTCATGTGCCAGTCGTAAATAGCCTTCCTTGTTGGTCGCTTCTTACCTACTTGGTTCTAAACACCCGTCGAACAGCAGTAACACACTTGTTTTTGTCCAACACACAGATAGCGCTCTCCGCCCATCAACTCGCCATGTTTGCGACTATCGCCATCGGAAAATTACCAAACTAAGCCTAGGCGTTATACATTTAAAAAAAACAACAACTTACTGGATTTTTCTTTAAAATAACATAAGTATATCTGTAAAATATTTGGTTCTTGTGCAATAAATAATTGAAATTATTCCCATTCCCGGATTTAATGTACATACTATATGTTTATGCAGGAAGCGAACAAAAATATTTACCAGTTAATTTGCTATACAACAATTGATGATTTTCTAAGAAAAATCATCTTTTCTTTTGTTTGTCGCCGCGGTGGAGCAGCCGAGCGGTCTAAAGCGACTCGCTGCGGAGCGCGCATTTGCTCGCCGTTGAGGTTCGAGTCCTCCCTGGGGCATGGGTGTGTGTGTTGTCCTTAGGTTAGTTTATCTAGGTTTAAGTAGTTTGTAAGCTACGGACTGATGACCACGCAGTTTGGTCCGATAGATTTACAAACATTTGAATATTTTGTTTGTCATAATAGCTACAGCCGGCCGCGGTGGCCGAGGAGACTAAGGCGCTCCAGTCACGGTCTGCACGGTCACTACGGTCGGGGGTTCGAATCCCCCCTCGGGCATGGATATTTGTGCCGTCCTAGTTCGTAAGTAGTTCATAAGTAGTTTGTAAGTTTAGGGACTGATGTCCCCGTAGTTAAGTCCCATAGACTATACAAACATTTTTTTATAGCTACAGGAATGCAAACCGAGGTGCGTATCAATTTGCTTGATGTACTTTTTGGATGAGTACTAGACCGAGCCACTAAGAAGCATGATGTGGCTTAGCTCGAAATAACATTTCCGTGTCTCGATGGACAGGTGTTCGTCTCACTACTGGTGCTGGACGCCACTTAAGCTACTTGCGTGTCACTAACAAATCCCAGTTATGCAACCGGAAAGAAGGACCTACAGTTTAAGCGGATGCCAAACCCCGTGCTTTTTCATGCGACTGAAGGTTGAAAAATGTGTACTCCGAAAGAGATTCAGGCACGCAACCAATCCTTCTCCAAGCCCTTACTATTAGACTGCCAGGCGTGAGATGTAGGGAGCTTTATCATCCATACGGTATGAAGACTGTGTCTGGAGTATAAAAAAATTGCACTGAGGTGTTTTACGGCCTACTTTAGATTTGTAGTTTTATAATTTTTTGCAAACATTTCAGACAAGATAATAATGTCAATAATAAAAAATTATAGTGACATGATTACGACTCTACTATTGTGAAAATATCTATGCACCCAACACGTAACCCTTTTAGGAAAAAAAAGGAGAAAAACATTTTTGGTAGTGGTGGGTCCCCAACACACGGATCACGTGCATCTCAGTCCAACGCGTTGCCTACTACACTACGGCGAACAATTACAAAATTCGTCCTTTATTTTCGTACTATTGATGGCAGTTGTAAACTGATGGTAATAAGGCATTTTAGACGATAGATTATCATTTATCGTATGAAGAACGACGTGTTTTTGTTAATTCTTCAGTGCGCCGTTGCCTTGAAATAACAAAGTGTTAGTTATAGCCGACCGCGGTGGCCGAGGGGACTGAGGCGCTTCAGTCACGGTCTGCACGGCCACTACGGTCGGGGGTTCGAATCCCCCATCGGGCATGGATATTTGTGCCGTCCTTAGTTGTAGCTAGTTCATAAGTAGTTTGTAAGCTTAGGGACTCATGACCCCGTAGTTAAGTCCCATAAGTTCTACAAACATTTGAACAGTGACATCTCCGAACGGCTTGTTTTCGTAAAATCAATGGACGGTGTCAAATCGCCGTTATTTTTTGAAATATCTGTCAAAAGATAGGAGATATGAAAAAAAATAAGAGGGCAAAGTCGTAGATAATTCTCTACAAATTCGGTTATTCAATTTTCGTGGCAGATGAATGGTTAAGCCGTTATTTTCATTTAAATTTCGAGCTGTCAAAAGACGAACGCAAAGGCCCACTTTTAGTGATACTACTGTAACCTAAAGTGGACCAAAATATGAGACTCATACGGCCTTAACTTTTGATTTAATTGACGACTTATGACATTACATATACGTCATCCGAATGTCATGTAATTATACTGATTCTGGAATTGTATGGAAGGCAGGGCGAGGTGTTTAGCTCCCGTTAAGGAGGGGATTGCGGGGAGGGGAAGCGACCAGGAGGCGGGTTTCGCCAAGAAACCGCTTAAAGCCGGGTGAAGGCCCAGGTGGACAATGGCGGGGAGAACTTAGGCGAACGGATGTTTTGATGAGTGGATGATTTCTAAAATAACACTCTCATAACTTACAGGGGGAACACCAAGTATGGTACAAACGAATTTTGATAGGTCGCAGGTATGTTGTGCGTCAACTCCTCCAGACCACCAAGCTTAGAGGATTCATTCCAATGCTCGTTTGTTTTCACGAAAATGGAGAACAAAGTCCAGCGCATAACAGCTATACCTGTAATAAGTCATCGTCAGTACGTGAGTCAGCGTGGTGGAATTAGCAAGGCGCTCGAATGCCACACAGAAGACCTGAGTCCAAGTTCTGCTCGGCTGTTATTATTATTATTATTATTACACTTGTCCGACGATTGATTGTGTATAATTATATTTCTTTTTCCCACTTTACCAGTTCTTATTGCAAAGATGAAGTTGAATCATATAATTAGTCAATTATGAACGGAACGCTACGAATGACTACCCACCTGCCCAAAGCATAATAATCCGCTGGAACGCGTCAAGAGGGGACACACTGCATTCGACTGTATAACAACAGTGGGGCCGGGGACTGTAAACGCAGCTAGCAAAGGCTGCACAAATGGTATAGGTGATAACTACAGACGGTTTACTGATCTTTCAATCGCTGTAAAAGTATGCTTCGAAATAATTAATTAAAAAAATAATCGTCATGCAATACATAACATATTGAGCAATTAACGTAAGTTACTATTATGACCAATAACTAGAGCATTAACACAATAGTGGCTATGAAAGCATATAATTATGCACAATCAGTCGTCGGGCAAGTGTAAAAAAAGTAGGTTCCAAGCAGCATTTGAACGCGTGTCGACTGTGGGGCAGTCAAACGCCTTACTAAATACACCACGCTGGCTCACGTACCGCTCGTAACTTAAAAAAAATATAGCTGTTACGCGCTGGACTTTGATCTCGATTTTCTTGTAAACCAAGGCGCATTGGAAGAAATCCTTATAGCTTGGTGGTCTAGAGGAGTTCTCGCAAAACATACTCGCGACTCATCAAAATTCCTTTGTACCATACTTGGTGTTCCCCTTGCTAGAGATAAACAATGAATCTCATGTTCCCCTCAGTCCTAGAAGAAATGAACAAAGTAAGAAAAAATAGGTGCATCTAGCGAACTAACAATAATTTAAATATCTTGAAAACTGCAAAAGTTAATGTTCCCAATATAGGAATATTACTATTTTTTGAATACGCCATGCGGCTTCAACGAACTATGTTTTAGATGACAGATTATTACCTCAAACTATCATATAGAAAGCAATACACACGTATCTATTTAAGGATCTATTACACTTGTTATATCAGTTTATTATGGAAATATAGTCAGATCATGATATGCCCCCACTGTAACTCGTCTGTTGCAAGCAGCATGATATGCACCTCTTGTCCTTATGTTTGTGTAACATTTTGCCAGTTGCCTTACGTAAATATTGTGTAGTATGAGTGGTCAAATTCATGGAGGCTGGCTTATTTATTTCTTTATTTTTTACATTATTTATACTAACTATAGTATGCAGCATGTTTTTGCAGATCGATTTCGATCACACAATGATCATCCTCAATGCACCAGTCATCGTAATATCAGCTATGCTTAATCATATGCCAAATTAGCTAATTGTAACAGATTTTTTGAACCTATCAATGTAGTGTCCAACCATTTTTTTCATGGTTGGACACTACATTGATATGTTCAAAAAAATCTGTTACGTACAGCTAATTTTGCATGTGATTATGCATAGGTGATATTACGATCACTGGTGCATTGAAAAAAGTTAATTGAAAAACGACCAATGCGGCATACTATAGTTCTTATATTCTTTGCTTTGTGGCCGCTAAGCACACCGTTCCAAAAAATTGAATCAAACCTCAAAAAATTATTTATACTGGTGCTTAAAAAGTCACAAGGCAAGGTGACTGAATGTTTACAACTTTTCTATTTAATAATGTCGAAATATTAAGCTACTGTGGAAGTGGTCAAAGTTAAGTCAAAACAGATCTTTCATGTTAAAGGGACCACACCGTGGTTCAGGACGAAGAAAATCGATTTTCGGTTTTCATCATATTTCGATATATTAAGGTTTTATTTAAGTACTCTGAAAAGGATTTTGCTGAAAAGATTTTTTTTTTTTCGAGAATTTAAAGAGCATTTTCCTACCACGTTTGTTATGTACCACGCCCACTTTTCTGTCACCCACTTTTCTGCTTATATTTTAGATTTTTATATCCCCTATATCGCACGTTAGGGATTTTTTACTCCCGAGTGTGTTGTCTACCCTTGCAATGCAACGGTCGGTATTCTTTTGTTTCTGCTGTTTGTAAACAAACCGCTTTCAAACACGCGGTTAGTTTTGTTCAAGTGTGATGAGTAGTAGTTGTACTTACGTTTGCAGTGCTTGTTTACGTGCAAATATTGTAAAGTCAATTAACATAAAGAACACAACTGTGTGTCTAATTCATGGAGTATGGAAGTTCATGGAGTACAACAAATATTTCATCGCTCCGTAGAAACAAGAGGCGTACGGTACATCAAATATTTGGGCGATGGTGACAGTAAGGCATACAACTATGTGGTGAACTCTAACTCATAGGAAGATGTCATTACGCGGAAATTAGAATGTGTAGGGCATGTTCAAAAACGTTTGGGAACGAGGCCGAAAAAAATAACTTGATATGAGAGGAAAAAAATTAGAAGATGGAAAATTGTTGACCGACAGGATCAGTTAACTAAAACTGAAATAGAAAATTTTCAGGTTTGCTTTGGGCAGGCATTTAAGAGAAATTAAAAAAAAAATCTAGAGGCAATGAAGAGATATTTGGACCATATTCTTCCATAAGTCATCTACTGATAAGCCATGCCATGCATTGTGTCCATCAGAAAATTCGTGGTGCGAATACAATAGTGTTCAGGCAAATGGTGAATCTTATTCTCATCAGCATTCTCCTCCTGCTGGTGTTATTACAGAAATTAAACCTATTTTCAGAGACTTGGCTCATCCTGACCTAAGGAAATGTCTACATGGGCAGGCACAGAACCCAGATGAATGTTTCAACAGCGTAATTTGGAACCGCCTTCCTAAAACAGTTCAAATGTTCAAATGTCTGTAAATCTATCGGACCAAACTGCGTGGTCATCAGTGCGTAGCTTACAAACTACTTAAACCTAGGGAAACTAAACTACGGACAAACACACACACCCATGCCCCATGGAGGACTCGAACCTCCACGGCGAGCAACCGCGTGCTCCGCGGCGAGGTGCTTTGGACCGTTCAGCTACTCCACCGCGGCCTTAAAACTTTATTTGTAGGCATGCATACAATGAAACTAGGAGTTCATAGGGCTGTTATTACATTCCGTTGTGGTAATATTGGAAAGTGTTGGGTACTGAAAAAGCTGGGAATTAATCCTGGTGAAAATATGATCACTGAGTTGCAATATTGCGATAAATTGAGGATAGCCGATGCAGACAGTTCTGCATCTAATATGGCCAAGACAGCAGGACGAACATCCAGGAAGATGAAAAAGAAGCTGGAAGACTTCCTAGAGGCCAAAGAAGGGCCATCATATGCAGCAGTATAGTTTTAATTAACTGTAAGTAACAAATTTCAAACTTTTCAGTACATATGCCCCATTGTATCAGAAACTATCATAGATAAAGGAATGAATTTTTCAGAGATTCTGAGTAACATTAGGAAGTTCACAAAAATATTTTCTGCAGAAAAGACTTAATATATTCCGTTAATATATTTAAAAATGTATTTCATAAAACTATAAAATGGATAAAGTGTATTTTAGTACAGTTGGCTCTATTAGCATTAGTAAAAATGCTAATGCCCTGCATCAAATAGCTTTTTCAGAAATGGGTCAAATACTTGCCTAAATTCACATGGGTTAGTCAGGGTGTGGCCCCCTTAAGAACTTTGCTACGTTTGTAGGAAATGGCGATGTGCCAAATACAAGGTGCGGTGGGTAGTAGTTGAGTAAAATACCTGGAACGTAAGAAGAGCTGCTTGGGGCTATAGAAACACCTTGTTACATCTTGGAAGACTAAATGCCTAGGTAGCTGAAGATATGTGTTTGCGACAGTGTTAGGCTGTGTTCACACTGCCGGCCGGGATAGACGACTCCGCTTCAGCCGGCTCAAGCCGAGCAGACAACGTTCGGAATGTTTAATATTCCCGGCGCGAGCCGATTGGACTACGGCATTGCTTCTGCAGCACAAGTATCTCACGTCTGCAGCCTGTTTCCAATAAACGTCTCTCTGCATGATAGCTTTTTTCTTAAAATAAAACTTGTGAAAATATGTTCATCTCATTTTTTCTTGTATTACTATTAATTCTGTAAAATGAATACAAAATTCAGAAATGTTTTTAGCTGTTCTCATAAAGAAAAACTCTCCTAAATGTCAGCCGAAATTTATGGGATGAGTCCATTACCACCTCCTTTATATGTGGTTAATATCAGATTAGTCACTACAGTGTGATAACAATAGATATAAAATAACAAAATCAATGAACCGTTAGCTGGCTCTAAGTAGACAGCAATGAACAGGTTTTGGTCACTGTTTCCTTCGATCTTCAGTTGACAGTGGGTAAGGATAGCTTGTTGCCTACCAAGAAGCAAAAAAACAGAACACAGCAACAAACAAAGTGGCAGACGCTGCTTATCCTTTACTGACCTGACCTGACCTGTAGTGTCTGAGACAAGTCGAAGTACCATTGAGACACAGAAAATTGTCAACAGATGATACAGCAAAATGTTCGTAGAAATGCAGTTCCCCTCAGACAGCTTCTTAACAAAATAAATATATAATAACGTTCTGAGACCTGTGTAGAGATATTTCGAAGTGGAGATGGGTTGAAATACAGTACAAAGTGTCCCACATAAAACTGATAAACCTCACGTATGCCAACACTTGCAACATCCCTTATAAGGAGGTAACTACATGTTTTTAATATTACTTTTATCTATTCCACTTTACTTAGTTCGTTCTTACATTACTCTCGGGCGTGAGTACGTTACTTTTACGTGGGACAAGCTGTATACAAGTATTTTCACCTTGTGGTACGACATTTTTCGAGAGCTTTAGCGAAACAAATGACTAAATATGGCACAGGGTAAGATGTACCTATAAATTTCAGTATAATTTTCGGCTTCTTCCTTTTTATCATTTCCAGCTAGAAAGGAAATAAGTATGTCACAAAAATTTATTTCAGTCCATCAAAAGGAAAGGCACAGTTAAGACTAATTTATTCTTTTCCTGTCGTTCCAAACACGAAATATTTATTCCATTAATTGTATAATGTGGAGAAGAAATCAATTTGTTACGCCTCTTACAAAGCATGACCTCATGTAAAAGAACAGCAAATCATTGTCAACCTAAGAAATAATAGTTTATCCTGTTTTCTGGTTATGAATCATTAACACATCACGAGGGGGCGACATACGTGACCAGCAATTCATTTTTTCCGCGTTGCAGTTCTTCACGCTCCGTCCGACATCCGCCGAGATCGAAGGCTTGCGGTCGCGGCATAACGCCGCTGAGATAACTCGTAATTACTTGTGAAAGGAGGTAAATATCAGTGCAACTACCATTTCAAATTTTCGGAGCGCGCGGTTGCTCGCCGTGGAGGTTCGAGTCCTCCCTGGGGCATGTGTGTGTGTTTCAAATGTTCAAATGTTTGTATAGGCTATGAGACTTAACTACGGGGTCATCAGTCCCTAAACTTACAAACTAAGACTAAGGACGGCACAAATATCATTGCCCGCGGGGGGATTCGAACCCCCGACCGCCGGCCGCGGTGGCCGAGGAGACTGAGGCGCTCCAGACACGGTCTGCACGGCCACTACGGTCGGGGGTTCGAATCCCCCCTCGGGCATGGATATTTGTGCCGTCCTAGTTCGTAAGAAGTTCATAAGTAGTTTGTAAGTTTAGGGACTGATGACCCCGTAGTTAAGTCCCATAAGCTATACAAACATTTGAACATTTGAACCCCCGACCGTAGTGGCCGTGCAGACCGTGACTGGAGCGCCTCAGTCCCCCGGCCACCGCGGCCGGCTGTGTGTGTTTTTCCTTAGATTATTTTACCTAGGTTTAAGTAGTTTGTAAGCTACGGACTGATGACACGCAGTTTGGTCCGATAGATTTACAAGCATTTGAACATTTTGAACCATTTCAAAAACTTATCTGTACTTTTAGCTCCATTCCACTCGCTGTAATGTATGGTTTAAAATGTATAAAACAGTAAGCTGCCCGCTATCCAACGTTTTCAATACACGATTTGTAAATCAAGCGCACGCACAAGACAGACGCCAGCCGTCTCGGCACATCCCGGCTCGGCTCGGCCCGGCCAGCAGTGTGAAATAGAACATACGCGGCATACGGCCGTTTTGCCGGGAGTTTGACTTTGGCAACAGCTGACATGTGTCAATGTAAGAATTTTTGCTGTTTCCTATTTCTTTACGAAATTGTAACCGAATAGTGTATGTGATTACGAGTGTTTGTGTTATTCGTCAGACTAAGATTTGAGCCGGCCGCGGTGGCCGAGGGGACTGAGGCGCTTCAAAATGTTCAAATGTTTGTAGAACTTATGGGACTTAACTACGGGGTCATCAGTTCCTAAGCTTAGAAACTACTTATGAACTACCTAAGACTAAGGACGGCACAAATATCCATGCCCGAGGGGGGGATTCGAACCCCCGACCGCAGTGGCCGTTGAGGCGCTTCAGTTACGGTCTGCATGGCCACTACGGTCGGGGGTTCTTATCCCCCCCCCCTCGGGCATGGATATTTGTGCCGTCCTTAGTTGTAGGTAGTTCATAAGTTGTTTGTAAGTTTAGGGACTGATGACCCCGTAGTTAAGTCCCTTAAGCTTAACAAACATTTGAACATTTTGTTCTGATAATTTTAAAAGGTTCATTTCTATTTCATTGCATTTGTTTGTATAGGAACACTTCTAATAAAATACAATTATCTGGTGTTGCCTACATCATTTGCAAACGTTAGAATAAAAGCTCTTTTATAAATCAATTATTTATCTTTATGTTTGTTTTATTACTATTTCACTTATGATGCCCTATGTCTAGTGTGTTTGACTGTAGTATAACAGGTAGAAGGTAGTATTTGCAGCTATTGTAGTTGCTGTACATGAAAGCAGCCGTGTTCAGTTCGACCCTAGGTCTACATCGAACCAAATTTATTTAACAGAACCATACATAGCCAAATACGTATATGTTGCGTTTGGCCAGTACAGCACGTAAAAAATGCAGACTTGAATCTTAAATTATTTATAAACCCAAAGGAACTTAGTATTTGCCGTACATTTGATACATGTCCTTATTACTCAGGAAAGAGGTCCTAAAATGCACGTATCTTTTAATTACATGGAGATACGTGCAAAATTTTCACTCTACCAAGGTCCCGCATAATTTTTTAAGTTACATGTTTGCTGGTGCGTATAACCGTTCTAGAGAAAAAAAAAGCACAATGTGACAGGCAGTCAGACAACAAAGTGATCATGGTTATTTTTTTTTTTTTTTTTAGAAAACCAAGTTGTAACATATTTTTAATTTAAATCCCTTTTTTGTACAGCATTACCAAAAAAATGTTCAAATTTTTGCATAGTCTAGGGGACCTAACTACGGGGTCATCAGTCCCTAAACTTACAAACTACTTCTGAACTACTTACGAACTAGGACGGCACAAATATCCATGCCCGAGGGGGGATTCGAACCCCCGACCGTAGTGGCCATGCAGACCGTGATTGGAGCGCCTCAGTTCCCTCGGTCACCGCGGCCGGCCTTCCTATTGCTGTGTAGCGTGACGACTAGTATTTAATTGACGCGACTTTGCCAAGCAGCACTGTACTAATGCTGTATCGGAACATCACGAGAATGTGTCTCCTACTCATCTGCATCACATTACATATTTCTACATTTAGAGCTATCTGTCATTCCTCACACCAACTAGATATTTGTCCCAAATAACCCTGCATCCTACTACAGTCATTCAATGACGACATCTTCCTGTACAACACAGCATCATCAGCAAACAGCCGCAGACTACAACTCACTCTCTGTCAGATCATTTATATAGATATAAAGCAGTAACCGCCTTATCACAATTCCCTGGGGCATTCCTGACGATACTCGTCTTTGATGAACACTTGCGGTCTAAGACAACGTACTGGGTTCTATTACTTGTTGAACAAAAATTTTTTTGGCAACGACAAGATCCTTTTGGGATTCGATTATTAAGGAGTCTGTTGAAATACGGTTGACAGGAGACCTGATTAATCGAACTGGGGACATTCAAATGGATAAAGCCGGGGGTCCTATAATTTGTTTAATCGCTTCTCAGAGACAAAGTGCTTTCTTTCGACCACCGCGCTTAACATGCCCGCTGGCGCACTACGACAGATGGCGCGAATTTAAATACACCATAACGCAGACGCGGTCCTCTTCTGCTACAGAGCGCGCCATATTCGACAGGGGGTGCGCTAGTACCATCCTCACTGCGCAGGAACCGCCGCGCCAATCTTCGGGATATATAGAACGACGCGCACCAGTCTCGTACTCACCTGAAGATGGCTGCATGTTTGTTAGCCGATATATCGTCAGAAAACGTCAATAAGATCCGGCTGCATGCCCGAAATATGATGAACCAATCAATACGCCGGGAAAATTTCAAGGTAAATTGTCGACCGCAATGAAGACACACCCTGTAATATTACAAGATCTATCCTTGCGATATACAATCCACGTTTCGCTAAATATTTCGAAAACTTCCTACGGATTCAGCCAACTCTCAAATCCGAGGATTATTTGGGCAAAAAATTTCTTACAATGTAGTAAATTTGGGAACTTTGTTTCTGATACTCTAAAAATTTACCGAAATAATTTTAAAGTCTAAGAAGCCTTATGAATGCAGCCTGATTTCACTGTCTGTATGTCGACTGACGAGTATTCATCTGTACTATCAGCTAGTCTAAAAAATAGAAATAAAAAAAATAAAAAATAAAAATAAAACAAGTACACTTCACAAGTACTCTACTAACTGAGTAGCTGTTTCCTTTTAGTGCACCCCTGGTTTATCAAGGACCCTTAAAATTCCACACCCGATAATGCAGGTCCAGAAATCTGCAGCCATGATTGTCACAGAGTGGACGAAGCCTATGACTGAGACCCTCTCCTCGGCTCAATACCAAAGGACATCCGTTCCACTCGGGGAACAATGCACCCCGCGAGCGAAGCCAGTAATCTTCACGATTTCCGCTAGCCGCCCGTAGGATCTAAGGATGTCCTCATAACCCAAGTGACAGGAGCCATTAGTGGCGACGTGAAACAACAATCTGAAGACGAAGGCCGCCTCCACATCTCGGATGAGGCCCCCCTGCAAACATACCGAGTTTACATCGAAATCCGGCCCTGGACGCTATCTAAGGGACTAACATGGGAGCTCCCTATCGCTGACAGAACGCCCCCCCCCCTGTGTGCCATCTCGGACTTGCTGAAGGAACGGCCACTCGTCAACTCGCAGGATGAACGGGCGAAGCCAAACGGCCAGCCTCCACATTGGCCCTCCGCCTCGAGCGACGCAGGCGCGCTACCCGCCACTCACCCTGTATCGAGAGCGGATCAACTGCGTATGGTACATTTCAAGATGCAGCGGCAGCAAAGAACTACGTGACACCAGTGTGTCCAATGGGACACGCCAAACTCTCCGCCGCTGTCACCCCCAGAGGCAGCAGCCTAGAGACGACTGACAGTGGTCGAAAGCAAGTTCAGCTGTTAACGAACGTCTGCCAACATCTCTGCACACACCCATCCTACCACTGCTTCTGAAATACCTAAACAGCAAAAACATAGAACAGAAGTAAATAAACCAGTTCGCTACTACACTAAACCAGTGGCGGCTGGTAGCTGACTGAGCTGTGATAAATGGTACCCAACTGATCAAATCCATAGAGTAACGACTACGTAACAATATACAACAAACACTAAGCGAGTCAATTTTTTTTAAAAGACGAATACAGAAACGAATCTTAAGGCAACTAGCTGAAGTAACGGTCTGACTTGTTATGAAAACAAAATCACAGATTAAAAATATACTCGCAGAATTTACCAAATATGCGAGAACAAAGTTCTCGAAAACTAACGAAATTTAAGAAAAAGACTGGTAATGAAAATGCAGAAAAATTATATTACGCAACTACTGCTCTGCGGGTGATGTACTGACAGCAGCTAACACTACGCTTCCTCCAACACAGAAGAAAAGGTTTCCTCAGAAAGTATTGACAGTATATCACACACAATCCGGAACAGGAATTCATGACAAAAAATGTGTGCTTGCAATCTATATAGGTTAGCGAAATTGCAATGAAGTAAACTAAAGTCTTAACTGTATCGGATTTTGTTAGAGTAGCAGATTAGGGAACGTGTGACCAGAAATCTGTATCTAAGGAAGTGAACTGTTCGAATGCCTGTAAACCTATTGGACCAATGTGCTAAGGTCATCACTTTCAAGACTTACACGTTACTTTAACTAACTTACGCTACGGACAACACCACAGCCATAACCGAGGGAGGAGTGGAACCTCCGGCGGGAGCGACCGCCCAGTCCGTAGCGTGATGCCTTAAGTTGTCCAAGACGCGGCTGTTAGCTGCTATTGCGGCTCGGCCCCCCTCCCGTTTCCGGCCGTGGCGGACGGCGGCGAGTCGGGAGCGCGACACGAGCCGCTGCGTTTGCCAAGGCGCGGCTCAAGGTCGGCGACTAGGGAAATTCATGACGAAAATAAAAGTTCCGATTTTATTGCCGTAAAAATACTGAATGTTAAGGAAGCAAAAAGCTACATCAGGTCCCGTGTTTAGTTTTTCGCTACAGATTCTCGTTTTCGCCGCGGTGGAGTAGCCGAGCGATCTAAAGCACCTCACTGCGGAGCGCGCGGTTGCTCGCCGTGGTGGTTCGAGTCTTCCCTGGGGCATGGGTGTGTGTGTTGTCCTTAGGTTAGTTTACCTAGGTTTAAGTAGTTTGTAAGCTACGCACTGATGACCACGCAGTTTGGTCCGATAGATTTACAGACATTTGATTTCTCGTTTTCCTTTAAAAAATTAATAATTACTACTTTCGGTAGTTCGTGTATTTTTTTCTCTCCTTATTACACCTCTGTCGAGTTTGAGGAAACTAACACGCAAAAATGGTTTTTTCATATATTTTAGTTCCATAACCCAGCTTGATAACTAAGTGTATATTTTCTCAAAATTCCTCATAGTAATTCAGATATTTAATTTTTAAGTAACCTATTGCATTAAACTTGACGTGTTTACATCGAAAAATGTAGTCGCTGGCTTTTGTATCCCATTCTCGTCGCCATTTTTGTGTCTCGTTACCGCCGGTTGTCCTGGGTGTCGGATCGAGTAGAGAGAGAGACCGACACAGGAAAAAAGGATGCTCGTGTGTGCGGGTACAGAGTCCGAGGTGACTAGCCAGGGGGACAGCAGAAAACTAGAAAGCCGGCCGCGGTGGCCGAGGTGACTGAGGCGCTCCAGTCACGGTCAGCACGGCCACTACGGTCGGGGGTTCGAATCCCCCCTCGGGCATGGATATTTGTGCCGCCCTTGTTCGTAAGTAGTTCATAAGTAGTTTGTAAGTTTAGAGACTGATCACCCCGTAGTTAAGTCCCATAAGCTTAACAAACATTTGAACATTTGAAAACTAGAAACACTAAGCTAGATTAGAAATAATAAAATACGTAACTTAGAGAGCAGCAGACTAGTAGAATGTTGATACATAGTTTAGATAGAGGCCTGCCTACTGATGAGAGACTTTCCTAGTGCCTGTCTGATTCCCAAGTCTTAACTGGTGCCTATCTGATTCCCAAGTGAACGATGCAGTTCAGTGGTGGCCACGAGCGGAGTTGCAGCAGAGGGCGCTCGTGGCCGACGTCATAAGAACGCCACGCCGCGCGTGCATGGCGGCCGGCGCAAGGCGAAATTACGTGGCGCGCACTTTACCACACTGGCTACTTTGCGTATGGTTCATTTTAGGTCATACATCGTTGCGGATGAAATGAAGCTAATAACTCGAAATTATTTTTAAAGTTGAGAGCAGGACGATACCTGTCTTCGTTTTCGAGATTTTGGCTCTTATATCTACGGTACGGGAGCGTCGCGACCAGCGCGCCAGTTCTCTCCATGTGCAACGTGAATTGTGTGTTGACAACCTTCACATCTTATAAACTGTTAAAGATATTGAACCCTTTTTTGAAATGATAGCCTGGGAAGGAACTAATGTCTGACACAATCACTAATACTCGTAGCTTTTTTATCTACAGTTATATAGAAATATGTTTTTTTGCGATGAAACGAGGTATTAATTAAACAGTATTTAAAATTTATGGAGGTTTATTTCCTGCTATTGCAACTAAATTTATTTGTGAACCATTATCAATAGCAGTGTTTTCGTGTTAATCACATATGCGACTTCATGGAGCTGTGTGTGCATTCTCCAGAGGGATGGAAGTTTCGTTCTTTATTTTGACACTTCGTCGTGTAGGTCATTGTGACTTTGCAGATTTTAACTGTTAGGCCTTTCTATATATTGATTCCATACACATGACCGTGGACGCTGTTAAAACATTTTTATTAACAGACACCTTTTAAATAACGAGACGAAATTCATACTTCAGTTTAGATTAAATGTCAGACAGTTTTCACATGAATTGGAACTTACAGAGTTACATAAATAGAAAATCCTGCAACCGGTTCAACAAATCCACCAGTGCAGTTAAAAGAAAGAAAGAGAGAGAAATCCTTAGTGACGCTAAGGTAACTGTTATTTTATTTTATTATTTACGACTGCGGCGCTGTTTATGAGACCAGGAGTTTTTATCTGAAACTCCTGATGCAGCTTGCATCTCTCGTCTCAGGCCTTTTTTTTTTTTTTTTTTTTTTTTTTTTAACTGATGCATTCACCTTCTGTATTGCCTTTGAAATGAGTCCCAGTGTTCGAAAACTTACAGTTGAAATGTTTTCCAAGGGAGATCAAAATATAGCAAACACATACCAAAAATGTTCAAATGTTTGTAAAGTCTATGGGACTACGGGGTCATCATTCCCTAAACTTACAAACTACTTATGAACTAGCTACAACTAAGGACGGCACAAATATCCATGCCCGAGGGGGGATTCGAACCCCCTACCGTAGTGGCCGTGCAGACCGTGACTGGAGCGCCTCAGTCCCCTCGGCCACCGCGGCCGGCAAACACATACCAAACAAACTATTTTTCTGTAGGTCCTTAAATGTATCAACAAAAGTTGTAAGAATGTTTGCTGTATTGTTATAATTTATTTCATTCTGACCGATTTCCATCCTAAACCACCTTACAGGGAATATAGAAAACAATAACATTTTAAAATATCGAAGATGTCATCCATACCATACACGAAACATTTGCATCTAAATGGTACACCACAACATTTATCGTTGTTCATATGAGCTGAGATCATTTTATGGCGCTCCACAAAATGGACTGTATTGGTATGAATGAAATTAATGAATATAATACACTAACTTTGTCATGCATTTCCTTACACCTGCCCAGATCACCTAAACAAAACAAAAATCAGTAACCACTGGTCACGTTTATCATTTCCAAAACCCTAGAAGCCAAAACTGGTCCTTTTCCAACCTCCATCTCTCTTTTATTTCTCCGAATATTTTCTGTCTACTCTTGTATATGTCACTAGATTGCTGTGAAATCTATATCTGTTCAACGTACAAAGGCAGTAGCTTAATGGAGAGACGAGCTCATATCTTATGAGTGATTCATGTCCGTTTTTCTTCGGTCCGCTTGGCTCGACATCTTTCTGCCGCTGCCTTTGAGTCGTCCGACTCCCATCGCAACACTGCTCACTGGTGCAGTCCTGCGATTGCCGCCGCATCGGCCGCGCACCGCACTCCAAACTCAAAGTGCGCATGCGCGAGCAGGCAGCCTCTGACGTCACGAGACGACCTATCGCAGACAGGCGTCTAGGGACAGTAATGCGTCGGACCCCAGTTACGTGTACGAACCGATAGATGTCTCTACGGTTATGCTACCATGATACTATGCGACTCCAAGACTTCTATTTATCATTCCTGCTGTTTAATTTACGTAAATATTTCTACCTTCCTATTTTGACATTCGGAATATGAATTAAAAAAAAAATGTTCAAATGTTTGTTAAGCTTATTGGACTTAACTACGGGGTCATCAGTCCCTAAACTTACAAACTACTTATCAACTACCTTATACCAAAGACGGCACAAATATCCATGCCCGAGGGGGGATTCGAACCCCCGACCGTAGTGGCCGTGCAGACCGTGACTGGAGCGACTCAGCCTCCTCGGCCACCGCGGCCGGCGAATATGAATCATACCAAGACTTCAGTATTACTGTAATAGAAGTGTCTCTGTAATATTCCATGATATTTCTGTAACACTGCGCTATTAAAATGACAGGTAAGACTTTCCATCAGTCTAAAACTTGAAGTTCGAAACTTAAACTGTAAAAAGACGCAACATAAAGCAGAGGATAAATAAAGCGGAAAGCAGAACTGAGCTTCTACACGAATTTCTGTTTTGTTATTGAAAATATTCACGTTTTAGATTTCGAGTGTCATTTGCATGAGAATGAATGGCTCTGGTGTATTAAATATTGTTATTATTTCACAGATGGTGACAGAAAAGATCGGCGTTTGGGGGAAACTGAATGTATTCTTTTTTCGTTGACGGTGGCGCCTGAAAAATTGGCAATATTATGTCAATTTAGCTTACGACGAAAGTGGCGGTGGCACTAGATATTTTGTTCTGTATGTTTATTTAGTAAATTTTTGGTGGTAATATAGGTGACAGGAGCCAACGCCTGAAATGGCAAAGCTTAGGAGAATTATATATAGATATATAAAAGGTAAAAAACAACAAAAGAGAAAAAATGCAAAATAAAACACTAAAAAACCAGATGTGTGTGTGTGGGAGGTGGTTCCTTTCTCGCTCCCGACAATCTTTTTATTTTTCACCTTGACTCCCAAAAGTTTTCCGACACGTTTATTAAATAGAATTTAAGAGTTGCGATATTCCAACATATTTGAAAGTACAACCGCTTTTTCTTAAAAGTGCGTTTGTTCTATTTAGTGAACATGCCGTGAAATATGGTCCAACAAATTGTAAACACTGTCTTCTGAACTACAGTACACAAAAAAATGTTCAAATGTTTGTTAAGCTTATGGGACTTAACTACGGGATCATCAGTCCCGAAATTTACAAACTAGGCCTACTTATGTACTAGCTAACACTAAGAACGGCACAAATATCCATGCCCGAGCGGGGATTCGAACCCCCGACCGCAGTGGCCGAGCAGACCGTGACTGGAGCGACTCAGTCCCCTCGGCCACCGCGTCCGGCTGAACTATAGTACCTGCACATAAAGTTGGGACACATTGTTATAGTGAATGTTGCAAATGACATGCTGATACAAATAGTTTCACACATTTATTAGAAAATACAAAGCTCTTGAGAGCAGTTAAATTCCTACAGTATTAGCGTAATTACTCACAAACAATGCATTTAGGACGCAAGAACGTGTAATGACAGTTGTTGTAAAAAAAGGAACAAGTCACTTCAGTCTCATTAAGAAACGACAGTTGCCACTAAACTCTTGTACGTAATCTATATATAAAATTATTTGAATCAGCATTACAATTGGAACATTATTGTTATACTGTGTCTTCAGTTTATGTGCAGGTAGTTCAGGAGACAACGTTTACAATTCGTTGGCCCATATTTCACGGTATTTTCACTAAAGAGAACAATCGCACTTTTTAGAGAAAGCGCTTGTATACGTAAATATGTCTAAATATCGCAAAATGTAAATTATTTTTAATTAACAACAGTGTAAGAAAACTTTTAGGGGTGAAGGTAAAAAAGAAAAATAATTGTCTGGAACTATTTTGAATGCATTCTCATGGCAGCTTTTATTTCTTTATTTCTTGAAGCGAATCACCGCCGACACTTAGCAGCTCCTTGAGGTGATGCGCTTAACCGCTAAGCTACGAGTAGCCGTCCGTATACGAAAGCTCTCTGTTTTACATTGCGATCAGTATCGAGGGTTACTAGCCAATATGGCATTTATTGACTGTAATTTGCAACTAATTGTACTAAGAACGACATGATTTGCCGTAACTTTGAAATAGCAACACACGAGTTATAAGGAGAAAAGCATGAAAATACGAAATCGAAAATGGCGTCTCTGCACGACATTGCTTGCGACCGTAGAGACATCTATCGGTTGGTACGGGTAACTGGGGTCCGACGCACAACTGTCCCTAGAATCTATATAATAAATTCGAGAGGTGCCGGCTTCTCTAATCTGCTGCATTGTTCTTAGAAACACAGTCCTTTCAGCTACAATGTCGCTACGTTCCAACAGTAATTTCCTCCCGTTATTTGTTTTCTGATACCTGAACCCCATGTTCTTCAGTATCCTCAACATGGTCCATTTACTTCCGTTAAAATTTTCTGCTTCTTTCATATGTGAAACCAATTTTTCAGCAGTCGGATATTCGCCTCTAGCGTACATGCTGAATACTATGCGGCGCAAAACGTTTTCGCGAAATCGTCTAGCTCTCCCACTTCTTTTTTGCGATTGTGACGTTTACCTGGCGATTTAAAAACAGCTGAGCCGCATGCCAGCAGCGACGCGTTAGCTTCGCTGGAGATCCTCTGAACAGTCCTCAAGCCAATGCCGCAAGCCTCGGCCGTCTGCTCCTGGCATCTGGCAACGGCGCGACCCGCACCCTGTGCCGGCGCGGCCTCAGCAGAAGACAGACTTCTGAAGTACTGATACACACGGTAAACTATTCCTCTTGCCTGCTTGTGCAGAACTGGGCGTGATTGCTTAACATCACTCATAATAATGACTTAGCACAGAACACAGACACTAATAAACACGGAACTTCACGAACACAGCACGACCCGCACAGTTCGAAGGCAGGAATGCCACTGGCGCGTGGTTGGCTGAAGGTCACGTGGTGCACTTCCGCTTGCTACTGCGCATCTGACCTTGGCCCGCCTTCGTAGCTGCTCTCCACTCTAGACCAGGGGTGGGCACGAGAGCTGCTCGCGGGGCTGCCCGCGAGCAGCGAGAGCCGCGAGGGCAGCGCTGAGCGGCCTTGAGAGCCAGCAGTGCGGGTAGCGGGGCTGTGCGCTGTGGCTGACGCACAGTGCACGGGTAGGGGGCAACTGTGCAGCTGTGAGGGCGCTGAGTAAGGACAAGCTGAAATACTTACTGCACGTAGAAAACACGTGAGGTCATTTCAAGATGATGCAGCTTCCGTGAAATGGGCACCGGTACAATCATATATGCCACAGCATGTTTGAGTGGGAAGTGTTAATAGTGCTTACCCGAAAATTGTGTATTCTGTACCATGCAACGGTTGGTCACGTAAGGATGAAACACAGTTTCGAACCACTGTAAAACCTACTTTCGTGGCCACAAATAGGACATAGACGTAAAGAATTAAGAAACGACTCCTTTATTCTAAATTTTACGTTATATTTTCACAGAATTGTGTAGATTTTTTTTAAACAAAATGTAACAAAACTGAACTTTCTGCAACTAAAAACGTGCTTCATTACAATGACGAGAAACTGGGCGGTCGGTCAGTAGGTAACAATTATTAAGGTTCATTACATTCTTAGGAAAGGATGAAAACTGACACCATTCTGAAGGGGAAAAAAATTCCAGAACTCAAGACCTGAGAGCGATGGAAAAAGTTCCCTGCCTATGTCAGTGTCACCACAACGAGGTTGTCATGGTATGATAAAGAACTTCTAAAAAATAACCAAATAAGTACATGGGAAAATTTGTAATCTAAAGGAAAATAAAATATCCCTGCTGCGGGAGGCAAAAACCTAGGAACTATTAAGATAAGTATAATTTATCAAGTGTAAAACAAAAACCTTCTCCCTGGAGGAAGTAAAAGGGATAACTAAACTTAACTCCTATGATATATAAAAAACATAAATGGGAAGAAACTCAATGATTGCAAATCCTATCAGTTTCCTGTCAAGATAAACAACAAGGAGTCCACTATACTCAGGAAGCGGCTACACGGGTAGCGGGGGCTGTGTGGCGTGGACTGGGCGGTTTTTTAGGTTAGAGGGCCTCGGGAATACACAAAATGGGATTCAGAATCAAAGGGGGCAGGTCAGACACAGGAAGAAAACAAATCTAGAAACCATTGGTATAACAGTTGTAAATTGTCGTAGCTGTGTTGCGAAAGTTCCAGAGCTCCAAGCGCCGATAGAAAGTACTGAGGCACAAATCGTTATAGGTTCTGAAAGCTGGCTGACTCCTGAGATAAGTTCGGCCGAATTTTTTCCAAGGGCCAAATGGTCTTCAGAAAGGATAGAATAAATAAGAAAGGGGGTGGCGTGTTTATTGCTGTTACTAACGGTATATCCTGCAGCGAAATTTGAAGCAGATACTTCCTGTGAATTGGTCTGGGTAGAGGTTATTCCTGACAACCGAAATAAATTAATAATTGGATCTTTTTATCGGCCCCCTGGCTCAGACGATGCGGTTGCCGAAATGTTCAAAGAAAGCTTGAATGACATTTCAAATAGGTATCCGAAGCATACTGTTATAACCGGTGGCGATTTTAATTTACCCTCAATATGTTGGCATAATTACGTATTCAAAACCGGCGGTAAATATAAAACATCGTCCGAACTAGTTCTGAATGCTTTTTCTGAAAACTACTTCGAACAGTTAGTTCATTAACCCACTAGAATAGTAAGTGGTTACGAAAATACCCTTGATCTCCTAGCAACAAATAATCCTGAGCTAGTAAAGAGCATCAAAACAGATACAGGGATTAGCGAACATCGAGTTGTAGTAGCGGCACTAAATGTCGAAATGTCCAAATGCACAAAAAACAAACGAAAAATATATCTATTCAATAAAGCAGATAAAAATTCGCTTCACGCTTTCCTGAGTGATAGTCTCCAGTCTTTCAAAACTAAAAATGCGAGTGTAGATCAGTTATGGCTTACTTTCAAAGACATAATATCAGTAGCAATCGAGAGATTTATCCCAAATAAATTAATAAAAGAGGGGGCTGACCCCCCGTGGTACACAAAACAGGTCAGATCACTGTTTCAGAAACAAAGAAAAACGCATGCAAAATTTAAAAAGACACAGAATCCACAAGACTGGCAATCTTTTACTGAAACTCGCAACCCATCGCGAACTTCAATGCGAGAAGCCTATAGTAGTTGCCACAACGAAATCCTGTCTCGTAATCTTGCAGAAAATCCGAAGAAATTCTGCTCATAGGTGAAATACACTAGCGCCAAAACACAAACAATACCTTCAATACGCGATAGCAATGGTAATACTACCGATGACAGTACTGCTAAGGCAGAATTACTAAACACAGCTTTCCGAAATTCTTTCACCAAAGAAGACGGAGTGAACACTCCAGTATTCAATCCAAGAACAGCTGCCAGCATGCGAAACTTAGAAGTAGATGTTCCTGGAGTAATAAAACAACTTAAGTCACTAAACAAAAATAAATCTTCCGGACCAGATTGTATACCAAATAGATTCCTCTCAGAGTATGCTGATGCAATAGCTCCGTACTTAGCTATAATTTACAACCGATCACTCAGCAAAACATCCGTACCCAAAGACTGGAAAGTTGCCCAAGTTACTCCAGTATTCAAGAAAGGCAATAGGAGTGATCCCCAAAAGTACAGGCCTATCTCATTGACGTCGATTTGCAGTAGGATTTTGGAACATATACTTTGTTCGAATATTATGAACTACCTCAAAGAGAAAAACCTATTAACCAATAGTTAACACGGCTTCAAAAAGTATCACTCTTGCAAAACACAGCTTGCCCTTTATTCACATGAAGTGTTAAGTGCCATCGACAAGGGATCTCAAATCGATTCCATATTTTTGGATTTCAGGAAGGCTTTTGACACTATACCCCACAAGCGGCTTCTTATGAAATGGCATGCTTATGGAATATCTCCGCAATTGTGGGATTGGATTCACGATTTTCTGTCAGAAAGAACACAGTTCATTGTAATTGACGATAAATCATCGAGTAAAACAGAAGTGATATCTGGCGTTCCACAGGGAAGCGTTATAGGTCCCCTACTCTTCCTCGTGTTTATAAACGATTTAGGAGACAATCTGAATAGCTCCCTTAGACTGTTCGCGGATGATGCTGTCGTTTATCGGTTAGTGAAGTCAACAGAGGATCAAAAGCAACTGCAAAGCGATTTAGACAAAATTTCTGCATGGTGCGAAAATGGCAATTGACACTAAATAGAGAAAAGTGTGAAAAAATACACATGACCACTAAAAAAAATCCGCTTAACTTTAATTACGCAATAGATCAGAGGTCGTAGATTCTATCAAATACCTAGGAGTTACAATTACGAACAACTATGACTGGAGAAAATTTTCAAATGTTTGTTAAGCTTAAGGGACTTTACTATGGGGTCATCAGTTCCTAAACTTACAAACTACTTATGAACTACCTACAACTAAGGACGGCATAAATATCCATGCCCGAGGGAGGATTCGAACCCCCGACCGTAGTGGCCGTGCAGACCGTGACTGAAGCACTTCAGTCCCCTCGGCCACCGCAGCCGGCTTGACTGGAGAGAACACAAAGAAAATATTGTGGGGAAGGGGAACCAAAGGTTACGTTTCATCGGCAGAACGCTTCGAAGATGCACCAGCTCCACCAGAGACTGCCTACATCACAGTTGTGCGTCCTCTCCTGGAGTACTGTTGCCCCTTGTGGGACCCTCAGCAGGTGAGACTGACAGAATACACTGAGAAGGTTCAGAGGACGGCAGCTCGTTTTGTTTTATCACGTTACGGGGGGGGGGGGGGGAAGCGTCACGGAAATGTTGCACGAATTGGGGTGGAAATCATTAAAAGAAAGACGTTATTCATTGCGGCGTGATCTGTTTGCGCAGTTTCAATCACCGACTTTTAGTTCTGAATGTGAAAATATTTTGCTAGCACCCACCTACTTAGGGAGACGTGACCATCCCAATAAAATAAGAGAAATCAGATCGAAAACGGAACTATTTAGGAGTTCTTTCTTCCCGCGCGCTATTAGAGAATGGAACGGTAGAGAAAAGTTATGAAAGTGGTTAATGAACCCTCTTCCAGGCACTTCAATGTGATTTGCAGAGTATCTATATAGATGTAGATGTAGAAGGTGACATACACATAAAAGAATTATCATTTCAGAGGAGAGGTACTAAGAACAAAAAAGAAATAAGCATTAACTTACATCATTATGGATTTATTTAAAATGATTTTGAACCAACATCTCGATATTTGGTGTGAAATTGCTGGTCATTAGGCACACTGCACCAGTCAGATGAACGTCAGTCAGATTACTTCTAAGTTTCGATTTTGTCAGTTTCATTATGGAGAAAACATACAAACTACTTATGAACTACTTACGGAGTAGGACGGCACAAATATCCATGCCCGAGGGGGGATTCGAACCCCCGACCGTAGTGGCCGTGCTGACCGTGACTGGAGCGCCTCAGTCACCTCGGCCACCGCGGCCGGCACGCAAGGTCTAAAATCCACTGTGAGTCATCCAGTTCTTTGACTGGTTTTCCTTTCGCATCCATAAATAATTCTATCTCTTTACGTAAATTAAAAAATCGTTCTAAAACAACTCCTCGACTCAACCAGCGTATATCACAAAAATATGGGACATCACCATATTCACATTCGAGATCTGCCAGGAACGATTTGAATTGTCTATGTCCCAAACCGTGCGATCTGAGAATGTTAATTGTCTTTATAACCACATCCATGATGCCAACTAGTTTGGCAAATTTGGCTAGCAATTTAACACGATGAAGAACGCAATGTATTGCTGGTATTTCCTGCTGGACACCGACTGTTTTCAACTTTTTTCTTATCAAAGCAACCACTGCAGACTTGTGACCAATCATTGCAGGAGCCCATCTGTTGCAATCGATGAAAGTTTTTCCCAACATAGATCGTATTTCTCTATTATATTTTATAAGCAAGAAAATATATCATCGACCTTTGTTGTGTAATGCATAGGCACTAAATCTAAGAGTTCCCCAACCGCATTAAACTGACCATCAACGCCTCGGAAAAAGACTGCAAGTTGAGCAACATCACATACATCAGTGCTTTCATCTAACGCTAAAGAAAAGAAAACTAAATCTTTGATCCTGTCTCTCAACTGAGCTTCCACGTCGTTTGCCATTTCTTCAATGCGCCTGCTAACCGTTCTCCGTGAAAGAGGAACGGTTTCAAAAAGAGGAAGATTTGCTGGGCACAATATTGTTGCGGCAGCAACAAAACATTCTTTCACAAATTCTGCATCGCTGAAGGGCCGCGCAGTTTTAGCTATTTCAAGAGCTACATTATAGCTTACTCTCATTGCTACAGCGTTGTGGATTAGAAGGTTTTCTTCCTGTAAATACGTACAGGAGAAGGTAAAATTGACGGAAAAAGCACACAACATATTAATAACAGCAGTAAATTGAATTAATAACATAATTATCTACAAGTATACTTACGTCTTTCGCCTTTTTGTGCTTAATTTCTATAAGTTTGACTTTTCGTCCTTCTTTACTCAAACTAACTACATCTTTTTCGTGAAGCAGTTGAAAATGACGCTTCACACACACACACACATGTTTGTTAAGCTTATGGGACTTAACTACGGGGTCATCAGTCCCTAAACTTACAAACTACTTATGAACTACTTACGAACTAAGACGGCACAAATATCCATGCCCGAGGGGGGATTCGAACCCCCGACCGTAGTGGCCGTGCTGACCGTGACTGGAGCGCCTCAGTCACCTCGGCCACCGCGGCCGGCATGACGCTTCACATTGTACTTCTTCCATGAAGACAATGTTGAATTGCAAAACAAACACTGAGGTCCGCTTTGCGTACCAACAAAAAAGTACTCTTCTTCCCACTGTGGGTATTGAGAAGACTTTCTTTTCAAAGATTTTATGTCCTCCTCGCGCATTTTTCAGACACTAGTTCTGCTTTATCACGAACACCGGACGCGATTTCCACAAGCAAACAGAACGAGTGGTTCCGCGTGGTGTAGTGAGTTGCGCGGCTATAGTCGAGCCGCCGAAAGAACGACCCTGACAGTTCTCGCACGTGGGCCGCAGAGTGTGGGGGGGACATTCAACCACCAACCTGAGCTCTGGAATTCGTAAACGTTGCCAGGGTAACGGTGCCGCGTTGCCACCCAGCCACTCAAGGTCGCACGGGGTGGCATGCTTCAGTCGCTGCAAAGCATGTCGTGTGTTCATCGTTACCGGTTTGTTCGTGCCGTGTTACGTGTCGTTAATTTCAGACGTGCGTGAGATGGCTTCTTCTTCTAACCGTAAGAAAGTCACTTCTGTGACAAATAGACTGGCTGTCGAAACTGATCTGATGATATTACTCGGACACTATACTATGGCAGTCGACAGCGACCGTAAACGAATGAGGGGAAAAAAACCGCTCTTCTTTTTATGTAAGAAGTCAAATAATTTCACTGGAAGAGGCGATTTTACTACGTGTAAAGTGGTTGTCATTTGTTTACCCTCTCGGCAGACTGCCTCAATACAGTGTCCGAGTAATAATACCGAGATTGTGGAAAATGGCTATAGAAGATAAAATACATAAACAAAATTCTTCAACTAGCGACCTTTGGCTGAAGACTAAATTATACATTATATTAATGGAATACTGGAATATATGAAGCTTTAACTCGACATATATTTCTAAACTTTTCTTTTTAACCGCAAAAAGAGTGTTTTTGATCACTTTGTGGTTGTTATCTTTCGTTCACGCTTTAGTAGTACATAGCAACGGTTCCAAAATATTCGGACTTTATATTCGTATGCCGGCGACTGGCACGGCGTAACAACAAACAGCCGCGTAGCAGCATTGGCAACATAGCTGCTAGCTGTCATAGTCGTTCCTTCGGCGGCTCGACTATAGTCGAGTATGAGAGGGGGGGGGGGGGGTACTTCTGGCTGGCGGAGTGGGGGGAGCCGCGAGCAGGCTGCGTGAGCCTCTGAGAGTGCTCGCGCTCGCGGAACGGCAATTGCCCAGCCCTGGTCTAAACGCTTGTCCATCGCACTCGCAGGCATCAATCGCGCCTTGGACAACCCACCTTTAGACAACGTGTCACTCTCTCGCGGCTTAAGCAAACATATTACGTTCAATGTTTTCTCCAGCGAGTGTGTTCCATTCCCGAAAGGTAATGCTTCTTCCTAAGCATATCTCATCAAACGAGCACACGGGTAAAATTAGTAGGATTACACAGGTCTGCAAAACAAATTTTTTGTCAGCTGCATGAGAATTTTTTACTGAATTATATGTTTTAGAATACAATGATTTCATAAGTTAGGTCCATTTTTTCTAATACAAGTTGTTTTGCAAATACAAACAAAAAAAGTGGTAAAATCACTCTTTTATTCACAATTATCAAACGTAATATTTCTTTACAACCAATGAAATATTATTTTGTGACATAAAATAAGAATATTATACTTTTTCTTCTTTCCTTGTTACACAAGTTCAAGGTATCCTGAATAAATAAAGTCGAATGGAAAGTGACCAATAGCAATCCCGAATGAATTAATTGATTAAGTTTAATTGTAATTGAGCAACAGTTCGTACTACGTACGTGAAAGAAAAATTAAACTGTTAAAAACTGAACAATGTGATGACTACGAGCACCAAGGTACGCCTTAGAAAACAGTAATATGCGCAACGGACACGCCCGGGAAATGGGGGGAAAAGACAAACTTTAAAATTTATGGCCCTGTAGAAAGTACTCCCAAAGGGTACAACGAAACTGATTAACTTGAATAATGAAAAGAGGGAGACAATCTGACTACGACACAGATAAATAAAAAATTAAAGAAATCAGAAAATAACAGCAACCAGTCACTTTTCTTACGTATTTATTACCACAACCGGTTTTGAACTGGCAGGCAGTTCTAAACCGGTTGTGGTAATAAGTACGTAAGAAAGGTGACTGGTTGCTGTTATTTTCTGATTTCTTTAATCAACACAGTCGCAGGTTCCACACTTCCAGACTGGATACAAGTTTAAATAAAAAATTGACTTACCTTGTATCTTCTTATTAGAAAACTGGAAACAGCAAGCAGCTTGCGTCGTGTAGTATTTCAGTATTAAAATTTTCAGAAATGATAGGTGGGTAGTAATTAAGTTCATCAATAATCATAAATGAAGATAATGAATGGAAGGGGAAACTAACTACCAAATGAAGACGCAGAACGCAAATTGAATGTTGGAAATTATGTATTCTTAAAAAATATGAAGTATAAGGATATTACTCTCCAGGTTTTATTCTTGGGGTGACCAACCAGTTTTAGTCCAGTGCTGTTCTCTAGCTCTAGTATCCTACAAGCATAAGAAGCATGGGTATTTAGTATAACCTGCCTGCTGATCAAAATCATGGTGAGTATTTTGAAGTCGCCACAAACCATCCATTGAGGGTTCTGATATTTGACTTTTTTTTCAGGATAATGGCTAAATCGTTATAGTTTTCTTCCATATGCACCAAATAGTAAACATTGTAAATTTTTAAAGTTTATGTTATCAATTATAATTGATCATTTTTAATAATTATTAAATTAAAAAAAACACATTGGTTTATTACTGATAAACTTAAATACTGCAATATACATGAAATCCTATGTAATAGAATTCTTTAAATATTTTTCCTGTTTTTGGGAGGTCAAAATATATAAGAAAATGTTAAAATATCCTTTGCAGTTTTTTAGTCGCAGACCTGTGTTATGGACGTCACACATACATAGCTACTGGTTAAAAGTTCCAAACGTTTGTAAATCTAAGCGACTTAAAGGCTGCGGTTATCAGACCCTAGACTTACAAATTACTTAAAGTAACAGATGCTAAAGACAACACACTGACTCATGACCGAGGGAAGATTCAAGCCTCGGACGGCGAGCAATGTCGCGCTCCGCAGCAAGGCGAGTTAGAGCGCTCGGCCACTGCACCGAGGAGGGCATGCGGCAGTTATTAATTCTGACTATAACAGGTGTTGGAAGTGATGTTGATAAACAAAGTACCCTCCGCCACACACCGTGAGGTGGCTTGCAGCGATGGGATGTGGATATCACGTGATTCACGTTCTGTGCAGTGTCACTAACTGGCGTCAAACAAAGCGTGCTATGATAATTCTCAAAGGGCCAGGGCGCTTTTCAATCTGCTTCCTGTCTCCCCCCCCCCTTCCCAACAGCTCGTCCTCGGTCTGTAATTACCTCGCCGACGACGAGACGATAAACCTTTGTTTTTGTTTCCTTCTTTGATTACACAGTAAGCCTCAAATCTTAATCTGAACGGATGATTTTTTCCCCGAGTGTTGTAACTTAACCGGTATCTTTGTCCTGTACACTCATTCTTCTCCCAGCTTTGCCACCTCAATGCGCATGACCCTTTTGTCGACAAATATCCCTTTTGAAGTACTCTGTTCCAACTGGTGCCGTTGTTTCAAAATCAGTGGAAATCAATTCCATGAGGAGATGTTATTTCTATAGCCACGACTGATAGCGATATTCACAGATACAGATAGCGGTACAAAAGGACGGTGTACTAGCAAAGCTTTCATTTGTTTTCCGGTGATCCACGTAACAATGTTTCCGGGTGTCGCGGGTTAACTTTTGATATATTTATAAATCTTTTATATATATTGATGTTCCATGATTTATGTGGGGAGGATTTTGGGAACGAATGGTGGGTTCAGTCAAACGTTGCCTGAGAAAGGTTTTAGGACAGTCACAGATAGATGAAGAAGGTCTCAGCACAATCCTGGTCAGCATAGAAGCAGCACTAAATTCAAGACCAATTACACAAGGAGGAGAAGAAACTGAGCCACTGACACCTGCACATTTTCTTGTAGGTGAGCGACTGACAACGTTGCCCACAGGTCCAGAACCGACAGCCAGGAAAGATTTGTCCCAGGAGTTCCAACGGCAGCAACACATGGTAGAGCATTTCTGGAAAAGGTGGAAGAAAGAATACCTGATCCTGCTCAAAAACTTCCATGAAACTCATCAACCTAGGACAGGTTCTGGGAGACTACATTTGGGTGATGTTGTATTTCTAAAGAAAGATGTTCGTCCACATGTGGAAGAAGGCGCGGATAGAAGATCTTCATGAGGGAATAGATGGGAAGATACGAACTGTCACGTTACGAACTTCAGATGGAACCATAATCTCACGGCCCATTCAGCTGGTCATTCCTCTTGAAATTGACCAGGGTGGGGACGATGTTACGGGTTAACTTTTGATATATTTATAAATCTTTTATATATATTGATGTTCCATGATTTATGTTATGTATTCTGTGGTGTATTATTCTCTGAGAAATAAACAGTGGTTGTTAAGGATTGGAATCACTGTGTTGTGTGTTCGTCATACCGGAGTGAATTTAGAGACTCTGAATGCGCTGTGGAAATTGAAGCTAGAAAAAAACGAAAGCCCGTTTCGGAATACTTGAAAAAATTCTATATTCTGAGATCCATACTGTCAAATAACAACTTTCTGGCATGACTCTCGCCAATGACAACGCAGAAGAGTTTCCGTATAGTTTTCGGAGAAGCAATAAAACGAGAAATAACAATAGAAATCGATATGGGAACTACGACGATGGTGTACGTTAAGACAGTGCAGCACAATTTGGTATTAATATGTGTGGCATCAGACGATCGGAATCGGATTTCTTGCTTTTGCTAACAGGGGTAAATCAAGGCTATAACCTCTTACCACTGTTGTTCACTCTATGGATCATACGTTGAAAGTAATATACTGCCAGTGTGATATTGAAATAGGCGAAAACTAAATAAGCAGTGTCTTATATGGGAACCACTTGGTTGTGATGACAAATTCGATTGAAAGTTTGCAATCTAATATTTCAAAGCTAGAAGATAAGCATCACCAAAACAAAAGTAATTATGGAAAACAAACAGATTTAGTTGAAAATAGGAGGAACAAAGTTAGAACAGGTGGACAGCTTCAAGTAATTAGGATACATTTTCTCGCAGGATGGTAACATGGTCGAAGAAATGGAGTCAAGGTATAGCAAAGCTAATGCAGTTAGTGCTCAGCTATGATCTTGTCCAAGAAGGAAGTCAGTACCGAGACTAAATTAGCAGTGTTCCGCTCTATCTTCCGAGTGAAATCTGGGTGGATCCAGGGTACCTTATTACTAAGATTGAAGTTACAGATCTGAAAGTAGAAAAGATTGCATGTGCTAACAGATGCGAACAATAGCAGAAGGGTGTCCTTGATGAGGAAATCAAAGAAAAACTGGGCATCAACACCACAGATCTTCATCAGAGCAAAAAGACTGAGATAATGGGGTCATGTTACACTCATTGGAGAAGCAAGGTTACTTAAGAGACCAATGGGTTCAGCAGTAGATGGTAGAAGGAGTAGAGGCAGACCAAGGAGAAAGTACTGGGATTCAGTCAAGAGTAATCTTGAAGTAACAGGCTTAACATCAGACCAGACATTAATGTACGTATTGAATAGGGGATAATAGAACTGTATTTGAGGGACTATGCTTCTGCTGAACGCTGGAAGACATAACCAGCCATTACGACGACGTCGCCTACAACGCATCTACTGTGCTCTTAACCATACCGGTTCTGACTTGGTCAGATGAGTCTCTAATTCACAGGCAGGGTTAAAGTGTGCACAGGACTCACAAAATCATGTATCACGGTTGTGACTAACATACTGTGCAAGCTGCTCGTGGCTCCAAAGGGGGGCTGTTTTACAATGATTGTGCTGGGTCCTCTGGAACAAGTGAACCGATCAGTGACTGAAAATGGCTATGTTCTGTTACAATGAGAACATTTGAAACCAACCATGGAATTCGTTTTACCAAACGACAATAAAAGTTTTAAGTATGATAATGCTCTGTCACCGAGCCAGAATTGTTCGCGTTGATCTGAAAACCATTCTGGACAGTCCCAGCGAATGACAAGTGAACCCAGATCGCTAACAGGTATCCCATCGAACACAGCTTACATTTAGAAAAGCTTCGTATGATTTACGAGGAAACGAGCTCTCCGGAGGCTACAATTCAGGGTTGTTAATGGGCGTGAACCGCGACTGAGAATGGTTTGATAACGTGGTGCGAAGGGCAGTGTAACAGTCGTAGCTTTTCGTGGTGAAGTTCTTTGGTTTGATGCCTTTTTAGAGGTCGAGAAATGCACCATTACTAAACACAGTGTCGACGTTTGAAGTTAGGCGTCACGATTGAGGAGCAATCCTTTTTTTTTTTTTTTTTTTTTTGTGGTCAGAAGACAGACAGAAGACAACTTGGGCGAAAGAAGCCGATGAAGGCGAATTTCATATAAAATACCTGGTATCGCCACAATGTAAGTACCTTCTGATTATATTAAACAAACGTGTACAATACAGAAAAAAATTATTGTACAGAAATCTGTTGTTGTTGTGGTCTTCAGTCCGGAGATGCAGCTCTCCACAATACCCTATCCTGAGCAAGCCTCTTTATCTCCACATAAGAACGGCAACCTACATCTGTCTGAAACTGCTTACTGTATCCATCTCTTGGTCTTCCTCTGCGATTTTTACCTCACACACTTCCCTCCAATGCTAAATTCACAATTCCTTGATGTCTAAGAATGTTTCCTACCAATCTATCCCTTCTTTTAGTCAAGGTATGTCAGAAATTTCTTTTCTCCCCAATTCTGTTCAGTACTTCTTCATTAGTTACGCGATCCACCTACCTAATCTTCAGCATTCTTCTGTAGCACCATATTTCAAAAGCCTCAATCCTCTTCCTGGCCGCACTGTTTATCGTCCATGTCTCACTCCCATACAAGGCAACACTCCATACAAATGCCTTCAGAAAGGACTTCCTTAGGCTTAAATCAATATTCGATGTTAACAAATGTCTCTTTTTCAACAACGCTTTTCTACCCATTGCCATTCTGCATTTTATATCCTCTGTACTTCGACCATCATTTGTTATTTTACTGCCCAAGTAACAAAACTCATCTACCTCCTTTATTGCTTCGTTTCCCAATTTAATTCCTTCAGCATCACCTGATTTTCTTACACTGCACTCCATTACCCTAGTTTTGCTCTTGTTAATGTTCATCTTATATGCACCTTTCAGCACACTGTCCATTCCGTTCAATTGCTCTTCCAGGTCCTTTCAAGAAATCTACAAGTGTTAAACTACTTTTCTACATAGCTTCCAAAATTTTGTATGCCTTCTTCATAGGTTTCCGCCATGTGGTAACATGTTCTTGACCACCAAGGACAGATTTTAGGTGTAAGAAGAGATTACTGTCGCTAGGAAATTGTGTTTAATCTTCTCTTCAATTGTGTGAACCAGTTCATCAGTAACCACAGCGGACGTCCAGTTCGTTCCTCGTCGTGCACTTGATTACGTCCTTCATTGACCCATCTTCTGACCATTGGATAACTCATAGCATTTTGTGCGTAAACCTCGCAGATTAGCCGATGAATTTCCTTTGCTTTAACGTCCTATGCATTTAGAAAACGAATCACAGAACTGATATCACACGCGGCGGCATTTTCAATTACGGCTGACATTATAAAGAAGCACTGCAAACCAAATGCAGCAGCGATCTTAAAATGGCGTACATGTCTTGTCCTTGAGTCAGATTAACTGCCGGACATGCTCGGAATGCGACGTTGCCCTGCCACGGATAGAAATAGAAACGGATCTTACTTTGTGGACGACCCTCGTACATACATCTATAACTGTGAATGTCTGTTCGGTGTACGTTTATCACGTCTGAACCACAAGACATAAAGAGCTAAAAATTTGTACAGTTACTAATGTGTACCCGGGGAAGGCTTCAGGCTCGGTTTTATGGCTATCGAATAGCTATTTATCTACATATATTAATGTGAATGTCTGTTCGGTGTACGCTTATCACGTCCGAACGACAAGACGCTGAGACTTAAATATTTGTACCTGAGGAAGGTTTTAGGCACGGTTTTATAGCGATCTTATAGATATTTAGTAATTCGAAGAATATAACGCGAAATGCGAAACAATAATTACTCTTTGAAAATTATATTCACTCTTTGAAAATGGTTTTATTGGTTGCATTGTTGCTTGAGGGTTGATAATGATAAAAGGGTGGAGTATATTCGGATGAAAAGTTATCGGTGTATATAAAATTCTACGTGTGTGTGTGTGTGTGTGTGTTTTAATATTTCCTCTGCAGCGAAAACTACAGACTGCAAATTAATGTTCTGTGTGTAATTGTTGTCCGAAGTCTTCCGTTGTACACGATAGCAGTTCCATGCCAATAGCTATAAGGGGATGGAAGATTTGGTGGTTGAAAGTCGTCAAATTATTAAAAAATTCGGACTAAAGACCAGCGATGACGTTTGCGACTCTATAGCAAAGAGGTTACATAACAGCGAAACGTGATGCCACAGACCATATCTTTGGTCTATGCGTGCTACAATGTCTTCAGCTCTTTCTCTGTAAGGATAAGCATACGAATAATGAAATATAAGAATAAATAAATAAAACAGTAAAATGAAATTTCTTTTAATACATCTCTTTAAAAAATCATTAAGCACTTACATAATTTCATTTTTTTTATTTAAATGTTGATTAAAATGTTTGTTTCTAAAGAAGGTATTGTATTTCATTTCATCCTTCAAAACCAGTCTCATAGCACACTACTGAAAGACAGCTTATCTATCATAATTAACCAAGACGCGAGCGGAGCCGCCGGTTTAACCTAGTAATAAATAAATAAATCATTAAAAGTGAAACAAAAATTCCAGCTCCCCAACTTTTGTAAAATAAAAAAATTAAAAAATTAAAAAAGGAGCAAATTAAAAAAATGAAAAAAAAGAAAGTCGTATGACATTTTTATTTCAAAATCAAAATTACTTTCTTACTAACTCACTTGACTGATTTAAGTTCTTAGACCTTGTTACGTGTGTTTCGTAATAGTATTGACGTTTTTATTTTGTTTATTTCCATCCTACGGTTCTTTTTTCTATTGTAATATGCTTGAGTCGTTAATAAACTGTAATTAAATGCCAAGCAGACTGATGATTGGTTCCCAACACCGCTGCTTGTGTAACCAGTAGCCAGTGTGAGGACATTTTCAACTATGCTAAGCAATGTTAGCGAGAAATTATAGTTTCTTTTTAGCGTCGTATCCGAAATTTTTCTATTTGAATTTACTTATAGAGGAAAAATTTTTCGCCGTGAATCAAGAAATTGATTTTAGTTGTACCGAAGACGGTTGAACCTCGTTTTGCCGGGTACACAGTCATCACGTGTGCTTAGGTTACAAAATAGGATTAAATTGAGGTCTAATACGCCTTTTCTTCTGCGGTTCAATCGCCCATATGATTAACTCTCGACAGAGCTTTTCGCATTGCCTCCTTTAGCTCTTGGCGGCCTCCGGCTGTAAAATTATAACAGCATTTGCCGCGGTGGAGTAGCCGAGCGGTCTAAAGCGTCTCGCTGCGGAGCGCGCGGTTGCTCGCCGTGGAGGTTCGAGTCCTCCCTGGCGCATGGGTGTGTGTGTGTTGTCCTTAGGTTAGTTTACCTAGGTTTAAGTAGTTTGTAAGCTACGGACTGATGACCACGCAGTTTGTTCCTATAGATTTACAAACATTTGAATAGCATTTGCGGAGTGACCAGCGGTGTTTGCGCTTCGACTATAGCAGAGCGGTAGCCGCGTGCTGTTGGCAACACTGAAGCAGCACGTGACAAGCGCCAACTACCACGTGATTTAAGTCAGACTGTAGTTTCAACATTTAGCAGTTCTCGTACTGACAGCGTCAATAAAAGTACTTAGCCTCAGGTTCAAGTACCGGTGTGTTACACAGTTTTAATCCATGCACACCATGCTGCAGAGATAAAATCTCATTGCGAAAACAATGTCCTTCAGTTGTTTCGCAACGATTACCTCACCTTCCAGGATGGAGGCGATCTAATTGGGTTAAATACTCCCAACTGAAATGTAGCCATGATTGCTTTTTGTTACAGTCATTTATTTTCTGACGACCGGTTTCGATGAAGTAAGTCGTATTTTTCAGATCAGCATTGTTTACTAATAGTGGTCATTTGCTGAAAGTTTATCATAAATTACAGAAAATAGAAATTTTTTTACAGGAGAAATACACTATTTACCGGAGTTAACTGAAAAACAGTGGAACAAACCTTGCTCATATTTAAAGTAACGCTAAAAATTTCGTGGGCAAACACAACACGAAGTCATAAGAGTAAATTATTTGTTTATTTATTCTCATGTTACAGCACCGTATGTAGGTGATTGCGTATGTACGAGACGTCTATAGCATGTCAGCCGGCGCTGTAACATGAAAATTTAAAAAATTTCAATTTAGTTCTAGTGCATTGTTTGCACATGAAAATTTAACGTTGCTTTAGATATGTACAAAGTATGTTCCACTCTTTTTAAGTTAGTTTACTCTTGTAAATAATGTACTTCTCCTGTAAAAAAATTGTTTTCTGTAATTTGTGATAAACGTTCAGCAAATGACCAATATTTGTACACAATGCTGATCTGAAGATGACAGATCATCGAAACCGGAAAGCAGAATATAAAGGACTGAAGAAAAAAAAATTGGCTACATTTCCGTTTGTTGTCAGAATTTTGAAGCGCTTGCCCGGAACCGTTTGGACAACTTGAACATTTTAAGTCACGTGCTAACAGTATTAACCTGGGCACTGTCGTCTTCAATGTCAAAAATTATGTACCAATATTCTGCACTACCCTGAGTCCGAATGGTTTTGATATAAGTATAACAACTTGTTTGTCCAACAGAGATATTGCGTGACATGCTTTCGTCAACTCCTTGGTATGTTTCCTGAGGCGTGCTTCAGTGTTTCAGCAGCAGGAGTGGCCGCAGGTTTGGTGTTAATAGTGGCAAATCATTTTCCCCGCAGAAATGATTTAAAGATTTTAACGTCACTCAAGCTGACATTTTATAGGTATTTTCCAAGTATTCTAGCTCAGACAAATCAAGGGCCTTTTTCATTACGGTAAACAAATAGGGGCCTTCCTGTCACAGGCACCCCTATTCTGGTGCCCCGACCACCTTTTGTTTACAGTTCACGAAATTTCCGTAATTTGGGCGCCTGTGGTTTGTGGCAGCAGAACTGACGTCCGCAGTGACGCTGACGGTTTCATAACTTCCCAACTAAGACAAATTTGGAGGACAAACCATCAACGTGAGTTCACTGTCGTGACCCTCAAACCACTGTGGCAGACCACGGTGCACCTCTGACACGAACAATCCTCCTGGAAGGTCTCGAGGAAGACATCTAGCAGCATTAAGGATCACGTAAGCTGCAGCTGTCATGGTAGCTTGGAATACTGCCAGAGCTCCCGTGAAAGCCCAAGCGAACGCTCCGCACAGCAAAATCTGCCCCCTACAACCCAGAGTTTGTGGCCCACACTCAGACATCCAATGAATAGACTGGTTACACCTTCTACAATCGTTATGTTCCTCCTAGCAGCTAACTGCAATGACTGGCTTGATCTCATGACGGTGCAACAGAACTGGGAACCGAGCACGTCCGAGTAGGACAAATATCTCTGCATCCTCAAGATTAATAAGTGTTCGTAATAATAAAAAATGTTCAAATGTCTGTATAGACTATGGGACTTAACTACGGGGTCATCAGTCCCTAAACTTACAAACTACTTATGAACTACTTACGAACTAGGACGGCACAAATATCCATGCCAGAGGGGGGATTCGAACCCTCGACCGTAGTGGCCGTGCAGACCGTGACTGGAGCGCCTCAGTCTCCTCGGCCACCGCGGCCGGCTCGTAATAATAATTTATTTAGACAAACACTTGACTCCATATTAACATTAGTGCGGCGGCATGCGAATTATAACATACCTGAAATTCCTTCTCTGCTGAGTGCATCACTGTCAACGGACAAGACTATCAAAACAGCCGTAGCAGTAAGTCAACGAACCGTCCTAGCAGTGAGGTCCACTGGGCTAAGCAATGTGTAGTGGTCTCCCAAAGAGGTTAAAATAAGGGAAGATGGCGCTACTATGCAAAGCTTCGCATTCGTTTGAAGCCAGTTCGCCCTCTTGTTGAACCAAGGAAATATATCTTCAGATGAAAGCTCTGTGTGGTTCTTGCTCTTAACTCTCATACATTTAAATGTTATTCCTGATTACGTATTCGACATAGAATACTTATGTGGTCAACTGCAGACCTTCTAGAGAGCTTAACTCTTATTTATTAACGCAAAACTGCGGCCGGCAAATGCAAAACTCATTCGATAAGTACGACTTACATATCACGATGTTGTTAATCAACTGGCTAAGCTCTGCTGGCGCTTGAGAATGGCACATTAGCCGAAACTGGTAGCTTTGAGATAATAAACTAAGCAGCTGTGGTCAACATGACATTCTACAAATATTTAAAATCTGTTAAACCTCAACTTTTCACTTTCCTAGACTTGCACATACAAAGATAATACAGGTAGCCTTTTTTTCTTTTTACATGACGTACCATTTTCTCTGAAAGAAATTGAAAGGTACGAGATTGCTTTTATAATGGTAAGGAATAGATTTAGAATCCGGGTATTAAATTGTAATACATATCCAGGGGCAGATATACTCTCTGACCATAACTTATTGGTTATAAACCGCAGATTAAAAATTAAGAGAATACAGAAAGTTAGAAAAGTTAGTAGATGGAACCTGGACAAATTGAAGGAGCCAGAGGTGCTTGAGAGTTTCAGAGTGGCCATTAGTTAAGGATTGGTTGAAACTGGGGAAAATATCACAGTAGAAGAATAATGGGTAGCTCTGAGAGATAGGGTAGTGACAGCCGCAGAGGATCATATAGGCAGAAGGCAGAGGATCATATAGGGATCCTGTGTTATCCCTGGATAACACAGGATGTACCTAAGTTAAACGACGAGAGGCAAAAATATAAACATTCAGCAAGTGAAACAGGAAAAATGGAGTAAAGACGTCTGAAAAATGAGACTGACAGGAAATGCAGACTGGCTAAACAGGAGTGGCTAGAGGACAAATGAAAGACCGTAGAAGAATGTATTACTAGGGGAAAGATAAATACCGCCTAACGCAAAATAAGAGACATTTGGAGACAAAAACAGCTGTACGAACATCAATAACTCAGATGGTAAACCAGTACTAAGCAAAGACGGGAAAGCTGAACTGTGGAAGGAACATATAGGATGCCTGTACAAAGGAAATAAACTTCTAGAAAATTTGACAGAACGCTGAAAGATTTTAGTAGATGATATTACGTTTGAATTGCTAATATCGTTAAGAGAGCCAGTCATGAAGAAAGTATTCCACCTGGTATGCAAAATGTATGAGACAGGGGAAATACCTTCCGACTTCAAGAATAATAATGTTATTCCAATTCCAATGAAAGCAAGCGCAGACAAATGTGAAAATTACAGAACAATCAGTTTAATAAGTCATAGTTGCAAAATACTGACACGAATTATTTATAGATAAATGGAAAAACTTGTGGATCATAGCTTTGGGAAGATCAGTTTGGATTTAGAAGAAATGTAAGAACACAGGAGGCAATACTCACATTACGACTTATCTTAGGCTAAGGAAGGTCAAACCTACGGTTTTAGCATTTGTAGATTTGGAGAAAGCTTTTGAGAATGTCAACTACAACACACTCTTTCAAATTCTGAAGGTATCAGGGGCAAAATATAGGGAGCGAATAGTTGAATATAACTTGTACGGAAACCAGACCGGTTATTAGAGTCGAAGGGCATGAAAGAGACGCAAAGGTTGTATCTTTTCCCCAATGTTGCTTAATTTGTACATTGAGCAAGCAGTGAAGAAATGGAAGGAGAAATTTGGAGAGAGAATAAGAGTCCGGGTAAAGAATAATAACCTTGAGGTTTGCTGACGACATAGTAATTCTGTCAGAGACCGCAAAGGATCTGGAAGAGCAATTAAATGGAATGGACAATGTCCTGAAAAGAGGGTATAAGCTGAACATCAACAAGAGTAAAACGAGGATAATGGAATGTAGCGTCAGAAAAACAGACGATGCTGAAGGAATTAGATTAGGCAATGAGACAATAAAAGTCGTAGCTGAGTTCTGTTATTTGGGTAGCAAGGTAACTTCTAATGGCCGAAGAAAAGAAGATATAAAATCCAGAATGGCCATGGGAAAAAAGCGTTCCTGAAGATGCGAAATTTGTTGACATCCAATATTGATTTAAATGTTAGGAAGTCCTTTCTGAAAGCATTTGTCTGGAGTGTAGCATTGTATGGAAGTGAAACGTGAACGTTAAGGAGGATAGAAGCTTTAGAAATGTGGTGCTACAGAATAATGATGAAAATTAGATGGGTAGATCACGTAAATAATGAGGTGCTTAACCAAATCGGGGAGAAAAGGAGTCTCTGGCATACCCAGACTAAGAGACGGGATAGATTGGTTGGCTCTAAGGTCGGGGGTTCGAATCCCCCCTCGGGCATGGATATTTGTGCTGTCCTTAGTGTTAGCGAATTCATAAGTAGTTTGTAAGTTTAGGGACTGATGACCCCGTAGTTAAGTCTCATAAGCTATACAAACATTTGAACATTTGATATTGGTTGGACACATTCTGAGACATCAAGGGTCAACTTAGCAATAAAAGGAAGTGTGTGGAGTAAAAATCGTAGAGGGAGACTGAGGGAGGAATACAGTAAGTACATTCAAAAGGTCGTAGTTTGTCGATTTTGAGATGAAGAGACTTGCACAGGACAGGGTAGCATGGAGAGCTGCATCAAACCAGTCTGAGGACTGAAGACCAAACTACAAACAACACCACTTTCAACTCAGAAAGCAATGAATACAAGCTTATCGCCACAAATGTTACTGGTTCCGTAATTTGACGACGTTGGCTTCAATTCTGTGGGGGTTGAGGTCACCTCCCCCTATTCTAAGTTCCTTGGGGCTTCCAGCCAGACGCCGCCCGCGGTGGCCGAGGGGACTGAGGCGCTTCAGTCACGGTCTGCATGGCCACTACGGTCGGAGGTTCGAATCCCCCCCTCGGGCATGGATATTTGTGCCGTCCTTAGCTAGTTGGTAAGTAGTTTGTAAGCTTAGGGACTCATGACATTGTAGTTAAGTCCCATAAGTTCTATAAACATTTGAACAGGGCTGGGCAAATGCCGTTTCGCGAGCGCGAGCGCTCTCAGCGGCTCACGCGGCCTGCTCGCGGCTCCCCCCTGCTCGGCGGCTCGACTATAGCCGCGCACCTCACTACACCACGCGGAACCGCTCGTTCTGTTTACTTGTGGAAATCGCGTCCGGTGTTCGTGATAAAGCAGAACTAGTGTCTGAAAAATGTGCGAGGAGGACATAAAATCTTCGAAAAGAAAGTCTTCTCAACATCCACAGTGGGAAGAAGAGTACTTTTTTGTTGGACGGGAAAGCGGACCTCAGTGTTTGTTTTGCAATTCAATATTGTCTTCATGGAAGAAGTACAATGTGAAGCGTCATTTTCAACTGCTTCACGAAAAAGATGTAGTTAGTTTGAGTAAAGAAGAACGAAAAGTCAAACTTATAGAAATGAAGCAGAAAAAGGAGAAAGACGTAAGTATACTTCTAGATAATTATGTTATTAATTCAATTTACTGCAGTTGTTTACTATGTTGTGTGCATTTCCCGTCAATTTTACCTTCTCCTGTACGTATTTACAGGTAGAAAACCTACTCCACAACGCTGCAGCGATGAGAGTAAGCTATCATGTAGCTCTTAAAATAGCTAAAACTGCGCCGCCCTTCAGCGATGTAGAATTTGTGAAAGAATGTTTTGTTGCTGCCGCAACAATTTTGTGCCCAGCAAATCTTCCTCTTTTTGAAACAGTTCCTCTTTCACAGAGAACGGTTAGCAGGCGCATTGAAGAAATGGCCAACGACGTGGAAGCTCAGCTGAGAGACAGGATCAAAGATTTAGTTTTCTTTTCTTCAGCATTGGATGAAAGCACTGATGTATGTGCACTGTGCATCAGCAAGCGGCCAGCCACCCCGCACAGCCCTGCTGCCCGCACTGCTGGCTCTCGAGGCCGCTCAGCGCTGCCCTCGCGGCTCTCGCTGCTCGCGGGCAGCCGCGCGAGCAGCTCTCGTGCCCACCCCTGCATCTGAACATTTGCCTCCAGCCAGACAACTGTCCTCCGCGGCACTACTCAACACTCCTCGCTTCCTGTGGAGGGCGCCACTTCTGCTGCCTGGTTATCACGTCACGCCGCTATACGACGACCTTATCGGCAACAAGCCCCCACACTCGCGGATGATGCAGTCGTTTATCGGTTAGTCAACAGAGGATCAAAAGTAACTGCAAAGCGATTTAGACAAAGTTTCTACATGGTGCGAAAATTGGCAATTGACACTAAATAAAGAAAAGTGTGAAATAATACACATGACCAGAAATCCACTGAACTTCAATTACGCGACAAATCAGTCAAACTTTAAGGTCATAAAATCTACCAGATACCTGGGAGTTACAATTACGAACAACTTTGGCTGGAGAGAACACACAGAAGATATTGTGTGGAAGGCGAACCAAAGATTACGTTTCATTGGCAGACTGCCTACATCACACTTGTGCGTCCTCTCCTTGAGTACTGTTGCCCTTTGTGGGACCCTCACCAGGTGGGACTGACGGAAGACATTGAGAAGGTTCAGAGAAGGGCAGCTCGTTTTGTTTTATCTCGTTACCGGGGGGAAAGCGTCACGGAAATGTTGCACGAATTGGGGTGGAAACCATTAAAAGAAAGACGTTATTCATTGTGGCGTGATCTGTTTGCGAAGTTTCAATCACCGACTTTTACTTCTGAATGTGAAAATATTTTGCTAGCACCCACCTAATTAGGGAGACATGACCATCCCAATAAAATAAGAGAAATCAGATCGAAAACGGAACGATTTAGGTGTTCTTTCTTGCCGCGCGCTATTAGAGAATGGAACGGTAGAGAAAAGTTATGAATGTGGTTAATGAACCCTCTGAAAGGCACTTAAATGTGATTTGCAGAGTATCTATGTAGATGTAGATGTAGGTGAAGCGGCCGACTGCGACCAGCGGACAAATTGAAGAGCGCCTCGGCGGCCATAGTGGTGGCAAATTTCGCGAGAGCTTTAAATGTGTGTACGATTCAGTTGATTATAGAGAGTATTCATTTGAGTTAAGTCGCGAAAACTATGTATAATTTAAATATATATCTACAAAACAGCTTCAGAATCCTTGAATATACAGCAACTATCGATGTGTGTAAATTTATTACACATACGGTGTAGAAATTGGCCATCAGCGTTTCCTCTTCCTAACGAAACCGAACTATAACACGTAGGTTCTTACCGTTTTAAGTGCATCATATGAACGGAATTTATCGTTAGACACGTTTTTTGGCACTTTCTCAGTATATTCTACGATGATCAAACTTTAGTACAAACATTAATTTCGGAAGTGTTTCACAGTTTACGTCTTTGCTTTAATGCTGTATTCTCCAATATTTACATATTCCATAGCATCAAAAAATCAAACAGGGCTGCCTGAAACAGCTGATGTTAAAAATCCACTGTGGAAATGAAATATCCCATCAGATACATAACTGAAAAATAGCATCTTACCTTGTGAATACAACAACCAGCCACTACCAAGTTCTTTTAAGAACACGAAGTATCCCATAACTTCCCTTTAACTAATGCATCTAACATTAGCATTAGGGTATCTGAAGTAATTTATCCATTTCATCAACTGTTCAGGTTTGAATTAATAAAATTCAGCAACCAGTTGCTTGTGATTATTTATTTTAGACGACCGGTTTCGGCCATCTGAGTGCCCTACTTTTGGCCTCTATACAGACAAACAAGTGGATTGGTATACAGTAAAGGCTATAAAACGTACAAAAGTCACCAGTACTGTCTAAAGAAGCTCCTTTTTAAGAGCTACCAGTAATTATTATAAAAGTCCGTTATTTATTTCATTCAATCCTATATTGTTTTTGTACGTTTTATAGCCTTTACTGTATACCAATACACCTGTTTGTCTGTATAGAGACCAGAAAAGGGCACTCAAGCGCCCGAAACCGGTCGTCTAAAATAAATAACCACAAGCAACTGGTTGCTGAATTTTATTAATTATTAGTGTATCTATCAAGAATATTAGCATTTTTAATGCTGTAAGCCAAATACCTTACAGTAGCGTGAACTGCTCAAAAGTCAGCAACTGTCATCATAGGGTTCAGCTTCACAATGTGAATTGAGTGTGGCTATGTGTCATTCATATATGGAACTATACACAGTGCTGAAAACCCCTTTCAGTTGTTATACCTATATTTCAAGCAGATTACCTTTAAATTCTGCGTTACAAGTTGCTGATATTAATTTCCTAGACAAAAATTCGAACTGCAGTGAGGCAAGTAATTTCTTGCCCCCTATAGTTATTTTACACAATCATAAAATGAAACTTTTTGAATATCCTTTCCACCAGTACTGCCTAAAGTAGCTCCTTTTTAAGAGCTACCAGTATTATAAAAGCCCGTTACTTATTTCATTCAATCCTATATTTTCTTCACTAACAGTCCGTTAAGCAAGAGTAACTATCTGTGAACACAAGTAGTAGGGCTACTTGTATTCCTGAGAATGTAAATGGGAATACAGTATCCAATCTTTTTATGCCTTTCTTAAATTGATTTATGTATTTAAACACTGAGCAGCTCTTCGCCATCATGCTTCATGTACTCTGCAGTAGTCAAACAGTACAGACGTGGCTATCAACTGTGTATATATCCCGCAGTGGCAATTTAATACACGATTTACCTGCTAACAACACACGTAGTTATCTGACGCCTGTCACTACCATGGAGTCAGGCGAAGGTTGAAATTATCCCGCGACAGCAGCGCCGTCAGGGAGTCTAATTATTTTTACAAGGTCTACTGGCGACGCCACAGCGATATCATTGATATCAGTGAATCAAGCATTTCATGCTTGTTATATTACCATTCCAAAGCGCATGTAATCATACATTTGCGTACAGTCATAAAAATAGTAATAAAGTTTTCAGGAAATGGTCAGTGGATGCGTCGTGGTTACACAAACGTCTTGACTTCAGTAGTATATGCAACTTTGCCATTCTGTTTAATGTGTATCTGTGAAGACAGAGTATGTTTCGAGCAGCCTTTATCTAACATAATGGCGTATCAACCTGGTACATCTCATAGTTTGTCCACCATTTTCCTCAGTTCAACAATATATTAGGGAGTTTTTTTTAGCTGATAATATAATAATACCAATATAGTATGGATACCAAAACATGCATCATTTGGTACAATTTAGAAATTCACTAATGGAGTAGAAGGAGTTGGCCACTAGAAAGTTTTTTAGGTTCCTCTTAAACTGATCTTTTTTATACTTGATGGTAAATTATTGAAAATGTGTGTTCCTGAGTAGTGGACCCCTTTTTGAACTAAATTAAATGCTTTTAAGTCCTTATGTAGCTCATTTTTATTCCTAGTATTGTATGTATTAACTGAGCTGTTTGTTGGGAAAAGGGATATATTATTTATGACAAATTTCATTAGGGAATAAATGTACTGAGAGACAGTAGTTAATATACCCAGTTCTTTGAAGAGGCTTCTAAAGGACTTTCGTGAATTTACTCCACAAATAATACGTATTACACGCTTTTGGACTCTGAAGAATTTTGACTGACTTGAAGAGTTACCCCAAAATATTATACCATATGACATTATGGAATGAAAGTAAGCAAAATATGCCAGCTTTGTTAGTTTTATGTCTCCTATGATAACACTCGTATTGAAAATACAGATTAGTTGAGTCGTTTCTGCAGTTCTGTGGTGTGCTCCTCCCAACTAAATTTATTATAAAGCTGTAATCCCAGGAATTTAATACTGTCAACCTCTTCTATCTGCTCGTCTTCATACCTAATGCATATGCTGGCAGGAAATCTCTTACATGTTATGAACTGCATGTAGTGAGTCTTTTCAAAGTTTAATGACAATGATTTGGCTTTAAACTATTCATTAATGTTCATGACAATATCATTAGCAGACTTTTCTATTATTATGCTTGACATACTTTTATTGCAATAGTTGTATCATCTGCAAACGAAACGAACTCTGCTTCTGGTAGTGTAACTGATGAGAGGTCATAAATGTACACAAGTACCAGCCACCGATCCCATCCAAATTGTCAGCAGTAGTGATCAACAAAACTATAGACTGCGGTGACAAAAGCAACGGGATACACGCACCTAGAAGTATAAAAGGACAGTGCTTTGGAAGAGTTGTCATTACTACTACAGTGATTCATACGGAAACGTTTCGTGCGTTTGGGTTGGAATAGGTAGATGGGACATTACATTTGGTGAGTACTAAGAGAATTCACTATTCTGACTTTCACCGTAGCAGTTCCTAGTGTGCCTAGAATACCAAATTTCGGAAACTACCTCCGATCACGGCAATGCAATGGCAGTTAAAAAATCATACCCTACACAATGTGTCGTATGAAAAATACAGACTTGTTTTCAACACAGAATTTAACGTCGGTTTCGGATGCCCTAGAAACGACACTTGTAGTTACTGTGATAGGCATGCTGCCGAAATTCGAGCTGTTGAACATGCTTTGAAATCGTACCCGGAAAATAGTTCAGAAAGGGCGAGTGCAGAAAAAAAAATCTAGCAACTGTCAACGGAGAAAAAATTTCGCTTATTAAAATCTGATATGCCTTATATTCGTAAAAGACGTTCTAAAGCCAACAGCAGGGCATCAAAAGAATGTGATTACTACGGATTTCCAGAAGAACTTCCTATCCCTAACATCACAACTAACGACGTGTACTACAAGAGACAACGTTGTGCATGTTTAATATTCATATATTGTCAACCTGTTAATCATATTTCTTCGTGTATGATGAAACAGTAGCCTACAAAGGGTCTAACGAGGCCGCTTCCTTTTTGTTTTATTTTGTGATGTCAATTCTTGATCCCTCTGTTAGCGAGATTTACTGACATTCCTCATTTCATAAAGACTTACCCCTTTTGCCCTACAAAAAATTGACGTAATTCGATTAATATTTTCTTTAGCTTGTTACAGTACATTTACAGGAAAACCTTGTAGAGGTATCTAACGACTATATGTAAGGCTACATTAAACATAAATTTTCAAGAGAATTGGATAAAAATTGCATTTGGTACATAAGGTTTGGTGTTAAAATCTTATCTCCAGAAAAATTGAGAAGAACTGACTTACCCCCTTTTTCCCGTGGACCCTTCATTTGGTGAGTACTTAGAGAATTCCCTATTCTGACTTCCACAGTAGCAGTTCCTAGTGTGCCTAGAATACCAAATTTCAGAAACTACCTCGTATCACGGCAATGCAGTGGCCGACGGTCTGCCCTTACTAACCAGGAGCAGGGGTGTTTGTATAGAACTGTCAGTGCTAATAGAAGAGCAAGACTTGTTTATACACATACTTATATAATCCAATTAAGCAGCAAGTCTCCATAAAACGAATCACTACATGAAAATTAATCAGAGGAATAGTCATAGAACAAAACGAACAGCATTCCTATGCAAACGACAAGCCGTACGTGTACGTAAATCTAATCAACAAAGAAACACAGGGCTAGGCTTTTCCTGTAATTTCCAGGTTCCTCGACAGAATAGAATGAGTGAGCCAAGAGGAAACTAATCAGATTACTTTCGAAACAGCCTGGACTACTGCTGAGATTTTTGAATTCTTGTGTCTACTTATTCAAACTGTATGCTGCAGAACACTGCACACCTGACTCCACAAGAGTCAAGAAGGTGCGGTCCACTTGCAGATTGGATTTTTCCTACTGTCAACTGAATGAAAGTAACTAATTATGCTAAATAAGATGATATTGTTAATAAGAATATATGTAATGAGAAGCCAATGTCAGAATTCCAAGACTATCGGTCGACAAGGGATCGACATATTTTTTTGGATATGTTACCCCAAAAAATAAAAATCTGAACAGTTCAGTCTCTCTTCTCGTATTCCTATGATGTGTAATCAAAATGTCAGTTTATCATTAATTGTGTATTATAAACAATAACAACTGACTCTTACTGTGATTTAGCATACATTTATTTTCTACAAGCCATGAACTTATGTCATGACCTGCATTATTTGATACTGTATATTGCAAATAACATCCTTCACTACCACGTTGGTGTCATCTGAAAACAGAAATATTTTATGTTTGAATCCATGTTTGCGCCATTGTGAACAGCAACCAACGTTAATATTCATATAAAAGAAAACTGCGATCTGTCGCAAAATAATTTTTCTACTACAAATGGATTTCAGCTAGTTCCTAGTTATCCGTGTTTCAGCCTATTTCGGCAAGAATGGTTATAGGAGACCTGTTACAGCTACTTGCAAAATGACATACTGACCATAGCTGTTTATTTTTTTAATCTCAATGCTACCAGTTTCGGTTAGTTTACCATTTTCAATCGTTAGCAGAGTTTATCTAATAGCTTAACATATCATAATACAACATTGCAAACTTGTAAGATAAATATTTGTCATCATACTGAACTCCTGTAAGGTAGCAGTCAGCCTCTGTGTAAATATCAAAAATGTTTGTAAATATATCGGACCAAACTGCATGGTCATCAGTCCGTAGCTTACAAACTACTTAAACTAAGGTAAACTAACCTACGTGACAGCACACACACACACCCATGCCCCAGGGAGGACTTGAACCTCCGATGGCGAGCAACCGCATGCTCCGCAGCAAGGCGCCTTAGACCGCTCGGCTACTCCAACGCGGCGTGTAAATATCGATAAGGAGTTCAGTATGATGACAAATATTTATCTTAAAATTTTGAAATGTTGTATTATGACATGCTACCTATTAGCTAAACTCTGCTGACGCTTGAAAATGATAAACTAACTGAAACCGGTAGCAGCGATGGTCAATATGTCGTTTTGCAATTATCTGAACACCACTTGTTCACCTTTCTGTTACAGATACTCCTGCCGAGATACGCTGAAATACTGATCATGGCTTGAATTACCCGAAACTGATTAGTAATTAAATATTTTGTGACCGATCCCTGTCTTCTTTTCACAAAGAATTATATTATAAGACCAGTTATTTTACAGGTGAGCCGACGTCACAAAAAATGTTCAAATGTTTGTATAGATTATGGAACTTAACTACGGGGTCATCAGTCCCTAAACTTACAAACTACTAATGAGCTAGCTAACACTAAGGACGGCACAAATATCCATGCCCGAGGGGGGATTCGAACCCCCGACCGTAGTGGCCGTGCAGACCGTGACTGGCGCGCCGCAGTCCTCTCGGCCACCGCGGCCGGCGCCGACGTCACAGCATACACTTTTAATTCAGAAACTCTACAGGAACTGGGTAACCTAAAAATTCCAGTATGGTATGAATGAGGTGGTATATATTTTATAGTATGCACCGAATAAGGGTGCAATCGGTGAAATCGGCCATCTTGAATCCGTCATTTTTGTAATGGAAAGGGGGTTTGTGTGTGATATCATAAAACATCAGTATTGAATAAAATCCTCTCGGGCCTCCAGCCCCGTCAGGTGGTTGGAATCCAAAGAGCTTTCTGTCAAGTTCTCCTTGGCCATTGTCAAGTGGCAGATGACTGCTGCATCGCCATTGCCTTGCCATTAAGTAGCCGCGCCGCTGGATGTGACGTCACTGGAGCTAGGTGCCTCGCCATATATTTTAGGCCACTGAAATTAAAATACACTGTCGGAGAATACGTAATGAGCACTCTCTCTGTGAGAACCAGCCATGACAAAAATATTTCACCTGGTACGTAAGATGTACGAGACAGGCGACATACCCTCGGACTTTAAGAAACATTTAATAATCCCCATTTCAAAGAAAGCAGGTGCAGACAGGTGTAAAATTTACGGAACCATCAGTATGTCATGGTTGCAAAATTATAATACGAATTATTTACAGGAGTATAGAAAAGCTGATAGAAGCTGACCTTGGGGAGAACCAGTTTGGATTCATGAGATATGTAGGAACACGGTAGGCAATACTCAGTTTACGGCTTATCTTAGAGGACAGGTTAAGTAAAGGGAAACTCATATTTCTAACCTTTGCAGATTTGGAGAAAGCTTTTGTCAATGTTGATTGGAATTCTGAAATCAGTAGGAGTAAAACATAGGGAACGGAAGATTATTTACAACTTTTATAAAAAACCAGACAGCGGATATCAGAGTTGAAGGGCATGAAAGAAATGCAGAAGTTAGGAAGGGAGTAAGACAGGGTTGTAGCCTTTCTCCAAAGCTATTTAATTTGTACACTGAGCAAGCTATAAAGGAAAGCAAAAAGAAATTTGGAGAAGGAATTAAAGTTCAAGGTGAAGCAATAAAAATATTGCGTTTTGCCGATGTCATTATCTCAGAGGCAGTAAAAGACTTGGAAGAGAAGTTAAACTGAATGGACAGTGTGTTGAAGAGAGCGTATAAAATGAACCTTAACAAGAGCAAAACGAGGGTAATGCAGTGCAGTCTACGAAAATCGGGCGATGCTGAAGGAATTAAATTAGGTAACGAAACAATAAAGGTGTTAGATGAGTTTTGTTACTTTGGCAGTAAAATAACATGCAATGGTCGCAGTACAGAGGATATAAAATGCAGAATGGCAATGGGAAGAAAAGCGTTTTTTAAAAGGAGAAATTTGTTAACATCGAATATTATTGTAAGTGTAAGGAAGTCCTTTCTGAAAGCATTTGTGTGGAGTGTTGCCTTGTATGGGAGTGAAACATGGACGATAAACAGTGCGGACAGGAAGAGTATAGAGGCTTTTGAAATGTGGTGTTACAGAGGAGTGCTGAAGATTACAGGGGTAGATAGTATAACAAATGAGGAGTTACTGAACAGAATTAGGGTGAAAAGGAATTTCTGGGATACCTTGACTAAAAGAAGGACTCGATTGGAAGGACACATTCTTAGTCATCAAGGAATCGTCAATTTAGCAATGGAGGTAAGTGTGTGTGGTAAAAATCGCAGAGGGAGATGAATACAGTAAGAAGATTCAAATGGATGTAGGTTGCAGGTGAAGAGGAGATGAAAGGCTTGCTCAGGATAGAGTAGGGTGGAGAGCCTCATCAAACCAGTCTCCGGACTGAAGGCCACAACAACAACATCGGAGAACACCATCAATAAGGACATAGGCTTGCTGCTCAGCGTCGAGGCGGATCGGCCGAGCGCATTGAGGCGCTAGGCTCCGATGCGCGAGGCCGTTCCCCGTTGGGGGTTCGAATCCCCCCTCGGGAATGGATGTTTGTGCCGTCTTTAGTATAAGTTAGTTCGTAAGTTGTTTGTAAGTTTAGTGACTGATGACCTCACAGTTAAGTCCCATAAGCCTAGCAAACATTTGAACGTTTTTGCTGCTCAGCATAGCTTGGAACTCGGGCACAGAGAGACTGAAGCGGACGAGGCTGACACGGGACGATCGCCTACATTCTGTTTCCTGAAATATTATTTAGACTTAATCTGCAAAAGATGTACTTTTAATTTACTTGTAGTGCCTCATTACTTTACTATGGGAAATGAAGCCACGATTGCAATAGCCTTCATAAATGTTCTGTAATTCAATGTCATCAAAGTTTTCTAATACACTGGGCCACAAAAATAAAATTATATCGGCAAACACATTACTTCTGCACATTTTTGTTTGGTTTCCTTTATTGATTGATCAATGTAGAAATTGAATAATATGTGGGCTAAGCTACAACAGCCTCCATTTTCTCTCTATTAGCGCTTCTCCTTCATGCCTCTCGATTCTTGTAACATCACTCTTTTGCTACCTGTAGTTTTCTTAAGCTACCTTCAGAATTTTAAACAGTATTACATTCGACAGTGTCTAAAGACTTCTTCATATTTTTTGGATGGTGGGTTCATCAGTCTTCTCACTGGTTCTGCCGCAGTCCACCACGTATTCTTTTGCACCAACCTAACATCTCCACTCCATTTGATACAAGCACTTGCATATAACATCTTCAATGTATGCTAATCCCTTTGTCTTAGTTTATACCTTATACAGTTGCCTCTGCTACCATGGAGCTTACTGACTGTCGTTCGTTCGTCATAGATTCTACGAAAAATCTCGCTATTCGTTATCGTTTGCAGCATCACATCTCAAATGCTTCGATTCTCATCTGTTTCGGTTTCCTTACAGTCCATGTTTCATTTCTACAGAAATTTGTGTGTCAACTGTACATTCTTTAATTTTTTTTTCTCGCATAAGACCAGTAAACGTCTGTTGGATATGAATACCCTCTTCCAATGTGTCAGTACTTTTTTTGTACTTGCTTCTTCCATCATCCAGAAGCTATTGACACGGTTTTGTCTTTCTTTTATCTCTCTCTTAGAGGGTGAGTCATAGGCTCACTACTGCCTCTCGTTTTCCTGCATTTTTTTGCTGTCCAGACTGAACTTCCCTGAAATTAGTTTCTACTAGTTTTCCATTCTTCTGTAAATAATTCTATTTATCTTTTGCTACCACGGCTTATTAATCTGATAATTCGATTATATTGGTACCTGATTATTTTTTCCTAACTGGAATTAAAACGATTATCCTTAACTTTGTTGGTATTTCTTCTTTCCTATCTGTCTATCTACAATCCTTCAATTAACGTATTGTTTGTGGTTTGTTCACGTACACTTTCGTTTTCCCTAATAGCTACAAAAAAAGTAACAAGGCATCGCATGACTTGGCAGGCCACTTGTTTCCCATTCAAACAAAGAATTTTTTATGGATCTTTTCGTTGTACTACGGAAATGTGTGACACGTCGCACCATATTTTCAAATATAGTCAGTTTCATCAATAAGAGGGAGAAACCAATCAAGATCCAGAATGAATCTTTCACTCTGCAGCGGAGTGTGCGCTGATATGAAACTTCCTGGCAAATTGTGTGCCGGAAGCGGGACTCGGACCTTTGCCTTTCGCACGCGCTACCGACTGTGCAATCCCGAATCTGCCAGGAAGTTTCATATCAGCGCACACTCCGCTGCAGAGTGAAAGATTCATTCTGGAAACATCCCTTAGGCTGTGGCTAAGCCATGTCTCCACCATATCCTTTCTTCCAGGAGTGCTAGTCTTGCATGGTTCGCAGGAGAGCTTCTGTGAAGTTTGGAAAGTAGGAGGCGAGGTTCTGTCGGAAGTAAAGTTGTGAGGCGGCATCGTGTGTCGTGTCGGGATAGCACAGTCGGTAGTGCGTTTGCCCGCGAAAAGCAAAGGTCCCAGTTTCGAGTCCCGGTTCCGGCACACAATTTTAATCTGCCAGGAAGTTTTTTAACAATCAAGATGCTTGTTTCTGTATTAGTCGCCGTTAACAGTAACAGCAGCGGCATCAACATTTTCAAAGAAGTACGGGTCGATCACTCCCCTTCTGCGCAGAACGTACACCATACAGTCGTGCATTGTGGATGCATGTCGTCTTCCACAGTCACGGATTTTCGTTACCTCAAATTTCGTAACTCTGCATACGACTGAGAAAGTAATTTTTGTGAAGTTATCATATTCACCTTGTCGAGCAAACCGCTGTCCCTTTCCAACTCTGGTTAAGTTGATTCTTGTACGCATGCATTTTCAGATCTTTCGGAACAATTTCATACAGTGCACTTGCTAATGATTTCAGTTGAGCTTGTCGGCAAACCATTTTTCTGGCGCCCCCGGTACGACAGCAATGTTTCCTTGTGTTCGGAAAGAACTTGGTTGCCTTTTTTTTTTTTCCTTAACATTGGAAACTGAATCCGTGGTAAAACTTCCGGAAAAATTTCCGAACTGATGATTTGGTTGGAGGAACATTATGTCCGAGTGTTCCACATAGTTCACGAATGGCTGCCGTACCAACCTTTTCTCAAAGCAGTTCACGGCACTTTATAACCCCCTCTATTTCCTTGGCGGGTTAATCTAGAAGCCTGAATTTGCGGTTATCAGGTGTATCTACTGTGTAACTAACTATATTTTCAAATTACGAGGCGCGTCCAGAAAGTAAGTTCCGTTTCAATTTATCTCCTCTGCAGCGCTGCGATTGCAGTTCCGCACATGCGTTGTAGACGATGTGTATCAAGGAGAAGAACGTGCGCCATTTGGAGATCGCTGTTAGTTAAGTACGCTTTGTTGTGCTTATTTGAAATGTCGGCGTAGATTTAAAATCCCGCCGCCTGTGAAATCAGGTCAGTGATTCGGTTTCTTAATGCGAGGAAAGTGAAACCTAGTGAAATTTATCGACAAATTTGCGATGTTTACCGACCAAATGCGATGAGTGATTCGATGGTGAGAAGATGGGTCCGACAGTTCAATGGCGGGCGTAGTGATGTGAACGATGAAGAACGAAGTGGGCGTCCACCTTTGGCTACAGAAGAACTTTCATCTGTTCTTTCATCTCAAGTCTTTCCTTGGCGATCATCACTTCACCAATGACGACGAGCTGAAAGAAACTATTTCCAACTGGCTGAAGACACAGGCGGCAGATTTCTATGAAGACGTCACAAAACCCGGTGCCACGCTATGACAAATGTCTGCAAAATTTCGACAGTTATGTGGAAAAGTAGTTTAAGAGTTGTAGAATTTTGTGTATCTGTGTACAATTTCATTTTATTAACTAACGGAACTTACTTTCTGGACGCGCGTCGTATATTATTCTACACCTTATTGTTTACGACATAGTAGTAGTCGAAAATCGCTAATCCAGTCACTCACTCACCGATCATCAAAATTCTAAGGTACTTCTAGCAGACATAAAAACGTTAAATTTTTGCATTTAGATAGTGTTTAGCCTGTAATGGAAGGAAAAATTCAAATAACTTAAATATTAATTACATTCTCGAAAACATTTTCGCTTGGCATAAGAGTATCTGCAATCTTGACATTATAGGCTTTGTGTTATTAGTGGTCTTGTGGTAGCGCGCTGGGTTCACGTTCAAAAGATCGCGGTTTCGATTCCTGGTCCCATAACACTTTTTTAACGTAGTCGTCACTTTTCTATTAAGTGAATAGTCGTCAGAAATGACATGTGGCACCTTATTAGAGAATGAAGAATAAATGGTAAGATATAGCTTACATTGCTGAAAATGGAAAAAGTACTAATGACATTCTACCTTGATTTCAGCTATAAATGAGAAAATGTCGAAAATTCTGTCACACGATGAGGGCAGAAACATTAGATGTTGCTTTCAAACCACAACACAGCAGAGATAAGTGAAAGTTAGGTGTAGGTTAAACAATATGTTTTTTTTTTTTTTTTTTTTTTTTTTTTTTTGTCTGTCCATAGTCACTCGTGACTCTCTAGGAGGTGCTGGTTCTGCTCACGTTATCAACATTAAGTTGGGAATGTCACGTGATATCACAATATAAATACGCGAACTTGAAAATTGACGTACAGATTTTCAACAACAATTTTATCAGGAGACCAATGAAACTTACATAGTTCGAAAGATAGTTTGCTATAGGTGTGCACAATACAATAATCATGAGCTTACATAGCCGTTAATAGTGGTAAAACTAAGTAATTGTTTTCAAACCTATAGCTCGGATCACGATTTTAATTCTACAAGTCTAATCTACATCTACATGGGATACTCTGCAAATCACATTTAAGTGCCTGGAAGAGGGTTCATCGAACCACCATAATACTATTTATCTCCAATTCCACTCTCGAATATTCCGCGGGAAGAAAGAACACCTGAATCTCTTCGTTCGAGCTCTGATTTCTCGTATTTTATTCTAATGATCATTCCTACATATGTAAGTGGGAGTCAACAATATATTTTCGCATTCGGAGGAGAATGTTGGCGATTGTAGTTTCGTAAGAGCCCATGCCGCATCGATAAGCGCCGTTGTTGTAGTGATTCCCATCCCAGATCCTGTATCATTTCCGTAACGCTGTCTCCCCTGTATCGTGACAATGCGATACGAGCTGCCCTTCTTTGGACTCTTTCGATGTCCTCCGTCAAACCCACCGGATAAGGATCCCACACTGGGCAGCAATACTCCAAAAATGGACGGACAAGCGTAGTGTATACAGTTTCTATTGTAGTTCTGTTGCATCTTTTTAAGGTTTCTGCCAATAAAACGCAGACTCTGGTTCGCCTTTCCCACGACATTATATACGTGTTTTTTCCAGTTTAAGTCTGAAGTAATAACAATTCATAGATATTTTGTGGAGTTTACGGCCTTCACTTTTGATTGCTTTATCTTGTAAACAAAGTTTAACGGATTTCTTTTCGTACTCATGTGGACGACTTCACACTTCCCATTATTTAGAGTCAATTGCCAATTTTGACACCATGCTGATATCTTATTCAGATCGTTCTACAGTTGGTTTTGATCTTCAGATGATTTTACTAGACAGTAAATGACGGCGTCATCTGCAAACAACCTAAGAGAGCTACTTAGATTTTCCCCTAAATTGTTTATGTATATAAGGAACAGCAGAGGACTAATAACACTACCCTGTGGAACGCCCAATATCACCTCTGTTTTAGTCGATGCCTTACCATCGATTACTACGAACTGTGACCTCTCTGACAGGACATCCCCTATTCAATCGCAAATTGGGGCGATATACCATAACCACGCAATTTGATTGAAAGCCGTTTGTGAGGTACAGTGTCAAAAGCCTTCTGGAAATCAAGAAATACGGAATCGATTTGCGAACCCTTGTCGATAGCACCCATCACTTCGTGTGAATAAAGAGCTAGTTGCATTTCGCATGAACGATATTTTCTAAATCGGTGTTCACCTTGGGTCAATAGATCGTTCTGTTCGAGAAGTGAATGTGAAAAATTGGAGTGCTACCAACTACTGCCCTAGGGATGATCGATATTAGAGAAACATCGATGGTAACATCAATGTTAACAAGAATTAAAGGATACTGATATAAAATGAACATCGAACGGAAAATATCGACGCCCGCGAATATCAATGTTTCTGGTGCCAAAATAAACAATCTTCGGTGGAAGCACTGACACACACATTACTGACTCGCTCTAACGAATACAGTATTCCTAGTCGACCCGTGCTAATAATTCGCACTCTATCCTGATCAGTAAGAGACAGGTAAGGTAATAATGTAGAAAAGGCAGATGCAAGTAAATATGTCATCATCATCATCATCGTCATCGTCATTAGAGACTGATTATGCCTTTCAGCGTTCAGTCTCGAGCATAGTACCTCTAATAAAATTCCTCCATGATCCCCTATTGAATGCTAACATTGATGCCTCGTCTTGCCTTTTATTTCAAAATCATTCTGCACTGTATCTAAGTACTCCTCTTCCCCTCCACTGACGAGCTCATGAGTCTCTTAGGTAACCTTGCTTCTCCCATGCGTGTAACATGACCCCACCATCTCAGTCTGTTCGCTCTAACTGCTTCATCTATGGTGTTCATTCCCAGCTTTTCTTTGATTTCCTCATTATGGACACCCTCCTGCCATTGTTCCCATCTATTGGTACCTGCAATCATTCTTGCTACTTTCATATCTGTAACCTCTATCTTATGAATAAGGTAACCTGTATCCACCCAACTTTCACTCCCATACAACAAAGTTGGTCGAAAGATACAGCGGTGCACTGCTAACTTAGTCTTGGTACTTACTTCCTTCTTGCAGACGAGAGTAGATCTTAGCTGAGCACTCACTGTATTATGTAGTGAAGGCTTTCACGACCGGCTGAAGTAATAGCTGTTGTATCTTTCGGGTTATGTGGTCGTGGTCCACGAAACATATCCGTTCCTGACGTTTCGTCCAGAGCTGCGCCGACTGAGTCGGCAAGACTCACCGCTACCAGTACCTCTGAAGATGTCCAGCGCAGCTCTGGACGAAACGTCAGGAACGGATATGTTTCGTGGACCACGACCACATAACCCGAAAGATACAACAGCTATTACTCACTGTATTAGCTTTGCTGCACCTCGATTCCAGTTCTTTCGCTACGTTGCCGTCCTGTGAGAAAATACATCCCACGTACTTGAAACTGTCTACCTGTTCTAACTTTGTTCCTCCTATTTGGCACTCAATCTGTTTGAATCTCTTTCCCACAGACATTACTTTCGTTTTCGAGATGCTGATCTTCATATCACATTCCTTGCACCTCTGATCGAGTTCTAAAATATTAGTTTGCAACCTTTCAATCGAATCGGCCCTTAAAACTAAGTCATCTGCATATGCGAGACTGCTTATTTTGTTATCACCTACTTTAATCCCGCCCTGCCAGTCTACTGTTTTCAACATATGATCCATGAATAGTATGAACAACAGTGGTGACAGGTTACAGCCTTGTCTTACCCCTGAAACTACCCTGAACCATGAGCTTAATTTGCCATCTACTCTAACTCTACGTAAAGCCCTTTAATTGCCTGCAGAAGTTTGCCTCCTATACCATAATCTTGAAGAACTGACAGTAGCTTCCTCCTAGGAACACGGTCATAACCCTTTTCGAAATCTATGAAACATAGATACAATTCCCTGTTCCACTCATAGCACTTTTCCATTACCTGCCGTAGGCTAAAGACCTGGTCCTGACAGCCTCTAAGAGGCCTAAACCCACACTGATTTTCATCTAACTTGCCCTCAATTAATACTCGCACTCTCCTATCAACAATACCTGAGAAAATTTTGCCTGCAACGCTAATTATAGAGATACCTCGATAGTTGTTGCAATATTTTCTGTTTCCATGTTTGAAAATTGGCGTGATTACCGCTTTCGTCCAGTCTGACGGAACTTGTCCCGATTCCCACGGGAGAAGATAATATACTTCGATAGAACAATTATGCCAAAGATAGCTTTTTGCAACTATTTTTATTTTTGCACAACCAGTTTCAGCAGTCTAGCTGCCATCATCAAGTGCTCTACAAATATACAAGGAAGAATGTAACAACTGCATACAAAACTTTTTCAAAAAACCTTATTTGGCTAATTTTATATACCTACCATTTACATCAAACAACACAAGCTCGTTGATGTTTATGGATAGTGTTTAGTTTAAAAAACTTGCTTGTTTCATCTTATATTTTAAAATACACGTCACTAATACGTCCAGTATGCTAGGAGACATTTGATGTCAGTTGCAGTTGCAAAAAAGCGTTCTTTGGCAACATTTTTCTATTAAAGCAGATCGCGCCCTAAAGATGTGCAAACTATAATAAACTTTGAATAGTTATAACAAATATTAGTCTCACTGTAAGAAAATTTATGTAATTAAATACAATATGTTTAATTGTGAAACATTTATAAAATTCAGATATTGACTTTTTCTTGTTTGTTTTTTGAAAACTTATTTTACAAAACATCATTGAAACAATGTAATCATCGTTTACTTTTGGCTGTATCTTGGCTGTATGTGTCCTTCGCGCAAACAAAAATATTGCTGAATGAGCAAACTCGCCAAGAGTCACGTGTAACTGACCATGCGGAAAAACAGGTTCTCGTAAATGTTCCTGTCCTCTGAAACGTCTGACCTTGTGCTGTTGTGCATCGACATGTGAAACAGAAATCTCGTAATAAATTACGCTTGCGTAAAGAAATTAAACAACTGCAATAGTTGTCGTACCTGTTTGTTAAATTAAATTATTTGCGTCTTTTTCATCGTTACATCCAAGGAGGTTAGAATACAGGGAGACGTCCTTAGGTAAGTGAAGCCTGCCTCAGCCATATTGCTAAGTCTTGGAGAAGTATTCGTATTGTAGAGCTAATGTTTATTTCACTTAAAACAATAAAACGTCCGGAGGGTGTGCCGTGATATACAACTTGTTAAAAGAGTGCAAATTAGCCGTTAAATATTAAGTATTCAAATATATTATGATGAGTATTCATTATTACTTATTGGAGAAAGTGTATTGTTTGAAAGTACATAAGTTGCAGTGACTGTCAGTTCAGTTCATTAACAATAAAAGGGTCGACTTAGCGCATAGTTTTAACGGAGAAATAGTATTTCAAAACTGACCAAGATGGCGGACAGGCTTCAACTAGGGATGGGAAAAACCTACCGGTTAAAACCAATACCGGTATTTTAGTTTTGAATAACAGGTTTATTTCAGTATGTATTTGATGTCGGTTGTAACCGTTTTTTTTTTAGTCGTTGCCAAGAACCGGGTAAAACACCGGTACGTCTACATCCTGTAGTAGTGGATCAAAATGTGTTTTTGTAAATAATTTAAAAAAATTAAAACTAGTAAACTATAATGTTTAGGGCTATTCCTAAAATTTCCAGTGCTGTGAAATATTAGGTCATCGCAGTAACTAAGAAAAGCGATCAGTGATAATTTAAGAACAATCCCGGCAGTCAGAAACGCGCAACAAACGCGTGGCATAAGAACTTAAGAACTGGTGCAGCTATTGAGGCATCGATGCACCTGTTGCTATGTGGCGTGGCCTATTAGACGACGCGCGTGCACCGGCAGTGTACGAGACTTGCCTCCGTCTGGTCATGCGGTAGTTCCTTGCTGTCGTCGACAGACATCGGTTGTGTCTTAAATGGCACCATCCCAAGTGTGGAAGTACTTCACGAAGTACGGTAGCAGTGAGGTACAATGATCCATTTGCTTCAAAAAGCTGAAAAGGGGTGGAGGTACTACACACATGCTGTGTCGTTTAAGGAGAAAGCATCGAAAATGTTTCTTGGAAGAGAAGGTAAATTCGATTTATATACCTATTATGTAAGCTTGGAATAATAACTTTTAATGCATTATCATATTGTTATGCTAACAAGTTTTATTAATGTGATTCCATGAAAGCGAGGGGCTTTTTTAATAACTATTATATTGATCATGTGGTGCCTCGCGAGGTAGCCGTGCGGTCTGAGGCTCCATGTTACTTAGTTTAAGTAGTTTTTAAGTCTAGGGACCGATGGCCTAAGCAGTTATGTCTCATAAGAACTCACACCCATTTAAACATTCTTTGATCATGTGGTACACTGCGTTCCTAGTTCAATTTGCGTAAATTTACAGTGACAACAACCATACTGTTAGACGGAACTGTGACTTTATTTTTCGAAATACTTCTGCAGCACTGATTGAAGTTCATTTACTGACTGTAACTTATATATATGTATATCGTCTTCTATGGCCTCCTGACAAGGCTTACACACTCTCAAGAAGGCGTAGTATTGGGAGGGGATCTTGCAAAATATGGAAGGACAAGTGATTTATCGTATAACGTAAATTTACCTAAATTGTAACTAAATTTCGTAAGTTTCGGTTTCGGCCGAAACTAGAAGAACCGAAAATTCGATTACGGTTTCTGTTTTGGCCGCAAAATATGTTTCGGTCGAACTTTACTGGAAATAATAGCAATAAAAAACCGAAAACCGGTTATTTAAAAAACCGGTTATCTTGAGCAGTTTTTACAGTGCCCTTAAACTGGAGATGAAAAGAACCGGTATAACCGAAAACCGATTGTTTCACCAATAACCGCCAACCCTAGCTTCAACTGGCGTATGTGCCCGGCCTAGATAATGCCATCTCCCTGTATTCTAACCTCCTTGGGTACATCGACGTGTATAACCTAAATAGTGTGATAAACTATGTTTGTATCAAATAAAGTCTTTGGCTTGCATAAATAATATAAACAACTGCAAGAGTTGTCGTTCATGTTAGTTAAACATATAGCTAGCACCTTCTACATTGCTTTTATATCGGCCGCGCAAACGTATCTGATACTCGACGCGGTGGCTGATGCCAGAAACCGTAAATACATGTCCCATTTATGATCGTTCACCAGGCATGAACTTAGATTGTAAGAACAGTACAATTTTTTTCAAAATAACAATTTTTTTGTCAAAACAATGACTTTAAACTATCTGTGTATTTTTCGTCATTAGTGGAGAACAAACCTTAAAATTGATACCTCAATCATTAATTTTGGATAAGTAATACGAAAGATATGGCGTAACCACTAGAAAAAACGATGAGAAATAGTATATATGATGACTGGTCTCCCTGCCACTATAAACAACGTATCAACAATTATTTGTATACGGATAAAACAGTCGTAAGAAATAGGGTTTACCTGATATAATTTCGCCACATTTAGAGTTTGACGTAAAGGCTAAATTTTACTTACGGCGGTGGCGTACTGTGCAAATGTCGACAACGAAATGTTCGCTTTATATGGGGTACATACAAGAACCTCTCAACTAAAGAGCAGGAACGGTATTAATTATTTATTACTTCATGGTCAACACGAAAGACTATGCCCCTCATTCTACGTGACGAAGTGTTTCATTTGGCGAGCGCTGCCAACTTTAGCACACAACGTTACCAGTGCCGTAAGTAAAAGTCTATCGTGTACTAGACAAAGATATAGTATGAAAAACAGAACATACATTTATATTCACCTATCTCGATTGTGGCATGGCATCTTAGGCTATACTAATTTTTTTTCAGGTCATCTAGTTAAAGCTTCAATAGGGAAATATCGATAGCCCGAGTTTTATTTACCGTTAATGAGCCACAGACATATATTAACAGTAAGTCTATGAGTTTTATATATGTGGATCGGCCTTGGAATCACGTTAGAGATTCTTTATTATAGAATATTGGACGAATGTGTCGAGAAGATTAGTGCAATATTAGTGTTAGTGCGAGCGCCAGACTTCCCAAATACTGTTCCATCAAACCAAATTATACTGACTGGGTTTTTAAGAAAATCCATGGATGAATATTCCTTCAAACCGTCTTGATTGCAAATTTTTTTGATTAGTTAATGATGCGTTTCGCCCTTTAGCAGGGCATCTTCAGATTAACTGTGTGACAGAATTTACACAAAATTACAAGGCAGAATTACAAACGGTTATAATGGTACATGAGCTTATTTTGTCTTAAGAAGACAGTATAAATGCTAAACCAAGCTTACAATGCACTCTCCGTGGTGTGACACCGTAAGTTGTTATTGCGGTGTTTCTATTTTTCTGGAATGTTTTTTTGGATTTCCTTGTCGCCCTACAAATGTTCGGGTAACAACGAATTACACTTGGAACATACTCGGTAAAGATGCGAGAAACATGAAACCGATTTTTAAGATTACCTTAATGGAAGCGGTGGTCTCTGGTGATACAAGATAAGCCCATGTTTACAATTGCGGTCACGGGCGGTGGGCGGGCGTGGTGTGCTGCTCCGCCGACTTGTACAGACTAAGGGAATGTGGGTAGGGAGTGTCATAGGAAGCCGATGTATAAGACGGGACGGGTGAAATCTAGCTATCTGAATACAAATTTAACGAAAGGGAGGTTATTAAGCAGGACAGAAGTTTATAATTTATGTTTGTATTTGTAAATGAGAGGAATTTTATTTGAACAGACACATCATAATATCTAGGAATATTTGATCTTTGCATGCCAACTGATCGTTTAGGAGGTGTGGGTGTCCAAAGTAAGCGCACTTCGCTATCTCAAACTCTTCCAGTAAATTTAGCTTACGCCCCTTCTGCGCTATATGTAAGATTTGCATGTTGTCAATGGTAGGTTGTTGATGGTCGGATGCTTTAGTGTGTTCCGCGAAAGGGGAATGTTTTTGGAGTTGGCATTTTTTAGTAAGAAGGTGATCAGTAAAACGTACTTTAAAGGTCCGTCCTGTCTGTCCTTTATATTCAGCTGGTCATTCGGGACATTGTAGACTCCTGAGGAAATGTATCTGTCCTTATTGGCTTGTTCGTTGTGTGGAAGAATTTGCTGCATGCTCAAAGGGCTACTAAATACGACTTGTACATTTATGCCACGAAAGAGTTTAGCCAGGTTATAAGAAAAATATCCCATGAAAGGAATGGGGATATGTTTAACTTCATCGTCAGGTGTTACCGAATGAAGCTGTGGTACATCTTTAGAACGTTTTTTATTGTACATTTTGCGAACCAAGGACGGGTTGTAACCATTCATTTCGGCGATGTATTCCAGATTATTTATTTCTTTATTGACGGAAGTTTCATAAAGGGGAATCTCAAAAATTCTGTTGATCATTGATTTAAAAAAGCTCATTTTGTATTGCCATGGATGGCATGAAGATGCATGTATGACTGAGTCACTTGTGGTCGGTTTCCTATAGATTTGGAATACAACTTTGTTTTCAACTAACTGTAACTGTAGGTCCAAAAAATGTAAGACACTGGAGGAGTTCATTATTTCATATGTAAAGGTTAGTTTCGGGTGTAAGTTATTGAATTCATAAACTAGAACTGTTACATCAGCTAGGGTGCCATTGAAAATAATCAGGATGTCATCGACATATCTCTTGTAGAAGAGTATTTTTCTGCTTATTGGAGTTTTTTGTTGGAAGTATTGAGATTCAATGTGATTGACAAATATATCGGCAAGGGAACCTGACAGACAACTACCCATGGCTAAACCGTCATTTTGTTTATAAAAGGAGCTGTTAAAAGAAAAGTAGTTGTATGTGGTAAGTAGTTGTAATAGTGACACAATTTCATCAATTTCGTCCGGAAGAAGGTTTTCTTTGATGGAGAGGTTTTGCTGGATGATGTCGATGTTTTGTTCCAAAGATACATTGGTATATAAATTTTTTATGTCCAATCACAAGAGATAGCAACCATCCGGAAACCTTTGGCTATGCAATAAATCCACTAATTGTTTTCTGTTGCGCAAAGTTGCAAAGTGTCGTAATTAACACTTTCTATAGCATGAATTCTTTCGACTATGTGTAGCTCGGTAGTAGAGTGGTACAGCGCCTGATTAACCTGGCGTGTTAGCTCAGCTTTCCTAAGAACCAAAGAAGAACAACGAAAAACAAATGAACACGCGTTCATAACGGTCCGAACTACCCGGAGGAAAAACAGGGAAAAGCTACGATTCCCAAAGTCGCGGAGATCAAATGTTTCAAAATGTTCAATGTTAAACTTATGGGACAACTACGGGGTCATCAGTCCCTAAACTTACAAACTACTTACGAACTACCTTATACTAAGGACGGCACAAATATCCATGCCCGAGGGGGGATTCGAACCCCCGACCGTAGTGGCCGTGCAGACCGTGACTGGAGCGCCTCAGTTCCCGCGGCCACCGCGGCCGGCTCGCGGAGATCGATCTCTAATCAAACCTCGGGTTGTTTTTTTTTTTTTTTTTTTTTTTTTTTTTTTTTTTTTTTTTTTTTTTTTTTTTTTGTTTATGTGAAAAATGCCGAGCTGCACCTTAGTTCGGAATCCACATTAAACTATAGGTCCCTTTATAGTCAATTCACAGAGGGTCGGAGGACGCAACGGCGTACCACCTTCAAACAGGATCGTGCCTAATAAAGCACTGTAGTGCTGTAACACATTTTCGGATTGTTAATAGCTTTACGTTTTTTTTTTTTTCTTTTGTGGTAGTTCTTTTACTGTGAGTACTCTTGTTTACTTTTTTCTTTACTGCATGTGTAATTCAGAGATTAAATAATGGCAGCAATATGTTAAAACCCGCCTCACCCTTCTTCAGTCACTGCTTTCTTTTCAAGTTCTTCATCTCTAGTAAGTACAGTTCGATTTCCTTAAGACTTCCAGATAAGTATCCACTAGTTGAATTTTATGCTCGTTTCTGCAAATTGTGCATTCTGACAACATTTTCCTAAATCTACAAATGCTAAATATATTTCTCTCCTTTTCTTCACCAATCTTTTAAAATAAGTTATTTAGGGCCGGTTCGTCCATCTCTCGTTAATCGTGTCGTTAGTAAACGAGAAGATGCCTTTAACGTCTCGTTAAATGTGCTCGTTAAGTGCATTGCGTTTGTCATTGCCACATACACCTCTCGTTTGCTAACCTGGAGAAAACGAGAAGGTACGATATATTTCGACTATGTTGGCAATAGAAACAAATGAAAGTGCAGTCCGAATAAACAGCTGTTCCCCATATTTGACTATCAGGGAAGCGGTTAGCAGACAGTTATTTGGTGCTATGGCAAACAAACGTGAAAGAAGCTCAAATTTTACAAAAAAATTAGTGCGAGAGTCTTGTGTCCTTAATAGAGAAATATGAAACATTGGAATGTAAAAAAAAAAAAAAAAAATAAAATAAAATAAAACGACGCTACGACATGGAACGAAAAGGAAATTTGCGGCAAATGAATTCAACGCTGTCCATGGAATATGTAGGACAGCAAAAGTGCTTAGGGCTTAGTACGATAATATACTGCCAAGTGCATAGTTCGTTAGTGCGGGTTAAATTCTATGACGCTTTTCGTCGGGCTGCAGTCGTTTATGTTGGCACCAATGATAATGCTGGCAACTCAAATGACCAAATGAATGTCTTTTCGTGACAACTACAATTAAACCGAAAATTATTTTTTTCTGGACGGACAAGGTTACATACAAGAACCTGTCGACCATGGAGCAGGTACAGTATTAAATTTGCTGCGAGTGAAACGAGCAGCATCAACATTTACTCTGTACCTCGTGAAAAATATTAACGCAGTTCTACACTTCATTGTTCATCTGTTGCCAACATAAGCACTGGAGCCCGGCGAGAAGCGTCGTAAAATTTTACCTTAGTGCAAGCAATAAATTGCACGTAGGCGAAAGTGCACTGTTCCTGTAGATCGGAGGAAGAAATCACATTTTAGGCCTTACACTAGGTGTAACAAGCATATGTAAATACTGAATTAATAAGTTTGCACACATAGATAATGTATTCTGTTTTTATTACAACAGATAACTTACAAAATTCATAACTATATGTTGGTCTCTTCAGATGGTCGTGTAGTTTTTCATGCAGCATTTACAAACTGGCTTTTCGAAGACGAAATGCGTAACACATTATGCATCATCCCAGCATTCAAAATGATTTGGACGAACATAAATACGTCTAGGACGCCATATAGGGGCAATGCCCTCTAGATCATCCAAAATATTGACATCGTGGTAATTGTCAACGAAATCTTATTCCAGCCATTTTCATCATACCGATTCTCACTGAACTAGTCGTTACCCGTAAGTTTTTATTTTGATATCGCAACAATATTTTTAAGGTTATGTTGCGTATCTGCAATATATCAAACGCATCTAATGGCTACTGACATGGATAGGGCGAGAAATATGACGATACAATTTACCAATAAAGCTGCTTTCCACACTAGTTTTTCATGTAGTGCTTCTGTTATTTTGTTCGATAAATCGGTCTCTTTCACGTGAATATATTGATGTATTTTAGCGCTTTGGAATCCTGCCATTTTGATACACATTCTCACTTAACTGGTCGTTAGCCGTGTAACGAGCAGAATTTTACTCGTTAACTTAACAGCCAGTTTGAGGTCCTTAAACCTCAGGTTAACTCATAACAAAACATTGACAAACGCAATTCTCCACTAACGATAAGTTAAAATCTTAACTGGAACTTAACGAAACATTGACAAACCGGCCCTTAGTCACGTGATGCAACCTTATCGATCATCCTCGAATTCAGCTTCTACCGCCATTCTTCTGTGAATATTAACCTTACTACCTTATTTGTAACTGATATTATGAGGGCAATAACCTTTTCAAAGTCTACGACGGGTAATCGAAAAAAAAGTTTGTATGGTCTAAGGGACTTAACTACGGGGTCATCAGTCCCTAAACTTATGAACTACTTACGAATTAGGACGGCACAAATATCCATGCCCGAGGGGGGCCGTGCAGACCGTGACTGGAGCGCCTTAGTCCCCTCGGCCACCGCGGCCGGCACGGGTAATCGATGCAGAGAACGATTGTGAAGCCTTTTGTTTGTTTGTTTTACTATACAACGTATCGTCCATTCTGCAGGGATAATATTATGTGGGTCCGTGGATATTTTCACAGCAAACAGTGGCTTGCTACTGACTGAATTTCTGTAGCGAGATGCATACGTGGATAATCTCTGTTACCGCAAAAGGTCTTTAACATTAGCATACGACAGGAAACTGTTATTCTTCTTTTTTTATGTACGGGGGGAGGGGGATCTTTCCATCTTACCGTTGCTTTTCCCCCTTTTTTCTAGAAGTTTTAACCTAGGTTCATTTTTGTCTTTTTGTATTACTATCGGCGACACTTAGCTGAGATGATTACTGGCCAGTCACTCTATTCAATGTATTCATGTATCTTAAACTAGTCCTTCCGAAGGTCATTAGTTGTTCGGTTCCTTCACATTTTCATTGTAGCCAATTCACCTTTGCCTCTCCTATAATTTCTATTTATTTCATTCTTTAGTAAGTCAAAATTTCTATATTTCTATCGCTTACTAAATATTCTTTTGCAACTGACATCTGTTTCGTCCCCTATAACCGCATTTCAATCATTTCGTCATCATTGAACTTTCATCTCTCTTCCCTTACTGATGTACATTTTCAGCATCCTCATATTTCCTCCATAAAATAGATTTTTTCCTGTGACTTGCAAACGTACTTGAATTGTTATTGTTGACTTTGGCTTTTTCTAGCTTCAGGCAGAGAGGCCATATCGCTAAGCTTTTCACATTCTCTGACTTACTTCCCTGTTCACAATAAATGTTACTCCCGTTACACCCTTTTATGTTTCTTCTCCTTTATGTGTCGGTGAAAATTTTTTGCTGCCTTTGGTACTACTCTCCATATGACTGACCACAAACATGAACCTTCTTTCCGTTTCATTTCATTGACTTTAACTAGTGCCCTTGCATTTCATTTTATAGATTCCTACAACGTTCTAACGTCTGACATTTCGAGCTATGACTTGTAGAATATCATCATTTCTCTAATTGTTCCGTCTTTCTGACGGTGATCCGATAGGGAAGTATGGTATCCAGAATCGTTTGGGAATGATGAAATTATCATGACAATCTTTTCAGTTACGAGTCACTTGTCCTGGGAATATACATTGTGACTTTGATTGCGGTACTTTCAAACGCCTTCTGCATCTAAATTACAGTGATCATTGCTGATTATTCTACCTTCTAGGGAAATTTCCGCACCAGCCTACAATGGCCAAATGCTTTCAGATTTTAAACACAAATAATGTTATGCTCCGCGACGTAGAAAGCGTACTTCAATTAGCAGCCGCGGTGGAATATCCGAGCGGTCTAAAGCGCCTCGCTGCGGAGCGCCCGGTTGCTTGCCGTGGAGGTTCGAGTCCTCCCTGGTGCATGGGTGTGTGTGTTTGTCCGTAGGTTAGTTTACCTAGGTTTAAGTAGTTTGTAAGCTACGGACTGATGACCACGCAGTTTGGTCCGATAGATTTACAAACATTTCAATTAGTAACCCCCACTGTGGGCTGATAATCGAACCCCTCTTCATAATATTCTACGCAGACGGATACTAAAAACGATCACGATTTTATAGCTTGACCATTTTCACAGTTCAACGTTTCTCGTCGTGAAATCAGAGATAACGTGCAGAGATTATATCTTTAAGCGAACTTGATCAACGGAGCGCCACAGTAACGTATTGACTGAAATACATTCGACTGATCTGTTTTATATCTTTGGTTTATTTAAGATATGTATTTGCGGCATATCGAATACTTTTAAAAATTAATTAGTTTCTTGAGAATAGCCACAAAATCCGAAATCATTATTTGCATTAAATGAAGAATTATTTCGAGCCGAATGGTTGATATTTCTTTCAAAATTTCTACATGACGGTAGTTTCACACAAATAAGAAGTCGTTACTACTGGGTGGGGTCAATAAAACTAGCCCGGAGGAGTAGATGTGATGCTTGTATGCATACAACCACATCCCGAGACGCTTACACCGTGTGTACGCCCTCCACGTGATGGGTTCAGAACGGAGCGGGCAGTGTGCGTGGACCAGTCCAAAGGGGGCGATGCAATTCCAAGTAGAACAGCGGGTATTCGTTGAGGAAAGTTACGTGGTTGTTTGCTGAGAAGTAATGGTGGCAAAGAGTCAGTGAAGAGTATCATACAATTCGTCCGACAGGCTCTGTTTTGAATAAGCCATGAGACATACAGGAACGTAACCACACAACAAATTGTGGCTGCACTTCACTAGGAAATGCTTCAGAGTCCTACCAAATTAACCCGAAGCCCTGTCGCAAGTGACCAGATTATCACGTCGATCAAGCGGACAAATAATCCTCCTCGACCTGCATATGCATCCTTACCAAGTGTCCGTTGTTATTCTAAGCATGGTTTCGTACGGTTCCGAGCGTCGAAGGTGTCCATTGTCAGTAGTAATCCATTGTCTCTCAAGGCTAAACTAAGGAGTTTCCTCATGATCACTCGTTCTGTTATATAGAGGAATTCTTCCAAACATAATAAATTAAACTAATTCTGTTTTACTTTGTCGATTCTTTTTACTTATGTATGGGTCTATCGTGTGCATAGAATCGCTATAGTTTCACTTATCTACCACCACTGAAACAATAGTGACGTGTACATCTACATGTGATACACTGCAAATCACATTTAAGTGCATGGCAGAGGGTTCAACGAATCATCTGTACACTATTCACATTCCATTCTCGAATATCGCGCGGCAAGAAAGAACATCATGAATCTCTCCGTTCGAACTCTGATTTCTCGTATTTTATTGTGATGATCATTTCTACCTATGTAGGTTGCAGTCAACAGTACAACTTTACATTCAGAACAGAATGTTGGTGATTGAAGTTTCGTAAGTAGACCACGCCACAGAGATAAACGCCGTTGTTGTAATGATTCCCATCCCAGATCCGATACGCTGTCTCCCATGTATCGTGACTATACAAACGGCCTGCCCTTCTTTGGACTCTTTCGATGGCTTCCGTCAAACCAACATTAAAAAAATGTTCAAATGTTTGTTAAGCTTATGGGACTTGACTGCGGGGTTATCAGTCCCTAAACTTACAAACTACTTATGAACTACTTACAACTAAGGACGGCACAAATATCCATGCCCGAGGGGGGATTCGAACCCCCGACCGTAGTGGCCGTGCAGACCGTGACTGGAGCGACTCAGTCTCCTCGGCCACCGCGGCCGGCAAACCAACGTCATTTATGGCTGTTGGTTTACTAGTTGAGATGAAACAAGTGAAGATCTTATATTCGTTATCCTCTATTTGTCTGGAATAAAAACGTTATTCTTTGCTGTGGGTGCTTATTGTCATCCTTACTAATGTAAAATATTTACTTAGGGATTTCCTGGTATTTACCTAATAGTGTGAAAGAATTATTCGTTGCGACCACCAGCTGCATATTTGCAGACAAATTGACACTACATCCATTCCAGACGCTACACCCAACAGGAATTGTCAGCTAACGTGCATTAAAAAGTTGCATTAACAGTTGTTTACCTCAAAGCAGGACTGGACGGGAGGAGCTACTTTGAAATCTGCAGTAGGACTCCTAGGCTTTTTATTTATTATTATTATTATTATATTTTTACTGTATTTTTACTGTACTTTTGCACATATTGAATCTCCTTGAAAGAATACAATGGTGCTGCAATCGTAAAAGGTGAAAATGAGTTGAAAATTTTTGAAAAATCGTAACACCCTAAAGAAAAACTCTTGACAAAAGCAAAAGTGATATACTGTTTTTCATATATATGATAAAGCTATAATGTGACACCTCCCATAATCGAATGAAGCACATATCTTTATCATGCTCTCAGTTCGTGATCAGACTATTCAGTGTACTTCAATGATATGAACTGTGCATATCTCAAGGGAATTGTTCGACAATGCTAACGACTGCAGAGAGAGAAAACATATCATTTCCTGATAGGAATGTTGCTTCTGTAACTAGTTTGCGCAGTGTTGTCTGTTTGCCGAAATTCGAAGTGTTAAAGAAAGAGTCCGTGTCCATTTGTTCGAGATATTACCGGTTTTCAAAAAATTTCAACTCATTTTAATTTTTTTCCTATTACAGCGCCATCGTGATAAGAAAAAAAATTTTACACAAAAGTTACATATATTTTCACGCAGAATACAAATTTTCAATATAAAATAGGTGTTTCTATTTAATATTTCAGTCCCCCCCCCCCCTCCCATCTTTAAGGGCAATGCACGTAGGTACTGGTTTGAATTAATGGGTGTCCCTATTCGAGGTGAACAACTCTTATTGCAACTTTCTTCAATACGACTTTTTTTTCAGATATTCCGAGAAACAACTGTGCCTCACCATGTATATTGTTGCCTGATATATTCAGTACAAACATAGTGGAAGGAAATACAGGGGCACAAATAAATCTGTTCGCAAAGAAATGTCATCGAAACAAGAAATGTAAGACTACATCTACAGGGATGCTCTGCAAGTCACATTGAAGTGCATGGCAGAGGGTTCATCGAACCACTTTTATAATATTTCCCTATAGTGTAATTTTCTAAAAACTCGCGGGAAAAGGGAACACCTAAAAATTTCTGTTTTCGAACTGATTTCTCTTATTTTATGATGATGATCATGTCTTCCTACGTAGGTGGGTGCTAACGATATTTATTCGCATTCGGAAGAGAAAATTCCTGAAAGAAATTTCACAAATAGATCTCGCCGCAACAAACAACTCTTTTAATGATTTCCACCCCCAACTCGTGCACCATTTCCGTGACACCCTCTCGCCTATATCGCAATAATACAAAATGTTCTGCCCTTCTCTGAACTTTCTCTAAATCGTCAGTCAGTCCCACTTGGTATCGATCCCACAATGTGCAGCAATACTCCAAAATAGTAGTAAATGAAAAACCAACTATTGCAAGATCAGTGTGAATTTTCTATATCGTTTCGTGACGACGAAGGTGCTCTTAAATCATTTAACTGCAGTGAAGGAAATACAGTTTACAAAACCAATCGTAGACTTTCAGGAAACAGCGTTTGTAATGGCTGGAGTCAACTAAAAATATTTATTTTCGCACGCACACACACACACACACACACACACACACACACACACACACACACACAAAAACACACTTATCACTTGAAGGTTCGGATTAGCTTTTTGTTCAAGGCGAGAAGGGTCTTACATCATGGTCTGCATTGAAAAAAGCTTTTCTCGACGATTTTGACGTGAAAGCAAGTGCTGCAAAGATTCATCGGCTGATGTATTGACGAAAGAAGAAGCAAGAGGAGTCTCTTCAAGAATATTTCCTCGTAATGAAAGAAATTGCCACCCGTGCTGATATTGAAAACGGCTCACTGCTTAATTATGTTATCGATGGAATAAAAGTCGATTCAGGCACAAAACTTCTACTTTATGGCGCTGGAAATGTGAAAGACTTAAAGGAAAAAACGAGGCATTACGAAAGTGATGTGAAGTCAATGTCGAAACGGAAGAACAAAAGTTACAGCAATGAAAATTTCGAAAATTCCCTCAAGAAAGACGCTAATGATTCAGGTAACACAAATACAAAAAGCGTAACTTGGGAAACCAGCAAAAAATGGTGCCAGTGGCTACAGGTCAAGTGACTGTAACCACAAGAGCAAAGCAAAGAGATGCTTCAACTGCACCGAGTTTGGCCAGATCTCGTCAGAATGCTTGAAGGAGAAGAAGAATAGTTGTAGGAGCCAGATGAGTCTGATGATTGTCAGGATGACCGAATGTGGGATTCGTATGGGGAATTTAAGGTATTCCTGACTACGGGTCCGAAGGCACTTCGGAAAAGCCAAATAGATAGTAGTTTTGTATGATCATGGAATAAACACAAGTTGGAAGAGATTTCTTTTGTTTTGGTAACCTGGATAATAATAAATGATTATCCTGAAAAGTCGCAATTCTGATTCCTACGATAGTATTTAATGTATAATTTATGCTTGGAAAACCCTTAATCTCAAAATGTTGCGCCTTTCACTTCTAATGTTATATCTGTAACTGTAACGTGTGCACGTTTACAGTAACAGTCTAACACACACTTTAATTTTTTACATGAAATGTACTTCAAAGAATTTTTTTTCCATCTCTTTCCTTTCACTACTAGTCAATATAAATGTAATTGTATATACGTATAATTTTTGGGAATCTTTTCGGGGTGCCTATATTATATCGTCAGTTCATACGCGTACTCAACGTTCCAACCGTATTTCCTTTGCATTATTCTCTCTCATTGAGAAGCAACAAGCATTAGCTTGGTAGTTTTCTCCAGGAAAGTTTAAAAAAGAAAAAGAAAAAAAAAGCTTATTTTATCCACAAAGATATTGGACAGTGCTTTTAATTTTTCTGTCCTATATAGAGTTTTCATTTTCATGTAACAAGTATTTTTGTAGTGTTATACATTGCTCTCAAATGCTAGAAATTCAACATACGTGACGGTCTGATGGCCTAGACATCTTGCCCTCGAAGGTACAGTATTATCAGTCCAGTATCTCGTTCTATATTTACGTCCGCTGGATGGACAGAAGAATCTGCACTTCAGAAGCATATGTGAGTTTATTTTGGACCGCTGACAAACAGAGAACAGGCGCATCTTAAATCCATCTGCAGTGCTAAAGCAGATGCAGCACTACTAATTTTAGCGTTCTGAATTTTATTCGACAAACCTCCACAAACTATTAGCCCCATTTTTTTCCTTTATATGATATATGGTTGTCTAAGAACTGAGATCAGCAACAATTCGATTTATTGAATTTGTGTTGTTGTTGTTGTTGTTGTTGTTGTTGTTGTTGTTGTGGTCTTCAGTCCGGAGACTGGTTTGATGCAGCTCTCCACAATACCCTATCCTGAGCAAGCCTCTTCATCTCCACATAAGAACGGCAACCTACATCTGTCTGAATCTGCTTACTATATCCATCTCTTGGTCTTCCTCTGCGATTTTTACCACACACACTTCCCTCTAATGCTAAATTCACAATTCCTTGATGTCTAAGAATGTATCCTACCAATCTATCCCTTCTTTTAGTCAAGGTATGCCAGAAATTTCTTTTCTCGCCAATTCTGTTCAGTACCTCCTCATTAGTTACGCGATCCACCCACCTAATCTTCAGCATTCTTTTGTAGGACCATATTTCAAAAGCCTCTATCCTCCTCCAGTCCGCACTGTTTATCGTCCCTGTCTCAGTAACATACAGGGCAACACTCCATACAAATGCCTTCAGAAAGGACTTCCTTAGGCTTAAATCAATATTCGATGTTAGCAAATTTCTCTTTTTCAAAAACGCTTTTCTACCCATTGCCATTCTGCATTTTATTTCCTCTGTACTGCGACTATCATTTGTTATTTTACTGCCCAAAAAAGAAAGTCAATTATCGTTTACTTTGATAAAAGTGACATTTTTCTGGATGATAATGAAGATCTGTATATAAAATCTGAACGAGAAATGCTTCTAATTTCAGGTCTAATAAATCATTATCACTCTCCATTGTTGTATTTCAGCAGCCCCGAAATTATTTACATTCACTGTGAACATAATATCATAGAACGGGAAGATGACAAGCTCTCCTTCACAAAGGAAAATAATACCTTGATTCTTTCATGAAAGAGAAATATAAATACAGAAATACGTCACCACTAGTTAGAAAATCAAATTAAATCACTCAAATAATATATTCTGCGAAAGAAGGTGTTGCTCTGCGTGTGTTTCTGGAAGCGGTCTTGCACTGCAGATCATTTCCGTTTTCAAAAACGGTCGTTAAAAAGACTCAGAAAATTATAGGCGTACATCCCGGATGTCGGTAAGTTGTAGAAATATGTAGACGTATTATGTTATTTCTGGAAACCCAAAATTTTCTCTGTATCAATAACATTAGAATATTGATGTTTTTGTGAGAGCCAGCCATAACAGAACTATTACACCTGCCTTGGAAGATCGCTGAGACAGGCGAAATACCCTTCAACTTTAAGAAGAATGTGATAATTCCTCTTTTATTAAAATATGTATTGCATTATTTTAGTTTAATGAGTAAAAGCTGCAGAGTACCAACACGAATTTCTTACAAAGTAATGAGAACACTGGTAGAAGCAGGCCACAGGGAGCTTAGTTTGGATTTAGGAGAAAATTAGGAAGCAACGACAATACTGACCCTACGAATTATCTCAAAAGAAGGTTGTAAGGAAAGGCGAAACTACTTTTACTACTTTGGTACATTTGAAAAATGTTTCTTACAGTGTTGTCGGGGAGACTAAATTTTCGCCGCGCGGGAGTAGCCGAGCGGTCTGCAGTTCCAACGTTACGGATCTCGCGACTTCCCGCGTCGGAGGTTCGAATCCTTCCTCGGACATAGATGTGTGTGTTGTCCTTAGGTATTTAACTTAGTTTAAATAGTTTGTAAGTCTACGGGCTGATGACCAACGTAGTTTGGTCCCATAAGAATTACAAACATTTGAACTAAATTTTTAAGGCATCATGAGTGAAATACAGGGAACGAAAAGGGAGATACAACTTACACAGAAATCAGACAGCACTTATAAGAGTCTAAGGGCGTGATAGAGAAACAGTGGTTTGGAAGGGTGTAAGACATGATTGTAGCCTTTCTCCAATAATCAATCTGAACGTGTACCCAGATGTGAAGGAAAGCAAGGAGCGATTTTAAAATGAAATTCAGCTTCAGGGAGGCAGCAGAAGGGCAGATCGTTTTTTATTGTCACGATACAGGAAGACAGCGTTACGGAAATGATACTGGATCTGGGATGGGAATCATTACAACAGCGGCGCTTATCGCTGCAGCATCGGCTACTTACGAAACTCCAATCGCCAACATTCTCCTCCGAATGCGAAAATATATTGTTGAATCCCACTTACATAGGTAGGAATGATCATTAGAAATAAATACGAAAAATCAGAGCTCGAACGGAGAGATTCGGGTGTTCTTTCTTCCCGCGTGCTGTTCGAGAATGGAATGGGACATAAATAGTATAAAGGAACAAACGTAGGCTTCCGCGGCTGTTGTCACTATCAATAAAATTCTTCCGGGTATGAGATCCCGTCGTCATTTTATAAACTCTACCGACCTTTCGGCCACTGTTGCAGGCGGCCTTCATCAGGTCTGTGTCTGACTGGTCAGTCAGACACAGATCCTGAGGAAGGCCGACTGCAACAGTGGCCGAAACGTCGTTAGAATTTATAAAATGACGACGCCGTCTTTTACCGGGAAGAATTTTATTGATAAGTATAAAGGTAGTTCGATGAACTCTCTCTGCCAGGCAATTAAATGTGTTTTATAGAGTATCTCATGCAGATGATATATATATATATATATATATATATATATATATATATATATATATATATATATCATCAGCATGGTTTGCTGACATGGTAATTCCTGGAAGAGCGACTCAACGAAATAAATACCGTCCAGAAAGGAGGGTATAAGCTGAACATTAACATGAGCACAACAAGAGTAGCGGGATATAGTCGAATTAAATCAGAGAATGAGAATGGAAAATGAGACAATAAAAAAAGTACATGAGTTTTGTTATTTGGGAGTAAAATAACACGATGGCCGAATTAGAGAAGATATTTGTAAAGCGTAGAGGGACAATGAAAAAGCCGGCCGCGGTGGCCGAGGGAACTAAGGCGCACCATTCACGGTCTGCACGGCCGCTACGGTCAGGGGTTCGAATCCCCCCTCGGGCATGGATATTTGTGCCGTCCTAGTTCGTAAGTAGTTCATAAGTAGTTTGTAAGTTTAGGGACTGATGACCCCGTAGTTAAGTCCCATAGACTATATAAACATTTGAACATTTTGACAATGAAAAAAAGTATTTCTGCAAAAGAGTATCAATTTGTTAGGAAGTATTTGTCGGGAGTGTAGCTTGTCTGGCCGCCAAACGTAAGCAGTAGATGGGTAGGTCGCATAATTAATGAGAAGGTGGTAAGTACAATATCAGATTTTTTTTCTTAATTTAACTAAAAGAAGGGATTGACTGAAAGGCGCCGGCCGCGGTGGCCGAGGAGACTGAGGCGCTCCAGTCACGGTCTGCATGGCCACTACGGTCGGGGGTTCGAATCCCCCCCTCGGGCATGGATATTTGTGCCGTCCTTAGGATTAGCTAGTTCATAAGTAGTTTGTAAGTTTGGGGACTGATGACCCCGTAGTTAAGTCCCATAAGCTATACAAACATTTGAATTTGATTTGACTGAAAGGACACGTTCTGAGACATCAAAGAATAGTTTTAAAAATGTTGAAATGTTTGTAAAGGAGAAAGACCTATAGAATGTTGCTGGTATCTGTAACTGACATCCAACGCAAATGTAGCATACCACTAATAAATCTACACCCATAAAGTTATGGTTTTAGAATGTAATCAAACTAGAAGTTGTCGTATCCATAATATCTGGGAGTACACCAACAGAGCAATTTAAAGTGGTAAAGGAGGTGCCACACTGCTTCACTGGAACTATAATCGGAGGTATGTTACAGAGTCCTCATTCGAAGAATTCTTGAAGTTTCGGTCTTCGATCGTTTCCAGATGGGACTGAATGACAGAGAATACCAAAGAACGGCATCTATTTCGTTACTTGCTAACAGTTTCGCGGAGATGTTCAGTCAAGATCGAAGATTTATTGTAAGCGGTTATTAAATACCAGTGTTTAATCCCTACAAGCGACAGTCCTTTTATTTATAGAGTAGATATCGTCACTATAGCTTATTGGACTTATCGCTGTTGCAGTATTAACAGAATCCCTACAACTATTTAGTGCTCAGACGCTACTTCATTAATGTTGTTTTTAAGTGACAATCATGATTATTTAATCAAAATCGAAATCATTATATAAATACGCTAAGACGAAAATTGTGGTACAGATTTCCAATTTATTCGTACAATAAGTCCAATGAAAGTTACGTAATTCGAATGATTCTTTGTCGGAGATTTCACGAATATAAATATTATGTGTGCATTTAGCCATTAAAAGTGGTAAAAGGAAGTAGACATTTTCCTATCTACAGCTTGGATCAAGGTCTACATTCTCCAACAATCAGCTCACTGATTGGCTATTCGCCTCGACCAAAGACGCTGTAATGCATCGCAACTGCAGTATTAAAGTAACGTATTAAAATAAGTGAATATCGAAACATGGAGTGCTCCAACTCACTTTCTAATGCCGTTCAGATGCTTCATTTTCGCAGTGATTAAGAGTGGATAAAGGAAATTGATGTTTTCATATGAATGCCGATATAAAGGATGATGCGCCAGGAGAGGCATCTAGCAGTGCTCGGGTGGAACAACGAAGTCGAGAATGCCGATATAAATGATGATGCCCCGGGAGAGGCATGTAGCAGTGCACGGGTGGAACTACGAAGTCGACATGTTGTCAGCTCTGGAATTCTGAATATCGCAGTATCAAAATAACATTATTTCTTAGCGTTGTATAAATATACGAACACCGAAATGGTAGTTCCATTTCAAATATTAGGCTAATGAAAGTTATATAATTCGAAAATGGCATGAGAATTATATACTTCCATTTTTATTTGTTGTTATTGTGTTCAGGCATTTTCCTTAACACGTAAAAGATATTGTCTCATACCTCACAGTGCCGGTTAAATTTTACCAAATATCCCAGCGGCCTCCTATGATAATGTTGGCAACCGATGCTGAATAGTGAGAATCCTGTGAGTCTTCATTTTAGCCAATCGCTTGAGAACTCTGAAGTATTCTCATGGAATTTTCGCTTTACGAGGGCAATTATTTTTACCTAGCGGACGAGGGTACATACAAGAACCTGTCAACCATAAAGCAGGAACAGCATTATTTCATAAAATGTATTTTTAAAAAACCATCAGCTGTTTATTCAAATCCTTATGTATCTACCAGTTTCGTTCAATAGACCATCTTCATGGATGCATTTTACCATTCAGTTTTAACACCTTTTTATCCGTGAAGATGGTCTATTGACCGAAACTGGTAGATATATAAGGTTTTGAATAAACAACTGATGGTTTTTAAAAATGCATTTTATGAAATACATTACGGCTGTTGACACTCGCCTCACCAAAGCATTCACAGCATTATTTGTTTACTTCATGGTCTGTACGATACACTAATCGAGTCATTCTATGTGGTTCGAACAAATGGGCAAAGATTTTCTATCGTGTTGTTGATGTTGCCAACATAATCACGCGAGGCCGCCGACATGATACGTAAAATGTTACCCCCCAGTGACCATTGTAAACACAATTGGTCGATTTTCGACCACAGGAAATACTGGTACATCTAATTGTAAAAATAATTTGAGAGTCCCAGTTGAAATATAATTTTTTTTCTTTCGCATTTTAATAGAGCGCTGGGACACACAAATTGATAATTTGGTCATACAATGTAAACTTTCACGGCCGGCGTTGCCTTCAGGTAAAATTTCCGGGCTGATGGGCCGTGGTCCAGATGTAAAACTACCTCCCGACTTTTCGTCTCCAACTGCGGGAGACATCTTCAAGGGTCTTCCGGCTACTGCCACTGTGGGCCGAGGGGCTCTCGCATTTATAGAGGGCGCCACCATACGTCACGTGATGCTGACGTTGTAACTATCTCTGGATGACGTCGTCATTCTCGATTAAAAATAATCGATTGTCGTTTCTCGACACTGCACCAGCAAAACAACAATCGATTATTTTTAATCGAGAATGACGACGTCATCCAGAGATAGTTACAAAGTCAGCGTCACGTGACGTATGGTGGCGCCCTCTATGCCCTCTATAAATGCAAGAGCCCCTCCGCCCGCAGTGGCAGTAGCCGGAAGACCCTCGAAGATGTCTCCCGCAGTTGGAGACGAAACGTCGGGAGGTAGTTTTTCAGCTGGACCACGGCCCATCAGCCTGGAAATTTTACCTGAAAATAATAATTTGGTGTTCTATGTGAATCCAAATGTTCAAATGTTTGTAAATCTATAGGACCAAACTGCGTGGTCATCACCTAGGTAAACTAACCTAAGGACAACACACACACACACACACACACACACACACACACACACACCTTGCCCCAGGGAGGACTCGAACCTCCATGGCGAGCAACCGCGTTCCGCAGCGAGACGCTTTAGACCGCTCGGCTACTCCACCGCGGCTCTACGTGAATCGGTCGAGAGAATGCTGAGGACTGTGGAGAAACCATTGATGCTGCAGACCACTTGTGCACCAATAGCGCGTTCGTGGGATCTCTGAGATTTAGTATAGCAGTGCTGCACCGACCACGACTGCCTACTACACAAGGTCTTCTATTGAGGAGGTCGACGACTGCCTAGACGTAGTCAGCGGGCACCAGTGAGAGCACGGTGCTATGCAGCCGTTGCATAACAGTGGCCGGCCTTCCAGATGCAAGACTGGACTCACCTTGGCAGCGAGTGAGCTTACGGCTAACCTCGCAATTACTGCATGCGGCCCAAGAGAGCTGTCAGGGACGTCCTGTCGCCCAGGGACTCCCGGAGACTGTCAGAAGCATCTGGCTATGGCACCCACTGAGTGGTCCTGTCCCTGTTACTAGTCACCAGGGCTGGTTGCGAGCTCCTATACCTCGTCTAGTTAATGATGGTACTCGACGAGATTGCATCCACTCGATCACACAGTCATGTGACCGACGACTGTTATCAGCGCTGAGTGAAGGTCGTAAGTTGCAAGTGCTGCTCTTAGTTGAACTACATCTACTTCTACATAGATACTCTGCAAATCACATTTAAGTGCCTGGCAGAGGGTTCATTAACCACTTGCATAACATTTCTCTACCGTTCCATTCTCTAATAGCGCGCGGGAAGAAAGAACACCTAAATCGTTCCGTTTTCGATCTGATTTCTCTTATTTTATTGGGATGGTCATGTCTCCCTAAGTAGGTGGGTGCTAGCAAAATATTTTCACATTCAGAACTAAAAGTCGGTGATTGAAACTTCGCAAACAGATCACGCCGCAATGAATAACGTCTTTATTTTAATGATTTCCACCCCAATTCTTGCAACATTTCCGTGACGCTTTCCCCCCCGCAGCGTGATAAAACAAAACGAGCTGCCCTTCTCTGAACCTTTTCACTGTCTTCCGTCAGTCCCACCTGGTGAGGGTCACACAAGGGGCAACAGTACTCCAGGAGAGGACGCACAAGTGTGATGTAGGCAATCTCTTTGGTGGAGCTGGTGCATCCTCGAAGCGTTCTGACGATGAAACGTAACCTTTGGTTCGCCTTCCCCACAATATTTTCTATGTGTTCTCTCCAGTCAAAGTTGTTCGTAATTGTAACTCCTAGGTATTTGGTAGAATCTACGACCTTAAGGTTTGACTGATTTATCGCGTAATTAAAGTTCAGCGGATTTCTTTTAGTGGTCATGTGTATTACTTCACACTTTTCTTTATTTAGTGTCAATTGCCAATTTTCGCACCAAGCAGAAATTTTGTCTAAATCGCTTTGCAGTTGCTTTTGATTCTCAATTGACTTCACTAACCGATAAACGACAGCATCATCCGCGAACAGTCTAAGGGAGCTATTCAGATTGTCTCCTAAATCGTTTGTAAAAACGAGGAAGAGTAATGGACCTATAACGCTTCCCTGTGGAACGCCAGATATCACTTCTGTTTTACTTGATGACTTACCGTCAATTACAACGAACTGTGTTCTTTCTGATAGGAAATCGTGAATCCAATCGCACAATTGGGGAGATATTCCATAAGCACGCAATTTCATAAGAAGCCGCTTGTTGGGTACAGTGTCAAAAGCCTTCCTGAAATCCATAAATATGGAATGGATTTGAGATCCCTTGTCGATGGCACTTAACACTTCATATGAATAAAGGGCAAGCTGTGTTTCGCAAGAGTGATACTTTCTGAATCCGTGTTGACTACTGGTTAATAGGCCGTTCTCTTCGAGGTGATATATAACTAGTGTTATATATCACAGTTACTCGTACGATGAAACTGGATGAATAGTTTGTGTAACGGGGCTTACTTGCTTCAGTCCCAAGGTAAGGTTTGATAGATTTGTCCGCATTTATAGGGTAACTAGCTGAAAACCCGGCGTTGCCCGTGTATTTATGTATTTATTCGAACCTTGAGTTAGTACTTTTCCTATCCGCTCTCTCTCTCTCTTTCTGTCCATCGCCTTTGTTCTAAAAACATGTTACATTTAGCAGAGAATATATAAGAAATCACAGGTAAAATTCACTCGTTTCGAAGAATCCAATCATGGCCGCGGTGGAGTAGCCGAGCGGTCTAAAGCGTCTCGCTGCACAGAGCGCGGTTGCTCGCCGTGGAGGTTCGAGTCCTCCCTGGGGCATGGGTGTGTGTGTGTGTGTGGTGTCCTTAGGTCAGTTTACCTAGGTTTAAATAGTTTGTAAACTACGGACTGATGACCACGCACTTTGGTCCGATAGATTTACAAACATTTGAACATTTGATCCAATTATGAAGTTCAACAATAATGATTGTAATGATATCATTGATGGATCACTTGATATAATGCGCGAAATGTCAAATAGATTTTTTTTAAAGAGACTTATTAAAAGGAATTTCTTTTTTACTGATTTATTTCTTTATTCTTATATTTCCTTATTTGTATGCTTATCCTTACAGAGAAAGAGACGAAGATATTGTACAAGCATAGACCAAAGATGTGGTCTGTGGCATCACGTTTCGCTGTACGTAACCTCCTTGCTATAGAGTCGCAAACGTCATCGCTGCCATTCAGTCCGAATTGTTTTATAATTTGAGGACTTTCAACCACCATATCTTCCACCCCCTTATAGCTGTCGGCATGGAACTGCTATGGTGTACAACAGGAGACTGCTGTAGTTTTCGCTGCAAAGCGAAATATTAACACACACACGTAGAATTATATATACACCGATAACTTTCCATACCAATATACTCCACCCTGTTATCATTATCAACCCTCAAGCAACAGTGCAACCAATAAAATCAGTTTCGAAGAGTGAATATAATTTTCAGAGAATCATTATTATTCCGCATTTAACGTTACATTCTTCAAATTACTAAATATCTATCAGACCGCTATAAAACCGTGCCTAAAACCTTTCTCAGGTATAAATTAGTAACTGTACAAATATTTAAGTCTCTAAGTCTTGTCGTTCGGACGTGATAGGCGTACACCGAACAGACATTCACATTAATGTATCTAAATAAATAGCTATCATATCGCCATAAAACCGTGCCTAAAGCCTTCCCCGGGTAGACATTAGTAACTGTAAAAAATTTTAGCTGTTTATGTCTTGAGGTGCAGATTGCGGGATAGAGGGCCACACGGACAACGCCACATGGACAACGCCTGTCATTCTTTCAAAATTTGCTCTACAGCGTTGCCGGTCAGTTTGTAGTAAAGTCTTTCTTATCTCTTAATGCTGTTGTTGTTGTTGTTGTGGTCTTCAGTCCGCAGACTGGTGGCAAGCAGCTCTCCACGCTACCCTTTCCTCTGCAAGTCTCTTCATCTGAGAATGCGTTCCTTTTGCATCTGCTTACTATATTCGTCCCTCGGTCTCTCTCTACGATTTTTACTCCAATTCGGTTAAGCACCCCCTCGTTAGTTACGTGATCTACCCATCTAATTTTCGTCATTCGTCTGTAGCGCCACATTTCAAAAGATTCTATCATCTTTTTATCTGAACTCTTAATCGTCCACGTTTCACTCCCATACAATGCTACACTCCAAGACAAATGCTTTCAGAATGGACTTCCTAACATTTAAATTAATATTGGATGTTAACAAGTTTCGCTTCTTTAGAAACGCTTTTCTTCCAATAGCCATTCTGCATTTTATATCTTCTTTACTTCGGACATCAGAAGTTATCTTACCAACCAAATAACAAAATTCATCTACTACTTTTATTGTCTCATTACCTAACCTAATTCCTTCTTCATCGCCTGATATTTTGACATTACATTCCATTACCTTTGTTTTACTCTTGTTAATGTTCATCATATATTTTCCTTTTTCCTTTCCATCCCACTCAATTGCTCTTCCAGATTTTTTGCGGTCTCTGGCAGAATTACTATGTCATCGGCAAACCGCAATGTTTTTATTTCTTCTCCCTGCAATTTAATGCCCTCTCCAAATTTCTCCTTCCATTCCTTCACTGCCTGCTCAATGTACAGATTGAACAACATTGGGGAAAGGCTACAAACCTGTCTTACTCACTTCGCAACCTCTGCGTCTCTTTCTTGCCCTTCGACTCTCATAACCGCTGTTTGGTTTTTATATAGGTCGAATAAAAATCTCCGCTCCCTATATTTTACCCCTGATACCTTCAGAATTTGGAAGAGTGTATTCCAATCGACATTGTCAAAAGCTTTCTCCAAATCGACAAACGCTAAAAACGTAGGTTTCCCTTTCCTTAGCCTATCTTCGAAAATATGTCGTAATGTGAGTATTGCCCCTCGTGTTGCTACATTACTCCTAAATCCAAGCTGATCTTCCCCGAGTTCGGATTCCACAAGTTTTTCCACTCGTCTGTAAATAATTCGTGTTTTTATTTTGTAACCACGACTTTTTAAACTAATAGTTCTGTAATTTTCACACTTGTTAAAAGTAACCGAATCATATAAAATTCTACTTATGGGTGTCAATATTTTGGTCTTCAGCAAAAGCTACACAATGGAGACGAACGATATCTCCGTGTTGTTGTAGTACAAAGTCTTCCGTTGTATAGCTTACCATTTCCGTGTCGTCAGCTGATATAAAAAGACCAGCGATGACTTTTGACACTATATTTGCAAAGAGGTTATATACAGCGAAACGTGATGCACATTATTCAGTTGTTTTTCTGCAACAAGCGTTCGAATAAAGAAAAATAATTGCACATTGCTGTTTGAAAAGTAAAACTACCAAGAAAAATGCCTAAGCGTAAGAAAGAAGTTTCGAGTTCTCGATCCGTTTCTAAAAGACAGAAAACGGAGCAAAAAAGTGAAGCTACAGACGAAAGAAACTTGAAATTTGTAGACGTTGTTTATCTTAAACTGTAGGCATCAGCGATTTTTCGATATTCCCATCCTATGAGGGTGAAATAGGGGATGAACGGTTTCTTGAAAATACGTTGCTATTCAGGCAATTTTGAAGCAAAAAATATAAAATTTTGGATTTAGATTTTTGATTGGAATTTAAAAAAACAGGCCTTACGATATTTCTGGAATTTCACCATTAAGTGAATGAAACACAGGAAAAACTTGTAGGGTCCCACTGAGACTATTTTGATGCTAGAAATACGAAACTTTTGACTTCGAACCATAGTTAGAATTAATATATAGATATTTGTGCCGTCCTTAGTATTAGCTAGTTTATAAGTAGTTTGTAAGTTTAGGGACTGATCACACCGTAGTTAAGTCCCATAAGCTCTACAAACATTTGAACATTATATATATTATGTTTCGAGATGTTTTGAATTCTGCTATCAGTGGTGCAATAGGGGGTGTCAAGTTGCATCAAAATACTTGATTAGGAAAGCACTTTTAAAGATAAATCCATGAACATTTATATCCATCCAGTCTACGCGTACGAAGCAGTGGCAATTAAGAAAGTTAATTATAAAAGTAATAATCATGATTAGAGCACTCAGTATACATTGAAATTATGTGGTATATCTTAACCTTTCTATTTAAACATAAGTTGGGTTATGAATAGTGATGAAACATTACATTTAAAAGCTTTTGAGGTATAACTGTATACCGGTACGTAGGTATTGTTTGAGTTTGCGACCACCATCATTGATTACGCTCTTTGAGCATCTGTCCCGGCTGATCGAAGAGTCGGCCATTCCATCATAAATATGTATAGCCACCCTGAAATCTATTAATACACACATACATCGCAAACTGCGAAATTTTCCGATATCTGCTGCTCTCCTAAAGATGGACAATCGATCTGCAACACATGAAAATTTGTGTCGGACCGGGACTCGAACCCGGTTCTCCTGCTTTTCACAAGCGGTCCTCATAACCACTTTTTTTTATTTTTATTTATTTATTTTTGCTGTTAGTTCTGTTCCTTGCGGTCGCTGATCGTGTTTGTTCGTTGTGAAACTTCCATGTGTTACACTTTTCTCTATCCCTCAAATGCTCGTACACATTACAGTGTAAGTTCCGTGAGAGGGCGGGACACAATACTATCACCCCAAGCCTGTCATGGCATTCATATGTTACAGATCGATTGTCCATCTTCATAAGAGTAGGAGATATCGGGAAATTTTGCAATTTGCGACGTATATGTGTAAATATTAACCAATGCTACGGACCACCGACAACGTCTGTTTCTTAGGAACCGACGGTTGCTAATAAACATCAATGCCATGACAGGCTTACGGGTGGTAGTATTCCGTCTCTCCCCCCCCCCCCCCCCCGCGGGACATACACTATAATGTGTACGAGCATTTGAGGGAGAGACAAGTGTAACACGTAGGAGTTTAGGTGTGGCGGGGGAGCGCGCACTGGTGGACGAGTGGTAAATAAATAAATAAAGTGGTAAAGACGGCTGCTGGCGAAAAGTGGGAGACACGGGTTCGAGTCACGGCCCGGCTCAAATTTTCATGTGATACAGATCGATTGTCCATCTTTACCAGAGCAGCCGATAACGGCCAATCTAACCTTGATAACTCGGGTGACATGGCCAAGTGCTACATTTTTTTAAAAATGCGTTTAGCTAGTATAAAATAAGAAACATGTAACATTTATTTTGGATCGAGACGTGTTCTTAAAATCCAGACCAAGAAAGAAAACATTGGTCACTTATTCTACATCAATCAATGTTGCCATCGCTTGATCTCATCTCTCTCTCTCTCTCTCTCTCTCTCTCTCTCTCTCTCTCTCTCTCTCTCTCTTTGCGTTTCTCTGCGGAGCGCGCGATTGCTCGCTGTGGAGGTTCGAGTCCTCCCTAGGGCATGGGTGTGTTTGTTTGTCCTTAGGTTAGTTTATCTAGGTTTAAGTAGTTTGTAAGCTACGGACTGATGACCACGCAGTTTGGTCCGATAGATTTACAAACATTTGTACGTTTGAATCTCTTTTTTACATTCACAAAAATCTTGTAAACTCCCTAGCCCAGTTTTAGTCACTTTTAAAAAAGAGATCATATGATCCCAACATTGGTTACCGAAACCAGTCATCTAGAATAAATGATCAGTATAGCGATCTTAGCTGCGAAGTATGATTTTTCTTCTTTTGTTATCAGAAACAATATAGGGGAGCGTTCCCTGAAGACTAAAAAAACTAAACGGTATAAAAGGAATGTCCAAAGGAAAGGCAATACGCGCCTCATTCCACATTTAAACGCTTTATTCTCAGTGTCTGCATCACAGAGACATATGCGATGGGCAGTGCAAATTTTACTTGATATGAAACAATAGCATATATAGCAAATTCTTTTTTACTTCGATTACTGGTAACCAGTTTCCGTCATCGCCGGGTCTGTCTTGAAAGGCCTGCTCCAGACGGTAATCATAATAAAAGTTAGCGATCTGTCTTTAAAGACAGACTCGTTATGGTAGTATAACCTGCCCAAAACTGTAATAAGAAATAAAAGAAGTAACGAGTTTGGCTGTTGTTTTTATATAGTAACTCTATAGATCAGATCGTCCCCAGAATTAAAATATCATACATTTATTAACAACCAAAGACAATGCGGAACACAAATATAAAGATTGAATATTCAAAGTTTCATAAGCATCATTTAACTGCAAAAACTGTTTACATCAGTTTATTTACCATAGAGAAACTTGATTATTTATCAAAACACGTTAAGAAAGCACATTACGAAAACGGTACACATCCGATATTTAGACACGAATGCAACAACTTCTTTTGATGTAAACCGTTGTCTTCTACTGATTTTGGCTCATTTGTGTTTTGGCTCTTACTATTGACGACGTTTTTGGATTTATCTCTTGATTCATCTTACTTGGGGTGGTTTTAGCCATTGACTATCGTGGGTTGTTGGCTGGTGTGCAATATTGAAACTTATGGGAGCCGTTAGTCTCTTAGTTTGCGAATTAGCCACTAAGAAACCTTTTAAGGTCCATCTTAATCATGTTAAGCTTGTCACTTCTCCTGCCACTTCATCTCGATAGCATATGGGCTCTTGAATAAGGGGGGGGGGGTGGAGGTTGAGCCGTCCCAGCTCCTGTTTCTTCGATTGACCCTGTCCTTGATTTAATTACTGGCGCAAGTATCATCGATCTCTCTGTGCGTGCACCGCTCGTGGCGCTGTTTGATCTATCGCGCGTCAATTGTCGTCTGACTGGTGTTTTCCTTGCCGCGTGTGGCGCTACGGTAGTGGGCCCGGACAGTTGGAGAGAGGAGTGGGTCAGTCGCAGTTGGACAGGGTATCAGGCAGTCAGTTTCATACGATGCATGGCATCGCCAGGGTCGAGCTATATTGATTGTGGCCGGGCCCGGGTGTGCCTCGAAGTGGTTCCGCGGCACTGTCAGTCCGTGATGAGCCATGCTTGCCATGAGCCTTAAGAGGTTGACCCAGAGAGGCCTTCCTGTCAAGTTATAACAGCACCTCGGTGCGGGCTGTTTACCTCGCCTCCCGGCTATGTGGTCGCGTTCCTAGCGGCCGTGCGCCACCGCGTCGTCCCTCACCAGGCAAGCGTCGGAGCTGTCCACAACTGCTGGAGTACTCCGCACTCCTCGCGTCGTTCCAGCAGCTTTTCATCTGGGATGTATCAAATGTTTCCGGGCGTTGGTTGACACCCTGCTCCTACACCATCGCGAGGGTGCCTGCACTTGTCATGGAGTAAGAAGTAAATAAGTTAAGTGACCGATACAGTCCTGTTCCGCAAATTTGTGTGTGTGAATTTGTCAGGATCGGTGGTCGTTCCCCAGTTGTGTGTTGTCCTTAGGTTAGTTTAACTAGGTTTAAGTAGTTTGTAAGCTACACACTGTTGACCACACAGTTTGGTCCGATAGATTTACAGACATTTGAATATTTTGAACATTAACTTGTTTATCGTAAATGTGCAATTTATCTGGTTTGTGGCCCTCTGCTAGCCTCATCTACAAAGGCGGTAGTTGTATACTTTTTTTTTACCTTTACACTGCAGAACTTTTTGCCTCCGTGAGGCATCGCCACCCCGCTGTTGTAATTTGGCGTTATATCCGTGCAAGCCCCTTCGTGTCAGAGCTGTTTTTCTTGTTGGCCGTTGGGCACTTTATTCCTCTCCTTCCTGTTTGAGTCAGCTCATCTGTTTACCTCTGTGAGTGTACTAAATTATCGAGTAGCCAATCCCACTTCAGTGTCATTTTGATAAGTGAGCTGAGCTCTTTTCATTTAAAGTGCAAGGCTCATTTGTTATATTGTGTGTTCTATTAACCTTCTGCCTATTGGTATCATTGAGCATAGTCTACTGCTGCCATCAGACTTTAAACCGCTGAGCTCGTCTTTAGTGCTTTTGGGAAAATGTGTTTTTAAAGGGCTGTGTTCACTTAAATTTTGGAACCTCACTTTAGTGTGATTTTGATAATTAAGTTGAGCTGTTTCATGTAAATGGCAGGGGTCATTTGTAATTAATATTGTAGTTACAGCCGGCCGCGGTGGCCGAGAGGACTGAGGCGCTTCAGTCACGGTCTGCAGGGCCACTACGGTCGGGGGTTCGAATCCCCCCTCGGGCATGGATATTTGTGCCGTCCTTAGTTGTAAGTAGTTCATAAGTAGTTTGTAAGTTTAGAGACTGATGACCCCGTAGTTAAGTCCCATAAGCTTAACAAACATTTGAATATTTGTAGTTACAAGGCTTGCCTTTCATTTAAAATTTTCCACTTTCCTTTAAATTGCTGGGCTCAATTTAGAATTCTAAAACCCGAGAATTAATAATACTGTTTCCTCAAAAGAAGCGTGAGTTATGTTGTCGTGGTGGTCTTCAGTCCTGAGACTGGTTTGACGCAGCTCTCCGCCCTAGTCTGTCCTGAGCAAGCCTCATCATCTCCACATAATAACGGCAACCCACATGTATTTGAATTTGCTTGCTATATTCGTCTTTTGGTCTCCCTCTGCGATGTTTAGCCCACTCACTTCCCTCCACTGTCAAATGCACGATTTCTTGATGTCTAAGAATGTCCTACCAGTCGATACCTTCTTTTAGTCAAGGTGTGTCAGAAACTCCGTTTCTCCCCAATTCTGTTCAGTACATCCTCATTAGTTTCTCGTTTTACCCAACTAATCTTCCGCATTCTTCTGTTAACGCCATTTCTCAAAAGCCTCTAGCCTCTTCCTGTCTGAACTACTTACCGTCCATGTATCACTCCCGAACAAAGCAACACTCAACACATATGCCTTCAGAAAAGGCTTCCTTACACATATTATATTCGATCTTAACAAACATATCTTTTTCCAGAAACATTTTCTTCCCATTGCCATTCTGCGCTGTATATCCTCTGTACTTCGACCATCATGTTATTTTACTCCCAAAGTAACAAATTTCATCTACCACTTTTATTGTTCGTTACCTAAGCTAATTCCTTCAGCGTTGCCTGATTTTCTCAGACTGCATTCCATTACCCATTTTTTGCTGTTGTTAATCTTCATCTTATAGGCTCCTTTCAACACAATGCCCATTCCATTCAATTGCTCTTCCAGGTCCTTTGGTGCCTGTAACAGAATTAGAATGTTATCAGCAAAACGGAATGTTTTATTTCTTCACGCTGAACTTTAATCACTTCTGCAAATTTCTCCTTGCTTTCCTTCACGGCTTGCTCAGTGTACAAATTGAATAACATTGGAGAAAGGCTACAACACTGTCTTATTCCCTTCCCAACCAATTCTTCCCTTTCACGTCCTTCGAATGTAATAACCGCTAAGCGTAAATTATAACAGTAGAAATAATTTAAACAAGCTCTGATCATTAAATATTATCAAATATGATTCAATTAGCGATATACTGGCCCAAATACAGACTAGTTACAAATTGAATGGACCAATATTCTTCTTCTCGCCTTCTAAAACATATATAGCTGTAGACAGAAGACTGATACATAATATAATTAACAATTAGACAAGTTTAAGGGGACCAGAGGTCACACCGAAATGTAAAGGTCATTACACCAGACGACTTACATGAGAACTCGATAATTCGCGTACAAATCTTTGAACCACACCGAAAGACTGGTCGCGGGTTATACAACAGGTGATGCCCGCAAACAGAATAAGCGTGTTTAAAATGTCGGCAATGAACCTGGAGTAAATTACAGTGAAAAACACCATGGGAAGGGGGCTTATCCACTGGTTCCGGGTAGATTAGAATAAATTAAAGTGCCAACCGCCAGTCAACTCCACGCCTTCGGCACTTAAGTGAAACCAAATCAGTATCGTCACGGAGGAGAAGTAAAGCTTAGTTCGTAAATGCTAACGAAATTTCGACCAGAGAACGTATGCCGGGCTCTGTTTTCGGTTTGAATTATGGTTTAACGCGAAATCAGAGAATTCCTCTCCTGCGCCAACCTCTCCATTTAAGAGCAGCGCGCCGGCCGCGGTGGCCGAGGAGACTGAGGCGCTCCAGTCTCGGTCTGCACGGTCACTACGGTCGGGGGTTCGAATCCCCCCTCGGGCATGGATATTTGTGCCGTCCTAGTTCGTAAGTAGTTCATAAGTAGTTTGTAAGTTTAGGGACTGATGACCCCGTAGTTAAGTCCCATAGACTATACAAACATTTGAACATTTGAATCAAATCAAATTCACAAGGACTTACGTCCGGAGAGTATGGTGTATTGTACAGTACTTCCCAGTACCATCGACCGAACTGATCAGCCACAGCTTGCACTGTGTATGTCCGCGCATTGTCGTGAAAAAATATGGGTGGGTTGCGCAGGAAGTGTTGCCGCTTCTTTCATAAGGCTGGTCGCAGGTGATGCTCGAAAAAAGAACAGTAATAGTGGCACAATCAGTCTTGATTGATCCGTTTCGAAAAGATACTGGCACCGTTACGTTAGACTACTCGCTAACACGTGACTGTAGTTCCCTCGATTGTGTACACGCCGGTGACTTGGGACGAAGGAGCCCATAGGCTCGGAGGCCAGGTAGGAATGTAAAAAACGTGTACTATCAGCTACAATAATAGATTCCATTCCATAGTCTCTCTACAGCAATGTTGCCACTATTTAAGTTCCAGCACTTGTATTTTACCAATGGTGGGATCATCGCGATACTTCTTTCAGTCACAGGCCACATGCCCTGTGAATACGCATTTTGTGTGGTTGATGTAGTGGTTTCCATTCCCGTCTGCATCCTCGCGCAGTTGACCATTGCCCATTCATCCGCCTTTATGGGGCAATTTCCCGTCACAAGAGCCTGTTTTACGAGGTAGATCTATAGTCGGCGTCGCCTAAGAAGGCGGCCCAGTTTTCATCCGTTCTGCACATTACCGCACTGGCAGCCATTAATGTTCATTCTGTAGGCGCGTGGCTAGCACGAGTTACACATCTTTCTTCCGCAGGCTCAACTGTTGGCGCTCGGCCGTAGCTCCCCTCTCCGATTGCGTCGCTTCGCCTCTATGCGCGGAAGCGCCTTCTTATTGACGCCAACTACACTCCTAGCCGTTAAAATTGCTACACCACGAAGATGACGTGTTACAGAGGCGGAATTTAACCGACAGGAAGAAGATGCTGTGATATGCAAATGATTAGAATTTCAGAGCATTCACACGAGGTTGGCGCTGGTGGCGACACGACACCTACAACGAGCTAACATTTGGAACCGATTTCTCATACACAAACACCAGTTTACCGGCATCGCTTGGTGAAACGTTGTTGTGATACCTCGTGTAAGGAAGAGAAATGCGTACCATCACTTTTCCGAGTTTGATAAATGTAGAATTGTAGCCTATCGCGATTACGGTTTATCGAATCGCGACATCGCTTCTCGCGTTGGTCGCGATCCAATGACTGTTAGCAGAATATGGAATCGATGGATTCAGGACAATAAGGAACGCCGTGCTGGATCCAAAGGCCTCGCATCACTAGCAGTCGAGATGACAGGCATCTTATCCGCATTGCTGTAACGGGTCAACAGATGTCGTTTGCAAGACAACAACCATCTGCACGAACAGGTCGACGACGTTTGTAGTAGCATGGATTATTATCTCGGAGACCATGGCTGCGGTTACCCTTGACGCTGCATCACAGACAGGAGCGGCTGCGATGGTGTACGCAACGACGTACCTGGGCGCGCGAATGACAAAATGTCTTTTTTTTATATATATGAATCCAGGTTCTGTTTACAGCATCATGATGGTCGCATCCGTGTTTGGCGACATCGCGTGGAACGCACATTGGAAGCGAATATTCGTCATCGCCTACCGTGATGGTATGAATTGGCATTGCTTACACGTGTCGGTCACCTCTAGTTCGCATCGACGGCACTTTGAACAGTGGTCCGTTACATTTCAGATGTGTTACGACCCGTGGTTTTACCCTTCATTCGATCCCTGCGAAACCCTACATTTCAGCAGGATAATGCAGGACCGAATGCTGCACGTCCTGTACGGGCCTTTCGGGATACGAAAAATGTTAAGACTGCTGCCCTGGCCAGCACATTTTCCAGATCTCTCACCGATTGATAACGTGTGGTCAATGGTGACCGAGCAACTGGCTCGTCACAATAAGTCAGTCGCTACTGTTGATGAACTGTGGTATCGTGCTGAAGCTGCATGGACATCTGTACCTGCCATCCAAGCTCTGTTTGACTCAATGACCAGGCGTATCAGGGCCGTTATTACAGCCAGATTTGGTTGTTCTGCGTACTGATTTCTCAGGATCTATGCATCCAAATTGCGTGAAAATGTAATCACAAGTTAGTTCTAGTATGTTTGTCCAATGAATACCCGTTTATAATCTCCATCTTTTATTGGTGTAGCAAATTTAATGGGCAGTACTGTGTATGCTAACATTTTCTTCTAGTAGTCATCGGTCACCATCGCTGATAAATTTTCGTCAAAATTTAAGCAGTGACGATTGAGGATGTTTGATTATGTATCAAAGCGCTACATCTTTTTGCTTATTTCTTATTCACTCACTTTTATTTTAATCTGGGTGGAAAAGTAACCCAAGGGATGAATACATTTTTTTGTTTCTGTTCACTTCCTTTTACTAAATTAAACAGCCTTTTCAATGAGGAATGTTTGTCGCAGAAAAATCGAAAACAGAATGAAACTTCACTCTGCAGCGGAGTGTGCGCTGATATGAAACTTCCTGGCAGATTAAAATTGTGTGCCGGAACCGGGACTCGAACCTGGGACCTTTGCCTTTCGCGGGCGAGCGCACTACCGACTGTGCTATCCCGACACGACTCACGATGCCGCCTCACAACTTTACTTCCGCCAGTACCAGTTTGGAAAGTAGGAGGCGAGGTACTGGCGGAAGTAAAGTTGTGAAGCGGCATCGTGAGTCGTGTCGGGATAGCACAGTCGGTAGTGCGCTTGCCCGCGAAAGGCAAAGGTCCCAGGTTCGAGTCCCGGTTCCGGCACACAATTTTAATCTTCCAGGAAGTTTCAAATCGAAAACAGTTCAAATGGAGATAACAAATGAACTATCCTGGAGACTACCGCGAGACTTTAGTTTCCACAACATATCAGTCCCGAGTTGTTACAAATGTAATATTGCCGTAATAATACACAAGATTTTCAAATGTATGTACTTCTTATGGAACCAAACTAAATTGGTCACATGTCCCTAAACTTACAAACTACTATGAAGAAATCGTGATTCTAAGTTTTACATAACACTAGGCCTTCTTTCAAGAACGGTTAAATGAATTTTCATGAGCGTCGACTGCGGCTAGATGCAAGCTTTATTTCATATAATTCGAATCCAGGAAAACCTATATCGGACGTTGTGTGTGTGTGTGTGTGTGTGTGTGTGTGTGTGTGTGTGTGTGTTGTGTTTTATTTCATGGCCATAAGAAAAGATCATGGCCATACCTTGCGAGTGACCGTCGATGATCGTTAAGAGTGTCAGAGCTTGCGCGGAGCCCTGTGCAAAACTCCCAAGCATGGCTCTCCCGCATACTCACCTGCAGCAGAGGTTATACACCTTGCTTACGTTTAAAAGAATTCTAAGTTTCGTCATTGATATACCAAAATACTACTCAAAATAATTAACCGGAAAAGGATTCTTAATAAGTATGGAAGTTACTAATATGTTAATAATAAAAATCTGAACCTTCCTGGGAGATTACAATTGTGTGCCGGAAACGGGAATCGACCTGGGACCTTTGCCTTTCGCTGGCAAGCGCTCTACCGTCTGAGACATCGCTGCACGCTTCACGGTCCGTCCTCACAACTGTACTTCTGCCAGTACCTCGTCTCCTACTTTCCAAACTACACAGAAGCTCTCCTGCGAACCGTGCAAGACCAGCACTCCTGGAAGAAAAGATATGGTGAAGACATGACTTAGCCACAGCCTAATTTTCACTATGCAGCGGAGTGGAAAGTAGCAGGCGAGGTACTGATGCCGGACACCATGGCACATCGTGACCGGTCAGACGACTAACAGTCTCTATTATAATTATAATAATATTATAATTATAATAATAGAAAAGAAGCTTAGCCAGGAACACATGGAACAATAACGAACAGCGGAACAGCGACTGCAAGTAACAGGACTACGCCGGCCGCGGTGGCCGAGGAGACTGAGGCGCTCCAGTCACGGTCTGCACGGCCACTACGGTCGGGGGTTCGAATCCCCCCTCGGGCATGGATATTTGTGCCGTCATAGTTCGTAAGTAGTTCATAAGTCGTTTGTAAGTTTATGGACTGATGACCCCGTAGTTAAGTCCCGTAGACTATACAAACATTTGAACATTTTTTTTAACAGTACTACGCATAGAGACCCAGGAAAGGCAAAGTTACCAGGTTGGAATCACGGTTCCTGCACACAATTTTAATCTCCCAGGAAGTTCCATATAAACGGACACTCCACTGTAGAGTGAAGTTTATTCTGGAAAAAATAACTTAGCTATCGGAATTCATCCCAGTTAATAAATTCAAAGTCGAAAAAGGTTCATCAGTATTGTTCAGAACATACGCTTAAAAGTTTCAGCACTATACATGCTCTGTATTTACTTACTTGTGGGTTATAAACACTAAGGTTCTACTGCTTTATATACTTGACACAAAATATCTTTTCCTTGCTTCTTGACGAGCAAATTCAACTCAGTTTTAAAACCACGGTTCATCGACAACATGGTAAGAGAAGACACTTGATTTTGCTTGTCTTGTGGGAAATACCTAACGGTCGAATGTAATGCTTGCTTATTAGTCACAATGATCAGTAGAAACGGCGCGGAAAGGCGCTTAGGAACAATGAATCACCCACATCTTAATTTAAGCAAGAGCAATAGCCATGTGTTATCACTCGATATTACTACTGTCAGAGGCGACGACTATGAAAATCAATGTGGGTGCTCTATATCACGGTTCAGAAATGTTCGAAACCAACCCTCCTGAAAATAAAGTTCATGCATTTTTGAATGAGCAATACTTGATAAAAGTAAATAGGCAATTGTCTAGCCTTTTAAAGATAGAAGGAAGAAGGAGGAGGAAGAAAAGGAAAGCATGCCTGCATTAGGACACTACAATAAAGCGATCTAATTCGCCGAAGTGGATATTTCGATATAAGTAACACCCCAAAACTTCTACACGACCAATGAAATAATTTTTCACTGTACACTAATCTAACACTTTTTGTGCGAAGCTATTCTTTCTGACAAAAAAGTTTGGTAGAACACCGTCACCAAGGTTTAAAGAAATATTTGAAGTATTTTGAGATTTTGAAGTCCGACATCAAATTGTTTTGGTCAGTTCCAAGCAAGAACTGTAAACTGCATCGAAACTTCCATCACTTCGAGATAACTTCATGACATCTGTGACAGTATTAATATAGTTTAAGGTTATTTTAAGCCTGAGAGAAAAGCATTACAAAACTCAACTGAATCTATAATTTTAATAACAAGGGAAGTGAGAAAGATAAATGAAAAACGACGAACTTTAGCATCAGCATCAGATTCTTCAAGCTAAATTCCTGAAAGAACACAATTGAATGTTCATAAATACGTACACCTGAAAGGTCAAAATGACCGACGTGCTTCAGGATGAATAAAGCTAGTGTAGTGGGTAAAACACGGACACTCATTACTACTCGCTTGGGGACCCGCGTACAATACTGATCATTTCTTTCACGTATGAAATATCGTGTCTCGCTATGGTCACGTTTTGCAATGCCTCTTGAGTCATAAGGTAGGTTTTGATTTTTCCCGATTTTTTTTAATTTATACAATTTTATTTTCCACATGAATTTTATGTGGGTGCTCAGCACCCCCAAAAATTCTTGGGGGTGCACGAATCCCGGAGCACCCACGGAGTCGGCGCCCCTGCCTACTGTGCATCAGTATCATAAATGTTCATATGTTTGTACAGCTTATGGGACTTGTAAAAAGATATAAAATAGCCTAGATCGCTTATCATCAATTTTTATTAACGACGACCGGTTTCGCTGAACTATGTCAGCATCATCAGGTCAATTAAAATATTTTACAAGGCCATAATCTTATAATGTCAAACAGTTGTTATATAACAATTTACAGTGCATAAGTGCACTATGTCATTATAATGAAACATTATTATTATTTTCTTTTATTTATGGCCTTGTAAAATATTTTATTTGACCCGATGATGCTGACATAGTGCAGCGAAACCGGTCGTCGTTAATAAAAATTGATGATAAGCGATCTTGGCTATTTTATATCTTTTTACAATATTATAAGTGGATCGCCTCTTAAAACGTAAACCAACTCGTATGGGACTTAACTACGGGGTCATCAGTCCCTAAACTTACAAACTACTTACAAACTAGCTTATACTAAGGACGACACAAATATCCATGCCCGAGGGGGGATTCGAACCCCCGACCGCAGTGGCCATGTAAACCGTGACTGAAGCGCCTCAGTCCTCTCGGCAACCGCGGCCGGCTCAGTATCATACCCCTCGTTCCTTCGACCCCTATACAGGTACAATTTTCTAAATCTGCTACGTACCACCAGTGGCTATAGTCGTGTCACAGTGTGTTATTACGTTCTAATGCTCTGCGCAAGGCCCCTAATGCGTAGGGCCCTGTGCGACCTCACCGTTTGCACATGCCAAAGGCCAGCCCTGCTGTCAGTGAGAACTCCGGGTGAATAGTAGCGAACAGGCAACATGCTATAGATAAAGAATATCTCACACACACTTGCACCCATTATTCGCTTAAAATATATCTGATGTAAACGTATTACTTTCTTCACTGTGTGCTACATCATTACCATGTGTTGTCACTGCTAACGTCGTTTCGATACGCAACACATACGATTCACGTCTCCACGCAGTTTTCCTGGTTTGCGCTGCTTACGAAATTTATGACTTACATAAGGTTCAAACTGTGTGTTGCATTCATGGAATGCAAACAAAATACAGCACGCGAAACAAGTTTGTCGGTAAGTGGTTTGGGCTTCCGGTGCTATGCCGGGCGGCACCGCAAGTGAGCCGCAGAACTTTGAGGGAAACGCCGTCAGCAGAGTGAGCCGCAGGAAGGCGGGCAGAGCGGCATTCAAACACCGGCGGACACGCTCCGAATTCCTAACCAGTAGGCTGGCGAGCAGAACCCGCCCCAGGTAACTCACCGAGTCGAAATTTCGCAGGGTGAAAATTAAGAGAAACGTGTTTGGACTTAAACGCCGACGCTCAATACTTCCGAGGAAATTAACGAGCAAAGTTTAACAAAGCTTAGACGCTACGTCTACGTCATTGCCAGAAAAGAGAACGCAACAGTTCTACTAAAGAAGCTGCCTATACTACACTTGTGCTTCCACTTGTTGCGTTGCTGCGCATTGTGGGATCCACGTCAGTTGGGAGTGACGGACGTGTAGAGACAGTTCAGAGAAGGGCAGCTCGTTTCGTATAATAGCGATATAGGGGAGAGAATTTCACGGAAACGATGCACGAGTTGGGGTGGAAACCATTAAAAGAAAGGCGTTATTTCTCGCGGCGAGATCCATTTGCGAAATTTCTTTCACCAACTTTCTCCTCCGAAGGCGAACATATTTTCTTATCTACTACGTATGTAGGGAGACATAATCATCATAATAAAATAAGAGAAATCGCGGACTATTAGAGAATGAACTGTAGAGAAATATCATAAAAGCGGTTCGATGAACCCTCTGCCATGTCCTTCAATGTGACTTGCAGAGTATCTATGTAAATGTAACGTAGATACGTTACGAAGGCAGGGCTACGTTTAGATTGTCTATAGTGCAATTGATTAAACGACTAACGTCGAACATTTTTCTCCCGAGCTCCAATCCATCTCACTATCAATTACTTAATTTTTCTTACCGTAAAAACAATGAAATTTCCTATAACAAGTATTATAAAATCGATTTAACCGCATACAATTAACATCAACTGAAATAAACATACAGGGTGTCCAGAAAAGGGCTCCCAGATTTCAAAATTAAATATCTCCAAAACAAAGATCGATAGAGGAATGCAGTAAACTGTATGTCTATTGTGGAAGCTGTAAGAAGTTTATACAGCAGTTTGAAATAATAGTTACAAAAGCTGCTAACAGATAATAGATAACAGATAATAGATAACAGGTAATGTCCATACGTAATGCGTAGTATAAATAGTGATTCGAAGCCCAGAGCGATCAGTTCTACTACTGAAACGTGAAAGGAGGTTACCGTACCGAAGGAAGAGATTAAAACCATGTACTCCATTGAACAACGCGTTTTAATGGTGCTAGAGTACCACAGGTCAGAAGAGAGTCCTACGGCAACAAGGCGAAGTTTTCAAACACGATTTAATGTTCCCAAAGGACCGACGCGAAAACCATTCCTACACTCTTCGCAAAATTTCAACGAACTGGCAGCGTAACTGATGATCTAGTGGGGCATGTTGGCCGCAAGCAAACCGCAGTTACGCCTGAAAATATCGCCACCGTTTATGGAATTATTCAGCGAAATCCAATGTCATCCCTCCGTAGAATTGCATCTGAGACTAGTTTGAAGCGTTCCAGCACGCAGAAAATACTTACAAAGAGCCTACACATGCTTCCATTCAAAATCAAACGTACCAGGCCATACCCGTACGAGCTGTGCAACAAAGGGTTGCCTTTGTTAATCAGATGCTCACAATGATTGAGAGTGAAGGATTTGATGTTGGCTGCATCTGGTTTACAGATGAAGCACACTTCCATCTGAATGGACACGTGAATAAGCAGAACTGGCGATTTTGGGGTTCCGATAAGCCATATTGGTGTGAAGCGAAACCCCTGTATGCTCCTAAAGTTACTATGTGGGCTGCAGTATGCAGCAGAGGCATTATTGGCTCTTTTTACATTTGAGAAACGGTCACTGGTGCACGATACGTTGCAATTTTGGAACAATTTGTCGCCACACAGCAAGCGTTAGAGGATCGACTGAATGGTTTATGCAAGATGGAGCGCGACCACATCCGACCGAACAAGTGTTTCGCTTTCTTGAGGAATACTTCGGGAATCGAGTCATTGCTTTGGAACATCCCAAATTTTCTGGTGCAGGCATGGATTGGCCTCCATATTCGTCGAATTTGACTTCCTGTGACTTTTTTTTTGTGGGGCACAGTGAAAGACATGGTCTACACGAAGCATCCCGCCATGCTGGACGAGCTTGAATCGGCGATCTCTGTGGCATGTGAATCCATTTCGGTTGAGACACTACGAAATGTGATGGCGAATTTCATTCTTCGTTTGCGCCACCTCTGTAGTGCCAATGGTGAACATTCTGAAAACATTCTGATGTGATTGTTTGCGAAGAGTGTTTTCATGCGATTAGTTCACTTATGTATGCTGGTATGAGCTGTACAGCGTACAGCGCCATCTGTAAGCAGCTTTTGTAACTATTATTTCAAACTGCTGTTTAAACTTCTTACAGCTTTCACAAAAAACATACCGTTTACTGCATTCCTCTATCGATCTTTCTTTTCGAGATATTTAATTTTGAAATCCGGGACCCCTTTTCTGGACACCCTGTAAATGTTAGTATCTAAATTATCAAAGTTTTGGTAAGGTGAGTGCTGACAGCCGTCATGTATTTAATAAAATGCATCTTTAACCATCGCTGCAAAGTTGACGCGCCGTGTAAATGTTGTAGCGACTTAGTGTGTCACCTCTGACGGCGCCGCTCGCTGGCTACATGCAGGGATCTTTGCGGAATTAGACAGTGTTTTGTTTTCCAGCGTTGTATGGCTTTATCTCTGTGACTAGTGACTCTTCATATTGGTAAACATAAACGCTAAACCGTCAAAGAAATGGTCAAATGTTTGTACAATCTATGGGACCTAACTACGGGGTCATCAGTCCCTAAACTTACAAACTACTTATGAACTGCTTACGAACTAGGACGGCACAAATATCCATGCCTGAGGGGGGATTCGAACCCCCGACCGTAGTGGCCGTGCAGACCGTGACTGGAGCGCCTCAGTCTCCTCGGCCACCGTGGCCGGCCGCTAAACCGTGCGTGTTGACTGGCGGAGTTGGTATTTTGTTGTTTAGCTGTTCAATTTTGCGTATTTGACGAATTGTGCTCGTACCTGTTTTACGTATTTGGTTTGTGGATATCAATATGCCCCGTTTCAGCAATCGAATGTTTATGAAAAGGCACGATGAGAGGAAGAATAAATCTTTTGTTTTTTCGAAGAGAGATGCGGCTCAGACTGTTTCATTGAGCACTCCAAATGAATGTGATAGAACTTCTTCCAGCAAGAAACTTGTGACAGCAAAGAAAATTTGAAAACTATGAAAGTGACAGTAATGATGTGAATGAAATAATTAACATTTACTTGCTTTCTAATACTTTGAAATATAACGTATTATGCCAAGTTTGCAAAGAAAGAGGACTGGAATTGAAAATAATTTCAAACATTGCTTTGGCATGTAAAATGTTATTAAAGTGTATCAAATGTGATTCAGAAGTTTTGTTTTCTAATTATAACAGTATTCGGGTGTATGATATAAACGTTAGGGTAGTACATGGCTTGCGTTGCATTTGCAAGGGCAGTGCTGCAGGGACAATGTTATATGGAATTATGAACTTGCCAAAACCACCAACCAAGTTCGGATTTTAAAATGAATTGGAGGGATCTTCTGCTGAAGATATTGCTGAAGCAAAAATGAAGGAAGCAGTTGAACAAGCTGTGGCAGATAATAGAAATTGTAGAAATTTAACTGTTGGTTCATATGTATCATGTGCAACGTAGAAATAAATCTCTAAATGGAGTTGTGACTGCTACCAGTCGAGACAGTTGCGAAGTAATTGATGTTGATATTCTCTCAAAACATTGTAGATGTAAGGGCAATACCAAGGACGAACATAGTGAAAGTTGTGAAGCCAATTTTCACGGCACGAGTGGAGCGATGGTAGTATAGAGAGACGCGCGGGAGTAGCCGAGCGGTCTGGAGCGCCATGTTACGGATCGCGCGGCCTCCTGCTTCGGGGGTTTCGAATCCTCCCTCGGTCATGGATGTGTGTGTTGTTATTAGGTTAGTTTACCTTAGTTTAAGCAGTTTGTAAGACTAGGGACTGATGACCAACGTACTTTGGGCCCATAGGATTACAAACATTTGAACATTTGAAGTAGAGGGAGTGAAAGCAATTTTTTTCCAGATCACAGGTGTGGTATAATGTACGATACAATAACTATCTAAGAGATGGTGATTCTAAGGGATATAAAACAGGAGAGGAATTCAAACCTTATGGTAATGAAATTCACATTAAAAAGCAGGAATGCATTGGACATGTGCAGAATTGCATGGGGGCTCGCTTGTGCAAACTAAAGCAGACATTAGTATCCCAGAAGCTTAGTGATGGTAAAACCCTTGAAGGAAGAGGAAGATTGACAGATGAAGCAATTGATAGATTGCAGAGGTATAATTGGTGTGCAGTTAAGCAAAATACAAGAAGTATTGAGCATATGAGGAGAGCAGTATGGGGGATTATTTTTTCATATAGCATCAACAAATGAGCACACGACTCTCGGTGTAAGTACTAATTAGGAAAGGAATATGCACATAAAAACAGTTTGCCAAATGCTGTAATTGATGAAATTTAGCCCATATACAGAGATTTATCACGGCCAAGTTTATTGGAAAAGTGTTTACACAGGAAAACTGAAAATCCAAATGAAAGTGTAAATAAAAACATTTCGTTTTGGAGTGTATGATGCAGTGAAAACATACAATGAAGGAAACATTATCAAATGTGATGTGCTGATACGTTTAGGTTTCCAAACCGGACACTACACCATTTCCACAATGCGCCTAATTGATGAAGAAAGACTAAGAGGTGCAGGAAGAAAATGAAATGTTCAAATGTTTGTAGAGCTTATGGGACTTAACTACGGGGTCATCAGTCCCTAAACTTACAAACTACTTATGAACTAGCTACAACTAAGGACGGCACAAATATCCATGTCCGAGGGGGGATTCGAACCCCCGACCGTAGTGGCCGAGCAGACCGTAACTAGAGCGCGTCAGTCCCCTCGGCCACAGCGGCCGGCCAGGAAGAAGAGACAAAAGCCTACAACATACAGCAAAAGGGAAGTGAAAAGGAAACTAACACTGGAAAAAGAGGAGGTGTCTGATAATCTATCATCGGGGACAGAAATGTATTAAAAAACTTTCTAAGCCATTTCCCGTAACTTAAAAAATTTATAATTCAATTTATGGAATCATAAATAATAAAAAGTGCAAACCTGTAAGGAAAAAAAATAAGATCTGTTAAAAAATGTAAAACAAAAACCAATAAATATTTCTTAACATGGCATTTTAACTTAGTAGGGAAATATTCACTGAACGTGTAGTCCAAATTTAAAAGCAATATGTTGAATGGTTTTAGAAAAATGTTCCTTCTATTTGCAAAAATTAACATGGAGGAGATGGATCCCCTTAAGTAGTTTGTGAGCCTAGGGACTGATAACCGCACTAATTAACTCCCGTATATTTACAAACATTTGAACATTTAATAATCGAAAAAAATGTCAAGGTTCGTAAGGTTAACGAGTGAAGTTGCGTAATTCATAAAATTAAAACTATGTATGCTCAACTTGAATAAAGATGATCTGCAAAAACGCTGTAATATTAATCTTCCTTTATTTTCCTACTTCTGAAACGCGGACCTAGATACAACGTTTCCCGTTGAGTTCAGCCACATACTTGGATACTAACAAGGGGAGGCCGTCAATTGTGAAATTCAGATTCGATCCTTACTGCGCATAATAAAAGCTCATGGCCAGATATGTAATTTGGCAAAGCACCAAGATGCACTTCTCAGCCGTTGTCGAGAAAATCGACAATTTAAAAAAAGCCATTGCGGTGAAATAGTCTCTACGATGAGTAATATTGTACAGAGGCGTCGCGTAGCGGTAAGAGCTCGGGTTCGTAATCCGAAGGTCGCCGGATAGAATCTTGCGGCATGCAACTTTTTTTATTATTTGTTGTTTCACTAAGTGTGTTTGCCTCTGTAACTTATAAAATAATAGGTGACGGGAAATTTTAATGCTGTAGGTCAACACAAAAAATGTTACACTTTCTGCGGAGCTATGAACATGGTTTATTGTATAATTTTCCAAAGGTTACACCACAAAGATATAATTTTTTAAATGGAACAATAGTTTTTTCTATCGTGTATTGGATTCGTTTAAACCAGCTGCGTCCAAATCAATTGAAACTACATTCCTATCACTGTTAGTTTAAGAGCTACAACCCTTCAAAGTTTAGGGGGCGGAGGCTACGACAGCGTAGCTCACTTGCTGGTGGTCATGAGACAGTGGGCCGTGCCCCAGGGGCTAGCCACTCGGCCAATCAGCTACGCTACAGTATCGCAGCCTCCGCCCCCGGAATTTCGAAGGGTTGTAGCTCCCAAACTAACAGTGATAGAAATGTTGTTTAAATTGATTTGGACGCAGCTGGTTTCAACGAATCCAATACACGATAGAAAAATCTATTGTTCCATTAAAAAAATTATATCTTTGTGGTGAACTCTTTGGAAAATGATACAATAAATTATGTTCATAGCTCCGCAGAAACTGTAACATTTCTTGTGTTGACCTACCGCATTAAAATTTCCCGTCACCTATTATTTTATAAGTTACAGAGGCAAACACACTTAGTGATATATATATCGCACGAACCAGAGTGATATCATAGAAATATGGAAAGCAGAAAACAGCACGACATCGAGCACATCTGGTAAATGATGCATTTTTACAAGAACAATTGTTTTTTAAATTATCTGTTGGGAAAGACACCTGGTTGACATTCTGGGAAATTTTTCTATCGTTCGTCAGGTTTGACTTACACTATACGTATTCGTTTCGGAATATCGTTTATACTTCTTCCGTTAACTATACGTGGTAAACGTTATGAAGACAATTAATAACATTTGTGAAATACAACTTCGTTTGCGGAAAACATAATGATGTTAGAAGTCGCCAGTTGCATATAATAAGTTGTGTGAAAGTCGTTTGTCGTGGACAAACTGGCGACTTAGAACATCAAATGTTATATATATATATATATCCCCGGTTGCACAGTGGTAGAGTGCCAGAGTACAAATCCAAAGGTCGCGGGTTCGATTCCCGCCAGGTCCCAGGATTTTTATCTGTCACTTTCCATTTCTTTCACCTCTGGCAGTATTGCTCATGTGAAAAATACCGAGTAGCACCGTGGTTCGGAACCCACGTTAAACTGTAGGTCCCCCTATAACTGGCTGGGTAAGTCAGGTCGGAGGAAGGCAACGGCATACCACCTCCAAACAGGACCATGCCTAGTAAAGCACTGTGATGTTCAAACCAATCTTTGGATTGATGACTGCTTTACCTACCTATATATATATATATATATATATATATATATATATATATATATATATATATATATATATATATATATAGTGTGTGTATACATTTAAATTACAAAAAACATATAATAAAAGAAGTTTTATACCGTGAGATACGATCCAGCGACTCTCGGATTACGAACCCGAGCGCTTACCACTACGCCACGCCTCTGTAATTACTAATCGAAGAGATCGTACAGAGTATTTCACCGCAACGGCGTTTTTTAACTGTCGTTTTTCTCGACAACGGCTGAGAAGTGCGTCTTGGTGCTTTGCCAAATTACACCTCTGGCCATGAGCTTTCATTATGCGCAGTATGAATCGAATCTGAATTTCACCATTGGCGGCCTCCCCTTGTAAGTGAACCGAACACACACTGACGTGATCACCGCTGAGTAACGATTCTCCTCGGCAAGAGGAATGTGAGATAGCTCATGTACTAACCGCGAAGGCCTCGTGAGGTGTCAGCACGAGGATCAATCATTGCCGGTGTTTCACGCCTCCGCGTGTGTCTGAGTAGCTCTGAGAAGCTGCCCTCCTCATGTCCTCCTCGTAAACATGCCCAGCGTATTCGAGGGACGAAATCTGCAATGACACGTGGAATCCACGTGCCTGAACGCCACAGCCAGCACTCAAACCGACACTTCCCGTGTGCCTCACCGCACCCACTCGCATCGGTTGCCAAGAACAGCGGCCTCACGCTTCGTTGCTTACGCCCCGAGAAACCCGTTTCTCCGAAGATAAGCTTTTACGGAAGGTAGTGCAAGCTGATCATTCGCACAACGCCTAAGAAAACTAGTTTCACTGAAAGTCAAGAACAACAAAATGACTACTATTGATGTGTTTATCAATATTTCTGAATACGTCTGTCTTCACTTTTGCCAGCATTCTCAAAAATTATAGAAAAGGTAATGTACAAGCAGCTTCTCAACCACTTAACCACAAATGGCATATTGTCTAGAACACAGTTTGCATTTCTGAAAGGTTCCGATATCGAGAAGGCTATTTACACTTACAGTGAGAATGTACTTAAAATTCATTAGATAATAAATTGCAAGCAGCAGGTATTTTCTGTGATTTGTCAAAGGCATTTGATTGTGTGAACCATAACATCTTTTTAAGTAAATTAGAATCCTATGGGGTCACGGGAAATGTTGCAAAATGGTTCAAGTCGTACCTTACTAACAGGAAACAAAGGGTGTCAGTGCAAGTGACTAGTTAATTAGGCCAACAATCATCATCGGATTGGGAAGAAATTACATGTGGTGTCCCACAAGGATCCATCTTAGAGCCATTGCTTTTTCTTGTGTACATTAATGATCTCTCATCAGTTACACTACCAGAAGCAGAGTTCGTTTTGTTTGATGATACAAGTATTGGAATAAAAAGTATGTCAAGTATAGTGATAGAAAGGTCTGCTAATGATATTTTCATGAACATTAATAAATGGTTTAAAGCAAACTCATTGTCATTAAACTTTGAAAAGACGCACTACATGCAGTTCAGAACATGTAAGAGATTTCTTGACAGCATATGCATTAAGTATGAAGAAGAGTAGATAGAAGAGGTTGACAGTATTAAATTCCTGGGATTACAGCTTGATAATAAATTTAGTTGGGAGGAGCACACCACAGAACTACAGAAACGACTCAACAAATCTGTATTTTCAATACGAGTGTTATAAGACATAGGAGACATAAAAATAACAAAGCCTTGCATACTTTGCTTACTTTCATTCCTTAATGTCATATGGTATAATATACCATGGTATAATATACCATGGTATATTATAATATACCATGGTATAATATTTTTCAAGTCAGTCAAAAGTCTTCAGAGTCCAAAAACGGGTAATACGTATTATTTGTGGAGTAAATTCACGGACGTCTTGTAGAAGCCTCTTCAAAGAACTGGGTATATTAACTAGTGCCTCTCAGTATATTTATTCCTTAATGAAATTTGTCATAAATAATATATCCCTTTTCCCAACAAACAGCTCAGTTCATACATACAATACTAGAAATAAAAATGATCTACACAAGGATTTAAAAGCACTTACTTTAGTTCAAAAAGGGGTCCACTACTCAGGAACACACATTTTCAATAATTTACCATCAAGTATAAAAAATTTAGCTACAAATAAAGATCAGTTTAAGAGGAACCTAAAAGACTTTCTAGTGGCCAACTCGTTCTACTCCATTAGTGAACTTCTAAATTGTACCAAATGATGCATGCACTCATACTACATTAGTATTATTATATTATCAGCAAAAAAAAAAAAAAAAAAAAAAAAAAAAAAAAAAAAAAAAAAAAAACCTTAAAAATTTATGTATCTGTATTTATATTATAAGTGTATGTATTTGTATTTATATTATTAGTATTATCTGTTATTCAACTTGTAAATTTTGTTTCTTGACATGTTCCACATCCACGAGGATCCCCTCAATATGGATCTACGGAACAAATAACTAATCTAATCTAATCTAATCCCTTTCCGCAGTGAAAATATTCTAGCACATCCCATTACTCAAACTATGTGTGTCATCTGAAAATTTTCTTTTCTTGATTTAACTTTATTTGAGATGAACATTATAGTGTGCATTTTTCCGAATGAAACACCCCATTTTTCCGACAGACAAATACATTTTGCATAACGACTGTTTGACTTACAAGTGATTTATGCTCGTTAGCAAGGTCTCGCTTTAAGAAGTTGTAATATTGCGTTTTCTTTCTTCCGATCAGGTGTTGGAGTAGTAGTTACTGTTCGTAACCGCTATTAAAGTTCACTAACGGGATAATAATACAAGAAAATAATTTGGTGGATCTGACACATTTAGGTAACTTTATAGATAGAAGACTCAAAAAAAGGAAGCGGAACCTGACTTCAAAGTTTAGCGGCAGTAGTAATTTGGAATGAAAGTAACACCTGAGCTCAATATTAGGCAAAGAAACTAGCAGATTCCGCGATGACCTTTCTTACCATGATGATTATGTTAAGTTTACTGGATGTAGTAGATGAAGCTGTAAAAATTCTTGCTGCATTGTGTAAAATGATGCTTGGTTGGCTTGGAGCAGATTGTACTAACTGAATAACCGTTTAAAATAAATGTTAACTTTCGTGACAAAAGGTTCTTGAAATCGATAGGATTTCGTTTAATTCCGAAGATTCCTGTGCAGGCATTACAAGAAAGTCACATTCATGAAAATTTCAAATAATGAGATCTCGAAGTAAATCTAGTAAATTATAGATACAAGTCCAACAATGGCTCCAAGTATCATGTTACATAATCAAGATTACTGCTGGAAAAATAGAAACACTTCATGAATCATTAAAAGGTTGGGTCATTTCAAATAAGTAAAAGATTTTAATTGTACCAACTATATTCTCATATTTATAGAGGAAAACGAACTCACACACATTTGGTAGTAAGGAAGTCCCTGGCGTCCGTCTAATCTTAGCAAAGGGTAAAACATAAAAGACGAAGTGCACAAATGCGTTATGAGCAGCTCGTAAAAGTCAGATGAAAAACAGAAATATATGAATAACGTAATTAGCTGCCAGAGAAAGCTGTGGTCAGCGATAAGCAACGTAAACAAATTATTTATCGAATGAAAATTTTTTATGTAATACTACAAAGTAAATCGTTTTTCGAATTTCTCAAAAATTACGTTTTGCATCTTGTTCATTTACCCATCTATTAGTTAGTACTGAAAGTTTTCAGACCACGTCTAACCGTAACAGACACTGAATTTATTACGAAACTATTTCCTGGCAGATTAAAATTGTGTGCCGGAACTCGGGTTAGAACCTGGGACCTTCGCGGTCAAGCGCTCTAGCGCCTTACCTATCCAGGCATGCTTCAGTCTGTCCCCACAACTTTACTTTTGCCGGTATCTCGTCTCCTTCTTTCCAAACTTCACTGCAGGACTAGCACTCCTGGAAGAAAGGATATGGTGGAGACAGCCTGAGGGTTGTTTCCAGAATGAAACTTTCATTCAACAGTGGAATGTGCGCTGATATGAAACTTCCTGGCAGATTAAATTGGGTGCCGGAACCGGGATTCGAACCTGCGACCTTTCCAAATGTTCAAATTTTTATATAGCTTATGGGACTTAACTAAGGGGTCATCAGTCCCTAAACTTACAAACTACTTATGAGCTAGCTAACACTAAGGACGGCAAAAATTTCCATGCCCGAGGGGGGATTCGAACCCCCGACCGTAGTGGCCGTGCAGACCGTGACTGGCGCGCCGCAGTCCCCTCGGCCACCACGGCCGGCGCGACCTTTCCATGTCGCGGGCAAGTGCAGTACCGCGAGGTGAGGTACTGGTAGGAGTAAAGCTGTGATGACGGATCGGGATAGCTCAGACGGTAGAGAGCTCGACCGCGAAAGGCAGAGGTACCGGACTAATAATACAGAATACCAGTAACACAGATACCAGTAGTATCATAACAACAACTCCCAATAACTCCCTAACTACTAGGTTTCGATTAACTAAGTCATCTCTGCAGATCAGCATTGTTTACAAATATTGGTCACTTGGTCACTTGATGTGACTTTGTTCATCAAAATCGGCAGTCAAAAAATAAAGGACTGTAAAAACGCGATCTTGGCTACAGTTCCATTTCGGAGTAGTTTAATGCAATAACATTGAAAATAAAAGGGACAGGATGAATGTGGTTAGACATAAGGGAATAACCACCGTAGTACTAGAGCTGAAGAAGATAAAAACTGTATGTGAAGACAAGTGCTACTATGAAATGAAGAGGATGGTGCAGGAAAATTCATGGCGAGCCGCGTCAAACCAGTCAGAAAAATCAAGGCAAAATTTGCGTATCGTCACAGTTGGGCGATGGTGCGATTCCTTCTCCAAAAGATTACTGTCCATAATACGCCTTTCTGTAGTACTGCTGTGTGGTGTGAGGTAAATACCAGATCATATTGACAGAGGACATCGACAAGGTTTTAAGAAGCGCAGCTCATTTTGTATCATGCCGTAGTAGCGGGGTGAGTGTTATGGAAATTATACGTGGGAACGTCAATCATTAAATCAATCATTTCATGAAAATAAGTGTAATCAGAGATTGCCCGGAACATCTAGTTTTCTTTTTGTCAGATTAGAAAAAAATTCTAGTGGCTGTGTTTTTACGTTTTTGTAATTATGGCAACCGGTTTTGGGAGCATCATCAGGCCCCCCTAATATACCTGTTATGAGACAGAGGAAGTTCAAATATGGTGGCTGTGATTTCCGCTATCCGTAATCTCCTGTGTCCTTTTATTAAAGGTGTCAAACGACAACTCCGGATTTCTACTGCCTCACTACAGGTACATTAGGGGTGCCTGAGGATGGCGCCACTGGAGTCCAGAAACCGGTTTCTATATAGTAGTAAAAAGATAAAAAAAAACACAGCTGCTAAGTATTTTTCCTAATCTGACACTGAATACAGCTGTTGTACCTGACTGTACAATATGGTGCGAATTAGTTTGCTTTTTCTCATAGATGTAACTTTACTCGTAAGAAGTAACAAATAATGCTGTAGTATGATGCGCTTCTCATGTTCGGGAAATCGAAAGGTTTTATGACCCAGTTTATCGAGCAACAGAATTATTCCGACAGTCATCATCCCTGGACGATTACACATTCGTTGCAGTTTCTGGATAATGTACTGACAGACTGCGCATCGATTATTTCTATTCTCGAGGAATTCCACGAGTCTCGTCAGTCGAAGAAGAATGTCATAATGATCTTGTGTGAACGGATATGGATTCCTTTGCCGTGGGACGTGAGCGATTTTCAATGTTTGCTTTCCTCTCGAGCTGGTAGTGCAACTTCCGCAAGAAACACTTCAATATCCTCCGTACAAGGCCGGATAGTTCTTGTGCAGCTTCCACGGCTTTGGCGAACTGAAGGAAGACAAGAGTTGACCTCATTTCATTCGAACGAGGAGGTTGGAGAGTGGGTGCTTTTGTACCACCGACTTCCTTCCACGAAAGAGGAAACGATCGCTTCGTCTGCTTGCGGGACAAATATCTTAGAGTCGTGATTACTTTTAAAAAAACCGTACCTTGTCGCATCATGGTAGCGGTTCCGTTTTCATCTGATTGCCCCCTTTAAGTATTTTTGCGTCGAGGTGTACTGAGAATACAGGCGAATAAGGAATGGTGGTTGGTATAGTAGTATTCGTCTTGAATGCATAAGTAGGTACGGACAGCCGTCTGGTATGGGTGCGTGTGTGTGTGTGTGTGTGTGTGTGTGTGTGTGTGTGTGTGTCAGTCTGTGTGTGTTGGTCCATTAGATTTACAAACGTCTTGACATTTTGAAAGACCACCGTTAATTGTAAAATTCACTCTGGCTGGAGGGAGCCAGTTAAAAGTTTAAACACACAAATCTGGCCGTAAAACCAGCTAAAGGATTCGCGTGAACTATTGACTACTTCCTGCAACAAAATCTTGTTCCCGGGCCCAGAATTTAGAACTGACTCAAACTTTGCTTCAGCAGCAGGAAGAAAAAAAGACGGTGGCCAGCATACATCTCAGATCACTAGAATTACACACAATCATTAATATACAAGCCACCGCGAACTAAACAATTTCATGAAGGTGGCTGAGAGAACATTTATGGCGCAACGGAATCAAAAATATTATAATAGGCATCTGAATTTGCTCTCAGCACTGGTGAAAACAACATTAAATAAAAAGGGAGGGTATTCATAAACTAATATTTATAAGAAGGATCAAATTCACTGTAAATAAATTATTTATTCACTTCAAACATGAGCAAATTGGGGAACCAATTTTGTGAAACAATAAAAATGCATCCCATTTCAAATAAATTTAAAGTAACGTAAATTAACATCGAAGGAGTAGGGATTTACAATCAACAAGCATTCAGCCACTCACACGCGCGAAGCAAAGCGAAACTCACCCAACTCAGCATGCTGATACGAAGCAGAAGCAGGCGCCGCAATCGTAGGTGAAATTCAGTGAACCAGGATGTACAACACAAGAAAAAATAAAATAAAATAAAATAAAATAAAAATTAACTTCCTAGGTTACTCTGATCCGTCCTTCTTTACTTAAGATGGTACGCGATAATAGCGAGATTAAATTTCATTCAATCAAACCGTGAACATGCAGAATTATTGAGACACATGGCACGTGTCTGCTACATTACATATTCGCACCCCACTGAAGGCGAAGTGCTTAAAGATCGCATTCATTTCAATAGAAACCAACGGAATCACGGATTACGAAGCAAGAATACATAATAGGAAGGCAATGCATGCACATACAGAATAAAGCATGTACACATTCTCACAGGGACAGTGGCGTCACGGAGAAACCGTTCCTTCTTGCCACATTCATAGACACAATGATAAATTATTAGTATATAAAATCCCACCAAAATTACCGGTACTAACATTTAAAAACATGAAATGAAATGCTATTCCTCGTGCCTCCCGACGAGAGGAATTCTTGTTTAGCAAAAAAGGCCGTCTAGTGAACTTAGATAATTTACAAAGTTAAAAACCTAGGGAAGACGGCAGACAGCCGTCTTTCAGTTTGAATATTTTGTTTTATTGGGAGAATTTTAGGGAGATTGGTTCATCTATAACCTCCTCAGTCATAAGAGTTTTATTTTCAATATTTTTGCATTTTGTTTGTATTTTATGATTAATAATATTCCAGAAAGACCTCAAAAATATTTTTAAAAAATGCTGACTCTTCAGTATCTACAAAAACTTGTCCCCTATAGGGACATCAGGATACTAGGTACCACAACTGTCAGTACGGGGCGTGATATTTAACTACGCAATTTATGTTAATTTGCTTTTATTTATCCATGTTTTAATGGTAAAGGCCGATTTTACATTAACTAAAGATTTCCATGGAAATTTGAGTGCTCACATAGCCATTCTATGAGCCATTTTAGCACTGGTGCAGAGAGAACAAGTGTTGCTGCTGTGTCTTTTCAGTTCCAAGATGTGTTGTCACCTTCCGTTTGTGTGTTGAGATGGCTAGCACTGCGACCAACATTTTGAATATTGTCCCGTACAGGGGACGCAGGGACTGAGGAGGCTAAAGGGTACCATGTATGTAACGCTTCTGTGACCCTTTCCTGCGTACTGCTGATGTGTTTGGGTTCGCCACCAGATCGGTTTAAACACGGCACAGAAACTATGCAGTGCCGGTCTACTAGGTTTTGTTACTGGTCGGAATACTTCGGTAAATAGGAGGTATTAATTTTTGTCTGTTTTCCTCCTTTTCAATCATCACTGACGAAATTTAGAGAACCGTAATTAAAAGCTGACTTGGCGTAGAAACCACAAAGGTAGAACATAGGCAAACACCATTCGAGACACCCCAAAATGTTTTATATAACCGAATTTGAAAAGGAAAAATAATCTAAACACAGCGAAATTCGAACCACCGACTCTTTTATTATGACGCCAGAACCTTACTACCTAAGCTACACTGACAGATGTTGCGACCGATTTAGTTATTGCTACTTACGTGTACTTGCAAAACTTCAGAGTCGATTTTCTCGAGAATTTTTGAGAGTTGCGTCGAATGGCTTTGGCTGATTGTTATTTGAGTTCTGAACTTCACGTACGATAAATATTAAAAAATTCTGAAATACGGAACTCATGTGGTCTCCTTGAAAGGCGTGACGCAGTCTGTACATAGTTTTTGGTCGTTTCGTAAGTTCGTAGCGTTTTTCCGTAATTTTAATAAGGACATCAGAAACTTAAACATCAGTAATTCTCAGCTAGCATTCCAAAATGTAACACGCAGAGTCATCATCAGTTAAGACTGATTATGCTTTTCAGCATTCAGCCTGTAGTATAATATCCCTTATATAATTCCTCTATCATCCATTGACCGTCGGCTCCTTCTACCCTGTTCTGCCTAACACATGAGTCTCCCGTGTTCGTCTTATGATCCCGCCATCTACGTTATTTGCTCCGACTGATTCATCTATCATGTTCATTCCCACTTGTTTCTTTCTTTTCTTCATTATGGACATCCTCCTACTATTGTTCGCATCTGATACTATTCTTCCTAGCTTCAAATCTGTAACCTCAACCACAGTAATAGAGTAGACTGTACCCACCCAGATTTCAGTCCCATACAACATGTTTGGTCGGAAGATTGAGCGGTGTACTGCTACCTCAGATTTCGTACTGACTTCCTTCTTGCAGTGGAGATTGTAGCAGAGCGCACACTGCATTAGCTTTGCTTCAAGAACTGAAAATATCACAACCAAATTCATTTGGGAAGTAACTCAATGTACAGCGATTGTTGAAAATAGAGCCCCATGTCACCTGAAGAAAGTGATGGTCACATTATTGAGTCGCTTTTGTTGGCTACACGCCGCGGTACTGAATCACTGAGGCTCAGGATGTGTTATTTCCTTTTCTGTTACACTTCCAGAGTAAGGCGAAAAGGAATGGTGTTTGCCTATGTTGTAGCTTTGTGGTTTCTACGCCAAGTCAGCTTCTACCAGGTTCTGGTAGTTTTATGCTATTAAAAACATTGATTGCCCTTACTACTCTACAGAGGTCGAGTATTTCATGTATTTGAAGATCACCGTAGTTCCCATTTTTTAGAGTGACTTTATATTAATCCCTGGTTTCGATATATTACCATTGGACACATTCTATTACAATGACACCATTGTACAACGCAATTGTTTCTTTTATGATTTATCTGTTTTTACTTCAGGTATGTTGCTCTTATAGAACAATTATAAACTTTCAGTGCAATGGTATGGCTGAATCAAATGTTCAAATGTTTGTTAAGCTTATGGGACTTAACTACGGGATCATCAGTCCCTAAACTTACAAACTACTTATGAACTACCTTATACTAAAGACGGCACAAATATCCACGCCCGAGGAGGGATTCGAACCCCCCGACCGTAGTGGCCGTGCAGACCGTGACTGAAGCGCCTCAGTCTCCGCGGCCGGCATGGCTGAATCTGTTTAATGTTTTGTATCTATGTAGGGGCCTGAAGATGGTACAGTTGACGTACCGAAACTCCGAAACTAGTCACCTAAATAAAATCATAACGTGAACAGCTGTAGGATTTTCATTTTTTTTTTTTTTTTTTTTTTTTTCTTTTTTTTGCAAGAACTGAATTGATCAGCTAACGTGCAACTTCTATCCACAAGAATGGATACACATAAAGATTGTTATATAAGTTCTCAACCTCTCGTACCATAAATATAAAGACATTCTAAAATCCGATGTGGACTCCTTTTCGTGCGTAAGTATTAATGTGAACGGTACCCTGTTTAATCTGTCGTTACAGCAGCAAAATTGTTATTTTTCCGGGTCTCGGAAATAAATCTGCTGGCATTAAGGAAATGGTAGCCAGCGTGTGTCGGGAAAAGACTTGGCTGGCGGCCCGCGTTCCACAGCCCGGGGCTCCACATCGGACGGCCGGTGCCAAGCGCTCGCCTGTCTGCGGCCGGTGCCACGCCTCAGCTGCCCGTCCCAGGAATTAACAGCCGCCGCCAAACGTCTGTGTCCACACGACGCCCACGGCACCTGCGTATGCCTGGCCTTGTCTCCGCGCGCGACCACTCCATCCAGCCAACGGCCCAACAACTCCTATCGTCATTTTTCAAACGGCACCTACAACAACCGTGTAGTTTGGAAAGTAGGAGGCGAGGTACTGGCGGAAGTACAGTTGTGAGGCGGCATCGTGAGTCGTGTCGGGATAGCACAGTCGGTCGTGCGCTTGCCCGTGAAAGGCAAAGGTCCCAGGTTCGAGTCCCGGTTCAGGCACATTATTTTAATCTGCCAGGAAGTCTCATATCAGCGCACACTCCGCTGCAGAGTGAAAGTTTCATTCTTGAAACATCCCTTAGGCTGTGGCTAAACCATGTCTCCACCATATCCTTTCTTCCAGGAGTGCTAGTCTTGCATGGTTCGCAGGAGAGCTTCTGTGAAGTTTGGAAAGGAGGAGGCGAGGTACTGGCGGAAGTAAAGTTGTTAGGCGGCAACGTGAGTCGTGTCGGGATAGCACAGTCGGTAGTGCGCTTGTCCGCGAAAGGCAAAGGTCCCAGTTTCGAGTCCCGGTTCCGGCACATTATTTTAATCTGCCAGGAAGTTTCATACCAGCGCACACTCCGCTGCAGAGTGTAAGTTTCATTCTGGAAACATCCCCTTAGGCTGTGGCTAAGCCATGTTTCCACCATATCCTTTCTTCCAGGTGTGCCAGTCTTGCATGGTTCGCAGGAGAGCTTCTGTGGAGTTTGGAAAGTAGGAAGCGAGGTACTGGCGGAAGTAAAGTTGTGAGGCGGCATCGTGAGTCGTGTCGGGATAGCACAGACGGTGGTGCGCTTGCCCGTGAAAGGCAAAGGTCCCAGGTTCGAGTCCCGGTTCAGGCACATTATTTTAATCTACCAGGTAGTTTCATATCAGCGCACACTGCGCTGCAGAGTGAAAGTTTCATTCTGGAAACATCCCTTAGGGTGTGGCTAAGCCATGTCTCCACCATATCCTTTCTTCCAGGAGTGCTAGTCTTGCATGGTTCGCAGGAGAGCTTCTGTGAAGTTCGGAAAGTAGGAGGCGAGGTACTGGCGGAAATACAGTTCTGAGGCGGCATCGTGAGTCGTATCGGGATAGCACAGTCGTTGGTGCGCTTGACCGCGAAAGGCAAAGGTCCCAGGTTCGAGTCCCAGTTCAGGCACACTATTTTAATCTGCCAGGAAGTTTCATACCAGCGCACACTCCGCTGCAGAGTGAAAGTTTCATTCTGGAAACATCCCTTAGTCTGTGGCTAAGCCGTGTCTCCATATCCTTTCATCCAGGAGTGCTAGTCTTGCATAGTTCGCAGGAGAGCTTCTGTGAATCATAACATGTAGGCTTTCACGGCCGGCGTCTTCAATAATTAAAACTTCCGGGCTGAGAGGCCGTGGTCGAACAGTAGAAATTTCTTCCCCTGACGTTTCGTTGCCGGCTGCGGGCAACATCTTCTGAGGTGAGTCGACGACTGGCTGCTGGGCCGTGGAGATGCTGCATATATAGAGGGCATAGAGGGCGCCACCACTCGTCACGTGATGTCAACAGTAAAACTATCTCTGGCTGGCGTCATTACTCTCGATCGAAGGTAATCGATTGTCACGTCTTTGGTACAAAGCAGACCGCCATATCTTGTCTAACTTCAAGCCTTCTTCCTTTCTGTTAAAATTATTGTGGTGTTTAAAAAACTCTATAGCCTCTCTATTCATACATGCATAATAATTCGATGTCTTAGATAGCACGCTTGTCTCACTAAATTTTATTTTGTGGTCACCGTTTTCAAAAACATGTTCCGCTACGTCCGATTTATCCGTGTATCCCAGTCGACAGTTCCTTTTGTGTTCAGTTAGGCGAGTATTGATACTTCTTTTTGTTGTGCCAATATAAACGGCCCAGCAGCCAGTCGTCGACTCACCTCAGAAGATGTTGCCCGCAGCCTGCAACGAAACGTCCGGGGAAGAAATTTCTACTGTTCGACCACGGCCTCTCAGCCCGGAAGTTTTAATTACTGAGCTTCTGTGAAGTTTGAAAAGTAGGAGGCGAGGTACTGGCGGAAGTGAAGTTGTGAGGCGGCATCGTGAGTCGTGTCGGGATAGCACAGTCGGTAGTGCGCATGCCCGCGAAAAGCAAAGGTCCCAGGTTCGAGTCCCGGTTCCGGCACACAATTTTAATCTGCCAGGAAGTTTCATATCAACGCACATTCCGCTGCAGAGTGAAAATTTCATTCTGGAAACATCCCTTAGGCTGTGGCTAAGCCATGTCTCCACCATATCCTTTCTTCCTGGAGTGCTAGTCTTGCGTGGTTCACAGGAGAGCTTCTGTGAAGTTTGGAAAGTAGGAGGCGAGGTACTGGCGGAAGTAAAGTTGTGAGGCCGCATCGTGAGTTGTGTCGGGATAGCACAGTCGGTAGTGTGCTTGCCCGCGAAAGGCAAGGGTCCCAGGTTCGAATCCCGGTTCCGGCACACAATTTTAATCTGCCAGGAAGTTTAATATCAGCGCACACTCCGCTGCAGAGTGAAAGTTTCATTCTGGAAACCGTGTAGTTGTTCTCAGTCCCGGAAATATCACTCTGTTTATTCCAATGTATCTGTTGTTGTTGTGGTCTTCAGTCCGCAGATAGGTTTGCTGCAGCTGTCCCTGCTACCCTGTCCTGTGCAGAACTCTTCATCTGACAATTGTGAAATTCAGATCCGATTCATACAGCGCATAATGAAAGCTCATGGCCAGAGGTGTAGTTTGGCAAAGCACCGATATGCACTTCTCAGCCGCTGTCGAGAAAATCGACAATTAAAAAAAGAAGCCGTTGCGGTGAAATGCTCTCAACGATCTCTACGATTAGCAATATTGTACAGAGGCATGGCGTAGCGGTAAGCGCTCGGTTTCGTATTCCAAAGGTCGCCGGATCGAATCTCGCGGCATGCACTTTTATTATTATTTGTTTTTTTGGAATTCAAATATATCCCACGAACCAGAGTGATAGTTATCATAGAAATATGGAAATCTGAAAACAGCACGACATTGAGAACATCTGATAAACGATGCGTTTTGACAAGAACAATTGTTTTTTAATTATCTGTTGGGAAACACACCTGATTGACATTCTGAAAAATTGTTCTTTGGTTCGTCAGGTTTGACTTACACTATACGTATTCGTTTCGGAATATCGTTTATACTTCTTCCGTTAGCTATACGTGGTAAACATTATGAAGACAATTAATTATATTTGTCATATATATATATATATATATATATATATATATATATATATATATATATATATATATATGTGTGTGTGTGTGTGTGTGTGTGTGTGTGTGTGTGTGTGTGTGTGTGTGTGTGTGTGTACATTTGAATTACAAAAAACAAATAATAAAAAAAAGTTGCGTGCCGCGAGATTCGATCCGGCGACCTTCGGATTACGAAACCGAGCGCTTACCGCTACTAATCATAGAGGTCGTAGAGAGACTATTTCACCGCAACAGCTTTTTTAATTGTCGATTTTCTTGACAACAGCTGAGAAGTGCATCTTGGTGATTTGCCAAATTACACTTCTGACCATGAGCTTTTATTATGCGCAGTATGAATCGAATCTGAATTTCACAACTGGCGGCCTCCCCTTGTGAGAATACGAACGCCAACATACATCCTTATGAACCTTCTTCCGATATTCGTCCCTCGGCCTCCCTGTACGATTTTTCCCCAACACACTTCCTCTTAATACAAAGGGAACAATTCTTTCATGTGTCTGAATATGTCCCACCAATATATCCCTTCTCTTAGTCAAAAATGTGCCAGAAACTCCCCAATTATGTTGAACACCTCATCATTAGTTATGTGATCTTTCCATCGATTTCTCGTCATCCGTCTTTAGCATCACATTTCGAAAGCATCTATTATCATTTTGTCTGAACTCTTAATCGTCCACGATTCACTCCCATACAATGCTACATCTAGCAAATGCTTTCCGAAAGAACTTCCTAACATTTAAACTAATATTGGATGTCAACAAATTTCGCTTCTTCAGAAACGCTTTTCTTCCCATAGCCCTTTACATTTTATACCTTAATTACGTAGGCTTCCGCGTCCAGAGTCAGATGACATAAAAGTTTTCTGGGTATTGTACCGCGTCATGATGTAAGGGTATTACTTAAATAACCAACGTTTCGACCAACGTTACAGTGGCCTTCATCTGGGTAACCCAGATGAAGGCCACTGTAACGTTGCCCGAAACGTTGGTTATTTAAGTAATAGCCTTACATCATGACGCGGTACCATACCCAGAAAACTTTTATGTCATTTTATACCTTCTTTACTTTGGCCATCAGAAGTTATCTACTTTTATCGTCTCATTACCTAATCTAATTCCTTCAGCATCGCCTGATTCTCTGTCACTACGTTCACTTACCCTTGTTTTACTCTTGTTAATGTTCATCTTAAGTCTCCCTTTCAAGACACTGTCCATTGCATTTAACTGCTCTCCCAGGTCCTTTCCTGTCTCTGTCAGAGTTACTATGTCATCAGCCAACCGCAAGATTTTATATTCCCTCTCCCTGGAATTTAATTCCCTCTCGAAATTTCGCCTTGCATTCCTTCACTGCTTGGTTAACGTACAGATTGAACAACATAGGGAAAAGTGTACAACCCTGTCTTACTCCCTTTCCAGCCACTGCAACCCTTCCTTACCCTTCGTCTCTAATAGATGCTGTCCGATTTTTGTACAAGTTGAATATAACACTTCGCTCCTTATATTTTCCACCCCTACCTACAGTATTTGTATTCCAGTCAACACTGTCAAAAGCTTTCTCCAGATCCACAAATCCTAAAAACGTAGGTTTCCTTTTCCTTAAGATAAGTCGTAATTTGAGTATTGCCTTGCGTATTCCTGCATTTATCTTGAATCCAAACTGATCTTCCCCAAGGTTGGATTCCACCAGTTTTTCCATTCGACTGTAAATAATTAAAGTTAGTATTTTGCAACCGGGTTGTTATAATTATATTATCCCTCTTTTAACACGTTGTAACACGGAAATTAATTCAAAAATGTTCAAATGTTTGTACATCTATCGGACCAAACTGCGTGGTCATCAGTCCGTAGCTTACAAACTACTTAAACTAAGGTAAACTAACCTAAGGACAAACACACACACACACACACACACACACACACGCCTATGCCCCAGGGAGGACTCGAACCTCCGACGGCGAGCAACCGCGCGCTCCGCAGCGAGGCGCCTCAGACCGCTTGGCTACTCCACCGCGGGAAAAATTAATTACCGCACGAGTTCCGTACTAGATATAATTAATGCCAAAGTCACGGAGAAGATAAATTAAGACTGAATCAGTTCAGATTAAATAGTTTTAATGTGTTGCCACCGTACATCATATCGTTACGTGCTGGTACCACTACTACTGCAAAAGAGACTCAATATGGCGCCCATCAGTATCGTGATGGGTCTGGAAGCGTCAAAATGCTTTCTGCACAGTAGGACTAAACAAGTCCGTAGTTACGCAATACAGGCAACCTTTTTTTGATATTCTGCGCTTCAGATCAGTACTTGTACAAGTATTCTCTTAATAAACCCTATCCTTCAGGTATCCCTACGAAGAGAAATCACAGGTATTGACATTAGGTTATAGTGTCGGCCAAGCATTTGGAAAAGATTTACTGGTAAGTCAGTCGTTGAAATGTGCTTCGGTGAAACAGTTAAGCTTGCGATGGGACCCCATCTCGCATGAAACCTGTTGAGTTCAATGTATCTCTCTCCTGTAGGGCGGATGTGACATGCGGGCAAAACATATCGCAGTAACGGTGGCCAGTCATACGGGACGTCTTTTGAGTTTGAGTATCAGCCTGCTCAAAAGAGGATGGCCAATGATGAATAGCCGTGAAGCCACACCATACGGTGACACGTTTGGTATACAGAGGAGCTTCATGCACAGTTCATTTTAATGTCTTGATCGCAGAGGTAAAAAATGTTTTATTTTACGGTTTCAACCTAATATAGGTCATCTTCAGAAATAATAAATATACAGCCCATGTGGCCGGTGCTGGACTCTGTAGGACTGCTGTGGATGTTTTCTGGCCGTCTGTTGGTAACTACTCAGTAATTGGAGGGAAAATCCACAATCTCGCAATTCTGGAAATTCACCTGTCAGACAAAAATGAGCTTCGTCTGATGACAGGATGGCCCAGGGCCAGACCTCGTCAACTTAAGTCCTTGAGAGAAATTGGAGAGTGAACTGAACACGTCGATGTGCGTGCTGTAGTGCAAGATTCTATACCATACATATCTTGTACGGATAACAGTAGACTACGGAATGTTAAAGTGTAGTGACGCAACACACACACAGCTTAACGATCGGGAATTGCGCGAGCGTTGTCTGCCATAAAAACAGCGATTTCATCAACCACCTGTGATGGTGCAACCGGTCGTCGGCTTCTTCCCGGAATTAAACCCAGTCCTTCAATTGATTCGAGATACTCCGCAAAGCAAGTGCATGAAGAGGATCCTTCCGTAATCCTTTCAGCCAGAGATATTGTCGAAGTACAGCTGCAGCACTACTGTTGTTCTGATAGTGACGCCCTCCTCCTTATGACCAAGCTCATGTCGACACAGCGACTAGTCAGGTGAGAGAACCGGCTGGAAGCGCAGTGCCGCACGGAAATGTTGCACCCGTTACTCCGGACATAGATGCTATCAAATTTGGTGCTCGTCCGGCAGTTACTTTCCGTGTTAAATAGGGGAAGTTTGATCGTGACCGCCAGATATGTTGTTGTTATGGTCTTCAGTCCGGAGACTGATTTGATGCAGCTCTCCACCCTACTCTATCCTGAGCAAGCCTTTTCATCTCCTCATAAGAACGGCAACTCACATCCACTTGAATCTGCTTACTATACGCATCTCTTGGTTTCCCTCTGCGATTTTTACCCCACACACTTCCCTCCAATGCTAAATTTACGATTCCCCGATGTCTAAGAATGTGTCCTACCAAGCGATCCCTTCTTTTAGCCAGGGTATGCCAAAAAATCCTTTTCTCACCAATTCTGTTCAGTACTTCTTCATTGGTTATGCGATCTACCCACCTAATCTTCAGCATTCTTCTGTAACACCACATTTCAAAAGCCTCTATTCTCATCCTGTCCGCACTGCTTATCGTCCATGTTTCACTCCCATACAAGGCAACACTCCACACAAATGCCTTCAGAAAAGGCTTCCTTACACTTAAATTAATATTCGATGTTAGCAAATTTCTCTTTTTCAAAAATGCTTTTCTTCCCATTGCCATTCTGCATTTTATATCCTCTGTACTGCGACCATCACATGTTATTTTACTACCCAAGTAACAAAACTCATCTACCACCTTCATTGTTTCATTACCTAATCTAATTCCCTAAGCATCGCCTGATTTTCTAAGACCGAATTCCATTATTTTTGTTTTTCTCATGTTAATGTTCATTTTATACGCTTTCTTCAACACACTATCCATTCCATTCAACTGCTCTTCCAGGTCCTTTGCAGTCTCTGACAGAATTAGAATGTCATCAGCAAAACACAATGTTTTTATTTCTTCCCCCTGAACTTTAATCCCTACTCCAAATTTTTCCTTGCTTTCCTTTACCGCCTGCTCTATGTACAAATTGAATAGCATCGGAGAAAGGCTACAGCCCTGTCTTACTCCCTTCCCAACTGATGCTTCCCTTTCATGCCCTTCGAGTCTAATAACTGCGATCTGGCTTTTGTACAAGTTGTAGATAACTCTCCTTTCCCTGTATTGTACCCCTGCTGACTTCAGAATTTGAAAGAGTGTATTCCAGTCAACATTGTCAAATGCTTTCTCCAAATCTACAAAAGCTAAAAATGTAGGTTTGCCTTTCCTTAATCTATCTTCTAAGATAAGACGTAAAGTGAGTATTGCCTCCCGGGTTCCTACGTTCCTCCTGAATCCAAACTGATCTTCCCCGAGGTCAGCTTCTACCAGCTTTTCCATTCTCCTGTAGATAATTCGTGTTAAAATCCGCCAGATATAGAAATAAAAATTGACGTTTATGAATGATCCCTATGGACTGAAAGAAGGCTGCGGCAATTTTGACGAGATCTTCAAGAATTATTCATATTAGCCCATCGGGTCATCCTGTAAAGTTCGGTAGCGATCGGATGATTTATTGATTTCGAGAATATAACGCGAAATACGGAACAATAATTACTCTTTGGACAAGCTATACTGCAAGCTGAATACTGCTGGCGTGTATAAAATAAACTGCGGATGTGGAACAGTATACATAGGAGAAACAGGAAGGCCTATCCATGTAAGAATGGCAGAGCGTGAATGATACATACGTTTAAAAGAGCACAGCAAGTCAGCGGTTGCAGAACACGAGGAGGAATGCAACCATAATATAAACTTGAAGGACGTACAAGTGCACTCTAATGAGCCATTTAATTCGTGAAGCAATCGAGATCAGTAAAAACCTCTACAACAGGAACAAAGAAGACGGGTACAAACTCTCACCGTCTTGGCTTCCGGTGTTGACAACACGGCGACGCTTCGTGGCGAGCGGTACAATGGGCCCTCAGGCCGCAGACGTGCGTTCCTGACAGCGTGGCAACTTCGTCACTACCCAGAAGAACTAAGCCGTTGATGGCCAAGAGCGCGCATGCGTACAACTTCATGTTTTCCACCAATAGGAATCACCGGTGCAAGCAACAATAAAGCGCATCTTCCTTTCCTAATTCCACCTATCAGAAACACCAATGCAAACACCAATCAAAATTAAACGCTTTATAAGACCAGCGCAAGGAGGAAACAAGTCAGTATTTCCTGAGGAAGGATTCTGCAACTGATCCGAAATGTTGGAAAGATTTTATCATCATGACGCGGCAAATAGCTCAGAAGAATTTTAACGATAAGCTATTTACTCTTTCACTTTTTTAGTTTATTATAATTCAGAAAATGCTTCCATTGGTTGCTATTTTTGTTAAATGACATGTTGACCATAGCTGCTTAATTTATTAGCTCAAGCTGGCGCTTCACAGTGGTACATTAACAGAAACCGGTAGCTTTGAGCTAATAAATGAAGTAGCTGTGGTCAAGCTGTTAAACCCCACCTTTTCACTTTACTAAGATTGCTATTTTGTACTTAATAAGATACAGCACAATGCATACCATACCTATAAATCCTCAGAACGTTTAATCAATCTTTACATATTAAGATCACAGTACAAAGTGTACGTAAAACTTTATATCTGTCACTTGAAACGGCAGTGTCGCTGCTAACGGAGAAATAACCAACCGTAGCAGTACTGTCAATATACAGTCTAGCACGAACTGTTACAGAAGCGATGCTAGTGCTCCAAACAGCAGCACTGCACTAATATGTTTTCCATGATACAAAAGGAGAAATTGTTATTTTTAATACTCTAATTTCGCAGTCACTAAATTTAGTGGTGAATCATTCATTATGAAGAGGAAAATCTAAATTAAATCAAATGTTGAAATGTTTCTTAAGCTTAAGAGAGTTAACTGCGGGGTCATCAGTCCCTAAACTTAGAAACTACTTATGAAGTACCTTATACTAAACACGATAGAAACATCCATGCCCGATGGGGAATTCGAATCCCCGATCGTAGCGGCCGTGTAGACTGTGAGTGGCGTTGGCCGAGGTGGCCGAGGGGACTGAGGCGCTCCAGTCACGGTCTGCACGGTCACTACGGTCGGGGGTTCGAATCCCCCCTCGGGCATGGATATTTGTGCCGTCCTTAGTCTTAGGTAGTTCATAAGTAGTTTGTAAGCTTAGGGACTGATGGCCCCGTAGTTAACTCCCATAAGTTCTACAAACATTTGAACTGTGAAGGGCCGGCCGCGGTGGCCGAGGGGACTGAGGCGCTCCAGTCACGGTCTGCACGGTCACTACGGTCGGGGGTTCGAATCCCCCCTCGGGCATGGATATTTGTGCCGTCCTTAGGATAAGCTAGTTCATAAGTAGTTTGTAAGTTTAGGGACTGATGACCCCGTAGTTAACTCCCATAAGTTCTACAAACATTTGAACTGTGAGTGGCGCGCCGCAGACCGCTCGGCCACTGCGGCCAGCATCTAAGTTAATACTCCATCTCTTCTTAAGATGTCATTGCAGTACGATACACACGGTTTACAGACATTGGTTCGTAATAGTATCATAGAATATCGTTTAAGGCTGGATACGAATTTTAACTGGATGTGCTTAAGTTCAGAAGGAACTAATCAATTTTGTATGCTTGCCTCGCATTTTCTGACGCTTTGTGTCGATTTTTGTTCGGTTCGCGAGCAGATTTAAACGGTCAACAATCATCGTGAAAGATTTGAAGGCGACGATGTACTGTTTCTATACAAAACGATGATATCTAACTGTTTACAAATCAAGATCAAATGTTCAAATGTTTGTAAAGCTTATGGGACTTAACTGCGGGGTCATCAGTCCCTAAACTTACAAACTACTTATGAACTACTTACGAACTAGGACGGCACAAATATCCATGCCCGAGGGGGGATTCGAACCCCCGACCGTAGTGGCCGTGCAGACCGTGGCTAAGCGCCTCAGTCCCCTCGGCCACCGCGGCCGGCTCAAACGGCTCCACTTCCCTTCCTGTCTTGTCTTTGCCAGTGCCACCAGCAAAGCACAAGGCCAGTTGTTGACTATTGCTGGCTGAAATTTGGAACAATCGTGATTTTAAGGCCAACATTGTAGGTGTTTTGCTTCCGAGTTTGCACACCAAAAAAAGATACATGCTTTTACTCGAAATAGAAAATAAAATTGTGTATTCAGTGGCCTTAAGATGGATTAATAAAGTAAATAAAATAATTTTACATTTGAGTCAAACAAGTATTTTTCTGCCTTGGACGTAGCAAGGTGCTGCACCTGTAAATCTACCTGGTGAAAATTCGTTACACGATCTTCTTCGTCCATTCACGATAAGTCATCTAGCTACAATAATTGGTGTGTAATACAGTACATTTTCCTTTCTCAACTCTTTACTTGAAATTTACATGGCGTTTACTTGGAGTGAAGCACCATGGTCCTACCGTAATAGTGAAAATGTCATTATCATTGCCCTCTAATATGGTGATCACCTCTGACGACTAGTACAAATGTTCAAATGTCTGTGAATCTATCGGACCAAACTACGTGGTCATCAGTCCGTAGCTTAGAAACTACTTAAACCTAGGTAAACTAACCTAAGGACAAACACACACAACCATGCCCCAGGGAGGACTCGAACCTCCACGGCGAGGAACCGCGCGCTCCGCAACAAGACGCTTTAGACCGCTTGGCTACTCCACCGCGGCGACGACTAGTACAGCAGCTTATCTGCGTGACATGGATAGTACTGAGTTCTCTCTTGAGGAATATTTAGTTTCTTCCCCGAGTTAAACATCCAGCCCTGCAACCGTTGTCTGCAATGTATCACAGACATGCTCAGCCGGCCGCGGTGGCCGAGGGGACTGAGGCGCTCCAGTCACGGTCAGCACGGCCACTACGGGCATGGATATTTGTGCCGTCCTAGTTCGTAAGTAGTTCATAAGCAGTTTGTAAGTTTAGGGACTGATGACCCCGTAGTTATGTCCCATAAGCTTAACAAACATTTGATTTGAACATTCAGCATGCTGTTTGGCCCAACTGCACGCTCTGCATGGTATCTAGTTGCCAACGCTGAACCTCGCCATGGCCGTCGGAAGTGAAGCCTATTACGTACAGTTTGAGTCTAAGCATCCTATGGCTGCACGAAAATCATTACTTGGAGTGGTAACGTTCCTTTCAAGGTTCATTAGAGCTCAAATCCGTAAGCAGCCTTCGCCAGCTGTTGTGGTACCCATTGGGTGGACAGAGCGAGACAAATGATCGGGAATTCCTGTATTCCTAAAGCTCCTCGACGTCCGAACATCATCACTTTGGTTCACTGTGAGACGTCCTCCCTGACACAAAAAAATGCGGATGTGATGAAATTTGGCCTTTCACGTATGTCAGAACTTCAGTGACACAGTCAACTTCCTTCTTTGTTTTATGACACGAACTGATCGGCTGTCTTAAAAACAACTGCGTTGGACTACATCTTTGTGCGGGTTGGGCGACATCTATAGACAACTATCTGAAAGCCCGGCGTTCCCCTGGTATTTATTCCTGCCATTTTCAGGTATATATTCGTTTGTATAATAGCTGTATCTCTGTAAAATCTCTTGGGAATACAGTTAGTAGTAAGGAAGTAATATACTGAAACTTGGTGCGTGATGGGGCGGTTTTCCATGAACGTTACTGTTTATGTGCTCATATCTTATGAACTACGTGTCGTACTGTGATAAAATTTTAAAGGTATATTCAACTATATTTGGGTATACTGTCTGTAAAATTTCCTGTGGCTACAATTTGTAGCGTATAAATTATAAATTGTAACGTCATACAGAATGCCGTAGTATTACTTCATAAGCAACGGGAAAATTAGTAAGCGAGGAACTTTTTTTCCTTTCATCATTTTGCTATGGTTGTCAGCGAGAAAAAGTTTAATCAAGGTTTGAAATTATATTTGATGTTTGTTGCATGTCGCTAAGTACTCTCATTCTCATATAGCGTATTTATAAAATCTCACGGCATTATGTGGCAGTTTTTTTGGACTCCTATTGTTTATGACGTCATATATTCTGAACCATGAGTCGTATGTCTTACTTAATCCTGCAGCAGTTGTTACCTAGCGGTAAGGAATGAGTGTACCAATTTCGGTTGAAATCGGAGAAAATGAGCAGCATTCTCGCTAAATGCAGCAGTTTTCGCGCATCTCAGTGTTTACGACGTCATATCTTGTGAACACTGTATCGTACCTAATTCTTACGGCGACCGTCCTCATGGATTGAAGCTTACGTGGACAAAATTTGAAAAAGATTGCATCAAAACTGTTGATTTTTATGCAACATGTAGATACAAACATACGGACACTCTGCTTTATATATTAGATCGAACTGTGTTCTTGTTGCGTATACCATATCCAACATTATGTATGGAGCCTTTTATGTATGTAGTAAGATTACTTAAGGTGAGGGAAGAGTCTCCGTATCTGATTTGGATGCACGTTTAAAAATTTGGTAGTTGGCGTCTCAGGCAGGCTGCCACGGTATTTTTATAAGGGGCATCCGAATATCACTTTCTGGGATGCCTTCGGGGGCAAAACAGTCACACTGTGGTGATACCTGTATCCTGAACCGGCGTAGAAAGGCCAGATATGGGCCATGGCCTTTGATGAAGACAATCATTCCCCTTCTGGGCTGGGAATATGACATAATTGCCCATTTCTCTAGATTTGACATGGTCTGCTGCCTGTTTCAAATGTCCAAATGGAGACCAATCTGCTAAGGCAATCGGTCCATAGACTTATACTTAAACTCACTAATGCTAAGAACAACAGACACAACGATGTCCGAGGAAAGACTCGAGGCTCCCGCGGGAAACAGCCAAGCTGAAGCAGTCCGTCTCCAGGCGGCTCGGAACTCTTGGCCATCCCCGCGCGGCCCTGCCTATTTTCTCAGTGACAAAAATTTTCAAATGTTTGTAAATAAGGTACTTAACTACGTTCGTCATCAGTTCCCAGGCTTACAAACTGCTTAAACTAACTTAAACTTTTGGCAAGGACAACACAAACAACCGCGCGCTCTGCAGAAAAATGCATTGATGAGATATTAAACTGAAACTTTTGATTTCAGCTACGTATGCTGTTCCTAGTGATTGGAAAAAGGCACAGGTGACTCCCGTGTATAAGAAAGGAAAGAGAACTGACCCATACAATTACAGGCCAATATCGTTGACATCGGTTTCATGTAGAATTTTGGAGCATATTCTCAGTTCGAATATAGTAAATTTCCTTGAAACGGAAAAGCTTCTTTCCATGAATCAGCACGGGTTTAGGAAACATCGTTCATGTGAAACTCAGCTTGCCCTTTTCTCACATGACATCTTGCGAGCCATGGACGAAAGGCAACAGGCGGATTGTGTTTTTCTCGACTTCAAAAAGGCGTTCGACGCGGTGCCACACTGCAGACTGCTAACGAAGATACGAGCTTATGGAATAGGTTCGCAGATTTGTGACTGACTGGAAGACTTCCTAAGTAACAGAACGCAGTACGTTGTTCCCGACGGCGAGTGTTCATCAGAGACGAGTGTATCGTCAGGCGTGCCCCAGGGGAGTGTGATAGGACCGCTATTATTTTCTATGTATATAAATGGTCTGATGGACAGAGTAAGTTGTAATTTGCGGCTGTTTGCTGATGATGCTGTGGTGTATGAGAGCGTGTCGTCTGTAACTGACTGTAACAGCATACAGGATGACTTAGACAAAATTTCTAGTTGGTGCGAAGAGTGGCAGCTAGCTCTCAATGTAGAAAAATGTAAGGTGATGCGCATGAGTAGAAAAAACAATCCTATAATGTTCGAATACAGCATTAGTAGTGAACTTCTTGATGCTGTCGCGTCGTTCAAATATCTAGGCGTAACATTGCAGAGCGATATGAAATGGAACGAGCATGTAAGGACAGTTGTGAGTAAGGCAGACAGCCGACTTCGGTTTATTGGGAGAATTTTGGGAAGATGTACTTCACCTGTAAAGGAGACTGCGTATAAAACGCTTGTACGACCACGTCTTGAGTATTGCTCAAGTATTTGGGACCCGCAGCAGATCGGTTTGAAGGAAGACATAGAGGCGGTTCAGAGGCGAGCAGCTAGATGTGTTACCGGTAGGTTCGACCAATGCACGAGTGTCGCGGAAATGCTCCGGCAACTCAATTGGGGATCGCTGGAAGAAAGACGACGTTCTTTTCGTGAATTTCTGTTAAGTAAATTTAGAGGGCCGGAATTTGAAGCTGAGTGTAGTACGATCTTGCTGCCGCCTACATACATTTCGCGTAAAGATCACAAAGACAAGATAAGAGAAATAAGAGCTCGTACGGAGGCATATAGGCATTCTTTCTTTCCTCGTTCAATTTGGGAGTGGAATAGGAAAGGAAATGCCTAGTAGTGGTACAGTGTACCCTCCGCAACGCACCTTACGGTGAATTGCGGAGTATGTATGTAGATGTAGATGTAGAGGGTTATTGCAAAATTTTGCTATAAGAATCTCAGTAAATTAGCTTACTATATCTATTTTCAGTCACTGCTTTCGTATAGCATCATGTTCTGGGGTAATTCATCATTGAGTAAAAAAAAGTATTCTTTGCACAAAAGCGTATAATCAGAATAATTTCCGGAGCCCACCTACGATCATCATGCAGACATCTATTTAAGGATTTAGGTATCTTCACAGTAACTTCACAGTATATATATTCACTTATGAAATTTGTTGTTAATAATCCAACCCAGTTCAAAAGTAATAGCAGTGTGCACTGCTAGAACACCAGGCGAAAGGAAGATCTTCAATATGTAGGGCTAAACCTGAGTTTGGGACAGACAGGGGTAAATTATGCTGCCACAAAAGTCTTTGATCACCTAGCAAGCAGCATCAGAAGACAACTAGCATTTAAAAACAAAAGAATTTCTGAATGACAACTCCTTCTACTCATTGGATGAGTTTTTAAATATAAATTTATAAATCTAAAAAAAAAAATTGTCATGTAATATTCTGTGTCTTGTACAGACAGCCTTCATTAACTGGCCACCTTACACACCATAACGAAGTATCGTAGTCACGAACAAATATTAATTTAATCTAATCTCGGCCACTCCAGCACGGCTTCCTTAGTGTCCCGAGAGTTTTTCCATCGTTACGTTATGTTACGTTACGTCCCTTGTCGTCGGTCTGCTGCTGTAACTTTAGTTCTAATCCCCAGAATTTCTTTTACTTTTTCTCTGTTTTCTCTTTTTGTACAGTAACCTCGCGCTTCCAATTAGTTTCTACGAGTGCCTCTTGTAGATTGGAGAGCTGGTTTTATGTAACGGACTACTTGTCAGCAACTGTCGTAAGGCGAGAGGATCGAATGGAAGTGTTATTCAGACTAGGCATGAAACGCGGAAACAGATGATTTGTGCTATGCCTGCTGCGGTCGAGTTTACCGGTCGGGTGCGATACTTCTGTGTGCTGATACGAACGGCTCTCACGTACCACTACCTGGTCTGTCTCTTGACGTCCTAAATATTCTCCACAAAAATGTGTGTGCCAGAATGGGCGTTCCAGTCAGGCCACTGTCAATGTCGCACTCTCCTGCGATCACGCCACAGCATTGTGCATACCACGAGGTCTGAACCAGCGCCCATACAGTTAGAAACTTCGGACGGCGTTCAGAGATTTACTAATGATTTAGAATGGAAAGTACGACAAAGTACAGAGCAATGGTGATACACGCCAAAAATGTGTATCCTCAGAGAAGCGTTGATTCGCGTGGGGAGGTGTCAGGTTTGTCAAAAGATTCACGGACGTCATCCTGTTGTTCGTCACACTGCGAAATGCCGTTGTCGACCGCGGAATGTGTCCTAATTAGGGATCCAAATGTCTTCGGCCCTTTCTACCTGAGACTTCTTGTCGATTCTAAGCGGCTGGGTGTTTGAAATATCTTCGGCCAGACACGAAAAAACTGCGTGATATCAATGCTGGGCGTCGTGGTTATGAACTCTTTTCCAGAAGCGTCAAAATAATAGGAGGTATGGGTTGGGGAGGGGAGGGGGGAAGTGCGTACTCGATCACGATAGTGTTGGGCAACATTTTCGTGAAATGTGACGCCAATATTACATCATTCTTTTATTATTTATTTATTGAGATACTCCTCATTATAAATGTTTAGCTACAACACAATAATTAACTAGTAAATCAGAACACCTAGTAAATAAGGTCTTAAGCTAAATATTCAACCATCACAATAATTAACTCAGGAATCAGAACTCCTAATACATAAGGTCTTACACTAAATATTCAAGGTATTTCTCCAGCTGTTTCTATCTCGTGTGTCCTCTTCCTCAGCGCTCTAGTCTTCTCACTGTGTGCTGTACATTCTGGAGCCAAGTGGTCACAGGTCGTCTTCTTCTTCTCTCGTCAGATTCCCACTCCAGCACCAATTTCGGTATTCTGGCGTCTTCCAATCTTCATAAATGCCCATGCTACTGTATTTTCTTTCTATCTGTCACATTATCTATTTCTATTCTATTTATTACTTCGGTGTCTCTTATTTTTTCTTTCCTAGAAATTCTTGCCGATCTTCTCCAGAAGTCCATCTCTAAAGCTTATACGTTATGAATTTGCATCGAGTTTCCGCTCCGTACAGAACTATACACTCTAATATAGATTTATCTATTACTTTTCAGTTCTGTTCATTACATTCCTGCTCCATAGGACTGAGTTGAGCACACCAATGACGTTCTGTGCAATAATAATTCTTTTATTGATTTTCCCTCAGTTTCTAAAATGGATCCCAAATAACAAGTGTTTATTTCTTCCCATCTGTGTGTAGTTAACCACGATAATTATTCAAGTATTCTTTTTTATATAATTAATCTTCATCTTCTTAATTGTCGCTTGGGCCCTGGAGACCATACGCGTTCTCTACATTCCTCTTTCAGTCCTCTCTGTTCCTTGCTTTTGCTGTCCATTCTCCTTTCCTCATGCCCATGTAACCGCATCCTCCTCGGTGTCATTCTTCCATCTTGTAGGTGGCAATTTTTCTGTGCAATTGCTAGTTGGTTACACATGTAGTTTTCATCCTCCACGCTTATTCTATGACAATTTGGTGATCAGCCAACAATAAATAATTTAAACAGCAGCTTGCGAAACATACCTACGATACGACACATAGGCAAATTTATTTCGAACGAACGCTGTGTTATTCCCAGCAATTATATCAAAGATCACTGTGCATGACAATCCAATTATGGATTCAAACAAATTAATAAATAATGTAATTTCCACCTCTAATTTATGACCCCATACTGTTACATCTAAGGCAAATATCTGTACAGATTTTAAATAAGGTTGGTGACATGGGGTAGCCTTGCAACAGACCCTTGCTGTTCTAATTTCCGTGAAAGTGTAATACCAGTTTCACTTGGCAAATGGTATCTTTATATCTCTGTTGTATTATTTTAACTATCGAAATACTTGTGTTTGCGTATGTAGTCCTCTGCAGAGTTTTCTTGGAACAGTATCATATGCTTTTTATTGATCTATAAAAATAAATCTTTTTTCCTAAGTTTCTCGAAAATCTGTCGTAATGTGGAATACCAGCTGTGAAACCACATTGTAATTCTTAGGTTATAATTATTTCCGATTAGTTTTTTATTATTTTTTTAAAATTGTCATAATTTGTTTGCAAAACAAATTTCTCGATAGTTCGAGCTAATTTTGTTATCCCCTTTCTTATATACGGCACTAATATAACGTACTTTCAACTCCCTGCATATAGAATCTCCGTGTAACATTTTGTTGAGTAGCCGCGTCATCAGGTTCACAAGTTTTAGCACCACTATAGTTCCGAAACACCAAGTGATTTATTATTCTTTCCAACGCAGAGCGGTGGAGTAGCCGAGCGGTCTAAAGCGTTTCGCTGCGGAGCGCGCGGTTGCTCGCCGTGGAGGTTCGAGTGCTCCCTGGGGCATGGGTGTGTGTGTTTGTCCTTAGGTTAGTTTACCTAGGTTTAAGTAGTTTGTAAGCTACGGACTGATGACCACGCAGTTTGGTCCGATAGATTTACAAACATTTGAACATTTCCAACGCCTGAAGTATTTCGCTTTCAAAAAATTTAAATCTCATTATCATGATGTCCATTTTATTTTGCTGTTCCTTCCTCTAGGTATTCTTCTGTAACATTTTTCAATAATTTTTGGAAATATTCTTCCCACTCCTATCGTGTTACCAGTTGTAGCTTGTCAGAGCCCCTGTAAAATTGACCATGCTTCTTTCGCTCTCCCAAATCCTAGTTTGCTATTAACATTGGCAGACGTTCTTTGCCATGTGATATCATAAACCCACCTGAAAACTTGCATGCAATTCTGCGCTCTGGCTTTGTTGGATTTCTCGACACCGTGTTGTTTGGGGAGTCGTCAACACCGCGAGTGACGTCAGAGGTCGCCATACACTTCTTCCATTCAGAGAAAATTTTGGGCAATCGCGAGCCAAATTTAAAACTGTAAGTCGTACTGCGTCACCATTACGGTGCCTCAAAAATATGATCCTGCCATTATGCTGCACTGTGTATTTAGTCACAATTTAATTTGGTTTTTGACGCTAGAATTTCGATTTGCCCATATGGAAAACATTCCGATGAAATCTACATCTACAATCCGAAAACTACCTTAAGGAGTATGGCGCGGATGACTAATTACTATGTTCCTATATATCTGATTCTATAGTCATTTTGTGAGATGCTTGTGCAACTAAGTACGCCCTCGGAATACCAATACTAAACTTCTACTTGATGTACAACTCCTTTCCTGCCGTGTCTGCTCATGGAGATAGTGAAAATTAACACTCTTCTACCAAATGAACGAACTCCTGACCCCCACCCATTTAATTTGCTTTCGTTTACTTCTTCCATTAATTTAACCTAGTTAGGTTTTTTTTTAACCTGCCATCAACTTTTCTGTTTCTTATGTCACCCTAAGTGCGCAATCGTAACAGTTGTTTTGTAACTTACGCTTTCGTGTTCAGTTATTTGTCGCCAACAGTTTCAGTAGTAGCGTCTGTGTACAGTTAGGTTTTCTTTTATTTTTTATTATGACCTTTATATATCACAGCGTCAACGTTAGAGCTATAATTCTTAATTTAACGAGCTTGAATATGTAGAATATCTGCTATATTTCACAAAATCCGTTGCACAAATTTCGAATATAACCTGTGGCATCTCCTGTGATTCTTATTCCCAGCGTCAATGCCTAAATACCTTATCTGCTAATCAAAAATCCATATGTAGTGTTCATTGTTTAGTAAGGGTTCTCCATAGTCTTCATTGCTTATTATGCATTCCATATAGATAGGTCTCTAACGGTACATTTCCTCTTCAACTTCGAGCACCCTGCCGTAGGACTAGACTTCTCACCATTGTTCATTTTTACCACAATCCCTCGAGATTTCCGTACGTTGCACTCACTACGTACATATTAGTCAACTACACTCATCCTTTAATCCCTTTGTACTAGAAGCTTTATACTTCATGCCCGCACCAGAAAGAATGGAAGAACGAGTTACTGGCTTACGTTTTTATCGATCGTCATTGTCTCGTTAAGGCTTGTGTATATTCCACCATGGTGCGACGCGAGTTTTCTATTTCGCCTTTTAGTAGAATATCTATACGATATACAGGTGACCTGGGAGAAATTTAACAGAAGCAATCGATATCTATAAACATCGTAATAATTTTAACAGGAAAGAGGAAACCGTTAAATTAGACAGAATTTGGGCTTCTGCTTTATACCAGCGGAATGACAATCATTTCTTCTCTGCTAAGAATGTTGGCAATACCAGAGATAGTGTCGTAACCGACTTCACTTGATGTCTTGTGCTGCCCTCTGCATCGCCTATATACGGAGCTCCTTCAAGTTCTCATCGCAGTTCGCGACTCTACCTCTGAAGATGTCTTCCGCAGCCGAAGATGAAACGTTAGGGGAAAGTTTTACAAATCGACCACGGCTTATGAGCCCGGATGTTTTAAATGAAGTTGACGCGGGCCGTGAAAGCTTACATTGTATGATCAAACGCCTCTACGTGGAGGATATGTCAACATCAGTTCGTCGACTGGAGGGAAGGCACAACAACTGTGTTCGCTGACTTTCCTGTTACGCTGCCAGGACACTTCCAACGTTCCGAAGTTCATAAAGGTGAAGAGGAAGTTTCGCTCGGCACAAGTACACCGTGTTTATAACCGAATGGAAACAGCAATGCTGAGAGAGAGGTCTACGGGCGGAAACTAGCAGTAAGCTGTAAGCAGTAAGCAGTAAGCAGTAAGCTGAGTTGCTCAGTGACCGGCGGCCAGTGCACACGTGACCAGCAGCAGCTCTACATTGTACGGTAACCGGCTTCTTAATAGAAGCGACTTATTTACATTTCGTGTGTACTTTCTCTTGCAGCTCTTTATACTTTAGTGTGCTCGCGTGTTTGTTTATTAAGAATCGCGTTTATTTGTCAGCTCAGTTACTGAATTTTTTTATTTATTAGCTCGCGTATATATTTTTCAGATTCGCCGTTAATAAACAGTTCAGCGTTAGGTCTATACCGTACAAAGCTCACTGTTTATCAAACTACTGAGTCCTCTGACGTACTTACTTTGAAAAAACAAAGGTTTTTAGAATGGCTAGGAACTGTGACTGCTGCGAACGGATGGAGGCAGAGTTGGTGACTCTTCGCTCGCAGCTTCAGGCGGCGTTGGCCTCGCTGGCAACGCTTGAGACTGCGGTGGGTGGGCGCCGCTGTTGTGGGCCGCTCGCGGGGGTACAGCAGACGCCCTGTGCGTCTGTTGTGCCCTCCGATCGGCCTGCGGCTGTGGCCAGCCCGCTCACTGCCCGCGAGGAGGTAGCCCCCCAATCCGTGGTGGATTGGGAGGTCCCCTCAGCGCGTGTCAGGCGGCGTAAGACTTCCCGGGGGACCGAAGTGGAGGCCTCCCCGGTTAGTCTTACCAACAGATTCGAGGCGCTGTCAGTGGCAGGGGATGTTCCTGATGCGGATGGTGTCGCTTGTCCTGTACTCGCCCCTCTGCCTTCAAGATCCGGGCACTCACAGAGGGTGGGTTTGTTGGTAGTTGGGAGCTCCAACGTTAGGCGGGTAATGGAGCCCCTTAGGAAAATGGCTACTAGGGAGGGGAAGAATTCCAATGTGTACTCCGTGTGCATACCGGGGGGAGTCATTCCGGATGTGGAACGGCTCCTTCCGGATGCCATGAAGAGCACAGGGTGCAGCCAACTGCAGGTTGTGGCTCATGTTGGGACCAATGATGTGTGTCGCTTTGGATCGGAAGAGATCCTCTCTGGTTTTGAGCGGCTATCAGAAGTGGTTAAGACTGCCAGTCTTGCTTGCAAGATGAAAGCGGAGCTCACCATCTGCAGCATTGTCGACAGGACTGACTGCGGACCTTTGGTTCAGAGCCGAGTGGAGGGTCTGAATCAGAGGCTCAGACGGTTCTGCGACCGTGTCGGCTGCAGATTCCTCGACTTGCGCCAAAGGGTGGTGGGTTTTTGGGTTCCGCTAAATAGGTCAGGAGTCCACTACACTCAGGAAGCGGCTACACGGGTAGTGGGGGCTGTGTGGCGTGGACTGGGCGGTTTTTTAGGTTAGATGGCCTCGGGAATACACAAAATGGGTTTCAGTCTCAAAGGGGGCAGGTCAGACACGGGAAGAAAGTAGACATAAAAACCATTGGTGTAACAGTTGTAAATTGTCGTAGCTGTGTTGGGAAAATTCCAGAGCTCCAAGCGCTGATAGAAAGTACTGAGGCACAAATCGTTATAGGTTCTGAAAGCTGGCTGACGCCTGAGATAAATTCGGCCGAAATTTTTTCAAAAGGCCAAATGGTCTTCAGAAAGGATAGAATAAATAAAACAGGGGGTGGTGTGTTTATTGCTGTTACAAACGGTTTATCCTGCAACGAAATTGAGGCAGATACTTCCTGTGAATTGGTCTGGGTAGAGGTTTTACCTGACCACCGAAATAAATTAATAATTGGATCTTTTTATCGGCCCCCTGACTCAGACGATGCGGTTGCAGAAATGTTCAAAGAAAGCTTGAATCATATTTCAAATAGGTATCCGAAGCATACTGTTATAATCGGTGGCGACTTTAATTTACCCTCGATATGTTGGCATAATTAGGTATTCAAAACCGGGGGCAAATATAAAACATCGTCCGAACTAGTTCTGAATGCTTTTTCTGAGAACTACTTCGAACAGTTAGTTCATGAACCCACTAGAATAGTACGTGGTTGCGAAAATACTCTTGATCTCCTAGCAACAAATAATCCCGAGATAGTAAAGAGCATCAAAACAGATACAGGGATTAGCGAACATCGAGTTGTAGTAGCGAGACTGAATATCGAAATTCCCAAATGCACCAAAAATAAACGAAAAATATATCTATTCAATAAAGCAGATAAAAATTCGCTTCACGCTTTCCTGAGTGATAGTCTCCAGTCCTTCAAAACTAAAAATGCGAGTGTTGATCAGTTGTGGCTTACATTCAAAGACATAATATCAGTAGCAATCGAGAGATTTATCCCAAATAAATTAATAAAAGAGGGGGCTGACCCCCCGTGGTACACAAAACAGGTCAGATCACTGTTGCAGAAACAAAGAAAAACGCATGCAACATTTAAAAAGACACAGAATCCGCAAGACTGGCAATCTTTTACTGAAACTCGCAACCTAGCGCCGACTTCAATGCGAGAATCTTATAGTTGTTTCCACAACGAAATCCTGTCTCGTAATCTTGCAGAAAATCCAAAGAAATTCTGGTCATATGTGAAGTACACTAGCGGCAAAACACAAACAATACCTTCACTACGCGATAGCAATGGTAATACTACCGACGACAGTACTGCTAAGGCAGAATTACTAAACACAGCTTTCCGAAATTCTTTCACCAGAGAAGACGAAGTGAACACTCCAGTATTCAATCCAAGAACAGCTGCCAGCATGCGAAACTTAGAAGTAGATGTTCCTGGAGTAGTAAAACAACTTAAGTCACTAAACAAAAATAAAACTTCCGGGCCAGATTGTATACCAACTAGATTCCTCTCAGAGTATGCTGATGAAATAGCTCCGTACTTAGCTATAATTTACAACCGATCACTCAGCGAAAGATCCGTACCCAAAGACTGGAAAGTTGCCCAAATTACTCCAATATTCAAGAAAGGCAATAGGAGTGATCCCCAAAATTACAGGCCTATCTCATTGACGTCGATTTGCAGTAGGATTTTGGAACATATACTTTGTTCGAATATTATGTACTACCTCGAAGAGAACGACCTATTAACCAATAGTCAGCACGGATTCAGAAAGTATCGCTCTTGCGAAACACAGCTTGCCCTTTATTCACATGAAGTGTTAAGTGCCATCGACAAGGGATCTCAAATCGATTCCATATTTCTGGATTTCCGGAAGGCTTTTGATACTGTACCCCACAAGCGGCTTCTAATGAAATTGCGTGCTTATGGAATATCTCCCCAATTGTGCGATTGGATTCACGATTTCCTATCAGAAAGGACACAGTTCGTTGTAATTGACGGTAAGTCATCGAGTAAAACAGAAGTGATATCTGGCGTTCCACAGGGAAGCGTTATTGGTCCCCTACTCTTCCTCGTGTTTATAAACGATTTAGGAGATAATCTGAATAGCTCCCTTAGACTGTTCGCGGATGATGCTGTCGTTTATCGGATAGTGAAGTCAACAGAGGATCAAAAGCAACTGCAAAGCGATTTAGACAAAATTTCTGCTTGGTGCGAAAATTGGCAATTGACACTAAATAAAGAAAAGTGTGAAGTAATACACATGACCACTAAAAGAAATCCGCTGAACTTCAATTACGCGATAAATCAGTCAAACCTTAAGGTCGTAAATTCTACCAAATACCTAGGAGTTACAATTACGAACAACTTTGACTGGAGAGAACACACAGAAAATATTGTGGGGAAGGCGAACCAAAGGTTACGTTTCATTGGCAGAACGCTTAGACGATGCACCAGCTCCACCAAAGAGACTGCCTACATCACACTTGTGCGTCCTCTCCTGGAGTACTGTTGCCCCTTGTGGGACCCTCACCAGGTGGGACTGACGGAAGATATTGAGAAGGTTCAGAGAAGGGCAGCTCGTTTTGTTTTATCACGTTACGGGGGGGAAAGCGTCACGGAAATGTTGCACGAATTGGGGTGGAAATCATTAAAAGAAAGACGTTATTCATTGCGGCGTGATCTGTTTGCGAAGTTTCAATCACCGACTTTTAGTTCTGAATGTGAAAATATTTTGCTAGCACCCACCTACTTAGGGAGACATGACCATCCCAATAAAATAAGAGAAATCAGATCGAAAACGGAACGATTTAGGTGTTCTTTCTTCCCGCGCGCTATTAGAGAATGGAACGTTAGAGAAAAGTTATGAAGGTGGTTAATGAACCCTCTGCCAGGCACTTAAATGTGATTTGCAGAGTATCGATGTAGATGTAGATGTAGACATCTTCTCTTATAGTGAAGTATGCAGTGTTGGGATTGGAATAAGGTTGACAATCTAACGTTCAGAACCATGGAACGTAGAGCAGAGATTTCTGTCAATAGACAGAAGAAGAAATTTTCTTGTCTTCAGAAGAATATGTGTGTTGATTCAGTTAAGATAATTCCCGGACTGTTATCAATCTGTCTGATAAAAATCTGAGTGAAGTTGAAATTTCTGTACTAGCCAAAGGGGGCAATTTTGCAGTGACTCCACAAAAAAGTACCCACGGATGATATATCAGATATTGAGGCAAGCATCCGGCTACTTCCACAACAATCTGCTGATATAATTAGAATGGAAACAGCCCGAATTTTGCGTAAATGTAAACCACCAAAAAGTAATTTGTCTCATGACGAAAGGAAGGCGCTGAGCGATATTAACGCAGATACCAACACCACTGTTCTCACCGCAGATTGGCAATTGTCGTATCGACGAGTGAGGATTATCATAACAAGATTAATGATATTTCGGACCCACCCAACTATAAAAAATTGCAGAAGGATGCAACTACGAAGATTTTAAAAACGACTATTCAACTGGTGAATGTATCTTCCTTCTCTTCTGACGACAAGAAGTTGCTCTGCAAAACGGAAGCGTATCCACCAAGGCTCGATGAACTCCCAAAGGTGCATAAAGAACAGACACCGCTAAGGCCAATTGTGAGTGCCATTGGGTCACCCACTCACGAGTTAGCTAGACATCTGGCCTCGTTGTTGCAACCCCATGTTGGAAAAAACTGACAGCCATATAAAAGATTTGGCTCATTTCATTGGAAAATTAAAAGAGATTAATGTTGTCCATAGTGATATTCTTGTTAGTTTTGACGTGGTGTCTCTGTTTACGATGATTCCAGTGAACGAAGCTATCTCATGCATAGCGGATATTTTTCCACCTGCATAGCATCATTGTTTAAACATTGCCTCACCACTACCTATTTTCAGTATAATAATGAGTTCTATGAACAGACTGACGGAGTGGCTATGGGCAGTCCACTGAGTCCAGCGGTGGCCAATCCATTTATGGAGTCGTTCGAAAGACAGGCGTTGCAGACTGCTAATAAAAAGCCAGCTAGGTGGTATCGATATGTCGATGACACTTTTGTGCTATGGACACACGGTGAAAAGGAATTAGAAGCATTCTTAACGCATCTCAATGGTATCAACCCCAGAATACAATTTACGATGGAAACAGAGAGCAACGTGCAGCTGAATTTTCTCGATGTGTCTGTAATCAAGCACGTGGACGGGACGTTGGGCCACAAGGTGTACAGGAAGGCCACTCATACTGATCGTTACCTGCATAAAGACTCTAACCACCATCCCAGACAAAAAAGAGGTGTGGTTAAAACATTGGTTGACAGGGCGCATAAAATTTGTGAACCTACTTATTTAAAAGATGAGATGGAGCATTTACGATCCACCTTCCAGAAGAACGGCTATTCTACCAAAGAAATAGACAGAGCCCTTCGTCCCAGGGAGAAAGTCAATGTCAACAAGGAACAACAACCGCCTAAGGGGAAAGTTTTTCTTCCGTTTATAAATAAGGTTACAGACCGTATTGGAAAAGTGCTGGACAAGTATGGAGTAGAAACCATTTTCAGACCTACGATGAAGATAAAAGAATATTTAAGATCAGCAAAAGATGTACGACATCCGTTTAATACACCAGGTGTATATAAAATTCCCTGCAGCTGTGGTTCAGTCTACATTGGAACTACAAAAAGAAGCGTCAACTCTCGTCTGGTCGAACATAAAATGAATTGCCGCTTGGGGCACACGGAGAAATCGGCAGTAGCGGAACATGTATACCAAGAAGGCAATCATGAAAATCAATTTAATGAGTTTAGTGTCATCTCAAAAACTTCGCACTATCATACGCACACATATAGAGAAGCAACCGAGATGTATAAACATCGAAACAATTTTAACAGGAAAGAGGAAGCAGTTAAATTAGACAGAATTTGGACTTCTGCTTTACAGCAGCGGACTGACAATCGATTCTTTTCTGCTAATATATATATATATATATACGGCGCTCCTTCAATTTCTCATCGCAGTTAGCCACCCTACCTCTGAAGATGTCTTCCGCAGCCGAAGATGTCTTCCGCAGCCGAAGATGAAACGTTAGAGGAAATTTTTACAAATCGACCACGGCTTATGAGCCCGGAAGTTTCAAATGAAGTTTCTGAAACATATTTTAAGTTTCATCGTTGGATGGGCAACAGTGCTTGAAACTAACATTTAAGCTCGCAAATCAAGCGATGTTTCGTTGTCTTTTACGAAAAGTTAAAAACTGTACGCGTGTTTTGGAATGTTGAACCTTTCGTTAAATCAGACAATAAATTGTTCATTAACTCAGCTATTTGGTTTAATTATGGCCCTGATATTAATGTACAAGAAACAGTGCATTAAATTGATTTTGTGCGCAACGGATCTTTTAAGTAAACAACTGTGACATGTAACCTTTTGAAACAGACACTGACTATACTCAAAAATTTTGACTGCGAGAAAGATATAAGAAAAACCACAAGTCACTTTCTCAATGCTTGACTGTGAGAATTAATGTCGATCAGTTATTATTGAAATCCAAATCAACTATTATCTTACTATCGCACCAATAATGAAATATGTTCAATAATGTTATTCAAATCAACACTCCACTAAATCAAGTAATTATCAAATGAAGGAAGTGGGTTAATTTTCTAACTACGTAAATGAAATATGAAACAGGGTTAAGTTACTTATTATTGATAAACAGCATTACATTACCTACATAATACAACTTCTGACTTGCTGGCAAAGCAGCCTCTGCTCTACATCGGAGCCATACACACAACCCAACCGCTCTCTAAGCGAGCTGAACCACTAGTGCTACTCTCTCTCTCAGTGCGAGCTACAATGCTATGCAATACATGATCTTTGCCGGAGATGAAACTTTACACATATCGATACATACAGTAGAAGCGATATTATACATTTTCTTGCAAGCAAGTTACTCGATACAAAACAGGAGGCACAATATTAGACATTTTCTTATAAAAATAATTTTTTATGGACACGTTTCATCACCCCCCTCCTACCTATTAAAATTTTGTAGGGTGGGTGATGCCAATGGCATTGCCTAGCCAGCAAAATTACTGAATTTCAAGTCCAAAAATCCATTAATGACATCCAAAATTTAACAAGATCAAAACAACAGATGGAGTACATAGAAAATTTAAAAAAAAAATGTGACAGTCATAAATACATGCCATTTTACAGAACAGTACCATCAAAAGTCATGCATGGAGAGGTACAGGGTGTGACAGGCATAAGCAAATGTCAAAATTTACAGAACATCAGCAATAAGTGGAATATATGACAATTATACATAATGGTAAACATAAGTATATATATAGAATTTCAGAAAACATAGTTTGACAAATGATATAGTGGAGAAAACGAGATAGCTAGAAGTAATACACAAATGGAAAAAAATATACAATAATAAACATGAACATATACAAAGTTTTACAAAAGATATTTTAACTAATGTCATCATTCTTTAAGGAAAATGTGGTAATTACAAGTAATACACACAGTAGTGTAAGTTCCATGGGTTTACATTTTGTACAAGAGATCAGTATTTTGGGAACATAAAATGAACATTTGTATCTTGTGCACAATGTAGTCTATGTAAATTTTTAGTGCACTTAGTATAAGATAAAGTGTCAGTTTTGTATTCTGTGATGCATTTAAAATGCTATACTTTCATGGATGCTAGAACATACATGTAAAATTTTTGGCTACATAGGCTTCTGATCATGTACAAAATAATGTTACTGCTTCAGCACAATAGGATTTCAATATAACGTTTGTCAATCGAATAGGCACAATGACATTTCAGACTAAGTATATGTATCTATCAAGAGCACAATTTTATTTTGGTCACTGACTGTGAAAGAACCATGAAATATACCTAAACACTGGTAATGAACCTGTGGACAACGTTTGCAATGGGAGGCACTGAATAGTATATGCACACGAATAGCACATTAGCTCCTAACATTCATTTTAGGTCTGCACACGAACACAAAACACTGTAAGATTGCACCACACTGTAGGCGGGCTGGCTGGTTGCATTGAAGTGGAAGTCATGGGAAAAAGGTTCTGATGTATTCCTCCATGCAATTCGACGACCAAGTGTGCTCCAACCAACAGAGCTATTAGCAGACTGCATCAGCATAGCCAAAATTAGAGCAAACTGGTGGTGGGTGGCCAAGGCTGCAATGGACAGTACTGTGTGGCCAAACATCATCCAACAAACATCTTCATTAAAAGGCCCAAAATCAGTGGTGTATAGTAACTCGTCCATTGTTCTGTGTGCATTCTGGAATCTCGTGTGCGAAATCGCCACTTCCCATGCGTGTCCAAAGTACATGAAATAAAGCATTTTACACACAAATTAGTAACATAGTCATGATATTTCAGTTTAGACTGAAAGAAAAGTCATTGATTAGAACATATCTACAGAAATATTTTCCCACAAATTCAAGTGGTACAAATGGGGTCATGGTATTAAACCATATTTTTACATTACAAGTAGTGTCTTGAAGACGGATACATTTGAATACTAATGAGTAATTTAATTCTTATTTTAGAGTATCTACAACATTAGTGTCATTTCATATAAGCACAAGGCTTTACATACTATGTACATATTGCTTTACAAACACATAATCGTATGAAATACATTGAGGGTGCTTGTCATCAATTTGGCATGATATAACTTAAATTGACATTCCAATTACCATTAGTTCATATCTCTTTAAATTAATATATATCACTATGATGGTGATTACATTACCACAAATTATAACACTTAAATTACATAAGTTGCCATGGCCAGGCTTTTGTCTCAACTGAGCTACATATTTCATTGCCTTAAGGTATAACACATCAGGGTAGTTTCGTGAGAATATCAAAAGAGGTTCAAGTCAACAGGTCATGTCTGTGTCTGTCTGGGTCAACAGTAGGGTCAAACAAAACAATTAGTGCAAATTTTGGCACAGTACTAGATGTACGTCACAGTAAATCATCCAATAACATAAACACAGACGTAATATTCGTTAGGCATAGCTGCAGATTTTCATCAACAAGATCATCAATAAAATTTGGTAGATAGTAGTAAGCAAAAGCAAAATATTTCTGTGCATTATCTTTCTAGACTTAACTAGGCGCAGTTTATGGCATAGCTGCAAGTTTGCAAGATAGATGGCTGTGTGGAACGTATAAGCATAACCATACATTGTCATTGAGCTTCATTATAAAATTAATTAGCATAGTGGTAGGGCTTAGGTATATAATTAGTGAGCATAGCGGTAAGCTTTGATTACAAGAGCAATACGCATAGCTGCAAGCATAATTAGAAATATTCATTACACATAATTACAAATAATTACAGATCATCAGAAGGATATGAATCTCACCAATCACACATGCCATTGAAGGCACAATGCATCAATATACAAAATGGTGCACATAAGCACAAAGAGAAAACACAAAAGGGCAGTGCGAGTAAGCACATAAGAAAAGAACAGAACATAGCATCATTAGCAACATAGCGATTCTCCTCATAATTGCTTCATAATCATTGTATAATCTCGTCATCATTAGCAACATAGCGATTCTCCTCATAATTGCTTCATAATCATTGTATAATCTCGTCATCATTAGCAACATAGCGATTCTCCTCATAATTGCTTCATAATCATTGTATAATCTCGTCCACATAATTACATTTATCAAACATCTTTGACTGTTACCAATACCTTCCTTACCATCATTTATCCATAAACAATAATGCATTTTAAAGACCACCATGACATATTGTGTATTGCCTTACTCATCATCCTCCATAATGTTCTTGGCTTACCAAATGCTCATGTCAACTCAAAAATCTTCTTCACTTGCTCAGAACTTCGTAAGTTATGCAATTAGTAACACAGAAGAAAAATCTGATATTTTCTGAAACATAGGAACTTGATTAGATTACACAATCAAAAATTTCCTTTTATTTTATTTGTCTTGCACAGCCACAGAGTTCGTTATATGCAAATTGCAAGATTATCAAAGTTTCGTATGACAATATCCCAGCGTAGCACAGAGCATAAGTATTCAGAGTTAGAGAAAAGTAACAGTGAGAAAAAGAGGTAGATAGAGCGCACTAAGGAAAAGCGGAAGAATAGTGACACTCAGCTCGAGAACGGGGCACCAATCGCCACTTGGTGTGTCCAAAACAGATCAATGGACTCTCTACCCCAGCAAAATTACTGAATTTCAATGCTTTGCTCTTGTCTTTCTGGGGTATGCGATCTGCTTTGGGCCCGATTTGTGTCTTCGTGTCGTGGAAGGCGATCACGAGAATTATCGCGTGTGCCCTCCCGACTACGCTTCTCAGCGTTATTGTTGTGATTTTCAGTCTCGCGATCACTATCAGTATTGCGTCTATCACGCCAATTAGTATCATTCGAAGTATTGCTGTTATGATAGTAATTATTGTAGCGTCCTACGCGACCAAAACCACCACCTCGGTTGCGGCCACGAAAACTTCCACGGTTAATTTCACGATCTTGAAAATCACTGTTCTCATTGTCGCGTCTTTGTTTGTAAGTTTCATTAGTAAAAGAGTTATTTTTTGGTTTATCGTCGTGCTCTGAATAACGTTTAGTACGCGGCGGGCTTTGTTGCGACCGGCGATCATATCTGTTTGTTTCAAAATATCGACTGCGCGAGGAATTTTCCTCGTCTTCTTCTTCTAAATCTTGTAAGAGATTTCTAAAGGCTTCAATATCATTCTTGCATCGTGCCGCAATGGCAATTTGACGCAAGTGTAGAGGCAATTTGTTCAAACAAATTCTGATTAATTCCGCAGGGCAGTAAGGTGCCGATAAAAATTGATTTTTGTATACTAAGTTTTGGAAATATTCCACAGGGCTCGAGAAATTTGATCGCTCAAAAGTTTTGAAAGTCGCAATACTGTTTTTAACGCGGTCTTGTGCCGCTTCCGACCAGTATGCGGATAGAAATGAGCGTCGGAAGTGATTCTCGCTATAGCACTCTTGTGCAATAGCTCTCATTCTGGTGGCTGGCTCGCCTTCCAGATAACCACATATAAATTCTAATCTGTGCTCAAGTGGCCAATTCGGGGGAAGACAATAATCGAATTGCTGCAACCACTCTTTAGGGTGCAAGTCATTCGGAGAGTTTTTAAATGTCTTGAATTTACGTACAGTCAGGAAATGCTTGTAGTCAAACGCTTCCTTTCGCCCGTGCGGCGTAAGTGAGCGTAAACTACGCACTGCGTCTTCATTGTTGTTATTATGAGGTACACTTCGTTCACGTACCAAGCGACCTACTTGGCTCGAATCATCATTGTCATTTTCGTTCAAATTTTCTTTCACATCTTCGTATGGATTTCCACAAGTGTGGTCAAATTTCCTCTCTATTCGCGCCACGCGATCATCTAATTTTCTGACCTCAGCCTTGTATTGCTGATTAATGGTCATTTGATCTTGTTTGAAACGGTCAAGGGCGAGATATTCATTAGTTTCATTAAACGGGGTAGGATGCGTTACATCAGAACTTTTGTCACTGTTATCACTGATTTGGGTAATTTTAACAGTAATATCTTCAAACTGTTTATTTATTTTATTGATCTGTTCCGTCGTGACTGACTGGAAGTTCTGCAACTTTTCAACAACTAGATTACTCTGTTGCTTCAATTGAGCGAGTTCAGTAGTTTCCATATTTTCGACTCGTGACGCAAGGCTTTCCATATTTTCCACTCGTGACGCTAGGCTTTCCACTACCGGGTTAATCTCGTCGCGAATATCTTGTCTTATTTGCTGAGATTCACGTTTGAAAGTATTGAGCAGTTGTTCCCTGAACCGATTGTTGTCCTCGTTTATCTTATTAAAACTACTTTGAATACTCACAAACCTCGAATCGCACGTTTGTTCAATTTTCTCAAGTTTTTCATTTAATTTCTGAGATTGTTCCTCAAGTTTTTCATTTAATTTCTGAAATTGTAATTGACTATTCTCGAGTTTTTCATTTAATTTCTGAGATTGTAATTGACTATTCTCAAGTTTTTCATTTAATTTCTGAGATTGTTCCTCAAGTTTTTCATTTAATTTCTGAGATTCCTGAGATAGTAATTGACTATTCTCATTTAATTTAGAGAGCTGTGACAATAAAATTTGCATGAAATCATTTGGTAATACGTTTTCCATAGCCGTCGCACAAGTATTTTTTGTAGCAGAGCTAGGCGGAACCGATGCATTATTTTCCGCAACCACATTACAAGAATCGGAATTCTGTATTGTCAAATCCTGTACTTTGTCATTATCCATATTGTCTGTTCCCGAACTAATCTGTTCCGCGTTTTCGGACACGGTATTTACTGTCGTATTTGTATCAGTGCAGTGAGAAGACTCTTGTAAAAATTCAGTTTCTCTCCTTGCTTCATTCAAGGTCTCATTTTCGGAAGCAGTTTTAGCATCAGCGCGGACTCTCCTATTCTTCGACATTGTTAACAGAATTTTGCAGTAAAGTGACCAATAATATTTATTTTCACCTACTGCTAATTTTTTTTGAAAATTACACACAGTAATTATGAGAGAACAATAGGTTGAATCGGGCTAGTGCAACATACAATCACAATCGAGATTACGCAAACCGTTAATTATCACACGAGTTCCGCGGTACTAGAACTTTCATCACAACAAACATCAGGCAATATAAAAGAGAGGCTTGTTCAGTAGTAATGCAATTATTTGTATATTCAATTCATCTACTATAAACAATACTACACAATCTCAAGAATGGTAAGTAACAGACTACAGAAACAATTACTATGCTACTGTTGCTACAACAGAGGATGGTGCTACAAAAATTAAATTAAGAGCCAAAAGGTAAGTTGGTTAGTGGAAAAGACAAACTAACTGAAATAAGACTACGTATCTAACTACGTCACGATCCTGTTTGTGAACTATCCTGGCAGAAAGGGCGCCAGATAAAAACTGTACGCGTGTTTTGTAATGTTGAACCTTTCGTTAAATCAGACAATAAATTGTTCATTAACTCAGCTATTTGGTTTAATTATGGCCCTGATCTTAATGTACAAGAAACAGTGCATTAAATTGATTTTGTGCGCAACGGATCTTTTAAGTAAACAACTGTGACATGTAACCTTTTGAAACAGACACTGACTAAACTCAAAAATTTTGACTGCGAGAAAGATATAAGAAAAACCACAAATCACTTTCTTAATGCTTGACTGTGAGAATTAATGTCGATCAGTTATTATTGAAATCCAAATCAACTATTATCTTACTATCGCACCAATAATGAAATATGTTCAATAATGTTATTCAAATCAACACTCCACTAAATCAAGTAATTATCAAATGAAGGAAGTGGGTTAATTTTCTAACTACGTAAATGAAATATGAAACAGGGTTAAGTTACTTATTATTGATAAACAGCATTACATTACCTACATAATACAACTTCTGACTTGCTGGCAAAGCAGCCTCTGCTCTACATCGGAGCCATACACACAACCCAACCGCTCTCTAAGCGAGCTGAACCACTAGTGCTACTCTCTCTCTCAGTGCGAGCTACAATGCTATGCAATACATGATCTTTGCCAGAGATGAAACTTTACACATATCGATACATACAGTAGAAGCGATATTATACATTTTCTTGCAAGCAAGTTACTCGATACAAAACAGGAGGCACAATATTAGACATTTTCTTATAAAAATAATTTTTTATGGACACGTTTCAAAGTTTAGCAATAAACTGAATCTTTAGCGGACATTCCAACCGAGGAACATATTCTTGTTTCAGTTTTGTGACGTTATTATTCGTGATACATGGAAAACTTCTGATGAAAGTGAAAGAGGAAGCCTTGAAGTTCATTTATTATGGAAAATTGTTGACGAGTTCTTATATGGGAGACTGAAAATGGACTTATATTTATTGGGAAGAGGAGGCCTGGTAGACCACTACAAAATGGGCAATAAGTCCAAAAGAAGAATGAAACAGCATCTCCTGCACCAATCAGTGATGTACGGTATGGCAGGTATGACAATGTATTGTCACTTGGCAGATTACGGGCCAAAAGTAATTTGCAAGTTTTGTCTTCAGGGAGACCTGAGAGTAAAATGAGGCAATCATGGGATTGTTTCAACCAAAAACGTCTGCAGTTATTATCCGGTTGAGAAACGTCAGATCATCGTCCATACAACTGATGATGACACTACAAATCGTCATGCCATCATCACATTGGTCTTGCGACAGGATTTGTGGCCCACTGTGCCGGGTAACACGAGACATGTTGAGGTCGTCCGTCAGAATTTTCTGGTAAGTACCGTGACTGACTAGTACTGATGCTGCGAGAGAGTCTACTGATAGGGAGCGTTTGCAACATCCTAGATCTTGCGCTACACTAGAACTGTTCGTGGCCGACAAGTACGCACATTATCTTCCAAACTGTCACATACTTGAACAAACCGTCGGTGCCACCTAAACACAACACTGCGACTCGATGCGTCTTCGCCGTACACCTGCTGGTTCTGCAAGGCAGAACTTAACGTTTGCCAGTTGCTCGCACTGTAAAATGTCAAATGTCGTCCGGCGCAATCAACTCACCGTCACAGCAAAGACCGTACGTCTGCTTCCAGTGCAAGCAATCAAGTGTCTCTCGCATGTACGAGAGACTGACATGGTACGGCGCCACCTGTGCGTTGAATTTCATCACAGTGTCGTCTGCCGTCACACTCAGAACTTATTGACTTGATCAGGAATGTACTTAGTGTGGCATACGGAATTTTGAATCGGGCTTGCGGTCGTGTTCGGATAGCCTAAAGGTAAGTCGACTGCTCGCGAAAAGCGGGAAGGCCGTTCGCCGTCGGGGATTCGAGTCCCCCATCGGGCATGGGTGTCGATGTTGTTTTTAGGTCAGCTTACCCTAAGGTAAGTAGTTTGTAAGATACGAACTAATAACCTAGCAGTTGAGTCCGATAGATTTACAAACATTTGAAAATTCTTTTGAAAAGTAGGAAATTCCGTTTCGAATCTCGATCCGTTACAAATTTTCATTTATCACTGTTTAGCAGTACATCTGTAACCAATACAGTAGAGCTTCGAGTAATTTGCTTTGGCAAATAAATTTCGGAAAAGCGTTATTTTGGTCACTGTACTTCATCATGCAGGAAACTCTCGAGATAATTGCAGTCATATGTATACATGGCTTCTATACTGACATTAAGAATGAGATGATATTTATTCTTTACATTACGTTGTACTGTCTCTAAGTAAGTCGTTACTTCTTCTACTAGTAACTCTCTCATACAGGTCTTTCGATCTGCTGCAAACGTACGTAGGTACATTGTTATCTTTTCGTTCAAGACCAACATTAATTCTCATGTTTGTACGAGTACGCCGCGATGGAGTAGCCGAGTGGTCTAAGGCGCCTCGCTGAGGAGCGCGCGGTTGCTCGCCGTGGGAGGTTCGAGTCCTCCCTCGGGAATGTGTGTGTGTGTGTGTGTGTGTGTGTGTGTGTGTGTGTGTGTGTGTGTGTGTGTGTGTGTGTGTGTGTTTGTCTTTAGGTTACTTTAATTTAGTTTAAGTAGTTTGTAAGCTACGGACTGATGACCATGCGGTTCGGTCCGATAGATTTACAAAAATTTGAACATTTGTACGAGTACTTGTGCCTATTTATTGACGAAGTGCCACTTAACTGCATACAGATCGATCGTAAAACGTTGATAGCTTGCTTTATCATCCGCAACCGGAAACGGTATGGTAATGTCATGAAATAAGGCCACATTAGCTAATCTAGGCTACGTTTCACTGCGGCTCAGGTTGACATGTAATGAATAAGGAAGTAAATGAAACATAGACGCTCCGAGAATTTACGTCAATTAAATCGATACTCAGCCGTGATATGTTGTAGTTATGTGAATAGAAGAGAAAATTTAAAATAAAAAATTTTCTCAGAAAAATCATTTTTTGCTGATTCAGTAAAAGTGATATACTTTTCTTGATTTCGGAATATGCGAAGTATAATTTCGCTTGGGAAAATTCGATTGGTTCTACATTCTATCCATCCGCATCCCCTCTGTCTATCTGCTGTATATACATCTTTTTCCTTCTCCTTCTCCAACCATACCCCGTCTCTGTCCGTATCCTTCCTCCTCCACCTGACCGTCTCCTCCTCCTCCTCTTCTTCCCCCCCCCCTCTCTCTCTATTTCATCTTTCCCTCGTCGTCGCTATTCAAAATTAATAAATTGAAAATTATCGTAATAGCGGTAAGTGAGCGGAACGTTAAAAATACGAGGGTTGGAACTAAAATAGTGGTAACACTGCTGTGGAGGCATTATGCAAAAGAATCTACTTTTGTCGCTGATAGCACACGTTGTTGACATACCTACTTTACCTCCGAGCAAATGGACTCGTCCGTCCCACGTCACCGGCGGGCGCACAATCGACGGAAACAGTCACTTGTGAGCGAGCGGTCTAACGTAACGGCGTCACTATGTTTTCGAAACAGCAACAACGGAGTTGGATCAAGAGTGAATTTGCCAGTGATCGCACAACACAAAAGTGTCATTGAAGTCTTCAAGAGCCCCAGTATGGTGAATGTTATTGTCAATCCAGTGTACGACTGTAACGGTGTTGTCCTAAAGCATTACGTTCCTCCACGGTTGACCATCAATGCACAGTATTACTGTTCGTGTTTGGAGTATCACCTGCGACAGCTTTGCTAAAGAATTGGCAACACTTTCTGCGCAACCCACCAATCACTTTGCTCAACAATGCGCGGCCGCACACAGCGCAAGCTGCTCAGTTCGGTCGATGGCATTGAGAAGTAGTGTACCATCCACCGTACTCCCCGGATTTAAGCCTTTGTAACTTTGATTTAATTCCGAACATGAAGGAACCGCTTCGTGGCATTCGCTTCACAACTGTTCTAGAGATTCGACAGTAGACCGCTTCATTCGCACCGTCAACAGAACAGGCTCTGCTAATGATATACTACGCCTTCCACATAACTGGCAACGGTTCTGCACAATGCGGGTGACTGCTTTGAAGGACAGTAACAGATGCAAACATGTTAGGCTTTTGTCTCGGTTGTGAATAAATAAAAGCCACTATTAAAGTTCTAACAGTCGTAAATAATGGGACTTCTTTAGTCATTAGTCCCTAGGTTTACAAACTTAAGCCGCGGTGGAGTAGCCGAGCGGTCTAAAGCGTCTCGCTGCGGAGCGCGTGGTTGCTTGCCGTGGAGGTTCGAGTCCTCCCTGGGGTATGAGTGTTTGTGTTGTCCTTAGGTTAGTTTACCTAGGTTTAAGTAGTTTGTAAGCTACGGACTGATGACCACGCAGATTGATCCGATAGATTTACAAACATTTAAACATTTTTACAAACTTAAACTAAGTTAAACTTACCTAAGGACAACACGCACACCCATGCCCAGGACTCCAACCTTCAATGGTGAGCAACCGCGCGCTCCCAAGCGAGGCGCCTTAGACCATTCGGCCACTCCACCGTAGCCGGAAATGTTACAGAAAAGTATGCACAATAAACAAGACTATTTACAGACTTCATGCGTCACTACGAATGTACCATTCAAGTATGAAAGCGATTCAGGATAGGTTACACTCAGGAGTCGTATCTTACGTACCACCTAACTGGTACTCATATTAGAAGTTGGTAGCACTTAAGTTTCTGATGTTCACGTGTTATTATTGGAGATTTTAATGCGAGATGTGAAACGAATCTAGTTCTCTTCACTACTCTTGACGGCTACGTAAACACACAATTTTTATTGTGTCAACATTATGACAAAGTACCTTTCGAATTATCAGTGTTTTATTGGCCTCATTGTATAATTAATATTACAGTTCGATATCTCAACCATTGGATTAAAATTTATGATGCGACCGGGAATCGAACTCGGGCCTCCATGCTTAGTAGCCAGACGTCTTACCGCTAGACCACCGCAACAGTAGCATTAAGGCGCCTCAGAATAGTCTAACCGTGATTTCCTTCATGTCACAAACCTTAGAACATTGTCACTACTGCCAAGGCTTGTTTGTGACGTGAAGGAAATCGTGCTTAGACTATTCCGAGGCGCCTTAATCGCTAGTGGTGCGGTAGCAGTCTGCCGGCGGACGTCGAGGAGGAAGGTTGTGCCGTGCTGTACGCTGCGCCGAGCTGTTTACGAGTGGTGAGTCGCTGCGCTTGTTGTAGCGGTATTCGTTGTCTTTACAGAAAATGATAACGATTTCGTGATGACGCAACCGGTTGTAAAGGATCCCCGTTTCCAAGAAGGGTCCTCGAACAGATGTGCAGAACTATAGGCCTATATCTCTAACGTCGGTCAGTTGTAGAATTTTGGAACATGTATTATGTTCAAATATAATGACATTTATCGAGACTAGGAATCTGCTCTATAGGAATTAGCATGGGTATCGAAAAAGGCGTTCGTGTGAAACCCAGCTCGCGCTATTCGTCCACGAGACTCAGAGGGCCATAGACACGGGTTCACAGGTAGATGCTGCGTTTCTCGACTTCCGCAAGGCGTTTGATACAGTTCCCCAGAAACGTTTAATGAACAAAGTAAGAGCATATGGTCTGTCAGAGCAATTGTGTTATTGGATTGAGGAATTCCTATATAACAGAAAGCAGCAGGCCATTCTCAATGGAGAGAAGTCTTCCGAAGTAGGAGTTATGTCAGGTGTGCCACAAAGGGAGTGTCGTGGGTCCGTCGCTTTTCACGATATATATAAATGACCTTGCGGATAACATCGGCAGTTCACTGAGGCTTTTTGCGGATGATGCGGTAGTATACAGAGAGGTTGTAACAAAGGTAAATTGTATTGAGATGCAGGAGGATCTGCATCGAATTGACGCATGGTGCAGTGAATGGCAATTGAAGCACAATGTAGACAAGAACCTACCTTTACTGAGGAGTCTAGCAGTATATTGCTCCCTCCTACGTATATCTCGTGAAGAGATCGTGAGGATAAAATCAGAGATTAGAGCCCACACAGAGGCATACCGACAATCCTTCTTTCCGCGAACAATACGTGACTGGAATAGGAGGGAAAATCGTCGGGTGGCGTGCGGAGTATGGTTGTAGATGTAGATGTAGATGTAGATAGGAAAGATACCCTGAGGTTCACGTTTGATAAGAACTTGGCCCGACCAAAATCGTTCGAAGTTGAGGAAAGGTTAGAGACTGAATTTAAACTAGGACTAGATGACATAATTGGGATCCATCTGCCGATTGTAAGCACCATGGTTTTCGTGAAATTAGCTCGATCTGATTTATGCTCGAAAATTTTCGAATATTGTGGAGGCGAGACAAAGATTAAATACAGTGAGGGAAAAGTTGGCACTGTTTACGTTTCTCATGCTGGCTTTGGAATACGGACAGTTCGCATACTTGAACTTCCATTTGAAATAACCAGTGAAGAGATCGACGAAGTTATTTCGAAGTATGGCAGAGTTATTAGTAACGTTGGCGAGAGGTGGTCCAATGCCCATAAATTTTCCGGTTCTAAACGGGGTGCGCCAATTGAAAGTCGTTCTACGGAGACACATTCCATCGTACATTGAGGTTTTGCCGGCCGCGGTGGCCGAGGGGACTGAGGCGCTGCAGTCACGGTCTGCACGGCCACTACGGTTGGGGGTTCGAATCCCCCCCTCGGGCATGGATATTTGTGCCGTCCTTAGTCTTAGGTAGTTTGTAAGCTTAGGGACTGGCGATCCCGTGGTTAAGTCCCATAAGTTCTACAAACATTTGAACATTGAGGTTTGTGGTTACCGTGCGATAGTTATGTACGATGGCCAGCCAAAGACGTGTGCAGCTTGTGGCAAAACAGGCCACGTGCGAGCCGAGTGTTTGCAGCGGCGCGTGGCGCAGTTGCTCGCTGGCGAGGCAGACACGCCCCCTGTGTTGACATCCATGCCCGTGACGTACGCCGCCGCGGCGCGCAGACCCGCTGCTACAACTGCGGCACCAGAAGCCAGCACGTCTTATGATGTACCTGAGGCAGAAAACGTTACGGAGACTGTAAAAACTTCACAGAAGAACCCCTCTACGCATATTGAAACTCCAACATCTGTTGTAGTCGTGGAGGAACAGGCTTCAGATTTAATAATGGACACTAGTTCTTTTGTGTCCCAGCCTCGTCGCCGCTTTTGTGTCTCGTTTCCGTCGTAGGTGTCGGTGGCCGAGTAGACAGACCGACACAGGAATAAATGATGCACGCTTGTGCAGGTAGGAGGTGACCAGCCAGTGGGACAGCAGAAACTAGAAACACTAGAGTAAATTACAACGAGATATATATTGCACAGAATTTATACAATACTTAACTTTTAAATAGTTCTGTACTGCAGAATGCTGATACATAGTTGAGCTAGAGGCCTGCCTAGTGCCTGTCCGATAGCCAAGTCTTCACTGGTGCCTATCTGATTCCGAAGTGTTAACTGGTTCCTATCTCAGTCCCAAGTGAACGATGTCGTTCAGTGGTGGCCACGAACGGAGTTGTAGTAGAGGGCGCTCGTGGCTGACGTAGTAAGAACGCCGCGCCGTGCGTGCATGGCGGCGCGCGGCGAAAGTAGGTGGTGCGCACTTTGGACTTGTGCGACACCACAAGTTCAGCGATAGAAAATCGTCAAGAAGAAGAGGCTACTGCTGCTACTCAGACGCCACCGAGCGCAGAGCTGAATATTTATCTGAAGCAATTGACCGTAGAGAAAGACAAAAAGCTAGAGGTTTCAACCACAAAAGCCAAAGAACATGTTCGAGAAACAACTGTCGCCACAAAAGAAAGTGGAGCTTCTCCACAACGAATTCCTACAAGATAAAATAAGAAGAGGAGACTTGCTACTAAGAATGCTAAAGAACTAGCACGTCCCTTGAGAGAAAAAGCTAAGTAGATCAGCAAGAAACAACGTGAGGAATCACTGAAGACTTCGGTTGCGAGCACGCAGCAATCCGAATCAATGAAAGTCGACAAACGTTCATTGTGTCTTATCCCGCCGGAACATATGCCACAAGGAAAAATGCAGCAGAAACCCCTTGCGATGTAAAAGTTTCTTCCGAAATACGAGGTTCGAACTCAGATACCCTGAAGAGCAACCAGCACAAAAGCTGGGCAGAGGAATTGAATGAAAGGAATACAGATGAAGAAATGGCGGGTATTGTTACAACCGCGAAGCCCCTAGATCAGCAAGAAGATGAACTGAACATGATGGATACAACTTCATTGGAACAGATGAGTGGGACAGGGAATGTCTGCATATGACGAATTTTAATATAAATGAATAACAATATCAACGCAACACAAGCTTTCAAAGTCGCCACTCTAATTATTAATAAGATACGCTCTTCCATCCGTCTCCAACACGTGAAAGATTTTGCGTACGCAGCCGACATTGACATACTACTTTTGCAGTAAGTATCAGACATCAATCTAGACACGATACAGGGCTATAACGGTGCAGAACTAGGAACCGCGATTCGAACAAAAGAAGGTATTCGTGTCGAAGAAATAGAAAAAACTTGTAAGCAGCAGTGGAATTGCGGCAACTATCAACAACACGCGTATTATCAATGTGTACGCACCACCCAGAAATAACAGACGTGCGAGGGCGGAATTTTATCGAAGTGACATCGTTCCTCTCTTCCGTAACAATAAAGACCATATTATCCTAGCCGGTGTGTTCTTAGTCCCAGATACCAAACTGTAATAAATCCATCGAATTTGAGCGTATAGTACATCAAATGAAATTAACCGACACCTGGCAACGTACCCACGGTGCGGCACCTGGGTTTACTTACTTTACCAGTCATTCAGCCAGCAGGCTGGATATAATTTATGTATCAGCCGACATGAAGGACCACATTCTCCAATCTGAAGTGTGGCCCACCAGCTTCTCTGATCATGCAGCTTACATCACAACAATTAATTTGCAAAAACAAGAGACTTACCGAGCTAGAGGTTTATGGAAACTAACCATCTCACAACTGCAAGATGAGGAATGTCGCGTGGTGATTACTAATGTCAGGAAACAATTTGAGAACAGAATACCGTCATTCAGCTCGGTCGCAGCTGGGTAGCTGCAGTGTGCGAAGCCAAAGATACGGAAAACGCTGATTGAATACTCTCGACAGAAGAACTTTTGGTACAAAAAAACGACTGAATTTTATTCTCGATGTCTTAGGGATTTGTACACCATGGATGAACAAATGATAGACAATTACACAAGGATCCAGAAAATCAAAGCAAAAATTTTAGCTCTAAAACGGAAGCAAACGGAAGGTTTTAAAGTACGGTCTAGAGTGCAGAATACTATATATGGGGAAGAACCGTCAATATTCCACGTTATGCGTGAAAACAAGAGAGGGAGTAGAAAAATCCTGACAGAACTTAAGTTACCTAATGGACAAATTCGTAACTGCATATCGGAACTAATGTCACATCAACCCATTGATGAAAATATGCAACATGAGCTCACAAGGAACATAACAGGCAGACTAACTGTGGAGGAAAGAGGACATCTCACACCGGACATAGAAGAGGACGAGCTGAAAGATGCAATAGCACGGAGTCCTAAAAATAAACCCCCAGGACCTGATGGAATCCACATAGAATTTTACCAAGTGTTCTGGCCTATGCTGAAGAGCAAATTACTACATATGTACAACGAAGTTCTGACCGGCAGTGTCGACATCCCAAAAGAATTCCCAGAGGGCGTTATAGTCCTAATTCCTAAGAACTCTGCAAGCAAAGAAATTGAAAATTTACGTCCAATCACACGAGTGAATAGTGACTACAAGATTTTCGCACGTATTCTGGCAAGAAGAATGAAATTGGTCATGACTTCAATAACTGGCCAGTACCAAAAATGTGTCGGTAAAGACAGAAGTATCTTACAAAATATATGTGAATACCGGGGTATCATATCGACTGCGGAAGTCTGTCGAATAAAGTGTGCAGTAGTGTCGTTAGACTTTGAGAAGGCAACTTTGAGAAGGCATTTGACAGAGTAAATCATCAATACCTACTTAAGTAGTAGGGTTCTCTCCGGGTTTCCTGTGGATAATTGAAAAAATATTACATAATAGCATAGCACGTATAACGATAAATGGACAATTAAGTCAACCGATTATGATGGAGTCCTCTGTAAGACAAGGCTGTCCCATGTCAATGGCGTTATTTGCCATTGCGATCGAACCACTGCTTTCGACGCTCACACAACAACTACAAGAATTGCAGATAAATAGCCAGAAAATAGTATGTAACGCATATGCAGATGATGTTGGCTTCCTGGTTATGAACGAGCAAGAAGTGGCGCAAGCTCTGCAGATTGTGCATAAGTATGAAATGGCATCCGGAGCGAAGCTAAACAAAAGGAAATCAGGCATTATGAATATAGATAAAGGGCAATGTACGCGAAGCCTAGAACAGTTACCAGAAGTATATCAACTCAAGTGCTTAGGGATTGAATTCAGGAATAATATCCAGCATACCACCGCTATCAACTACAGACAACTACTTACTAAAATACGTGCAGATGTTCAAGAAAACAGACTGAGGCACCTTGACGAACTTAAAAAAACCACGCTTGTTAATGTATATATTACATCGAAACTTAATTACGTTGCACAAGCCTTTCCCGTACCGCACGGCATCGCCAACAGAATCATGTCGGCATTGGGGAATTTTTTCAGCCAAGGCAATATTTTTAAAGTGAAGTTCGACACACTAACACTTCCTACACAGAAAGGTGGACTGAACCTCACAGATGTCAACTATAAGTTAAGATCTTTGTATGTGTGCATGACGTACAAGATATGGAAAACGTCGCCCAACAGCCTCACAGCCCATCTGCTAAATGAAATAGTTCCTGTCAGCGTACAACCTCCAATAGATGTACATCATATTCCTATTGGCTTTTATCATCTTCGACACTTTTAGTCGAATATAGCAATATATCTTCGAAAATAACAGGACAGAAGATGATAATTGTTAAGGACGTTTACAAGGAACGCATGAAAAACAAGGAAAATAATGCCATCGAACAAAAATATCCTATTTACGACTGGCCAATAATTTGGAAAAATATTCACGACCCCAACCTTCCCTCTAAAGTAAAAGCCACATGGTACAATGCTGTAAACCGGAAAATAACAACTAACGAAAAACTTCATGCCATACGTCTAGCCAACTCTCCCTTGTGTGCATCATGCCATCTTTCTGATACAGAAGAACACAAGCTGGTATGTGACAGTGTCAGGGACATTTGGCAATTGGCCACTCAGAAACTAGCGATTATCAATAGGACGACACCTAATGTCTACAAATCCTCAGACTTTTTGAATCCACAGGCAAAACCTTACCCCATGATCAAACGGAATGCCGTCAACTGGATAATAGGACAAACAGTGCACTACATCATGACGTACGATAAAAAGAGCAAGGAAGATTACTGGCTATACATCACGACCCAGCACCATACACTAACTCGCACCAAGAATTACAAGAATAATTATGCATGTTTTTTTTTTTTTTTAGAAGAACAATCTGATACGCTGATTGTAGAAAGACATTCTTAATGAAATATTAACCGCGAAATTTTCGGCCGGTTGCGTAATTGGAATTAAGAGAAGCCCCAGTTCTGCAATAAATATTGTCTAGATGAGAGGATGAACAGTTAGAATTCGATTATCAACGGTAAACTATAAAATAAATTTCGAGAAGACGAACTCCGAGAGCATACACCGTGCTGAAAAGGAAACGCCTGTACACATTGATGTGATTATCACCCTTCTTCAAGACCCCTTTATTTCCAGCTCATGTGCATACTTAGAAGTTCAGGAGGAAGGAGAAGGATTAATTTTTATTTATTTATATTATGTACTGTTTATATTTAATTTGGCTTTCGCAGAAGAACATTGAAAACAAAAACTTCGAAGAAGAAGTTTCAATTTAGTTTCAGAATAACGTTTTCTTTCATAGACTCTAGAAGAGGGAACCTCACGACAATTTAATTCTTTTACATGAAGAAATTTTATTTGTTTCTAAAGAAGAAATTAGCTTTTTCCTTCTAGGAATACAAGTTGTATGTCATAGCTACTGAAGCTAGCCGACGAAGGCTATTTTGGCGAGCGGATGGACGGGTTGTAGGGGAGGATGGAGACCCGAAAACAAAAAAATGTGGTCTAGCTGTAAGACGTCTGCCTCGATTCCCGGTCGCATCACAAATTTTAATTCAATGCTTCAGATTTATCGTTAATGTCTTTGACATATCTGGGACGAAAATCCGTCTCAGGGATTATATATTTGTATTTACTTCAGTTTTCGCTTTCACGTATTTATATTACAATAATTTTCTGTTACAGGTACGATGTTTTGCAATCCTTCGGGTAAGTCCCTCTGTGCTTTTTGTAACTCTTTCACAAATAGCTGCAGTCGTACCAATGTTGCACTTAATTGTCCGTGAGTGGCATAAAGAACTGCTTTCTGTAATGTTCTAACAAACTCCTCAAACTCTCTATTAATGTTTGCAATAATGTAGCTGCTACCGTAAGCTAGTAGATAGAACGTCGCATACTTTATTCGTGTCGTTCATTTCCGCGCCGTTTTAGTATTATTCATTATCCATCTCTCCGTGTTTCCTGTTTTTGTCGTTTGTCAACCTCTGTGCAGTAAACAGAGTCAGTCAGGCTTATTCTATCGTCGTTAACTACTGTTCCGAAGATCGTTTTTAACAGCTTACCACGCAAGTATAACCATTCCCGTTGCTTTCGTCCGAGAGACCGAAGTTGTTACATTTGAGCCATTAACTTTTCATCGCATCCCACTATGAACACCTCCAAAATGGTATAATAATAACTTCGTGTGGTTCAGTGGTCTGTTGCAAGTCTTTCAATTGGACGCCACTTCGGCGACTTGCGTGTCCCTAGCCTACTCAAGTTATCCAACCGGGGAAAGGGGACCTACAGCTTAACGTGAAATCCGCCGAACCAGTTTTCATTTCTGGCGACTCCTCACATCGTTGAGAGGTGAAGGATGGGTTAAAGCGCAGACTGAAAAAATACGAGGTCCGGTCGGATTTCTAACCCACGACTGTACGGTTTCCAGTCGAGCACTTTACCCCAAGACTACCGGGGCCAACTTTACAAAGAATATCAATTTAAATGACCACTCGTGATTCGAGAGAAGCATATTCTCTGGATGTCCGGAGGTAGATTTGAACCACCATCCTCCCGAATGCGAGCTCAGTGTCTTACGACTGCGCCACTTCGCTCGGTATTACGCCCATGGTAATCCTTCTATAAATATTCGTTGGTACACCATCTGAGAGAACAGTATTTTTCATGAATCTCCTCCATATTTCTGATCAACATCTGTAGAATCAAAGCTAAACAAATGAAAATAATGTTACTCTAAATTAACAACAAATGCGCACTTAAAAATAAATTTAGAATAAGCTAACTTTCTGTTAGATGTAAATCCATACAGTAGTTTATGTACGTGGTGATTAGAATTATGGTTAAACTTTCAAAACGCCGTAAAATAACACCACTGATCATAATCACGTCAAATTGCAACGGAATATTATCCGACAATGGGGAAAACGTATGGCAGAATAAAAGTAAATAGTGTGAAAATTGATCAATAGATGGCGTTGTAAGAACCAAAACTTAGGAGTGGTCAACTACAAATGCCAAATCAATCATACAACAATGCGTAAGGTGCAATTTAGCCGTTAAACGAACTATGCTACTAAGTATGCATGGGTGAACATGTGTGTTAGTTGCGTAACCCATTCTCCACGGCAAGGTTATATCACACCGGATGAGAAAAATCGGTTTTTAATTTCCTGATGCCAAAAACAGCATAAAAAGCAACAATCAAAATCAAATCAGGTTTTTAATGTCCGTATGACAGCAAAAAACGTGCTCAAAATTCTGTTCACCGTTTTCTGCAACAAGTTGAAATTGAGAAAGAGCTTGTTCCACAATTGATCGAAGCTTTTCAGGGATCAATTTCAGAATGTATTGCGGAAGGCGTGCCTTCAATGCAGCTAAGTTCGCAATTGGAACACTGAACACGTTTTTCAGAAAGCTCCGCAACCAGGATCACGGATTAAGATCAAGTGATCGGGATGGCCTGCTCTGCAGAGAAACGGTGGCTGATAATCCCAGCATTTCCGAAATGGCGCTTCAGCTGGTGCTTAGCTGGATTTGCGATGAGCGGAGGTGCGCCGTCTTGCATATAAATGGTCCCAGCTACACATCCAGGGTGTTGGAGTGCTGGAATGGCGAGGCTGCGCAAAAGACACTCACAGTGCTTACCGTTGACGGTACACGTAAGAGGACCGGAAGCACCTGTCTATTCGACAAAATATGGCGCTATCGTAAGCGATGCCGTGAACCCGCCCACATAGTAACCTTTTAAGGATAAAGCGGCACTGTCCATAAAAGTGTTCCACGGCCATCCATCGTCCACTTCCATGCGAGCCAAAAATTTTAAAGCATAAGGAATTTCCGAATAATTTTCTCCAAGGCAGTTGTCGGCCGTGTTTCACTGTGTTTGCCTCTGTAATTTATAAAATAATCGGTGACGGAAAATTTTAATGCGGTAGGTCAACACAAGAAATGTTACACTTTCTGCAGAGTTATGAACATAGTTTATTGTATCATTTTCCAAAGAGTTATACCACAAAGATATAATTTTTTAATGGAACAATAGCTTTTTTTGTGTTGGATTCGTTGAAACCAGCTGCGTCCAAATCAATTTAAACTACATTCCTATCACTGTTAGTTTGGGAGCTAGAAACCCTTCAAAGTTCCGGGGGCGGAGGCTGCGATAGCGTATCTGACTGGCCGAGTGGCTATCCCCTGGGGCACGGCCCACTGTCTCATGACCACCAGCCAGTCAGCTACGCTGTCGTAGCCTCCGCCCCTTAAACTTTGAAGGGTTGTAGCTCCCAAACTAACAGTGATAGGAATGTAGTTTAAATTGATTTGGGCGCAGCTGCTTTGAACGAATCCAATGCACGATAGAAAAAACTATTGTTCCATTTAAACAATTATATCTTTGTGCTGTAACTCTTTGGAAAATGATACAATAAACTGTTCATAGCTCCGCAGAAAGTGTAACATTTCTTGTGTTGACCTACCGCATTAAAATTTCCCGTCACCTATTATTTTATAACACTTAGTGAAACACCATATATATAATCTCAAACGCTTCAGTGTCTGGTATTCTGCAGAGCGCCTTGGGTGCAGTCATCATTCTTGTAAAACAGCTTTGTAAGCAGAGCTCGATCCTGCATTGAGACAGTCATGGAGAAATGAAGCAAACCTTTTTGTTCTTCTTTATTGATATTGATAGGGGCAGGCTACCAACGGGCTCAGCGTCGCTCTGCAGTCGAGAGAACGTAGAATTTGCCGAGGAAACACAATGTGCACATGTTGACAAAAATGCTGATTGTAAATGAAACACAAAAGATAGTTGTGAGATATTCTGCAAATTTATTGGTTTACGAACCGGTTTTCGGCTGTTACGCTATCATCAGGTTAACATTACAAGTTTAAGTTTCAAAGATCTTAACTTGCTAGATATTTAACTTTTAAAGGAGACTAGTGTTTTGGTTTAAAACTAACATGCAGGAAATTATTACGATTCAAGTTGTGGTGAAAATTCCTGACATTGATGAAATATGTCGCAATATAATATATTATGACGTTATCCTAAGAAATATAAAATGAAACAATAGAAATTGGCTGAAGAATATTGATCAGCACGTATCTTATCTTAAACAGGTCTAATGTATAGCAACATGGAAGCGTTGTGAATATTATGTAATCACAACTGTTTTTGGCTGATTATGTGATATAAACTGTCTTATTTTACTAGTAATCATTGTTTAACCAGTTAAAAATTTTAACATATATTTACAGATGTTTCATTCAACTTTCACATGCTTCCATGTTCCAGACATTGGACCTGTTTAAGATAATTTTTTGGTCAAGTTTAATTTAACCAGTTAAAAATTTAACATATATTAACAATGATTGCATGTTTCTAGACGTTAGACCTGTGTAGGATAAGATACGTTTTGATCAATATTTTTCAGCCAATTTCTATTGTTTCACTTTATATTTCTTAGGATAATGTCATAATCTGTATTTTATCAGTCTCAGGAATCTATACCACGACTTGAATTGTAATAATTTTCCGCATGTTAATTAAAAAAAAAAAAAAAAAAAAAAAAAAAACCACTAGTCTCCTTTAAAAGTTATTTATCGAGCAAGTTAAGATCTTTGAAACTTAAACTTGTAATGTTTACCTGATGATGGCGTAACAGCCGAAAACCGGTTCGTAAACCAATAAATTTGCATAATATCTCACAGTTACCTTGTGTGTTTCATTCATAATGTATATGATATTCTGTCAAGAACCGAAGGAACAGTCAATGAATATGAAAAATTCATGACATGGAGAAGAAATTAGAGAAATGGTTAAAAACACGAAGCATAAAAGACACACATATCCAGTATAAAAGGTTGCCGCGGTGGGAAAAAAAAACGGAAAAGTTTTAAAAATTGTGACGATGACGACGAGAAAACGGAGACACTGTTTTAAAACACATTTATACATCACTTGTTCTGCCTGTGTCGGCGGTTGCGAGATTAAATGCTACGTCACAACACAACACTGAACATAGCACTCGCAGGGGAAAGTAGAAAGCGGTGGCCCCCGGGGGGGGGGGGGGGGGGCGGGGGGGGGCGGGGGAGGGGGGGGGGGGTTCTCAGGAAAGGAATGGCGTAAGGGAAGAGGGAGAGAGGGGGGTGCGTCATATATGGGGAAGGGGGAGGGGTTAGGGCTAGTAGGAGGGATAGATATCAGGGCGAAAAGGAAAATCTGTGTACCCGGCGTATCTAGACCAACGAGCTTAAATTTCATAGACTGGCGATAGGTCCGCCATGTTAGAGGTAAATTGAGCTGGAGTCCGCCATGTTATTTGGGGTATCGCCTGACAGCTGATATGCCACTCCGACTAGAGAATTATAGCTATTTACAGTTCCACTTTTTAAATAATGATTGACTATTGTATACGGATGTGGATCAAGTTCTGTTAGACTTTCTCGAAGCTGCGAATTGACGAGCCCGGTAGTAAATGTCCTAAAAATGCGACAATGAAATTTCACCATTCTATCAACATTACAGTTCCAACAACGGAAGTGCCGCTGTGAAAATATTTGCGTTGTTTATATTGCAAATACGAGGTCCAAACGAGCTGCAAAACATACAGTGAACAGTAATTGTTATGACGAACAATCTTGACCATATATTTGCATCTGCTGTTAATATGTTGTAACAACTGTTTTCATCAAGTCTAGTATACACTTATCTTGTGTTTACTAAACCTATAAGTCTATAAACTTGTAAAATTGCTAGTGAAGGGTTTGGTTGTAAACCTTGGTGGACGAAATTTGAGTACAAAGACGAAACTGACAACAAAATATTGCAGTTAAAATGCGCCTAGGTTATCTGGTACAAAAGCATTCTACGTCAAAATAAGATGACGTTGATAACTTCCCGTGTTGCCATACATAAACAAGTACCGTGTTGTACGTGAAATTTCATTACGTAGACCTAAGTGACGACAGAATATTGCAACAAAAATGCGCCTAGGTCAGTTGCCACAAAAGCATTCCACGTCGAAATAACATATCATTAATAACTTTCGTTGTTGGCACGCTGAAATAAGTACAGATTTGTTGTAAAGGACACAGACATATACAAGTGAAAAAATTCCGGAATATTAACAATAATATGTAGATAGGGAATAACTCACCGTAAAGGCGAACGTTGATCCGCCGGCAGACACAAATAAAAGACACACAAACACACACACAATTCCTTCCTCAGACAGAGAACTCTCAGGCACACTCATCCACACACGTCAGCCATTTATGGTCACCCAAAAATTTTGGCTGTCACAACTGCTTCCATACTTTGCATTGGTTGCATGTCTACCATGCTCGATCAAGTATTATCAACAAAAAATGAGAATATTTTTAAAGAAGGTGTAGACACTCAAAAGTGTAGTTTCATCAACCACTGGAGCGACAGAAGAAGAAATATCTCAGAAACACACTAACACCAGGTAGAAAACTGAGCACATTTTATGGTGTGTACTTCAAGCGAATTGCAGGATATGTCGTCTGAAGCTTCACTCTTGGGGCAGCTGAGTGTCAATAGTAAGGATTTTTATTTTATTTTATTGTAGACAGATTGAGATCAAACAAGGCAAAACGCAATACTTGTCGTTTTATCACTTCGATTTGTGCATTTAAACGCTGAACACACTTTAGACATATTTCAGCAGCAAAACTGTACAGGCAATACACACTAAAGACAATATATACTAAACACAACACTTCAAGGTCGACAATAACATACGATTGGCAGACTACTCTCAAGTCTACTGACTACCAAAAATATGGCAGCTGAGTTAGCAAAGGTTTCCGCACAGAGCGCTGTAGCTTGTGTGTCAGCCACTCTATGAAATTTGAGCGCGTTGGTTTACACCAACTTCAATAGGTCGTGAGCATGACAAGTGCTTTCATTTCCATATTCTGACACATACAGCGCCATCTGTTGACTAACTTTCATATTATTTAGTTTTCTACTGCCATTCGTTTTCCCCCTTCTCCGATGGTATTCCGTTGTAATTTGACGTCATTCTGACTAGTGGTATTATTTTTACAGCGTTTTGAAACTTTAATTGCTCTTATAATCAACCTGTTTATCCTTTGCTGTCTTAGCCAGCTACTTCTCTCCTTTAATACCCACCGAACCTGCGACAACGCTTCAGTCACTCCTTTAAAGGACTCCACCGATTTGAACTAAAGATGTTACAATTGATAGTTTCACAATTACTGGCGAAGACATTTCGACGATCTAATATCGTTCGTGATACCTCGTTACCAATTTTGTTAAATCTTTGCTGCGTAACGGTTGGCTAGCAGTCTCGACTGCCTTATCTTGTGTTAAAACAGCTTACCTGCACGCTGCCCAACATGATTCGCCGTAGCCTTACAGCTGGCACGTTAAACACTTTTTGAAACTTCTCTCAACTCTTTTTCAAATTAATGTACCCGTTCACCTTGCCGAAACGTCACGGCATTTTCGTGCCACTTGCTGCTTCGTAAGGTGATAGGTCTGTTCCTGAGTGAACGTCAAAATTATACACGCTCACCACTAAATATAAATTGGACTCCCTGCTACGTGCTTAACATTTTTTATATTATATAATGAAAAATTTCTTTTTATTCTTCCTCTTACAGATGGAACGGGCTGCTCTGAAACTTATTCATTAACGTTAAACGGCATAACTTTTTCAACAGACAGAGTGGAAAGTTAGTCCCTTGATCTGTTACTATGGTCTCCGGTACGCCAAACATCAGCATACAGTTATTAGTAATTGCTTGTGCGATGATCCGAAATTTAACTATTACTAGATTTAACTAAAAGTGATGTATCATCTTTATAATATATTCCCTTATCACTTGGAAATTTGGTAAAAGATTTCAACACATCAAGCTCTACCGTTCGAAATGATTTGTCAACTTTTGGTAACTTCTTTACATTTTCTAATTTATTTCTTTTCTGTTTGACTTATCTTTACCCATACACGATGAAGTTATATACGCACTGTTCTATAATCCTACACCGTATCTTCCAACGCTACCTTTCTGCCAACTCGTTTTCACTTATCCTCCTAAACATGCCTTATGGCAGTTGTTAACATATCAATTCCGAGCACTGCAGGAAACTCCACACAGACACGTACTTTGTGGAGTCACACACATTAAACTAATCTCCAAAAGTTTGAAAATCTATGGGACCAAAATGCAGTGGCCATCAGTCCGTAGTGTTACACGTTACTTAAACTAACATACGACGCGGTGGAGTAGCCGGGCGCTCTAAGGCGCCTCGCTGTGGAGCGCGATTGCTCGCCGTTGGAGGTTCGAGTCCTCCCTGGGGCATGGGTGTGTGCGTTGTGCTTAGGTTAGTTTACCTTAGTTTAAGTAGTTTGTAAGCTATGGACTGATGACCACGCAATTTGGTCCGATAGATTTACAAACAAACATTTGTGAAACTAACGTACACACCCATACCCTAGTGAGGAATCGAACCTTTGATGGTAAGCAGCCGTGCACTCATCAGCAAGGCGCCTTTTAGCGCAAGGCCACTCCAGCGCAGCGGTACAATAAACAGTTGATATTTACCATTATATGGCTCTGCCTTTTTCACAGTCTGCTTGAGTCTTACCTAATTGCTGTAATCCCGTTAATTTCTTGTATGCATATGCTTGACTCTTCATTTATAGAACGCCATTTTACCTGTCAGCCGGCCGCGGTGGCCGCGGGGACTGAGGCGCTCCAGTCACGGTCTGCACGGCCACTGCGGTCGGGGGTTCGAATCCCCCCTCGGGCATGGATATTTGTGCCGTCCTTAGTATTAGCTAGTTCATAAGTAGTTTGTAAGTTTAGGGACTGATGACCCCATAGCTCATAAGCTTAACAAACATTTGAACATTTGACTCTTCACTTGTCAGTTACTTCTCATTCAATTTGAATGTCTATCTTGTTGACCGACATTTAAGGTCTTTTCCATTTCCAACTACCACGCTGTTAACGGAACGTTAAACTCTAATCTTAGATTCTGAATTGTATTTTAGGCTAATAACAACTCCAACAAAGTATAATCTATCATTACTACAACATCCGACCACACACACAAAAAAGTAAGAAATGAAAGTAAGAAATTCTATAGCTTGCCAACATTAGGCTACTTTTATTCCGATTGTCGGCTGATGTTTTCAGCCATATTCAACTGTCTAGACAAGTATGCCTTGGTCGCGCGGAATGGCTCCGTGGTCGAAAGGCCTCGCGCTATGGACAGGGCGGACATTCCTGCCGGAGTTTCGAGTCCTCACTCACAAACCCAAGTAATATTAACAGATACCAGTATTTACTTCAATTTCTTGAATGCTTCCTGACATTCTCTACTGAAACGTACTTCCTCTTAAAAATAACTAAGCCAACGGTTCAAGAAACCCATTGGCTAATTTTTTTTTCACTCATTACTATTATGACTGGTTGGACGAGGTGCAAAGCAAACACCCTCTGTTATTTGCTGCCGCGGCGGAATAGCCCTGGGGCCGTGGCTTAGCGCGCCCTTTGTAACAAAACAGCTGAGCAACAACGAACAAACACGATCAGCAACCACAAGGAACAGGACTACTCACAGAACAAAAACAAAACAAGTAGAAAATAGACGTGCGCACTAAGGCGCCTTTCTACGGTGCACGTGGCCCTTCCACGTCGGAGGTTCGAGTTCTCCCTTGGGCATGGGTGTTAGTGTGTTGTTCTTAGGATAAGTTAGTTTTAGTAGTTTGTAAGTTTAGGGATCGATGACCGCTGCAGTTAGGTCCCATAACTTTACAAACATTTCAACATTTTTTGTTGTTTGCTGAATGCCATGGACGAAGGGCAACAAGCGTATTGTGTTTTTCTCGACTTCAAAAAGGCGTTCGACGCGGTGCCACACTGCAGACTGCTAACGAAGATACGAGCTTATGGAATAGGTTGACAGATTTGTGACTGGCTGGAAGACTTCCTAAGTAATAGAACGCAGTACGTTGTTCTCGACGGCGAGTGTTCATCAGAGACGAGTGTATCGTCAGGCGTGCCTCAGGGGAGTGTGATAGGACCGCTATTATTTTCTATCTATATAAATGATCTGTTGGACAGAGTAAGTTGTAATTTGCGGCTGTTTGCTGATGATGCTGTGGTGTATGGGATGGTTTCGTCTGTAACTGACTGTAATAGCATACAGGATAGACAAAATTTCTAGTTGTTGCGAAGAATGGCAGCTAGCTCTCAATGTGGAAAAATGTAAGGTGATGCGCATGAGTAGGAAGAACAATACCATAATGTTCGAATACAGCATTAGTAGTGAGCTTCTTGATGCTGTCGCGTCGTTCAAATATCTAGGCGTAACATTGCAGATCGATATGAAATGGAACGAGCATGTAAGGACAGTTGAGAGTAAGGCGGACATCCGTCTTCGGTTTATTGGGAGAATATTGGGAAGATGTACTTCACCTGTAAAGGAGACCGCGTATAAAACGCTTGTTCGACCACGTCTTGAGTATTGCTCAAGTGTTTGGGATCCGCAGCAGATCAGTTTAAAGGAAGACATAGAGGCGGTTCAGAGACGTGCAGCTAGATTTGTTACTGGTAGGTTCGACCAATGCGCGAGTGTCACGGAAATGCTTCGGCAACTCAGGGATCGCTGGAAAAAAGACGACGTTCTTTTCGTGAATTTCTGTTGAGTAAATTTAGAGGGCCGGAATTTGAAGCTTAGTGTAGTACTATCTTCCTGCCGCCTACTTACATTTCGCGTAAAGATCACAAAGACAAGATAAGAGAAATTAGGGCTCGTACGGAGGCATATAGGCATTATTTTTTTCCTCGTTCAATTTGGGAGTGAAATAGGAAAGGAAATGCCTAGTAGTGGTACCCTTCGCCACGCACCTTACGGTGAATTGCGGAGTATGTATGTAGATGTAGATGTAGATGAATGTCTCTGTCTTCCCCCACGGCTCCCTCTAGTGTCATACAGGTTATTCCATGATGATTTAATACATGTCCTCTCATCCTGTCTTTTCTTCAATACAGTCCTATATTCGTTGATTCTATTGAGAACCTACACATTTTGTATGTTATCAGTCGTCTAAAAACGTAAATTTAAAGTACCAAATCTGAAATGCTTCGATGTTCTTCTGTTCTGGTTTTCCCTCAGTCCATAATTCACTTTCGTACAAAGCTATACTTCAAACGTAAATTACATTCTCATAAATTTGATTCTCACACTAAGACCAATGTTTGATACAAATGGACTTCTCTTGGTCAAAAAAGCTCTCTTTGGTGGGGCAGTCTACTTTTTAAGTCGTCATTGCTTCGTCAATTATGGGTTATTTTGCTTTCAGTGTAGCAGAATTCCTTAACTTCTCCGTCGGAATCACCAATTTTGTCGTTAAGTTTCTCACTACGTTTACTGTTACAATTTCTCATTGCTTTGTCTTTTTGCGGTATAGTCTCAGTCCATACTCCGTTCTCATTAGAATATTCAGTCTATTCAACAAATCCAGTACTTGACTTTCGCTGAGGGTAGCAACATCATCCACGAATCTTATCATAGATATGCTTTCGGACTGAATTTTTATACAACGCTTGAAACATTCTTCTCTTTCTGCCACTGTTTCTTCATTGTATATAGTGAACAACAAACAAAAATCTAAATTCGTGTCTTACATCTATTTTAATGCGAGCGTGTCGTTATTGGTCCTGTATTCTTATTACCTGTTAGATCTTATACGTTTTGTATGCTAACCATCTTCTCTATACTCTTACTCCAACATTTTCTTATAATTTCAATCATCTTGCTCCAATTTACATTGTCGAACGCTTTTCCAGCCTAGACAAATCCTATGAAGGTGTCTTAATTTATCTTCACTCTTGAAAAAAAAAAGTCTGTTAATCTAAGGGACATAACTACGTTGGTCATTAGTCCGTACGCTTACAAACTACGTATGATAAAGTGACTTACGCTAAGGACAACGCAACACCCATGCCCGAGGGAGGACTCGAACCCCCGAAGGCGAACGGCCGCGCGCACCGCAGCTGGGCGCCTTAGTGCGCACGGCTATTCTGCTGCAGCTTTCTTCAGTCTTGCTCCCATTGCCAGTACTGCTTCTCTGGTGCCTTTACGTTTTCTAAAGCCAAACTAACACTCATGTAACCGAGCCTCAGATTTTTTTTTCCATTGTTACGTCAGAAGCTTGGCACTGATTCTGTGACAGTTACCACATTTATCCGAAAGTATGATGGTACTTCGTCAGTCTTACCTTCTACTGACCAACTTGAACAGCTGTTTGGTTATCACCCCTCCCTCCCTCTGTCGCAGCACATTAATTATTAGATGATATATTTGTATGATTCATTGTATTTTTTCTCTTTGGTGTAAAATAAAAGACTGTTGTTGAAGTGTAACCAAGAGCAGTGCGAGTACGTACTTACTTGGAGCTAGTTCCCGCACATTCTTTTGTATCCTCGTAAGTGGAAGCTGTTACGGCGATACCGTAAACGAGCATTATCGGTTCACCTTCGAGATAGCCTCGCAGGGAGACGTGCTTATTAACAGTGGACAATCAGGGGGAGCTATCCACTGAACTTTCAAATTGTTCCCAAAATCTAGGCCAACTTTCCACGTCTCCTGAGAAGGGCTCTAATTTAATGGACGGTAATTTGACTGTCGTAGTAACTGCATTGGCCGGAAGGGTCGCGTAACTAGCGCTTAAAGTTGACATTGATTCAGAGTGTTTTCTTTCAATGCCGTCGGCCGCGATTAAAATGGCGCGCTTCGCCTTGTCAATATAGTCTTCACCTGCAATTACATCATTATTGTAATCCTCCTCTGACAGAATGTCGTGTATTTCGTCGTCCAACTGCATAACGATTGGTAATGTTTCGCCGGCTGCGGTGGCCGAGGGGACTGAGGCGCTTCAGTCACGGTCTGCACGGCCACTACGATCGGGAGTTCGAATCCCCCCTCGGGCATGGATATTTGTGCCGTCCTTTGTTGTAGGTAGTTCATAAGTAGTTTGTAAGTTTAGGGACTGATGACCCCGTAGTCAAGTCCCTTAAGCTTAACAAAAATTTGAACATTTTTGATAATGTTTCCTCCAGACGAGCCTTATAGTGTTTAAATTCGGAGAGCGATGTCTCAGCCTAGAATTCTCTGATCGCTGTGACGAATCGAGTAATATTCGATCTCTGATGTGTTCGCTTTCTTTTCAAAATCTGTAACTTTTCTGTCGACATATTAGGAGAACCAAACACTAGTTGTCGTGCACAAATAAATATTATGGCAGCAATGAGAAAACAAAATAGACAGCTGCTAGTGACAAAAGCGGCGCGCAAACAACCAAAGATAATAACAGTTGCGAGCTACTCCCGGTCTTCAATAATTGAAAATCAACAGTCCATACTCCACAGCAGTGTTCAAATGTTTGTAAATCTATCGGACCAAACTGCGTGGTCATCAGTCCGTAGCTTACAACCTACTTAAACCTAGGTAAACTAACCTACGGACAAACACACACACCCATGCCCCAGGGAGGAGTCGAACCTCCACGGCGAGCAACCGCGCGCTCCGCAGCGAGACGCTTTAGACCGCTCGGCTACTCCACAGCAGCTGAGCAATGTTATCATCATTAAATCAAGTAGCTGAAGTTTTACGTGAAAGGCAGATCAAGGCGAATTACTTAGTAAGCGTGGAAGTCTATTTCCACGAGCGTGATTGCTGCAGCGTAATGTTGCTTATCATACCTCAATACTATAATTTATCTGCTCCTCCTTCCGGCCGCGGTGGCCGAGGGGACTGAGGCGCTCCAGTCAGGGTCTGCACGGCCACTACGGTCGGCGGTTCGAATCCCCCCTCGGGCATGGATATTTGTGCCGTCCTTAGTATAAGGTAGTTGATAAGTAGTTTGTAAGTTTAGGGACTGATGACCCCCGTAGTTAAGTCCCATAGACTTTACAAACATTTGAACATCTGCTCCTCCTTATTAGCAAAGGCGGAAATGTAGCGTGCAGAAATCCTCCCACTAGCGGCTGCGGCGTTTTCTTCGCTCCCTTCCCGGGTTTCGGCACCAAAAAAATGTGCGGGAACTAGCTCCAAGTAAATAAGTACACGCACTGCTCTTGGTTACACTTCAACAACAGTCTTATTTTACAAATCAAATTAAATGTTTGTAAAGTCTATGGGACTTAACTACGGGGTCATCAGTCCCTAAACTTACAAACTACTTATGAACTACCTACAACAAAGGACGGCACAAATATCCATGCCCGAGGGGGGATTCGAACCCCCGACCGTAGTGGCCGTGCAGACCGTGACTGGAGCGCCTTAGTCTCCTCGGCCACCGCGGCCGGCTTTTTACACCAAAAAGAAAAATACAATGAATCATACAATGATATCATCTAATAAGTGCTTGTACTTATTTACTTTGAGCTAGTTCCCGCACACCCTCAATAATTTTTGACATATGTAATGTGATCTATGTCTTCCGTCTTATTCGATTTGAAACGCACCAGAGCACTTTTAGATTCGGATTCTAATAGTGGATCTCCTAAGTCTTACCTATCAACACCCATTTCTTCTTGTAACGTATCATCCCGTCCCCGTCACACTGAGCTTCAATGTACTCTTACTATCTATCCGGTCTCTCCTCTCCCCTGAGCAATGGAATCAAATCGCACTTTTCATCTTACCAGTACTAGCTTTGATTTCACCGTAGCGTAGGCTGTTTTTACTTTTCTGCGTGCTGAATAGTGAAGCGTACTAACGAAGATTTTCTTCCTAATTTTTTCTCATTTCTCATTTCCTTACAATTCGTAATTACTTCATTCATAAGTGCCTTTTATTTTTGTTTCCCCGAATTTCATCGAACATTTTTGTACTTCCTTCTGTCGATCAGCTGAAGTACTTCTTCTGTTACCTTTGGTATGTTTGCAGTGACCATCTGGATACCTATGTTTGTTTTTCCAATGTTTGCCATTTTGCAAGATCTACTCTCCTCTTCAGTTAAACTGCCTACTCTGCTATTCCTCAGCACAGTATCCACAAACTTACCGAACTTCAAAGGCGTTTTATTATTCCTCAGTACTTCTATATCTCACTTCACACTGTTTGCGATTTATAATCAAATATCTTAGTTTTGTGTCTCTGCCTGACGATGATGTAGTGAAGTTGGGACCTTCCCTTTTTCCAGGTGAATTTCAACTACATTTTCTCCTCTCATTATGCTTGAACAGAGTATTCGCAGTTAGCATCTAAAAAGTTATAAAAAAATTCGATTAGTCTTTCACCTCTCATTCCTAATACCAAGCCCACATTCTCACTTCCTTGCCGCGTCGGAATAGCCGTGCGCATTGAGGCGCCGTGCTGCGGTGCACACGGCCGTTCGCCCTCCCTCGGGCATGGGTGTGTATGTTGTCCTTAGGTTAGTTTAAGGTAAGTAGTTTGAAAGCTAGGGATTGATAAGCAAGCAGCTGAGTCCTATAGATTCACAAACATTTGAACATTGAACCCTTCCTTCTTTACCTAGAAGTGCCTCTCAACGCCCATCGATTATTAGACTTCCATCTCCATTTACGTACCATATTACCCGTTCTACAAGGCGTGTTTTTTAAAGTAAGTACCATTTTGCCACACCGCGGCCGCAGCGCTGCGGTCGGCGTTCTGCGCATGCGTACTGGGTACCAACATGTCTTGTGTGCACACAGACGACATTACAGCCTGATACTTCCTTGTTTACGTTGTGGACTGAGTGTTTAAGATGTCTCCGATAATCGTGAGTCCCAACCACTGTCCGACTGTGAAGTATCGACTATTATATTTCTTAGTGCTAAAGGCCTAAAAGCGATCGATATTCATGGTGAGATCAGTGCAGTTTACGGAGAAAACATTATGAGTGATGGAATGGTAAGAAAGTGGGTAAGAGCATTTAAAGATGGCCACACCAATGTGCTGATGAACAATGGCGTGCTTCGGTTGTTAATGAAAGTTTGGTGCAGGAAGTGGACAATGAGGTGAGACTACCATCTGTTCCTTCTCTTAAAGAAACACCTGGGCGGTCAGCGTCTTAAAGACGATGACGAAGTCAAAAAAATGCGATACAGTGGTTAACAAGTCAGGCGTCAGACTTCTATGAGGAGGGTATTCAAAAACTGGCACAACGTTATGACGGAAATTATGTAGAAAAGTAGGTTAGGGTACAGGCTTTCATGTGAAAATAAATTATTGAGATATCTTAGCACGTCTTGTTTTTTAATTTCAAAACGGTACTTACTAAACAACACACCTCGTACAGCCCCATGTACTTTCTCTGCCTCTTCATCTTCTGTTTGCGATGTCGGCATGTATATGTTAACTATCGTTGTTGTGCTCTCGAATTGAAGTGCTCACATTAGCTCACTCTCTGATGATGTTGATGTTTGTTAAGTTTAAGAGATTTAACTGGGAGGTCATCAGTCCCTAACCTTACAAACTACTTATGAACTAGCTTACACTAAAGACGAAACAAAAATCATTGCCAGAGGGGGGATTCGAACCCCCGACGGGGAACGATCTCGCGCATCTTATCATAGCGCATCAATTTGCTCCGCCGTGACTCTCCCTCTGCCTCGAGTTTCTATACACAACTAATTTTCCCTGTAATACAATCTTTCCCTGCTGTTGGTATTATCCTATATTCGTCTTGTCGCAAATACTTATCCTCTTTCCATTTAGCTGCACCCTTTCCCCCATGCCTAGATTGACCCTTTTCAGTTTCCTTTTCAGATTTTCTACCTTCCCTGTTATGTTCAAACTTCTGATACGTAGAATGTTATCACTTTGTCTGTTACTTTCTCATTCTCAAAGTCAATTCCACGTTGGCAGTCCCCTCGTGGATATCCGAATTACGGATTATTCTGGAATCTTTTGCGAATGGAGAGATCATCACCATACTTTTTTTTCACTTAAAAGAAACATGCCCTTTAATATAGTGGTTTCCATTCCATTCAGAAGCATCGCCTTTATGAGGCAATTTCGAGAGCAAGAATTACTCAGAACCTTGGCCCTGTTTTACGAGGTCGTTGGTAGAATGAAGGCCGCGATGGAGTAGCCGAGCGGTCTAAAGCGTCTCGCTGCGGAGCGCGCGGTTGCTCGCCGTGGAGGTTCGAGTCCGCCCTGGGGCATGGGTGTGTGTGTTTGTCCTTAGGTTAGTTTACCTAGATTTAAGTAGTTTGTAAGCTACGGACTGATGACCGCGCAGTTTGCCCCGATAAATTTACAAACATTTGAGCATCCATTAAAAAAAAAAAAAAAAAAAAAAAAAAAAATTATTTATTTATTTATTTATTTATTTTGAGAATGAAGTTTATTTTTATTCCGGAAGTAATTGGTCGCCATTACTGATGGAGACTGAAAAGAGTACTAGTCTTGCAAGGTACGCAGGACAACATCTGTAAAGTTTGGCAAGTAGGTGGTGAAGTCCTGGTCGGCGTAAAGCTGTGAGGACGGGCCTTGACGCGTGCCAGGGTAGCTCAATGGATAGAGCGTTTGTTCGCCAAAGGCAAAGGTCCCGGTTTCTAATCCCGGTCTGAGACACAGTTTTGATCTGACATGGAGTTTCATATCAGCGCACACTCCACTGAGGACTGAAAATACCATTCATAGTTACTCTTCAGTGCAGTACACGGAAGAGTTTGTGCACTGGTTGCAACAAGTCCGATGTCTTCTATCGTTCTCAGTTCGCGCTAAAATTCCACTTCAGCGCCACAAACTCGTCAAAGTTAACAATTCTGCATGTTCGCTTGATACGTGCATGAATACACTTTGTGCCAATTTGTGTCACTCTTTTCTAGTGCATCTTATATATTTAGAGAGAATATTAACAGTCCTACACTAATGCTCTAAGTTACTTTCACATTTCTCGATGTCATCTCATTAAGAATGACGCATTGTGTTCTATTTGGAAGGACATCCCAAATCCAGCCAGAAGTGGCGTCCGATTACTGATATGCTTGGAGTTTCTGTAATTAGGTGTCATAGAGAAGCATCGTTAATCATCAATAAGGAGCGGCACTTTCTATAGCAGCACAAACTTTTGATGAAAAAAACGCATTAATAACCGTTAATTTCTCGTTAATCTTCGTTTAACTAATCACAGGAATAACTCACAGCGATCGCTTTAAGTGAAACTTCGCTGAAAGTATAACAGTAAAAAGTCTGACCCGATTATCACTTTTAAATAACAGTTAAACAGGAAAACAAGCAACATTTGCCATCTGCCTCAGAATACGATTTCGCGTACTGCAATATGACACGAACCAGGCATGCTCCAAAGCACTAAAAAAGAGAGAGAAAAAACACGAGCGATATGTACATTTATTTATCAGATATTGAAAAAGGTAAAGCTTTGTAAGGTCAAGCGATTTAAAAACATTCCCATTGCTTTCCGTTTTCAACGTGAGATTTTTGCTACCCATAATCAATACTTTAATCATGCATAGCTGAGTGCGCCGTTTCCCTTTGACTTCGTTCATGTACTCTTTTCTTATTATCTCACTGCCTTTCTTCATCGTAGCAGTTGTTTATGATTTGATATTTTACACACAGCAGCAAACATATGAGAATCTGCACTGTATGTAAGTGATAACAGGACAAATACTTGAGAGAAACACTTTATTCCCTCACATTTCTTCCGTATATGAATATAAATGAAGCAGGTCTGCTGGCGCATATCTATAATTTTTCCCAGATTTATTAAGTCAGTTAATTAAATTGTTTTGCACTTGCTTAAGTACGTACTGCGTCACTACCTTCTGCGCACGTGTTTGGTGTGTGTGTGTGTGTGTGAGAGAGAGAGAGAGAGAGAGAGAGAGAGAGAGAGAGAGAGAGAGAGAGAGAGAGATTTCATTTCCACCACCGTATCCTTGCTTTCCGAGGGTCATATCCTTCTCCGTGAGACACATTATGACGTGACCCAGACACTGAAACGGCCACTACGCGCCTAAACCACGTACCACCGCGGTTACAACTTGCTACGGCCAATCCACGCTACAAATACAGTCAGGCGTAAAAGAACATCTCACTTGCAACCACGGAGCTGGACAAACTGCCCGCTGTCATTGCTGACAATCATGTGAGGAATCCGGCTACACAGTGCGATTCCTCACATGCCAGCAATAATAAATAAATAAAAAGTTAAAAAAAGTATCTCAGAAAATTTCGTCCTGCGCATATTTCTGGACTTCGAAGACTGAGATGTGTTTGTTCCATACGTCAGTATGTTTCAGAATTACTTGTACTGCATGTAGAAGGCGTCTTGAGGAACTAAATGAGCATGGAAATGACATTCAGCGACGCTACGGAAAGTCCAAGTAACAATCAACGGCGTCTGCCACTAGACATTCCCTCCAAAGAACTTCGACGCTCTGTTCAAAAAAGTTGAATTTTTTTTGTAATTCTATGGGACAAAACTACACTGGTCATAAGTCCCTAGACTTACAAACTACTTAAAGTTAAACTAAACTAAGGACAACACACACATCGATGCCCGAGGGGGGGATTCGAACCCCCGACGCGGGAGGCCGCGCGATCCGTAACGTGGCGCTCCAGACCGCGCGGCTACTTCCGCGCGGCTCGACACATGGACTTCTATGCTCATTTTGTTCTAAATACGCATTCTACACCCCCTATAAGTTTGTTGGTGTGATTGTGTAATTCTGAAACACACTGACGTATGGGACAGACACCCATGTCAAAGTCCATTTACTACCGGAAATATGCACAGGACGAAATTTTGTGAGAGACATTTTTTTATTGCTGACATGTGAGGAACGTCGCTGCGAAGTTAGAGTGCGCGAATTTCGCTCCACAAAGTTTGGGAGTGAATGAATCTACAGTTTTGCTAGACCTTATGGTTTTACTGAACTGATTACAATATGAAATCAAGGAGACGACATGCACAGACACAGCGTTGCCGCCATGTACGTAGCACCCACGTTTACCGCAATGCATGCCCTTACGCGGTTCTGAATGGGGTCAGACATTAGGTACTCCCCTGAGAGATTTGTCAGAAGTAGATGCAGCTTTCCCTCCAAACCGCTAGGTAGGGTCCTCTTCCAATGTAATCTCACACACTGTAAGATACCTGCTATGGGAAGGTATACATTTCATATTCAAATGTACCGCGAATTTGAGACCAGTGTCAAGCTAGTCAGACATGGGTCATTTATCTTTGGTTGCAGGCTTATTTTTCGATGGCAGTACTATCGATATTGGAGACAGTAACAGTATTGTTGGCGGGAAGTAGGGTTGTGATTATTGAGAGTGTAGACTTTGATAGGCGCGCGGATGAGATTGCAGAAGCGTAGGGACCGTGGTTGTGTGCAGTTGTCGTTCCGGCGGGATAGCCGAGGAGATGAGATTTTGAGACTTGAATGCTGAGCCAAGCTGTTTGTTTAAGATATGGAGACGAAAGGTATAGATGACGCTGGAAAAACGATTTTTGAAGTTTTTATAAGGTAAAGTTTTTCATGAAATACTTGGCATGTTTCTATGGCACAAATTCGCGTTGTTAGGCTGAATTGATGGTAACAGTAACGGTCACAAAGACGTAAGTAACAAATTAACAATCCAAGAGTCAACACAGTTTCAGCCGACCAGTTGCATAAAATAGTTTACATCTATAAACCTTTACCCAGGTTTCGGCAAAATTAATTTTGGCTTCTTCAGAAGGATACAATAAAGCTCACATTAAAAAATTTGTTAAAGTGTGGCTGACTCCATGTCAATAGATTAAAATTTTAAAATTTAAAACAAAGTCACATTATAAAATTTTGGAGCATGTCCACACACAGGTCAAGTGAGCACTGCGTACTGGCAAAGGCATAGGGCCCTAGTGACGTGCGCCCGCAGTAGGTGGCGCCAGGGAAATTAACAGCACTACATCCTCTTTAAGGCAATACAAAAGTTAAAAATAAAGCGGTACGTATTATTATCAATTTCACCCATGTATATGGGTGAAATGGCGAATGACCTTTGGGTGAAACGGTGAACTTATTTGCCCTTCTTTTTGCGACATACTTCACACATAGATTAATATTTTGAACAGTCTTCATGCAGCCAACGTTGACAGATAATACATTTGATCCAATCCACATCCTTTTTAGTGCAAATGTACCGTTAACCGCACCCTACAAAACAACACTACGCTCTACCAAGATGTTCTGCAGCAATGAAAAATAGTCAGAAACGTCTATGTTACTTTAACCCCTTGACGGTGCTTGTGAAACTCCTTCCGATTTGTGGATTGAGAGATCCGGATTTCTCTTTAAGAATCAATGTAGCCAGTCCATTGCGGCAATTTCCTTTTCTGGGTTAAATTTGTGATGTTGGTTATATTTCTCAGCTAATTTATGTGCCACGATACGTACTTCTTGTCAGTGCAAACCCAAATTTTTGTAATTTTATGTTATTTTTTACCAACTTTTTCTCACATTCTTGTGTCAGTACAGGCGGCCAACCCAAATGTTTTTTCGTAAAGTACCTGTTTGCTGTTTTTCTTTTCAGCGTTGACCACGGAACGTGAAACTCCTTTGAGGCTTTATTCAGGTTGATTCCATTTTGCACTGCTTTTACGGCATCGTTAAGTTTCTCCTCTGTCCAATCTGCACGGCTGGATCATTTTTGCCTTTTCTAAAACGTAGGCTTATTTGCCTGGAACAATGGCGGTAGTTAGGACATTTACTATTTTAATCACTGACAAACCAAACTGTACTCTCAAATGTTCAAATGTTTGTAGAGTCTATGGCACTTAACTACGGGGTCATCAGTCCATAAACTTACAAACTACTTGTGAACTAGCTAATCCTAAGGACGGCACAAATATCCATGCCCGAGGGGGGATTCGAACCCCCGACCGTAGTGGCCGTGCAGACCGTGACGGGACCGCCTGTCCCCTCGGCCACCGCGGCCGGCACTGTACTCTCGAAAATATATATAAAGTAATTTTAAGTTAAACGATTTTATTGAGATGTCGGATAAAACAGAATATAACTCTTGCATGGGATAGGAAACGCTAAAATTTCATGACTTGTGAAAACACCTGTTCGGGATGTACCTAAATAAAAGCTTTACACTTTACACATAAGAAAAGTCCTTCACCGTATCACCCCTGCCCGCGTTCTCCATTTCTACCATTTGCTATGGGTGAAACGGTGAATAGCACTGCAAGAAGTTCAAAACACTAGACGCAACGATTTCTAGGTGATGTAGTACATAAACAATATGGCAAGAAGTTCAAAACACTAGACGCAACGATTTCTAGGTTATGTAGTACATAAACAATATAAGAAGCCAGAATGTATCAAAAAACACCCTGCGGACTACGCTACCTGAAGTAACATCTACAAATGCATGCAGCATATAAAAATTATTTAGCATCGAAAACAGTTTTGTACAAATTACTTACAGTTATTTAAAAAGGAGCTGGTTTTCAACACGTGCATACTGCACAAATGATCAGAGACTGTTGGAATGCACATACAGAGACATGTGTTTAACCAATAAAGAATTAAAGCAATTCACCATTTCACCCTATTCACCATATCACCCTGAGCTACCCTATATTCATTTCAATCTTACGTTATTCCATCCTGCTTCTTCCTCTATCTATCGCCTTAGGCCCCACACTCTGATTTTTCATGCATTTCAATAGTTATGACGTCATTAATCCACATTAATATGTTTCCCTATAATACAATTTTCCATCTACATAGAAACTGTCTGCGAAATGTGCTGGGAAATAAAGACGGCAGTAAAGAAATAAAAACTCGCAGCCTCATGCGACATTGAGTGAACCTTCCTATGAGTCACTCTAAGACATAATTTCGAAGCTACATTCCGTGGTATGTGTCTGTAAAAACATCTTGCGAATACAATTTGTACTGTAAAAGTAATAAACTGCAATGTCTGGCCGAATGTCGTATTTTTACTGCATTAACAACGGAAAAGTAGTACGCAATAACCTTATTTCCTTTCATCGTTTTTCTGGGGTTATCAGAAATTTTGGTACCGACTTGAAATAAAGTGTAAAATTCGTTGCAGCTGGCTAATTGCGTCCATTCTCAAATAGTGGATTAATAAAGTAACGTAACATGATGGGGCAATTTTTTTGTTCATGACGTCATATCTCTGGAACTATCAGTCGTATGTGATTCTTCACCCCATTGGGATTCTTTTCTGGTAATAAGGAATATGAGTACCTTGTTTGGTTGAAAACGCTGCAGTAGTTTAGTAGGAGATGTTGAACATGAACACATATACACATGCACAAATACATAGTAACGCTTTTATAATAAGTATAGATTTTAAACACAGATGCTACGTATATCTACTCTTACGGCTGAATGAATGTATTACCCTTATCAAGTATGTTTTTCCCAAATGTATACTATTGACATTACTGAACGTTTATCTAACATTGTATAGACATTGCAGTCCTATACCATAAACTCGATGATGGTAAGACTATGGAAATAAAAATCTATGTGCGATACTGACAAACGAAGTTTTATTTCCACAAAATTAATGCATCTCAGCATGAGGAGACTGAAAAATTGAGTGAAAACATCTGGTTTATTTTGGCATGTTGGATAGGGAAGTGGCTTAGTGCAAATAGCTCGTAATTTAAGTGGATTCAAACGTATTATTACGATAATGGTTATCTTCGTAGTTGTTCTAGAAAGCCAAAATAGTTTCTGTAACAAGAGCAATACCGAATTACTATATTTCTGGTAATAACTATAGTGTTATAAGGTCAAATGAAAAAAATAAGTAGCTGTACAATAAAACTGGGGATATGCAACAAAAGTGAATGCCTTTAAGCAATATTTACAACGGACGTAAATGAAAAGACTGTGGATCTTTTCGTGTGAGGAATATGTGATTAAGAGAAGAGAAACGTGGCTTCACTTCGATATGGTAACTTCCTGCTTCGTGTGACCGAGACGTTGGCGATATGCGAAACTTGGACGATGAAGAAATGTCAGACTTGCATAGTAGTGTGAACATCGAAGTATACAGCATATCAGTTGAAAGGAAAACTAAATTTCAACGAGTATAATAAGCGGAATGGACTATGATGCAAATACTGTGACAACTATAGCTGGCGTCACATAAGAAGGCATTTCTGTGCCTAGAGGCGGAGCGATAGGGGAAGCGTGGTGGGGAGGAGCTATGGCCGAACGCCAACAGTAGAGCTTGCGGGAGAAATATTGCTTTACGGCGACAGAATGAACATTATTGGCTGTCATTGCGGTAATGGAGGAGGATGTGCAGAACGACTGAAAACCGGGACGCCTTGGTTGGTGAAGCCGGCTATAGGCTTCCATGGAATGTCATACCGTTCGTAAAGTTGGTTTCATTACTGAAATTTATAGTTGCGTAATTTTCTGTGATTTAAAATTCAGTAATTTTATAATTTCATGTTGTTAATCTGTGATATAAACTTCATTTCGGTTACATTTATATTTAGTTACATTTGTCTTCCTTGGTGTGGATATAGTAAGAAAGCCGGCCGCGGTGGCCGAGGGGACTGAGGCGCTTCAGTCACGGTCTGCACGGCCACTACGGTCGGGGGTTCGAATCCCCCCTCGGGCATGGATATTTGTGCCGTCCTAGGTCGTAAGTAGTTCATAAGTAGTTTGTAAGTTTAGGGACTGATGACCCCGTAGTTAAGTCCCATAAGCTGTACAAACATTTGAACATTTATAGTAAGAAACGCTATTGTAATCCAGTTGCCTTTATTACAAATTGAGCGTGTGTAAACGGCTGTCGTCACATTCTCTTCTCATAACTTTATTACTTGCAAACTGGTTTTGACTCGGAAAGGGACGTTGGATTGATTATTTTAACCTACTGCTACATACGAAGGGGATAGAGGTCACCCATCAATCTCCTCAGTTGCGCGCGAGCACGCATGCACGAACACACACAATCTCACACAGTTTATGTGGACCGCAACGTATTAATTATTTATGAGGCGCTGTGGCTACGTCTATCCTCAGGTGAGAATTATGTTGCAGTACGGCTAAGACTCTGATCGGTCGCTTACCACTTTCAATTGTAGACAACATAGTCGAGGAGAAGTTTGATCTGCTGATTATTGATAATTGATAAAAAAAAGAGCCTGTCATCGCAATAAATATTTATTTAAAATAACTAGTTTCAGGATACTTGGTGCCCCATCTTCAAATCTGTAAATATATAATCAATATACTAAATTACATACCGAAGTAACGGCTGTAAATACAAACTGCCAAAGGAAATGACAATAATGACCGCTAAACTCACGGCCATCTTGGAAGCTGTCCAGTACTGCCTTAAGGTTCCGAAGGAGCATATTTTCATCTTCTCGGACTCTAAATCTGCGCTCATACTTCTTAAATATTTTCGTCGAGGGCATAAAAACCACCCAGTAGCCTACGAGATAATGGCACACATAAACCACCTGGAAAGTAATAGACGCAGTGTTTCCATGTGTTGGATTAAAGCACACAACATCGTTCAGAGGAACGAGATCGCTGACACACTTGCCAAGGAAGCGGTTACCACTGGTACGGAAGAATATACTCAGGTTCCAGCGGAAGATCTTTTACCTTTTTACAGAAGGAAAATTCGGACTGAATGGGACAAAGAATGGCAAGCTTCACAGTCAACTAAAGGGAAATTCTATGCACAAATAACACCAGTGCTACCAACCAGATCTTGGTACAAGGGTCTGAGGTGTTCTCGGAAGCTAGCAGTCACCACAGCGAGTTCAACCACTGTCGAACTGCGCAGCACCTACATCGCATCGGCATAGTGACATCTCCATTTTGTGACTGCGGCGGCAGAAGACACAAATCACATTTTTTTGGATGCATGTACAGGTGGGAGCTCACTTCAAAGTTGCTAAGTTATATTGTGAGCAGGGACTACCAGTTACCAATATCTGTATCAACATTATTGGCAACCGAAGACTTTGGAGTGTACAAAGAACTTATCTCCTTTCTAACGGCGTCGAAGAAAGAGTTATGAACTGTTATGTAAAAGATAAAACCATGTTTAATATCTATATTGTGTCATATCTTTAATGTTTGTTATATTACTTCAAACTGATCTTTCTGTTTTTGTTTTCTGTCACATCTTTGATATTTGTATAGTTGCTTTTGCCAACTTGCTTACAAAACTGTACTAGAGGATGTCCTTATCATTATTTATGTGGATGGCTGTAAGGGGACTAAAAAATAAAAATTTTAAAAAAGTGTGGAAGGCAAAGTAAAAATGTTGCATTACCCAAGTGGATGTAGCTGATATCGACGGAACAGTTCGTTTCCACAAAGCGTGCACATTTCCATCTATCCGTAAGTCAGAGTTACGCGTGTTGTTGATTTCGTTGTGGGCAAATGCTGCCTCTTCTGTGAACAGAATACGTGAAATTAATCGGTCATTGGCAAAGATCCAACGACAGAATTCTTGGCGGGCGGCAGCATCTCGTTCATGCAGACGTCGTACACTCTTGCTCGTGTACTGTGCGTATCACTAGTGTTTGTGGAATACCAAGTCTAGAGCTAGTAGTTCGACTGTGTTCCACTACTTGAAAAATGTTCTCAGTTTTATAAAGAGTTTGTTGTACGAGACGCTCAGAGTCAACATTTACGCTGGGAAGCGTACCACGTTCACACAATCCGTGAAACAACGTGCTAAACATACTGATATATGGAACTCTGCGACTCGCAAATCGTTGTCGGTATTCTCGCACAGCAGCTCTGGAATTCACATTGGACAAGCCATAGGCAAATATCATGTCAGAGCTGTGGAATTCCACTCCAGTGAACTGTAATTTTTTTCACATAACAATACTGTAGTGACGTGCATGACAAAAATAATTGTCTGACTAAGACTTGAGCTACACAACTGCACTATGCATAAGTAAACTAGATACTGACATGGTTAGGAAAGACGACGCCACACGTTTCCGGTTTGTAGTTGTTTATTTTTATTTACTTTTTAACCCTAAAATAGTTCAGAAGAGGACTTATATTAATTAGAAGCTTTTTTTCAGAATCAGCAATAGTATCACCCCTCAAATTATGTACCTTCCCTGCTGCCTAGCCCTGCATGTGAACTAGAAACTACAGTACACAGCACGAACATTCACAGTTACCACTACAAGTTCATCTATTCCCGCAAGAAGCCAAGCAGCTCACACAATAACACGTGTGACAAACTTGATTTGCCGAAGCATAATTAAATAGTCCTCACCTACGGCCTGTAGACAGAATGTCTCTCGTCTTCACAGAGAATGTGTCTCTTGCACGGGCTGCAACATATTATTCGAGTGTGCTTCGAGTTATCAGTGCTACTATCAATCAGATAGACTTCTCGATTTAGGAAAAGCGCCTCACGAATAGAATGGGGTAAGCCCGCGCAGCGGGTAAGAGTGCGCAACACATTTATATCAGTTTTAAAGATCCAGCAGTTGGCTGCACTGCAGAGCACGAAACAGCATCTGTGGCTGGCTCTTTGTTGCCATCGTTTGGTTGTTGTATTGCTAACGGCTGTGCAATGCGGTAAGAAATGACATAAAAGTTTTCTGGGTGTGGTACCGCGTCATGATGTAAGGCTATTACTTAAATAACCACCGTTTCGGCCAACGTTACAGTGGCCTCCATCTGGTTAACTGATGAAGGCCACTGTAACGTTGGCCGAAACGTTGGTTATTTAAGTAATAGCCTTACATCATGACGCGGTACCACACCCAGAAAACTTTTATGTCATCTGACTCTGGCCACGGAAGCCTACGTAATTATAGCGGTAAGAAATGTTTTACATTATTTTTAGAGTTACCAGATGTCCGTCTTCAGAAAAGAGGACATTTCTATGTTCATAAAAGAACTCTCTCTCTCTCTCTCTCTCTCTCTCTCTCTCTCTCTCTCTCTCTCTCTCTCTCTGGTAATGACAACTCAAGAACTAGTAATGTCTCTTCTGTATTATCAGAGTCTTGTTTGTTTGTAATACATCTTACGCATCTTACGAAATTTCTTCATCTTCTAACAAATTAAGAAGCATGAAATGTTGAGTCCCGTAGAACGAATTACATGACTACATAGCAGTGAAGCCGTAGTATTTCATCACTTCACCACTTGTAATTATCGTCTTAAGTGCTGAACATTTTTTCCCATCTTATCAGATACCTTGCCGATCACCACTGTTTTCAATTTTTAACGATCGTTTACGGAAACCATAGTACTCTTGACTGTAAAATTGTCACGAATAAAGTAACTGTAAAAATTATGTAAGAGTTCCTTGATATAGCTATCCTCCCATTTCGGAGCAGACCGACGTGACTATATACATGATTAGCATCTAGATTCTAGACAGTGAATGGAATATGTGAGGCCTAGGTGAAGAAAAGCAATAAATAAAATAAACTTTTTATTTACCGTACAAAGGCTCGCAACTAATTATTAAAAACTACTCAGTTTTTAGGACAAAACCTTTAAATCGATTTTTTCAATGTGTAGTTACGTCTCTTTGGTCCTAAACAGGCGAATAATGAAACGGCATTGGTGACTGTGGCATCTGACCTTATTTGTATGAAGTTTTGAACAAGGTTTAAACTTTTGTATAACGAACATTGCACTAGCTTTTGATCTTAGTCATAAGTGTGGTTGACAGGCACACACAAAACTGCCGAGTCCCAGCACGACAGACTGAACGTCTTATTTTTGGGTGTCACACAACTCTCCGACCAGAGAAAGGGGAGGGGGGAGGAGTTTCATATTATACTATGTGCATTGCACTGTCTTGCATTGTTGCAGACGAATGTTTTTAACTGGCCGCCTCGAACCTCGTATTCCGCGACAATTGCCACGCCAGTTATTTCAGTTGTTTCGAACTACCTTGACCTGAGAGCAGCGGCGGCACAGAAATGTGAAAATTAAAAATATAACATTGTTTCAAGAAAGGTTAAATTCTCTACAGGTAGTGATTGTGACAGTTCAGAGAGCAGTATTTACGCTCTTTCAAGCTGAAGTAGTTGTACTACGCAGAAAAGAGGACATTTCCCCATTTTGTTAAAAACCCGGCCGGGCCCTTTTCAGGGTCCAAAAAAGAGGACATGTCCGGGTAAAAGAGGACGTCTGGTAACCCTAATTATTTTCATATAAAATATTGTCTTGCAAATATTAGCTCTGCCTAAGACAATAATGAGCTCCCGGAGTTTATATTATAGTGAACTACGATTTGTGATACACTGAAACATAGAATTTCGTGCAACGCGTAACCATATGCAGACATAAGCTGCAGTCCCGTATTGCGGGGCAAGCTTTCGCGTTTTTGGTGGGGTAAAACTGCGCAGTGCTTAATCTTACCCCATCGGCTATAATTATTAGTTTTTTCGTTGTTGTGAAGCTAGAAACGTTTATGAACTTTACAGGTCGATATTGTACATTGATAGTAGTACAATATTTTTTTTTTCCTATTGTAGCGTCTACAAAAGAAAAATTGAACGGAAGGCATGCACTCCAGAAATACTGGAAGTTGCTAAAGAGGACCTGAAAAGCGGAAAGTCTAAACGACAACTAGCTAGGAAGTTTGGAATAAGTGATTCTGATCAAGCAAACAAAAAGAAAGGAAAGCAAAACTTAATTACGTCGACGGAAAGTCCACGTACTTCCCATTGTCCCGGCTGCATTGAAAATTAGAATAATCCGCCAACAGATGCCGCGGTGGAGTAGCCGAGCGGTCTAAAGCGTCTCACTATGGAGCGCGCGGTTGCTCGCCGTGGAGGTTCCAGTCCTCCCTGGGGCATGGGTGTGTGTGTTGTCCTTACGTTAGTTTACCTAGGTTTAAGTAGTTTGTAAGCTACGGACTGATGACCACGCAGTTTGGTCCGATAGATTTACAAACATTCGAACATTTTTTTCGTCAACAGATGGTTGGATTCTGTGTCTAAAATGCGAGGAGTGGTGGCATGAATCTTGTTCTTGTTATGAAGGTACTGGACACTTGATTTGTGACCTCTGTTTAACAGCATTACCTCCAGTTGGAATATTATCAAATGTTCAAATGTTTGTTAAGCTTATTGAACTTAACTACGGGGTCATCAGTCCCTAAACTTACAAACTACATATGAACAACCTTATATGAAAGACGGCACAAATATCCATGCCCGAGGGGGGATTCGAACCCCCGACCGTAGTGGCTGTGCAGACCATGACTGAAGCGCCTCAGTCCCCTCGGCCACCGCGGCCGGCGGAATATTATCCTTCAGGTTCTCTTTTATAAGCTCCACAGATGTTCAGTTAATCATATTTTGCACTAAAACTCCTTATCATATGTCGTGAAACAAGGGGCATTATATTCATTTATACGATGAATTAAACGAGGAAAAAAAGGATTGAGTGATACTTATGTTTTTATTATTTTAATAATAACGCGCAAACTTACCCTGTTGGAAACGCACTCTTACCCCACGGTTGGGTACATATTTACAGGTGTGAAGACGGCCTCCAAGTAGGCCGAAATCGGTTATCATTTTAAATAAATGATTTATGTGATCACAGACTATTTTATCAGCTTATAACTTACGGTTGTACTGTACGATACAGATCCACGTGCTATTTACACATGTGGCTTCATCTTTCTGTAACTGCGACATGTCGTTGTCGTGATCTTCATTACGAAGATTCGTCTGAAGCTCTCCACGGTGCTCCATCTTTCATCTCTGAATAATAACGGTAATCCACATACATTTGACCCTCTAAGTATTAAAAAAACGCTGAATGTGAAAACCAACAGGTTTACACCGTTCAGTAAATAATGGCATTCGCTCTTATATTCTAGCTCCATAGTACTCGGTGTCTCAAAAACATGAAGCGAAAATAAAATTAAAGCATGAGAACTCAGTATTAACACTAATTAGCAAAATAAAGGAAGGCTGAAACGCTCGGTTAACGTTTTCAGATAGAGATGCAGATAGGGACGGCAGAACAGTCTCGCCTCCTTCACGGCAGGTGGCCGTAGCGTGTCTGGATTTGTGGCACTGAAGCGTTTAATCCAGAGAGACTATCGTTCTGGTACCTGTACCCTGTCAATGCGAACCGAGATGGAGCAGCTTATGCGCAGCTGACATTTGTTACAAAGGCAATGGGGAACGTCTTGTCTTTTTGTATATAAGAGCGGCTGTAACGTTTTGCTTTCATTGTAGTCTATGGTTCAACGGCCCAAAATATCCAGGCAAGTCAGTCAAGGACAGCATGAACACCCTTAGTGCTCTTTCAAATGTCATTGTTTATTTCTCTACATTATTGGCCAGAAATGTTTCAGTCTAACAGGTAATAATGCTTAAGAATTATTGATGTAACCATTAAAAGAATTTATTCGAAACTAAATGAATCAGAGAAGGTGCATTTCTATAGTAGAGGCAAATGTCATTGCTCAGACTAAATCCGCCCAAGACGAAAATACCCCGCAAGGCTTCGAGCGCGAACAGAACTGAAGAATAGTTTTAACGAGAGTTGATGATGTATAAACCACTAAAATACATACCTACATCCTTACTACGCAAGTTAACGTATGGTGCTTGGTGGAGGATGCCTTCCTTTCCTGTTCCACTCGCAATAAGATAGTTCGGGAGACTTTTATTTCTGTGCCTATGCCCCAGAAAGAGCTTTAATGTGGCTTACCTTAGTGGAACTGACCGGGAAATGTAAGCAACAGTAGAATCGTTCTCCGGTCATCTTCATACTGAAATGTGGCAACACCACATTTCGTCGTTGTCGTCCTCTGGTCAGAGAGTTTGTTTGCCGTGAACTTAGCTGCGGAGCGCGCTGCTGCTGCTGCTCGCCATCGGAGGTTCGAGTCCTCCTTCGGGCGTGGGTGGATTTGTTATCCTTACCGTAAGTTAAAGTAGTTTGTAAGCCTAGGGGCTGATGACTACAGTAGTAAAGTTCCGTGGATTTACAAACATTTGAACATTTTTTGCCATGAACTGTGAGACGGCGGTGGGGAGATGTAGTAGGCAGTCAGTCTGTATCCAGTCATCATGTGGAGTAGTCACGAGAAAGAGAGAGCAAATTGTTACAAGTTGGTAACTTCAGTCTTATGTTTCATTGTAACAGCGATGGTGTTTAGAAAAAGAATTACAATGTTTGTTCTTTCATTTATATCAGTCAAAATCATTTAATTTTTTCAATCACAACTTTTAATGATAGCTTCATTTCCTTTTTAAATTGAAACATCTCAGCATGATTAGCAAGCAGTCTTTGGCGATGAGCTTTAATAGTAACGGTAGGGTAGATACAAGTTTTGACTTTAACAAGTAAATTCCTGAAGAAAGGCCTGTATCAACAGAAAAGAGGTGAGTGAACTTAAATTTATTTGTGATTCGCATACCGAGTAGGGAGGCAGATTGTTGTGTGTCTGTTAAGCATTTTGCACGTACTTATTACCCCGATTTGTTAAGCTCTTACATTTTCCTTATAGAAACCGTAATCAACTAGTTTATCAGGTAGCTACCAGTATTTTTGCCTATCGTGGGAAGCGCTTTTTTCGCACAGATATTAATTACATCATTCCTGCCAACACAATAATTACTTTGTTAATAAAATTAGCTCTCATTACCATAAGGTGTCGACACACACAAATTATTGCTAAAGTCGCAACAAAATCCATTCTTAGTTAGTTTTTGCATTTTGTATCCTAAACTTCGATCTTTGCTTTAAGTAATTAATCAGTTACACAATTGTCGACTTAAGCGTTCCCATACTATTCTACATTGTACAAGTCCTTTGTTGCTGTCAGTTACAGTTATAGATTGTCTGTCATTCTATGCTTGATAACATTTATACTCGGTATTACTTGGTTTGCGCCCTACTTAGCTAATGAACTATTTTAACAACCCAACATTTTGTTTGTTAATGAGGTAGACCTTGTTCACAGCAAGTGTCGTTACATGTAATAATCCTTACTATGGTCGCAATAGAAGTCATGTTCAGTCTGTGTCACATTTGTAATCTATACTTTGATCTTTAAATAATTATCGTATACATAATTTATAAAACGCTCTCCACTCCATTGAGATCAGCTGACACTCTATTCATTTTTAGTGGGTTTGTGAACACTAAGAATTGGCCCCTATTTCATTTATTTTCCAGACTTTCTAGGATGTTACACAAAGGTGAATCGAGTTAAAGTAATAATAAATAAATAAATGAAGTTGCAACCGCGACTGTCTTTTCTTACTAAAGTAAACATAATTGTCAACTTTAGCGTTTTCACTGTGCCATACCTTGCATGTTATTCTGCTGCTACCACTCGCTGTTAGAAATTGTCGGTTACTCCACCCATGGTCACATTTATTTCGGCATCACATTCGAGTCAAACATTGGTCTGTATTTTGTTTAAATTTTTAACTAATTATGTGTCTAATAAACAAATCCTAACATTAGCTACAACCGGACGTGTCATTCATTATTTAACCAGACTCATGTTCTGGATAGTTAAGCGCACTAACAGAGCCACACACATTCCTATCAGTCGATGCCAGGCTGATTAATTATAATATTTACTCTTACTTCAGTTACAGACATTCAGGTCAGTTTTTATATTTACAGTGCTGTACCAGTCTATATAGGGACCGTTGCATCTGCAAACAGAGGCGCAGTAGCAGCCACATACAAATATTACAGTTTCCGATCATAATTTAATATATATTGTAGGTAGAGGCCGTTGTGTTTCTACGAAAGATTCGCGTTTCAGTTCATTAAGCACCTCCATATCTGCGTGTTTAACGAACATACCGGTAACAAATCTAGAATCTATGAATTCCTTCGATGTACTTCTATATCCGACCTACCCAAAAAATAGGTCACAGTATTTTAAGCTTACCACCCTCCACTTTCCTATCAGTTGCCACCCTTTTCCGGGTATAAAAAGATGTTAAAGCCGATCTTAGTGCCCTGATTAAATAAATGAAGGGTAACGGAATTCGCCTTACGGAAACTGTAGCAACTAATTGTGGCAGTAGCTTACCTCAAGCGATGTGTCTAACACAATTTTCTATCTGAACATTATGCATACAAACAAGGACGGGGAATTAGTATAAAGAAAGCAGTTTCCCTTTTAACAAATTTATTTACAGATCTTGTCGTTACTCAATTAAGCAAGAAATATTATGGGGCATTTCAGTTAAAACATTTAGAATACAACTAATATTTCAAAAATTTTCAAATGTTTGTTAAGCTTATGGGACTTAACTACGGGGTCATCAGTGCCTAAACTTACAAACTACTTACGAACTACCTTACTCTAAGGACGGCACAAATATCTATGCCCGAGGGGGGGATTCGAACCCTCGATCGTAGTGGCCGTGCAGACCGTGACTGGAGCACCTCAGTCCCTGCGGCCACCGCGGCCGGCAACTAATATTTCGTGGAGGGATGAAGAAAGGGACCAAAAGCTTTCACACTCTTATGTCACGGATACCTACTGCTCACTAGCTAACTGTTGCAATTATTTTAAATCCGATTAAGAGGGTTTTACGTCCACTTCTTTTTGTGTATCTTGGTCCATCGTGTCGCATGGTCACCAGCACGTGAATTTAAGTGGATGACAAAACGATAATCGAAGCCACACGAGAATTCTTTAATAAATTTCCTCTGCGCACTTAGTAGAATCTCAAATCGACAAAGCGAACATCGTTCCACTTCCCACCTTAACTATATTGAAATAAGCCAACTTGGCTTGAGCCTAATCCGCAAAGAACAGCACTCGTCCTAATTCCGTGAATACGCTCCCAAAAATTTAGAAAATGGACTTCTCCTAACATTGTGCATTTACTGAACTTTTCCTGGAAATCTGTTCGAAAATTGTCACAAATCACACACACTTCCACATTACCCTCGGAGACCAACATAATCACGTCCGTCCTCAGCCAGGCCAGGAAACACTATGCCGAAATATAGCTGCCCTCTAGTCTAACCGCCCTTCCCGTTCAACTTGGCCGGAGCAGTCCTGCAATTGGCCAGTCACCTAACCGCAAATCGTGGAGGAATCACAAATCACAGACACCTGTCGACCACGTCCCCCCAGGAGACCTCTCTGTCCAATAAAGTTGGCTAACCTTCTAACTATGAGCATCTCTGCCTTCCCAGCTGCAGCCTCACACACACACACACACACACACACACACACACACACACTCACTCTAGGTAGGATACGGAGATGGGTGGTGTGGAGCAAATCTCCTTATGTGAGCGGAGCTCACTTATTATGCCTGTAATTACAATAGCAATAATAATCATCATGCATTCTTGTCTCAACTGCTCCTAGCACTAGCCCCGAAATGAATGATTAAGGTGGCACGAAAGGTCAAACACAAAAATAAAATTAGAAAGTAATGTGCACACAACACTGGGGCTTGCATGAAACACACATAAATTCAAGTAAGTCAAATGGAATGATACTACAGTATCGTTTCACTATTGTTCTGAAGAATCAGATCTTCCCAAAATTCTCAATAAATTCAAGGGTCTTTGTTTCTATGTATCCGAAACACGTTACACTCCTCTATGTTGAGGGTGAAAGGACACTCCATACACCATCGTAGTTCCCGCAATAATCCCCCAGCATTCCGCTACAACTTTCTAGTGTTGGGACTTCACCGTATACTACACCACCATCTGAGAAAAGTCCTTTGGAAGTTCAGAAGTATTGTACTGTGTGATTAATATACAGTGTGAGACACTTGCAATAAAAGTTGTTCAACTCGAAGAGGGACATCCATTGTTTTCCAACAATATTCAAATAATTTTAATTTTTTGCCTATTACCCCACCATCTAACATGAAACGAAAAAAAATGTTTCATACAAAAGTTACATATCTTGCATCTAAAACTGCCCCATCGCCCCAGGGGATGGTACAGGTGGTCGAGCTTCGAGGCGAACAGCTTTTTGGCAACTTTTGTAAATCCGGTTTGTATTTTTCCAAATAACCTGAAAAACAGTTGTTAGTACCTTATCCTCATAAATGAGAAAAAATATTTCGTGCAAACTGTCACACTGAGCTACAAACATAAATCCGTTTTCTGCTTGTTCCTGTGACAATAAATGGCAATGAAATTGAATGGTAAAAATCTGGAAATATGAAGTGGACTTTTGGGTGTTACTGTGCGCCGACATTGGCCAAGGGGACAGATCGGCAACAGAGCACAAGTTCCTTTCCTTAGCCAACTAGCTACGATACATATTACCGGCCAGCGAAGACGGTACGAGATATATGTGAGCGCTGTCATTGCTCGCAGTGTCACGCAGACCGTCGCTTGACGCCGCATGCCTCGCCTTCTCTTGAGCGGCTAGACTACCTACAACACTCGCATGTTGTGCCCTGTTGCCGATCTCTCCCCTTGGCCAATATCAGCGCACAGTAACACCTACAAGTCCACTTCATATTTCCAGATTTTTACCATTCAGTTGCATTGTCATTTATTGACATAGGAACACGAGGGGAACGAATTTATGTTTGTAGCTCAGCCTGTGACAGTTTGTACGAAATCTTTTTCCTCATTTATGACTCACCCACTATAATGTGAAAAACAGCGGTTCTATAATACCAACTTGGGGCACTCTAGAAATTATTTTCATGTCGCAAGACTTCTTTTATTCCACATCATCAGCCAGCCTGCTTACATCCTGAAATTATTATTTATCGCTCTGGGTTCTTCTGTGTCATAGGAACTACAAATGTTGCATCTGATGCCAAATTTTATAGCATTGGTGACTGTTCGCATTACAAAGACACTTTGATGGATTGACAATCTGAACAACTGACTAACTCTGTGCCACAATTCATGTGCTTATAATGACAATGTGGGTTTCTAGAATGTTATAAAATAAAGTTGATACAATAGTATTCTTGAATTATATTTTCGCTACTGATCTGTACAGTTTTCACAAATAAGAGATATAACAGAATAAATTTGCTTTACAGGTTTGGTCCGCCTTGAAAAAACACAAATGTTTTTTAATTTCTCCCAGACATGTTTCGCTGGCGTTGCAGCATCATCATGGGATGTTTATTATCTGTCAAATTAACAGTGGAATGATTATTACTTTTTACATTAACAGTGAAAACTACAGATAATTGTGAGACTACTATACATAGTTTATTATTTTCATAGGTATGCTAGGCTTACCTTAATACCACATGTTGTTATGTTTGTGGTTTTTCCACTCACAAAATGTCTCTGATAGGTTTTGACAGTTTGTCATCTGCAAACCAAAACGTGTGTATTTAATGAGGTGAATAGTTCAATTGTAAATATCGGGATTTTTACGAAAATACAGGGCGTAGTTTTTGTGTTTTGGTTTGATTTTATTGTAGCTACTGCTTCTATAACAAAATGTCTAAGTGTTTATAACAAGTTTTTGTCACTTACTTTGGTGGATATGCGCTGTTTTTCGTGTTGTGGACAGGCACTGTGTCACTTTCACTTTCACTCAATGTTTATGTTATGAAAACAAGATGGTGGGCAGTTGAATTCTGGGAGTAGTGTTAGGAACAGCTGACTGTGGTGGGGGCGGGAGTTTTGAATCATGTTGTTTTTGTTTTAGTGTGTGTGTGTGTGTGTGTGTTTGTGTGTGTGTGTGTGTGTGTGTGTGTGTGTGTGTGTGTGTGTGTGTTTATAAGTTTTCTGTAAGTTCTTTGAGGGCAGAAAATATGGTTCCGTTGCAGAGGGCTGTGTATTCGTTTATTATTTCTTTTCTTTCTATTATGGCTTTCTGTATATGGTAGTTCTCTTCGATTGTTAATTTTTGTGGGAGGCTTTTGCTATGTTTCAGAATCTTTAGATCAGTATTTATGTCAGTTGGTTTGTGGTTCATGTTTATGAGGTGTTCTGCAAATGTGGAATGACTATTGCTTTTTAGTGCTCTTCTGTGTTCTGTGTATCTGGTATTGAAATTCCTGCAAGTCTGTCCAATGTAAACTGAGTTACAATCCTGGCATGTCAGCTGGTAGATGCCAGAAGTGTTATGTTTGTCTGTGTTGGTGTTGGTTGTCTTTAGTTTTCTTTGTATTGAGTTGTCTGTTCTGTATGCTACTTTCAAACCTTGTTTTTTGAGGATGTTTCCTATTCTGTGTGTTGCTTTGTTGTCATATGTGAGAGTGTGCCATTTATTTGTTGTTATGTTTGATTTTTGTTCCTGTGTGTGGGTGTTTGGGGTATGAGTGTTGAGTGGGTTTATGTTTTGTGTGGTTGTGTTGTGTTTCTGGTCTGTTTGTTTTTGTGTGTTAGTTGTTCCTTTTAACTTAGCTTTAATTTTGTAGTTTAATTTGTCTATGATGTTAGTGTCATACCCATTCTCTGTTGCTATTTGTTTGATTGTTTGTATTTCATTTTTGTACTGTTCATCACTAAGTGGGGTTTTGTGCAGTCTGTGTAGCATGTATTGGAATCCGGCTTGTTTCTGTGTAATTGGATTGTTTGAGTGTTTGTGTATGGCTGTGCTTGTGGTGGTGGGCTTTCTGTATATGGAGAATTTGTGTTGATTTTTGTCTCTGTGTATTGAGAGGTCGAGGAAGTTTAGCTTTTTGTCATTTTCTGTTTCTATAGTGAATTTTATTTTTGGGTGAACACTGTTGATGTCATTATGAAGTTCTTGTATGCGACTGGGTGTTTCATCCAGGAGGCATATGATGTCATCTACATAACGGTGCCAGTAAATTATTTTGTACTGTTTGGGTTTTACTATGGTGTCAAATATTTTGTTTTCGATGTGGTTGAGGAAAATGTTTGCTAGGAATCCACTGACTGGTGACCCCATGGGAAGTCCATCTTCCTGTGAGTAAAATTGGTTGTCAAATGTGAAATAGTTTTGCTCTGTTATTAGTTTTAGGATGTTTGTTGTTTCTTTTATGTGTGAATTGGGGTTTCTGTGATGGGGATATTGGTGTACATGGATGTGATGTCAAATGATGTGAGGGTGGCTGTTGAGAGTATGATGATGTGTTTGATTTTTTGTATTAGCTCTGAGGTGTTTCGTATGCTCCTGTTGTTAGTGAATACATAGTGTTTTTGTAGGTATGAGTGTATTTCTCTGGCTAGGTAGTATGTGGGTGCATTCCTGAAGTTCACAACAGGACGTACAGGGATGTGTTCTTTGTGGATCTTTGGTAGGCAGTTTAAGGTAGGTGCTTTGGGGTTCTTTTGTTTTAGCCATTTTATTTTTTGTTTTGGGAAGATGTATGTGATGGATTTTAGAAGAGTCTGAGTATTTTTGTGAAATCTTTGTGTTGGGTCACTGGTTAGTTTGTGTATGTTGTTGTCTTCTATGAATGTTAATGTTTTGTTTCTATAATCATCTTGTTTCATTATGACCATGGTGTTTCCCTTGTCTGCCTTTGTGATGAGGGCACCCTCATTTTTAAGTTTGTTCCTAATCCTCCTACATGTTTTTTCTTCTGCACTTTTTGTTCCTGACATTATGTCATTTTTGTTTTCTTTTATTATGCATCTAATTTCCTCTGCAATTAATTCTCTTGTGAGGCCTGCATTGAAATTTGTGTTTCTTTCTTGTTGTTTTATTATGAATTCACTTTGTGTGACAAGGTTCTCTATTGTTCTGTGTGTAATATGTGTGCTGACATTATATTTGGGTCCTTTTTCTAAGAGGTTTGTTTCCTGTTTGGTGAATTGTATGTCAGTCAGGTTGACTAAGCGTTTGTGAAAAGTGTGGTTTGGTTGTGTTGTGTTTCTATTTTTAACAGTGTTGCTGTTTGAGGAGTGTGTTTATTTTTTGTTGTTGTTTCTCCCATTTTGTTTTGATTAGTTGTTCTGTATTTTGTTTGACTGTATTCATTAAATCATTGAGTATGTCTGAGATTTTGATGTGGTTGCCTAGTTCCAGATGAATTTTGTAAAGTTCAACATTTAATTCTTGTTTCTTGGTATGTAGGTATTTGATTTCTTGTTTCAGCCAAATTATTTCAGCTTTATGCTTTGCACGTTGGGCTGCAGGTGACATACTGTTTACATTAACATGTATGAAGTTAGGTATTACATTGTGTGACAAACAGATTCTGTTGAATTTTATGTTTAGGATGGTCTGGTGTAGCTTTGCTGTTGTGTTCCGAAATTTGTTGTAGAGCTTGTTTGGAAATGCCTGGCATGGCGGTGATGTATTCATCTTGGGGTTTAAAAGCTCTTCAAATTTATTTTGTAAGCAAACACGGTGATTGAAGAGCTTTTAAACCCCAAGAGATATAACAGATTATTCACTATAGGCAAAGATAATTTTATAAATGTTTGTGTAACAAACGAAAATACTGATGTATGTCGAATAACACTAGTGCAGTATGAGTTTGTGTACATAATTGATATTGTTAAATATTGTAAAAATTGTAAAGTTTTGTTGTTATCGGGTTGTCACAAACTGTACTTTAGATAACTTCAGGGAATGTTAGTAAGTATGTTCCTGTAGTAATATCTAACGACATAAATCTCGTTGAACACGAATGGACATACACTTTTTACAATGTTTCAAACGGAAAACCCACAAAATGAGCTAACTGAGGCTTTTTTTCTTTACCTCCGTTAATTACGCCTGGAGTGATGACAGAACCACCTCTTCCAAAGTGAACTTATCGCCTAACAAGTTGTTATCGCTAAACTAAAGGGAGCAACAGACAACGAGAAAGTGGCTTTGGCTTTGATTTATTTCTCGACAAAAGCACGTTTCTCTTACTGTGGATAGTACGTTTTTTGGCCAGGCAAAGAAGGCACAATATTGCCAATCAGTTTGGAAAACATGGTTTCCTTATTTGGAAAACAGCGAACTGATAATGTTTTAAAGATGAAAATAACAGTCTTGTTCGCAAATTTTAACTATTTATTAGTTCAGGTAAGCGGTTTCGATCTCAGGTGAGATCATCTTCAGACCGAGTCGTCTGTAAAATAAAATAAAAGACAATATGCTATAGAGGGAAACAAGTACACTATTAATAGCTACGATTAAAATTTACAAACAGGACTAGAAAATTATGTAAAACAGTATACCTCGCTGTAGATGTTCAGGCGATGAGCGTGCGGCGAATGTACGCTCGACTAGGTCTGAAGATAATCTTACCTGAGATCGAAACCGGTTACCTGAACTAATAGATCGTTAAAATTTGTGAACTACACTGTTATTTTCATCTTTAAAGCAATATTGTCACGCTGAAAATTACAGATGGTCCGGAATTCGAAGGCTGGTCGTTAACAGAGCACAACACTTTACACTTACAACACGTTTATTGGTAATACAAGCGTACACTCAGTACAGACTGACCCCTGCTTGGTCGCGGCGGAGTGGTCGAGCGCATTGAGGCGCTGTGCTGCAATGCGCGAGGCCGTTTCCCCTCGGGGGTTCGAAACCCCCCTCGGGCATGGATGTTTGTGGGGTCTTTAGTATAAGGTAACTTATAAGTAGTTGGTAAGTTCAGGGACTGATGACCCCGCAGTTAAGTCCCATACGTTTTACAAACATTTGAACTTTTTCTTTATTCCTGCTAGGAGTGCTCCTCTATTTATACATAGAAAGAATTATCTGGAACTTAAAAGTACATCAAACATAAGAAACATGTAGACATTATAGAAATAGTAAGTACAAATAAATAAATTTCTTTCTGCCCATGGCAGGATTCGAACTTTTTTTTTATCGGGTCTCCTTCCTCCCCTTCAACCCGTCCTTCCGGCCACCAAATTCGCCTTCATCGGCGCCGGTTTCAACGGCCTTTGGTAAAGTAATTTTCTCTTCTTCTGCAGGTAAAATTAATAGACCTCTTCCAAGAGGAAACTCAAAATCTTCTTCGATAAATCTCTATATCTATATATAAAAGGCTTGTGTGTGTACGTGCTGACACACTTTTCTGCATGACCACATACTGCCACCCACTCGTGGTTGTGGTGGTAGATAGCCTTTGGTCTAATGATGTTAGTAAGGGAGTTTGGTCGCGGTGCGTGGCAGTGGGTGAGTGTGATGAGCAAAAATTCGCAAAATATGCAATAAATACTCTTAGGAAAAGCTATATACTCTGTGATTTACGAACTTTATAGCACGAGTCAAAATCTGTTTATTCTTTCATGCGGTCTTTTCAGACTTTAATAACGACGACGAATATCAAACACGCAATTTTTTAAATACGTCACATGTTTCCGTCAACCACACATTACCGACTATGAACAGAGATACAAAACAAAGATAAAAATCCAGATAGACTCAAAGATAAAAATACTCGTGGAACATTGAACACTGTCGTGCAAGCGTGATGGAAACACAGACATACATTAATGAATGTCTCTTAGGCCATAGATATTGATATGCCTGTGTCAGTAAGAAAAACTACGCGACGTAGTCCTACTCATATCCTCCTGTGATAATGTTGGCAACAGATGTTGAATAACGAGAATCATGTGACATCGTCATAAGCCAATCGCGTGACACGCAAATATTCTGTCGTGAAATCAAGCATACAGCAGGAACAGCAGTATTTATCTACACTCTAAGTGGTTCGGTCATCCTTACAACGATTTTATATCGTGTTATTGATGTTACCAACATAATAACACGAGGCCGCCAGGGTAGAAAGTAAAATTTTACAGAATCAGATACATCCGTTGTTGTCACATCTCATTATGACCACCACTTTCACGCGAAACTCTTTTGTATAGAGTCTCCTGATTCACACAGTCTTACAATTCGTTCCAAATTAATTTGCCAGCCGCTTTTGGCGCTGCTGTTGCAATGTGTAACTTTATGAACACAACAAAACATTTAATTTACATTGTTCCGAAGCACGGACTTAAATTAATTTCACTCTTAGTATGAAAAACTTTATGAACATTCGTCGTTTTCGACAATGACTTCTACTTACATGTGACATCTTGGCTAGGAGAACCGAGTTTATCTACAGACAGATTCAACAAGTATTGTGTTTTTGCTGACCTACGTCCGGAACCCAAAGAAGCATGATATGCACAGGACCTTCTTTAACAACCGTTGCGAAGCACGGGCATATAAGCTAGTCTAATATATAAAGCAGAGTGTCCGTATGTTTGTACGTGTTGCATACAAATCTACAGTTTTGTTCCAATCATTATGAAATTTTGTACACGTAAGCTTCAATCCTTGAGGACGGTCGCCGTAAGTGTAAGAGTCACATACGATATATAGTTCACTAGATATGACGTCATAAACAATGAGATGCGCGGAAAACTGCTGCCTTTTGCCACAATGCTGCTCATTTTCTCTTAAACATTGGACCGATTTCAACCAAATTTGGTACACACATTCCTTACCGTGAGGTAACAATTGCTGCATGGTTAAGAATCACATTCAAAAGATATTACCTCATAACCAATAGAAATCGCAAAAAATGCCATATAATGCGGCGATACTTTCGAAATACACTGTATGAGACTGACAGTACTTAACGACTTGCAACAAACTTTAAACATAATTTCAAACCTTTATTAAACTTTTTCTCCCTGGCAACCATGGTAAAATGATGAAAGGGAAAAAGTTTCTCGCTTACTACTTTTCCGCTGTTTACGGAGTAAAACTACGGCTCTCGGTATGACAATTTATAATTTGAACACTACAAATTGTAGCGACAGGAAATTTTACAGACATTATACAAGCATATAGTTCAGTGTAGTTTCTAAATTGTATTGAGGTAGTTGATCAGATACGAGCACATAAACAGTAACGCTCATGGAAAACTTCTCCATCAGGCACCAAGTTTTAATCTATTACTTCTTTACTACTGATGTTATTCCCAAGAGATTTTACAGTAATTCAGCCCTTATACAAATTAATATATATACAAAAAATGGCAGGAATAAATAAATAAATATCCGGACAACGCCGGGTTTTCAGCTAGTAACAATATAAAACTCACGTACTTCCGTCGAAAATAAATGATAACATAAACAACGGGAAGAAATAAAATCACACTGCTGTTTGCAAACGCTTCAATTTCGGCACACTTACATCCATTGCAGTTCGTCTTCTCGAATTTGTTTTGTTGTTTTCTGTGTCGTATCAAACATCAGTCGTTTCTTCCCCGAATCTCAGCCGAACGGGTAGCAACTGCTCTGAACTCACATTGCGAACTCCTCTTGTTCTTCTGTCTTTGGATCTATTTTTACGTAGTTCCTTAATCGTTATCGTTTCTTTTCCTTCATCACAACTTCGTCAAATTCAGCGCTGTTATGTAATTCGCAAAGAGTGTTCTGTTTCGTGGATTTTGTACGAGTTTTGAGCTTGGCTTATACTATATATCCTGACCATATAATGTATCGTGTGGCCAACTAGCCACTTCCACACATTCTGTTTTCTGCTTGGAAAGTAGTCGTAGTCAGGCTGTAACATGTTCCCAAGCGTTATTTATTTGGTGGCTGTTCTACCTATCAAAGGAAGTTTCACCACATATGCACCGGTGCTCTAAGGAGTCGATGAGGTCACAATCCTTGCATTTAGCAGAGTCTGATAATTTTATTTTATGTTGTTTCTCCTTCGTGGCGATTGCTTCATTGACGATTCTGTACCACGTGGATGTGATATTGTCGCCGCGGTGGAGTAGCCGAGCGGTCTAAAGCACTTCGCTGCGGTGCGCACGGTTGTTAGCCGTGGAGGTTCGAGTCCTCCCTAGGGCATGGGTGTGTGTGTGTGTGCTTGTCCGTAGGTTAGTTTACCTAGGTTTAAGTAGTTTGTAAGCTACGGACTGATGACCACGCAGTTTGGTCCGATATATTTACAGACATTTGAACAGTTTTTTTTTTTTTTTTTTTTTTTTTTTTTTTTAATGTGATGTCTGCATCAAGGTTCTGGGGACCGCAAGTACAGCGATCTGCGATGCTAACCACTGCGCCACGTGTTTCGTCGGAATATTCGCGGCAATATTTAAGAGACAGCAACTTTTTTTTTTCAACACAGGCGTCTTTTAAAACAGTCCACTGCTACTTTTCTAGCTTTTATGACCTCAGTAAAATGAGATATAACCGGCCGCTCAGAATAAGTACCACTCTTTTATTCAGCCTCGCTATTTCGTGGGAATGTTCACCTCTGCAGTCATATATTCCAGGCGGCGAATAAAAAGTTTTCACTGGCAGCTTAATCCGGCGGATACGCCGGATGTGGAAGCAGATATAAAGAGGCCAGGCAATTTTCCAGCAAAGAAACGAGGCCACAGGAAGCCAGTGTGTCACTGGTTCGAGATATGTGTCCTTTTATTTCGTTTCGCAAGTAACGGTGATTAGCTATGTATAGGACAGAATATGTATAACAGGTTTCATAAATGTCTTCGGTCATTAAGGATTTCGGATAACCGGTCGCCAATCACTTTTAGTATATTCGTCACGACACGGTCACTTCCTTGCTGTTTAACCTTCGGAAACGACGGGGAATAACACTTCAGTGTTAAATATGACTTCTATTTTTATTTGGATTAAACCCTATGAAACATAATACGTATTCGAAATTATAAGCTAATTTTATCAGTTGTGATTACTTTATTGTTTACCTAATCGCCAAAAAACACTTAACCCTTACATGTCGCGCGTGTTTTCGAGATGATAGTAGTCGCGAACGGTGGTCCTGGCTGCTGTAATGACATACCGCTGGAGCTTATCATCAATATCAATAAAGTGAAACCTGATCTTGTCCCGACGTACGGAATATTAAAAAAACTTACCGGTATGCAGCCGGGATACAGTCATTTTTTAACTAACTGAAAACCACTGTTATTTTTGTAAATAATTATCACAAATTTTAATCATTTGACCGACGTTTATAATAAGTAACACCTTTGGATACTACATATGACGGCAATATTGCGTCTTGGAACACAATAGTCATCCGTGACATAAACATGAAATAACTAGATTCCAGGCGGTAATACTATTGTTAATAAATCTTCTTGATTGTAAGGCCATGTTGCAAAAACTTGCTGCTTCCTTACGTTTCGCCCAAGGCTGCGCCGAACTTCGTCGGAAGTTGTCCGTCTATTGAGTGTTGTCGACTGACGGGTCGGAGGTCTGAAAGCTTCTTAAATACCGTCTAAACGGAGCGTGGCTAAACTCCACGTCATAAGCAGAGATGGGTCTCGTCAAAAATAAAGCTGTACTATAGAACGATGAGCTACTACATCTGAAGCAGGCCGTTAAACATAAATGGCTATTCAGAGAAAGAAATGAATAGAATTTTACGACCAAATAACAACAGGCCGAATGACAAGGAAACAACACAACGATGGAACAATACGGTTTCTCTCCCCTTTGTTCATAAGGTAGCGGATCAAATAGGGAAAATTTTACGAACGCGTGAGGTCAGAACGGGTTTCAAACAAAGAAGATATTCCAAGCCTGCAGATAAAAATTCATATTCCTGTGGTAAAGTCTACACACGAAGAGAAGTGTAAATACACGACTAAATGAGCATAGAAGCCTTTGCCGACTTGGAAAAACTGAAAAATCAGCTGAGGCGGAACATTGTTTCAAGCGAGAAATTTTATCTTCTATGACGAATTATAATCCACGATTGTATAGACAAGCGATTGAAATATAAACGCCGGCCGCGGTGGCCGAGAGGACTGAGGCGCGCCAGTCACGGTCTGCACAGCCACTACGGTAGGGGGTTCGAATCCCCCCTCGGGCATGGATATTTGTGCCGTCCTTAGTATAGGGTAGTTGATAAGTAGTTTGTAAGTTTAGGGACTGATGACCCCGTAGTTAAGTCCCATAAACTACACAAACATTTGAACATTTGAAATACATAAACATAGTGCTAATTTCAACAGAAAAGAAGCAGCTATGAAACTTTACGATATATGGACTGTGGTTCAACAAAATCAATAGATTGTTTAATCTTACACACGGATTGATAGCATAGCTTGAACTTCGACAAGGATCACCTAAGCTTATCACATGGAGCTTAGCCACGCCCCTTTTAGACGGTATTTAAGAAGCTCTCGGATCTCCAGCCCGTCAGTCGGCAAGACACATCAGATGGACTACCTCTGAAGAAGTCCGGCGCAGCGTCGGACGAAACGTAAGGAAGCAGCAAGTTTCTTAAACACGGCCTTACAGCCCAGAAGATTTATTGACAAATATATCCGGTCGTGAAAGCCTTGTGAGGATACAGGGTTTTAGGTTAGTAACCTCTTTGGTACGTTTTGGTCGAACGATAGTCATCGTTGGCGTGCAGCGATAGCTGCTGGCAACAATGTTTAGGTTGGAATGTTTTTTGTTTGTTGGCCGGTGTGCGGCAGTCTCCTGCCGACCGCAGAGCGAGGTACTAGGCACTAGGCAGTAGCATGTTGACAGTGCGTCCGTAACCCACGTTTAGCGGTGGCTAAAGTTTTTGCCCTTCAGTCGTATAGCATATGCAGTTGCGTATTGAAATGTTTCAGTGTGGACTTATAGACATTCATCGCAGTGGCACGCGGCTATTTAATCAGTGTATTTAAAGGAAGAGTGCCGCGGTGGAGTAGCCGAGCGGTCTAAAGCGTCTCGCTGCGGAGCGCGCGGTTGCTCGCCGTGGGGGTTCGAGTCCTCCCTGGGGCATGGGTGTGTGTGTTGTCCGTAGGTTAGTTTACCTAGGTTTAAGTAGTTTGTAAGCTACGGACTAATGACCACGCAGTTTGGTCCGATAGATTTAAAAAAAGGATGAGGTTTAACATTTGTCGTTCCATAATAAAAGAAGTTAACAAAGTTACTGTCATGGATCAACCTAGTAATTGTCCGCATCCCATACCGTCAAATCATTGGAACAATTATTAAATGATTAAGCATAAAACAGAATGTAACGGCAACTTCGCCCATCGAAGATTAGGTGGACGCAGCTGTGACGTTACAGCCTTCACTCTATCAGTAATACTATTGTTTTGTGGGCTAAATTGCAAGAAAAGAATTTTTAGGTATTGATGTTACATTTTTTAATAATTGGTTTACTTTGTTGCATAAAATCCAATAAAAAATTTCAATATATATCGTCCCCTAAGCAAATCCTTCCTGATTGGAAGAAAACGTGCAGTATATAAGTGTGAATCGGAGGAAATGTCTTTCGTATTTGTAGAAATGACACCGGCTTGATATGCACTCTCTGTATTGCACATTGAAAATATTGTTTAAACAAGTTGTCACAAAAGGGTACATATTATGTGCATGTGGTTTTTAGTAACTGTCTTCGTAACACGTGACCTTTCTGTCTCATAGGAGGACTTGAGAATGGCCTCAGAATTGTGTCATATTTATTTCAGTCATTCAGCAACATGCACGCTACATACCGTAACTGTTTAAAGAAAAGATCTGATTCACATAATCCATAACAAGAATATTTCTTCTAAATTAACATATATTATGAATAGGGCCAAGATTAATAATTTTTAAAGAATTTCAGAGGATAAAAATGCAGCCCTCGGTCGCAAAAATAAAATTCTTTAACCTGGTTTCGGCAATAACTATGATCCTTTGACGTCGTAACGGTCGCTCACAATAGCAACTATTTCAAAATTTTAAAGACTTTATTAATGACAAGAATTTGTGACAATGTTTGTACCAGATACATTTTTGTAGCGATCCTATCCGACTTCATGCTTAGTTTGGCAATTAATTCAGCAGTCTATTTATTTAAATACATCACAGCCGACTGTTACCATTTCAAAATATATCATCAGAGCTCTTTTACTGTTTACTAAGTTAGAAGATGAACTTTGGTCTAATACGTCGAACTGATGCCTCATTTCAATCGTTACGTGATTGCTTTTTAAACTCACTTCCTGCGAACATCTGATAAAAACATGGCGGATATACATGCCGGTTGTTCACTCTCTCCACATACAGCCTCTCTAACTTAAGACCACCACATCGCGAGCGGCAGGATGCCACACTTTTTGCCTTCTTTAAAAAGTCTTCAAATTCGTGCTTAATTTATTCAGTATTGAAAAAATCGCCCTGGCATGTTTTACGGCCCACTTTATATTTGTAGTTTTATAAGTTTTTGCAAACATTTTGGACCGAAACAATAATCTAAATAATAAAAAATTAATTAATATGAGTGCCTGAAACCCTTTTAGAAAAAAAAAATTGGAGAGCAGCAGGTTTCGAACCACTGACCTCCAGCGGTACAACCCAACGCACTGCCCACTACGCTACAGCTGACAGGTTACAGGTTACAGGTTATACTATGGATAGTCGTTGTTAACTGATGCTAAAATGGTATTTGTAGACACTAGCTTATCATTTATCGTACGAAGAACGACGTGTTTTTGTTAATTCTTCAGTGTGCCATTGCTTTGAAATGACAACGTGTGAGTTACAATAAGAAAATCATCAAATACGTAACGCAAGATGGCGTATGCCACAGAGAGTTCTGGGCGAGGAATGTCACGTGACATCTGCGAACGGCTGGTTTTCGTTAATTCAATGAAAGGTGTCAAAACTTCGTTATTTTTGCAAATATCTCTCAAACGATACGAGATATGAAAAAAAAACATTTGGGAACAAAGTTGTAGAGAATTTTCTCTTCTACAAATTCGTTTATTCAATTTTCGCGTCAGATGAACGGTTTATTTCCAATTAAAATTACATTACAAACGGCGTTTTTTGTATTACTAACGTATTTCTTGCCCGAAATATTTAAAAAAGCGAGGTTCTGGTCTCTGGTAGCCAACAATTACAACTTTAAAATTTGGTGCCGATCGGTTGAACGGTTCGACCTAAAAAGCCAGCCAGACATCGTCAAATCGCCGTTATTTTTGCAAATATCTCTGCAACGATGCAAGATATAAAAAAAAAAAAAAAAAAAAAAAACAAAGCAAAGTTGCAGAGAATTTTCACCTCTACAAATTCGGTTATTCAATTTTCGTGTCAGATGCATGGTTAAGCAGTTATTTTCGTTTAAATTTCGAGCTGTCAAAAGACGATCGCAAAGGCCCACTTTTAGTGTTACTACCGTAACCTAAAGTGGGCCAAAATGATACACTAACAAAAGTTTATATATGGGAACCTTTGTTGTTAGATTCTCACATGCGAAGTTTAATGTTCGTAGTACCTTTCGTCCCTGCAATACAAGAAACGCAATTTAAAAATATTTTCTGACCCAGCTTTTTTTGGGGAATTTTGTATAAAACTTACTGGCTGAATAATACCCGAGATATAAAAGCTCAAATAAGCCAGAGATACACACTCGCTCTGCTCAGTCACGCATTAAGTCAAACAAGTGACCATATCTTCTCGGTTATTATCGTTTTCGACGAACTTTACGATGTATGAAGGTCGGCCGCGGTGGCCGAGGTGACTGAGGCGACTGAGGCGACTGAGGCGCTCCAGTCACGGTCAGCACGGCCTCTACGGTCGGGGGTTCGAATCCCCCCTCGGGCATGGATATTTGTGCCGTCCTAGTTCGTAAGTAGTTCATAAGTAGTTTGTAAGTTTAGGGACTGATGACCCCGTAGTTAAGTCCCATAAGCTTAACAAACATTTGAATATTTTTTTTATGTATGAACATTCACATTCACATTTCATCGAAATCTGTAGTGACCCGAGCAGGGCGACCTGGTTGAGTCGACATCGAATGACCTTCAGTTTCCAGTGTCACCAATATATTTAAAAACTTCATTTTTTTCACTAAAGTGAACAACGTGTGGTACAGCCTGTAATTATAATCAATGAATGTTAATGCTCAAAATTCGACAGATAAATTGTTATTGTTTGAAGTTAGCGAGCCGCGCTGCAGTGGTTAAGCGGTCTAAGGCGTCTTCCTACGGAGCGTGGGATTGCTCGCCGTCTGAGGTTCGAGACCTCCCTTGGGCATGGTTGTGTGTTTGTGTGTGTGTGTGTGTGTGTGTGTGTGTGTGTGTGTGTGTGTTGTGTGTGTGTTGTCCTTAGCTTTATTTAGATTAAGTAGTTTAAAAGCCTACGGACTTATAACAGTAGCAGTTAAGTGCCTTAGGTTTACAAACATTTTAACATTTTGAAACTTAACGTGTCCCAATTTATACTTTTAGCCATTTTGAAATGAAACAATTTATCTTCTGAATTTTGATAAGTACTTTATTTCTTGCTTGTGGCATTCTTTCACTAATCATTGTCCAGCGATCACAGAAACAAGACATTTGAGTGAACAAAATGTTAGCCCAAATATTGGTTCATTTCAAACCGAGCAGACGCAACTGAGGCAAACTAAATTCGTTTACGAAATGCTTTCAATTTTTTCTCATCAATTTCGTTTGGTTAACTGAACTAGATGGCAAACCATGCAAACGGGAACAAAAGAAACTAAGTCGAACATTGTTTTACATTTTTAATTCTAATTCAGGACGCCAACTCGGGTTAAGTCAGGTTATCCAGAATTTCGACTCGGTAACTCGGGAAGAAATGCAAGGATAAATTTGAATAAGGAATTAAAGTTCAGGGCGAAGGAATAAAAACGTTACGGTTTGCCGATTACATTGTAATTATGTCAGAGACCGCGAAGGACATGGAAGAGCAACTGAACGCAATGGAAAGTATCTTCAAAGTAGGGTGCAATATGTACATTACCAAGGGTAAAACCAGGGTAATGGAAAGTGGTGTAAGAAAATCGAGCGATGTTGAAGGGATTGACATAATGAAAGTAGTAGCTGAATTTTGTTATTTGCGTAGCAAAATAAGCAAAATAAGGTTTCTGGCAGACGTTAAGAAGATATAAAATGCAGAATGGCTATGGGAAAGAAAGCATATCTGAAGTAGCGAAATTTGTTGACATCCAATATTGATTTAAATGTTAGGAATTCTTTTCTGAAAACATTCGTCTGGAGTGTAACATTGTGTGGGAGTGAAAAGTGGACGATAAGGAGTTCACACAGAAGCTTTTGAAATGTGGTGCTATAGACAAATTATAAAGATTAGATCGGTACATCACATAACTAATGAGGTGCTAAACAGAATGTGGGAGAAAAGAAGTTTCTGGCGGATCTTGACTAAGATCTGTTGATAGAACACATTCTGAGACATCAAGGAATCGTCAATTTGGCATTAGAGGTACGGTGTGTGTGTGTGTGGTAAAAGACGCATGCGGAGACCGAGAGACGAATTTAGTAAGCAGGTACAAACAGATGTCGGTATCCGTTCTTATTCGGTTTCTGAAAGGCTACAGATTTTATAGACTGCAGAACTGATCAAGGCCAGCTTTACTGCACAACAGTTCTTTTTGCTCCCCTTCTCTAACACCTTGTGCGTCCTGTCTCCTGAAAAATTTTGAAGTGTTACGCATGGTGTCATCTGTAGCACCGAAAAATTGCTTGAGAAGAATTAATTCCAGTATCACATAATTAGCTACGGAAATGTGCGTCAGACCAGCCATTCTGACTGATCTAGACCTCCAGTGGCAGAAAATCAACTTTGTGGAGAAGGAGAATGTGACAGACACGGTACTGTTTGGGTCTGAAGTTCCAAAATCTGAAGATGCAAGTAAACAGAAGCCTTTTAGTGAATTGTGCAATTTGGATATGATACGTTCAGCGCTGCCTTAGTCAAATGCACAAGTAGAGAGGTGTTTCAGTGATTTGAATATTGTAAAAGTTCGCATAGGAACAGGATTGGAAGGAACATGTTCAATTCCATTTTCACTATTCGTGCCGGCCTTCGGCGCCTCAAAAAGTGCGATCACAACTTTAAATTTGAACTCCTTAAAAACATAGGTAAGATGTATTGTTTGTTTTATACGTACCATCCAGGCCTACGGAAAGAGTAGTGGCGTTAGCAGGTCGAGGTAGAAGACTTCAGATACCTGTATTCCACATGTAGTGAAATGTTCCGTTTAAAATGCATGTGTTTTTACTAAAATCAATGTTCTATTGTGTAAAGGAAGAATGATCGTGCAAATAAAGTAAGTGTGCAAGTACGTACTGTATTTAACATTTTCATTTCTCCATAAAATATTTTTTCTGGCAGATTTTGACATTAGATTTAGCCGATATCCATGTGATGGCGTTAGCAACACTGGTCGTGGGGTAGAACGAGCAAAGACCTTGTAAAAAAAGAGTCACTAACGGTGCTGCTGCCGCTGGATAATTTGAACATTCGGCCGGCCGCCATGATAGTGGCAAGTTTCAGGTAAATACGAGTGGACATGTGGGGCAGTGTAGCACAGTGTCCTCAACAACGTGACCCAAAGGCATATTTCATTGATGATGTCCATACCATTTATAATTTGTCACTATGATGTTGGTTCATCTGAAACATATTTCATACCATGCCTGGACAATTAAGATTTGATAATGACTCTTTGTTGTTGTTGTGGTCTTCAGTCCGGAGACTGGTTTGATGCAGCTCTCCACAATACCCTATCATGAGCAAGCCTCTTCATCTCCACATAAGAACGGCAACCTACATCTGTCTGAATCTGCTTACTGTATCCATCTCTTGGTCTTCCTCTGCGGTTTTTACCCCATACACTTCCCTCCAACGGTAAATTCACAATTCCTTGATGTCTAATCTTTAACGAGTCGAAACTAGTCATCGATGTAAAATCAATAAGCGGTCAATGGCAAATAAAGATATCATAAAGGGATTCATAAACATTACATTAAAGATCGCCTCCTATAAAACAACCTGAATAAGATGTCAGGTAATTATAATGAGCCGGCCGCGGTGGCCGAGGAGACTGAGGCGCTCCAGTCACGGGATGCCCCTCGGGCATGGATATTTGTGCCGTCCTTAGTATAAGGTAGTTCATAAGTAGTTTGTAAGTTTAGGCACTGATGACCCCGTAGTTAAGTCCGATAAGCTTAACAAACATTTGAACATTTTGAATTATAATGATTTCTGTTTGTTATGGCAGGACCCGTCCTCCTAAGTTTCTTTCCAGCGGAAATGTATTTTTGGCATGAAGGTACGTTGGCACCAAAGCAGGACAATGTCGGTTGCTGCACCTGTCCGCCGACTGTTTTTTATAAACGGTCAATGCGGTTCCAACGGCGTGTCGAATCGTTTTACGGCCTTCGGGGAAAAGTAGCAGGTGGCAGCAATGGACGAAATAATTCACAGGTCTATGTCAGCATCTGAAGCCGCTGGGAGTCGGGGCTTAGTTTGTCGTAAAAAAGAATTTTCTGCTGTGTGATTTTTCCATCCTTTTTTTAAAAAAGAATGCGAGACAACCTAAAGGTCTTCGACCACCAAGTTGATGGGTCATTAACATTACTTGGGGGAGCTCCGTCTCAGCGGCGTGGCTTGCACTGGCGGCAGTAGAAACCACTGCGATTAGCGGCGTGAATATAGTATGACAGCTGGGTCAGTTTTTCATGACACCACGCAAGTTGATTGGGTAGGCCATTTAGAGCTGCATGTGCGTTGTGGTTTTTTTTAAGTTTCGGGGGCGTGGCTTCCAGCAGCAGCGCTCCGCAACTTAGTTTTTTTGGAGTCTTGTGTGGAGGGTCGGTCGAGAGAGATAGGAGAGGAAGGTCAGGCTTCAGGGCCTGAGGAGGGACTCTGTTCGAGACTGGTTTGCGGTCAGACGCAAAAAGGCTGTCTAGCGTCCGTCAGCGGTGTGACAGTGTTAGAAGTTTTAATCGGTGCCACCGCCGAGTTGTCTTACTGATAGCCTCTTGTGGACGAGAGTTTTCTTTTGATATTGATTTCCTATCATAATGACTTGAAGATTGTCGGTAACTGCACAGTATACAGAGTGTTACAAAAAGGTACGGCCAAACTTTCAGGAAACATTCCTCACACACAAAGTCGGCGCTTAGTGTGTCGTAAAAAAGAAAAATTTTGCTGTGTGATTTTTCCTTCCTTTATTTTAAAATGCGAGACAGTCTGAAGGTCTTCGACCACCAAGTTGATGGGTCATTAACATTAGTTGGGGGAGCTCCGTCTCAGCGGCGTGGCTTGCACTGGCGGCAGTAGAAATCACTGCGATTAGCGGCGTGAATATAGTATGACTATATATATATATATATATATATATATATATATACTAACCCCTCCAAAAAGTTGTGAAACAGGAAACTATTACATGATGTAAATGAGACAGAATCTATTCTTTTATCATTTATTTTAGAACCCATTTGACATCCTAACTGAAAAACAAAAATGATTACATAGAAATAACTATACAACTATTATGTAACACCCTAAGCAAAGTGGAATTACTCTCACAAACAAGGTAATAAAAATACGACTGAGTGACTTGTTAACTCCTTGACATTCAATTACAATATCTTGACCCGCCCACAAATGGAATTTTCACACTTAATAACGGCTGTGAGCAGCTCCGAAGGATTTCTACCAATTTCATAAGTACATTCGCTTCAGTATTAGTTTCCTTGTGGGTGGCAATAATCGAGCAACACGTTACCCGAGTTGACAGGCTCTCGACAGGTCTGGAAGCAGCACTCGGTGGGCAGCGATCTGCTGGCAAGCTGAATATGCGCGCCACGAAAATTGCAATGAACTGTGGTCTGTGAAGCAGATTTATCAATATTCACAGCTTCTCTCGTCTCGTTAGACTGACAGTGCAGGGCATTTCCTCCAATAATCAGCTCGGTCTAAATTATCAGAATGTACCCCAGCGTATATACGCGAGTACGATTCAGTAGACCCGATATAGGATAACAACTGGCCTCTAGCGCAACGTGCACCTAGTAATAGACAACAGCTGTTCAATTTCCTATCACTAATTTTTCGGAAATTCTAACATAATTGCTAAGTATACAGGGTATTACAAAAAGGTACGGCCAAACTTCCAGGAAACATTCCTCACACACAAAGAAAGAAAATATGTTAGGTGGACATGTGTCCGGAAACGCTTACTTTCCATGTTAGAGCTCATTTTAGTATTTCTCTTTAAATGTAAATTGAAATAATTCGTGCAGACAATTGTCAAAATACCCAATTGTTTTGTTAGTATGTACTGTAATTCCTCGATTCACTGCCGCCGCGGTGGAGTCGCCGAGCGGTCTAAAGCCTCTCGCTGCAGAGCGCGCGGTTGCTCGCCGTGGAGGTTCGAGTCCTCCCTGGGGCATGGGTGTGTGTGTTGTCCTTAGGTTAGTTTACCTAGGTTTAAGTAGTTTGTAAGCTACGGACTGATGACCACGTGACCACGCAGTTTGGCCCTATAGATTTACTAATATTTGAACTTTTTTTTTTCTTTTTTTTTTTATTCACCACAACTTAGCCCAATTGAAGGAAGGTAATGTTGACTTCAGTGCTTGTGTTGACATGCGACTCATTGCTCTACAGTACTGGTATCAAGCACATCAGTACGAAGCATCAACTGATTAGTGTTCATCACGAACGTGGTTTTGCAATCAGTGCAATGTTTACAAATGCGGAGTTGGCAGATGCCCATTTGATGTATGGATTAGCTCGGGGCAATAGCCGTGACGCGGTACGTTTGTATCGAGACAGATTTCCAGAACGAAGGTGTCCCGACAGGAAGACGTTCGAAGCAATTGATCGGCATCTTAGGGAGCACGGAACATTCCACCCTATGGCTCGCGACGGGGGTAGACTTAGAACGACGAGGACACCTGCAATGGACGAGGCAATTCATCGTGCAGTTGACGATAACCCTAATGTCAGGTAAAGTTGACCACGTCACTGTATGGAGAGTGCTATGGGAGAACCAGTTGTTTCCGTACCATGTACAGCGTGTGCAGGCACTATCAGTAGCTGACTGGCCTCCACGGGTACACTTCTGCGAATGGTTCATCGAACAATGTGTCACTCCTCATTTCAGTGCAAATGTTCTATTTCACAATCAACATGTGTGGGCTGACGAGAATCCGCACGCAGTTGTAAAATCATGTCATCAACACAGATTTTCTGTGAACGTTTGGGCAGGAATTGTTGGTGATGTCTTGATTGGGCCTCATGATCTTCCACCTACGCTCACTGGAGCACGTTATCATGATTTCATACGGGATACTCTTCCTGTGCTACTAGAACATGTGCCTTTAGAAGTACAACACAAGATGTGGTTCATGCACGATTGAGCTCCTACACATTTCAGTCGACGTGTTCGTACGATTCTCAACAACAGATTCGGTGACCGATGGATTGGTAGAGGGGACCAATTCCATGGCCTCCACGCTCTCCTGACCTCAACCCTCTTGACTTTCATTTATGGGGGCATTTGAATGAACTTGTCTACGCAACCCCGGTACCAAATGTAGAGACTCTTCGTGCTCATATTGTATACGGCTGTGATACAATAGGCCATTCTCCAGGGTTGCATCAGCGCATCAGGGATTCCATGCGATAGAGGGTGGATGCATGTATCCTAGCTAACGGAGTACATTTTAAACATTTCCTGTAACAAAGTGTTTGAAGTCACTCTGGTACGTTCTGTTGCTGTGTGTGTTTCCATTCCATGATTAATGTGATTTGAAGAGTAGTAATAAAATGAGCTCTAACATCGAAATTAAGCGTTTCCGGACACATGTCCACATAGCATATTTTCTTTCTTTGTGTGTGAGGAATGTTTCCTGAAAGTTTGGCCGTACCTTTTTGTAACACCCTGTATACAATCTCCAAGTCACTATGACAGGAAATCAATATCAAAACAAACTCGAGTCCGCACACAAGCGGCTACCAGTAAGAGAGTCCGGCGGTGGCGCAGATAAAAACTTCTAAAATCGCCAAGCACTGACGGAAGCCAGAGAATTTTTCTGCGTCTGACCGCAAACCAGTCCCGAGCAGAGTTCCTCCTCAGGCTCTGAAGCCTGACCCTCTCCGGTCTCTCTCGACCGACTCCCTACACAAGACTACAAAAAACTTGCGGAGCGCTGCTGCTGGAAGCCACGCCCCAGAAACTTTAAAAAACACTATTCACATGCAGCTCTAAATGACCTACCCAATCAACTTGCGTGGTGTCTTGAAAAACTGACCCAGCTGTCATACTATATTCACGCCGCCAATCGCAGTGGTTTCTACTGTCGCCAGTGCAAGCCACGTCGCTGAGACGGAGCTCCCCCAACTAATGTTAATGACCCATCAACTTGGTGGTCGAAGACCTTCAGACTGTCTCGCATTTTAAAATAAAGGAAGGAAAAATCACACAGCAAAATTTTTCTTTTTTACGACACACTAAGCGCCGACTTTGTGTGTGAGGAATGTTTCCTGAAAGTTTGGCCGTACCTTTTTGTAACACTCTGTATACTGTGCAGTTACCGACAATCTTCAAGTCATTATGATAGGAAATCAATATCAAAAGAAAACTCTCGTCCACAAGAGGCTATCAGTAAGACAACTCGGCGGTGGCACCGATTAAAACTTCTAACACTGTCACACCGCTGACGGACGCTAGACAGCCTTTTTGCGTCTGACCGCAAACCAGTCTCGAACAGAGTCCCTCCTCAGGCCCTGAAGCCTGACCTTCCTCTCCTAACTCTCTCGACCGACCCTCCACACAAGACTCCAAAAAAACTAAGTTGCGGAGCGCTGCTGCTGGAAGCCACGCCCCCGAAACTTAAAAAAAACCACAACGCACATGCAGCTCTAAATGGCCTACCCAATCAACTTGCGTGGTGTCATGAAAAACTGACCCAGCTGTCATACTATATTCACGCCGCTAATCGCAGTGGTTTCTACTGCCGCCAGTGCAAGCCACGCCGCTGAGACGGAGCTCCCCCAAGTAATGTTAATGACCCATCAACTTGGTGGTCGAAGACCTTTAGGTTGTCTCGCATTCTTTTTTAAAAAAAGGATGGAAAAATCACACAGCAGAAAATTCTTTTTTACGACAAACTAAGCCCCGACTCCCAGCGGCTTCAGATGCTGACATAGACCTATGAATTATTTCGTCCATTGCTGCCACCTGCTACTTTTCCCCGAAGGCCGTAAAACGATTCGACACGCCGTTGGAACCGCATTGACCGTTTATAAAAAACAGTCGGCGGACAGGTGCAGCAACCGACATTGTCCTGCTTTGGTGCCAACGTACCTTCATGCCAAAAATACATTTATATACGTGTGTGTGTGTGTGTGTGTGTGTGTGTGTGTGTGTGTGTGTGTGTGTGGGTTTTCAAGAAAATTGCATCTTGTAATACCATTCAGTAAGGAGTAAAATTGACAAAGTACTGAATCAGCTGATCACATCAAAATTGAAATGCCAACGTATTTGGGCTGAATGATAATGCAGACTTTGAATCATGGTAATGATAATTCTTTGCCGCGGCGGAGTGACCAAGCGCATTGAGGCACTATGCTACTATGCGCGAGACCGCATGGATGTTTGTGCTGTCTTTAGTATAAGGTAGTTCACAAGTAGTTTGTAAGTTTAGGGACTGATGACCCTGCAGAAAAATTCCTTAAGCTTAACAAACATTTGATAATTCTTCGATAGTAGCACAACGCACCTGACCAAAGCGTGTTACTTAGATCCCAGAATAATATCAGACCATATTTAATTAATTATTAAAATCACATCAGTTAATTTCACATAATTAATCTAACTTCATACTCTCCATGTTTAGTGTTTAAAAAAAAACATGGTGGCGACCCATCCACTAAGAATTTAATTGGAACCAACACATTACAATTTGGCAGACTTTAATTAAACAAATTCTTATTGGATGGGTCGCCACCATGTTTTTAACGCTAAACGTGGAAAGTATGAAGTTAGATGAAATAGGTGAAATTAAATGATGTGATTTTAATAATCAGATATGTTTGATATTATTCTGGGATCTAAGTAACACACGTAGGTCAAGTGCGTTGTGATACTATCAAAGCATAATCATTACCATATTCAATTGATTATTAAAATTACATCATTTAATTTCACATAATTAATCTAATTTTATACTTTCCATGTTTAGTGTTAAGAAACATGGTGGTGACCCATCCACAAAGAATTTATTTAATTAAAGCCAACACATTACAGACCCACTTAGTTAAGAAAAAGTTTTGTCTTACTTCATGTTCTTAAAAATGTTTGGTAGTGGTTGGTTGCGGTATTAACTAGATAAGACGCTATTTTACAATTATGTATCTGATGGGATATTTCGTTTTCACCGTCAGCTGTTTCAGACAGACCTGTTTCATTTTGAGGCTATAAAATATCTAAATAATGGAGAATACAGCATCTACTTAGGCATAGACGTAAAGTGTTGTGAAACTCTTCCGAAATTAGTGTTTGTACAAAAGTTTCACCATCGTAGAATATACTGAGAAAGTCGTGTCTGGCGTAAATTCCGTTCATATGCTGCGCTTAGAACGCTAAAAAACTAAATGTTATAATTATGTTTAGTTAGAAAGAAGTAACGCTGTTGGCCGATTTCTACACCGTATGTGCGATAAATTTGCACACGGCCAATAGTTGCTGTATATTCAAAGTTTTGCGACCTTCGTATCTGTTCTCACCAATAACATTGGGCAATAAACAACGCAGGGTAGTAAAAGTTTATGGCTCGTTGTCTCTGTACATAGGGGTGAGTTATGTATGTCAGCTTCTATGCCCTAAAAAAACCCAATCTGTTTAAACAAGATCAATAATTAAACTGTAGTTTAGCCAGTTTATTAACCTGCATATGATGACGTGAAAATATATTGAAACAGACACAAATCAAACTTCTGAATAACCAAAAAAATGGATTCTAAAATAAAGAAGTGGTTCACTCACGATGTAATTCTTTACAAATAGAGTTTATTCCTCTTTCTGGACATGAAAATGCGGAAATGCTCCTACTGTATACATAGGTAAATATCTGAATATTTCCCCAACTACTGTTCATGAGAGGCACAGTATCACACGCACTCGAAAGTAAAAGCTCCAAATTACCACTCGATTAAAGTATTTCTTATAAAACACAGTTTATAATCACACGAGTACAAGATTGCTGAAATATTACAGTTCCACAGACCTACTACCGTGCAAAGTTTATCACTTTTCAAGCAGAGACTAAGTTCTGCAATCACAGTCCCGTAAATTTTCCACACATGCCTCTCTCTTCAAATCACAAGTCCGTAACGCGGCTTCAGACCGCCCAGCGTCACAACGTTTCACCACCACGTCCAAGTGACGAGTCCCTTCCCAAGCGTTCGAAAAGCTCCCAAAACTGTATCTTCTGCGCATCGTAACGCATCATGTTTAAAATACAATTTCCCTTCCAAAATATTATACTTTTGAATATTACAAAATTAAATGCTTTGACCCCATCCCTACAAACATTGTTTACACTTAACAAAGAAATATATATTTAACAATACTAAAAAACGGTTGAGACTGAAGCTCTTTGCTCAGATAGCCATTATGCATGGCATCTGACTGTTCAAATATACTGCCGCCGCCGAAATATAGTTACACAATTAATATGTTCAGTTCTTGTCCACAAATACTTATAATTGTTTATATATAACTTATCTGCTGCAGATCTACTATTTTTAGTCGGCCATGAAATATTTAAGTGGCAGTCTACAACATGAAACGAACGTTACTAAGAATAATATTAAAAATAATAGAATACATATATAAACGTAATGCGCTTTGCTGGGTTCATATTTTGTGGAATCTATGTTGTGACAATAATATTACTACTTCAACGAAAAGCAGAACAAGAGAGTAAAACAAAGTTTATTGAAAGACTACAGAAATAACGTGGCACTTCTGTTAAGGTAGATAGCGTGGTGCAATTCTGTCCATTTGCTTCTTAAACTGTTACTGATAAACAATAGGTATCAATAATTGTAAATATAAATCTTATAATATTATTATTATAGTACTGAAATTTGTCAGATTTTTATCTGTAAGAGATACTGAAATTGTAATTAGGCGTTTGATTTAATAAGAGGTTTTCAGCCAAGATCGCTTTCTTCCTTTATTTATATGACCGGTTTCGGCGTACCAGACGCCATTTTCAGACCTGTCGTAGTTTTTTACATCACTGCTGTAACATCAATTTCTAATATAGCACATTGGTTGTTACAGCAGTGATGTAAAAAATTACGACAGGTCTGAAGATGGCATCTAGCACGCCGAAACCGGTCACATAATTAAAGGAAGAAAGCGAGCTTGGCTGATCAAAATGTTCAAATGTTTGTTAAGCTTATGGGACTTAACTACGGGGTCTAAGTCCCTAAAATTACAAACTACTTATGAACTACTTACGAACTACGACGGCACAAATATCCATGCCCGAGGGGGGATTCGAACCCCCGACCGTAGTGGCCGTGCTGACCGTGACTGGAGCCCCTCAGTCACCTCGGCGATCTTGGCTGAAAACCTCTTATTAAACAATTCTAGATCGCCCCAACAATGTGTTCCTTATATAGGCGCTTGATTGTCCCAAGTCTCCTGAATCCATTCATATAATTATATTTGCCGTATGATCATTCCCACATTTTATGTGGATTTTTAGAATAATGCTTATGGCTATATTGTATTTCAGTTGCAATCTGGAATAGCCGCCCTCGCTCAGCCAAGCGTTTCCGGTTTCCGAGCTCATTAGGGAAACCCTGATACCTGCTGCATCCCATTAACTAGGTCCAAACTGGTATTCGGTCGGCTGGGGAACCCAACATCGTGACAAAACCCGTCTTTCACATGGAAACATTCAGCTTCGCCCTGTATCTGTAATATCACAGTCTGAAGCTGTTTTGCAGTTCTTTACTTAATGAGATAGTTTCCGCGACTTTACTCGAATAAATACACACTCTAATCGAAAGAGTCTTATGCACTTTTAAAGTTTGAGCAGAAGTTTACCACCATAAGACCAGCCGAGGCACTCGCGGTCGGCTGCTTACGCGATTGTGGGGGCTTTAGGGATGGGAGTGTGAGGCGTGGCGACTCGAGCGAACCGACAATTTCTCGAGCTGCCGGCGCTCGAGCAGTTCTCGAGACGCGGCGTGTGCCACTGTGCGGCGATTGACTGGGGCAACGCTCGCAGCTCGCTGTGATTATTATTTAAATGTGGCCACTGCATACACGAATACCAAAGTCAAGGAGCTGACAGTATTTAACGTAGGACGGTGATGTCAGTTGCAAAGTTCCGTAGTGTAGCCAAAATTACAACACAGATGGTAACACATTTAAAATTACACAATATATCTAGCCATCAAACAGGTAGGTTAACGAATACCAAAGTGCATTCTTATATTAATATAACTCAAACGAAATACCCAGCTATTATGTATGTTATCCATTCAAACTACTTTAAAAGGAAATTCCGTAAAAGGATTGTATAGTGCCTGAAACAGCCATTATCTGAAATTTGCAATAACATGCAAAATGTATCGAAATTATCACTATCCTAACTTTCGAACAGAATGCGGACATAACAGCCAACAGTCAGTATTGTAGGGTAATATTTTACGACGTGATTCCACCCGTCTGCTTTGACCCATGACGCCATCAACATGCCGGAAAACCTGTATACGGGATATCTTAATACTTCTCTACTGTACATAATAAATAATCCGAAGTTATCCTCGTAAATTACAGATAACAGAATGTACCATCGATCAGTTCTCAGTCCGAAAATTCACGCCTTCGCCGCTCACATGCAGAAAAAAAAAAAAAAAAAAAAAAAAAACAAAAAAACAAAAAAAAAAACACTTATACCTTATCAGAGGGAAGCTACAGATCACTTTTCAAACACAAAATATTAATCTATAATCTGTACAGAATGAAACTTCACTCTGCAGCGGAGTGAGCGCACACTCCGCTGCAGAGTGAAGTTTCATTCTGGAAACATCCCTTAGGCTGTGGCTAAGCCATGTCTCCACCATATCCTTTCTTCCAGGAGTGCTAGTCTTGCGTGTTTGCAGGAGAGCTTCTGTGAAGTTTGGGAAGTAGGAGGCGAGGTACTGGCGGAAGTAAAGTTGTGAGGCGGCATCGTGAGTCGTGTCGGGATAGCACAGTCGGTAGTGCGCTGGCCCGCGAAAGGCAAAGGTCCCAGGTTCGAGTCCCGGTTCCGGCACACAATTTTAATCTGCCAGGAAGTTTTATAATCTGTACAGTTTGTAAACAAACTGTGGTCTTTAACTCAACCGCCAAATAATCACTCACGCCTTCTACAAACACGCAAGCACTCAAAACTACTGTGCTGCGATGACGTCACGGTTCAAAGCTGACGGGTAAAATGGCGTTATATAAATGACCAGTATTGTAGTTGTAAATTGTGGTTGTTGTGTTAAAAAAGTACCAGAGATTTAATCTGAAATAAGGACGGATGTGTAGGTACGTAACGCTGGCTAATACTGTAAGCTCTGCCGAATTTTTTTCTACAACTGCTAAAATGTATGTAAGATGTTTTTGGGTTTAACATCTAGCATTTTTCTCTCATGCAAGTATAAATACTTGCAGAATGCACATTTATTTTTGGTTTCGTGTAAGATATGTGTTTCAATATTAGTCTTATGATTTTTGTCTTCTGATAAACATTCTACCATTATTACTCATAATAAAACTAAGCCGCGGCGGAGAGGCCGAGCGCATTGAGGCACCATGCTACAATGCGCGAGGCCGTTCCCCGTCTGGGGTTCGAATCCCCCCTCGGGCATGGATGTTTCTGCTGTCTTTAGTATAAGTTACTTCATAAGTAGTTTGTAAATTTCGGGACTGATAACACCGCAGTTAAACTCCATAAAAAATCGCACTGACGTGTTTTACGGCCCGCTTTACATTTGTAGTTTGATAATATTTTGCAAACATTTCGGACAAAAATAATATCGTAAATAATAAAAAAAAATAATGCGATTACGACTCTACTATTGTGATAATATCTATGCGTCCAACACGTAATATTCTATCTGACTATGTTTTAACAAATAACCAAATTTATATGATATTTGAGTTTAGCTTAGACAAACATACTCTTTTTGAACTTTTACCTCTTTAAACTATCATTTTAATATCTTTCCCACATTTTCATTATATTCCTCCGTTAAAATATTATGATCTGCCGTGTCTAGGTAGTTTGCTCAAAGTTTATTTTCTTTGCTCGTACTGGTTACGAATGACTTTAGCCTGGAACGAACTTGGCGTACACTGGCGTTCGGACGAGTGACTGTAGCCAGGATGGAACACAGCGTACATTTGGCGTTCTTAAATCAGTCACGTGACATCCCTCGCCCGAAAATCTCTTGCGTAGACCATTCTGCTTTACCACTTGATGATTTTCTTTTTATAACCCAAGCGTTATTATTTCAAAGTAATGGCGCACTGAAAATTATCAATAACACTTGGTTCTTAGGACAATGAATTATGATCTAGTGTTAGTTAGTTAACACCCGCCATTGATGGTACGAGACTTACGGATTAGTCTCGCAGCTGTACGCCATAGCGTAATGGGCGAGGAATTAGTTTGTGATTTACGAGCATGTTAAACGGTGGTTCGGAACTTGCCGGCCGCGGTGGCCGAGGGAACTGAGGCGCTCCAGTCACGGTCTGCACGGCCACTACGGTTGGGGATTCGTATCCCCCCTAGGGAATGGATATTAGTGCCGTACTTAGGATAAGCAAGTTGATAAGTAGTTTGTAAGTTTAGGGACTGATGACCGCCGGCCGCGGTGGCCGAGGAGACTGAGGCGCTTCAGTCACGGTCTGCACGGCCACTACGGTCGGGGGTTCGAATCCCCCCTCGGGCATGGATATTTGTGCCGTCTTTAGTTGTAGGTAGTTCATAAGTAGTTTGTAAGTTTAGGGACTGATGACCCCGTAGTTAAGTCCCTTAAGCTTAACAAACAATTGGACAATTGACTGATGACCCCGTAGTTAAGTCCCATAAGCTCTACAAACATTTGAACATTTTTTTGGTTCGGAACTTGCTAGGGCGCGGTGGCTCAGCGCGCTCAGTCAGAGGGTTGACGACGTGGTAGCTTGACGCCCTCTGTAACGAGAAAATTGAGTGATCGACGACGAGATGGAAATAGAACAAAACAAACCAATGTACACAAAGTACGTGTCAAACCGAAGAACCAATGAAAAGAGAGAAAACGATAAAGGGTTGAACCAACACCGTCTAAAGAGAAGGCCTGTGCGTTCCCGTGCCACGTCACGCAGAGTAGATCGGTATCGCGTAGCCAGTATCCTTTCCGTTTACGTGCATATGCTTCAGAAGACCATTGTTCAGTTCGTTGTTACTTATTTCACGACAAGTTCATAAAATAGAACAAACCCGCATTTTAGAGGGAGCATTCTTACATATGCACAGCTCTAAATATTGCGTACATAGCTCTATTTAACTAATAGGAGTGGCCGAAATCCCTTTAGGAGAAAAAGGCGAGAAACATTTTCGGTAGTGTCGGGTTCCGAACCACTGACCAACGCGCTGCCCAGTACACTACGGCGAACAATTACAAAATTCGTCCTTTAATCTCGTACTATTGGTAGCTGTTGTTAACTAATGCTAATATGACATTTTAGACACTAGATTATCATTTATCGTACGAAGAACGACATGTTTTTGTTAATTCTTCAGTGCGTCTTTGCTTTGAAATGAGAAGTGTAAAATATTATAAGAAAATCATCAAATACGCTAGGCAAGATGGCGTATTCCAGAGAGAGTGCTGGGCGTGAAATGTCACGTGACATCTCCGAACGGCTGGTTTTCGCAGAATCAATGGAAATCGCCGTTATTTTTGCAAATATCTCTCAAATGAAACGAGATATTGAAAAAAAGATAGCAAAGTTGTAGAGAACTCTTTACAAATTCGGTTACTTCATTTTCGTGTCAGGTGGACGGTTTAATTGCAATTAAAATTACATTACAAATGGCTTCTTTTTTGTGTGTGTTACTAACGTATGTTTCGTCAGAAATATTTGAAGAAGCCAGGTTCTTGTCTTTGGCGGCCAACAATTATGTCTGTAAAATTTGGTGCCGATCGATTGAACGGTTCGACCTAAAAAGTGGAAACGTGTTACAGACAAACAGACATCTTAAAATAGCAGTTATTTTTGCAAATATCTGTGAAATGATGCGAGATATGGAAAAAAAACATAAGAGAGCAAAATTGTAGGGACTTCCTCCTCTACAAACGCATGTATTCAGTTTCCGTGTCAGATGAACGGATAAGGCGTGTTTTTGATTTTAATTTCGAGCTGTCAATAGGCGATCGCAAAGGCCCACTTTTAGTGTTACTGCCGTAACGTAAAATTGGCCAAAAATAAAAATAATTCAGTTTGTTCCTTTCGTGCACGTAAGACAACGATCACGAAGGCTCTGTCGCAATGCTTCCTTGTAGTTTCGCCTAGCCTCCAGAGAGCGCAGCACTGTCGACAGCTTCTCACGAGTACTGGAGAATTTATCGAGAATTTGTCTTACAAGGGGAACACCAAGTATGGAACCATCGGAATTTGATGGGTCGTAGGTATGTTGTGAGGGAATCCCTCCAGACCATCAACCTAAAAGAATTTATTCCAATGGGCCTTGATTTCTAAGATAATCGAGATCAAATTCGCAGCAAATTACCACGCGTAACGTGTGTACTTATACATGCAGGTTACCGCTTAGCGAGACAGCGTGTTGTGATGGGCAAGATGCGAGGCTGCCACGCAGGCGACTTGGGTTCAAGTCCGATATGGATCAATTGCTTTTCACACCTGTCCGATGACTGTGCATAATTATGTATTTTTATAACCATTCTTATGTAAACATTTGCAGTAAATGGTCAGGATAAAAACATGTAACATTCTCTCAATATGTTATGTATTGCGCGACGATTGTTTTATTCATTTTGTTTTTTCGATGCACACTTTTCGAATGTGAACCAACAGTGTTTCCCAGTATAGCTGATGAAAACACCTTGCGCCTGTAAAGCAGTAGCATTTATTAGATGTGCGTACTGCTACAATGTTCTGTGTTTTCGGTGCTTCTATGACAATTATCACCCAGAATTGTGTACAGGTGTTATAGTGACGATGGCGACAGTGAGTAAATAACACTGCGTAATAAGTAAAATAATCAGTTGTTACTGTGTTATTTGATATTATCCTGACTGTTTACTCAAGCTGTAACATAGGGTTGGGTACAAAGGCATATAATTATTCACAATAAAGGCTAGTTTATACGACGACACTACGTTTCATGAAACTGCGCTACTGGCCAGTGCGCATGCGCGGCAGGCGTTCGCGCAACTCGGCGAAACTAAACAGTTTCGACACCTTCCAACTTTGGCGAAACTGATTGCGCGTGTTTTTAGATTTTGAACATATATGCGATGTATAGGTGTTTGTGCCATTTTAACGATGAAAATTTCAGGAATAAGCAGTGCCGTGTTAGTGCTCTTGAAGCAATTATTCGTGAATTAAATATTGATGAGTTGACGATTAGTGAATTACAAATTAAAGTACATTCAATTCCACATACCTATACAAACGAACTATGGCAATTGTGGATTTGGGAACACGTCATAGTTACTGCTGAGACGAATATCTATTTGACAAGAAAAGTAATGCAATTTGTTATTTCAGTTCTGGTAACGATGCTTCACGCGTGACAGTATCTTGTTTCTTTATTGCATTACTAACTCTGTTTAAAAGGAACGCAAGCTGCTCTGGTGATATTCTGAGTTGATTAAAATAACTTCTAGGGTCTTCAATCACAATTTCTTTCAGCAAGGTTTCTGAGCTACCGAGCTGACGTCGTTTTTTAATCCAGTCACAAACCCAAAGACGTTTATTATTATTTTTATGTTTAGTCTTATGCAGCGACTTCACACAGAGAGAAGCAATAGCTCCGCCAGAACTCTTACAGCTACCAAAACGTTCATCTAACGGCGACTACGGCACTCACAAAACAACGAAACTGAAGTGTATAGTATTGGCGCCGTATCTACAGAGATACACGAAACCAGTTGCGCCGCGCAACTCATTTTATGAAACGAGTGTCGCAACCAAGTGTTGTCGTGTAGACTAGCCTTAAAAGAAGAGAAATGAAGAAAAGTGAAAAATAAATGACCCGAAGGAGAATTTTTTTTTATTTTTATTTATTTATTTATTTTATTTTTTTTTTTATTAATCGTTTGACTTTTCATTATTTCTGTTTTTCTTTCTTTGTATCTTTTTCTTTGCTTAATTATTTTTTTTATTTTTTTTTAAAATATAAATTTAAATAATTTCTAGAAATTGTTCTGCCGCTAAGTATCGAACCCCGGTTTCCTGTAAAGAAGCCTAGCACCTTGTCGATTACACCACGCTGTCTCGCTGAGCGGTAACCGTCATGTATAAGTAGACACGTTACGCGTGGTAATTTGCTGCGAATTTGATCTCGATTTTCTTAGAAATCGAGGCCATTGGAATAAATCCTTTTAAGTTGATGGTCTGGAGGGATTCCCTCACAACATACCTGCGACCCATCAAAATCCGTTGGTACCATACTTGGTGTTCCCCTTGTTAGTGTGTCGCGTTTCTCCAGAGCGCTCCTAGCCCATCCCTATTGAGCACAAGCGGCGCTGGGTGTGCAGAGCGGCGACTGGCGGGCAGCGCCGGTAACGGTCCGGCGCGTGGCGGCCGCCGAGGTAGTGAGATGGGCGGCCCTGTGTGAGCTCTGAGGGGAGGGGAGGCCGCGTTTGACTGCGGGAGGCGGCTGACAAGTCGCGCGCCGGCGTGCAGCTGCTGGCAAACGCACTCGCCACACTCGTTTGACAGCGGCGACGTTGCGTGGGACGCCACGAAACCCAACAGGACGCTCTGGCTGCGAGCAGGCAAGTGGCACGCCGCCACACAGCGGCTGCGGAAAGTTACCTGCCGCAAGACGGCCAGCGTGAACACCTGTCGTGTAGGGATGGGAAAAACCGACCGGTTAAAACCGATACCGGTATTTTAGTTTTGAATAACCGGTTTTATTCGGTATTTATTTGGTGTCGGTTGTAATCGGTTTCTTTTAGTTATTGCCAAGAACCGGGTAAAAGAAAACGGTACGATTACTTCCTGGAGTTGTGGTTCAAAATGTGTGTGGTCTTTTTTTTAATAATTTAAAAAAATTAAAACTACTAGACCCTAATATTTAGGGCTATTCCTAAAATTTCCACTCCTGTGTAATATTAGGTCATCGCAGAAACTAAGAAAAGCGATCAGTGATAACTTAAGAACAATCCCGGCAGTCAGAAACGCGCAACAAACGCGTGGCATAAGAACTTAAGAACCCTTGCAGCTATTGAGCATCGATGCACCTGTTGCCGTGTGGCGCGGCCTATTACATGACGCGCGTGCACCGGCAGTGTACAAGACTTGCCTCCGTCTGGTCATGCGGCAGTTCCTTGCTGTCGTCGCCAGACGTCGGCTGTGTCTTAAATGGCACCATCCCGAGTGTGCAAGTACTTCACGAAGTACGGTAGCAGTCAGGTACAGTGCTCCATTTGCTTTAAAAAGCTGCAAACAGGTGGAGGTACTACAAATATGCTGTGTCATTTAAGGAGAAAGCATCCAAAATGTTTCTTGGAAGAGAAGGTAAATTCTATTCATATATATATATATATATATATATATATTATGTTAGCTTGGAATACTAACTTTTAATGTATTATCATATTGTTATGCTAACAAATTTTATTAATGTGACTCCTTGAAAGCGACGGGCTTTTTAATAACCAATATGGATTTAGGTAACATTGATCATGTGGTGCCTCGCGATGTAGCCGTGCGGTCTGAGGCTCCATGATTGCGCAGCTGCTCCAGTCGGAGGTTCGAGTCCTCCCTCCTCCCTCTGTCATAGATGTATATGTTGTCCTTAGCGTAAGTTAGTTTAAGTTAGATTAAGTAGTTTGTAAGTCTAGGGACCGATGACCTAAGCATATAGGTCTTATAAGAACTCACACCCATTTGAACATTCTTTGATCATGTGGTACAGAGCTTTCCTAGTTCAATTTGCGTAAATTTACACTGTCAACAATCATACTGTTAGTCGAAACTGTGACTTTATTCTTCGAAATACTTCTGCAGCCCTGATTGAAGTTTATTTACTGACTGTAACTTATGTATGTTGTGTGTATAACGAGATATTCGTATGCGCTGGCTCATAAGTCCAACTTACGGAGTGGATGGCTCAATATTCGCAACTGCCGGATGGAAATACTAGGCCAGTAAATCTGTATGCTTCGTATATCGTCTTCTACGGACTCCTGGCTAAGCTTACACACACTCAAGAAGGCGTAGTATTGGGAGGGGATCTTGCAAAATATGGAAAGACTAGTGATTTGTCGTATAACGTAAATTTACCTAAATATTAACTAAATTTCGTAAGTTTCGGTTTCGGCCGAAACTAGAAGAACCGACGATTACGGTTTCTGTTTCGGCCGCAAAATATGTTTCGTTCGAACTCTGCTGGAAATAATAGCAATAAAAACCTAAAACCGGTTATCTTGAGCAATTAGTACGGTTAAACTGGAGATAGAAAGAACCGGTATAACCGAAAACGGGTTGTTTCAGCGATAACCGACATCCCTACTGTCGTGTGGTCGCCACCCTGAGGGGCGGGCGCTGTCTCCTACGGTTACTCGCAAAACTACATTGAAGGCGAGGAACGGTTTCAGCAGAAACTCAGATGTCAGTGTGCTTCTGATGTCTAGTATCTAGATGGTATGTTCAAGTCAAGCAAAGGTAATTTTAGTGAGCATACTGGAGATAAAACAGCTATCTTCATACAATAGTTATAATTAAAATTAAAAAAAAAAATCCAGATCGCAAAATCCGTTATTTCTGTTTCATAACCGGTTTCGATTTATTGCACACCTTCTTCAGATGTATAACACCATGATGGCACAGACATATGTGCGCCCTTCTTTCTCATGATGGTCTGCAATTGACAGAAACCGGTTAGCCGCGGTGGAGTAGACGAGCGGTCTATAAAGCGTCTCGCTGCGGAGCGCACGGTTGCTCGCCGTGGAGGTTCGAGTCCTCCCTGGGGCATGTGTGTGTGTGTTTGTGTGTGTGTTTGTCCTTAGGTTAGTTTACCTAGGTTTAAGTAGTTTGCAAGCTACGGACTGATGACCACGTAGTTTGGTCCGATAGATAAAAAAAACCGGTTATGAAATAGAAATAACAACTTTTGCAATCTTAATCTTCTTATACAGGGTGTTCCAGTTATCTTGTCCACCCAATATATCTCTGGAACAATAATAGCTATTGGAAAACGACTTTCACCGATATCAATGTACGGCTGGAGCTCACGAATGTACATATTTGGAAACATTCTAAAACGAAAGCAAATGTCTTTTTTTAACATAAACATGTTTTTTTAATGGACACACTATATTTTTTTCTTCAGCAATCCAAATATGTAAATTCATGGCCCCAAGCCGTTCATTGATACCGGTGAAAGTCTTTTTCCAATAGCTGTTATTGTTCCAGAGATATTTTGGGTGGACAAGATAGCTGGGACACCCTGTACATTAAAGTGATCTACGAAAACTAGAGTCAGTCGCTCAGACCAAACTACCCTGCCGATTTCCTTCATTTTTGTTTTAAACGAAAGATATTCATCCACAGATTTGTCATCAAGTATCAGAATTTACATAACCATCAAACGCGATTCCTTCTGTATATTTCTTAAGGGGACGTCCTTGCTGTAAACTAAAGTCAGTCGGTCAGGCCGTTCGAACGATTTCCTTCATATTTGCTTTAAATGAAAGGTATTCATTCGCAGATTTGTCATATAGTATCAGAATTAAGTCTCTCCATCCTTTATTTTTATTCAAACGCGGTGTCCTTCTGTCCTTTCACTGAATATTTCAGTCGGTTTGTTTCACGATATCTTCGGTTCTAATTAACGTACGCAGTTCAAATCAAATGTTCAAATGTTTGTTAAGCTTAAGGAACTTAACTACGGGGTCATCAGTCCCTAAACTTACGAACTACTTATGAACTACCTACAACTAAGGACGGCACAAATATCCATGCCCAAGGGGGGATTCGAACCCCCAACAGTAGTGGCAGTGCAGACCGTGACTGAAGCGCCTCAGTCCCCTCGGCCGTGCGCAGTTCTTTTTGACGTGACAATACTCAGTTGATCAACCTCTTTCATTTGCGCTTTTAAACACTTGCATTGCTTGATGCAGAAGAAAGCTTTATGCGTGAACATTCAACTTTGCTTTCTTGTTTCCAGACTTTTTTGTCATTCCACTAACGGTACGAAGTATTCGCACGGGTCCGTTAGTTTTAATTATAACTCAAGCAAAAGTGCTTACATACAACTGTATAAAAGCATCAGTTATCTCTGAGTAAAGAGCCCCTTCATAGATCATCCATAGAGCGTGCATAGCAAACGCTATATCAGTAACCAAGCCTCTTTTTCGAAACTTTATTATTTTATTTTTCTGAACTGATGGATATGGTGTGTGTCACTGTGGTGCTGACAAGGGACACCTCTGATCCTGAATAAACGGAACCGCACAAATCCATGCTTGGAATAACATGCAATAATAAACAGAACAATCGTGTGCGCCATTTCCAAGAAAAACGTCGCATTGTACGTCAAGTAACATTTTACCAGAGAGAAAGTAACAAGGTACTAATACCATAAGAAGTAAATTATATGTAATTACATATGCAATTCAGAAGCGCCAATAACTCCCTGATTAAACTACACACATATACAAAAGTACCACACACTTGAAAGTACTCATATTAGACATCAAAGTGCAGCTGCGGGATTTACATGAAGTGGTTAAAAAGTTGGAGAGAACTGGAGAGAACAATGTGCACACCTCACTATAGCCACGTTATCACATTCCTAATCTCATTCCCAGTCACGCAGTCCAATATCAAAAGTCACACTAATTACACTTTCAGATGATGATTATGATGATGATGTTGGTATTTCAATGTCATACCCTGGCTTTCGCCAAGTATACTTCAACATAAGCTTTTAAACAGATGCAGCAAATTGATTGTAAATTACAGAGTGAAATGTCACGATGAAATAACGATAATATACTTGTGGTTTGGCCCCTTGTAGTCTTTTAAAATCAGTAATCCTTCGGACATAGAGTTTATAATGTCGACAGGGATTGGCAATATTTTGTTGTAACTCGCTTACGAACTCTCCAACAGACAAATGCCTACTCCTGCTATACCACTCACGCAACTGGATCACTGGCTGGTGCAGCTACACTATGCCACCATCTAGCGGCGCTAGCAGACAAGTGCGTTTTGCGTGGAAATGACGCACTCCACTGTTTTGTTTATGATGTCTTGTTATTCTAAGCAAGGTTTCGTGCGGTTCCGAGCGTTCGAGGTCAAAGGTGTGCCTTGTGAGACATGAACACTGAGAAAAGAGGGCGAAAGAAGATTAAAAGCATTTCAGATGTGGACTTGGAGGAGGATGGAAAAGATAAACGAGGGTAGACAAAGTGATAAATGAGAAGGTGTTATGAGTGGATGAAGAGGGAGAAATTTTGAAGGTAATCAGAAAGAGAAAACATAATTGACTTGGCCATTGGATCAGAAGGTAAGTATGCTGGTGGTTGCTATGGAGGAAACAGAGAATGGAAAAAGAAAAGGTACCAGAAAATACCAGATGGTTGACAGTATAAGGTTAGAAAACAAAGAGGGTATCAAGCGACTGGAATGCATGGAGAACGGCATGTGAGGATCTGCCTTAGGGCAGAACACCGATGTTCGATAGAAATAACCAACTGGTTACACAAATATTATTGTATTTACCTTGTTTACATTTCAAGCAAGGGTGCCTTCATCCGAATAATTTTTTTTTACTTATAACAAGTTTTCAATCACAATAGGAGGATTACAACCACAGTGAGAACTGTAAGTAGTATTAAAAACACAAGAAGTATTACCTAGAACTCTCATTGCACGAAGAAATCTTAAATATATTAGCTTAAGTGCTCAAGTTATGCAAGTTAAAAATCAAACATTCAAATGAGTATGGCAATAAACTTGTACTGACATCAGATCGGAAGTTTTTTTTTTTTTTTTTTTTAACACCGCTACGTCGAAACACCACAGCCGTAGAAGCGTAATCAGTTGGCAGACCTGTCAGTCTGACGCTACTCTAGTGCCCTGCCATACTCGTTATAATATTGGTTTCATCACATACACCTTTTGAACTGGGCACTTAAGCTCTTATATTCTGTATTTCGCCACACAATTGTCACCTATGTAATGAATAGTCTTCTTTCTTTTTATCTTTAATCCTACTTAAGGTTTTCGATAAATGCTATTCTCATACTTTGTTTTAAAAATTCTTATACTTGTGAATTATCCTGATGAAGGTACCCTTAGTTATGGCGAAACCATGTCGACGCAGTAAAATTTCTGGACATGGTTAGCATGAGTGTACTCCGCTTGCCAACAATTTTCGGCAGTAAAGGGTCAAAATTTAAACATTACGTACGTCCTGCAGGGCAGCTAAATCAAATCTTGGTACTGGTACATTACACTTCAACTTTATACTGGTTATAAAAGCACCGTTACTGCGAGGACTGCTCGTTAGAAAACCGTTATTTAGCTACGAAAATTGCCACATCTGGGAAAGAGTAGTTTTACACTTCCTATTAACTGCAAAAATAATCCAAGAAAAAAAAGGATTGATTTTTACTTTCGTTATGCAACAATTACTCTGCAACTTAAAACTAAACAAAGTATCGCAATACACGTTAATCAGTTTGCACAGGTAAAAACACATGGTGTAGACTTACGTATGATAGCATTGTATGAACAGCGGAAAAAATTCGAAATTTTATTTGTCTTACTGCGTTCACCGCATACTGTTCTCGTATTTATCAGACGAATTGGCGCAGTTTGCCTACTTCTATCCTAGTAGACTTTGCAGCTGTTACGAAATATTTATCATTCCATTTTAAGCAAACTGGAGTAGCTGTTATTCACTCTGAATCGCTGATACTGTTGGAGTATCCAGTCATGAAGAAACTTTTCCACCTTGTGTGGAAGATTTATGAGATAAGGGAAATAATCTCTGACGTCAAGAAGAATATAATGATTCCAATTCCAAAGAAAACAAGTATATCTACATCTCCGTATATACTCCGTGGTGGAGGGTATACTATACCACTACTGGGCATTTCCTTTCCTATTCCATTCCCAAATAGAACGAGAAAAAAAAAAGAATGCCAAATGCTCTGTATGAGCCTTAAGTCATATCTTCGTGATCTTTTCGCAAAATGTAAGTAGGAGGCAGGAAGATCGTTCTGCACTCAGCTTCAAATTCCGGCCCTCCTAATTTCCTCGCAAAATGTAAGTAGGAGGCAGGAAGATCGTTCTGCACTCAGCTTCAAATTCCGGCCCTCCTAATTTCCTCAACTGAATTTCCCGAAAAGAACGTGTTTCCTCCAACGATTTCCATTTGAGTTCAGGAGCATTTATGTAACACTCGCTCATTGGTTGCATCTACCAGTAACGAAACTAGCTGCTCGCATCTGAACTGCTTCCATTACTTCCTTTTAAGTAATCTGCTTCAGGTTCCACTAGAGCAATCCTCAGGACGTGGGCGTTAAAAGTAGGCCACTGTACGTAATAAAAGCTTAATTCTGGTATGAGGTAACCAGATATGAGTTTACTGTTACACAAAAAACTTAATTATAGCAGTAAAATTAGCAAAAGGTCCGTGTGAACAACCGGCTACTCCCTGCTGCTAGTACTTGTTCCCTGGCCCAAATTGAGAACTCATTTGGTTCAAATTACTCTAATAACAGGAAGTTAACGATACAGTGGCCAATATCCGTAGCAGCTCACACGAAATTACACACAGACATTAATAAAAAAAACCACCACAATTAAAGTTATTTCATAAAGGTGGCTAAGAAAAATATTTATGGCGCAACGGAACTTAAACATAAAATATTTGCATCTGAGCTTGTTCTCAGCACTGGTGAAAAACAATATTAAATAAAAGGGGGAAGGTGCTCGAGAACTACAATTTATAGGCAAGTCAAAATTATACTGAACTTAACTTGTTTATTCAGGTCGAATGCAAGCAAAATGGGGTAGCAATTTTGTTAATACAATAAAAAATCATCCCATTTACATTATCTTATACTGACGATTCCCAGCATTGAATTTAACGTAAATTACACGGAACTTAACGCTCTGGGAGGAGGATTTACAAACAATACTCACTCGCTCACACACACGCAATGCAACAGCGAAACTCACCAAAATCAGCGTGCTGAAGCGAGGCAGAAGCAGGGATAGGGAGCGATTACAGATACTGATGAAGTCGTCTTAAAAAACCAGAAAAGTGAAATAATTACAAAGACGGGAAAGTGAGAATAAAAACTACGGCATGCAACCCTTAGAAATACATAGAATTTAATAAGCAAGCTATTGAAGGAGGTTGTACAAGGCTCTAAGAGAATTACTGACCAAGACTGAGTGCAACCATGACTTGTTAAACTAATAGTCCCTTAAAATTCACAACTGACAGTACTTGTAGGACGCCCCTAGACTGATCAGGAGTGCACTACATTGAGAAAGCTGGTACTCGGGTAGCAAAGCATTTGTAAGGTTTTTAGGCTAGGCGCTAGCTCTGATGAGTACTCGGCAGTCAGCATTCAGACAGGGAACTCAGGCCATATTCAGAACAATAATTTGACTATCAAAATATTAGCCGTAAACTTTCAAAGCATTAAAAACAAAGTTCCCGAATTTACCGCGCTGCGAGGAAATTATTTTGCACGGTTGGTTTTAGGCACAGGAATCTGGGAAAATCATGATGTGGGAACCTCAAAAATATTTAGCGAGGCGTGGAATGTATATCGCAAAGATAGGTCGGACACAACTGGAGGAAGAGTGTTCATCGCTGTGGACAAAGATATTGTTTCTACTGAGGTCGAGGCTGAGAATAACTGTTAAATAATCTGGGTAAATATAACAGGTCTAAAAGAAGTAAAGTTGGGTTTTTTACCGGCCCCCTTGTGTTTTTTCTAGCATTTTTAGAGTCATTCAAAGAAAATCTATGTCAGGTAGTGGGTTGGTATCCGGGCCATGCAATATTAATCGAGGGAGACTTCTGCCTTAAGACTATAGATTGGGATCTCTCTTATTTCATTTTAAGCGGTACAGAACAAGCATTCTTCAGAACTATTATTGGACACGTTTTCCGAACACTTCCTGAGCAGTTAAACCAGCAGCCCACACGCAATGAAAATATTTTAGACCTTGAATGAAACTTTCACTCTGCAGCGGAGTGTGCGCTGATATGAAACTTCCTGGCAGATTAAAATTGTGTGCCGGAACCGGGACTCGAACCTGGGACCTGGGACCTGAAGTTTGGAAAGTAGGAGGCGAGGTACTGGCGGAAGTAAAGTTGTGAGGCGGCATCGTGAGTCGTGTCGGGGTAGCTCAGTCGGTAGAGCGCTTGCACGCGAAAGGCAAAGGTCCCAGGTTCGAGTCCCGGTTCCGGCACACAATTTTAATCTGCCAGGAAGTTTCATTTTAGACCTTATTGCTACAAACAGGCCGGATCTCATTAACAATGTCAGTGTAGAGACATAAGTTAGTGAGCATAATATCGTCAATGGTGATCAAAGTTAATAAACCAATCATGAAGGCCACGAGCGTGGTTTTTGTTAGAAAGAGCCGATAAGCAATTGTTACAATCACACTTAGAAAATTAATGGACATCGTTTAGTTCCGGTGCAATGGATGTAGAGGAATTGTGGACTAAATTTAAATGCATTGGGAGTAAAGGGTTAGAGAAATATGTGCTTATCAAGTCGATTAAGGATGGAAAAGATCCACCATGGTATAATAGTAATGTTAGAAAGTTACTGAGAAAGCAAATGTTGTTGCACTCTCAGTTCAAAGAAGAACACGCAAATGATGACAGGCAAAAGATCATTGCGAGAAGCATACAATAATTACCACAGCCGTATCTTAGCAAAAGATCGTTTCGATAACCCTAAAAAATTCAATTTAATAATTATATATTTGTGGTGTAACTCTTTGGAAAATGATACAATAAACTATGTTCATAGCTCCGCAGAAAGTGTAACATTTCCTGTGTTGACCTACGGCATTAAAATTTCCCGTCACGTGTTATTTTATAAGTTACAGAGGCGAATACACTTAGTGAAACACCCTGTATATATATTTTTTTACGGCGTTTCACTAGTTGAATAACAGTAGGAGGGAAAATTTTTATTTTTCATTTCATATTTTTAGGTTTGTGACATTACAGATATAGGGGGCAGCTGATTGTTTCCATGTGAAAGGCGGATTTCCATGTGAAAGGCTGTTGGGTACCCTAGCCGGCCAGCTAACTGTTTGGACATAGTGAATGGAATACAGGTCGTTAGGGAAAACCTATCCTAAACTGCTCGGAAACAGGAAACGACGGTCTTGGATGAACGAGGGCGGCTATTCCAGATTGCAACTGAAATACAATATAGCCACACACATTATTCTAAAATCAGGGAATATAACTATATGAATGTATTCAGCAGATATCAGAGAATCATACGCCATAATTAAATTTTCAATATCCCTCACAGATAAAAAAGCTGATATATTTCAGTACTATAAAATAATATTATAAGTCTTATATTTACAATTATTGATATGTAGTGTTTATCAGTAATGGTTTAAGAAGACAATAGGCATATTGCACTATGCTACCTATCTTAAAAGACGCACCACGTTATTTCCGTATGCTTTCAGTAAAATTTGCTTTACTCTCTTGTTCTGCTTTTCGTTGAGGTAGTAATAGTCTTGTCAGATCATAGATTCCACCACAGAAACACAAAACATGAATCCAGCCAAGCTCATTACATTTATATATGTATTATATTGTATTTCATATTATTCTTAGTAACGTTCGTTTTATGTTGCAGACTGCCACTTAAATATTTCATGGTCGACTAAAAATAGTAGATATGGAGTAGATAATTTATACATAAACAATTATATATATTTCTGGACAAGAACGGAATATATTAGCATAAAAACCCATGATAAATTAAATATTAATTGTGTAACTATATTTTGAACAGTGAGACGCCACACTTCATAGTTACCTGAGAAAAGAACTTCACTCTCAACCGATTTTAGTATTGTTAAATACGTATTTATTTATTAAAAAAAACAACATTTGTAGGGAGGTGGTGAAAGCATTTAATTCTGTGATATTCAAATGTATAATATTTTGGAAGAAAACTGTGCATTAGAGATGAGGCGTTAGGATGCTCGGAAGGGTACAATTTTGGGAGCAGGTAGAGCACGCTTTCGAACGCTTGGGAAGAGACTCGTAACTTGGAAGCGGTGGTGTGAGGTTGTGATTGGGCGGTCTGAAGCAGCGTTACGAACTTGTGAATTGAAGAGATAGGCATGTGTGGATTTAGAAAATTTACGGGACTGTGACTGCATAATTTAGTCTCTGGCTGAAAAAGTGGTAAACTATGGACGGCAGTAGGGCTGTTGAACTGTGATAATTCAGCAATCGTGTACTCGTGTGATAACAAACTGTGTTTTATAACCAATACTGTGATTAACGCGGATGAATTTGGAACTGCAATATTCGATGGACTTCATTAATTTACGACTGATAATTTGTAACATTTACTCTCAAGTGCGTGTGATACATACTGTGGCTCTCATGAACAATAAATGGGGAAATATTCAATTATTTATCGTTGTATAGAGTAGGACCACCACCGCATTTTCATGTCCGAAAAGAGTAATAAACTCCATTTATATAAAAATTACTTTGTGAGTAAATATCTTCTAAACATTATCTTAAAATCAATTTTGTTGGTTATTCAGAGCTGTAATTCATGTATATTTAAATATATTTTTCGCGTCACCATCTGTAGATTGATACTGGCTAAACTTCAGATTAATTATTGATCTTATTTAAACAGTTTAGTTAGCTGTTTAGGGCATAGAAGGTGACATACATAACTCGCCCCTATGAAGAGAGACAACGAGCCATAAACCTTTTACTACCCTGAGTTATGTATTGCCCAATTCTTTTTGGTGAGTACCGATAACAAGATCGCAGGTTGACTAGGACTGACCACTCTAAAGCGCAAGCTATTCTACATCTTGGTCTAAAACCAACTGTTGTCCACAATGATACTTAAAGGATCATAATTCACAACTTTCGTCTGGCCATATTCATAAATGTAATGTATCCTGTTATATATTTCTATCTTAACTTTCATAAATCTTCGTTATTGTGGTCGATATTAGCAATGCTGAGTGCTTGAGATTGACGTCATAGTACGTTGAAACTAGTTGTGCATTAAATGTGAGGTGATTAAAAAATTTTTTAACTATCATTTGCTGCTTGGAATACATTTTAGGTTTTCGCTATTAAATAGACGTATATAGTTTGTAGAGAAATCCATGCAAATTATCTGCAGAACAAAGAAATAATCTCGCCTTATAAACAAACACACCACAAATGGTGCATCTATAGAACCGTAGCATAAGGCTTCTCTTTATATGGAGCGATGCTATCGCGCTAATGGTGCCCAGTAACACCTAGTCCTACCTCTCCTCCCCCCCCCCCCCTTCCACACATTCACACACACACACACACACACACACACACACACACACACACACACACTTTTGTTTCCGATGCGAGTAGCCATTCACTCAGAAACAGAGATGTGCATCCCTGTATTTGGCTTACACGTGCAGAATTAAGAGCTCCAGCGTCTGTATTCCAGAATGAAAGGCACGATAGGCAACACTGCTTTGCTGCTACATGGATTTTCCACATTTAGCTGCACTGATGTCCCTTCGACATTTTCATGACACTTCGTTCGTGCGCTGCGTCTTTTACGGTAGGGGCCTACTGTGCATACTTGATATTCTCACGAGATGTATCCACAGGTAAAAGAAGGTGCTCTTCGGATATTGAATCGTATGATTTGTGACAAGTTGTAAGTCTTTTGAGATAGTCTTTTTGATGTTTATAGTAACCTTAACGCATCCTGAAGAAAGAGGAGTAAATCAAAGCAATACTTAACTATCTTGAGGGAAGGCAAGCAGAAGCGCCTACTTCATTCTACTTAAGAGGCAGTGAAGACGTAAGCGACACACGCAGAGTAATCGCAGAACTTTCCACTCCAGTATCCACACGCAATTCACAAGTGACACCATCAAACGCTAAGAACGACACAGAGTACAAGCTTAAAACAACTCTCCATGTTAAAAATAAATAAATAAATAAAATAAAATAAAACACTTTGCATTCGATCACAAGTGACATCTGAATAGAGAGAAACAACTAGCTTAGGCGGTAGCCTGTAAAGGCAAAGGTCCCAGGTTGGAATCCCGGTAAGGCACACAGTTTTAATCTGCCAGGAAGTTTCAAATCACAAGATATCGATATCATTCCAATTCAGTGAGGTCACCCGATCATTACACTTTCAATAAACAATGCCAAAAATCCCGGGTTAAAATAATTATAATAGCATTTATATTTGAATCCATTCTGCATTCGGGTGAAGCAGTGACCGTTGAAGCTTATGAAAGAACTTTCGATCAGTCGCGAAAGAATCTGATTTATTGCAAACCAATTTTGACAACATGACAGATATAATCCCTGCTTGAGCTTACGTTAGCAAGTAAAAGTACACATTATACGCAGGCGCGTCCTGTCCTATTTTGGAATAATGTTACTCATTGTGGGATCCCCAGCAAGTGGTATTAACAGAAGGTGTAGAGAAAGTACAAAGAAGGGCAACTCGTTTTGCATTATCGTGATATAGGGGAGAGAGTGTCACGCACATGCTGCACGAGTTGGGGATGGAAATCATTAAAACGAAGGCATTGCTCGTTGCGACGAGATCTATTTGTGAAATTTCTTTCACCAACTTTCTCTTCCGAATGCAAACATGTTTTGTCGCACCGACCCACATAGGAAGATATGATCATCAAAATAAAATAAGAGAAATCTGATCGAAAACGGAAGGATTTAGGTGTTCCTTTTTCCCTCGAGCTATCAGAGAATGCAACTGTAGAGAAATATAAAAGCGGTTCAATGAACCATTTGCCACGCACATCAATGTGACTTGCAGAGTATTTAAGTAGATATAGGTGCACAGGTGATGGCTGTCATTCAGCCAAAATCTATTTGCAATAGATCTCATTTTTTCGCTACTAATCGGTGGTTTCTTTCATAATATTATATATTATATTCATAATATTATATAGCGCGAAACACGCACTTCCTACACTTATGAAAGGGCTTATGTCGTAGAAGTGGTTAAAACAACGAGGAGGTGTTTCATGATCTTTGTTTATTCATCAAACCTCACTATATGCTATATCAATTTTGTGTACCTAAGTAACTGAGTTTTTCAGGTGGAGGAAGAACAGTAAATGATTTTGGAACTCGTAGTATGGGTGAATTGTACAAAACGCCACATATGTGTCAAATTTTTATTGACTTAAGAGATACAGCATGTAGTATGTAACCGAAACAAACCTTAAGCGAAGGTAAATGAAAACATTTTGACTTCTCTTAAAAACACCACCTTTAGTTCTTCTGCGGCTCTTTTTTGCGTTCTTTCATGAGGGATTCACTATACATAATTTAAGGATAAAATCGTTTCTTGTGTTTAGCATTTTTATTATATTTTTATTTATTTATTTGCTAACTTCGCTCTTCAACCTTTCGCATAGGGAAAAAAAGTTAAGGTGATAAGGCCGTGGGACTTGGTCGCCAGAAAACATGCCCATATCTGAAATATTTCCAGTCTGCAGCGGTGTGTGCGCTGATACGATACTTCCTGGTAGATTGAAACTGCGTGCCGGAACCGGAATTCGAGCCTGGGCCCTTTGCCTTTGGAAAATTTGCAGACTAGGAGGCGAAGTCCTGGCAGAAGTAATGCTTCGAGGACGGACCGTGAAGTGGCTAAGCGTGCTGTGAAAGCTCAGTCGGTAGAGCGCTTGCCCACGAAAGGCAACCATCCCAGGTTCGAATCCCGGGCCGCGTCGGAGCGGCCAAGCGCATTGAGCCGCTATGCGCATTGTAAGCTTTGTTTACCATTTATACTGTCTTCTTAACACAAAATAAGCCCATGTACCATTATGCCCGTTTGTAATTCCGCCTTTTAATTTTATGTAAATTCTGTCATGCAGATAATCTGAAGATACCCTGCTAATGGGCGAAACGCATCATTAATTAATAAAATAAGTTGCAATCAAGACGGTTTGAAGGAATACAAAATTTCTGTGGTAGGGAAAGCCTAGCCGGCCCCGGTGCCCGAGGGGACTGAGGCGCTCCAGTCACGGTCTGCACGGCCACTACGGTCGGGGGTTAGAATCCCCCCTCGGGCATGGATGTTTGTGCCGTCTTTAATATAAACTAGCTCATACGTAGTTTGTAAGTTTAGGGATTGATGACCCCGCAGTTAAGTCCCATAATCTCTACAAACATTTGAACAGTTTTTTTCTTTCTTTCAAATCCCGGTTCCGGCAGACAGTTCTAATCAGCCAGGTAGTTAAATGCCCATCTCATGAGGAATAATAGGTTTAGATGATGCGTCACCGGACGACTGGGATGTAAAGACGTCCCGTTACACTAGAAGAAAATACGCCTTTCTGTAGACAAACAATTATCTTCAACAATGCTGGGAGATTTTCAAGAACGTGCAGATGGCTGGGTCCTGGAAGACAAAGCGGTAACACAACACGCCCAATCAACTGACTGACCACAAACCACACCACACATTAGAAGTGATATCTGGCGTTCCCCAGGAAAGCGTTATAGGTCCACTGCGCTTCCTTGTGTTTATAAACGATTTAGGAGACAATCTTAATAGCTTCCTTAGACTGTTCGCGGATGATGTTGTGAAGTCAACAGAGGATCAAAAGCAACTCCATAGCGATTTATACAAAATTTCTACATGGTGCGAAAATTGGCAATTAACACTAAATAATGAAAAGTGTGAAGTAATACACATGACCACTGAAAGAAATCCGCTGAATTTTAATAACACGGTAAATCAAACCTTAACGTCGTAAATTCTGCCAAATACCTAGGATTTACAACTTCGACTGGAGAGAACACACAGAAAATATTGTGGGGAAGGTGAACCAAAGATTACGTTTCATTGGCAGAACGCTTCGAAGATGCACCAGCTCCACTAAAGAGACTGCCTACATCACACTTTTGCGTCCTCTCCTGGAGTACTGTTGCCCCTTGTGGGACTGACGAAAGACATTGAAAAAGTTCAGAGAAGGGCTGCTCGTTTTGTTTTATCATGTTACAGGTGGGGGGGGGGAGGAAAGTCGGAAATGTTGCACGATTTGAGGTAGAAAGACGTTAATCGTTGAAGCGAGCTCTGTTTACGAAATTTCAAAAAATGTTCAAATGTTTGTTAAGCTTATGGGACTTAACTACGGGGTCATCAGTCCCTAAACTTACAAACTACTTATGAACTACTTACGAACTAGGACGACACAAATATCCATGCCCGAGGGGGGATTCGAACCCCCGACCGTAGTGGCCTTGCTGACCGTGACTGGAGCGCCTCAGTCACCTCGGCCACCGCGGCCGGCTACGAAATTTCAATCACCGACTTGCTAGCACCCACCTACATAGGGAGAAGTGACCATCTAAATAAAATAAGAGAAATCAGATCAAAAACAAAACGAGTTCGGTGTTCTTTCTTTCCGCGTGCTATTACGGAATCGAACGGAAGAGAAAGGTTAAGAAAGTAGTTAATGAACCCTCTGCCAGGCACTTAAATGTGATTTGCAGAGTATCTATGTAGATGAAGATTTACAGAGATGTAATCTTGAAAAATATTTCTCCATATTGGTATGTAGGTTTCCCTCGAATCTACTGATCTGAATTACGGGCGTTATTGTTACCTTCACGTGCTTCATCAGTGAAGAATCAAAGTGGGATTACTTGGCTATTTTCAAGTATCCAACGACAAAATCACAATCGTGTTTTTTTCACTATCTCATCTAAGTTATCGATTCCGATGTCCACTACTGGTCATTAAGACTGCTACAAGAGGACGAAATGCAGCTGATAAACGGGTAATCAATTGTACAAATATATTATACTGGGACTGACATGTGATTACATTTTCTTGCAATTTGGGTACATAGATCCTGAGAAATCAGTACGCAAAACAACCACCTCTGGCTGTAATAAAGGCCTTGATACTCCTGGGCATTTAGTCAAGCAGAACGTGGATGGTGTGTACAGGTACAGATGCCCATGCAGCTTCAACACAACACCACAGTTCATCAAGAGTAGTGACTGGCGTATTGTGACGAGCCAGTTGCTCGGCCGCCATTGACCAGACGTTTTCAATTGGTGAGAGATCTGTAGAATCTGCTGGCTAGGGCAGCGGTCGAACATTTTCCATATCCAGAAAGGCCCGTACAGGACTTGCAACCTGCGGTCATGCATTATCCTGCTGAAATGTAGGGTTTCGCAGGAATGGAATGGAGGGTAGAACCACGAGTTGTAACGGCCACTGTTTAAAGTGCCGTCGATGCAAACAAGAGGTGACCGATACGTCTTACCAATAGCATCCCATACCATCACACCGGATGATACGCCAGTATGGCGATGACGAATACACGCTTCCAATGTGCGTTCACCGCGATGTCGCCAAACACGGATGCGACCATCATAATGCTGTGAACAGAACCTGGATTCATCCGAAAAAATGACGTTTTGCCATTCGTGCAGCCAGGTTCGTCTCTGCGTACACAATTGCACGTGCTCGTGTCTGTGATGCAGCGTCAAGGGTAACCGCAGCCATGGTCTCCGAGCTGATAGTCCATGCTGCTGCAAACGTCGTCGAACTATTCGTTCAGATGGTTGTTGTGTTGCAAACGTCCCCATCTGTTGACTCAGGGATCGAGACGTGGCTGCACGATCTGTTACAGCCATGCGTATAAGATGCCTGTCATGTCGTTGGGATCCTGCACTGCGTTCCGAATTGCCCTCCTCAACCCACCGATTCCATATTCTGCTAACAGTCATTGGATCGCGACCAACGCGAGCAGCAATGTCGCGTTACGATAAACGGCAATGCCGATAGGCTACGATCCGACCTGCATCAAATTCTGAAACGTGAAGGTACGTATTTCTCCTCCTTACTTGAGGCATCACAACAACGTTTCACCTGGCAACGCCGGTCAGCTGCTGTTTGTGTATGAGAAATCGTTTGGAAACTTTCCTCATGTCAGCACGTTTTAGGTGTCGCCACCGGCTCCACCCTTGTGTGAATGTTCTGAAAAGCTAATCATTTGCATATCGCAGCATCTTCTTCCTGTCGGTTAAATTTCGCGTCTGTAGCGCGCCGTTTTCGTGGTGTAGCAATTGTAATGGATTCCAGATTCCAGATCTTTCTTAAAATGAACACATCAATCGATACTATATTGCGTAAAGTGAAAAGAAGTGATTTCACATTAGTGAAGGAAAATAAATTGGAATCGTCAAAAAAAAGAAAAAAGAAAAAAAAAAAAAAAAAAAGAAAAAAAAAAAAAAAACACTGTTTCATCGCAACCACAGGCATAAAATACGAACAAACATACAACAAACATTCATGTGTATGTATCAGATAAATTGTGACAGAAGTTATCTACTACTTTTATCGTCTCATTATCTAATCTAATTCTTTCAGCATCACCTGATTTTATTTCACTACGTTCACTTACCCTCGTTTTACTCTTGTTAATGTTCACCTTAAATCTTCCTTTCAAGACACTGTCCATTGCATGTGATTGCTCTCCTAGGTCCTTTCCTGTCTTTGTCATAAAAAAAGTGTTTTTATAGCGTATGGGACTTAACTACGGAGTCATCAGTCCCCAAACTTACAAACTACTGATGTACTAGCTAACACTAACGACGGCGCGAATATCAATGCCCGAGGAGGAGACTCGTACCTCCGACCGTACTGACCGTGCAGACCGTGACTGGAGCGTCTCAGTCACCCCGGCCGTCGCGGCCGGCTGTCTCTGACAGAATTACTATGTCATCAGCCAACTTCAAGGTTTTTATTCCGTCTCCGTGGAATTTAATTCACTCTCCAAATTTCTCCTTGCATTCCTTCACTGCTTGCTCAATGTACAGATTGAACAACGTAGGGAAAAGTCTACAACCCTGTCTTACTCCCTTCCAAACCACTACGACCATTTCTTACCCTTCGACTCTAATATTTGCTGTCTGGTTTTTGTACAAGTTGAATAGAACCCTTCGCTCCTTATATTTTACCCCTGCTACCTTCAAAATTTGTATTCCAGTCAACACTGTCAAAAGTTTTCTCCATATCCACAAATGCTAAAAATGTAGGTTTATCTTTTCCTTAAGATAAGTCGTAATTTGAGTATTGCTTCGCGTATTCCTGCATTTCTCTTGAATCCAAACTGATCTTCCCCAAGGTTGGATTCCACCAGTTTTTCCATTCGACTGTAAATAATTCGAGTTAGTATTTTGGAACCGGGTTGTTTAAATTATCCCTCTTGAACATGTTGTAACACGGAAATTAATTCAAATGTTTGTAAATCTATCGAACCAAACTGTGTGGTCATCAGTCCGTAGCTTACAAACTACTTAAACCTAGGTAAACTAACACACACCCATGCCCCAAGGAGGACTCGAACCTCCGCGGCGAGCAACCGCGCGCTCCGCAGCGAGACGCCTTAGACCGCTCGGCTACTCCACCGCGGCTACGGGGTGTCGGGAGGGGGGTGCGTCGGAGGGTGGTGACGAGTGCAAGCGTCTCTTAGATGAACGAGACTTGCGAGGTGACCAGCTAAATCACACGCAGCAAACCGAGAAACCGGCTTTTTAATTTGTTTTACCTAATATGACATGCCATTTTTTATGTCCTGCGAGCTGAGGAGGTTAATCATCCTGAGAATTGCATGTAAAAATAATTAGAGCACCTGAAGATGCAACTGTAACAGTTCCGAAACCGGTAGTGCGGTTCTGAACGACTCCAAATAAAATGACTAATGTGGATCAACGGTCTTCATTCAGTCATTTCAATTTCAGTTAATGTAACATCTACATTTTCTATTGTTTGAAACATTCTTTAATTAGTTGTAAATATTTTATCTGTGGCTACCTTTCATATAGAAATCTATTTCATAGTATAGGCAGTGCCAGTTCTTGCCTACCTTAACAAAGTCAAAAATACTGAATTAGGAAGCAGTGTCAAATTGATACTACATGTTTCGTTTCGAATCCCATTTTCATTAGCTGTGTCAAGAGTTACAATACTCAATTCCATTTCAGTGGTATGTCACCATAAAATTTTCAATTCTGTAAGTAGTGCAGTTTACAAATGATAGGTAAAGGAAGGGAAGGAAGTAGGACAGGAAATAAAGGATTGACGGTGGCCGCATTTGGGCACTCAAATTAAGCAATGGCGACACGTGAAAATGTGAGCCGGACCGGGAATCGAACGCGGGTCTCCCGCTTCGGGCCAGCGGTCGCCTTAACCACTTGACCATCCGTGCTCGCCTCCCGTCCTTCTCAAATTCCCCAAGTCGCACGCTATGTTTGTAGCGTCCCTATCGTCCATGCCCTCTTACACTCGCCATTACGGATTCCCGTGCGAGGTCGGACGTATGACCGCATCAGCGGTGAATTAGGTGAACCAACGCTGTCGTCGCGTATAAATACTTATTGTATTGATGTGGTGTCCGAAAGAACTGACACCACACCAATACAATAAGTACAGTTTAATTTTGTTACTATTTCATGTGATTATGTTCTGCAAATGACATTAGAATTTTTCCACTTAGATCGAACAAGTTTTTCGCCACTGTATAGAATAATCATAAGAGACTCATTATGACTTTCAACGTTGTCGGAGCACAGTCCCTTTAATAAAAACCAATTTTTTATTGAGTACTCTCACAATATCTTCTTCCACGTGCGAACTTAAAGCGATATACAATAACAACATTTAATCCATAAAATATGTCATGAAGAAGATCAATCATAAATCAAACTAATGGTGGTCGCCTTTATTGTGAGACCAATTCTAAGAAAGTTGCTTCCCCTGCTAAAAGAATACCATCGTGTTGTTTGTCTCTCCGGCAAAACGAAAATAAACTAATCGGTTGATACTGATGCAACTTGTCTGGACGAAAGGACACGGTTCAAGGTCGCAAAATAATCGACAATTATTACACCATGATAAGTAATTTCTCAGTATTAGAAACAGTTTTTTTAATACTTGTGTAACAGAAGGTTCGTGGACAGCCATTCCGCGAAATCAAATGGTAGTAGCGTTATCACTAATTGCAATTTCCTGTTTGCAGTATGTAGAAACTCACACAAGAAACACATTTCGAATGCGTGTGACTGCACGAAACTAAGTTCAGAGTAACACTGGAACATGATGACATTTTAATAGAGAGCAACAAAGTCAAAGTATCAGTTTCACACGAGAGAAATTATAGATAATTCATTCTCAGTGTGTCATTACATTCGAATCAAAAGTGCAAAAACTCTCTCCTTGAAGTAATCATAGTACCGCAACACACACCTATCGAATATCTCGGTGCTTCTATTAAAACTGCCGCGCGGGAGTAGCCGAGCGGTCTGGAGCGCCACGTTACGGGTTGCGTGGCCTCCCGCGTCAGAGGTTCGAATTCTCCCTCGGGCATGGATGTGTGTGTTGTTCTTAGGTTAGTTTTAGTTTAAGTAGTTTGTAAGACAATAGACTGATGACCAACGTACTTTGGTCCCATAGGACTACAAGCATTTGAACATTTCTTTCTATTAATCCTCAAAATTAAGACGAGTTATTTCCGTTAAGTACTTACAGCCATGTGTGAGAGAACAAGATGCAAAACTCACTAAAGCTACATTATTACTTTAAAAATAACTTTTGGGTTCAATCAGAGGAATATCATAATCACAATAATTTCAAGCCGGCCGCGGTGGCCGAGGGGACTGAGGCGTTCCAGTCAGGGTCTGCACAGCCACTACGGTCGGGGGTTCGAATCCCCCCTCGGGCATGGATATTTGTGCCGTCCTTAGGATTAGCTAGTTCATAAGTAGTTTGTATGTTTAGGGACTGATGACCACGTAGTTAAGTCCCATAAGCTATACAAACATTTGAACATTTTTTGAATAATTGCATATTCGAATGTCAATGTCATAAATTGTCTTTTGCCAAACTTAGTGCAACTCAGCAACACGAGGTGTTTCAGAAGTATCATCATCATTATCATATATTATATCTCATCGGTTTTTATTGTGGGTAGTTTTCACTGTGATTTGTTGACCAATTGTAATGTACTGTAGTGTACAAACCTATCGTATGCGCCATGTCATCCACTGCGCGGCCGATCCCGTCGGAGGTTCGAATTCTCCCTGGGGCAAGAGTTGCGCGTGTGTGTTTTCCTTGGCGTGTTTAAATGTTCCAATGTTTGTAAATCTATCGGACCAAACTGCGTGGTCATCAGCCCGTAGCTTAAAATAAGGTAAACTAACCTAAGGACAACACACACACCCATGCCCGAGGGAGGACTCGAACGTCGGACGTGGATCAGCCGCGCACACCGTAGCAGAGCGTATTAGTGCGCATGGTAGGGCTGTAGATAAAATTTCTCGATACTTTACAAAAGAGATCACTAAGTATCGTATTTTTTCCGAAACAACGATATATCGATATCAATATGCATATATCTAGTGCCAATATTGTTATTTTACATTTCTTTCGCAATTTTCGGTAAATATTAATATTATTCTTTTGAAACTGTAGTGTAATATACACTGCTGTCCATTACAATTGCTACACCACGAAAACGGCGCGCTACAGACGCGAAATTTAACCGACAGGAAGAAGATGCTGCGATATGCAAATGATTAGCTTTTCAGAACATTCACACAAGGGTGGAGCCGGTGGCGACACCTAAAACGTGCTGACATGAGGAAAGTTTCCAAACGATTTCTCATACACAAACAGCAGCTGACCGGCGTTGCCAGGTGAAACGTTGTTGTGATGCCTCAAGTAAGGAGGAGAAATACGTACCTTCACGTTTCAGAATTTGATGCAGGTCGGATCGTAGCCTATCGGCATTGCCGTTTATCGTAACGCGACATTGCTGCTCGCGTTGGTCGCGATCCAATGACTGTTAGCAGAATATGGAATCGGTGGGTTGAGGAGGGCAATTCGGAACGCAGTGCAGGATCCCAACGACATGACAGGCATCTTATACGCATGGCTGTAACAGATCGTGCAGCCACGTCTCGATCCCTGAGTCAACAGATGGGGACGTTTGCAACACAACAACCATCTGAACGAATAGTTCGACGACGTTTGCAGCAGCATGGACTATCAGCTCGGAGACCATGGCTGCGGTTACCCTTGACGCTGCATCACAGACACGAGCACGTGCAATTGTGTACGCAGAGACGAACCTGGCTGCACGAATGGCAAAACGTCATTTTTTCGGATGAATCCAGGTTCTGTTCACAGCATTATGATGGTCGCATCCGTGTTTGGCGACATCGCGGTGAACGCACATTGCAAGCGTGTATTCGTCATCGCCATACTGGCGTATCATCCGGTGTGATGGTATGGGATGCTATTGGTAAGACGTATCGGTCACCTCTTGTTTGCATCGACGGCACTTTAAACAGTGGCCGTTACAACTCGTGGTTCTACCCTCCATTCCATCCCTGCGAAACCCTACATTTCAGCAGGATAATGCATGACCGCAGGTTGCAAGTCCTGTACGGGCCTTTCTGGATATGGAAAATGTTCGACCGCTGCCCTAGCCAGCAGATTCTACAGATCTCTCACCAATTGAAAACGTCTGGTCAATGGCGGCCGAGCAACTGGCTCGTCACAATACGCCAGTCACTACTCTTGATGAACTGTGGTGTTGTGTTGAAGCTGCATGGGCATCTGTACCTGTACACACCATCCACGTTCTGCTTGACTAAATGCCCAGGAGTATCAAGGCCTTTATTACAGCCAGAGGTGGTTGTTTTGCGTACTGATTTCTCAGGATCTATGTACCCAAATTGCAAGAAAATGTAATCACATGTCAGTCCCAGTATAATATATTTGTACAATTGATTACCCGTTTATCAGCTGCATTTCGTCCTCTTGTAGCAGTCTTAATGACCAGTAGTGGACATCGGAATCGATAACTTAGATGAGATAGTGAAAAAACACGATTGTGATTTTGTCGTTGGATACTTGAAAATAGCCAAGTAATCCCACTTTGATTCTTCACTGATGAAGCACGTGAAGGTAACAATAACGCCCGTAATTCAGATCAGTAGATTCGAGGGAAACCTACATACCAATATGGAGAAATATTTTTCAAGATTACATCTCTGTAAATCTTCATCTTCATAGATACTCTGCAAATCACATTTAAGTGCCTGGCAGAGGGTTCATTAACTACTTTCTTAACCTTTCTCTTCCGTTCGATTCCGTAATAGCACGCGGAAAGAAAGAACACCGAACTCGTTTTGTTTTTGATCTGATTTCTCTTATTTTATTTAGATGGTCACTTCTCCCTATGTAGGTGGGTGCTAGCAAGTCGGTGATTGAAATTTCGTAGCCGGCCGCGGTGGCCGAGGTGACTGAGGCGCTCCAGTCACGGTCAGCAAGGCCACTACGGTCGGGGGTTCGAATCCCCCCTCGGGCATGGATATTTGTGTCGTCCTAGTTCGTAAGTAGTTCATAAGTAGTTTGTAAGTTTAGGGACTGATGACCCCCTAGTTAAGTCCCATAGACTATACAAATATTTGAACTTTTTTTGATATACGTTGTCACTCGGTCACTGCAGAGTCCTAACTCAAGACAGCGGAATTTTGACATGGTACCGCTGGTAGACAGTTGGACGGTTTGCCACCCAGAAAACACTTGACAGATCGAGGATACTGTCTCGTAAGCGGATTAGACGCAGGTCCCTCGGGTACAGCTACGACCGCTGTGAGTAGGGGATGAGGACAACAGACTTGCGCTATACCTGGGCCCTGCAGGGATTCCAGAAATGTCCATAAGCTTGAAGTTTTCAGCTAACATTTAGACAGACGTACTGGGCATATAATTCGTTCTTTATCCGCGTATAACACCGCGGTTGTTTGCGTCGTTCTCAATTTTGTCCGCAAAGTAATACTGAGGATATCCGTATCCGCGCAGTCGTCTAGCTATGGGCATTCCTCACACTGACGGTCTTTCCCATCTGTCACCATGCCGAGTGCGAACATAGTCTGAGCGGAAAGTCGTCGTCCCTGCCAATGGCGGCTTTAATTCCGGACGGGCCGCCTCAGTTATCCGCTACGGCTTGCTAGAGACCCGCTCCTGTCCTCTCCCCCCCCCCCCCCCCTACACTTGAGTGGGCGGAGGGACGGTCGGCGGCTCCTGTGATTGGCCAGCAGCAGTTTCCTCCAGCTGCTCGCTGGTCTTGCCGCTTCTGCTCTTTATGCGACTCCAGTCACTAAAACAGTTACAGCCTTGAAATTGACGGCGCGTGTGCTACCGCGATTTGCACACTTTAAAAGCTGTATGTGTGTTGTTTGATGTTGAATTAGGCAACAAATTGTTCATTAACACTAGTGGCGTAACTATGGGGGGATGAGAGAGAGAGAGAGAGAGGAAAAAAAAAATGAAATCGTATAACAGCAATCTGGTAAAGGTAAAGATTTGAAACTTGGGGTGCTTTACCATAAGCTTTCATTCGAAGGGAGTGAATTAGTTTCTTCAACGGGGGTGGTAGATGGTAGTCTGTCTGGAAACTGACTAAAATTTTGCTCGTCAAGCAGATCTATCACCCCCCCCCCTCCCCCCCCCCCCAAGGCCAAGTCCTAGTTATGCCACTGATTAACACAGTAAAGTAGTTTAATTACGGCCCTGTTATTGATGTACATACTGTTAAATAAGAAACAGTGCATTAAACTGATTATGTGCGCAACGGATCTTATAACAAAACAACTGTCACAAGTAACCTGCATGAAACACACACTGACTGTACTAAAAAAAAATTTGACTGCGAGAAAGATATTAAAAACACAACCACTTTCTTAAAGTTTGACTGCGAGAATTTTATGCAGATCAGTAGCTGATTATAAAAATTCAGTATCATAATCAATTAACTGCAGTGTTGCATAACAATCATTTACTATGGCACAAATAACGATATCTGTTCAACAAGATTACCAAAATCAATACTGCACTTTAAATCCACAAACAACTAATCATCAAATAAAGGAAGTAGGTTAATCTTCTAACTACGTAAGTGAAACAGAAAAGAAAGGTCAACTTTGTTACTTATTATTAATAATCAGCATTACATTACTACATAATACAACTTTTTCCTAACGACATGAAATGCAATGACCTTAATTCCAGCGGTGGTACAACGTTTTCATAGTAATAAGAAATACAATATATATTCCAAATACAATCAAATCAACTTGCTGGCACAGCAGCCTCTGCTCTACATCGGAGCCATACACACAACTCAACCGCTCTCTAAGCGAGCTAAACCACAAGTCCCACTCTCTCTCTGCGCGATCTATAATACTATGCGATGCTTGATCTTTGCCAAAGATGAAACTTCACAGAGTTAAGTACACATATCGATACACACAGTAGAAGCAATATTATACATTTTCTTGCAAGCAAGTTATTCGACACAAAACAGGAGGCACAATACTAAACATTTTCCTACAATTTTTTTTTAATTTTTTTTTTTTATTTTTTTTTTTTTTTATTTTTTTTTTTTTTATTATTTTTTTTTTTTTTTTATGGACACGTTTCAACTTCAGTACGATGTCCACTTGGTTACGACATGATATTGTGTTATAGTAGTTCACTATGCAGTGGCGTATTTATAAATATCTTTTTTTTCTTCCTTTTTTTTTGTGGGGGGAGGGGGGGAGAGGGGGAACGAGCTGCTACTGTGCCTTTCATTTTACAATTGCCCAAACTGAAAGTTAATGTTATTGAGCCATACTAATTTAATGCCCAAAGTTATACAAATAAAGTGTGTCATTATTTCACATTTGTTTCATTACAAACTGATATAACGTTGCAATCGAAAATCGTAAGAAGTTAATAATTGGTTCCTATTACGGGCCTTCCGACTCTGACGATACAATAGCAGAAATGTTCAAAGAAGGTTGCAAACACGTACGGGACACGTGCAATAATAGTAGACGGTGATTTCAATCTATTGGCGAAATTATATGTTCAAATCATTAGGGACGCATAAAACATCGTGCGAAATTGTACTCAACGCATTCTCTGAGAATTACTTCGAACAATTAGTTCATGAGCCAACTAGAGTTGTAAATGGATGTCAATACACACTTGTTCTCTTTTCAACAAATAATCCCGAGCTCATAACGAGAATCGAGGTATTAGCACGGGTACTAGAATAAACGGTAGGGATCACGCGCTGGAGTGAGTGGGGGGAGGGGGGGGGGGGGAACAGGCCGTGCGCTGTGACGTCACCCGGTGACCACAGCCGACACGAACTGCCGCCACAAAAACTTTTCAAACGATTGCAGGAAAACTATTTCGTAATAAAAAAAATTAAAAAATTGTTTCATAACTTGGCATCTCCGCTCGATGAAGGACTGCATTTCTTTACATTATTCTGCATTCTTTTTTTGTGCTGTATAAATGAAGTAAATGGTTGCCATAAATTTTATGGTTTTGTAGAGGTAAACACGCATTGCGTATTCATTTTAGATCATATGTTGCTCGTATGAATGTTGTGAACTTGTCGAAGTAAATAATTATTCAATGTATTAGTTTATTGTTCTCACTTCTTAAATGGTCAACTTCCTTAGTTAATTCAGCTATAATTATTCCATCATTGTCAACGGCAGTGCTCGCTGAAGGTGTTTCGGAATTAGTACACGTACCGATTTCCTCAACGGCATTGTTTATACAATTTACGCTGTCATCCTTGTCATTTATTGTTAACAAAAACTTTTGTACTTCTTTTCGGTTGTTCCGTCTTTCTACTCTGACTTCACGGCATTCAGAAGAATCTATCTTCACTACGTCGATGCACTTATGCAGCTTCTAAGTAGGGACCGCATCTGCCTTTAATATACATTTCTATGGAAAGTTTAAAAGTTGATTTTTGAAGTCCCGAACATAATCAGACTCTTTAAAATGTTCTGAACACACACGGCCAGTATCAGGGTTGAGAGCATCTAATCGCTGGCCGGCCGCAGTAGCCGAGTGGTCTGCGGCGCGCCGGTCACAGTCTGCACGACCGCTACGGTCGGAGATTCGAATCGCACCTCGGGCATGGATGTTTGTGTCGTCTTTTGTATAAGGTAGGTCATATGTAGTTTCTAAGTTTAGGGACTGATGACCTCGCAGTTACGTCCCTTAAGCTTAAGAAAGATTTGAACATCTAATCGCTTACACGCGTTTATCCACTTTAAACGTACATCTTTATCTCTCAGAAATCTGTGAAATATCGAATTCTTCTATCTGCCGTAGTTCGTACAGCACGCAACAGAACATCACACCATCGTCACTAATATCACTTACAATTACTTAATACATACACAAACTATTAAGAACCAGTGGGAAACCATTTCTGTGGAGATATACTCAGAATAGCAACGCTATAGCAACACCGCCTGGACGGTATACTGTGCTGGTCTCCTGGTGACGTCGGTGGCGCGGCATACGATTGCGCATCCGGCGGTTGACCCTTACCGTCTATTCTATTATCCGTGGGTATTAGTCAACACAGAGCTGTCGTAGCGAGACTAAATATCGAAAGTCTCAAAGTTACCAAAAATAGACAATAAGTATATTTGTGCAGAAAATCAGATAGAAATACACTAAATTGCTTCTTGAAAGACAGTTTCGACTCATTCCAAAACCTAAACGTAAGTGTAGACCAGATGTGGCTCAAATTCAAATAAGTAGTATCGACAGCAATTGATAGTTTTATACCAGTAAATTAATAAAAGAAGGTGGTGATCCCCTTTAATACACAAAACAGGTCAGGTCACTGTACCAAAGCAACGAAAAATGCATGCAAAATTTAAACGAACACGAAATCTCCAGGATTAGCGGTCCTACACAGAAGCTCGAAATTTAGCGAGGGTTTCAATTCGAGATGCGGACAATGAAAAACTTTCTTGAAATTTGACTGAGAACCCAAAGAGATTTAGGTCATATGTCAAATATACTAGGGGCAAAACACAAACAATACCCTCACTACGTGATAGTAATGGCGATCCTGCCGATGAAAGCGCTACTAAAGAAGAGTTACTAAACACAGCTTTTAAAAACTCATTCACCAAAGAAGACGAAACCAACATTCCAGATTTCGAATTACAACCAGAGGCTAGAATGAGTAACGTAGAAGTAGATATCCTCGGCCTAGTGAAGCAACAGAAATCACTTAACAAGAACAGGTGTTCTGGTCCGGAGTGTACACCCACTAGAGTTCTATCTGATGATGCTGATGCGATAGCTCCTTACTTAACAGACATATACAACCGCTTGCTCAACGAAGGATCTGTACCAAAAGACTAGAAAGTTGCACAGGTCACATCAATATTCAAGAAAGGTAGTAGGAGTAACCTCTAAACTACAGGGCTAGTTTTTCTGGTCCTCTGCCGTTTCTAAAGGATTTGGGAGAAAATCTGAGCAGCTTAGGTTATTTGCAGATGACGCCGTCATTTACCGTCTAGTAAAATCATCTGAAGCTCAAAACCAACTGCAGAACGATTTTAATAATATATCTGTATGGTGTAAGAATTGGCAGTTGACTCTAAATAATGAGCTGTGTGAAGTCGTCCACATGAGTTCGAAAAGAAATCCGTTAAACTTTGTTTACAAGATAAATCAATAGAATGTGAAGGCCGTAAACTCCACTGAATACCTAGAAATTACTATTACTTCAGACTTAAACTGGAAAGATCGCGTTTTATTGACAGAACGCTTAAAAGATCCAACAGAACTGCTAAAGAGACTGCATACACTACGCTTGTCCGTACTCATTTGTAGTATTGCTGCCAAGTGTGGGATCCTTATCAAGTGGGTTTGACGGAAGCCATCGAAAGAGTCCAAAGAAGGACAGCTCATTTTGTATTGTTACGATACGGGGGAGATAGCGTTACGGAAATGATATGGGATCTGGGATGGGAATCATTACAACAACGGCGCTTATGTCTGCGGCGTGAGCTATTTACGAAACTCCAATCGCCAATATTCTCCTCCGAATCCGAAAATATATTGTTGACTCCCACTTACATAGGTAGAAATGATCATCAGAATAAAATACGGGAAATCCACCTCCGGCCACCATCCTTCCGAATACGCGAGCGTTACCACTGCGCCACCTCACTCGGTAAGTAAGGAATTGAGGGGACGAGTAATAGTGAAAATGTTCTAATATTTGCATTCGTGCGCAAGTAGAGTGTGTTGCTACTAGTTTTCAATATTTGCGAAAGTACGTTGATATTACACTTCGGATACCATGTAGCCCAATAATCTAAAGTCGTATTTCTTCTGCTGCCTTTCTTCTGTGTGCCCTTATGTAAGAACCAAAATGGAAAACTTAGGGACGTTAGTTACCGCGGATATAAGATTGATGCTAGCCTAATAAATACGCGGTTATCTGAGACTTCTATAGGTGCTGCCAGCCCGCCCCATCCGGGTAATGAAATAACAGTAAAGGAAGAAAAGAAAAAGAGTTCTACAGAGACCTTCACTCCACATACATTGCAGTGAATATTTTACCCATGCAGATTATAAATCTGATTCCAAGAATGAAGAGAGCCAGTTTTTCAATACTGGTAGCATTCCGAACAGATTTCCAAATTATCCTCTTCATAATATACCAGTACCGTAATATCTAGCCGACAAACTGAAAAGTAGACACCAGATTACAATGTGTGTCGCAAACGTGAAAGAAATGCAAATTCTAAGGAAGAAACCCACACAACTGTGCCATTAAATGCATTCACGGAAGCTGCAGTACAAATAGACTCGCTTCCTTGCCAACATCTACATCTACATGGGATACTCAGCAAATCACCTGCTTGCCAGAGGGTTCATCGAACCACCTTAATACTATCCATCCTTTCTTGAATTGCTCGCTGGAAGAAAGAACACCTGAATCTCTCCTTTCGAACTCTGATTTCTCGTACTTTGTTCTGATGATCATTTCTACCTATGTAGGGAGCAGTCAACAATATATTCTCGCATTCGGAGGACTGTGTTGGCGATTGGAGTTTCGAAAGTAGACCACGCCGCAGCGATCCTGTATCATTTCCGTGATGCTCCCCCCCCCCCCCCCCTGTATCATGACAACACAAAACGGGCTGCACTTCTTTGAACTCTCTCGATAGTTCCCATCAAACCAACTTGATAAGGATCCCACACTGGGCAGAAATACTCCAAATGAGGACGGACGAGCGTGGTATATGCAGTCTCTTTAATAGTTCTGTTGCATCTTTTAAGTGTTCTGTCAATAAAACGCAATCTCTGTTTCGTCTTTCCTACGACATTACCTACGTGTTCTTTCCAGTTTATGTCTGATGTAATAGTAATTCCTAGGTATTTAGTGTAGTTGACGGCTTTCACTTTTGATTGATTTATCCCGTAAATAAAGTTTCACGGATTTCTTTTCGTGCTCAAGTGGACGACTTCACACCTCATTATTTAGAGTCAATTGCCATTTTTTACACCATACTGATATCTTATTTAGATCGTTCTGCAGTTGGTTTTGATCATCAGATGACTTTACTAGACGATAAATGACATCGGCATATCCAAACAATCTAAGAGACCTGCTCAGATTTTCTCTCAAGTCGTTTATGTAGATAAGGAACAGCAGAGGACCAGTAACACTATCCTGTGGAACGTCGGATATCATCTCTGTTTTAGTCGATGCCTTAGCATCGGTTACTACAAACTGTGTCCTCTCTGACAGGAAATCCCCTATCCAGTCTCAAATCTGGGGCGATATTCCATAATATTGATCAATTTGATTAAAAGGTACGGTGTCAAGATCCTTCTGGAAACCTAGATCCCTTGTTGATAGCACTCATCATTTCGTGCGAGTAAAAAGCTAGTTATTTTTCACATGAAAGATATTTTCTAAATTCGTGTTGACGTTGGGTCAATAGATTATTCTGTTCGAGATAATTCATAATATTTGAATACAGGATATGTTCCAAAACCCTGCTGCAAATTCACGTCAATGAAGTGGTCCTGTAGTTTAATGGGTTACTTCTACGTGTGCAACTTTCCATTCTTTTGCTACAGATCCTTCTTTGAGAGAGCGGTTGTATAAGGCCGTTCAGTAAGGAGTTATCGCATGAGAATAATCAAATAGAAATCTAATGAGTACACAGTCCGGACCAAAACACTTGTTGTTGTTAAGTGATTTCAGTTGCTTTGAAAACAAAATTGTCACTGAGTACTGAAACATGTACACGTTATAACAAATTACAGAGCCAAAAACTTAAATTTCTGCTGTCGGAATAACATAAAATCTGAAATCATTATTAAATATTCAGATGTTTGTAAATCAATTGAATCAAACTGCTATGGTCATCAGTCCGTAGAGTTATAATACGTGCTAAGGACAACACACACACCGCCTCGCGGTAGTAGCCGAGAGGTGTGGAGCGCTACGTTACGGACCGCGCTGCCTACCGAGTCGGAGTTTCGAATCCTCCCTTGGGCATGGACGTGTGTGTTCTCCTTAGGTTAGTTTACGTTAGTAAGATAAGGTATTGATGACCAACGTAGTTTGGTCCCATATGATTACAAACATTTGAACACCACACACACACACACACACACACACACACACAATTCCCGAGGGAGAACTCTAACCTCTGACCGCGAACAAATGCGCGCTCCGCAGGAAGGCGCCTTAGAGCAGTCTGCGGCTCCACCACGGCAATCATTAATATCAGAAGAAAGTAAGATGCTTAAAATGAAATTCTTGCTGGAGAAAATTTAAAAAACTATAACAAACAAATCAGCTTGCTGGAGTGAATAAGAAATTAAACAATGCTTCATTTGGCAATACTGCTCACCGAAATTTTACAAATTATTTTATTATTGAAACTTCCTGGCAGATTAAAATAGTGTGCCGGAACCGGGAATCGAACCTGGGACCTTTGCCTTTCGCGGGCAAGCGCACTACCGACTGTGCTATCCCGACGCGACTCATGATTGTATTGTCTGTTAGCTGTACTCTGTTTTGTTGGTTATATTTCAGACGAAATCGGCTTTGATAAAATCAAGGTTGGAAACTAGCTTCCTGTCTAGACAAGGCAGATTTGTTACGTAATTCGTAATTGATGTCAATTAAGCCACCTCTGTGCTATTTTCGCCATTAAACACTGTGGGGGCAAAGTAACCAGCACTTTCAAGCGATTTTGTGTGTAAATATTTTCTAGCAGATAGCTTCCTTTGTTAAGAAGCTTACAAATAACCGACGTTGTTGAACTCTTAAACAACAGTAATGGTAATGAAAGGAACTGGACGTATTACGCCATAAGCGCTCCTCTCACTAGCAGTCCGCACAGTCTGCAAAACAGTCGGCAAGTCAACGCTCTGCGGGGCCGGCTGAACTACATGCAGTAAACAGCGACTGGTACTGTTGTCCTCCGTAACATCACTTCATTTGCGAACACCAAACACAATGGAAAATGCAGAGAGCGCTCGGAACGGCAATGTCGCTATTGTACCATGTCCGGCGTCGCGTCTGTACTCAGAGGACGGTGAAAAGCGAGACTTGGTGCCACTCCACACCCCTTCATAATGTCTACATCCCGGTGGTTAAATATTGTCTTAGATTTAATCTCTTCATTAATGATGTGCGCATATAAATTATTGAGATTGGCATTTGATTGCTGTCAGTTTTCATCAGGACCTCCCAACAACTGAACTGTTTGCAGTAACACACTTTCCTATTCATAACGAATCCTATTCCCATTAAATCATTTTGGTTTAATGTTAACATTAACCTGTATTCGTACGAGTAAAATTCTTATTTGCGCTAAGGAATTCCCATGTGGTATGAGGCGTCATATCACGGATTCCGTCAGAGGCTCGAGTCTTCACTCGGTCTTGCACGAATGTGGATGTGTTGTCTTCATCATAAGTCTGTTTAAGTAGTTGTAACTCTAGGGACTTATGACCTCTACAGTTTGGTCTCTTAGGTTAACAATAGTTGAACATTTGAAATCCATCTTCCCGTTTGACTTAAATGACTCCTAAGACATCTAGATGCAGCCTTTGAACTTTTCCCTTTAGATTTTCTAGTTGCTTCAACACGTTCAAACTTCTGGCATTCCACTCGCTGCGTAGTTAGTAGCTTTCGTTGGTTATCCAAACTTTTTCGCATAATAAAACCCACATAAGTAGCTCTCAGACAGATCTGAATTTCAGAGTGGAAGGGGCGTGGGGTAGCGGGAGCATTCTACAGTGGTTAACGAATTAAAAAAATTTCATTTATTTTATTTTATTTTTTTTATTTTATAACTATTGCGTATTTTTACTTTTTTTATTAGTTTTTATTACAGTACATTTGTCTCTTGTTACAAAGGCGTTTGACTTTTATAAAATCAAATCTTTGTAAATCTGTGGCACTTAATTACTGAGGTTATCAATCCCAAAGCTTACAAATTATTTCAACTGTTTTCTTAGTGTAAGTGATGACCATAGCAGTTTGGTCAATATGACTACAAATATTTTAATATTTGAACTAACCTAAGGACAACACACACTCTCTCTCTCTCTCTCTCACACACACACACACACACACACACACACACACACACACAAACCCATACCCCAGCGAGGATTCGAACCTCCTTCGGGAAGCAATCGTTCGCTTTAAAGCAAGGTGCCTTCGTACGTTCTACCAGTCCAGCGCAGCCGACTTTGCATCCTTATTTCGTTGAGCACTGTTAATTTTTTTCAAGTTTTCAGCTGCAGTTACCCATCCTAAGGGCAACTTCAAAAATGTTCAAATATTTGTAAAGCTGTGGGTCCAAACTGCAGTGGTCATCAGTCCCTAGACTTGCAAACTAGTTAAACTAGCTTATGCTAAAGACAACACACACACACACACAGCGATGCCAGATTCTCTGTAGAAAATATAATGTGTAGGCACCATATCAACCACCCAACCACAAATAACAAATTCTCCAGAATATAGTTTGGATTTATAAAGGGTTACAATATCGGGGAGGCTATTTACACCTACAAACAAGGTACATCTTAGGGACATTATTTTTTCTCGTGTACATCAATGATCATTAGTAACACTGCCAGAAGCAGTTTCGTTTGCATATGATACAAATATTGCAATAAACAACATCTCGAGCATAGTTCTACAAAAGTCTGTTAATGATATTTTCATGGACATTAATAAAATAAATGGTTAAAAGTCAACTCATTGACATCAAAGTTTGAAAAGACTCATTACATGCAGTTCAGAACATGTAAGAGGTGTTCATCCAGCATACGCATAAAGTATGAAGAAGAGCAGATAGAAGGGGCTAACAGTATTAAAAATTCTGACTTTTCCTTAGTTAACGTATTATTTGTGCTTTGTGACTTATTAATGGGAGAAGAACACCACAGAACTGCAGAAATGACTTAACAAACCTGTATTTGCAGTTCGAGTGTTAAAGAAAAAAAAAGCATGCCTACTTTGCTTACTATCATTCCATAATGTCATATGGCATAGTATTTCGGGGTAACTCTTCAAGACAAACAAAAGTTTTCAGGGTGCAAAAGCGTGTAATACGTTCTATTTGACGAGTAAATTCATGGGTATACTATGGAAGCCACTCCCATGAACCACAGACATTGCCGAGGTGGGGTGACTTGCGTGCCTCAACGATACAGATAGCCGTACCGTAGGTGCAACCACAGCGGAGGGGTATCTGTGGAGAGGCCAGACAAACGTGTGGTTCCTGAAGAGGGGCAGCAGCCTTTTCAGTAGTTACAGGCGCAACAGTCTGGATGGTTGACTGAGCTGGCCTTGTAACATCAGCTAATGTGGCTTTGCCACACAGCTACTGCGAACGGCTGAAAGCAAGGGGAAACTACAGCCGTTACCTTTCCCGAGGACATGCAGCTCTACTGTATGAACATATGATGATGGCATCCTCTCGGGTAAAATATTCCGGAGGTAAAATAGTCCCCCATTCGGATCTCCGGGCGGGGACTACCCAGGAGGATGTGAACATCAGGAAAGACAATACTGGCATTCTACGGGTCGGAGCGTGGAATGTTAGATCCCTTAATAGAGTAGGAAAATTAGAAAATTTAAAAAGGGAAATGCATAGGTTGAAGTTAGATATAGTGGGGATTAGTGAAGTTCGGTGGCAGGATGAACAGGATTTCTGGTCAGGTGAGTACAGGATTATAAATACAAAATCAATTGGGGGTATCACAGGAGTAGGATTGATAATGAATAAGAAAATAGGAATGCGGGTAAACTACTATGAGCAGCACAGTGATCGCATTATCATTGTCAAGACAGATACGAAGCCAACACCGACAACAGTAGTACAGGTTTATATGCCAACTAGCTCTGCCGATGATTAGGAAATCGAAGAAATATATGAGGAGCTAAAGGAAATTATTCAGACAATTAAGGGAGAGGAAAACTTAATTGTTATGGGAGACTGGAATTCGGTAGTAGGACAAGGAAGGGAAGGGAGAATAGTAGGTAAATGTGGGCTGGGCAAAAGGAATGAAAGAGGAAGCCGCCTGGTAGAATTTTGCACGGAACATAATTTAGTTATAACAAACACCTGGTTCAAGAATCACAAAAGAAGGTTGTATACGTGGAAGAGACCAGGAGACACCGGGAGATACCAGATAGATTTTATAATGGTAAGACATAGATTTCGGAACCAGGTTTTACAGTGTAAGACATACCCAGGGGCAGATATAGACTCTGACCATAACTTGTTGGTTATGAACTGTAGGCCGAAACTGAAGAAATTACAAAAAGGTAGGAAAATAAGGAGATGGGACCTGGATAAATTGAAGGAACCTGAGGTTCTTAAGAATTTCAGAGGGAGCTTTGGGCAACAATTGACAGAAACGCGGGAAAATAAAACAGTAGAGGAGGAATGGGTAAAATTGAGAGATGAAATAGTGAAGGTAGCAGAGGACAAAATAGGTAGGAAGGCAAGACCTACAAAAAATCCTTGGATATCACAGGAGATAATTTAATCGATGAAAGGAGAAAATATAAAAATGCAGTAAATGAAACAGGCAAAATGGAGTACAGACGACTAAGAAATGAGATTGACAGGAAGTGCAAAATGGCTAAGCAGGAGTGGCTAGAAGGCAAATGCAAGGATGTAGAAGAATGTATAAATAGGGGAAAAATAGATACAGCCTACAGGAAAATAAAAGAAACATTTGGAAATAAGAAAAACAGCTCTATGAATATCAAGGACACGGATGGAAAACCAGTTCTCAGCAAAGAAGGGAAAGCTGAAAGGTGGAGAGAGTATATAGAGGGGCTCTACAAAGGAAAGGAACTTCGAGACAATATTGTAGGAAGGGAAGAGGATGTAGATGAAGATGAAATAGGAGATACTGTACTGAGAGAAGAATTTGACAGAGCCCTGAAAGACCTAAGTCGAAACAAGGCCCCTGGAGTAGATGATATTCCCTCAGAGCTACTGAAGTCTCTGGGAGAACCAGCCATGACAAACCTGTTTCACCTGGTGTGTAAGATGTATGAGACAGGCGAAGTACCCTCAGACTTTAAGAAAAATGTAATAATCCCCATTCCAAAGAAAGCAGGTGCAAACAGGTGTGAAAACTACAGAACCATCAGTTTAATAAGTCATGGTTGCAAAATATTAACACGAATTATATACAGAAGGATGGAAAAGCTGGTAGAAGCCGACCTCGGGGAAGATCAGTTTGGGTTCAGGAGAAAAGTAGGAACTCGGGAGGCAATACTCACTTTACGGCTTATCCTAGAAGATAGATTAAGAAAAGGCAAACCTACATTTCTAGCTTTTGTAGATTTGGAGAAGGCTTTTGACAATGTTGATTGGAATAAACTCTTTCAAGTTCTGAAGCAAGCAGGAGTAAAATATAGGGAGCGTAAGGTCATTTACAACTTGTACAAAAACCAGACAGCGGTTGTCAGAGTTGAAGGGCATGAAAGGGATGCAGTGGTTGGGAAGGGAGTGAGACAGGGTTGTAGCCTTTCTCCAATGTTATTCAATTTGTACATTGAACAAACTATAAAGGAAAGCAAGGAGAAATTTGGTGAAGGAATTTAAGTTCAGGGTGAAGAATTAAAAACATTGCGTTTTGCCGACGACATAGTAATTCTGTCAGATACAGCAAAGGACCTGGAAGAGCAATTGAACGGAATGGACAGTGTGCTGAAAGGTGCATATAAGATGAACATTAACAAGAGCAAAACTAGGGTAATGGAGTGCAGTGTAAGAAAATCAGGTGATGCTGAAAGAATTAGATTGGGAAACGAAGCAATAAAGGAGGTAGATGAGTTTTGTTACTTGGGCAGTAAAATAACAAACGATGGTCGCAGTACAGAGGATATAAAATGCAGAATGGCAATGGGTAGAAAAGCGTTTTTGAAAAAGAGAAATTTGTTAACATCGAATATTGATCTAAGCCTAAGGAAGTCCTTTCTGAGGGCATTTGTATGGAGTGTTGCCTTGTATGGGAGTGAGACATGGACGATAAACAGTGCGGACAGGAAGAGGATCGAGGCTTTTGAAATATGGTGCTACAGAAGAATGCTGAAGATTAGGTGGGTGGATCGCGTAACTAATGAGGAGGTACTGAACACAATTGGGGGGAAAAGAAATTTCTGGCATACCTTGACTAAAAGAAGGGATAGATTGGTGGGACACATTCTTAGACATCAAGGAATTGTGAATTTAGCATTAGAGGGAAGTGTATGGGGTAAAAATCGCAGAGGAAGACCAAGAGATGGATACAGTAAGCAGATTCAGACAGATGTAGGTTGCCGTTCTTATGTGGAGATGAAGAGGCTTGCTCAGGATAGGGTATTGTGGAGAGCTGCATCAAACCAGTCTCCGGACTGAAGACCACAACAACAACAACTATGGAAGAGCTGGGTATACTACCTACTGCCTCTCAGTGTACTTATTCCTTAATGAAATTTTTCGTAAATAATATATCCCCTTTTCCAATAAACAGCTCAGTTTATACATACAATAATAGGAACAAAAACAATCTACGCAAGGGCTTAAAAGCACTTACTTTAGTTCAAGAAGGGATCCACTACTCAGGAACACACATTCAATAATTTGCAAGGAATCATAAAAAAATAGTTGCAAATAAAGACCAATATAAGAGGATACTGAAAGATTTATTAGTGGCCAAATCCTCCTACTACAATGACAAATTTTGGAATAGAACCATATACTGTATTGTATATATCCAAACTGTTAGTATTATTGTTTCAGCTGGTAAAAGAAGTTATGTATTGACATATTCCACATCCACAAATCATCAGTACGGATCTGTGGAAAGAACATCTAATCTAATCTAACCAAGAGAGGCGAGAGGAGGAGATTGATAGAGAATGAAAGGAGATGATTGAGACGAAGGGATGTTTTTATGGATTAAGGGGAGGAGGAGGAGGGGGAGGAGAATGAGGAGGAGGAGGAACAGGAACAAGGGAAAGATGTGCGGGATGAGGTGGTGGTGATGGTGGTAGATAAAGGGGTGGAAGAGTGCTAGGGGTGTAGGTAAGGAGGAGATGGACGAAGAGGAGAGATGGACTAAGATAGTAAGTGACAAGGAATTTGGCTACCCTAATAGATGCTAACCCTTCACCGCCACTAAAATTTTCAAGCCAAAAACCCAAAAGTTGTGAAAAGTAGAAGGGCACAAACAAAGACAGGGGACAAACCAACAAATTCATAAGGAGTCGTCCAAGGCTCCTCTCTAAAGTTGGCAATGAAGTCGTTCATGGGTATTTACGCTTACACTCAAAAGTGTACTTGTAAAATGTATGCTTTCACGGCAAGGATAATCTCGTTATTACAGCCAAGATGTGTATTGGACATAAAAAAAAGAGAATGTCCTCCGCAGATGAGGACGAAACGTTGGGTTTTATTAACAAATCCACAGTACCACGGCATAATACTCCCGGGAAATTGAATATTGAAATATTTCATGTCCTCTGCATGGATCTATGGGACGAACAACTAATCTAATCTGCAGTCGGTTTCTGATACAGTGAAGTACGTCTTATAGCGACTTTAATTACGTTCTGTAGCAAGTGATTGGCTGCGTTCATCGAATACTTCCCTGACATCCACAAGAGAAACTCTTGTCCATACCGAAACCACGAACACCGTAGCATTTCGAAAGTTCTACACAAAAGAAACATACCTAATTCAGCAAACTGGATTACTTAATTACAATCTTGCCCATTACTGGTGTTCCCCCCGCCCCCCCCCCCCCAAAAAAAAAAAAAAAAAAAAAAAAATTCTCTTCTAAAGTTGTCACTTCCCTTGCTCAAATTTTCTTCAAGTAGTTTTTTCGTCATATATCATAATTTTCACACAAATTTCTGTAGCATTAGCATGCTTTCGTTGTCAAAAACTTCACTTTACTACGTATTACACCAATTAATTAAATCCAGTTAGCACTGAAATATCTGCTTGGAAACTTTTTTTCTTCAACAGTAAATCCGTTTTTGTAGCTCCATCTCGGCATTCGTTGATCTTGCGTTCTGAGTATCGGTTCATGACAACTGTTACATTCCGCTGCTGACATCGGACATAATGGTGGCGTTTTACGGATATGAGTGCATTTCATTACTTCGCCTTCGATGAAAGTCAGAGTTGGTTCGTCCACGTGTTGCGATTTTCAAGGGCGACTGCGTAATAAATATATAATTACTAGCGTGCTGCGTACACTTCCCCCAAGTTTGCACAGAGGACGAGTAGTACCACCACCACTTCAGAAAGTTGTTTTACTTTAGAATACAACCGGTTGTATAGTTTTACAACGACCTGTATCATGTAAGACCAGACTGCTACTGAACAAGTTCCAGACCAACACGAATTATTATCAGAAGATTATATAAAGAACAGGAAATCAGTAATAAAGAACTGCCCTCTCATGGGTAAAATTCATTAGATAGGTAATCAAATAAAATGCTGGGCGTAACTGCACTCATATAAAAAAGTTTTATGTTATAACTAGTTTATTTAGTACTAGCCTAAACCCGCGGCTCCGCTCGCGTGTTGGTTGATTATGATAGATAAACTATCTTTCAGTAATGTGCTATGAGACTGGTTTTGAAGGATGAAATGAAATACAATACATTCTTTAGAAACAAACATTTTTAATCAACATTCAAATAAAAAATAAAATTCTGTGCTAAATGATTTACAATGAATAATACATAAATTATTCCTTATAGCCTGTGTTGCAATATCTCAACACGTATGGTGAGAGTAATGTCCAAATTCATTTTAATTTCATTTTAGGGCATTCTGGTAAACTACATTATTTGTAAACTACATTTATAGATATAGAATGAATATATAGTTTTATGAATGTTGAAGCAGTAAAATTAAAAATGTTGTGGAAAGAGACAACAGAAGGAAGAATTAAAACAAAATGTATGCTATATAGACAAAGGAATTGTAGAAAATGAGAAGAAATGAGAAAATTTTGAAAAATATTGTATAAAATGCCGAAACAAGCAAGGACGAAGATCAATATTTTGTTAATGAGAGAGGTAACTTCAGCATTGGTGAGAATTTATTCTGTTACTCAGTACATTGGTGGAGTTTACATTCAATATTTTTCTGTTATCTTCACAGACCAAGTGCTAAAAGAACAACGAAACACACATACATTTTTTTTTTTTTTTTTTTTTGTGAAAGTACACTCCTGGCCATTAAAATTGCTACGCCAAGAAGCTGACGTGCTACAGACGAGAAATTTAACCGGCAGGAAGAAGATGCTCTGATAGGCAAATGATTAGCTTTTCAGAGCATTCACACAGGTTGGCGCCGTTGGCGACGCCTAAAGCGTGCTGACATGAGGAAAGTTTCCATGCGATTTGTTGTGCACAAACTGCAATTGACTGGTAAGCCTGGTGAAACGTTGTTGTGATGCGTTGGGTGATGAGGAGAATTGCGTACCATCACGTTTTCGACTTTGTTAAAGGTCGGATTGTAGCAAAATATGGAATCGGTGGAATCAGGAGGGCAACACGGAACGTCGTGCTGGATCTCAACGGCCTCGTTTCACTAGCAGTTGAGATGACATGCATATTATTCGCATGGCTGTAACGGATCGTGCAGCCACGTCTCGGGCCCTGGGACAACAGATGGAAACTTCAGCAAAACAACAACCATCTACACGAACAAATCGACGATGTCTGCAGCAGCGTGGACTATCAGCTCCGAGACCATGGCTGCAGTTACCCTCGACGCTGCATCACAGCCAGGAGCGCCTGCGATGGTGTACGAATTGCAAAACGTATTTTTTTTTTTTTTTCAGATCAATCCAGTTTCCGTTTACAGTATCATGATGGTCGCCCATTGAAAGCGTGTATTCGTCATCGCCATACTGGCGTATCACCCGGCGTGATGGTATGGAGTACCATTGGTTACACGTCTCGGTCACCTCTTGTTCGCATCGACGGCAATTTGAAAATTGGCCGTTATATTTCAGATGTGATACGATCCGTGGCTTTACCCTTCATTCGATCCCTGCGAAACCCTACATTTCAGCAGGATAATGCACGACCGAGTGTTGCAGGTCCTGTACGGGCCTTTTTGGATACGGAAAATGTTCGAATGCTGCCCTGGCTAGCACATTCTCCAGATCTCTCACCAATTGGAAACGTCTGGTCAATGGTGGCCGAGCAACTGGCTCGTCACAATACGCCAGTCACTACTCTTGATGAACTGTGGTACCTTTTTGAAGCTACATGGGCATCTGTACCTGTACACGCCATCCAAACTCTGTTTGACTCAATGCCCAGGCGTATCAACGCCGTTATTACCGCCAGTGGTGGTTGTTCTAGGTACTGATTTCTCAGGATCTATGCACCTAAATTGCAAGAAAATATAATCACATGTTAGTTTTAGTATAATATATTTGTCCAATGAATACCCGTTTATCATCTGCATTTATTCTTGGTGGAGCAATTTTAATGACCAGTAGTGTAAATTAACCGTATGTCTCTGCAGTCAGACAAATCATGATTCAAGGATGGGAATTATCTGACGAAGACTCTGCAACACTGCAACGTTTGTTCGTTTAACCGTCATTTTGTATTATCAACCGAGCTTCCTGCAGACAAACATTACTTGATAATATTATAGGAACGGTATTGTTCTAATGCATAACGGTACATAGACATAGTTAAGAAATAGTTTTCCATCGAGTCATATTTGTGTATACTTACATAATTGTCCATTTTGACTTTGTTATCGTAAGTTAACCATTAGGGGACAACATAACAGGTGTTTGAGCTTGTAGTGACCCACTCTTGATAAAATGAAAAAATAGGTGTAAGAATGTACTAGTCATCCTGAAAGTACGATAAAATTGTAATACAAGATCAAACGAATGAAAGTGATGCAGCAGGAAATACTACACATGGAAACCATACGGAAATTGACAATCCTTAGCAATATTGCAACGCTACTCTGCATACGACTTCATATATTTATTTAACCTCTAATTTAATTATACCAAACGACCAACTGTGACTCCCATTCGAACAAGACATAAAGAAGGTACAGTGAAAATAACAACGAACAACTGAAGAGTTCGAAAGATATAATTGTATTGAGAAATAATGATATGTACATTGCGCTGTTTTCGATATAAATTGTACTGAACTAAACCACTATGGTCTCTGCGCGTGCAAATTGTATCAATCTAACAGGGACATGTTGCTAACGTGACCTTCATTTAGCTAGCTGGAATCGAGAAAAAAGGTAGAACGCGATTCAGAACGCATTTCCCAACATTATCTGGAAGCTGTTTCAGTTCACGCTGGAAATGGCCTGACATTAACTTCGGTGCTAAATACATCGGAAATTTGGCTACATATATGTTTTTCCAGTTTTTTTCTCAGTACGACGTGGTCAGTGCGCTTCTGAACCTTACAAACGTTTCAGTCTGACCACACTGTATAATGCTCCGTTAATAATTATGTAATATACATACGTTTGTATCTACATACCTATTCTGCAATTCACTCTTAAATGCCTGGCTGAGAGACTATTGATTTACTTTTCCAACAGCGCGCAGGAAAGATGAAATTCTAAATATTTCCGTTGGATCTCTGATTTCTATTAGTTTTTTATTATGATCATCTCTCTCTATGTAAATGAGAGTTAACAAATAATGTTGAATACGGAAGAGGAAGTTAGTGATAGAAATTTTTGTGTCCCAGCCTCGTCGCCGTTTTTGTGTCTCGTTTCCGTCGTAGGTGTCGGTGGCCGAGTAGAAAGACCGACACAGGAATAAAGGATGCACGCTTGTGCAGGTAGGAGGTGACCAGCCAGTGGGACAGCAGAAACTAGAAACACTAGAGTAAATTAGAACGAGATATATATTTCTTAGAGACTTAGTAATACTTAACTTTTACATAGCTCAGTACTGCAGAATGCTGATACATAGTTGAGCTAGAGGCCTGCCTAGTGCCTGTCCGATAGCCAAGTCTTCACTGGTGCCTATCTCATTCCGAAGTGTTCGCTGGTTCCTGTCTCAGTCCCAAGTGAACGATGTCGTTCAGTAGTGGCCACGAGCGGAGTTGTAGCAGAGGGCGCTCGTGGCTGACGTCGTAAGAACGCCGCGCCGTGCGTGCATGGCGGCGCGCGACGAAAGTAGGTGGCGCGCACTTTAGACTTGTGCGACACACAGAAATTTCGTAAAGAGACCTCGTCCAATAAAACAGTCTTTGTTTTAATGATTGCCACCACGACTCACATATTTCTGTGACATCCTATCCGCTATATCGAGATTAAAGCCGCCATTAGTTGGACTTTTTCCGATGTCCTCAGTCAGTCCTATTTTATGAGAATCCCATGCGGATCAGCAGGAGGATGTAAGTGATTGTCACTGGCTCCGTTAAAAGGCAGCGGACTTCTACGACACAGCAATACATAAGCTGAACCCACGCCAAATGAGTCTCAGTTCTTTTGGTGACAATGCCAATAAACAGTCCAAACATAGCTCTACCTGCTGCCAATATTCTCATGTATTTATGTTGTCCTTGTGTTAAAAATAGAGATATTTAGTTTCTGCATTTGCCTCGTAAACTATGTCTTGTGACATAAGCACGTGAGCAATACTGTCACTCAACTCTTCACAATAACTAACTGTCTGCCCTACTTTCCATATTATAATCTCACCTTTCATTGTCTGACCAAACATCCTTATCTAATTTATGTTGCTCTTCAACAACTCACACTTCGCTGAACATTTTCATTTCCCTCTTCGCGTGACACAATGAAATTCTAAAAAAATAACATTGTGTTAGAAAACTGAATTTCAGGGCCTAGCTGTTACCTTCAGTAACACTCGATTAACTACCTATTCGCGCGACTTAGAAAATGAAATGTCTTTCCTCTAGTTTGTATGTGGGTAATGGAGAAAAATAGTATTCGAAAACTAGCAGCACACTATATTGCAGCGTAAGTTAAACATTAACAACAGAAAAATGTAGTAATAGTAGATTTACTTTCAATGAACGTTGTTAAAGAATATGATGTACAGATAAACCATGACAATTCGCGGGTTATATTCTTTATTAGTAGTTTCGCCCAAGATAGACGTGAAACTGAAAGATATTAATAGCTTTATTTGTAGCATCGACGTTGCTAAGCGAAGGACTAAATTCTATCAGCACAGTGAAAAATCTAGAAGACGCTGTCTTCTTATGAGTCACACTAATAATAAATGGAATATAATAATAAATTTCGTCACTCACAACCTGTGGCTGTTTATCTGAGCATTACTTCCTAACAGTCATTTTACCGCATATGAATGACAGCTGAGTGAAAAGCATAAACATCATTTTATAAGTTTTGTAATATAGTCTACTTGCTGACTACAACAAACTGTATGTAACTAGGATAAGTAAATAGACATCTGGTGGAATAATAAGTTTGAATTTCTTGTACTGACTGCCAGATCATGTCGTGTTCCGCTGTCCTTGCTATCACTGATAATTTTAACTGACAAGTAGGCTGAAATTTCATAGTGAACCGTCAGACAGATAATTAATTGCTTCATTTGCCATCAGATCAACAAGTAGTACCACTACGATTTCAGAAAGTTGTTTTGTTGTAGAAGGCAGCTGCTTGTATAGTTCTATAATAGTTCGTATACTGCAGGACGAGATGAGTACCACTACGTAAGTTCCAAATAACAGTAACTCTTATCAGGAGCGTTCATAAAGCACAGGCAGTCAGTAACAAAGAACTGCTCCACTCTTGGGGCCAAAAGGCATTTAATGAGTAATAAAATTAAATACAGGGGACTTCTTTGGTTAGTGTCAAACAATTTTAAAGTAATAAATACGAGGGTTAGAACTTAAATAATGGCAACTATTTATTTACAACCGATACAAAAGTGTTACATGTTTGCAGCTGTTACTGTCCGTCAAAGTAGTCACCAGCGTTGTGTAGAACCCGTAACCAACGATGTACACCGTTAGCAGACCCTGTTAGGTTTATGGTGTGAATGGAGCGGTCTACTGCCTGTCGAATCTCTGGAACAGTTCTGAAGCGAATGCCACGAAGTGGTTTCTTCATCTTTGGAACGAAATCAAAGTCACAAGGACTAAGTCCGGGGAGTATGGTGGATGGTACAATACTTCCCAGTGCCATCAGCCGAACAGAGCAGCCACAGCTTGCGCTGTATGCGCCCGCGCATTCTCGTGCATAATGATGGATGGGTTACGGAGAAAGTGTTGCTGCTTCCTTGACAAAGATGGTCGCAGGTGATACTCCAAAAACGAACTGTAATACTCTAGGACTACCTGCGGGATGCCTGTCAGCCACAGTTTGCTGACCTCCGTTGAAGTAATATAATAACAATGTTCGTAAATCTATCGGACTAAACTGCGTGGTCATCAGTTCGTAGCTTACAAACTACTTAAACTAAGGTTAACTAACCTAAGGAACACACACACACACACACACACACACACACACACACGCACGCACCCGTGCCTAAAGGAGGATTCGAACCCCCGACGCGCGAGCAACCGCGCGCTCCGCAGCGAGGCGCCTTAGACCGCTCGGCTACTCCACCGCGGACACTCGTTGAAGTCTTTTACCAAACGTGCCATTGTTCTGTAAGGCAATGCCAATTCCCCACACGCCTCTTGAAGACCTTGATGACACTGTCGTGCTGTGCGACCTCTGGCACATTCAATCTTAAACCAATTCCGTTGTTCCTGTTTCGAAAACTGTTACGTTAGACCGCTCGCTCACAATTGACTGTGTTTCCCTCGATTGTGCGCACGCCGGTCGTGTACGACGGGCGAGTCCATTTGCTCAGAGGTAAGGTAGGTATGCCAAAAACGTGTGATATCAGCGCCAAAGATTCCATTGCATAGTGTCTCCACAGCAGTTTTGCGACTATGTAAGTTCCAACCGTCGTTGTTCATTTAGTAGTGAATACAAGGTTTCTATATAACTGACTAATATAGAAAAAAAATTGTTATATCTCGGGCCCACAGTGCTAGAAATGTCGTATATTGACATGATGCGTAAGGATAGTCCAAACACTGTAATTAATTATTTATTTATATACCACACAAGATATCTTTCGGTATTTAATGCCATCGTCAGGTGTCTCGTAATTAGAGGATGTAAGTGCTTCATTTGACTATTTATTAGGTGATGATTTACATTTGATTTATAAATTGTAGCAAGCTACAGCATCTGTCAATACCTCAGGTATTGAGGTATTGACAGATGCTGTAAGTGGCTACAATTTATAAATCATCACCAATTTATAAATCATCACCTAAAAGATAGTCAGTTGAATCACTTACAACCTCTAAATATGAAACACCTGACGATGGCATTAAATGCCGAAAGATATCTTGTGTGATATATAAATAAATAATTAATTACAGTGTTTGGGCTATACTTACGCATTATGTCAATATACAGAAAAAAAGGGAAATTTAAAATGAAACGTGTACAGAATCGACGAAAGAGTTGTGGGAAATGAGAAACCACTTTGAAAAAATATGTATGAAATGCGAAAACAAGGAAGGACGAAAATTAATATTGTATTGTTATCTTTACAGATCAATTGCGATAAGATTAAAAAAAAATACATTGCAGATTTTGTAAAGAGAAATTAAGCATAGGATTACTGCAGTCGAACACATGTCCCTACTCAAGAATTGAAATTGGTTAAGTAAAATACTTTCAACAGTGGACTGTTACTTCGGATTACAGTGATTTTTTTCTTGTCAGCCTAGCTCGCTGCACTACGCCATTGTAGGACCGATACACTGTTAATGATTTGATCACAATCTCGAGTAACATTGTGCAGAATCTTTCTTTATTCTTTATGGTTACTTTTGAAAAAAACTTAGTTCACTTTTAAATCAAGCAGTAAGTCGTAAAGTACTCTTGGATGATAAGAGGACTGTAATGTACTCCATGATGTTTAGTTTTGATTTTCTGCACATTTCGCTATTCCATTGCTTTTGTCACGCAATGTATACAGGATGTAAGGCGCTACGAATCAGTTCCAGTTGAAAGCAAATCCGTGAACTCAGAATAAGAGTAGAAGAAAGAATATGGAAAACGCACTACAAAATAATAAACGGGAAGCACTGAAATTTGATTAGGTGACTGCTGATCGTTATAGAAATTTAACCGTGCAGCAGTCGCGCGACTTTTCGTACTGCTAGTAGTTACTAGTCAGAATCAACAAAACAACTGAGAATATGTAATGTACTGTTTGACTTGCTACTTTCTACGTCATTGCCTCTGTTAGAGCTGTAAATCGTTATCATTTGCACTGAAATAATATATTTGTTAATAAGCCTTAATAGGAGGTTTTGAGGCAAGATCGCATTCTTCTTTTAATTATATGACCGGTTTCGGCGTGCTAGACGCCATCTTCAGACCTGTCGTAATTTTTTACATCATTGCTACAACAATAATTTCTAACATAGCACATTACTGTTATAGCAATGATGGCTTGCTTGGCCGGGAGAACCCTTGCGGAATTGTTCGGCCTTAGTGTAAGTCTTTTTATTTGACGCCGCGTGGGCGACTTACGTGCCAATGATGATGAGATGATGATTAGGACACCACACAACACCCAGTCCGCTGCCGGGAATCGAACCAGGGCCTCCTGTGTGGTAGTCAGCGACGCTACCGCTGAGCTACGGAGGCGGACAGCAATGATGTAAAAAAATTACGACAGGTCTGAAGATGGCGTCTGGCACGCCGAATCCGGTCATATAATTAAAAGAAGACTGAGATCTTGGCTGAAAACATCTTATTAAACAATTTTAGATCGTCCCAACGATGTGTTCCATATATTGTTAATAAGCTATTCCTTTTTAATTTCGTAAAACAAATATTACATGTTTCTATCGAAAACAGGATGAAAGCCACACAATTAGTACAAACCAGTCGCCCTGTCCCCCCCCCCCCCCCTTTTTCTTTACGTCCACAACAAACGACACTTTCATGTTCCAAACAAAGACAATTCTGTGAATCTTAGGGCCACAGAAGCGGTGTCGGGCTTGTCTAGCACTTGGATGGGTAACCGTCCGGGTCTACTGAAGGCTGTTGGCAAGCGGAGTGTACTCAGTCATTGTGAGGCCAGCTGAGGAGCTACTTGATTGAGAAATAGCGGCTCCGGTGTGGAAAACCGCCAAAACGGCCAGGAGTGCGGGGCGCTGACCACGGTCCAAAAAAAAAAAAGTTCAAATGTTTGTAAAGCTTATGGGACTTAACTACGGGGTCATCAGTCCCTAAACTTACAAACTACTTATCAACTACTTACGAACTAGGACGGCACAAATATCCATGCCCGAGGGGGGGGATTCGAACACCCGACCGTAGTGACCGGGCTGACCGTGACTGGAGCGCCTCAGTCACCTCGGCCACCGCGGCCGGCTGACCTCGGTCCCGTCCATAGCGAATCCGGTGCCGCCTTCGGGCGGAGGATGACTCGGCGACCGGTCGGTACCCGTTGGGCCCTCGAGGTCTGTGTGGTACTGAGATGAAAAGCTAAGAAATACATTGGCGCGACTACTGCATAGTTAAATAAAAAGGAAAGACTACTGCTTATTTTGAAGTCTCCTGCGCTTGTTACTAAAAGCTGCTGTGACCACGTGTGCTTACCAAAAGGAGCAGAGGTTCTTCTAAGTAACGAAACTGTAAAAGTAACGCTTTATTAAGATTATCACAAACTTGCCTAGCAAATCAAAAAGATACTCCTACAGATATATAAGGAACTCATAATTCAATGGGGCGATCTATAATTGTTTAATAATGATTTTGCAGCCAAGATCGCATTTTTTCATTTATTATCTTACCAGTTTCGGCGTGCTCGACGCCATCATCAGACCTGTCGTAGCGCCGGCCGCGGTGGCCGAGGAGACTGAGGCGCTCCAGTCACGATCTGCACGGCCACTACGGTCGGGGGTTCGAATCCACCCTCGGGCATGGATATTTGTTCCGTCCTAGTTCGTAAGTAGTTCATAAGTAGTTTGTAAGTTTAGGGACTGATGACCCCGTGGTTCAGTCCCATAGACTATACAAACATTTGAACAACATTTGAACCTGTAGTAATTTACATTTTAGTATATAAAAATGTCGTGAAGTTATGTAAATTACGACAGGTCTGATGATGGCGTCGAGCACGCCGAAACCGGTAACATAATAAATGAAAAATGCGATCTTGGCTGCAAAATCATTATATACTCCTACAGGGATCACGCATATCATCTAAATATACCGATATTCACAATACGTGGCACTGAGCTACAAAATTTCGAAAAACTTTATCTTGTGGAAGTTCAGATGGAGAGAGTAAACAGAATACAGTTGGTAGCTCGTACAGTCTATACAAAGAGGAGTCACATAGGTTACATTACCACTGGAAGCCAGTTCTGGTCAGTAGGCAGGAAAGTAAGAAACTCGTTATGTTTTAGACGATAGTAAACGAACAGGTTACCTGTTATCATAACACGTTCTTCATATCCTGTAAGAAAATACGATGGAACATACTTTTCCTTATAGTACGTAATACCTAGTGCCGTATGCATGCATTCCAGTAAAATTCTAAAAGTAAGAGATTGTGTTAGACAACAGCATACCAAGACGTTGCAGTTAACTTCAGAGACTCATCCGTGACTCTGGCTTGACTCGGAACGCACAAAATGCGCTCTTCATGTGTTTCAAACGTCCGTTTCGATTTTCTCCGGATGTAATTAATGCATTGCGATGCTACCAGTGCCATTCTTTTTGTGATTTGTCATGCTGTTGATTGCGTAATAAATAGTGTGGAGTATCAATTTTAAAAACGTAATTTTGTATTAAATATGATATATGAATACGTTTTACACTGTCTTATAGTATTTGGTTTCATAAGCCCCTATCATACGTTCATAACTGTGACCGTCGTTTTTCAATGTTCATTACAGTTCCAGAGATATCTAGGGTGAAAGAATTGAGTGGGATTTCCTGAAAATGCAGTTGGCTTATGGGTGTTGCCCATCTCTTATTACTTTATATTATCTGTTTTCTCTAATTAATTTCATTCTTTATTTTTTGTTAATTTTATTTGTGTAATGCTGTTATTCTTAGCATGGTGTGTGTTTGTAGATGTAGTTGGCTTGTGGGCAATCTTCTTTCATTCATTATTTATTTATATCTTTACTTTTATTTTGGTTGTATGTATGTATGTATGTATGTATGTATGTGTGTGTGTGTGTGTGTGTGTGTGTGTGTGTTTAGTCTGGTGTTGTTTAAGACGTCTTGACTTGATTGTGTACTCATTTATTATTTGTTTTCTCATTTATCACTTGTGTTCTTCAGCTATAGTTTTCTGTATTTATTTTTCCTCGATTATTATATTGAAGATTTTTAGGTCTGTTTATTGCCAGTTCCATGTCCACGAGATGTTCGGAAAATGTAGACAGCTGTTACCTTTAGTGCTGTCCTGTGACTACATATCTTGTATTAAAGCTTCTCCTTGTCTGTCCACTATAAATCAGTCTTTTGCTAAATGCAGATCCTTACAACAGAATAAGAAATATTTATTGTGCTGAATCAATATATTCACACAGGACAAGTTTCAGCAGAATTAGCTGCCTCCCTAAGATGATCTCATTCCATAAATATGAGTGTAACTCTCGAAAATGCTCAAGTCCTACAAGTGAAACTAATAATAAACTGAACAGCATGTGACCTATGGCGTTTTAGAGGTATATCTATACCACTAAATGACTAATTTAGGGCACGGAGCCCTAAACTCAATGCCAACCTTTTGTAGGTCTCCTATCCAACGGCTTCTAGGGCAAGAAATAGGTTTTCAGAATTTCACGTGATTGTTGATGGAATTTGAACATTTAAAATGAGCATTTTAAATGTTCAAATTCCATCAATAATCACGTGAAATTCTTAAAACCTATTCTACTATTCTACTCAATATGAGGTATAAGGTTACGTTAACTTTTGAACTCAATATAACAGTTATTGCAGTTAACAACCATGTCTTTTTTGAGTTAATGTGACTGACGACGCGTAAATACATGTAGTGATCGAGTACGCATGAGTCATGTCTTTTTACCTCATGCGCAAAGTAGACTGCAGACAATGTATAGCTATACTATGACTTCATTTGAAAAATTATTAAATTGTATGATGCATATTTTAGAACGTAGGGCAACATAAATTTTTAGATACGAGTATGACAAGCGTTTGCCTATAATGGCGCGCTGTTAAAGTTGAATTTCAGACTTACTACTTCTTTACTACCAGCTCTATGCACACATTTTGTAGGCTGGACCTACACGTACGAATAAACATATATGAAAAAATTATTGTCATTGTATGACTCTTCTTAGAGGAGCTATGTCGCCAGGAACCTGCGTGGCTTAGTTACTTTTGCTTACAGTGGAGTGCAAAGAACCAGACTTGATTCATCTAGTGTTGAAGGTAATAATGTGGAAATTCGATTATTTAGTCTTAGGGCTTTCGTAGTTAATTCCTAACAATTACAGCACCCACATATACAATACTTGAAAATTGAAGCAGAATGATTATTTTATAGCCTGTACCTCTCTTAAGCTACAATGCTAAAATAGACTTGAAGAAGGGCACTCAAGCGCCCGAAACCGGTCGTTGCAAATAAATTATTACATGCAACTGGTTGCTGCATTTTATTAACATTATAATATACTCGCTGTCCTCGGGAAATTCCATTAAAACGTGAATAAATTTAAGTTGGCAGGTTCTCTCCACTACCTCATATAGAGATATTGTCACACTATATATACACTCGGTAATTACCGTATTTTCGGATTTTGCAGATCGGAGTCTGAGAAACCTTGGCGTATTTTGCCGTTACCCAAATCATGATTTTTGCCTCAAAGTTTGAATTTGCTGTAACCGAACGCATCTATGTTCCGTAAGTTATCATGGTCAAGGAATGTTGTTTCCCTAAACCTTTATCCTTGTCTCAGACGACGGAGTTTCATTATCTAGATTGTGGGTGTAGCTCCATAATCTACGACTTTATAAACAGGCTTCTGGTGGAATAATATTATTTATTTCTTATTGACTGCTGCATCTACTCATTCTCCATTGCTCTTGGTATCACTTATAATTGTAACTGGCAAGTGGGCATAATTTAAGAATGAATTTTCATACAGAGAATTTACCACCGTAATAGATTCAATTGTCAACTCTTAACGTTTTCATTCTCATTAAAGCCCACTCGAATTCTATTAGTTGACCATTCATCCAAAATTTTACCTTCGCTGTTATTTTAATGATACAGTAATTCTCCGACTCCCTCCAGTTCAAAACTGTCACTACGGATATTGCACGAGTTAACATTTCACTGAGGCTATTCTAATGCACATCATAGTTTTTATTATATTGATTATCACGAAGTTGGTCACCACAATGCCCAGCGCATATAAAGTTTCTCATTTTTTATTTCATCGTTCATTGTAAATCGTACACCAGTCTCTTGTCTTGTTATACAGTAAAACAACTATTTTCGTAATTCTTTGACAAACCTTAAATTCAAACACGTAGGTGATGTCTTAACACGACTGCTGTCCAACGCATTGACCCCGGTCCCGTAACTATCAGCATTTATCACTTATGTTTTGATGCTATTATAGTGTTTTCAAACTTATTATCCTTTGATCAATCTTGCAGTATACTGAAAATTGCAATTAATTCCTTCATTGCTGTAGCAAAATCAATAATTATGCTACATGAATTTTGGGACATATTAATGTGGTACGAATCGATCCAATTCACCGCAAAGTATTTACTACGGTTCCGGAAGATACTTCAGTAAGGTAGAGGGAATATTAATCATAACATTCACGAGCCACAACGTTTCACAGAATTAGGTAGGGAAATGCAAATCGTAGAGACGATGAGGCTATGACATAAGTTGCTTCAATCTAAACAGCTACTTTACCTCGCAGCATCGGATCGTAACAGCTACTTCTCATAGTAGCTTCTAATATTACCTGCCGGCCGCGGTGGCCGAGGGGACTGAGGCGCTCCAGTCACGGTCTGCACGGCCACTACGGTCGGGGGTTCGAGTCTCCCCTCTGGCATTCTTCTCAGTCCTTAACGGCAGTGGAGTTCAACATATGCAGCGTGGATAAAATCACATAGGTGTCACTTATGTTTAACGTCAGCCAATGTATGAAACACGGCTAATATTAACGTTCACGCAAAGAAGTGGACGCTAGCTAGTGAATAAGATGCTTAGTTTTATCAATAATGAAAGGAGCAGCATTAGCCGTAAAATCTTTTGCTTTATTTATGCAAATCGATTTCGGTTTGCTAGGAAACCATCTTCAGTGCTGTCAGCAAGTTCAAAACAGCATATTAGTAAAATGTATAGTAACATTTACGTCTAACAAATCAATTGACATATTTAGACACATGTGATACTATCTGGTGTCATACAAAGGCTTTGTATTATTGATAAAAGTGATTTAGTGAGCACACCCACCCAGATAATGGAATCCAGTTTAAAGATGCTTAGTGCCAGAGGGAGACCATAGTGTTATAAGGCGCATCAGTTAGGCAGAAACCTTATAGGACAACCTTGCTGTAGAACGGGACATGAAAACCAGAGCTGATACTAAGATTATGTGGATACATCTGGACACACGAAATATCATTGAGAACTCGAAATATGTATTAGCAAAAAGCTGGAGATAAATGAGTCTCCAAGACGAAGGCACTGATCTTTGACATCAAGGTAAACACACACCACACAGTCAGCTTCTTTGATACCCTTAGAGCGGTATCTGGAAAAGACGTCAACGTTTTGTTTGAATACACAGCCTGTCCCTTTCAAACCTCACATATTTCACGTAACAACAAATGAAAAAAGAAAACTGCAGTGGATATGAAAAAGGATTTTCACTAAATATTACAGCATTTCAGAGAATTTGTTTAACAATCGTGTACATGTGAACAATGAATAGCAAAAACAATATCGTTACGGAGCGGTTTTGTGGGCTCTTGGAGCCCGGCTCCTATTTGGGCTTTAAACGTGTGATGGACAGGGCCCACTTGTATAGCCATACCGAGCGAGGTGGCGCAGTGGTAACACACTGGACTCGCATTCGATAGGACGGTGGGTAAAATCCAACTCCGACCATCATGGTTTAGGTTTTCAGTGATTTTCATAAATCACTTCCTGGCAAATGCCGGGACGATTCCTTTGAAAGGGCACGCCCGATTTCCTTCCACATTCTTACCCGAAAAACTCCCAGCGTAAGCACCGTCTCTAATGACCACGCTGTCGACGGGACGTTTACTCCGTGTATATATATATATATATATATATATATATATATATATATATATATATATATATATATTATCCCTCGGGTATGGATGTTTGTGCCGTCCTTAGTATAAGATGGTTGATAAGTAGTTTGTATGTTTAGGGCCTGATGTCCCCGCAGCCCAGTCCCCTAAGCTCTACAAACATTTTTTGGACATCAGCTTCACTTTAGCTATAATACACATATAAATATACATTTATAAGCGAGGTTGGGCCGACTGCTCGGATCTGTCACCATTAGAATTTGCACAACTCGATTAACTCCTTTTTTTTTTTTTTTTTTTTTTTTTTTTTTCGCTTCTACTCTTAATACTTGGTTTAAAAATCGAATGAAGGTGGATAAATGATGATAAAAAAACAAGCTAAATTTAACACGTAGACGAACAAACAATGGTGCAATTAAAAAGTGATATGTTTGTCAGATCATAATCGTTTCGTTTGTTTTTTTTTTAATATTCTAATCGCGTAACGATTTTAAGTAAGTAGTATAAAGTATTACATTTTTCGTGAAGAAATTTTGAATATGTAATTCACTACCCCTATCACCGAAGATACCAATTCAACAATGGTAAAATAGAAGTTGGGTATCAGAATCAAAAATGCTCCTATTACGGTGCTACAAAAGGCGAATATGTCCTTCCCAAAGTTGTAAAAGACATGCACTCGCTTCTTGATTGAACTAAAAGATTCAAATATATTTACATAAACGTTCTTGACGTATCTGCGCTATTTTGCTTGTTAGTGTTATTTTTCTCTGGCGTGTTAAATTATGCCCCTGTATCACGTATCACGTGTGTTCTACATATCACCCTATATTACCCATGAATTCCAATGAAACTTTTACCACGTCATGTCCTACTGTGTAACGTATTACATCAGGATTATAGTATTGCACTGGATCTCACATATTAACACATGTAAAGGTTTGTAACAGCACGGTCTGTTGCCACACTTCTCATATCTTGTTATAAATGTTGAGATTCGACACATTATATCATTTTGTGATGCGACACGTAAACATCACATCATACTGTTACTCATAATGTTATACCATGTATAACTTATTGTTTAATGAATTAATAAATCACTTCTCTTCACATAGTAAAAAAATGTTGGTAATATTATTTAATGTATCATTTGTTGTTGTGTTGAGTACATGATGTCATTTCGTATGACATAGCACATAGCATCCAACTGTCATCCAACAGGTAAATTCTCATGCCATGAAGTAGGAGAATTATTCATTCAGATTCGTATCGAGTCGTTATGCAATTTCTTATATTCCTCGCAATATGTCCTCTTCCACTGTTCTCTCTTCCACTTTTCTATCATAGAAGTACCGTCCACTTTTGGTCGCACTCACGCGATGGTGCACCAGAAGGAATGCAACGAGTTGGGCACACAAAGAATGGGTCATCTGTGGTCCTATCCAGCGATTATGAAATTTTGGATCCAGAAACTTGAGACCAGCCTTTCACCTGTGGATCGGAGCTCTATCTTTTGTGAAAAGTTTTAAAAATTATTGTATCTGGCTGCGCAAGAAAGGCTTTGCGCTCTAAAGCTCCTTTCTGTGGAGTGCGCGGCTGCCACCGTTGAAGGTTCAAGTCCTCCCTCGGTCTCTCTCTCTCTCTCTCTCTCTCTCTCTCTCTCTCCCCCCCCCCTCTCTCTCTCTCTCTCTCCTCTCTCTCTCTCTCTCTCTCTCTCTCTCTCTCTCTCTCTCTCTCTCTCTCTCTCTCTCTATATATATATATATATATATATATATATGTGTGTGTGTGTGTGTGTGTGTGTGTGTGTTTTATCCTTAGCGTAAGTTATTTTAAGTAGTAAGTTCCTATAAGTCTAGGGACCGATGACCACTGCAGTTTGGTCCCATAGCTTTAGAATCATTTGTACATTTTTTATTGTGTGATGCTACACAAACTACTCAAACATGTCAAAATCCACTTTCCTACTGTCTATGTTTTCTGCCAAGAAGAACGGCCAAACAAAACTGTAGTGCATTAATCCACAGCAGACGTTCATTTTAGGGCTATCAAGAACGTGTACAGTGATAGCGAGCTTCGAATCCAAGCAGTATGCTAACAAACCGTTCAGGATACATGAAAGGTTATTCCACTTGAAAATGAACGTTTTACTATAAGATTCATGTCAATACTTTGCAGCATACTCGTAGGACATGGTTGACGGAATGGTTTATCGGACGGCATCAGACGTTGCAGATTGGTTGTCAAGTAGACAAAGGTGTCACCCCACTACACGATGCAGTGTGGATTGCCTAGATGGCTACTGAAATTACCTGAAATGTCGACATGCGTTCGTTTCATGTCTTCCACTGCCGCGTTGTTTTAGAACAATTGTAACTGATACAGCTTACTTCGGAGAATTATATGTTCCTGTAATAGGATTAATCTCAAACTTATCAGTGATAATGGGTTCAGGCTGAAGCAGAGAATTAAAATTTGTCGAATCCAAATGCTCCTGCTTATGAGGCAGATGTGCTTACCGACTACGCCGCCTAGGCTCGACGGTAAACACATGTACCAGTAAATTGCGTTTCCAGGTGTCTCTGTTTCTCTGCCCAACACTAATTCCATTTCAGTCCATCTTGGTGTTTTCCATTTTGATTTGCTTCGTAACTGCGGGGACTCTTCAATTTCGTAATAACACACCAGAAAAATTTTCCCATTTAGTTCAAATAGCACCTTCTACTGCTGCTTTTCTCTGGCGTTGTTAGATATCAGCTTCCAACTAGTGCTGAAGGGTAAAGTTTCGCCCAGATATAAAAAAGAAAAAAATAATGGAAATAAATGGGGCACTCAAGGACTTTGCCTAATGAGAGCAATCTGAAGAAGCTAATGAGAGAAATATCTCTTCCAAGTAATATTACCATGCCATCAAAGTACGGTAATAAATCACATCAGGATTCTAATAAAGACAAGGCCAAGACTCCGAACACATTAACATAACCTATCCCGTAGTTAATTTCCACATAGTGGAATGATGACATTAAATGTATAGCAATGTTCATAGAACATAACCTCGTGTATCAAGGAAACAGAACCTATAGAATGTACTGAAAAATACTTAAAGTTCTATCTAATAGCACATAGTATTGGTTGTAATTATTTATTTTTATTAACGCGAAAAAAAAGGTAAAATGTTTGCAAAGCATACGGGACTTAACTGCGGGGTCATCAGTCACTAAACATACAAACTACTTATGAACTAACTTATACTAAAGACAGCACAAACATCCAAGCCCGAGGGAGGATTCGACTCTCCGACGCGGGAGTCCGCGCGATCCGCAACGTGACGCTCCAGACCGCTCGTCTACTCCCACGCGGCTTTCTTACGCGTTTCGCCTATTTGGGGCATCATCAGAATATGGGGAAAATTTAAAGGCCTAGTAACGAAGCAATAAAGGAGATAGATGAGTTTTGTTACTTGGGCAGTAAAATAACAAATGATGGTCGCAGTACAGACGATATAAAATGCAGAATGGCAATGGGTAGAAAAGCGTTCTTGAAAAAGAGAAATTTGTTAACATCGAATATTGATTTAAGCCTAAGGAAGTCCTTTCTGAAGGCATTTGTATGGAGTGTTGAATTGTATGCGAGTGAAACATGGACGATAAGCAGTGCGGACAGGAAGAGGATTGAGGCTTTTGAAATGTGGTGCTACAGAAGGATGCTGAAGATTAGGTGGTGGATTGCGTAACTAATGAGGAGGTACTGAACAGAATTGGGGAGAAAAGAAATTTCTGGCATACCTTGATTAAAAGGAGAGATATATTGGTAGGACACATTCTTAGACATCAAGGAATAGTGAATTTAGCATTGGAAGGAAGTGTGTGGGGTAAAAACCGCAGAGGAAGACCAAGAGATGGATACAATAAGCAGATTCAGACAGATGTAGCTTGCCGTTCTTATGTGGAGATGAAGAGGCTTGCTCAGGATAGGGTATTGTGTAGAGCTGCATCAAACCATTCTCCGGACTGAAGACCACAACAACAACAACAGTCTCATCATGCACATTAATAATCAGGACATTGGTTCTTGCTGACATTATAATGCTTTACATTGTTCAGCTGTGAAAAGATTTCGCAGCAAAGCCTGGCAGTGTCAGCATTTAAAGGTAGCACTGGCTGCATGGAACCCGTCAGAAAAACCAATGTAAACAGCAGAATACAAGAAGAGGACTTAAAGGAAGTTTCATATCAGCGCACACTCCGCGGTAGAGTGAAAGTTTCAATCTTAGGCTGTGGCTAAGCCATGTCTCCACCATATCCTTTCTTCCAGGAGTGCTAGTCTTGCATGGTTCGCAGGAGAGCTTCTGTGAAGTTTGGAAAGTAGGAGGCGAGGTACTGGCGGAAGTAAAGTTGTGAGGCGGCATCGTGAGTCGTGTCGGGATAGCACAGTCGGTAGTGCGCTTGCCCGCGAAAGGCAAAGGTCCCAGGTTCGTGTACCGGTTCCGACACGCAATTTTAATCCGCCAGGAAGTTTCATATCAGCGCACACTCTGCTGCAGAGTGAAAGTTTCATTCTGATAACCTTAGCATATTTATAAGGTTGTAAATCTTCAAAACTGAAGAAATTCACGTTCTTCGAGCAAATCACGAATCAAGTTTTTTTACCTTTCCGGGAACAATTTAAAATACAGAGATCTCGTAGTACGGGTGGCTGGTGCCCTGTAGCCTTTAAAGACACAGCCAAGGTGGAATGTTTTACTGTCTCTTTTTATGCACGCAAATGCTCTCTGAACCTCATTTTAAACGTCCTGCACGTTTGACCAATAAAGTAATTTCGAAAATCGTTACACTTAAAAGTCGTGTGTGTTTGTTTGTAATGAAAAGTAGTATGTGTTTGTGGGGCGAGCGTGTCACTGTTTTTTGTTAAGAGACCGTCCCCGCTAGAATTCCCAAATAAATATTCTGTTGTGGTTTTGGTAACAAAATAATTTGACTAAGCAATGAGACTTAGTACCTTCCTTTGCCCTGTTAGAATAAATTGCAACTGACATGGGATGCAATGATCTTACGTAAATGTGGTGTAGTTTGATGCGCAACGGATAACACTTTAAATTGTACAGTTGTTAATAAATCAACAGTAATTAAACTCGTAATTGGTCTACACATTAATCTCGTGTGTGAGAAACAATGCGAGCAGATGAAATGTTCAGATCTGTTAGCGTGCACCATATACTAGTAGCCAGACTATACATGTACAATTCGACTGCGAGAGCGAACTGAAAGAGCTACTATAGCGATAATTTTGCTACTTGAATTAACAGGATGCCAAACAAGGATATTGGATATTAATTGGATATCAAGATCACTGCAATTGATAATGTACCTATCTGTACAACAATTACCATACAGCTTCAATGTAATAAAAAAAATGTTCTACAAATCTGGTAAAGATTTCAAGTATCACACACTGCAAATATGCCTCATCTCTTTACGTGATCTACTTCTCTTCTAATCAAACAAATCACTTTAACTGTTACTAACATTAACTACCTTAACAATTTGAACTTTCATTGAGACTGAGAAAATCTTTAACTATGATCTTTACAGCAATTATGAACAAACTACTCCTTTTGCTCTCATTAATAGACCAACTGATCATCATAAAATGCCTACACTAAACTGTTCTAATTAACATACAAATTTATAAACACAATAATTATGCAACTCTATCATAAGAAACAATGATCAGAATGGATAGCAATTCAAATTGGTGAAAGGAACGAGGAACTGGTAAAATTACACAGGGATAAATGATAAATGCGAGCTGAATTAAACAGTATTCATTACCCAAAAGACAAACCAACTACAATATAGGCTACATACAGGCTACCATACATAACAATAGAAAAGTACAAGTTTACCTTATTTGAGACATAAATTTCCATACAAAATTTTCAATCTGCAGACTTGGCTGCGACTCTTCAAAACTGAATTTTTTTTTTTTTTTACTCCTAGAGTCTAACACACAGACAGACTAACCCGACAGTATCCTGCACGAGGGTCACACACAGACTCCTCTCTACATGAAGGTCACACCTCGACTCCTTTTTCAAACGCAACAACTATGAGTGCCAGACACACTCCAAAGATAAAACAAAGCCTTTGTTGACAGCAAAGATATGAAAATGAGTACAATATGTTATATCGATTAGTGAAATGGTACAAAATATACATAAATTTGTTTTCTGCAGAATTATAGTTTTGGTTTTCATAACAAAACATGCTCAATGCTCTATGACAGACAAAAATTATGTGAAAATTATATTGCGTACTCCTTTCACACTGTACTTTGTAAACACCTGAGGGAACATATAGTTCTTTCTGAGGCTGCTCATTATGCATTAGCGAATTCTGAATTATATTTTGCGACGAGAAAGCTACTCGGAATCCACGTTTCTAAATAAGCTTACCAGTTGATAGGACACATTTCCTACAAACATACATCTGAAGAGACTGCAACCCATTTCGTTGCGACATATTCTCGCTGATAACTCCCTTCTAAGCATTCTGTCGACAATCCGTGGATAAGAAACATTCGTAGCAGCAACGAATGTCTCTGTTACGTTTTGGGGCTTCCTAAATGAACCCGTAAGAAAGCGTGCTACTCTAAATGGCGAGACGGTTCCTTTCAAAAGGCACGGCCGATTTTCTTCCCCATCCTTACCCAAAACTCCGAGCGTTAGATCCGTCTCTAATGACCAAGCTGTCGACGGGACGTTAAACCTTAAGCTTCCTTCCTTCCGTGCTGCTCTCTGTGGGATCTCCTTTATTTGTTCTATCAAACCTACTAGGTAAGGACCCCACACTGTTGAGCAATATTCAAGCGTCTGTCGAAGGAATGTTTTGTAACTTACTTCATTTGTTGACGGACTACACTTCCAGAAAATTCTTCCGATGGATCTCAGTCCGGCATCTGCCTGAGCCATGATTAATTTTATACGGTCATTCTGTTCAGTTTCGCCCCTTATATCTACTCCGAGATATTTCATGATATTAACTGCTCCCAGTGGTGTCATGCTATTGCCTAATTACGTAATACACGTGTCTCCTTCTGTGTAATCGTAGCACTTTAAACCGAGCGGGGTGTAGCAGTGTAACTCACTGGACTCGCCTTCGGGAAGAGGGTGGTTTAAATCCACCTGCGACCATCCAGATTTAGGTTTTCCGTGTTGTCCCTAAATCACTCCAGGCAAATGCTGGGATGGTTCATTTCAAAGGGCACGGCCGAATACCTTTCCCATCCTTGCGAACATCCAGATTTAGGTTTTCCGTGTTGTCCCTAAATCACTCCAGGCAAATGCTGGGATGGTTCATTTCAAAGGGCACGGCCGAATACCTTCCCCATTCTTACCCTAATGCCGAGCATAAGCTCCGTCTCTAGTGACCACGCCGTCAACAGGACGTTAAACCCTAAGCTTCCTTCCTGAGCAGCACTTTACATTTGCTTACCTTGAGGGCCAATAGCCATTCCCTGCAACACGCGCTCATACGCTGTAGATAATCCAGCATTTCGCCCCCCCCCCCCAACCCCCTCCTCTGGGCGGTGTTGCAACGTCTCGATATATTACATTCACTGAACTTTCGATGTTATCTACGAGGATGTCATTTATATATCTATATTGTTAAAAGGAACGATCCTATAACTCTCCGATGCGTCACGACAGAAGTCACTTTCAGGCCGGAAGACTTGCCTTCGTTGTGAATGACACGCTGCGTTCTTTTAGCTAGAAGCTCTTGTCAATCAGCTGGTCACATATTCCATATGCTCGCAATTTGTTCGTCAGGCGACGCTGCGGAACTGTATCCAACGCCTTGAGGAAGTCAAGAGACACGGCATCTACTCGGGAGCCCTTATGTCTAGCCTCTGAGTCTGGTGGATGAATAATGCCAGCTGGGTTTCACTTGATCGTTGTTATTGGAAACCATGTTGATTCTTACAGAGGGGATTTCTGACCTCTAGAAATATCATAAAACTCGAACAAAGAACGTCTTCCAGAATTCTGCAACGACCGAAGTCAGAGACATAGGCCTTGAGGTTTGTTCATCTGTTCGAAGCCCTTTCTGAAGAACGAGAAGGACCTGCACTTTTTCCGATCCTTAGGAACTCTTCGCTCATAGAGAGACGTAGGTTACACTGCTGATAGAAGGAAATTTTTTTACGCGTTTCGCTGTTCATGTCCATCCCTTGGTACAATATTTGTAACCTAATGGTAGTACAGTGTTATGGCTACGGTTCTCTCAGCTTACATCGTCCAGGGCTGGTTTTGTGAGCACGAGGATGAGTTGCTGCTTTTCCCTTAGAAACAAAACTCATCAGATCTACATTTACTGTGTATAGGATGACCAGCCTGTCTAAAATAGTTTAGGGAAATAATTAAATTTTTTTAAGCTTCGGCTAAGTTTTAGAAGTGTTCTCCCAGTGCAACATCTGCCGTGACAATGTGATCAGGCCTGTCCATCTTGCAGGACAGAGCCGGCAAGGAGCACTATTGACTGCTGATTCCATAGTCACGCCACCCATCTGGCGGCCGTGTTGAATTTACTTATATTTCGATGCCACCGGTTGAGCCAATGGCGGACACTCACGATTGATCACATATGCTACCGATAAAGCACTCTGACAAGGAAAGTACATGGGCTCGAACAAACATATATGTATGAACGTTTGCTTACAGGATCTCTACGTACACCTCAATGTGCTGGTGGGTGTCGTTTTTCTGCAAAACTCTGCAGTCATGCACTGTAGATGTAATGCAGATATCTTATCTATAACTTATGGAATAATATTCGTACATGTTCTCTGGCGTATTGTCATCAAATACCGTGATGATAGTTGCAACTTTAACCTTCTTCTCCGAAGACTGTTGGTATTCAGTGCCACTGCTTCCATCGCCTCTTCCCGCACTTGCCGTAGCACTACCGCTTGCAATGAGTTGTTCGTCATTATCATCCCTTTATGTGTTAGTGCTACAACAGTCTCTAACTTACGCTCTAATTTCTGTACCATAACAGATACGAGAAAGCATGCGAATGATTCATCTTCTACACTAACACCATCTTCATTAAGAAGGATTCTACTTAACTTCATCTCAACCAATCGTAAAACATTAGCAGGATTGATTACCGCCTGCCGCGGTGGCCGAGGGGGCTGAGGCGCTCCAGTCACAGTCTGCACGGCCACTACGGTCGGGGGTTCGAATCCCCCGTCGGGCATGGATATTTGTGCCGTCTTTAGTATTAGGTAGTTCGTAAGTAGTTTGTAAGTTTAGGGACTGATGACCCCGTAGTTAAGTCCCTTAAGCTTAACAAACATTCGAACATTCGATTGATTACCAATCGCCGCCCCATCTGACGCTTCACCACACAAATAACGTCACAAAACGCAACTTCGGAGCCACATTGCACCGTCCCTACTGGCGAATGACAGGTCAAAGTGCAATGTGCCAAGGCACACTCAGAGGCCTCTAACGGACGACCGCAGAGTTTTGCAGATGCAGGAGTATCACTAATACGAGGCGCGTCCAGAAAGTAAGTTTCGTTTCAATTTATCTCCGCTGCAGCGCTGCGATTGCAGTTCCGCACATGCGCTGTAGACGATGTGTATCAAGGAGAAGAACGTGCGCTATTTGGAGATCGCTGTCAGTTACGTACGCTTTGTTGTGCTTGTTTGAAATGTCGGCGTTGATTGAAAATCCCGCCGCCTGTGAAATCAGGTCGGTGATTCGGTTTCTGAATGCGAGGAAAGTGAAACCAAGTGAAATTTATCGGCAAATTTGTGATATTCACGGACCAAATGCGATGAGTGATTCGATGGTGAGAAGATGGGTCCGACAGTTCAATGGCGGGCGTAGTGATGTGCACGATGAAAAACGAAGTGGGCATCCACATTTGGTTACAGAAGAACTGGTTCACGCGATTGATGACAAGATCTGGGAAAACCGTAGGTTTACCATTAGTGCTCTAGCTATGGACTTCCCCCAAATTTCACGATTAGTGATGCATGAAGACACAGGCTGCAGATTTCTATGAAGATGGTATACAAAACCTGGTGCCACGCTATGACAAATGCCTGCAAAATTTCGTCAGTTATGTGGAAAAGTAGTTTAAGAGTTGTAGAATTTTGTTCAATAAAAATTTCTTCTGTGTCTGTGTACAATCTGATTTTATTACTTTCTGGACGCGCCTCGTACAATAAGGGATCTTTACATTATCTCTCATACGATTTTCGTGTATATGTGTTTGTTCTAGCCCAAGTACTTTCCTTGTGAATTGCGAGAATCAGTTCCTTCGCTCTCTTTCGTTCCAAACGCTCGTACAGAACAGAGGCCGTGCCTTTGTGCTAGGCGGAACAGCATCGTGATGGAGTTTGTGACACTTGCGAGGAGTGACACTTGCGAGGAGTGACACTTGCGAGGAAAGGGAATGTGTAGACACTTGCGGGGAGACCCGGACGCTGCAGGTAGTGAACAGGGTGTTCCAGAAGTAGGGATACACCACCCCTACTCCTCGCCCTCCAGCCGCTACCTGTGCCGTATTCAGGGAATGGCCCACCGAGCGAGGTGGAGCAGTAGTAACGGCCCGGAGATATCACAGCCTCATTCAACAGGGAGATAACACGTCATACAAATATCACTCGATTTACAATACAGCACCATGTGAAGAGGAATGTGATGAAATCGGAATTGAGCGCAACCGTTGCTAACTACAATTTCGGATTTACTGCATTTTGAGTCAGAATTCGCATCTATATTCGCATTTATCACCAATACGAATTTTCCTGTCCCTAGTAATACCTCTAAAAATAAACAGCTGATCAAGGCACTAAAAGCAAGGGCAGATCTTTGGGTGTATTACTACAAATAACTAAAACACAATTTGATCGTGGAATTATATACAATCTCATTATAAAGGTTTTTTGTAGGTGGTTTTGAGCAGCTTTTAAATATGTTAGGAATAGCATTATGAAATATAGACAGCTACACCTTATGTTTATTATGAGATATCGATTTCGGCTAATTTCAGGTCATCTTCAAGTGTTACTTATGCATTTTTCCAGTGGCACTTATAACCTTCAACTGTTTACACACGAGGTCTAACATTGTTAATCGCGTTAGCGATGAAAACAGAACCCAGAATCTTTGCTTCTAAATGATACATATATTGGTGTGATGTCTTATTTCGAAAGAACAGACATCACACCAATACATATATAGCTCTCGGTAAAGTGGAACAGTACGATGTCGTTACGTAGCACAGCACAGCCGACTGGAAACGCAGGAGAAATGCAAACAACGTTCTCTCCTCAGAGGTATGATTAGGTCCGACGTAGACTTCTACAACATACAGTCTACACGGCGATGATTACACCAAAAAATTTAACGTTTCGTCTAATTTGGCGATAGCAACCAAATTTTAAAATCGTGTCTACTATGTAAAGATTTAGCAGCATAAAACGCTTCAAGTCCATAACTTCACTGATTTTCGAGTTCTGAATTTTTAAAATGTTTTTAATGTTATTACAGAAAAAACAAATTTGGGACTCACACTACAATTTTCATATGGCAGATTTTGTAGGTACATTCACAAGACATAATTTAACGGTTGTGTGCATTCATCTTATGAGAAATATCAATCATTTGTTTCCAGTGTTTATTTCAAATTTCTACATTTAAGTTACTTTAATTATTATTAGTTTAATGTGGTTGTGAAATAAATAAATTACGTATATATGTGTAGTCTTATGCAGCCAAACTACTTAGGTCATCAGTCGCTAGACTTTTTATTTAATCTTACTTAAAATAACTTAGGCAAAGTACAAACAAACATACCCATGTCCGAGGAAGGACTCGAACCTTCGACCGGACCGGCCGCGCAATTTGTGACACAAATTAAATGTTTGATAATATTAATGCATAGAAGTATGAAATCACGTCAAGACTATTTCCTGCAAAAATTTTGACAAAAAAAGTTGGCACTGAGTTTAGAAAAACAAAATTATGGTATAATGGATTTTAACATTTTATTAAAAAATGAATGTTACTTTCTTCTTCTTTTTTTTTTTTTTTTTTTTTTTTTTTTTTTTTTTTTTTTTTTTTTTTTTTTACTACAAGAGATACAGCCATTCAAATTTACGGCCACCATAACGTTTTCCCTTCCTGTAAATGAGCTGCTTCTTGTAGTTTCAACACCTTTTTCTTGAATGTTCTGGATATAAATCTTCACACAGACTTCTTGAGGAGGAGAGTGATACGGATAACTGATTGTAAACCACTGCCTATTACCTTAGACCTTTTTGACTGTACTGAACAGTAATTCCGCGTATTCCGTAATTTATATTTATACAGTTTACAGGCAATGTAATTTATAACAAACTATTGGCTGCCAATTTCGCTTCATTTTTCCTGGAAGTCTTGCAACTTGTTTCTCCCTGTTGGTTTATGCCGAGTTCGGAGTAAAAATGGTTCTATATGACGGTGATGGAAAATAGAATTTATCTTCAGCATTTTTCGGTGTGTGACATTCCCTTACACATTCCGTATTTCTTGTATTTCTTAGATGTATTTGTAATTTGAATACAGCCAAATCGTTTTGGGGTCTACGAATAAATGCTTCAAGTATGTAAAATACTCATTGACTTATTATTAACGTTTTATAATTGAAGGTTTAAGGTTGAGTCTCCTATTAATAAGTATAGTAGCTATTTTTAAAGAGATGGGAGTTGCGTGATAGTGGGGTTAACTACGTAGCGGTCAATTACATCAACGTATCTGTGCAGGATGCCTAATATATTTATTGCTTGCGCAGGTGTCTTGATATGCTTAGTGTTCTGAATAATATGCTTTTAGGAGGTATGACTGTGGAAAGTCATCGTCTTGTAGTAGCAGAAACTGTCTTAATAACTCTCCAAACATTATGACTATTAAAATACTTTTTTTTTTTTTTACAGGGGGAACACTCAACGGATTAATATGTAGTTAGAACAAGTTACTATATTGCTCTTCAGCTTTGAAAGGGATGTGCAATTTCACTGATTTACGTGTTATGTTGACAGTGTGGAAACTTGACAACAGCAGTGCTAGACTTCTTGGTGTGCCTGTACCCAGGAAAAGCCATTAGCCGCCCCAAGGGTCCCGGATTCCGCGCAACTGTCACTCCGCCCAAGTGTCACTCCGCGCAAGTGTTCCAACCCCTCGTGATGTCCGCTCCCGCCTAGCGGCTGTTCGGTAATAGCCACCAACTACGTGAACCGTAACCGCTCCTTTTCCGTTTCCTAATCCGCTAAAGTAGACTGGCATTCATTCGTTGCTTCCTTCCTCAGGGCGAGTCCCGCTATGTAATCCGTACTTTCAGAATATAGCCAATACTTGTTTGAATCCTACCTTTCATTTATCAGCCAGTCTCCCCTTCCTAGGGCGGCCACAAGCATTCACCGCTGCGCCTTCCATCTTAACAACCACGTCGCATCCCCTCTCCGAATACATCTTATTTGTACAGCAGTAGGATGGGTTGTACAATTTTGGTTTCAAAAGTGGTATGAGCTTTATAATTTTGGATTCACTGTGGGATATACATGGTGATTCACTAAGTGTGTTTGCCTCTGTAACTTATAAAATGATAGGTGACGGGAAATTTTAATGCGGTAGGTCAACACAAGAAATGTTACACTTTTTGCAGAGCTATGAACATTGCTTATTGTATCATTTTCCAAAGAGTTACAGCACAAAGATATAATTTTTAAATGGAACAATAGTTTTTTCTTTCGTGCATTGGATTCGTTGAAACCAGCTGCGTCCAAATCAATTTAAACTACATTCCAATCACTGTTAGTTTGGGAGCTACAACCCTCCAAAGTTTAGGGGGCGGAGGCTACGATAGCGTATCTGACTGGCTGGTGGTCATGGTACAGTGGGCCGCAGCCTCCGCCCCCGGAACTTTGAAGGGTTGTAGTTCCAAAGCTAACAGTGATAGGATTTGGACGCAGCTGGCTTAAACGAATCCAATACACGATAGAAAAAACTATTGTTCCATATCTTTGTAGTGTAACTCTTTGGAAAATGATACAATAAACTATGTTCATAGCTCCGCAGAAAGTGTAACATTTCTTGTGTTGACCTACCGCATTAAAATTTCCAGTCACCTATTATTTTATTAGTTACAGAGGCAAACACACTTAGTGAAACACCCTGTATGTTAAGTGCTGTAAAATTGACACTGCGTGGACCATTTTGAAATGTACGAGATCGCTGTCTGCCTTTATCCTCGTTATGTAATCTTGCCAGTATTTCACAGCAATAGTGGTATATGATGTCCCTGAAGAGTCTACACCACTGTATTTATCCATTTTGAGGCGACAGGAAGATATTTGAATGTTAACAGTTTTCCTACACTGTTTCCGACGTGGTCATCTGTTGTTCCTGGTGTTTCTAAATTTTTGTTAACCATCAGCAACTCTATCGAACTGTGAATCTTTAAAAGTGCTTCTTATTAGGATGTGGGACTGGATTATGTTTCTTTGTAAACACTGCATAGACACGTTTGTCAGTTTTTTGACTGATAGCTACACTAATGCTTGTCTAAATGTGAGACATATTGAACCCAAAATTATTTATACTTTTTGCTTTACTCTGTTAAGGCCACTTTTGAAATATTTTTTCAGTTTGTCGTTCAAAAAAGAAACAGTTCGTTTCGATCAAACTTTACAATCTATAAATACAACAGGAGTAATACAACCGTATGTTGATTGAAGAAATTAAACTGTATTTGGGCCAACCGGATGAGACTGCTTCGGTACTTTTTTCAAAAAGATATTATCCAGTTCTTCTTCTCAATTTCTTCTGTAATGTTCTTCAAGTAATTATTCTAATTATTGCTTTCCTTAAGTCTTCACCACTCACGCTGTCCTTCTGCACGGGTTTCATCATCTTCTCGAAATATTGTTAAAATTATATAACAACAGCAAAAAACACATTTCCCGGAAGGTCCTCATTTCTTCTCGTCTCCCCTCTTATAAAACCGCGTGTTCGGTATCTATACGCTGAATCTCAGATCTTTGAGGCTTCTGTACTCCCCACAGCTACTTAAAGTAATCTGATTCCCAGAGGAATAATTAATTTCTCCATTAATTAACTTCAAGCTTGTGCCTGGTGGCCTAATTACAACAGCGTATTGCCAGAATCTGATTTGATCTCAGTTGTCAGTTTCATGCTGAATTAATTTTACCGGTTCAAAGCTTCTGAAAAAACACAAAAGTTACAAATAAATGCATTGAATAATATCACAAATTAACGTTGGTTCTGTACATACACAACCTCTGGCAATAAGGTTCGATGGATCGTCATGTAACAATAACGTAGATGAACTATGAACTTCATTTATGTTACTGTTCTTCGAAATATTCACTTCCAATAACTATGAACTCTGCGATACATGTCCCGGAAACTATGCACGAAGTCTTCCTTTGGGTAGGTATTCAAAAACCGCGTCACGTTTCGTTGGCTGCCAGGAATCTAGTCAAATCTCTTTCCTTTCAAAGCGAGTTTGAGTGGAGAGTTATAATAGTGTGTCAGGTTTCTAATATTTCTAATATTTGCATCATCTTTTGTTTTGAGCAACCCTTAAAACATCATATTCTTGTTTATTTTTATTTTTATTCACTGTAGTCATGTTGTAAGAATTTATGTTTGCACTGTTTCTCTATGTGTGGTATTTGTTTCCTTTTTTCAGTGCTATTAATTTACAGATTTCATTCAAATATTTATTTACACTGTAACTGCTCGATCAAAGAAGTTAATTTACTTTTCTGTTTTACTGACAAGTTCTTTGACTGAACTTCAATATGTGTCTGATGATGGCCTAATAAGCCGAAAATAGATTCACAAAATAAACAAAACCGTAGAACAAACACAAAATTGTGTATTTTAATCCTTTCAGACCTGATTTTTTTCTCTGTCAAGGAAATTATTTTTAATGCTGTAATACTCTCAAGTTAAATTTTCAATGATTTTAGAATCAAGATTTATGCAATTATATGCACCCATTTTCATTTTACAACACTGCGTATACTGAGAAACAAGGCTTTTTTAAGGACTAAATTAATTAATTTTGTAGTATCAACTGTTGTACTAAATAAACTGATCGTTCAGTAACTACATAGCAAAATAACTACTACTTTCAGTTATACAGTAGAATACAAGTAACCCACAATTTCCGTGTTCTTTGAAGTCCCCAAACTGCTGGGCAGTGCAACACCCGCTTCTTAATATTTTTATAGTGATCTTCCGCAGGTGCCAGTAATTGTGCATGATGAAATGATTGAACACTCAGCTGTCGTTCTTTCCATTGAGAAAAAACGCTTCTGAACCATATTAGATACCGTAGAAGTTATGTACACATTTGTAGCCCGAGGGTCCGAAAGGTTTAATCTTCATACGGAATAGGAAGACGTCGGGAGGAATGAGGTACGGCGATTATGGTGGATGTTCAAGTTCCACCACTCTTTTTTTTTTTCAGAATGTGTATGGGCGAGCGTTGTTGTGAACAAAAAATCAGGACCCTTGTAGTGCGTACTGGGGTCATACCCTGCCTAGACGTTGCGTGAAACAAAATTTTAAATTGCTCATTTGTTCGTTCATTGTCCTGTTTTTAGTTCAGAACCAACGCACTAAACAAGCACTTCGTTCAGCAGGTCCAACACGGAAAACACGCGATGCTCAACTGAACCACTGTGGGGGCAGGTTGTTAAACCGGCCGCTACGCAGGTGCAGCGTTGAGATTCCCCTGTGTTTATGCTAACAGCTCAGATACGCCTGCAGTGCCTTTCCTGACCTCATCACCAAACCCGTTGGACCTAGACAACCGGAAAACTGTATCTTGGTCAGATGAGTCCTGATTCCATCTGGTAGGAGCTGACGGTGAAGTACACTATGTGATCCGAAGTTTCCGGACACCTGGCTGAAAACGACTTAAAAGTTCGTGGCGCCCTGCTTTGCTAATGGTGGAATTCAGTATGGTGTTGGCCCACACTTAGCCTTGATGACAGCTTCCACACTTGTAGGCTTACGCTTACTCGAGTGATGGAATGGCAGCTCATTCTTCACGGAATGCTGTACTGAGGAGAGGTATCAATGTAGGTCGGTGCGACCTGGCACGAAGTCGCCGATCCAAAACATTCCAAAGGTGTTCCATAGAATTCAAGTCAGGAAACTGTGCAGGCCAGTCCATTACAGGGATGTTATTGCCGAGTAACCACTCCGCCACGGGCCGTGCATTATGAACAGACCGTGTTGAAAGGTAGAATCTCCATCCCCGAATTACTCTACAACAGTGGGAAGCAACAAGGTACTTAAAGCATCAATGAAGACGTGTGCTGTGATAGTGCCACGCAAAGCAACAAGTGGTGTAAGCTCCGTCCACACCATTAACACCACCGACTTCAAATGTTACTGTTGGCACTACACACGCTGGCAGCTGACATGCACCGGGCTTTCGCCAAACCCGCATCATGCCATCGGATCACCACATTGTCTACCGTGATTTGTCACTCCACACACCAATCGTTCCTTGTTTAAGCACCTTACACCAAGTGAGGCGTCGTTTGGCAATGACCTACGTAACTCGTGGCGTACGGACAGCTGCTCGACCATGTAATCTACATCTACATCTACATGGGATACTCTGCAAATCACATTTAAGTGCCTGGCAGAGGGTTCATCGAACCACCGTTATACTATTTCATCTCCCATTCCATTCTCGAATAGCGCGCGGGAAGAATGAACATCTGAATCTCTCCGTTCGGGCTCTGATTTCTCATTATTCTGATGATCATTTCTACCTATGTAAGTGGGTGTCAACAATATATTTTCGCATTCGGAGGAGAATGTTGGCGATTGTAGTTTCGTAAGTAGCCCACGCCGCAGCGATAAGCTGCCGTGTTTCGCGACAATACGAAACGAGCTGCCCTTCTTTGGACTCTTTCAATGTCCTCCGTCAAACCCACCTGATAAGGATCCCACATTGGGCAGCAATATTCCATAAAAGGACGGACAAGCGTAATGTATGCAGTTTCTTTAGTAGTTCTGTTTGCATCTTTTAAGGGTCCAACAGGTTTCCGACAATAGAATATATTGAATTATAATCGGCTTTCAGCATAGCCATTAACTAATCATTTACAATTCACGAACACAGATTAAAATGGTAGATTAATAAAATCTCTCCAGCTAGCCTAGAGCAAAACAACATCGAGCAAAAGCATTGATTTACTTAGCAAGGACACCCACTCAGAAGCGTGGAATACGAATGCTGAGAAACTTAACGCTCATAAACAACACTCCCGGACAAACGGGTTCTCTTCAAACAACACCAGAGATTTAAAATAATCAGTAAAAGTAAAACGAAACAAATCATCAGTACGGTGCCTTAGAATCAAGGGTGATTATGGAAGGAAGATCTGTGTTTCGATTGAAAGCTTCTTACGTAGCTTGGTGGACGTGTAGCACCAGCAGTCCATGCCGTGATTTCTCAACGCCGCTCAGAACAACAAGCGAGAAAATAGGATAACACGGGAGCTACTAGCCACTCAATGGAAGCACGTATCACAATTATAACAGAAATTAGCATAATTCCCGCCGCTTTGCACGCGTAGACTGGACGGTATAATTGGTTGTTTCTACTTGTGAATATAAATTTTCATTGAATTAGCTTTAAAAATGCTCTCCTAATAAAGTATTTTGATAAAACTTGCAACCACCTATTGCACCATTGATGGCAGAATTCCAAACATCCGCCGGCCGCGGTGGCCGAGGGGACTAAGGCGCTCCAGTCACGGTCTGTACTGCCACTACGGTCGGGGGTTCGAATCCCCCCTCGGGCATGGATATTTGTGCCGTCCTTAGTTGTAGCTAGTTCATAAGTAGTTTGTAAGTTTAGGTACTGATGTCCCCGTAGTTAAGTCCCATAACCTCTACAAACATTGGAACATTTTTTTCAAAACACCCGAAAACACATTTTTTAAATTATAACCATGGTTCCAAACCTAAATTTTCAAATTTCTAGCATCAAAATAGTCTTAGTAGCACCCTTAAAAGATTTTCCCTTATTCCACCCGCTTAATGGTTGAATATCCAAAAATATCTAAACACGTGTTTTTAAAATTCGAATCAAAAATCTAAATCCGAAGTTTTGTATTTCTTGCTTCAAAATTGCCTTAATAGCAACGTATTTTCAAAAACTGTTCACCCCCTATTTCACCCCTTTAGGGATGCGAATATCGAAAAATCGCTGATGCCTTTAGTGTAAGATAAACAACGCTTAAAAATTTCAAGTTTCTATCGTCTGTAGATTCACTTTTCAGCGCCTTTTTCTGTCTTTTAGAAACGGATCGAGAACGCGAAATTTCTTTGTTACGCTTTGGCATCTTTCATGGTAGTTTTACTTTTCAAAGTGCAATATGCACTTTTCTTTTATTCGTACACTTGTTGCTGAAAAACAACTGAAAATGTGAATCATGTTTCTATGTACGTGACCTCTTTGCTATTGTCATGGCTATTATATTGTCAAGTCATCGCAAGTCCGAATTTTATGTAAGCTGACGATTTCCAACCACTATATCTTCGACGCTATTATAGCTATCGACACGGAACTGCGATGGTGTACAACGGGAGACTTTGAACTACAACACACAGAGATATTGTTCGTCTCCATTGTGTTTTGCTGAAGAGCAAAATATTGACACCCACACACAGAATTTTATATAAGTGGTAACTTTTAACTTCCGTATGTTCCATCCCCTTATCGTTATCAACCCCCTATCACAATAGTGCACAATAGGAGACTGATACCTACTACCACATACTATTCGTGTGCAATGTGTAGTTTTGGCTGCAGTGTGAAATATAGGCACAAACACCTCAATTTTTATATATATTAAAATAACACAACAAGTAATTATACGAATAACATCACGGCACATTAACCCATTTCTTCCCAGCGTTGCGTACACGCAACACGAAATTTAGCCTTACAAAATGCAGTCGAAATGAACTTACTGTACAAAACTCGCCACACATGTGTTAAAAGGCATTTACGAGCTCTCTGTCTTTGTGTTTAAGTTCCACAATTACCTTTTAACACTTCATGGAAAAAATTAATTAGAGATCACATATATTTTCAATATTTTTCAATAATTTATTTGAAGTATTAGGGAAAGCTAAAAGGTGGAAAGAATATATAGAGGGGCTCTACAAAGGAAATAAACTTCGAGACAATATTGTAGGAAGGGAAGAGGATGAAGATGAAATAGGAGATACTGTACTGAGAGAAGAATTTGACAGAGCCCTGAAAGACCTGAGTCGTAATAAGGCCCCTGGAGTAGATGATATTCCCTCAGAGCTACTGAAGTCTCTGGGAGAAGCAGCCATGACAAAATTGTTTCACCTGGTGTGTAAGATGTATGAGACAGGTGAAATACCCTCAGACTTTAAGAAAAATGTTATTATCCCCATCCCTAAGAAAGCAGGTGCAGACAGGTGTGAAAACTACAGAACCATCAGTTTAATAAGTCATGGTTGCAAAATATTAACGCGAATTATATACAGAAGGATGGAAAAGCTGGTAGAAGCCGACCTCGGGGAAGATCAGTTTGGGTTCAGGAGAAATGTAGGAACACGGGAGCAAAACTCACTTTACGGCTTATCCTAGAAGATATATTAAGAAAAGGAAAACGTACATTTCTAGCTTTTGTAGATTTGGAGAAGGCTTTTGACAATGTTGATTGGAATAAACTCTTTCAAATTCTGAAGCAAGCAAGAGTAAAATATAGGGAGCGTAAGGTTATTTACAACTTGTACAAAAACCAGGCTACGGTTGTCAGAGTTGAAGGGCATGAAAGGGATGCAGTGGTTGGAAAGGGAGTAAGACAGGGTTGTAGCCTTTCTCCAATGTTGTTCAATTTGTACATTGAGCAAGCTATAAAGGAAAGCAAGGAGAAATTTGGTGAAGGAATTAAAGTTCAGGGGGAAGAATTAAAAACATTGCGTTTTGCAGATGACATAGTAATTCTGTCAGATACAGCAAAGGACCTGGAAGAGCAATTGAACGGAATGGACAGTGTGCTGAAAGGTGCTTATAAGATGAACATTAACAAGAACAAAACTAGGGTAATGGAATGCGGTCTTAGAAAATCAGGTGATGCTGAAGGAATTAGATTGGGAAACGAAGCAATAAAGGAGGTAGATGAGTTTTGTTACTTGGGCAGTAAAATAACAAATGATTGTCGCAGTACAGAGGATATAAAATGCAGATTGCCAATGGGTAGAAAAGTGTTCTTGAAAAAGAGAAATTTGCTAACATCGAATATTGATTCAAACGTAAGGAAGTCCTTTCTCAAGGCATTTGTAGGGAGTGTTGCCTTGTATGGGAGTGAGACATGGACGATAAACAGTGCGGACAGGAAGAGGATTGAGGCTATTGAAATATGGTGCTACAGAAGAATGCTGAAGATTAGGTGGGTGGATCGCGTAACTAATGAGGAGGTACTGAACAGAATTGGGGAGAAAAGGAATTTCTGGCGTACCTTGACTAAAAGACGGGATAGATTGGTAGGACACGTTCTTAGACATCAAGGAATTGTGAATTTAGCGTTGGAGGGAAGTGTATGGGGAAAAAATCGCAGGGGAAGACCAAGAGATGGATACAGTAAGCAGATTCAGACAGATGTAGGTTGCCGTTCTTAAGTGGAGATGAAGAGGCTTGCTCAAGATAGGGTATTGTGGAGAGCTGCATCAAACCAGTCTCCGGACTGAAGACCACAACAACAACAGAATATATTTTGTTCAAACTTTATGTGCATATTCGTGATTCCTATATATCAATGTCACAAACTGATTTTTTTTCTTGAACGTACTAGACTCCTGACTAGGCAGATTTTTTGTTTGTTGGTCATCAGTCCGTAGCTTACAAACTACTTAAACCTAGGTAAACTAACCTAAGGATAAACACACACACCCATGCCCCAGGGAGGACTCGAACCTCCACGGCGAGACTAGGCAGAAAATGATCTCTATTTCCGTTGTGTTAACGCAACGTTGAGAGTTGCATACATATATTCATACTCTATGGTTCTCTGATTGTGGTTTTCTTCTTACGATCTGTGCAGTCAAAGATAATATATCTGACTGACTATTCAGAGCTAACGTAGTGTTCTGTAGTCTAAAGGCTTTAATTTTTTTTTTTACCAGCGCAATATTATGTGTGGTCCAAATTACAACACATACTGCTCGTTTGTAATGTTTGTAATGTTATTTCAATTATTTTGAAGAGAAATCGATAACAAAATATAATATTTTTTTCACAATTTCTATTTTTGGGAAAAAATGGGTTAAGGTGCCAAATCTGTGAAAGGAAATCACTGCCTAACACACTAAGAGAAGCACTTGTAATTCCCCGAGAACTGTGATGCCAGAAGGAAAGCACCATAGTATAAAGATTCGATATGATTTTCGAGGCAACACAAGGCCCAATGCTTAACTCCAATAAGTGTGCTGATCCAGACAACGCTCCCAGCAAGTACTCCTAGGCCACGACAATGACACGCTCGCACCACGAGCAGGCGTTAAACCAGACATTGCTGACACTGTCACACAAGCGATCCGGTTCCCGATCCAGTATCCTAATCAACACAGCCACATCTCGCGACGCATGCAAGTGCTTCCACAAGAAGTTAAAAAAAAATCCAGCGATGCAGCCACGTTCGTGTAACACCGCCATCAGTCAAACGTTCCATTCCAGGTCACCCCCCCCCCCCCCCTTCCGGGTTCCAGCTCGCCACAGCTTGTACTGATCCTCGCTCCACGCCTCGTCAAAAATAAAACATAAAATAAAATGTTTGTAAATTTGTCTGAACTTTGTTGGTCATTAGTCCCTAGGCTTACGAACAACACACATTAACTTCTACGAAATACAACACAAACACCCATGTCCTAGGCAGGACTCGAACCCCCCGGCGTCGAACTTCCCCGCGCACCGCAGCTGGGCGCAGTGCGCACGGATATTCCGCCGCAGCTCGTCAGGGGGGAACTAAAAATCGATTTTTTTTATTTCTTTATTGTGATGTCCAGTAATACAACACATCACCCAGAATGAAACTTTCACACTGCAGCGGAGTGTACGCTGATATGAAACTTCCTGGCAGATTAAACTCGTTTACAACAAACAAGTTTAATCTCAAAAACAATGTTTGTTAAGCTTAAGGGACTTAACTACGGGGTCATCAGTCCCTAAACTTACAAACTACTTATGAACTACCTACAACTAACGACGACACAAATATCCATGCCCGAGGGGGGATTCGAAACCCCGACCGTAGTGGCTGTGCAGACCTGTGACTGAAGCGTCTCAGTCCCCTCGGCCACCGCGGCCGGCCAAGTTTAATGTGGCAGGAAGTTTTATATCAGCGCAAACTCCGCTGCAGAGTGAAAGTTTCATTCTGGAAACATCCCTTAGGCTGTGGCTAAGCCATGTCTCCACCATATCCTTTCTTCCAGGAGTGCTAGTCTTGCATGGTTCGCAGGAGAGCTTCTGTGAAGTTTGGAAAGTAGGAGGCGAGGTACTGGCGGAGGTAAAGTTGTGAGGCGGCATCGTGAGTCGTGTCGGGATAGCACAGTCGGTAGTGCGCTTGCCCGCGAAAGGCAAAGGTCCCAGGTTCGAGTCCCGGTTCCGGCACACAAGTTTAATCTGCCAGGAAGTTTAAATGGGTCCTGATTAAATACAATGGTAGACTTAATTTCTACTAGAAATCCACTGGCCAAAGAACCTAGATTCTTAACTTACTGCTTAACTTAGATTCTTAAGACAAGTGATCCACTTGCTGCAGTGTCACAGTTGTGCCAGCATGAATATAAACCTGTATTCTGAAGCCAGCTCGCTGAGCTAAGACCCACTGAGCTCGCCCCTGGCACAGTGCAGGACAAGAGTGAAAATGGTAATCTAATTTCCCTTAATCTAGTTACATCTAACTCACGACTAATTTACGAATTCGAGTGCTGCAACTTCTAACCCCCGAGTCCCAGGCAAGGCTGATACTACCATTTCTGACGACCAGGCCATTCTCCGGCGGCATGCGAGATATCGAATATGCAAGACAATGCCAGGGCGCCAAATAATCTATATGTATAAATGTGAATGTCTGTTCGGTGGACGTTTATCACGTCTGAACCACACAACATAAAGAGCTAAAAATTTGTACGGTTAATAATGTCTACCCTGGGAAGGCTATAGACACGGTTTCATGGCGATCGAATAGCTATTTATCTATATGTAGTCTATTAATGTGAATGTCTGTTCGTTGTACGCTTATCACGTCCGAAAGACAAGACGCAGAGACTTAAATATTTGTTCTGTTATAATTTATGACTGAGGAAGGTTTTAGTCACGGTTTTATAACGATCTGATCGCTATTTAGTAATTTGAAGAATATAACGCGAAATGCAGAACATTAATTCTCTTTGAAAATTATATTTACTCTTTGAAAATGGTTTTATTTGTTGCATTGTTGCTTGAGGGTTGATAATGATAAAAGGGTGGAGTACACTGGGATGGAGAGTTATCGGTGTATATAAAATTCTACGTGTGTATGTGTGTTTGTGTGTGCGTGTTAATATTTCGCTCTGCAGGGAAAAGTACAGAACGCAAACGAATGGTCTGTGTGTAATTGTTGTCCAAAGTCTCCCATTGTACACCATTGCGTTTCCATACCGATAGCTATAAGGGGGAGGAAGATATGGTGGTTGAAAGTCGTCAAATTATAAAAAAATTCGGACTGTAGACCAGCGATGACGTTTGCGACTCTATAGCAAGGAGGTTACATACAGCGAAACGTGATGCCACAGACCATATCTTTGGTCTATGCGTGCTGCAATGTCTTCAGCTGTTTCCCTGTAGGGATAAAGCATACGAAAAAGGAAATATAAGAATAAATAAATAAAGCAGTAAAAAAGAAATTTCTTTTAACATATCTCTTTAAAAAAAATCGATTTGACGTTTTGCGCATTACATCAAGTGATCAATCTGTGATACTATTACAATTGTTGTTGAATTTCGTGATTGGATCCTTTGAGACGAGTGCATTTTTACGTGTGATTTGATCTACACTGAAACATTACTCTCACCATACGTGTTGAGGTATTGTAACACAGCCTATAAGGAATAATGTAGGTATTATTTATTGTAAATCATTAAGCACTTCACATAATTTTTTTTGAATGTTGATTAAAACTGTTTGTGCCTAAAGAAGGTATTGTATTTCATTTCATCCTTCAAAACCAGTCTCATAGCACACTACTGAAAGGTTGCTTATCTATCATAACCAACACGTCAGCGGAGCCGCGTGTTTAAGCTAGTTTAGTATAAATGGGAAATCCAAAGGAGATGTAGTGGTAGGACAAGAACGCTATCCATTTTTCCCCCTGTAAACGCAGATCAGTCAATTTCTGCATTCAACAGATTGTCGCATGTGATGAGCAGTGGATATTTTTCTCAGAAATACTGCTTCTGCACGATAGAACGTCTTATGTTGATAATTTTCCTTATAATTAAGGTGTTCACTTTGTATCTCACGTGCGTATTTTTCTAGCGCTGCGTGGGCATATGGCAGTAACTGAATGGGCGACAATCCCACTTGTAAGGTTCTCTATTTTGTAAGACTCACCCGAAGTGATGATCTACAGCAGTTAATTTGTCACCTCTTTTACAATGCCGAACACTATTTCCAGTAAGGCACTAAATTTCCTGAGTTATTTGTATTTTCCATTTATTGACACTCTTCTTAATTTCTGTAAGATGTTCATCGTCTTTTTTTAAATAAATCGTATTAACTCATAATAAAATTTAAAATTTTGCCACCTTGGGCGCTGCCGTAATTTCGGCATCACAATCTTCCCAATGTCGCCTTCTCCCTCATACAACCCCAACGCCCCATACAAAACCAGCCCTGTTCAAATGTTCAAATGTTTGTAGAGTTTATGGGACTTAAATACGGGGTCATCAGTCCCAGCCCTGTTCCTAATTTATTTGAATCCTCTTGAAGATTTTCAATGATACAAACTTTATTACCATTCAAGATTTTTATTCCTCATCTCTACACATTTTTCTCAGAATAGTCATCCTGCCGACGACCACTTTCTCTCAACGAGATATCACTTTGTTTATGCTGTAATTTTAGTAAGTTTGTTTAGGGGATTAATAATTCGTTTTTGCATACACTGCGTCATCAACATCTTGAACTTCTGTAAACATGTGAAAATCAGATGGGGACAAGTCGGTATTGTATGATGGCTAATCGATGACAAGGAAGCAAAGGCGTCGTATTGTCGCAGATGTCGCAGCGCTCCTGGCTGTTCTTGCATTGTCATGCTGAAGGAGATTGCTCCGTATATGAACAGTGACGTTTCAAAACCCGCTAAGTCCACTCGCAGTCAAAAATTAGTTTGAAGCGAGTATTTACTCTACAAGGTGTGCTACATAGAGCTATGGTGTTGTTTCAACTCAAACCGATATTTTAACCGTTTGAATCGTGTGCGAAATTTGACTTTCGGTTCAAAGTGCAGAAAGTCCGTCAGTGTAATTGGTTCAAATCGCTATAAGTCCATTTACTTCCGATTATTAATGAAAGTATTTTTTTTTTCTGTGAGGCAAATTAAAGCTGTGTCACCAGGAAAGAATGTGTTTTAAAACTTAACTATAATGTTTCTGTTGTATACCCGTAATCATTATTCAGCGCATTGACACATGAAACTGTGAAACTGATTGGTTGGCCAGTATCTTATTTATATGGGAGCTTGCTGTTCATGAAAAATATGACTAATGTAGAAGGAGTTATACACAGACTCCTCTGGATCTACGAACTACTGGTATAAGAGCGTTGTGAATTGGAAGATGGGGAGGTGAGATGTTTTAAAAGAATTTTTTTTTTTTTTTTTTTTTTTTTTTTTTTTTTTTTTTTTTTTTTGAGGTTGGGCAAAACGAGGAAAGTAAATTTTTCTATACTTATGTTGGCAAGCTGCGGTAGAGTAGCCGAGCGGTCTACAGCGTCTCGTTGCGGAGCGCGCGGTTGCTCGCCGTGGAGTTTCGAGTCCTCCCTGGGGCATGGGTGTGTGTGTGTTTGTCCTTAGGATAGTTTACCTTGGTTTAAGTAGTTTGTAAGCTACGGACTGATGACCACGCAGTTTGGTCTGATAGATTTACAAACATTTGAACATATTTTTATGTTGGCTACAGTGCCTATAAAGAAACAGTGTGACTTTGCTCACTAGTTCCATTCTTCTAAATTCTTGAAGCTTAATAAATTCTCAGACACAAATTACAATTTCCTCCACAACTTTGCCTTACATTAGTTTGCTTCTCCTGTAAAATTAAATGAGTTTTGGAAAGTTACTCATATATATATATATATATATATATATATATATATATATATATATATATATATATATATATATATATATACAGTGTGTTTCACTAAGAGTGTTTGCCTCTGTAACTTATTAAACAATAGGTGTCGGGAAATTTTAATGCGGTAGGTCCACACAAGAAATGTTACACTTTTTGCGGAGCTATGAACATAGTTTATTGTACCATTTTTGCAAAGAGTTACAGCACAAATATATAATTTTTTAATGGAACAATAGTTTTTTTTCTATCGGGCATTGGATTCGTTGAAACCAGCTGCGTCCAAATCAATTTAAACTGCATTCCTGTCACTGTTAGTTTGGGAGCTACAACCCTTCAAAGTTTTAGGGGCAGATACCACACGCTGTACATAATACATGGCTGTGCGGTGGGTGATGGATGTTATGGCTGTGGGAAGTTGATTTACATGAGATGTTCAAATGTGTGTCCATGTTCCTCAATGCATAATGCAATGCGCCGTCGAAAGGATCTGCGGACGAGATGTAACATCGCCGGTGTGACGGAGCGACATGCGCCTTTGATGCGCCGTTTTAGATCATCTGGGGATGTGGGGTAAGTGACATAAACACGACCCGCAAGGTCGCCCTATTTAACACCAGTAGATTTCTTTTTGTGGGGATATCTAAAGGATCGTGTTTATGTCACTGAGCCCACATCCCCAGATGATCTAAAACGGCGCATTGAGGGCGCATGTCGCTCCGTCATACCGGCGTTGGTACATCTCGTCCGCAGATCCTTTCGACGGCGCATTGCATTATGCATTGAGGAACATGGACACACATTTGAACATCTCATGTAAATCAACTTCCCACCGCCATAACATCCATCACCCACGACACAGCCATGTATTATGTACAGCGTGTGGTATCTGCCTCTGAAACTTTGAAGGGTTTTAGCTCCCAAACTAACAGTGATATGAATGTAGTTTAGATTGATTTGGACGCAGCTGGTTTCAACGAATCCAATGCACGATAGAAAAAAACTGTTGTTCCATTTAAAAAATTATATCTTTGTACTGTAACTCTTTGTAAAATGATACAATAAACTATGTTCATAGCTCCACAGAAAGTGTAACATTTCTTGTGTGGACCTACCGCATTAAAATTTCCCGTCACCTATTATTTTACAAGTTACAGAGGCAAACACACTTAGTGATTGTGTGTGTGAGTGTGTGTGTGTGTGTGTGTGTGTGTGTGTGAGCGCGCGTTTGGGTGAGTTGGATGGGTGTGGATGCGTGTGGGTGTGCATGGGAGGTTCTTTCCGACATTGAGTGTTGAGTGCAGTTGCACACTATGCTCGAACTGTCACGGATATCGCCGCGAGTAATGAGTAGAATGGCCACGGGTACGACAGCACCAGTTTGAGGATAAGTTCAAATTGTGTGTTTGGAGTAGGGATGGGAAAAACCCACCGGTTAAAACCGATACCGTTATTTTAGTTTTGAATAACCGGTTTTTTCCGATATTTATTTGGTGTCGGTTGTAACGGGTATTTTTTAGTTATTGCCAAGAACCGGGTGAAAAAACTGGTACGATTGCTTCCTGTAGCAGTGATTCAAAATGTGTGTGTGTGTGGGTTTTTTTTTTTTTTTTAATAAATATAATAATAATAATCTGATGAAGACTGACTGAATGTGCCGAAAGCGGCCATTTTATTAAATGAGTTTTCTTGACTGCTTTTGCTATTGTATATTAAAGAACAGAGTGTTGTTAGCTCCTCAACAGGTTGGTTAAAACTTTAAATGTATTATATTGCTATGCTAACGGGTTTTGTTAATGTGATTGCTTGAAAGTGAAGGGGTTTTTTATTAACCAATATGGGCCTAGGTAACATTAATCATGTGGTGCCTCGCGAGGTAGCCGTGCGGTCTGAGGCTCCATGTCACGGACTGCGTTGCTGCTCCACTCAGAGGTTCGAATCCTCCCTCTTCCCTCGGTCATGGGTGTGTATGTTGTCCTTAGCGAAAGTTAGTTTAAGTTAGATTAAGTAGTTTGTAAGTCTGGCGACCGATGACCTAAGCAGTTAGGTCTCATACGAACTCACACGCATTTGAAAATTCTTTGGGCATGTGGTATACAGCTTTTCTAGTTGAATTTGCGTAAATTTACACTGACAACAATCATACTGTTAGTCGGAACTGTGACTTTATTTTTCAAAATACTTCTGCAACACTGATTGAAGTTCATTTACTGACTGTAACCTATATAACAAGCTATTCATCTCCGATGGCTCACAAGTCCAACATAAGGAGTGTTTGGCTCAGTATTTGCAACTGTCGGATGGTAATACTAGGCCAGTAAATCTGTATGCTTCGTATATCACCATCTATGGACTTCTGGCTAGGCTTACACACACTCAATAAGGCGTAATATTGGGAGGGGATCTTGCAAAATATGGAAAGACTAGTGATTTGTCGTATAAAGTAAATTTACCTAAATTTTAACTAAACTTCCTAAGTTTCGTTTTCGGCCGAAACTAGAAGAACCGAAAATTCGATTACGGTTTCTGTTTCGGCTGCCAATTAAGTTTCGGTCGAACTTTGTACAATTTTTGTACAATTTTGCAGGTGCATATTCATTTGTGTAAGTGCTGTATGTCGGGATAATATGTTGCGAATGCAGTTATTAGTAAAGAAGCAAAGTTAAAAACGTGATGCTTCATGGGGCGGTTTTCCATGAAAGATACTGTTTATGTCCTATCTCATGAACTGCATGTCGTACTGTGATACAATTGCGAAAGTATGTTCAGCTGCATGTGTGTATACTCATTGTAAAATTTCCTGAGAGTACAATTTGTAGTGTAGAAATTATAAATTGTAACGTCAAACTGAATGCAGTAGTTTTGCTCCATGAACAGCGGAAAACTAGTAAGCGAGAAACCTTTTTCCTGTCATCATTTTTATGTAGTTTTCATTGAGAAAATATTTAATAAAGATTTGAAATTATGTTTAGTTTCTTGCAAGTCACTAAGGACTGTCATTCTCATATAGTGCATAATGTGGCAGTTTCTTGCAACAGCTATTGTTTATGACGTTCTGTCTCCTGAACAATGTGTGTTGTATGTGGTTTTTACCCCTACAGAAATTGTTACCTCACGGCATGGAATTGGTTGAAATCGGTCCAGTGGTTTAGGTGAAAATTTAATGAAAGTCCAGCTCCAGTCGCATTTATTGGTGCTTTATTTAAGCCCACACTACCGGTTTCGGCCTCTATGTTAGGCCATTTTCAAGTGTGACAGACGTTATGCCGTAGACAAAGCAACGTCAAGTAGTTAAAATAAAGCACCAATAAATGAAACTGGAGCTGGATTTTCATTAAATTTGAACCACAGTTGCGGCAACAGCAACCATCCAGTGATGGAGACATAATAATTAGGTGAAAATGTGCAGCATTGTCGCTTATGCAGCAGACGGCGACCGTTCTCATGGACTTGAAGGTCAAGTGAACAAAATTTCTTAAGGATTAGAACAAAACTGTAAATTTGTATGCAACACGTACACACAAACACACACACACACACACACTGGTTTATATATGAAATTTTTAATAATTTCAATTCCAGTTTTGAATGTAGCAGTTGTAAAACAAATGGAGTGAAACGTTATCTGAAAAGTGAACCAGACGGGACAATGTATCGGCTACTACGCGAATTTCATTTATTCTTGACGCAATTATTTTATTAGCTTTGAGCAGGGAATATAAATATTAAAACATATTACTTGTCGGTAATGCTAAGCGAAAAGACATCTATGTAGAGAATCAGTTGCCCGCAATACGTCTCACATGTATTCCAATATGATTTCCCGTTAACGTGTAAATAACAGCGTGTCAATAAAAGCAAGTCTAATAACGCTCTAATTGCAGGCAATTTCTCTAGCGCACAGTAATTACCGGCGAAGCAGCACGGCTGTTGGCAGCGGAGTGAAACCTTTTTCCAAGGCCTGCTTATGCTTCGGAGAGCACACGTCTCCCGAGGGAAGAACCTGTCGTCCATTCATCACCTGAGGGAAAAAGAAAAAAAAAAAAAAAAGAAAAAAAAGAAAAAAAAGGGCGCTGCGATGTCGCCTCTGTATGTATTTTGATGATGAGGTGACTGGGGCGCTTGACAGTTTTGTATCCCAGCCTCGTCGCCGCTTTTGTGTCTCGTTTCCGTAGTAGGTGTCGGTGGCCGAGTAGGAAGACCGACACAGGAATAAAGGTAGCACGCTTGTGCAGGTACGGAGGGGAGCAGCCAGTGGAACAGCAGAAACTAGAAACACTAGAGTAAATTAGAACGAGATATATATTGCACAGAATGTATACAATACTTAACTTTTACATAAATCAGTACTGCAGAATGCTGATACACAGTTGAGCTAGAGGCCTGCCTAGTGCCTATCCGATAGCAAAGTCTTCACTGGTGCCTATCTGATTCCGAAAGTCTTAACTGGTTCCTATCTCAGTCCCAAGTGAACGATGTCGTTCAGTGGTGGTCACGAGCGGAGTTGCAGCAGAGGGCGCTCGTGGCTGTCGTCGTAAGAACGCCACGCCGTGCGTGCATGGCGGCGCGCGGCGAAAGTAGGTGGCGCGCACTTTAGACTTGTGCGACACCACAGTCACATATAGGTTAGTAGCAGACACTGCAACTAGCTGCATCGGAAAATACACATTCCGTTAATCTATCTATAAATGTGAATGTCTGTTCGGTGTACGTTTATCACGCCTGAACCACAAGACATAAAGAGCTAAGTATTTGTACAGTTACTAATGTCTACCCGGGGAAGGCTTTAGGCACGCTTTTATGGCAATCGGATAGCTATATATATATATATATTAATGTGTATGTCTGTTCGGTGTACGCTTATCACGTCGGACTGACAAGACGCAGAGACTTAAATATTTGTACAGTTACTAATTTATACCTGAGGAAGGTTTTAGTCACGGTTTTATAGCGATCTGATAGATATTTAGTAATTTGAAGAATATAACACGAAATTCGGAACAATAATTACTCTTTGAAAATTATATTTACTCTTTGAAAATGGTTTTATTGGTTCCATTGTTGCTTGAAGGTTGATAATGATAAAAGGGTGGACTATATTGGGATGGAAAGTTACCGGTGTATATAAAATTCTACGTGTGTGTGAACACAAACGAATGGTCTGTGTGTAATTGTTGTCCGAAGTCTCCTGTTGTACACCATAGCAGTTACATGTCGATAGCTATAAGGGGGTGGAAGATATAGTGGTTGAAAGTCGTCATATCATATTAAAAACAAAATTCGGACTGAAGGCCTGCGATGACGTTGACAACTCTATAGCAAGGAGGTTACATACAGCGAAACGTGATGCCACAGACCATATCTTTGGTGTATGCGTGCTACAATGTCTTCAGCTCTTTCTCTGTAAGAATAAGCATACGAATAAGAAAGTATAATAAATAAATAAAGTAATAAAAAAGAAATATTTTTAACACATCTCTTTACAAAAATCGATTTGACGTTTCGTGATCGATCTGTGATATTATTACAATCATTATTGTTGGATTCTTCGAAACGAGTGCATTTTTACGTGTGATTTGAGCTACACTACTTTCCTGATAAACGGTAAGTGCATAGACTTCTGCAATCTGATAGGAATATTTTTCAGTGCCGTCAAAACCAGTCTCATAGCACATTACTTAATGATAGTTTATCTATCATAATCAACCAACACGCGAGCGGAGCCGCGAGTTTCAGCTAGTCTTTCATAAACTAACAATCATTATGAGACTGATACGATCTACGAGTCTAAACAAGAAGAGAAAAACTTCATCGAAATTTTTAATGTAATAAAGTTACATTTTTTGCAAGGCTTCCCCAGTCCAACATTCACATAAATAACAAATGAGAAATGCTGTACTCCAACCATTCATTCACAGAAATATTTATTTGAAATTAAAACCTATGTTTAATATTGATACACTTTAACAAGCAATGCCATTTTTGTCATTTCTATGCTTCTTACTTGTCCTTTAGTTTGTACGCCTTGTGTTCTTTCACTCTCTAAGGTAGAATTCCTTCACGTTGTCCATCACGTTGTAGCATTACATTAAATATTTTTGCATAAATTATCTGCGACGCTTCTCACCAGCGTATTCTTTTCAGTGAGCTCAGAGATAATCTGGAGTTAGTACAGTATATTACGAAGTCGTGACGCTCGACAGCATATTGGTCAACGTATATCTGTCACAACCTATCCAGCTGTCAGTATTATGTGCTTACAAAGAACTTAAAATTCTGAAATTTCTAATCGTTTCTACGAGTTGCTTTCGTACAAACTAACACAATGGGCACTATCTGGCTTGAAAATTTGATTACTCTTTACAAAATATTCTCGACATGTAATTAACCGTACTCCTGCAACGAAACAATAGAAAAAGACACGAGTTGGGTAAACGTATACTTGCGTTTTGATTCAGAACTAGCGTTTCTCCCACATTGCATTTAATGATTAACTTACACATAACACGGTTGTAGACAACTAAATAAAGATGTAATAACGACAGATTCGAAGCGTATGCTATAAGCATGATTCTTTCACACAGCATGTTTATCCAGTCTGTTAGCTCAAACGGAAATCAGCAGAGACAAGTGGGAAATATAAAATTTGAACCCTAGAAATATTGTCAACAGCCTTGCAAGTTTTTCATTAAACGAAATTCGAGAAACACTAGTTCTGAATAAAAATATAACTCACACATGCCTCTGAATTCTACTTTATTTCCTTTGACTTTCCTACAACCATAAGCGACACAAACTTCACCAATGTGAATGTAAAGTAATCAATCAGTCAAAACGTAGATTCAAAGAACACAAGGTACAAAACATTTACATTACTTATATGTACGGTGTTGCCAAGACTGTCTCAATTTTCACAGATCCAAACCACTACAAGTTGTGTATCCAGTGTTAATAACTGAGATCACTGATCCGTTCTCACTTCAAAATATACCTCTGCCCTCTTTTTGGGTACGATGGTCATTTTTTTCCGACTTGTAGAGAGAACGAAAGCGGCTTTCGTCTTTTATGTAAATACCGCGGTACTGACCAGACGTTTCTTCCTCTTTCAACAATCAAGTATGTGAGCTATAAGATTCCTTTTTCTTTTATTGCAATCAACCTCCTGTTTGATATCAAATCTGATTCTCATTTCAAAATAGACTATCATTTATAACTAATAATTTCTCATTGTTTTCAGCATGCCACAAACATACGTAAGACGATACTTGACCACTATTACGGTTTGCTTCGCGATTGCACCCAAGTTCTGTTTGCTCTCCTCCAACATTCCATATTGATTCTGCACTTCAGAGCAGGCAATCAATGTTTAGTTACTACTAAATCCGATTTTGTTTCGATATGTTCGCCTATTGTGACAAATTTTGAACACTGTCGAGAAACTTCATTACGCGAGGTGTAATAATGACCAAGCTTCTCTGAAAGTTATTTAGTAAATCTCACCAAGTTATCAATCACAGTTCATCTAGTCTTTGTCCGGCACGTAAAGGTAACTTTTTGACAGTTTTCTTTGTGGTGGTATTTTGGGTGTTGTCTTAACTTTAACAATGACTCCCGCTATCTTTTTTTGCCGGTATCAATCAGGCTCCATTTCGGCTTATCACCTTTAAAATTTCATTCCTGCATCTGTTTCGATATTCACTAAACTAAAGTTTATTCAGTTTCATACGCGGAATCTAATTCAAATCGATACAGACGACAAATTGGATTCTAATTTCCCTAAGTCTACAACTAGCCTACTTTTGTTGCCACTCACTATGATTTCCTCTCAGCCCATTTTTGTCCATTTTGACCGTTCATTCAGCTACTGCTACTGTTCCACACCTTCACTGAGGATAAATGTTTCATCAGCGTGTCTTTCAGTCAACTGTTCATCTGCATTTTACTTCAAACGAAAACGTTTGTATAGCTTATGGGACTTAACTACGGGGTCATCAGTCCCTAAACTTACAAACTACTTACGAACTAGCTAATACTAAGGACGGCACAAATACCCACGCCCGAGGGGGGATTCGAACCCCCGACCGTAGTGGCCGTGCAGACCGTGACTGGAGGGCCTCAGTCCCCTCGGCCACCGCGGCCGGCGCATTTTACTTCCTCTCCCGATAATTCTTTATATTTCCGTATTAACATTTTTATGTCAATGTTTAACATTAAACGGGAAAGACTGCACCTCTGTTGTACTTTTTTAATACAAGTATATCTTTCTTACATTCTTATTGTTCCTCGAACTTTATTGGACACATTTTTTATTACTGTTCTTACCTTTTACAGGTGGGGTGAATCTTACGAAGGACTTATTACAAGCCTTGTGCGGATTGCAGGAGCAACATCGTAACTATAAATTCAGGTACCTTTCCTTTCCTAAAACAAAACTTGTCAGCCGTTCCACGCTATTTTGGTGTTGATGCATGTGTGTTACGCAGATAGTGATGGTTCTCTTATTTATCTGCTGATAGTATTACTTCAAAAGACAAATTATATATTTCCATTCTACATATTAATAATTATTTGCCATTCCTCCTGTGATTTTATACGTTTCAAGGCAAATTTCTCTGTGCCCTCTGCCTTGCTTGATCATAAGTATTCCAAAGTTATAATTATAGGGGTAAAAGTCTGGAAGACTGACTGAGCTGGCCTTGTAATATCAGTTGCCGCGGTGGAGTAGCCGAGCGGTCTAAGGTGCCTCGCTGCGGAGCGCGCGGTTGCTCGCCGTCGGAGGTTCGAGTCCTCCCTGGGGCGTGTGTGTGTGTGTGTGTGTGTGTGTGTGTGTGTGTGTGTGTGTGTTTGTGTGTGTGTGTGTGTGTTGATCTTAGGTTATTTACCTTAGTTTAAGTAATTTGTAAGCTACGGATTGATGACCACACAGTTCGATCCAATAGATTTACAAACATTTGAACATTTCCAGAATGCAGCGGAGTGCGCGCTGATATGTAACAAGATAACCTCTGTGAATTTTGGAAAGGGAGGTCATTGTGGAGGAGCGAGTAATGGGGCGGTGGAAGGCTTGCCAGTACCTGGAGGAATTGTGCAGAAGAGAAAGATGAAAGACGGGTGCATGTCTGACGCCAGTATCAGCGTCTTCTCGCATTCAAGAGGTTTCCGATGTGAGGTTGGTTTTGCCAGTGGCGATGAAGTGTGTCCTGGTCATGAGACCTCAGAAAGGAACGGTAGAGGCGACGAGATTCAAAGAGAAGGAGTATAGCCTGTGGAGGAAGGGTACACCAGTGCAGTTAGATAGTTTTGGTAGGGATGTGGCACTGGATGGCATCTGGTGTAGGAAGAACGCAGCATGGTCGATATAGGCGGGGGTATGGAGGGGCAGGCGGTGGCTGGCGACCGATGCATTGGCGCATCGATGGAGCGATGGTAGGCATCCCAGTCGGCATGGGCGTAGTCTTTTAGAAGGGGGCGCAGGATGGAGAGCGCGAGCCTGTCGGCCGCAGGGGTCAAGGGTGAGGAGTACGGAGGCATGGTCACTGCTAATGAGGTCGAGGACTTCGGCCTACAGGCGGCCCAGGAGGTTAGGAGAGGCGAGGACGACATCAGGGGTGGTATTGCTCTTCGTGCGAGTGGATTGCAGGAGGTGAATGGAATCCCCGCGAAGCTGGGAAAGAAACTGACGCCACCATTGGAATTTGGTGGCAACAACATAGGTCGTGAAGGATCGGTCTGTGTGGGATATGAAGTGATAGGGGAGGATTACGCTACTATGGAAATAAATTTGTGGCGAGGGTGAGAGGGAGGGGAGGAAGAGGCTGAGGATGAGGTGTTTGGTAGGTTTGTCGAGGAGAGGTTGTGGTGGGACTGGGTGGTAGCAGAGGTAGCCGATCACCACTCCGCCTCTGGCGAGGGGTGGGGTCCATCAGTTCACTGGAGAGTGTAGGAAGCGGTGCTGACAGAATGGTGGGGCTGAAGAAAGGTTTCATGGAGGATAAAGGCATGCACGCGGTGGTGGGAGAGGGTATGAGGGTATCCATTAAGAGGGGCTTGTTGGCGGGATCTACATCAGGAAGTTGGGGCAGAGGCATGTTGGATCCGCTTGGCGGAGCTGCGCCAATACCTCTTCCTCTGTGATCACCGGACAAAGCTTGGCAATCACAGCAGTGAGGGTGGGCGGCCATCAGAGAGGCAGGGGTTGGGGGGAATGGATGAGGTGACTTAGGGGGTGATGGTGGTGTGGGGCCCAAAGACCCGGGGGATGCACTAAAGGAGATTGGTGTGGAAGGTGGAGGAGGCTGACTTGATAAGGATGGAGTTGGCGATGAGTTGCGAGGATGCGCAAGGGCGGATGGGAAGTTTTGTCCTCTTTTGGGAGAGGGTCTGCTCAGGACGCGTGGGATGCATGGACAGCTAAAACAGCTATACAGATTATTTACTAAAGTGTTCTTGCGGCGGCGTCTTCTTGCTCAATGCTAGCTGCGCTGAATCATTGCCTACTTCAGAGTTCGGAGTGCCATTCCAGATGCATGTCGGCCTAGATAAAGCTGCTTCTAGAGGGCGCGCTTCTCGGTTGCTCCCTCCAGGAGGCGCCGTGCTGACGTGTGATAGGCTGCCGGTTATCCGTTGCATACTTCACGATCGTTTTCGTGCTTCTGACGTGTGGCGCTGACTTTACTCCACAACAGGAAGTACTTTCGTACTTCCAGGGAAAGAGTGCGGTTATCAAGGAATTTGGGATCCGGTCAGGAAAGGACATATGTGAAGGTCTGGGTTGCGGTAGCGAGGATGGGGTGTGTGGATTGAGCAGAAGGACAGGAGGTGGTGGCGGAAGGAACTTTCTTGGTGGAGCTGTAGATGGGGTCTGTGCTGGAACGTTTGGTGGAAGTCTTTTTAACTGGTCAGGAAGTGGATGGGGCTGGTAGTATGGGGAGGGGGATGGGTCGGATGGGGATATGGTGGGGACAGGGGCCTGGCTGTGACATGTGGTGGTGATCAGGCATCGACGATTGTGGCGAGTCTGCCACCGTGGCTCAGCAGAGTTGAATTTTAGCTGGGGCATCTGGCAGTGGAGGGAACTTGTGCAAGAACATAAGGGGGGTTGGGAGGAGGAGGAGGAGGAGGGCGTTTCAGTGCAAATTAAGGTGGGGAGGGGGAGAGATCATGAGCGGTGGCGGTTTGGGAGGACGTGGTGGCTGAAAAGAGGACAGAGAGAGAGGAACGGTAAACTGAGGTTGGGGCTGGCGGAGGTGCTCCACGTATTCGTGGTGAGAGCTTGGGACTGGGAGGTATAAAGAACAGAGGGCTTGTGGTGGGTGGAGTATTCATGTTGGAGAAGGATGGGAAACGTTAAACACTAGAAGACATTCTGCGTCCTGGCGGCCCAATCCCACAGGAGGACGGGACGTTCGGCTGATGGTGACGAAGCAGGGGCTGCTGGTCCTGGCCGCAGAGGGCGGTGGGGAGCCGACGATTCTCGGCGGCGTCGACGCGAGGGTTGCGGAGACGGCGGGCGGCAGCGACGAGAGGAGGCTGCAAAGGAACAGCAAGGCGCTGTAGACGGTGGCAAGGAGGGCTGGGCAGCGCCCAGCAAGCGGAATGGCGATCCGGTTCCAACGGCGTTGCCAGGGGGACCTGGCAGCGAGCCGGCGGTGACTGGTCAGCGGCAGAAGCTGGCATCGGCGGCGAAGGCGTCGGTCCTATGCAGGTGCAGGACTCGGTACTAGCGACAGCAGGAAGCTTTCAAAAAGCAGAAAACTTTAAGAGGAGACTGATATCTCTAAACTGACAGTACAACCGAATAAGGAATATGTCCTGCCCAGCGCCACTTTATATGGTGAAGCTCTTCACACATAGTGACGAGCACAAAGTTTGATGGGCATCTTTCATCGCAGGTAGCCCGATTATCGTAGCCTGTAATTCCTTGTTGTAATGAATATTACTTTATTTACAAATCATGGAGTACTCCTACTCATGTAATTTCTGTTTGTGTATTTTTGGTATTTTTACTCTTTAGGTTACGACACTTACGTATTTTTACATACTGTATTATATTACTAGCTGAAAACCCGGCTTTGCCCGGGTATTTATTCATTTTTTTCCTGCCATTTTTCAGGTATATTTTCATTTGTATAAGGACTGTATGTCCGTAAAATCTCTTGGGAATACAATTAGTAGTAAAGAAGTAACAGATTAAAACTTGGTGCGTGATGGGGTGGTTTTCCTTGAACGTTACTATTTATGTGATAATATTTCATGAAATACGTGTATCACAGTGATACAATTCAAAATTTTCTGCGGCTACAATTTTTAGTGTACAAATGATAAATTGTGAAGTCATACCGAATGCCATAGTTTTACTCGATAAACTCGAAAATATAGTAAGTGAGACACTTTTTTCCTCTAATCATTTTGCTATGGTTGTCAGCGAGCAAAAGTTTAATAAAGCTTTGAAATTATGTCTAAAGTTTGTTTCAAGTCGCTAAGTAATCTCATTCTCATACAGCGTATTTATAAAGTCTCGCCGCATTATGTGTCACTTTTTTGCGGTTCCTTTCTTTATGACGTCATATCTTCTGACCCATGTGTCATACGTGATTCTTTACCTTGCAGCAATTATTGCCTCACGGTAAGAACTGTGTGTACCAAATTTGGTTGAAATCAGTCCAGTGGTTTAGGAGAAACTGAGCAGCATTGTCGCTAAATGCAACAGTTTTTCGCGCTTTCCATTGTTTATGACGTCATATCTCGGAACTATGTATCGTACGTGATTCTTATACTTACGGCGACCGTCCCATGGATTGAATCTTACGTATACAAAATTTCATAAAGATTGGAAGAGAACTGTAGATTTTTATGCAACACGTACACGTACACACAAATATACCATCATACGGACACTGCTTTATGTATGAAGAAGAAGAGGATAGAGGGCAAGACTGCACATGGTTTAACTGTTTTATACTAAACAGTGGATTTCTTTGTCCATATATGATCTAGTTCTGCAGTTACGCCATGAAGCACATTAACTTATAGCTTAATAGCTTTAGTTGTTACAGATCCTCAATTCATGGCGGCGAAATGTAATGTTACTACATTATCTACTTTCAACGTACAATATATGGACTTCTCACGGAGTTCTGAAATAAAAATTTAATAAGTTTGTTTGACATCTATAGAATCATCAAACCGTCAGCAATGTTCTGAAGACGTTTCAAACTTTGTGTATGATGAAATTATATTTGAAGGTAGGTTTGAATGGGAGTCTGTTGCTGGAGACCAATATTGCTATAAACGACAGTCCATCTCTTGTTGTACACGGATGCAGAGCCGCTACACCAGATGATGCGGATGCCAGTTCTCTTTTCCCGTAAAAGCTCAGCCACTGTGTTTCCCGAAAGGGCACGATAATAGCAAAGTTCCGAAACCGGCTGTTTCTGTAATAAAACAGCGCAGCAAAATCCTGGTTCATTTATTGCGGAGCGTGTAAAGTGTTATTCGGCTTGTGGCTGCAAAAGCATACGATTTTTCTCTGTGTGCAGGGGCGATGGCCACGCATTTATCACGTGTTTTCAGCATAACAGCAAACCTTCACTCAGTTGAAAGAAACGGAAAACGAACAGTTCAATTTCCGAAACTAATTGAGGAATATAATATCTGGCGAAATATTATTACTAAATCATTCAAACATATTTGGATACATCGATAGCAGCATCCAGAAAGACAATGTCTAGATTTGAAAACTGTTGGGAATGCGTAGAGAAAAATGTAACTGTAAGTAAAGAGTAGTAGTATTTCAGTGTTGATGTTAGCAACAGAAGTTGCTCAAGCAATTCTGTTACGTTATGCATTGACGTTGATATGACCACTTGTCATATGGGGCAAAAAAAAGGCACTTTTTACAGTTATGATATTTGCGATATATGAGGGAAGAGGGTCAATGAAGTTCTAGAAGGCAAATTAATGATCTGGAGCCATGTCGAGGTCAGCTGCATTGGGTTTGTCGATTAAGGATCCACCCAGTCACCTGAATTTCCGATTGGGTTTTAATCAGGGGTCTGGTGACCTGGGTGGTACGGCAAAAAACTGATGTGAACTTCCTGGCAGACTAAAACTGTGTCGGATGGGGAATCGAATCCAGGACATTCGTCTTTCATGAGGAAGCCCTCAGACGACTGAGCTGCCTCACGGCCCATCGTCACAGCCTTAGTTCCACTACTGCCTCAGCTCCTACCTTCAAAAGTGACACACTCTTTACAGTGATAAAAAAATCTACACAAGCAATTATCACATATATCTCGTATTGAATTTTTGTTTGAACAAAGATTGACCGAAGTACGTAAAGCGGCAACAAAGAGACAATAATTGTCATCTCATCATCCGCTTCACAAATAAAATTTAATTTTGTTAAAAATTATTATGAAAATAAACCTGTTGAAAATCTTCTACCACTTATCATATCCTTATTCAGTTGCTGTCAAATAAAAGTTTTCCATTTATGTTCTCTTAAATCTGTACTCTCACTCACTGCTCAATCACCAGAGACTGCTACAGTACTGTCTGGTTTCCGCTCCGTAAGGATTAAACTATAAGAAGCGCAGTTATCTCTAACAGATTGCGCACGCATAACCATTGCATTGATCTCTCTGCGAACACAGACATTCAGTATCCAAGAAATTCCATTTTGATTTCATTCAACTTTTCCTGATACTCTTCGAACTACGATCGTGCGCTGTGAACTGTGTGATAAGTTCCACTGTCCTGCTGGTAGATGCCGTGGTGCAGAGGAAAATCAAACATTATGTAAAGTTGGACGCGGTCTGCAAAGATAGATGCGTACTTGTGTTCATTTATTGTGCAGTCGAGAATGGCGAGATCATCTATGTGGATCATAACGCTTCCTGCCCTTGAAGACATATAAAACAATTTGATGGAAAAGTTGAAGCAGTTACGCGTGCTTTTCACAGAGGTCTTTAGTGTGTTACACGTTGCACATTATTTCCACGGGTTGGTATACAGTGTTGGATATCAAGAGCATAATACTAGTCTTCCTGCGAAAGTTCCGTACGTTGTATCACATCTCAGTCCGGTTTTAAAAGTCCCCTCCCCGTTCCTCAATCAAATTCTGACACGCACACTGTTTTAAAATTTGTAAGAGGATGTTAATTCTGTCGTAGTCCATCGCCACAGTTGCCCCATGCTTGGCCTAACCTAGTTTGCTGTTCCGCAGCCTCTCTACGATGTTTCATTTACCTTTTTCTGGCTGGCTTCCAAACATTTTTCACTTGCTACCTGTATAAAGCTGTGACCGACGCTACTCGACAAAAAATGAGAAGAAAAACAAACCGTTGCTTAATAACATCGTCTTCCTAACGGATTGCCACAATCACAAAAGTCCTTTCCGTTCTTTTAGATAATTAACATCTCAGTGACAAAAGGCTTGGAAAATTATTGACTTTGTGTGTAAAGTTTGTTGAATGACGCTAAGTATTCTCATTATTAAAACTCTTTTACGCATCTGGTTATTCATAGTGTCATATCTCCGGAACGGTTTGATGTACAGTGATACAACTTTGCAGATGCAGTCACTTATTTATATATGCCACGTATATGCGAAACGTGTTGGAAATGGCATCAGTAATAAAGAAGTAATAAAGTAAAACGCCACACGTCATATTGAGTTTTATTATAGGCAAATAAAAACAGAAGTTAGATTTAATGCGTTTAACTGTCTACCATCTTCAATCTCCAGAAATATGTGCCGTACAGTTATATAATTTTGCATACGCATGCAGTGGAAGCTTATCTAGATCCTCTTTGAAAAGGAAGTCGCGAATATAGTTTGTAGTTAAAGGGTAATGAATTAAACTTCATGGCAGCTGCTTGGCAAAGAGTATATGCATTATCCAAATCAGTAATTATTAAAAATACAATGAGAAATAATATGTAAATTTTCCACGAAAAATATGTAACTTTTGTATTTTGTTTCCTAAGCAACCTGTCGTTTTCTTGGAATGGAATGTATCTTGCTAATTATATCGTAAGACAGCGCAAATATAAAGCATTATCGTTTCTTAGCAAGCGCGCGAGCTCTTCAGACGTAGTCTTCCAACATTCTCTTAGGAGGAACAATATTTTAATGGCGTATCTGGACATGTTTAGACGAGAAGTTACACCTTTGAAATTATGTAAGCAGTCTAAAGAAGTACTATTGTACTATCTATGGAAGCACAGATCTGTGTAATCTTACGTATTATCACAGTCTAACATACGCAGTCCCGACACTCACTGCTGTGAAAGTTGTTAGCAACCAAGGAGGTTAGAATACTTTCTTCTAACCTCCTTGTTTCCAGATGACAGTTGCAACGACACTAGCGCTCCTTGTGGAGGGCAAGGTGCCATGAGAGACATGTTTGTTTTTTAATTACTTTTCTACGTAATTAGCCAAATAGTTTATGTAATTTTTGTGTTCCAAACATTAGTAAAATATCGAGAGACATAAATAAGCGTGAAATAAATGAAAAAAGTCGAATTTCCATGATTCAGTGATATAAACAACAACCCGTTCGTGAAGAAATACGACTGTGTGTATATTTTGCAGCATACACCGCTAAAACTACGAGATTATAAACAGACGAGAAACATTAATTGCTGTTGTGGTCTCTTTTTTGGATGACAGACACTTTATTTGACGTATAAAAATTCGATATGGAGTCTAATGATTCGAACATTTTTCCACTTCACTCGTCTTTGTTATAAAAGCATTAACTATTGAGTGTAATTACTTATAAAACGATAATCTGGAAGATTCTTGCCATTTGTGGTTCAGATGTAGTAACTATTGTGGAATTTTGTGTTGTAATATATGGGTCACTTAAAGACATAATATAATTTTCAATTATTCCAAATCGCTGCGTAATATTGTATTTTAATTTTAAAATGGCCATTTCGGCTACAAAGCCATTATCAGGTTAACTGTCATCGTGTAATACAAAATACGTGAGATAATATAAAAGTCACATGGTTCGATATTTGCATAAATTTTGATTATACATACTTCCTGTAATGTGGTTTTCCATATAAGATCGTTGTCATGCTACCATTATGCTACAGTTGTAATAAATTGCTGTAGCTAGCTATAATAAATGGCTGTAGCTGTCATTTGCTGGTGTATGTCAACGACATTCTATGGTTACAATAGCTTGTTTATACTTATACCAACGATATATGTCTTTCATATTGTCTCACGAATTTTGTATTGCACGATTGCAGTTAACCTGATGATGACTTTGTAGCCGAAATGGCCATCGTTAAATAAAAATAAAACATTACGCAGCGATTTGGAATCATTGAAAATTATATTGTGGAATTGGTTTTTGCTTTGTTGGGAAACTGTATTTTTCCTTCCGATGTTTTATTGTCACGTTTATGAGGATTTACCTTCAGCTACAGATGTAGTGACTGATCTGCTACTTTTAATAATGCGAGTAATGCTTTCCATATAAGTTTCTTATTTTCAACACTTACTGATATGCCTGGAATTGTAGTGAAAAACTCCTGACTTTTCTGAGTAGAAAACCGACGCCTTTCTGTAGAAAGTTGGGTCTTCTGCTGTTTATTAGCAAATTTTGCTCGTGATAGAAATAGAAATTATTGATTAAAAAGTCGTAGATTTCATAATCTTAAATAACTGTACTACAAAGTACCGTTTCATACCTTCCAATGGCTCTTAGGAAACGTCATAAAGACGCCTGTGGAGCTACTTTCTGGTTATTACCTATTTTTACGGCAGTACATACCTTCCCCGACACATACCTTAAACGACACTATTCACACTCAGCCGATATTGTACTTAGAAATGTACGTCGCCAGATGCTAGGAGCGCTTTTGTAAGGACGTATAACAAAATTCATTGGAAGTGTCATGACTGTAAATGTTAGACTGCGGTATAATGAAAGCCATGAATTGTACTATCTTTGGAACCACAACCCGGTCTACGTAATCTTAAGTATAATGAAAGCCACTTTATTTGCTTCAAAACTTTACTTTTGTATATACCATTTCTTTTTTTTATGTAGTTCCCCTACGCAAAGCAAGATTTATCTATTGATGCATTTTCAGTGTACGTCCTCCATTACTTCTAGCTCTCATAGTTTTATGCATTGTTTGCCACCACCGTAACAAACATTAACTTTATATTAATCACCAGTTTTGATATTTGTTGAAATTTAATTTATTGTGAAATAGAGTCACAGACAGACAAAATCAGTATAAAAACTTTCCGTTTTAATGTTTTTATTTATTTTTTCCACCCCTATGAACCACAGACATTGCCGAGGTGGGGTGGCTTGCGTGCCTCAACGATCCAGATAGCCGTACCGTAGGTGCAACCACAGCGGAGGGGTATCTGTGGAGAGGCCAGACAAACGTGTGGTTCCTGAAGAGGGGCAGCAGCCTTTTCAGTAGTTACAGGGGCAACAGTCTGGATGATTGACTGAGGTGGCCTTGTAACATCAGCTAATGTGGCTTTGCCACACAGCTACTGCGAACGGCTGAAAGCAAGGGGAAACTACAGCCGTTACTTTTCCCGAGGACATGCAGCTCTACTGTATGAACATATGATGATGGCATCCTCTCGGGTAAAATATTCCGGAGGTAAAATAGTCCCCCATTCGGATCTCCCGTCGGGGACTACTCAGGAGGATGTTGTCATCAGGAAAGACAATACTGGCATTCTACGGATCGGAGCGTGGAATGTTAGATACCTTAATCCAGTAGGAAAATTAGAAAATTTAAAAAGGGAAATGGATAGGTTGAAGTTAGATATAGTGGGGATTAGTGAAGTTCGGTGGCAGGATGAACAGGATTTCTGGTCAGGTGAGTACAGGATTATAAGTACAAAATCAGTTGGGGGAATCACAGGAGTAGGACTGATAATGAATAAGAAAATAGGAATGCGGGTAAACTACTATGAGCAGCACAGTGATCGCATTATCATTGTAAAGATAGATACGAAGCCAACACCGACGACAGTAGTACAGGTTTATATGCCAACTAGCTCTGCCAATGATGAGGAGATCGAAGAAATATATGAGGACCTAAAGGAAATTATTCAGACAATTAACGGAAAGGAAAATTTAATTGTGATGGGAGATTGGAATTCGGTAGTAGGAAAAGGAAGAGAAGGAAAAATAGTAGGTGAATATGGACTGGGCAGGAGGAATGAAAGAGAAAGTCGCCTGGTAGAATTTTGCACGGAACATGATTTAATCGTAACAAACACCTGGTTTAAGAATCACAAAAGAAGGTTGTATACATGGAAGAGACCAGGAGACACCGGAAGGTATCAGATAGATTTTATAATGGTAAGACATAGATTCCGGAACCAGGTTATAAACTGCAAGACGTACCCAGGGGCAGATATAGACTCTGACCATAACTTGTTAGTCATGAACTGTAAGCTGAAACTGAAAAAACTGCGGAAGGTAGGAAAATAAGGAGATGGGACTTAGATAAATTGAAGGAAAGTGAAGTTCTGGAGAATTTCAGAGGGAGATTTAGGCAACAATTGACAGAAACAGGGAGAAAGAAAACAGTAGAAGAGGAATGGGTAGCATTAAGAGATGAAATAGTGAAGGCAGCAGAGGACAAAATAGGTAGAAAGACAAGACCTACAAAAAATCCTTGGATATCACAGGAAATACTAAATTTAATTGATGAAAGGAGAAAATATAAAAATGCAGTAAATGAAACAGGCAAAATGGAGTACAGACGACTAAAAAATGAGATTGACAGGAAGTGCAAAATGGCTAAGCAGGAGTGGCTAGAAGCCAAATGCAAATCTTTAGAAGAATGTATAAGAAGGGGAAAAGTAGATACCGCCTACAGGAAAATAAAAGAGACATTTGGGGACAGAAAAAGCAACTCTACAAATATCAAGAACTCAGATGGGAAACGAGTTCTCAGCAAAGAAGGGAAAGCTGAAAGGTGGAAAGAATACATAGAACAGCTCTACAAAGGAAATGAAGTTAGAGACGATGTTGTAGGAAGGGAAGAGAAAGTAGATCAAGATGGAATATGAGATGCTATACTGAGAGATGAATTTGACAGAGCGTTGAAAGACCTAGGTCGGAACAAGGCCCCAGGAGTAGATGACATACCCTCAGAGCTACTAAAGTCTCTGGGAGAACCAGCCATGACAAGACTATTTGAACTGGTGTGTAGGATCTATGAGACAGGCGAAATACCCTCGATTTTAAGAAAAATGTAATAATCCCTATTCCAAAGAAATCAGGCGCAACAGGTGTGAAAATTACAGAACCATCAGTTTGATAAGTCATGGTTGCAAAATTTTAACACGAATTATCTACAGGAGAATGGAAAAGCTGGAGGAACATAGGAACCCAGGAGGCAATACTCACTTTACGTCTATCCTAGAAGATAGATTAAGGAAAGGCAAACCTACATTTTTAGCTTTTGTAGATTTGGAGAAAGCGTTTGACAATGTTGACTGGACTACACTCTTTCAAATTCTGAAGTCATCAGGGGTAAAATACAGGGAAATGAGAGTTATTTACAACTTGTACAAAAGGCAGACTGCAGTTATTAGACTCGAAGTGCATGAAAGGGAAGCATCAGTTGGGAAGGGAGTAAGACAGGGTTGTAGCCTTTCTCCGATGTTATTCAATTTGTACATCGAGCAGGCGGTGAAGGAAAGCAAGGAAAAATTTGGAATAGGGATTAAAGTTCAGGGTGAAGAAAAAAAAACATTGCGTTTTGCTGATGACATTGTAATTCTGTCAGAGACAGCAAAGGACCTGGAAGAGCAGTTGAATGGAATGGACAGGAAGAAAGCGTATAAAATGAACGTTAACAAGAGCAAAAGTAATGGAATGCAGTCTTAGAAAATCAGGCGACGCAGAAGGAATTAGATTAGGTAACGAAACAATGAAGGTGGTAGATGAGTTTTGTTACTTGGGTAGTGAAATAACATGTGATGGTCGCAGTACAGAGGATATAAAATGCAGAATGGCAATGGGTAGAAAAGCATTTTTGAAAAAGAGAAATTTGCTAACATCGAATATTAATTTAAGTGTAAGGAAGTCTTTTCTGAAGGCATTTGTGTGGAGTGTTGCCTTATACGGGAGTGAAACATGGACGATAAGCAGTGCGGACAGGAAGAGGATAGAGGCTTTTGAAATGTGGTGTTACAGAAGAATGCTGAAGATTAGGTGGGTAGATCGCATAACCAATGAAGAAGTACTGAACAGAATTGGTGAGAAAAAGGAATTTTTGGCATACCCTGGCTAAAAGAAGGGACCGCTTGGTAGGACACATTCTTAGACATCGGGGAATCGTAAATTTAGCATTGGAGGGACGAGTGGGGTAAAAATCGCAGAGGGAGACCAAGAGACACGTATAGTAAGCAGATTCAGGTGGATGTGGGTTGCCGTTCTTATGAGGAGATGAAAAGGCTTGCTCAGGACAGAGTAGGGTGGAGAGCTGCATTGAACCAGTCTCCGGACTGAAGACCATAACAACATTTATTTTTTAAGTTATTTCTATTTTTTGGCGGATTTTCACAGAGCGTGTTACTTCATGACACGCAAAACCCTCTCTTTCTTTTTTTAAGTTTCAGACAGAGCTTAACATTTTAAAGATTTAACGCTATTGTTTTTGATGTTTCCAACGTGAAACCACATCTTTTCTTATACTCATTAAAAGTGATTGGATTACGATTTAGGCATTCGGTATCACAATCAGTAAAAGTAATCATGTTCTGTAGTGGAGAAATTTTTAGCAAGAAATATTTTTAAATATGCAGAATCAGAGATAGTATTATCTGTGGTCGTTGCTTAATGCAGTCCACAGACCTATATTACTAGGCTGGCAAATGTGCGTTTCGAATGAAGTATGACGTTGCATCTTCCTTTACCTCACATCAAAAACATTCCGTGTGGTACTGCTACGAGCTTCTGGCAAAAAATGATACTGCGGTGGCCGAACCACGCAAACGCACGCCGTCGGAGGTTCAAGTCCTCCATTTTCTAAAATATGTTCAAATGCTTGTAGAGCTTATGGGACTTAACTACGGGGTCATCAGTCGCTAAACTTACAACTACTTATGAACTTAGACGGCACAAATATCTATGCCCGAGAAGGGGGGGGGATTCGAACCCCTGACTGTAGTGGCCGTGCAGAACGTGACTGGCGCGCCACAGGCCTGCTCGGCCACCGCGCCCGGCCCTCCATGTGGCATGGGTGTGTGTGTTGCCCTTAGTTTAACTTAGTTCAAGTAGTCTGTAAGTCTATGGACTGATGACCAAAGCAGTTTGGTCCAATAGGTTTACAATCATTTGAAAATTTTGAACAAAAAATGATTTGAAAGCTGTACTCGTTGGTTTAAACATCTTTGCATTTGACTAATACTTCCGTGTTAGTCGAATTTAACGTATACATAGTAGCGTGGTGCTATAAGAAGAACACATTACATACAGTTAAAGCAGATCGTAATTATCGGAAAAAACACCCAGAGGAATAAAGCTACTTGTTAATCACGACAAAAAACACATTTACAACGGCCATACTTTTAAAAGTATCATCCGAAATTATTCCAAACTGGTGACAGAGTAATAAAATCGGTAAATTAACGCGACTCATTACTGTATGTATTAAAACAGACTGTAATTTTCATAAGAACATTCAAATGAATAAAGATGCGTGTTATCTACGACAAACAGCACTTTTATAACGACCATACTATTGAAAGAAAAGCCGATTAATAAATCAATGCAACTCTTTTGTATACGTATCGTCCGCTTGCCGTACGAAAAATTTACGGCCACATAAAACACGTCATAACACATTGACCATTAATTCAAAACCCTAATAACAGCATGCTTACGTCAGTTCATACGTATTTTTGCGACTGTTTTCTGTAATTACATACATGACCACTCAAACATTTATAAGGTAGAAATATGGCGACGAGACTTCACTGACACTAATGATACTGTATGCGGCATTGCCAGTCTAGCAAATTTGGAATACTTGGGTGCCGTCAGCTTCAAGACCCACAGAAAATCTAAGTGTAAAACTTTCTTAGGCCTTAAACATAACATTTTACATCTTAATGAACAGATAGGACATAATTTCAATCTTTTTTTTTTTTTTTAATTCGGTCAATAACTTTGCGAAATACTGAAAGATAAATTTTGTTGCCCCTGTAAGCCGTCAGATAAAAATATGCAACAGAAAGTACAGGATTGTAGTAGAAGTACATATCATTTCATACATAAAATATTTTATACACAAAATATCTCTAACGTCTAATTTACCATTCAAGTTCCTTGCTATTATTTCATTTTACTATACTAATATAATTCTCTTTAAACTTTCAAAATGTGTGTCCGCATAATCTCTAACAACTATTAGTCTCCCTTGGAAGTACGCGTATTATCAATTGTTGATCTCGAACAAATGCTACGGAAACCCGGGTATTTAGATCAGATATGGTAATTTTCCGAGATACGTACAGAGTCTATAATCGCTAAATTGACTGATGGGTCGAACCGTGACGTGGTTCATGATAAATGTTCGAATGTGTGTTAAGCTTAAGGTACTTAACTGCGGGGTCATTAGTCCCTAAACTTACAAACTACTTATGAACTACCTTATACTAAAGACGACACAAACATCCATGCTCCAGTCTTCTTACAGTGATAACTCTGAGAATAATGCGGTTACTTTTTATATAATATTCCATCGTATGCAGAAGGTTCCACTATGTTCTATATACAGGGTGTTTCACTGTGTTTGCCTCTGTAACTTACAAAATAATAGGTGACGGGAATTTTAATGCGGTTGATCAACACAAGAAATGTTACACTTTCTGCAGAACTATGAACATAGTTTATTGTATCATTTTCCAAAGAGTTACAACACAAAGATATAATTTTTTGAATGGAACAATAGTTTATCTATCGTGCATTGGATTCGTTGAAACCAGCTGCGTCCAAATCAATTTCAACTACATTCCTATCACTGTTAGTTTGAGAGATACAACCCTTCAAAGTTTCAGTGGCAGATACCACAAACGCTGCGCATAATGCAATGCGCCTTCTAAATGTGGTGTGGCCGAGTTGTAACGTCGCCGGTGTCAAGGAGCGAGAAGCTTCCTCGATGCGCTGTTAGACTGCCGAATGTCGCCGCACACGGCCGTATACCCGACAGTTGGAGCCACACAAACAACCGAGGCTCAACATACCACAGTTACTGAAATCGGATGACGATGGCATACACGAACAACGAGTACGTTGACATGTTGCTAATGCCTGGCGAGTGTCGACACGATGCCACTGAAGCAGCCACGGCCATGGCGGCGACAGTCGGCAGTCTAACAGCGCATCGAGGAAGCTTCTCGCTCCGTGACACCGGCGACGTTACAACTCGGCCGCACCACATTTAGAAGGCGCATTGCATTATGCGCAGCGCTTGTGGTATGTGCCCCTGAAACTTTGAAGAGTTGTAACTAACAGTGATAGGAATGTAGTTTAAATTGTTTTGGACGCAGCTGGTTTCAACGAATCCAATTCACGATAGAAAAAAAAAACTATTGTTCCATTTAAAAAATTATACCTTTGTGCTGTAACTCTTTGGAAAATGATACAATAAACCATGTTCATTGCTCTGCAGAAAGTGTAACATTTCTTGTGTTGACCTACCGCATTAAAATTTCCCGTCACCTATTATAAGTTACAGAGGCAAACACGCTTAGTGAAACACCCTGTATATAATTCTAAGACAATATAAGCACCTAAATTTGTTCAAAAATGTTTGTATAGCTTATGGGACTTAACTAGGGAGTCATCAGTCCCTAAACGTACAAACTACGTAAGAACTAGCTAAGACTAAGGACGGCACAAATATCCATGCCCTAGGGGGGTGACCGTGCAGACCGTGAATGGCAGCCAGCTCGGCCACCGCGGCCGACCACTAAACAGTAGAAAATTCCTCAAAGAGAATCGCGAGGAATGAAACGTGCCGCACATTTTGTCAGCCTACGTTTCCATCTACATTTATACTCCGCAAACCTCGTTCCATTACTAGCCATTTTCTGTCTTGTTCCGCTGCCGAACTGCGAAGAAAAACGACTGATTGCCGATTCGTACCAAGCCGGTGTCATCATCAAACAGGAAACACGTGATCTGTATTCGGCAAATGGTCGCACTATCGTGTCGTGGTCTCCTTTACAGATCAAGCACATCTCCCCAGAATTCTCCCAATAAACCGAAGTCGTCCATCCCTCTTCCCCACAACTGTCCGTATACGCACATTCCATTTCATATCGCTCTGTCACGTTATTCCTGGAGATTTAAGCGAAGCGACTGTGTCCATAAGTACACACTAGCACTTTATACGAAAATTATTTTTCCACATTTCTCCAATTGTGAAATTCAGATTCGATTCATACAGCGCATAATGAAAGCTCATGGCCAGAGGTGTAATTTGGCAAAGCACCAAGATGCACTTCTCAGCCGTTGTCGAGAAAATCGACAGTTAAAAAAAGCCGTTGCGGTGAAATACTCTCTACGATTTCTACGATTAGTAATACCGTACAGAGGCGTGGCGTAGCGGTAAGCGCTCGGGTTCGTAATCCGAAGGTCGTCGGATCGAATCTCGTGGCATGCAACTTTTATTATTATTATTATTACTGTAATTCAGAAATAAATATGGAAAGCAGGAAACAGCACTACATCGAGCACATCTGAGAAACGATGCGTTTTTACAAGAACAATTGTTTTTTTTAATTATCTGTTGGAAAACACACCTGATTCACATTCTGAAAAATTGATCTATCGTTCGTCAGGTATGACTTACACACACTACCATCTCTACCATAGGGGCACAAGGGGCACAGGCCCAGGTCCCCCAGCCCCCAGCCTTATGTGGCAAGTGATTTGGTTTGCTGTCTGCATTATTATTGCGGGCCTTAGCTACAGAAAACACGGCGACACTGTTGTAGTAGACCAAAAAAATGTTCAAATGTTTTATAGCTTATGGGACTTAACTACGGGGTCATTAGTCCCTATACAAACTACTTATAAACTAGCTAACACTAAGGAGGGCACAAATATCCGTGCCCGAGGGGCGATTCGAACCCCCGACCGTAGTGGGCGTGCAGACCGTGACTGGCGCGCCGCAGTCCCCTCGGCCGGCTGTAGTAGACCTTGTAGCAGTCTGCTTCAGATATAACTTGGCGGAACACTGTATCCAATAGCGGCCTTCATACGACGCCACACGGTGCTGCTGTTGACCGGCAAGCAGCGGGTAGGCGCTTACGTCACGAGACATCAGCGCAGACAGCCCTAGTAGCGGCGACATCAAAGATGCCCACAATACAGAAGCTGCACCGTTCTCATGTGGTGCCGCAGAGTGCAATGGAGAGGGACTTCTAGCAATCACACAGTGCTGTACATTAGACACCGACAAACCCGTTCATTTTTCGAACCTAGTTCACTGATGATCATTCCTTTCCTCTCGTTCACTGTGCCTTTTTTATGCAGTTGTCAATGTCTGTGGTTTTCATAACAGTCGCAATTGTAAACAAGTAGCGTTGGCTGTGTACTCATCAACTCCGTCTTACACATTTTACAGAAGTTAATTCCCTACAGTCGATGGAGCACCGGTATAAATCGCACTTCACCGTGGTCCAATATATACCGTATATATTTATTAATAATAATAATAATAATAATGTGTATGTGTGTGTGTTCGTACTTTTGAATTGCAAAAAACAAATAATTAAAAAAATAGACGTTGCATACCGCGAGATTCAATCCGGCGACCTTCGGATTACGAGCCCGAGCGCTTACCGCTACGCCACGCCTAGAATATAATCGTAGAGATCGTAGAGAGTATTTCACCGCAACGGCTTTTTTTAATTGTCGATTTTCTCGATACCGGCTGAGAAGTTGTAACGGTTACTCACTGGGCAATTATGAAATGCCAGTACAGTGTTTTGCGGGATGCCAGCTACGGTAAAGTGCCGCCGTAGCTCAGAATTAATTTGCCGAGTGGGGTTACACGCGGACACACACACACACACACACACACACACACACACAATATCAAGAACAGTTTTCAACCCTCTGCGGTGTGCGCCCTCTCCTCCTACTTCGTTCAAACACCGTTCAGGCTTGCTTGCCTGATTATACAGACTCGATTAAGTCCCATTGGATGTTTCCTCCGCCGGCCGTGGACTCTGACGGAATGTAAATCTCGTCGTGTGTTGCTGGAAATTAATATCACAAGAGAAAATGTTTCTGCCTACGTGAAATGAAAATGGCCTTTCTGAACAATTTTGTTTATTAACTTTAGTGTGGCTAACTATGTTGAAACCAGATTTACAAACTTCTGAAATATCCCGGTAATTAAATCTATTGAGCACCTTCTCAATATTGAATCTGTTAATTATTAAATTAATCAACTGTGTCGCAATGACAATATTAACTCTTTTCCTTTGCAGACTATCCTCAGAGCCGTAGCTCGTCTAATTCACACAATATCAGCACCAAAACTTCACACGCACTGCTCGTCACTGTAGAGCAGATAATTCTCATTAATATCACTTTATCTGGCGGTTAATTACGCCTAATTATACACTTTATGACCCTAGCCTTTCACATACGTGTTGACCGTACTGTGGCCTGTCGCAGACTGGGTACAGAGCCAACGCTTTGACTTGGCGCCTAGATGTTAGAAGCTTTCACCCGATTGGCTGATTTTTATCAGCCAATAACAAATCACTTTCTATGATTTTTAGTTTATGATAAAGCTGCGCTTTTACGTGAATCTGAGATTGTAATTAATCTAATAAGACATGATCGTAACCCTTCGGTAGGTTGGAGTTATGTCTCAGAAAATATTATCGGCAAAATAATGAAATGAAAAGCACGCGGTTCCCGCCTCGACAGCGGCCGGGAAGAACCGCCCTGACTGCCGCAGCGAACGAATGCTTTCCACGGTACTGCACCATACAGTATGTCACGGCCGGTGTGAACCAGCTCGGCTCGCTTCCGGGTGCGGCCAGCTATCCGAAACAAAACTCTGGACTGCAGAAGGCAGGCCAGACGAAAAGAAACGAAAATGTAATGGAATAAATCCCGAAATAAAATAGGGAACAATGTGGGGTAATACCACAAAGTGCATCTTGGTGCTTTGCCAAATTACACCTCTGGCCATGAGCTATCATTATACGGAGTATAGCCGCGGCGGAGTAGCCGAGCGGTCTAAAGCACCTCGCTGCGGAGCGCGCGGTTGCTCGCCGTGGAGGTTCGAGTTCTCCCTGGGGCATGGGTGTGTGTGTGTGTGTGTGTGTGTGTGTGTGTGTGTGTGTCCGTAGATTAGTTTACCTAGGTTTAAGTAGTTTGTCAGCTACGGACTGATGACCACGCAGTTTGGTCCGATAGATTTACAAACATTTGAACATTTATACACAATATGAATCGAATCTGAATTTCACAACTAGCGGCCTCCCCTTGTAAGTCATATTGTCTCCTCCAGTCACTCAAATGCGACACCTTCCCGTACACCAGAGCATCATCAGGAAGCAACCGCGAATTGTTACTCATCCTGTCCATCAAACCATTTGCGTAGGAAGAAAATAATAGCGGTCGTGCCATATTTTCCTGTTAAACTCCTGGCAATATCTTTGTCTCTGATCGAAACTAGCTGTCGAGGACAACGTACTGGATTCTACTATGTAAGGTCTTCGAGCTACTTTCATATCTCAAAACCTATTCCATATTATCGTACTTGTTTAGCAGTCTGCAGTCGTGTACCGACTGAAACGCCTTTCTGAAGTCTAGGCTGTATGTTGTCTTTAATACATGGCTCCCAAAATATCGTGTGCGAAAAGGGAAAGATGACACGAAAGATGCTGTCTAAGACCGTGCTAATGCATCATCAGAAGCCTTTACATCTCTAGGTAATTTATCACAATAGAACAAAGAATAATACTACGAATCCTGCAGCAAACTGATTTTATTGTTCTGTAACTTTGCAGATCCGTTCTTTTACCTTTCATATGATCAGAAGTCACCTGCGCTTTCTTCCCCACTCGCTTTGAGCTCTGCACTGGATTAAGATTCGCGAAAAGAAAGGGAAGCTAAGTAAAGGGTAAACGATACTCATTGCAAAACCAGAATGGCATTCCAACCGGACCTGTCGACTTGTTTTCAACTGTCAGCAGTTTCGCTAAACCAGGGATGCCGAGTACTATGTTCTTTATTCGGGCCAAATGCTGTATGTTTCTATGGTCCTCCTGCGCGAATTATTTCTTAGATGTGAAATTTCGACCTCAGCTTTCCTTTTGTCGCCTTCTATCACTCTCCCAGACTGATCAACGAATGATTTTTAGAGGCCTTCGACCCGCTTATCTATTTTTCATCAGACCAGAATTTTCTCGGTTTCTCGGCAGCAAGATCATTTGCGAAAGTATGACGGTGATGTTTGTAGTAAGTTTTTCCCATAGATCTCTTTAAGACGCGTGAATGTCTACGAAAGTTGGTCCGACTTCATTTGACTAAAAATATGTTAAAATGTTTGTATAGCTTATGGGACTTAACTACGGGGTCATCAGTCCCTAAACTTACAAACTACTTATGAACTAGCTAATCCTAAGGACGGCACAAATATCCCTGCCCGAGGGGGGATTCGAACCCCCGACCGTAGTGGTCGTGCAGACCGTGACTGGAGCGCCTCAGTCCCCTCGACCACCGCGGCCGGCTCATTTGCTAATTCTTTTTGAACCGATAGTGCAGGTGTCTTTGCTTCCTCAGAATTATGTGAGTTTTCGTCATTACGACCAGCTGGGCTTCCTGGCCAGAGTCTCGAACTTTCAGTCGTTGTTACTTAAAGCTTCCAGGCTGAGATACCGTGGTCCATACATAAAACTTTCCCCTGACGTTTCGCCCTCGTCTGCGGAAGGCATCCTCGGAGGTAAATGCCTTCCGCAGACGACGGCGAAACGTCAGGGGGAGGTTTTATGTATGGACCACGGTATCTCAGCGCGGAAGCTTTAAGTAATGACGTGAAAGCCTTCATTCTGTGTTCCAGACGTCGGTTTCAGTATAGTGACCTCGCATGCATCTTTGGTCTTTAGTTCTGGCGGTGTGGGATGCTAAGAGGAGGTTGTCATGTGTAGTGATGAGCAGGTAAAAGTTGCAGAGTTCATATGAGCTATCTCAGCCGGATCTTACATGGTACTATCTGAGGCTTTGTATACCACATTTTTTTATGTCTCGTGATGGTAGATAACGTAATAGTTTACATTTTTCTAATTCTAACAACCACCGGCCGTTATTAATGTACATTGCCCTTTTTTTGCTCAGTATTTTGTTAAGCTTGCGTTAATATTTCACTGACCGTTGTTCACAAGAGTTTATTTTACCTTGCTCCTGTCCTTCTCATACCTAGCACAAACTGTTCAACCTGTCCAAAAAGCAATTTGTATAGCTCCACAAGCTGTCTTTTTCGTTAAGGAATTCAAATTAGTATGCTTATAACAAATATGAAAGCTCGACTATATTTTTCAGGTGCACCAAACGACTTTTTAATCTAGTCTTTAGTCTTTAATGCTACACCCAATAGCGTCATAGCGTTTCAAAGTCAAAATACTTAGTATAATTTTTAGTGTGTGACGAGATTGTTAAATTATTTCATTACATTACATTTGTTATCTTATGCTTAGGAACTCTAAAAATTAATTTCGTTTGTTACGGTACGTCATAAATGGAAAATATATAGTTTCCGTTATCCTTTCTTTTGACGTTCACTGAGGAAGTCTTAGACTTTTGCTGTAACACAGCTGACACAGCTGGTTAAATCTGTATTCTGCCTACAGATATATTAACGTTTATTTGATTCGCCGCGGTGGAATGGCCGAGCGCATTAAGGGGCCTTGGTGCAGGGCGCGCGGTTGGTCCCCGTCGGATGTTCGAGTCCTCCCTTGGGTATGTATGTGTGTGTGTGTGTGTGTGTGTTTACTGAGGTTTAGCCCCAAATATTGATTAAGGGAAAAAAAAACCTTATTCCTTAATTCGCCATCCTTTTGAAGTTTTCATAGATTCTACTTCGATTAAATCAAATCATTTTTTTCAGCACCAAAAATTTGTCACTATTCGGGTAGTTGCCCCCGTTGATTGTCATTCCCCCTACAATATACCCAGGCCGATGTTCGTCTTTTATCAAAAGATACTTTCTTACCAGAAATCATTAAAATCGCTTCCCTAATCTGTAAGTTATCGCGATTTTTCCATTTCAGGCCCAATTTTGGAGGGACTTTTCACGCCTTATATATCCTTTTCCGCCGCTAAAAAAAATACGTGTCTCATAGTTTTTCATGTATTACAACATATCCAAATTTCATAAAAGTCGGAGAGTGACAAGTCGGTAGGTTTCCTTGTAAGTGTGCTACACTGCATTCTGTTTTTCCGTATCAGTGACAATCATGTCAAACTGGAAAAATTTAGTGAAGAACCAGTTATTTTTCAGGCTTTAGTTGATTAAATACCAACCCGCACAAGACTTTGCTCTGTTAGATAATTTCACCGCAATGCACACTTTTCGCAACACGGTTAAAGATTTAATCTAGCAATGACATCTAGGAGATTAAATTTTAAATTACATGGTAATCCGCGCACCCCCCTCTGAGAGATAGATGGGAATGATTATAACTTGACGACATTTTCTTTCTTTATTGCCTCTTACCATGGATAACGCCATCAATTAGCGATGCTCGAAGAAGCAGAAGTTTTAATTACGGAACTAAGAGGGTATCTAGCAAGTAAGAATACGTAATTTAAGTTTTTCTTAATTTAAAACTGACGGGCCGTGCGTTAGTTACAAACTGTCATAGAATCCATCACAAATACCGCAAGGAGATAATGTGTAGAACGGTGCCAACTATTCGCGGCACAGCACGTTCCACACATGCGCACATACTATTCAACACCGCCACAGTTACAAAACATCCGATCTAGCCTGACCGACCACCGTGCCATCCGTCTACCCATCACGTTGGACGGTTCAAGTGATATGAGACTCCTACACACGACTCTGACAGGTGAAACGTACGTACGTATTCTGGCTGATCACCTGCAACCACTCATGTCCACTTTTCATTCCGACGGACTTGTGCAATTCCTGAGTACAATGCGACACCCCGCACATTCAGAATTGTTACAGAGTGTCTCCAGGAACACTCTTCTCAGTATAAACACTTTCTCTGGCCACCAAACTCACCACACATGAACAGTATTGAGCATATCAGGGATGCCTTGCAACGTGTTGTTCAGAAGACATCTCCATCCCCTCGCACTCTTACGCATTTAGGACCAACCTGCATGATACATGTTGTAAATTCCCTCTACCACTAGATCAGACATTAATCGAGTCCAGGCCACGTCGTTTTGCGGCACTTGTGCATTGCCGATCGCGGTGGCCGAGCGCTCTGCGGCGTACCAGTCACGGTTCGCACGGCCACTACGGTCGGGAGTTCGAATCCCCCTTCGGGCATTGATATTCGTGCCGTTCAGCTAGTTCATAAGTAGAATGAAGCTTTCACGCTGCAGCGGAGTGTGCGCTGATATGAAACTCCCAGGCAGATTAAAATCGTGTGCCGGAATCGGGACTCGAACCTGGGACCTTGGCCTTTCGCGGGCAAGCACACTACCGACTGTGCTATCCCGACATGACTCACGATGCCGCCTCACAACTTTACTTCCGCCAGTACCTCGTCTCCTACTTTCCAAACTTCACAGAAGCTCACTTCGCTGCAGAGTGAAAGTTTCATTCTGGAAATATCCCTTAGGCTGTGGCTAAGCCATGTCTCCACCATATCCTTTCTTCCAGGAATGCATGGTTCGCAGGAGAGCTTCTGTGAAGTTTGGAAAGTAGGAGGCGAGGTACTGGCGGAAGTAAACTTGTGAGACAGCATCGTGAGTCGTGTCGGGATAGCACAGTCGGTAGTGCGCTTGCCCGCGAAAGGTAAAGGTCCCAGGTTCGAGTCCCGGTTCCGGCACACAATTTTAATCTGCCAGGAAGTTTCAGTTCTTAATTAGTTTGTAAGTTTAGGGACTGATGACCCTGTAGTTGCTCTACAAACATTTGAACTTGTGCATTCTTACGGAGGCTCTACACGATATTAAGCAGTGCCTTCCACAAAATTTCTGTAAAATGATTTCCAGTCCATGGTGTACAGCAATCAGTGAGAATAAATATCCCTTCAGAACGTCTTGATTGCAAATTATTTTATTAATTAATGACGCGTTTCGCCCTTTAGCAGGGCATCTTCAGATTATCTGCATAACAAAATTTACAGTAATGTCACTAATGTTTGTATAGCTTATGGGACTTAACTACGGGATCATCAGTCCCTAAACTTATAAACTACTTACGAACTAAGACTAAGGAAGGCACAAATATCAATGCCTGAGGGGGGTGATTCGAACCCCGACCTTAGTGGCCGTGCAGACCGTGACTGGGGCGCCTCAGTCCCCTCGGCCACCGCGGCCGGCTAGAATTTACACAAAATTACAAGGCGGAATTACATCCTGCTAATTCTTCCACACAACGAACAAGCCAATAAGGACAGATACCTTTCCTCGGGAGTCTGCAAACTACAATGTCCCGAATGCCCAGCTGAATATATAGGACAGACAGGCCGGACCAATAAAGTACGTTTTACTGAACACCTTCTTACAAAAAAAAAGGCCAACTCAAAAAACATTCCCCTTTTGCGGAACACACTAAAGCCTCCGATCATCAACAACCTACCATTGTCAATATGCAAATTTTACATATTCCGCAGAAGGGGCGTAAGGTAAATTTACTGGAAGAGTTTGAGATAGCGAAGCGCGCTTACTTTGGACACCCACACCTCCTAAACGATCAGTTGGCATGCAAAGATCAAGCAGACCTAGATATTATGATGTCTCTGTTCAAATAAAATTCCTCTCATTTACAAAAACCAATTATAAACTTCTGTCCTGCTTAATAACCTCACTTTTGTTATACCTCACTTAATCTGTACAAGTCGGCGGAGCAGCACACCACGCCCGCCCACCGCCCGTGAGCGCATTGTAAACATAGGCTTATCTTGTACCACCAGAGACCACCGCTTCTATTAAGGTAATCGTAAAAATCGGTTTTATGTTTCTCACATCTTTACCAAGTATGTTCCAACTGTAATTCGTTGTTACCCGATCATTTGTAGGGCAACAAGGAAATCCAAAAAAACATTCCAGAAAAAAAAAAAATGGAAACACTGCAAAACAAGTTACGGTGTCACACAACGAAGAGCGCATTGTAAGCTTTGTTTACCATTTATACTGTCTTCTTAACACAAAATAAGCCCATGTACCATTATACCCGTTTGTTATTCCGCCTTGTAATTTTGTGTAAATTCTGTCATGCAGATAATCTGAAGATCTGCTAATGGGCGAAACGCATAATTAATTAATAAAATAATTTGCAATCAAGACGGTTTGAAGTAATACAAAATTTCTGTGGTAGGGAAAGCCTAGCCGGCCGCGGTGGCCGAAGGGACTGAGGCGCTTCAGTCACGGTCTGCACGGCCACTACGGTCGTGGGTTCGAATCCCCCATTGGGCATGGATATTTGTGCCGTCCTTAGTAGTAGTTGGTTAGTTCATAAGTAGTTTGTAAGTTTATCGACTGATGACCCCGTAGGTGTCCCATAAGTTCTACAAACATTTGAACATTTGAGTTCATAAGTAGTTTGTAAGGTTAGAGAATGATGACCCCGTAGTTAAGTCCCATAAGCTATACAAACATTTGAACATATGAAAGCATATGAGAAAATGTTTTAGTATTCCGCAGCAGTACGTCTGCCCTCTTGTGGAAAGACTCCGTTGCTGAACCAGTGACATTCTCTACACGTCCACCACAGCTGAGAATGCGCGTGAATTGGTGACTGCTTTTAGCGAGCCATGAGCGAGCAGACAGGCTAACGGATTTTGAAAAAGCTGCTTTTCATCTGCCGTCATCTCCTCAGGCGAGTTCGTGAACGTTGGCGCACAAACGGCAACGACTTGTTCTGCCCTGGTTTCAGAGTGGGATCAAAGCCGAGCTTCTGCCACAGACAAGTTACTGTGTGCTTTTCACCCCTTCCCCCTCTGCGCTGTTCCTTCTACAAATCCAGTGGCACTGTCGACTTCCGAGGATAATTCTGCCCATCCTCCTCATAACTGCTTCGTTGTGAAGTCCCACTTTTAACTATGGACAACACAGACAAAACAAATTAATAGAGGTAATCTGGTATACGCACAAGCTACCCTATCATTGTAACTAAAATAATATAAATTCTTCCAGTCCATGTCAGCGGCTGCTAGTTTTGAGGATGAGATAGAGTAGGCAGCCTTGGACGATGATCAATAAAGGCTGGGTATTCAAAGTCATAAACAACATAACGTTGTAACTGTAGTAAAATTAATCAAAGTAATTTAATGGTGAAGTTAAAGTATAAATTCTGGTCCTATTACAGTGACAGATGTTTATTAAATTGCATGCAGATTTATCAAAAAAATAAAAAAATAAAAAAATACATTGTACACTTTCCTTGTTATACTTTTCGTCTTAGTGTGTGTTATAGTTTTCAAGAACCTATTATGGTACCACATCTGGTAATTATGGCTGGTGTCACAGCCACTTAAGCAAGCCTCTTTCAGACAATTCGACATTGTCGTTTGTAGCTTACTTACATTTGAGCCCACGGTTGTATGTAATGCAGAATAATTCTTACGACCACATTTAATTGTTCTATTTACTAAATAGCGCCGTAACCAGTTTCAAACCTTACAATTCATCATCAGACGGCTGTTCACTTCTACATACATATATTGTCATTTACGTTTTGGTTATGCTTGTAATTTACCTTAATTCTTGGTTATGTGGTGCCCTACAATGCAAAACCATGACTCAAAAGACTTACTTGTACGTGAGTATGACTAATGATGATGACACATATTATAAACAAAATTTTACTTCTATAGTTAATCATACTCACAATGAAGAAAGTAATTTAAATAACTTTTTGGTATTGTGGGCCACCACATAACCAAGAACGTTTAGCCAGAGGGTAACATTATGAGTATAACCAAAATGTAAATTAGTGTTACGAAATGTTTGCTAACCGTGTAACTGAGGCGGGACTTGGGAAATAGCCTGATGTTCACCTACGGGGATGTGGAAAACCGCCTAAAAACCACATCCAGGCTGGCCGACACTCCGACCCCTTTCGTTAATCTGCCGGACGGAATCGAACCGCGGCCGGTACGCCTCCCCATCTCGGAAAGCGGTGCGTTAGACCACACGGCTAACCGAGCGGGTAAGAATCATCCCTTATACTTAAATTTATTTGGTAAACAATAAAAATCTCGTAATTTCCAGTAAGACCAGAGAATTATTACCAATTACTTGACAATTTAGACGGTCATGTCTCATTTAACAGTTTTCAAAAGTACAAAAAAAAAAAAAAAAAAACAAAAAAAAAAAATTGTTCGAAAATGCAGAAGACTACGCTTCGATTAACAGATTCTGAATAAATATTCATATGTTATCAAGAACCATGACTCACCAAGCAGATTCACGCAGGATAGGTTGATATAAACGCAAAATACACACTCTCAAATTATATTAGCAAAAACACCCACGCTTCTTTATATCTTAACTAAAACTCAAACAGTGCGTAGTTATTAAAATATTATATGAATAAGAACATAAAAAACTTTATAAAAGGAAAAATAACATATAAATGATAACATAATTTTAAATCAAGATACATTCAAAGAATAGAAATCAAATGGACCATTATATAGCTTTAAGGCAACATGCACGTAATTAATTGATTGGTGAACAATAATGATGAGGTACCAAATCACAACAAGATTCATAGAAAAACATGTGTAAAAACCCTTTCATAACTGTCATGGTGCCCACATGTACAAAAATATAAAATTGTGAATTATACCTGTGTACAGGAATGCAAATCACCAAATCACAAATCACTGTGATAATTTAATCTTTAGTTATTGTCACAGAATTATGGAAACTAAACTACATTGGTTCACATTTCGTCAACTCTGGTAAGTGTTTTAGTTGTGGTCCAACTCAGATCATACGAGCAAAAAATGTAGCAAATTTTTTTTAAAACCTATCATAACAGACTGGTTTTGTTTGTAGCAGTTTCTTCTAACAGACGCGAGCGGCTACAGTTAATGTTTGACACACGTGACTGTACGAATTCAGAAACGGGCATTCTCTTTAATTCCTCTTTTTGTGTCCCAGCCTCGTTGCCGCTTTTGTGTCTCGCTTCCGCCGGTGCTCGTAGGTGTCGGTGGCCGAGTAGAAAGAGACCGACACAGGAATAAAGGATGCACGCGTGTGCAGGTACGGAGGTGACCAGCCAGTGGGACAGCAGAAATTAGAAACACTAGAGTAAATTAGAACGAGATATATATTTCTTAGAGACTTAGTAATACTTAACTTTTACATAGCTCAGTACTGCAGAATGCTGATACATAGTTGAGCTAGTGGCCTGCCTAGTGCCTATCCGATAGCCAAGTCTTAACTGGTGCCTATCTGATTCCGAAGTGTTAGCTGGTTCCTATCTCAGTCCCAAGTGGCCAATGCAGCAGTCGTGGTCACGAGCGGAGTTGCAGCAGAGGGCGCTCGTGACTGACGTAAGAACGCCGCGCCGTGCGTGCATGGCGGCGCGCGGCGAAAGTAGGTGGCGTGCACTTGTGCGACACCACACCTTTCGTGGCTGCATAATAATACAGTGGCATCAGTTGTCATGTCCATCCATTCGCCATGTTCAGATGTTCAATTCATCATGTAGAAGCATTACTGGAATACAGTTCAAAGAGATGTTGCATACTACCCAAAATCCAAACACATTATGCGCGTGACACCACAGTGTTCATTCTTCCTTCGTCACTTCTCTTCATTCTCACGTAAACCTCATTAACAAATGAATTCAATGTTCCTTAATGTGTCGTGCCGTTATTCTTCAGTTTGTGGCAGACTCGTAAGATAATGAGGAGTAGTGCTCAAATTTTTGTTGTGGATCATGACAATAGAGAAAATCTATTAAAATTACGTGTCCCTAAATTTTGTGTCTGTACATAGGATCATTAGTAAATAGTTTCTCTTTATCGGCTGTTGAAATCAAGATAATCTTCTCAGTTGTCTCTTCATCTACTCCTGATAGTGTCAAGTTTACGCTTATGATTAACTCAGGGAGATAGGTAGTAAGCTAGGGCCGATTGTGCGACCTCTTGATAACTATTACGTTACTTCACTGGGGTTGTTGAATCAGGAGTGGGTTGCTTGATGAAACGAAGTTCAAAGCAACTAGTATGTCAGAGATGTTATGTGACGTCGACACATTTAGATGTTTACAGTTTCCGTCTTGAACAACTTGTCCTTTCCTTTTCTGCCCCGTTTCCCTCAATCGTGTTACAAAGATATATGTGCACCTATCGCTATTTGTACTAGCAATGCACAACATGTGAAGGGCGTAGTTGTCTTCTATCGCGTCAGAATAGAAGACATAGGTTCTTTTATAAAGTTTTTCACTAACCTGATATCTTCTCAGGTGTTCTCCCAGCCCAGCTGGATGAAGTTCAGGAGTGATCCCCAAAAGTACAGGCCAATCTCATTGACGTCGATTAGCAGTAGTATTTTGGAACATATACTTTGTTCGAATATTATGAACTATCTCGAAGAGAACGACCTATTAACCAATAGTCAACACGGCTTCAGAAAGTGCCAGTCTTGCGAAACACAGCTTGCCCTTTATTCACATGAAGTGTTAAGTACCATCGACAAGGGATCTCAAATCGATTCCATATTTCTGGGTTTTCGGAAGGCTTTTGACACTGTACCCCACAAGCGGCTTCTAATGAAATTGCGTGCTTATGGAATACCTCCCCAATTGTGCGATTTGATTCAAAAAATGTTTCAAATGTTTGTATAGTTTTATGGGGCTTAACTACGGGGTCATCAGTCCCTAAACTAACAAACTGCTTATATACTACTTACGAACTAGGACGGCACAAATATCCATGCCCGAGGGGGGATTCGAACCCCCGACCGTAGTGGCCGTGCAGACCGTGACTGGAGCGTCTCAGTCTCCTCGGTCACCGCGGCCGGCGCGATTGGATTCACGATTTCCTATCAGAAAGGACACAGTTCGATGTAATTGACGGTAAGTCATCGAGTAAAACAGAAGTGATATCTGGAGTTCCACAGAGAAGCGTTATAGGTCCCCTACTGTTCCATGTGTTTATAAACGATTTAGGAGACAATCTGAATAGCTCCCTTAGACTGTTCGCGGATGATGCTGTCGTTTATCGGTCCGTGTAGTCAACAGAGGATTAAAAGCAACTGCAAAGCGATTTAGACAAAATTTCTACATGTAGCGAAAATTGGCAATTGACACTAAATTAAGAAAAATGTGAAGTAGTACGCATGACCACTAAAAGAAATCCGCTGAATTTCAATTACGCGACAAATCAGTCAAATCTTAAGGTCGTAAATTCTACCAAATTCCTAGGAGTTACAATTACAAACAACTTTGACTGGAGAGAACAAACAGAAAATATTTTGGGGAAGGCGAACCCAAGGTTACGTTTCATTGGCAGAACGCTTCGAAGATGCACCAGCTCCACCAAAGAGATTGCCAACATCACACTTGTGCGTCCTCTCCTGGAGTACTGTTGCCCCTTGTGGGACCCTCACCAGGTGGGACTGACGGAAGACATTGAGAAGGTTCAGAGAAACGCAGCTCGTTTTGTTTCATCACGTTACGGAGGGGGGGAGGGGAAGCGTCACGGAAATGTTGCACGAATTGGGGTGGAAATCATTAAAAGAAAGACGTTATTCATTGCGGCGTGATCTGTTTGCGAAGTTTCAATCACCGACTTTTACTTCTGAACGTGAAAATATTTTGCTAACACCCACCTACTTAGGGAGACATGACCATCCCAATAAAATAAGAGAAATCAGATTGAAAACGGAACGATTTAGGTGTTCTTTCTTCCCGCGCGCTATTAGAGAATGGAACGGTAGAGAAAAGTTATAAGAGTGGTTAATGAACCCTCTGCCAGACACTTAAATGTGATTTGCAGAATACCTATGTAGATGTAGATACGTTGACTTGAAGTGAGACTGTAAATCTCAAGTGAGGTTCTGTGGGCAATGATATAAACTGACATTACTATATCATTTCAGGGATAATATCTACTTTAATGCTGTCGTAGTAAAGTAGCAACCTACAATTAACTCCAGATGTTTATAACAATTGCATAATTCAAAAAAATTACACAAGATACAATAAAACTTTGTTATGAAAAAATAGGTTGTAGAACAATTACGGCAATCGTTTGAGTGGACAATTTTTCGCCACGACCTGACCGTCGCGATAGCAGAAACAGGAGTGAGGTAACTCGTCAGAAGTGAGAAGCTTCTGTGTGTGCTTTTGGCTGGAAAGAAAATTTTCGAGGCGCGCTCAGTCATAGCGTTATTGTTCTGTTTATAGTAACAAATACTACAAAAATTATAAAACTGTCAGGAAGTAGGCTGCAGTTAGGATATTTTCTATGCTAATGCTACCTAAAATTATGATTTATAAAATATAAATAAAGAAAGATTTCTGCCTAGAATCACTCACTAACATGACGGCAACCAATCGCCTAACATTTCTCGCAAAACTGGCTCACTTTTTCACGGAAAGAAGCTGATGCAACTTCTTCCCACCATCAGCTTTCCGACACCACTGCTGACGTCATGGGTCTGCAAAAGCATGAACCATTGCAAATGTTCAGCCATAACCATGTCTGTGGGAAATGGGCAGTGGCGGCTAGCACGTTGTGAATGGAGCCACGCGCTGCTGCCAGCTGTCCCTGAGGACCTGTGTAAACTGTGGCCGACGTTTACCCAGGCTTGCGGCGCGGCGTCCCATTGTATTCCATCGACTCGACAGCGCACAGCCTTGACTGTATAATGTATGGAAGTGTGGCAGGTGACAGGGATCCCCTTTGACACGTGGTGCCAATGGTCAGATAGCTCACTGCAAACGATGACAAGCAAGCACTTTGGTCGAATTTGTGTCTACCGCTGCACGTACCTAGCACGTATCTTTAGAGAGTTACAAAACACACGTAAGTCACGACACATATCAAAGTTATATAAAATCCTAACAAAACTGTTTTCGACAGAGAATAGTGAATTAAATAAACGTTAAAAGTCGGAATATTACAACAATGAGCAATTACTTTGTTTAAAACCACTAATTGGAGCCTTCATTTGTGTCTAAATGTAGGCAGATGATTTGTAGTGGACGGACGGAGAAGATAGTGTGACATCATTTTCCTAAATATGTGTGTGTGTGTGTGTGTGTGTGTGTGTGTGTGTGTGTGTGTAGTGCCTTGCTACGCCCATGAAATAAAAACCACTCATATTTAAGATAAGACAGATTAACCTTCCAATAGGCGCGCCTTCTAGTCAGCCAAGGAGGTTCGCGCTTATTTTGCAGATACCTCTTGGTGATATACCTTAAAAAGACTGAAACATCAAACTTGTATCTTAAAAGAGAAGGCTAACACAAAGAGGAGGATTTCTGACTCTCCCACTTTCCGAGAAGTACTGTCGGCCGCAGTGGCCGAGGGGACTGAGGCGACCCAGTCACGGTCTGCACGGCCACTACGGTCGGGGGTTCGAATCCCCCCTCGGGCATGGATATTTGTGCCGTCCTTAGTCTTAGCTAGTTCATAAGTAGTTTGTAAGCTTAGGGACTGATGACCCCGTAGTTAAGTCCCATAAGTTCTTCAAACATTTGAACAAGTAAGTACTGTGGCCATGTATGAGTGACAAGACGATGTCAGAATTAGCGGATCGTAAAATTGTAATGGGGAAATGGAATTCGATTATAGGAACATGTACTTTCTCGTGTCCGGGTCTCAAATTCAGAACTAAAATATTCCAGCCCAGTACTGGCTCTCTTGCGAGCCACAAATCTTGTAGACAAACAATCAGAGCCGTTTGTTAGGTGTGCCAACGTCTGTGTTTCTCCACATCAACAGGATACGTCTAGATTGTTAATACGAGGCGTGTTTTTTAAGTACGCTCTCGGCCCTTAAAATTCCATCAAATCTTGTTGCTGCGGCATTAAAAGCGCTCACAGTAACAGCAGTAAACGTTCTCAGTGGCGGCATCACGTTGGCGACCCATTATCACGTTCACTTGAGCTTGGCAAATCATAGTTCTACATCTACATCTATATAGATACTCTGCAAATCACAATTAAGTGCCTGGCAGAGGGTTCATTAACCACTCTTATAACTTTTCTCTACCGTTCCATTCTCTAATAGCGCGCGGGAGGAAAGAACACCTAAATCGTTCCGTTTTCGATCTGATTTCTCTTATTTTATTGGGCGCGCCGCAATGAATAACGTCTTTCTTTTTATGATTTCCACCCCAATTGGTGCTACATTTCCGTGACGCTTCCCCCCCCCCCCGTAACGTGATAAAACAAAACGAGCTGTCCTTCTCTGAACCTTCTCAATGTCTTCCATCAGTCCCAGCTGGTGAGGGTCCGACAAGGGGCAACAGTACTCCAGGAGAGGACGCACAAGTGTGATGTAGGCAGTCTCTTTGGTGGAGCTGGTGCATCTTCGCTTTGCAGTTGCTTTTGATGCTCTGTTGACTTCACTAACCGATAAACAACAGCATCATACGCGAACAGTCTAAGGGAGCTATTCAGATTGTCTCCTAAATCGTTCATAAACACGAGGAAGAATAGGGGACCTATAACGCTTCCCTGTGGAACGCGAGATATCACCTCTATTTTACTGGATGACTTATCGTCAATTACAAGAAACTGTGTCTTTTCTGATAGGAAATCGTGAATCCAATCGCACAATTGGGGAGATATTCCATAACCACGCAATTTCATAAGAAGCCGCTTGTGGGGTACAGTGTCAAAAGCCTTCCTGAAATCCAGAAATATGGTATCGATTTGAGATACCTTGTCGATGTTGTGATTTATTGAACGTGTACTATTTCAAATTGCTGGTGCCGACCTGTTTAAAAATAAAAAACTGAAAACAATAAAAAATAATAAAATTTAAAAAAATGTTTCGGAGATGCCCCTTTAGAGGCCTCCCCCCCCCCCCCCCAGTATATACACGACTTCTAATGTAACTACAAACTCGGATATCATCTATCGATCGCCTGTTATCGGCAGTCTTCGGGGTTTTTCGCGATAAAGAGACAGCGAACTGCACCTGGCGTGGTGCACGCAGTGCCCGCAGGTAGCCTCGCACATAGCTCACGCGCGTATATAAGGAAGCAGGTGGTAGTGATATACACGGTAAGTAAGCTGATAAGGTATTTGCTTCGATGGGTGATGGTGTTATTGTTTCTGAATAAACAAGTCATATGAACATGAGGAGGAGAGGCACAGAGAAAGAGAATGGAACGAGCATAGAGAGAGGGGTCAGATATAGGGAACAAGGCCTTTAGGGTGTATAACAAATTTGCATTCACGGAGCGTGCTTTCTCTTTTCTTTCTTTTCCACTTGATTGTTAAGTGACCGTCTGTCTAATAGGCTGTACTCACGGGAAACGACTCTTCTAAGCCGAACACACCCACAACTGAAGACGGCCAGCCTGTAAACGCAATCAGCGAGACCCACGGGACAATGCGATCTGCAGGCGACCCTCTCAGCATTGACTATTCATGTGCCCATTGTAGAGGCAGCGGGAACACCGCTCGTCAAGCAGCGCTTCGAACTGCTGACACTACCTCAGGGCATGGGCCAAGTCATAACATAACCCATCTCTTCCGGGTGCTGCAAAACAAGACACCAAGCGAACATCATCGCAAAATCGGAACTAACTGGCCGCGGCGGAGTGGCCGAGAGTATTGAGGCGCTATGCTCCGATGCGGGAGGCCTTTCCCCGTTGGGGGTTCGAATCTTTCCTCGGGCGTCGCTGTTTGTCTTTAGTATAAATAATTAAGTAATTATGCTGGATATGCCCCCATTACACCTTTGGGTCAAGATGGAGGCAGCGGCTGGTGCATACAGACTCAAAACTGGCAAAAACTGTAACTCCTTGGGATATCCAGAATCACACACACAAAAGTAATGAGTGAGGTAAATATAGGAAAGGTTGGGGAAATGCCAGCCGACTATATTATAACCACATACTGCTTCAACAAGCCTTTCAATATAACTATTGGAAGTAGGAAGCAATGGGAGAAAATAGTTCGACACCGTACGGGGGATATTGTCTGGTTCACTGACGGGTCAAAATCCGACCAAGATGTTAGTGCCGGGGTATATGGGGTGCAGCCAAGACTGGAGGGCGTCATCTCTCTAGGAAAATGGCCTCAGTATTCCAGGCCGAAATCACTGCCATCAGGGCGTGTGTGGAGGAGAATTTGCGTAGGTGCTACAAAGATCGTAGCATCTATATCTATTCAGACAGCCAGGCAGCCCTGAGATCACTGGCAGCTCCTGCAACAAGGTCTAAAATTGTTGCAGAATGTCACAGGGTTCAGGTGGAGCTAGGGGAAAGCAATAGAGTAAACCTATTGTGGGACCCTGGCCACTCGGGGATCAGTGGCAATGAACATGCCGACAGATTAGCCAGGATGGGGGCAGAGACTCCATTTATTGGACCGGAACCTGTCTTGACAACCACCAAGGCAATGATCAAATTGGAGCTACGTAACTGGCTCAGAAGACAGCATGTAGAATATTGGACCAAAGTCTACCAACAAAAACATGGCAAGGTAATTATGCCAAAGCCATGTTTTAAAAGAAAGTTCTGCAATCCTGGGCCTGAACAGGAGAGAGATTAGACTCATGGGTGGATTGCTGACAGGCCATGGGAATTTCAAAAAACACCTACATACAATGGGAATAACAGAAGAGGACCCTAAATGTAGGATCTGTGATGTCGGTGATGAAACTGCATCACATCTAATCTTCGAATGCATTGCATTGGAGAGTAAAAGGCACAGAACATTTGGGACAACTAGACCCGAAGAAATTGTGTCTAATAAAGAAATTGTAAAGGGACTCCTTGCTCTCCTCAAGGGCATTGGTTGGCTTTACTAGATAAACAGGGAGCGATACCGTACAATAAACTTAGTTTCGGTGCGGGCAGTGGCGGGTTAGACCAAGACTGTTTTGGCTTCCCTGGAAAAATCAAATCAAATCAATTAAGTAATTTGTAAGATTAGGGACTGATCTTCCCGCAGTTAAAGTTCCATAAGCTTAACAAACATTTGCAAACATGCACAACTTTATCTTCTACCAGAAGTCACGTATCATGTACGAGGCGTATCTTTTTTTAAGTAAGTTCCGTTTTAACATAAGTACACCACGAAAGTACATACATTATTTTTCCACCTAGTTACCACGTTTGTTCAAACACTTATCATACCTCTCAACCAATTATAAAATACCCTCTTCATAAAATCTTGCCACCTTCTCCGATAACGAAGAGTTCACTGCCATTTTAACGTCGTCCTCGTCATTGTAACGGTTGCCAGTGAGGCGTTGTTCGAGGTGGAGGTGTAACGCCTGTTCTCACGAACCCTCGCTTCAACTGAAGCCACCAAATTGTCTGTATTCGAATAAGGACAACCCGAGCGGTCCTGATAATGGACGTTGTCACGGCCATCTTTGAATTCTCGTACGCACTTACGTACTTTGCTTTCATTCATAACAGTATCACTCTCCACTTCGCACATCTGTCGATAATTTCTGCAACAGACTGGTTCCTTGCTGACACAAACCATATCGCCGAGGGAACCACACACGCGGAGGGCGAGTTGATTGAAACATTCTGAAAACATAGAACAAACCCGAACAGGTTAGCTACAGAGCTCACACTAAGCACAGTTGTTCCCGAGGCAAGCGGGAACACGACACACGCGCTCATTGCGGTATGCGAGCGAACTACTAGTGTCTACAACATAATGGAACTTACTTTAAAAAACAGACCTCGTATCAAGTATCATGCTGTCCGGCAGAGGTGCCCACAAGGGGGAGGAGAGTTTCATGACGCTAAGTGCGTCATTGAAATTTCTGCAGGGGGAGGGGGTGAAAAATTAGATATTTTTGGCCAGCCTGAGGGGTGGGGCTATATAAACGAATTCCAAAACTTGAAATAAAAGATATTTAATTTCAATATTAAATGGTAAATCAGGAGATAATATCTCAAATGTGGGGGAGGTGGTTGGTTGCAGTTTGTAGTGCACGTGAGTCATTGGCCAAAGGGTGGGGGTGGAGGGCACCTCTACGATTCGGCACCCCCATATTCCCCAGCCCTCTATTTAGACCAGAGGTGGGCAATGAGCGAGCCGCGCTCTCGGAGCCGCCTGCCTGAGCGGGAGCAGAGCCGCGAGCAGCTGGCGTCCATCACGTGGTTCCTGCTGAAAAGACTAGATGGCGTTACGCGCAGCCAACACGCTAACGTAGCCGCAGAAATGCACCTGGCTGACTGGCTGAGTGCGTTATAAAATAATGTATAAAGATAATAGTGCAAACTCTTTAGTATCCAACTTGAATGAACAGATTCCACTGCAAGGGGTATCTCCTGAAAAATGCTGTTATGTTTATAAGTAAGTAACTTATAAACATAATACTGGAAACTCTTCTCTGAAACATCCAGCGCGTGCAGTCGAGCCGGCAAATATCTTATAAGAGCGATTTTTTGGTTTGTTTCAAAAGACACCACTAACAGTGCCATCTGTTAGTTAGAATTTTGTACTTCAGGGTTTTCATTATAATCTATATTACGTTATGGTACAGTACGCTGTGGAGTTGAAATGGCTAGTCAAATCGGCGCGGTAAAGCGGCGTTCTATTCTCAAAAATGTTCAAATGTTTGTATAGTTTATGGGACTTAACTACGGTGTCATCAGTCCGTAAACTTACAAACTACTTATGAACTACTTACAAACTACTTATGAACTACTTACGAACTAGGACGGCACAAATATCCATGCCCGAGGGGGGATTCGAACCCCCGACCGTAGTGGCCGTGCAGACCGTGACTGGAGCGCCTCAGTCCCCTGGGTCACCGGGGCCGGCGTTCTATTTTCCAGTTCAACTCTAGTTGTGGGTGTGATTACTTGTTTACTGAAAGCGAAGGAGGAGCAAAATGTTTGATATGTGATAAAATACTAGGCATAAAAAAAGACACTTTAGAACGCCACTATATAACATCACTTCAACCAGTATGGAAGTGTAGAAGGTGAAATGCGACTTAATCTTCTTAATAATCTACGCGAGGAAGGAAGTAAAGTAGAGGTATGTATTATAATGCTGTACCTACCTACCTACGAGATAACTTAATCACAGTGTTTTGTTTAATAAAACCAATTTTCCTTTGAAATTACAACTCTGTTGATTTCTTACACAGAAATGTGATGCCTCATCCTCCGATGCAGCTGTTCGTGCTAGCTACAGAATAGCTTTGCTGATAGCCCGTACTTCCCGACCATTTTGTGACGGTGAATTTGTGAAGCAGAGTTTGGAAATCGTAGCAGGCGAACTATGTCCACAGTTATCACGTTCTTTCGCAAGTTTGAGTCTGTCGCGGCGTACTATAACTCGCCGTATCGATCGTTTGTCAGGTGCGCCAGCAAGCATGCAGACCTCTAGCGGCAACTAGGATAACTACCGGCCGAGCGCGAACGCTGCTCTTTTTCCGGTCTGAACTGGAGCGCTGCTCATTGAGCTGATTTGTGCCCACCTCTGATTTAGGCAGTGTCGCGTCGTAATATTGTTTGGGCCCATGGCCGCTAGGTGCCGGCGTACACGACGTGTGGCACACGCGGGCTTCCTATCTATGGGGACGGCAAATCCATCCAAATGCTTTGAAAGGAATCGTTTCAGTGTCTCCATATCAGGCCACATTTAGTTGCAATGGGCGGAGGGAGGGGGAGGGAGAAAAATGGTTTATAATTGCAGAGAGAGTTGTAGTTTAAAGTCTCTCTGCTTTCTTTTACCTCCTCATGTTAACATAGATTACGAGTCACTGAATTAGGTTGTAACGAAAGTACAGTATTCACGAGGTGCCTAGTTGATTTCACCGCTGAATGCACAAAATAAAATGTTCACTAAGGTGTTGTCTTCAAACGTTGTGTTCCCAGCGAAGAACACGGCTTTTAGGCAGATTAGCGAGGAACACAATACTTTATTCATCGGGCAAGCACAGTCGAATTGATTCATTTTCTTGACAGCAAACCGCTGTGACTGTTAAAAATTCTTTGTTAAGAACACACTACCGGTTTCGCAAATTAAATTTGCATCATCAGGTGCTTATTTCGTTCAAATCATAACCATATGTTACATAGACTTTGAACAAGCTGATCCCCATCATTTATCTCGATGTGTAACCAACTTGCATATTAAACCATCTATAAAATTCCTTTTGTCCAAAAAGTGGGGCTCCGTCAAATATGTATTAAAAAGTGAATAAAATCCCATACCTCCAGAGGAGACTGCTAGGGGAGGAGGTGGTGTTGTTGCCAGCATCAGACTCAGACGCCTGCTATTCCTATTACTATGTCTCCATTTGGGAGTTAGTGCGACCATCAAATAAGGTATGTTTACATCGCCCTCAAGCGTGAATGACTTCTTAAATAAATTTGCTTTATAGGTATGGTCCGCCTTGAGCAAACACAATTGTTTTTAGTTTCTCCCAAACATGTTTCGCTAGCGTTGAAGCATCATCAGTGGTTCAAATGTTCAAATGTTTGTATAGCTTATGGGACTTAACTACGGGGTCATCAGTCCCTAAACTTTCAAACTACTCATGAACTAGCTAATACTAACGGCGGCACAAATATCCATGCCTGAGGGGGGATTCGAACGCCCGGCCGTAGTGGCCGTGAAAACCACGACTGGAGCGCCTCAGTCCCCTCGGCCACCGCGGCCGGCTATCATCAGTGGGATATTTATTTCATACTGTCTGTCAAATGAAATAAATATCGCACTGATGATGATGCAACGCTAGCGAAAGATGTTTGGGAGAAACTAAAAACAATTGTGTTTGTTCAAGGCGGACCATACCTGTAAAGCAAATTTAATTGTAACCAAACGCGGAGATTGAAGAGCTTTTCAAACCTCAATATGAAGACTTCTTAAATGTCAAATTTAAAACTTCGACCATAAACTTCGCAGACAAACATAACAACGTGACAAAAATATCCTTTCCATTATCTTTCAGTAATTAGTATTAGTTGATAAGCCCAAGTTCTAAAGATACTACGGAAAACCTAAATGGGTTGGCCAGATGGAGGTTTGAATTCAGTTATGTCCAGTAAGAGACGTTTGTGCTCATCCCAAAACTCTCATCCCAACGGTCTAAGACGACCCTCGCTGCGGAGCGCGCGGTTGCTGACTGACGGAAGTTCGAGTCCTCCCTGGGGCATGGGTGTGTGTGTTGCCCTTAGGTTAGTTTACCTTAGTTTAAGTAGTTTGTAGGCTACGGACTGATGGCCACGCAGTTTGATCCGATAGATTTACAAACAATTGAATATTTTGAAACAAAACTGTAGGTCGCCGTTTGAGTCTAGTGTCTCGCGCAATATATTTGTATATCACGTAGTCATACGCAAATTCGTATCAAAAACCGCGCGAAAACGCTATATAATACCAGGTAATGAGTTGTCTAAGAAAGTATACACCTTATTGGTATCAATCAATTCCGTCTAAGGCCATTCCTTGTGGGCAACAAAAGAAACATCTCACTAAGATACAGTGGTACAAGATCTAGTAAACTTCAGTAGACAACTGATGCAAAATTATTATATATTGTGTAACAAGAATAATATGACCTCTGTTATCATTGTCTCGAATGCATTGGTCTTTGCAGAACTATGTTATGTTTTCACAACATCCGACATACTTAGAAAAGCGTGATAGATGAGCAATGCTTGCTACCGTGGTACGGTAGACAACAGTTTTCAAATGCCGTCGCAAATAAATATCTAGTGTCGTTTCGTCGTATGTTGTTTTATGTCAGGGAAATGGGCCAATACTTCATGTTCAGCAGTCAATGGTAGTAAAAATAACAATTACTACTTGTAAAAAAATAAAGCATTTTCTTTTTATTAAAGTAATTGTTTCATGTGCTATGCTCACATAATGTGTTTCATCATTTTATCATGACTTTTGTAGTTTAGAATAATGATGGATATCAATCCAAACAAATATTTCTACAACATTTTCTTCTTCAATTTGTCCAGCACGTTTGGTTGTACGTTTTCATTACATTCCATACACTATATATTCATCACTTTCGAAATATATAATTTATCGCATTAAGAAATTAAGCTGCACAAAATTTTTATCACTTTCAAAATGCATAATTGATCGCATTAAGAAATTAAGTTAAAACGTTAGACTTGTCTTGGTATGATGCACTTACTCACCCACTTTCAGTGTAAATGAAACTGGCTAGGTAGTTTTTTGGCGATAAAACATCGTCTCGAATGTTGTCAGCAATTACCGCAAAAGTTGAAGTAAATTCCTAATTTTTAATTATTAATGTTTCCTAATTTTTAATTTTTAATCTGAGTAGCTACGGTGACGGAAAGAGGACATAGGCAGAGCGATATGGTGGAAAAGAAAATGGACAGGAAGGAGAAGATGGAAGGGAGGGGAGGGTGAGATCTACAAAAGCTCGCGATGAATAGAGAGGGGTTTAAAGACCCTTTGACGTGCAGAGGAAGGATCGAGTGTGGGCATGGATAGAGGGAGGAGGACGTGGGTGAGGAATAGAGGTAAGGAGGACTGGTACAATGAATGGGGAGTAGAGGAACAGAAAATGCAGGAACGATGTCTTTTCTCAAGGGCAATTATGTCGCATGCTCCAGACGCGGGAGTAGAAAACTGACAAACTAGAAATTTAGTCATTCCACCGGCTTTAATAAATGACGATTTTATCTTTTTTCTGATGTTCGTCTCATTCCACAGCAACCAATACCAGGTTACTGATTTTGCTGATGTATTTTCTCGGTGATTTTTGATCAACAAGTTTTATTTATTTTCCCATTCCTTTCATATCATACTGAACCTTAGTGAAACGTTACTGGGATCAGCTGATACACACCAGTTTACTGGCCCACTTTAGGTTACGGTTACGGTTTTTTGACAGCTCGAAATTTAAATACAAATAACGGCTTAACCATTCACCTGACACGAAAATTGAATAACCGAATTTGTAGAGGAGAAAATTCTCTACAACTTTGCTCTCTTATGTTTTTTTAAAAAAAATCTCGTATCGTTTCAGAGATATTTGCAAAAATAACGGCGATTTTGGGATGTATGTCTGTCTGTCTGTCCGTAACGTGTTCCCCGTTTTTAAGACGAACCGTTCAACCGATCAACACCAAATTTTACAGACGTAATTGCAGGCCGCCAGAGACCAGAACCTCCCTTTTTCAAATTTTTCGGACAAAAAATACGGCAGTAACGCCAAAAAAAAGTCGTTTGTAATGTAATTGTAATTGCAAACGTACTGTTCATCTGACACGAAAATTGAATAACCTAATTGGTAAAGCGGAAAATTCTCTACAACTTCGCTCTATTATGTTTTTTTCATATCTTGCATCGTTGCAGAGATATTTGCAAAAATAACGGCTATTTGACGATGTCTGTCTGGCTGTAACGTGTTACCACTTTTTAGGTCGAACCGTTCAACCGATCGGCACCAAATTTTACAGATATAATTGTTGGCTACCAGAGACCAGAATCTCGCTTTTTCAAATATTTCGGACAAGAAATACGTTATTGATACCAAAAAAAAAGGCCGATTGTAATGTAATTTTAATTGCATATAAACCGTTCATTTGACGCTAAAATTGAATAACCGAATTTGTAGAGGAGAAGATTCTCTACAGCTTTGTTCCCTTATGTTTTTTTAATCTCGTATCGTTTGAGAGATATTTGCAAAAATAACAGAGTTTTGACACTCTCGTCTGAATTAATGAAACCATCAGATGTCACGTGACATTCATCGCCTAGAACTCTCTCTGGTATAAGCCATCTTGCTTTGCGTATTTGATGATTTTCTTATTTTCACTTAACACGTTTTCATTTCAAAGCAATGGCGCACTGAAGAATTAACAAAAACACATCGTTCTTCGTACGATACATGATAATCTAGTGTCTACAAATGTCATCAGTTAACAACGGCCATGAATAGTATGAAATTTAAGAACGCAACTTCTAAATGTTGGCCGTAGCGTAGTGGGCAATACGTTGGACTGACGCTGAAGGTCAGTGGTTCAAAACCCGCCACTACCTAACATTTTTTCCTAACAGGGTTTCAGATACTCTTATTAATTATTTTTTTATTGTTTACATTATTTTTTGGTCCAAAATGTTTGCAAAAACTTATAAAACTACAAATCTAAAGTGGGCCGTAATACACGTCAGTGCTATTTTTTTATTCGCGGTCCCACTGTTCCCTAATGTTCCCAGTAGCTAGACAACCGATATAGCTCACCCGCGGTGGGTATTCCAATGCGCTGTACACTTATAACAGAAGGGCAAATGCAGTGTGCAGCAATGTCACAGGAACTTGTCTGACGGGCTGCAGCGCATGCGTTACCCACGAGGTTCCGGTAGCCAGCACGACGGCCAGCAGGCTATCAAGTTGCGCTCTTAGACGGCATAGCTGACGCCTTGGAAACGAGCCCAACACCTGTACACAACCGTATAGGCAGCGGGAGGGTTCGAGGTAGGGTTGCCAGACTGAACTCGAGGCAGGCCCGGAGACCAGAAGTGCCCCCCTCCCCCTTGGCCAATAACTCGCCCCCCCCCCCCCAACTGCGACCAACTCCCCCCCCCCAACCAGGATTACACGTGAATTCTTACCTAATCATCTCCCTCCCAGCAAGTACCTCCCTCCCCCCCCTCCCTCGTGGAACATTGCTAGGGGTGGCCTTCACATGCCGCAGCTGACCGGGCAGGCCGCCGGTTGCTGTGGATGAACAATCGGCACACTTCAGTCGGCGTGGCAGCAGAAGTGGCGGCAGCATCGAAGCTGCTCACATCAACAGCTGCGCCTTCGAAAAGTTGCCGCTTGCGGCTCCGCGCACTGTGAATGGCCGAGCGCACTGAGGCGTCTTACCACAGTGCGCGAGGCTGCTCTCGCCAGAGGTTCGAATCTCCCCCCCCCTAGGGCATGGATGTTGTGTTCGTCCTTAGTTTACGTTAAGTTCGATGTAGATCGTCGCTACATGAGCATAGTACTTAAAAAAGCGTCGTAAAAAAAAGTTAAGATAAAGGTTACATTCAAGCCCGGAGATGCATTGGCCCGTAGACCCGGAGAATTCATTCCAAACCCTGGCACTCCGGGCGGCGCCCGGAGATCTGGCAACCCTAGTTCGAGGGCGAAGAAGAGTTGACAGCAGCCTATGGCAGCGAAGTCCTTCAGAATGGGCTAGCTACGGAAATGTAGCTTAGAGTCACCTAGATGGAACCGACAGGCCAAAGTGACTAGTTTGATCCCTTCACGATCAATGACAAGATCCAATATCGCTTTCACCACAGTGAACGGCTAGTTAACGACTCTTTTAGCCAGTCAGGCGTCTACAAAATACAATGTTTGCAGTGCCCCTTATCATACATTGGCCAAACTGGACGAGCCTTCAAAACTAAGTTCCAAGAACATCTTTTAACTAAGAAAGGAGCTGCCAAAAATAATTCGGCCTTTACCGAGCATCTCAAAAGAAGCGAAATTCAGCCCCCCCTCCCCTAGATAAATTGCAAGTTCTTCACATCGCCCCCAAAGGAAAAAAAACTCTCACTTCTTGAAGAATTAGAAATCACTAAGTTTGTGCAACGGTCCCCAGAACACAGTCTCAACGAACAGCTCATTACAAAAAAATCAGACTTTTTACGACATCATGTTATCCATCTTTTTCCAAAATGACCCCCCTTCTGACAATTCACAACGTCTTTCTTCCGCCCCACCCCCAGGCCTCTAATAATTTCGTTTTCATTCATTTATTATTGTTTCATACCAACAGGTATCATTTCACAAGATTCATTCCCCCACGTCACAAACATATCTGATAATACCAAGCTACCGCTTGGCAAGCCGCTAATTCTCACAGGCGTAACTCTGCCCAACCGCTCTGTTCAACGGTCGCATTTATGTTCCGCAGTTATTAACAATACTACCAGCTGTAAACGTGGACCTGCCGCGACAGCGACTCCTCTGCTGCTATGGTGAAGTTTATCATGTAAAAAGCATTCCATTAATTTCCATACCATACCCCTTTAGTCCGTAGTTATTCTAGTTCAAATAACCCTTACGTACTTTGTACGTTTACCTCTTTGCAGGGGCCCAATGACAACACAAATTATTAAGCTACCTCCACCACAGCTATAGATAGTTCTGTGGCTCCATCTCCGCCCAAGTAAGTCAGACTCTTCAAAATTTACTCACCTTAGCCACATTATATTCGCTGCCCACCAGGTACACGGACTGTAACAAAACATTTGTCTTTTTCCAGTCTGACGATGCGCTAACAGCGCGAAACGCGTAATTGGAGAATAAAAAAAATATTGCAACAGAAACTGAGAATTATTTAATTTTTCAACACTGTTGCTGCACCAGCCGCCACCAGAACCATCATGGAATGGAACGAAATGTAGTTTGATCCACACTGAGAACATGGATATGAAATTCAGAGTGTTAGTACTAGACCGTCTATGCCACTGACTGGCAACAATAACCGAACATAGACACACTTCCAGCACTTATCAGCTCTCTAAATGCATTGTGGAGTTCCAAACGTCTCTTCAGGTTTTCAGTGTGGTGATTTCTGCAAACTGTGTGCTCTTGCATATTAATTACGCATTGTGAGCAGAATAACGCTGTACTTCCTTTGCTGTGAAGTCATCCTGCTGTATCACACATAGAAAATATTGTGGGGAAGGCACCAAAGGTTACGTTTCATTGTCAGAACGCTTCGAAGATGCAACAGCTCCACAAAAGAGACTGCCTACATCACACTTGTGCATCCTCTCCTGGAGTACTGTTGCCCAGTGTAGGATCCTCACCAGGTGGGACTGACGGAAGACAGGAAGGAGGAAGGGAGGAAGTTTAGGGTTTAATGTCCCGTCGACAGCTTGGTCATTAGCGACGGAGCAAACGCTCGGAGTTTTGGGTAAGGATGGGGAAGGAAATCGGCCGTGCCCTTTGAAAGGGACCATCCCGGCATTTGCCTAGATTGATTTTAGGGAAATAACGGAAAATCTAAATCAGGATGGCCGGAGGTGGATTTGAACCACTCTTCTCCCGAATGCGAGTCCAATGCGTTACCACTGCGCCACCTCGCTCGGTTTGACGGAAGACATTGAGAAGGTTCAGAGAAGGGCAGCGTTTTGTTTTATCGCGCAACAGGGGGAAGGCGTCACGGAAAAGTTACACGATTTGAGGTGAAAATCATAAAGAATGACGTTATTCGTTGCGTCGAGATCAATTTGAAAAGAAAGACGTTATTCATTGCGGCGCGATCTGTTTGCGAAGTTTCAATCACCGACTTTTACTTCTGAATGTGAAAATATTTTGCTAGCACTCACCTCACTCATCCCAATAAAATAAGAGAAATCAGATCGAAAACGGAAATATTTAGGTGTTCTTTCTTCCAGCACGCTATTAGAGAATGGAACAGTAGAGAAAGGTTATGAAAGTGGTTAATGAACCCTCTGCCAGGCACTTAAATGTGATTTGCAATCTATTGTAGATGTAAATCGGCCCTGGGCAATTAACTTTGTCGTGCGTGCAATTTATATGCAACATCAATTAGCTATCCAATCTATGGGTGCTAGCCTATTCTGAATTTGGCTCTGACGCTGCTCTAGACAAAGGATGCATTAAACACTTCTAATATACATTCAGAGTGCCATTCAAAATGTTCAAATGCTTGTAAATCTATCGGACCAAACTGCGTGGACATCAGTCCGTAGCTTAAGAACTACGTAAACTAAACCATGCGCCATGGATGACTCGAACCTCCGACGGCGAGCAACCGCGCGCTCTGCAGCGAGGCGCCTTAGACCGCTCGGCTACTCCACCGCAGCGAGTGACATTCTGCTAAACGACAGTGCGTAATATACTTGTGATCAAGGTGTCAAAGGAATGGAATTCTTCGTAACATTCCCTTGCAGCGATTAACACTTCATAAGTTACACAGAAAAAGAAAACAAACATGATTTCAATCCCAGCGACACAAAGTTATTGTACAGTCTGACAATAAACGTCGGTGACCTGAAATCACAATTACCTTACTGTCCTTCGAAATAGCCACGTCTCATAACTATGCACAGCTGAGGTCTGCAACTCATTTGCTGGAAAATTTGTACGACGTCTTCCTTTGGGGTGGTGTTCAGAAGCTTCGTCATGTTTCGTTGGATGTCAGGAGTATCGTCATATCACTTTTCTTTCAAAGCGAGGTTGACATGAGGGAATATGAAGTATGGAGAATTGAGATCTGTAGAGTATGGTGGATGTTCAATTTGTACGACAACGTTCGCTCACACACAGCCAATATCGTCCAACAGTTCTTGGCAATAACGCGAGGCCGCGGCGGAGTGGCCGAGCGCATTGAGGCGCTATGCTCCGATGCCCATCGGCGGTTCAGATCCTCCCTCGGGCATTGATGTATGTGTCATTTTTAGTATAAGGTAGATCATAAGTAATTTGTAAGTTTAGGGACTGATGACCCCGCTGTTAACTCTCATAAGCTTAACAAACGTTTGAACCCTTGAAAAACGGGAGTGGTACAACGTGAACATCCAACATAGTTGCCGGATCTCAATCCTCCAGACTTCTTCCTATTCCCTCTTCGGTGCACAGTTATGGGAGGAGGCTATTTTCAAAGACAGTAAGGTAACTGTAATTCATAGTTCATCTACGTTAATGTTACAGGACCATTCGCCGAACTTTATTGTCGAGAGTTTGTACGGTGTATCGACTACTGGAGGGATCTGACAAGGTTCGACTAAGTATTTCGCTGGGACATCTTCGGAAAACCTGTTCTGAAATGAGCATTCGAGCAATTTAGAGTCGTTTTGGAAACCAAAACAGGTAACAGTTAGCCGTAAAACGCTCCTGTTGGAACACGAAAAAGGGGCAAAGCAGCTGCCCCAGTCTTTATTCCTGCTTCCTCTACCAGTTTTTGTCATGTGAAACTAATTGCTCGCTTTTAATGAATCCTTTTATGTAGTATTTTTTGCAGTAAAGCCGTTTATAATTAGCACTTCCCTTTCATTGCCAGTGTACTGTCTCCCTACAACTGATGCTATCTCGATCTACTTATCTTTGCTATTTTACTGTAATTGTGTCTTTCCCACCATGCTGTTTACTGTGTCTTTGTCATTGCCCGAGTTTCCGCTCTCTTCAACCATTAGCCCCCCCCCCCCCTCTCTCCGCTAAACTCTTTCAGCACAACTTTTTTTCGTGAGTATGGTGTAATGACCACTGAGGCACCAGTACCCCACTCTTGCGTCAGTCAATTATATAAGATCGCTATCAGAATGATAATTTCACTCTGTAGCGGAGTGTGCGCTGATATTAAACTTTCCAGACTGATTAAAATCGGTATTCGAACCTGGGGGCCTTTGCCTTTCTGGGGCAAGCAATCTACCAACTGAGCTATCCCGGCACGCTTCGCGGTCCGTCCTCACAGCTTTACTTCCGTCAGTACCTCACCTCCTACTTACCAAACTTCACAGAAGTTCCCCTGTGAACCTTACAGGAATAAGACTCCTGAAAGAAAGGATGTGATATGAGGGGTTCAGAGCACATATGGCGTAACACCACTTTTAGTTGAAAACGATTTACAGAGATGTTTGATAACAGAGAGACAGCTACATTTCAGAGCTATAAGTACATACCCCTAAGGTTTCATCATACGTGCATAGTGTGTCACTGTGATTCTGCTTTAACTTCTACCCGCCTTTGTTCAGAGCACGTACATATGTCCATGTGCATGGAAAGTGAAGGTTACTGTAGGGCCATATTATGGCGTGTTGTTCAGAATATCTATCAAGCAGAGAGGAAAATTTTTCTATGAATGATAATATGACAGGTGAAAACAAAATATTGCTGTCATTTTTTCACTTCAAGCCTCCATCCAAAGATACTTGTAAAACGTGTGATGAATTACAGTTGAACATTGCAATTGAAGACGATGTACAAAAGAGACACAGGCTGCAAACCGAGGAGGATGAACACCTAGCACAGGCTGAAGAAGCAAGAGAGTTGATGAAACAACAGAGAAACGCAGTATCTAGTGATCCTTTCGAAAACTGAACACATTTGTTGCCTACTATAATAGAAAGTCTACAATCTGGGATTACATTCTTTTAATGATGGAAACGGATGAATATACATGTGGCTTGAAACAGGAGGTCGCGGTCCCACGATGTTGTGTCCTGCGTTGTGAAACACCTTAAGGAATACAAAAAGTTTTACAAAGTAATATTTGCATATTCATGTACAGGGCAGAACAGTAATTTGTGTATTTCCTTGATGAAATTAGTACAAGACCCAGACATGAAAGTGGAAGAAATAAAGCACAAATTTAAGATACCTGGCTGTAGCTACCTGCCTAATGATGCAGACTTTGTATATATATATATATATATATATATATATATATATATATATATATATATATATATATATATATATAGTGTGTGTGTGTGTGTGTGTGTGTGTGTGTGTTTGTGTGTGTGTGTGTGTGTGTGTTTACCAGGTTGTGACTGAATAGATATTATCCAACGGTGTAAAAGAGAAAAAGCTTTTCATATTTCGCATAATGAATAACGACGACTTTGTCTCAACGAAGGAGCTACTAGACAGCACAGTGATGAGGTAAAGGGCTACTGACGGGCATGCGTTAAATTGGCTGCAAGTCAGATGGATACAATTCGAACAGGCAGCGCCAGTTTTCATGAGGTTTGAATCACGGTTCCGTCAAAGTGGACAGTCTCATGGGGTGGATTTTCGTAAGCACACGTTCGGTAGACCTCTTCAAAGCCTTGCTTCAGTGACACGAGTGAGACTTTACAAGACCAGGCGGACTGTGACAACCAACAAAAAGGACATGATCAAAATATCCACGGGTGTACTGCCGGTCTATAGTGTCCAACGGGCACAATATTTCGGCGATCATACATGTCGCCATCATCAGGTGAACTGACGGACTGAGCTCCTGGAAACGCGCCGGCACGGAGATCCGCACACTACGACTGCTCGAAGGGAACTGGGTTCTAGCCCGGTAGCGGGCCATTTAAATACCCGCGGCCCGCGGAGCGACCCCTCCGCGGTCCGCGCCCCGCGCCGCGGCCGCGCAGTGGAACCGATTGCGCCGGCGTCTGAGAAGACGTCGGTGTGAGGGCTCTGTCCGCCGTGGTCGTCACTTCGTTACGTTTGCTAGATTTACTCTTAATTAACCCAATCGCTGGTTCCCAAGCTTTGCTAAGATTATAGCCAGAGTCACGGTTTATGAGGTCGTCACTTGTGCGAATTTCAATGGCCTCTCTAACGACGCAGTCCCAGTATCTCGACGTCTGTACCAGAATCCTAGTGTGTTCATACTCCATGGCGTGATTCTCCGACAAACAATGTTCAGCGACCGCCGACTTGCTCGGATACATCAATCGTGTGTGCCTCTGGTGTTCAACGCATCGATCCTCGACGGTACGCATCGTCTGTCCAATGTATGACTTTCCACACTGACACGGAATCTGGTACACGCCCGCCTTCCTCAAACCGAGATCATCTTTAGCGCTCCCCACCAGTGCACGAATTTTATTCGGCGGACAAAAAACAGTTCCAACCTGGTGTTTTCTCAAAATGCGGGCGATCTTCCCTGAGAGTGCGCCGGTATATGGAACGAACGCAGTGCCTACATCCTCCCTTGCGTTTTCATCCGTTTCCACAGGTTGTGTTGTAGTGGTTGGGCCGAAATATTGTGCCCGTTGGACACTATAGACCGGCAGTACACCCGTGGATATTTTGATCATCAAATACGCCGGGAGAAACTGAAGAATCACAGGACATGCTTCATCTTCTAAAACTTAGTCCTCCTGTGTATCAAAAACTTGCCTACGAAGATGTCTACTCGTTATTCAGATTCTCGATATCAGATTTCGGACGAGGAAAACGACGAACCTGTATTCACATAATGTGCATGAAATTACAGTGTTTGACGATAAAATTGTTCAATACACAAACTACGTAACACCTTTCATTTTTCTTAAACAAGTCATTTCCTGTAAGACATTCTGTTTTGTTAGTATATTTAGAGAGACTTTTGTGCATTTTATTCTATATTCATAAACACAAATAAATTATTAAAAGTAATAATTTTTATACACTTCTCAATGAATGCTTCTCTTACTCAAAATTGTCGTACGTGGAGTTACGCCACTTGAGCTCTGAATCACTCGTATGGCTTAGCCACAGCCTAAGGGATGTTTCCAGAATGATACTTCACTCCGCAGCGTAGTGTTCGCTGATATGAAACTTTCCTCGCGGGTTAAAACAGTGTGCCGGAACCAGGGTTCTAACCTGAGACCTTTGATTTTCACAGAAAAGCGCTCTCCTGGCTGAGCTATCCCGGCACGCGGAAGGCAAAGGTCCCAGGTTCGAAGCCCGGTTCCGGTACACAGTTTTAATCCACGAGGAAAGTTTCAAGAACGCTCTCGCGTTTTTTCTCTTTTTTCCGACAGGAACATGTACCAACTCCCTGCTGCTGGCAAACTAAGATGCAACATCAAGAAGTACCGGACATATAGCAGCCAGATTTACCTGGGAGATAACACATTTTTCAAAGATCACACGACTGGAAATAGAGCACCTTGTGAAGTAGGGGAGATGTCGAAATCAGTTTTGAGTGTTGGTTTCATTGCTGGCAACTAACCGTTGCTTCGCTCCTCAGCGTTGGATAAGATGGGCTCTGATTGTGTAGTTGGGGTATAGAAACACAAGTTGTTTCCACATATTGCCACAGTTCATCCGCTGTTTCCCAGCCTAATAGTTGTGCATTCGCCGACCAGACGTTACGATATGTGCGACACGGGATGAGCAGCGAGCCGAGGTAGCAATGCAATCCGATAGGCAATGCGGAAGCCCGTCGGGAATATCATCCTAAGAAAATAGGGTAAAAAGTTGTCAGTAATGAATGAAACATTCACTCTGCAGCGGAGTGTGCGCTGATAGGAAACTTCCTGGCAGATTAAAATTGTGTGCTGGAACCGGTACTCGAACTTGGGACCTTTGCCTTTCGCGGGCAAGCGCACTACTGACTGTGCTATCCCGACACGACTCACGATGCCGCCTCAAAACTTTTGTGAAGCTTCTGTGAAGTTTGGAAAATAGGAGGCGAGGTACTGGCGGAAGTAAAGTTGTGAGGCAGCTTCGTGAGTCGTGTCGGGATAGCACAGTCGGTAGTGCGCTTGCCCGCGAAAGGCATAGGTCCCAGGTTCGAGTCCCGGTTCCGGCACATAATTTTAATCTGCCAGGAAGTTTCTTGTCGGTAATGATATAACAGGCATTCTGATCTCATTTGCTATTTACTTACTTGATTTTCGTCGATCCTCTCCCCACATATCATTAACAATAATCTGTGGCGTGTAGTCTGTTGCATTTGATGGCCTTCCACTTCTCCGGTTGTCCCCAGTGCTTGCTCGACGTTCACGGAAACGAGCAGCGATTCCTCGCACCTCTCTCAAAGTGTAAGATTTTTCACTGGTGTTCTTACTACAGAGGGATTCGATGCAGTAGGAACTCTGCTCGCCAAGTGTTATCTGACACAACGCTGTTCCAGCTTTAATTTTAAAACTAGATTACTGACTGCACTGCCGTGCAAACCAGAAAACCAATAGTCAAGCCTGAATTGCGACTCTTAACTGACATAAACCTCAACTTGATCACAACAGTGATACGGTTCCAAAAAAAAATGTTCAAATGTTTGTATAGTCTATGGGACTTAACTACGGGGTTATCAGTCCCTAAACTTACAAACTACTTATGAACTACTTACGAACTAGGACGGCACAAATATCCATGCCCGAGGGGGGATTCGAACCCCCGACCGTAATGGGAAACGGTTCCGCATACGCTGTATGTAGCACTTCTCAAATTAAGTCCGTATTGCTACGTTTATAGTTTCAGTATTTCTATAAATTTTGAAGCAATATGTTTCGTACTGATGTCAAGAGTTATATTGGAAACTTTAATTGACTTTTTTGCCACTAACCATTGTGAACAGAGAGTTTTTATGATTCCTAAATTATGAAAGAAAGTGCCTATTCACATATACAGTAGATCATCTATGCCTCTGAACCATTATTTAGTATCTGCTCTCCAAGTTGAAAACTGCGAATATGGTATCTCATACCAGGTGAGGGACACCAAAAACACTAGGCAAAAGAAGGATTTACAAAATTACTCGTCCTGATTGTGCTCAGTTCTATATTGTACTGTCAAGCAAAAACCAAGCAACTAGGAGACTACAGGATAGCGACTCCACATCTTCTGCCAATATACCAAGTGCAGCCTACAACTACCACCCTCACAACCACACCCTGTACTTAACGGCCAACGACCTAAACCGATGAAAGCCCTGTGAATCAACAAACGTCTCGTCCACTGTCTTGAGCAAATAATAAATTATCACACACAGCTTATTATTAATCCTCTTTTTTACTTAACACTCTCAGTTTTTCCAATGTTTTCCGCACTACTTTGTATTCTTCCGTCTTCCTATATGTGTTTATTTTATCAGGATTGCCTGCGTATTGTTGATACATTCTCCATCCTACCTCTGATTCTAAATCCCTATACATACGTAATACTTCAAGCCATTCTCCAAAGTTCTTGTAAAATATGAATTTTCTTGCAACTGTTAATATAGATTATTCTATAGGCAATGTTTTTAGAAATTAATGTGAATGTTTCTTATGGTTTGCAGCCTTCCTAATTATTTTCTGCACAGCGTTTTACGTTTATATTTACAGTACCACTGCACTATCAAAGATGACGTTTGTATTCATTCATTATTCAATCTCTTCACCTCTTATTTGGCGATGTTATTTACAGTCTGATAATGTCCTTATTAGTTCATAATTGGTTAACTAAATACATGTTCTATAGCACAGACAGAATATGCTACTTAGGATTTATGATTAAATTGTTCGGCCAAAGTTTTCGTAATTTGGTAGATAATGCAGAAAAAATTATGGTCGTATGTTAAGCTGAAAAATAAATTAATACCTTCCCTCACCAAATAAGACGATTCAAATACTCCAAAATCCAATCAATAGAACAGCTGCCAGCATGCGTAATTTAGTAGACACCATGAGCAGTAAAACAAATTTCATCACTTAACAAACACAAACCTTCCCAACCAGATTTTATACCAATCACATTCCTTTCAGAGTCTCCATATGCAACTGCTCGCTCAACGAAAGATTCATACCCATAAACTACGAAAGGCAGTAGGTGTGATCCGTTAAATTTACTGTTTTCGAACATTATAAATTACTCGAAGAAAACGATCTATTGACACATGCTCAACGCGTATTCGTTCTTGTGAAACACAGAAGTGATGAATTCTATCGAGAAGGGATCTCACATTGATTCCATGTTTCTAGATTTGCGGAAGGCGTTTGACACTGTTGCTCATAAGCGGCTTCTAATCAAATTCCTTGCTCTTGGAATATGACAACAGTTGTGTGACTGGAGTAACGATTTCCAGTCATGAAGTACGTAGTAACTGACGGAAAGTCATCGAGTAAAACAAAACTGATAACTGGCGATCCCAACGGAAGTGTTATAGGGCCCCTGCTGTTATCTTAATAAATTTTGGGAGACAATCAGAGCAGCTCTCTAGACGTTTCGCGGATGATGCTCGTTTATCGGTTTATAAAGTCACCAGATCTTGAAAAGCAACTGCACGGTGTGAAAATTGGCAATTGACCCTAAGTAATGAAAAGTTTAACGTCAGTGATATGAGCTCTAAAAGAAAACCGTTAAACTTCATTTACACAATAAATCAGTCAAATCTACAAGCCGTATATTCAACTAAACACCTAGGAATTACAATTACAAACAATTTGAATCGGAAAGAACACGTAGAAAATATCATAGGAAAGGCGAATCATTGGCCGAACGCTTAGAAGATGCAACAGTTCTACTAAAGAAACTGAATTAAACTTGTTCGTCCTATTTTGGAATATTTGCTGCTCATTGTGGGATCTCACCAAGTGGGAGTGACGCAGACGTAGAAAAAGTTCAAAGAATGGTAGCTCGTTTCGTATTTATCACGATACAGTTGAAAGAATGTCACCGCAATGATGAGGTGGAAATTCAAATGTTCAAATGGTTGTAGAGCTTATGGGACTTAACTATGGGGTCATCAGTCCCTAAACTTACAAACTACTTATGAACTAGGTAACACTAAGGACGGCACAAATATCCATGCCCGAGGGGGGATTCGAACTCCCGACCGTAGTGGCCGTGCAGACCGTGACTGGAGCGCCTCAGTCCCCTCGGCCACCGCGGCCGGCGACGTGGAAATTATTAAAGGCGTTATTCGTTACGGCGGAATCGGCTCAGAAATGCAAAAATATTTTGTTAGCACCCAATTACATAGGGAGACATGATGATCATCATACAATAAGAGAAATCAGATCGAAAACTAAAAGATTTAGGAATTCCTTTTTCCGCTACGTTGGAACGGTAGAGAAGTATTATGAAAGCGGTTAAATGTAATTTGCAATTGTAAATATTTAGACGTAGAATATTTAGATGTAGAAGCAACCGAAAGAGGCAGTTAACAAGTCTTCACCAAACTCGTAATGTGTGGAAAAATTTTGAATATACTTTTGGAGTACAGCATTGGATGATAGCTAATCATGGATTGCGGAGAAATCAGTAATGAAGAGAACTGATGTTTTTTCAAGTTCGGTGCACGCATAATGCTTTGGCAGTTTCTCTATAGAGTCATCGAAAGTAGTAAAATATGGAAGACAAGGAGAAGGGATGGTCTGATAGAACGCATAGAAATTCGAAAACATCTAATAAATAATTGAATGCATAGGGGCAAGTATTACTCTGAGATGAAGAGATTGTGACATCAGAGGAATTAGTGGCTGATCGCAAGCAACTATTTATATGATTAAATAATAAATTTCTTAAGATGTATCTTTATTTATAATGGTGTCAAGGCTACTGCTTTCGTGAGATCAAAACTTAGAACTTCTCTAAGTACCAATTCCATCAAGACATATACAGGAGCTACACATCAATTGCCACCCGCCAAAATCTCGCTTGCTGAGGCCCGACTAAATGCAGGTTTGATAGAAACTGGCACTGAATATTGTTTTAAATTGTCTAATTATTATGAGGAAACCAAATATTAATGTTTCAAAATCAAATTTTCATCAGTGTGATTTGTATTTTTTACTTTTTTTGTAAATGTGGCATCCTCGAGATATTAAAAACAAGCAAAATTATTGACGACTACAATAATTTTTTCAGCCTAGCCATGGGGACACTATTTTACAAGCAAAAAATCCCGTGAAGAAATCGAATTGCTTATTGTGTCAAAAGCCATATTTGAAGTTCATTTTATGTACAATCTACGAGGCGCGTCCAGAAAGTAAGTTCCGTTTTGTAATAAAATGAAATCGTACACAGATACAGAAGAAATTTTTATTGCACAAAATTCTACAACTCTTAAACTACTTTTCCACATAACTGCCGAAATTTTGTAGGCACTTGTCATAGCGTGCCACAAGTTTTTGCATGCATCCTTCACACAAGGTTTCCGCCTGTGTATTCAACCATGTGGTAACAGCTCTTTATCATCGTTGAAGTGTTGACCACCGAGGACAGATTTTAGGTGTAAGAAGAGATGAAAGTCGCTAGGAGAGAGGTCCGAGCTGTATGGAGGATGATCAAACAGGTCCCATTGAAATTTCCGTAAGAATTGTTTGGTCACATTCGGTTTGTGAGGTCAGGCATTATCGTGAAAAACAAAAACAAAAAAATCTTTTGACAGTATTCCTCTTCTTACACCTAAAATCTGTCCTTGGTGGACAACACTTCAACGATGATGACGAGCTGAAAGACCATGTTACCACATGGTTGAATACACAGGCAGCAACATTCTATGAAAAAGTCACACAAAACCTTGTGCCATGCTATGACAATTGTCTACAAAATTTCGGAAGCTATGTAGAAAAGTAGTTTAACAGTTGTAGATTTTTGTACAATCAATATTTTTTCTGTATCTGTACCCGTTCGTTTTAAATAACCAAACGGAACTTACTTTCTGGACCCGCCTCGTATATCGAAACGTTTATATCTGTTCTCACTCCTGCTATTACTTTTCGTAAGTGCACCGAAAACGTTGCTGTTCAGAGCCGACAGTAAGCCACAAACCCACATACACACATATAGAAAAGTGAATCGCATGAGTGGCTCACAATCCTGCAGTATGCAATGCAACTCAAACTGGAAACAGGAGAACAGGAGAAATACTACCTACCGATGTCTTACGTACTTTGTACTTTAAGGGGATCACGCAGTTTTATTGCCGCGAACAATGGTCGCTCTTATCCCACGAGTTCATGAAATTTAATCGTTATTTTGGCGAGTGGGAACAATCTCTGAAACAGATGTGAACGATAACAGATCTCGGTCCTTCAGATGGAAACAATGCGCAGTCTCTCCTATCGACTTCTAATATCTCGCTGTTGTTCATTCTGTGCTCACTATCTACAGATGGGATGTCCTCTGCAGTATACGACAGATTACATGCAGTAGCTTAATTACTGTAACAGGTGTACGTTCCAGTAGGGTATGTAGAACCTCCCAGGACTCTAACGGATTATTTGCGTAGTCTGAAATGAGCTACAACCAGAGGAATTTCCAATATTGCACATAATATATGCTGGATTTTCACGACTGTTTTGTCATTCGGTTGAGTTACTGACGTTTATAGCGTTACACAGATATTTCTTCTTACACCCGGTTTTAATCACGTCCGGTAAGGGGACTGATTTTTAAGAACGTGTCAAATTTTACACATTATTTAACATTGGTACCAGATTCCTTACGTGATACAGACTACAGCTCTAGCTAGCATGTATTTGTCGATTACAAAATAATGAGTTCCACTGCAATATCCTCTAAATGTGTCTTATAAAATGTTCCATCATTTTAGGCAGACAGCACGTGGAAACTTTGAAGCTTAAAAATGTAACTAAATGTTTAGTGCTTTGTTTTACGCTTAATTCAAAGAACTAGCTTATTATACTTTTCTTATGTTACATTTGAAACTGTTTCTGTTATACCTGTTGATAGCTTACAGCGACACACTTTCTATATTCTTATTTGCGTAATGTTTTTGCGGTTCTGAATTAAAGTAAGCTACTATCAATTTCCGTTGTGAATTTCTTTTGCTAGACACTAAGCAGCATTACGTTTTTTGATACCGTTTCGTGATACCGTGCCGGCCGCGGTGGCCGAGGGGACTGAGGCGCTTCAGTCACGATTTGCACGGCCACTACGGTCGGGGGTTCGAATCCCCCCTCGGGCATGGATATTTGTGCCGTCCTTAGTTGTAGGTAGTTCATAAGTAGTTTGTAAGTTTAGGGGCTGATGACCCCGTAGTTAAGTCCCTTAAGCTTAACAAACATTTGAACATCTTGATACCGTCACGGTACATTTACCTTGGTTGATGAGGCAAAACCTCACATCTGCTAGTAGGGCCTCACCACAATCAAACTGAAGTCTTCAAAGATGTTCTTGAAGTTTTGCCCGTAGGTGAAAATGAGACGGGGCTGAGTCTGTATCGTATGTAGAATTATCGGAGACAACAAACCCAAGGTGTCGGATTATCGCAGATGTTGCAGGCTTCTACGTGGTGCGGTATTGTCATGCTCAAGGCCATGATGCTCCGTTTGTGGACGAACTCTACCTGATTTCAATTTTCTGGTGGTTTCTCACGTACCGACATAGTTGCGTTACACACAGCCATTTACACAAATTCAGAATCTCGAGTAACAGAGAGTAAACTGGCGTCAACCAGTCTAACATTCGTCCGAGTAAAATAAAGGAGAATGACAAACAACAACCAAACCGATACTGAGCACATAATGTGTTTAATGTTTAAATTTTGCTCCTGTACTGTAAGAGACCAAAGTAAGCCCATTATTACGAATGGTATACAAATGATCGCCAGGTGAAAGGCTTTCAAAACACTGCACCCCAGTATCTCTTTGATCGTCATAAACCGAGATATGGGCCCATGAAAAATCGCATTTTCCCACGCAACATTTACCTCTGTTATGACCACGTCGTTGACGCGACGTTAAAACCTACTCCTCCTTTTTTCCGTTTTCATATTAGTACCGTGCACTGGAGGACACGGTGAAATATTACTGAAAGGGCCCAGTCCCAGTGCATATCGCCTAACGACTGCAAGGAGCACCTAAAGTCTAATTTTCTGTATCTTACGTAGTTACTCACCGAATTTAAAACTTTAAAATTATTCCGTAATCTCTTTTTTTAATCATATGTTGAATGCTTATCATAGTAATTTAAGTATTATAGTTAGAAAGTGTATGTCTCGAAGCAGTTTCATTCTTAGTGTGCAAATTGCCTCGACTATATGGGAATCCGGCTCTTTACGAACTCCCAAATAAATTTACAAATAATTTCAAATCTAGCGGTATTTGTCTCCCTTGTTTCCTCGTCCCGTTTAAAATAATGAAATAGTTTCTCGCTTACTCTATTTTCTGCAGTATTAAAATAACGTATTAATAAGTGAATATCGAAACGTGGAGTGCTCCCAACTCACTTTCTTGTGCCGTTCACATGCTTCATTTTCTCAGTGATTAAGAGTGGTTAAAGGAAATGGATGTTTTCATATGAATGCCGATATAAAGGGTGGTGCGCCGGGAGAGGCATCTAGTGGTGCTCGGGTGGAACTACGAAGTCGACATGTTGTCAGCTCTGGAATTCTGAATATCGCAGTATCGAAATAACATTATTTCTTGGCGTTGTATAAATATAGGAACACCGAAATTGTAGTTCAATTTCAAATATTAGGCTAATGAAAGTTATATAATATGAAAATGGCATGAGAAGTATGTACTTTCCGAATGCGAGTCCACTGTGCCACCACAATGCCACCTCGCTTGGTAGAAGAAGAAGGGTGGCTTTGAGAGATGAGATAACAGAAGCCGCAGAGAAAGAATTATGTCAAAAAACGAGGCTTAGTAGAAAGCTTCAGGTATCATAGGAGATGCTCCATTTAACGGATGCAAGGAGGAAAAATGCAAGACCGTCAGTGAATGTATAACTAAGGGAGAGATAATTACTGCTTCCAGTTCCAAAGTGCTGGCAGGTGTGAAAATAACTATAAATTAGGTTTCAAAATACTAAAGAAGTTTATTTACAGAACAATGGAAAAATTGTCGTATTCGAACACAGAGTTGTTAAGTTCGAATTTATGAGAAATGTGGGAACATATGAGGCAATAGTCATCTTAAAATTATCTTAGATGATAGCTTAAGGACACTTTTTGTAGAAATGGATAGAAATCGTTTGACATTATTGACTGCAATAAACTGTTTAAAATTGTGAACGTAGCAGAGATAACGAAAAGTTATAAGTTGTACCGAAAACAGACGGTACTTATAGGAGTCTATGGGCATGATTGGGACCCAGTGGTTGGGAAAGAAGTAAGACATATCGGTTGGAGACAGAAGTGCCTGGAAAGGCAACTGAAAAGGAGTGTCATCATCATCATCATCATCATCATCATAATCATCATTAGAGAATGATTATGCCTTTCAGCGTTCAGTGTGGAGCGTAGTACCTCTAATAAAGTTCCTCCATGATGTTCAATGCTAACATTGATGCTTCGTCTGATGTTATGCCTTTTACTTCAAAATCATTCTGCACCGAATCTAAATACTTTCTTCTTGGTCTATCTCGACTCCTGTCTGTTCTCCAAACGTAGCTATTTTATACATAGGAATTCAGTGACTTACAAAAATGAGGGTGGAAAGTTACTCCTTGAAGGTAATACATCACCACAACAAAAACAATACATCATCACAATCAGAATGGATCTTTTTCTGTGTTAGTCCAAAGACATCTCATCTGCCGTATCCCATCGTGGCAGTGGTTACATTGCTATTCATAGATAATGGAAGTGAATGGTCTTTTGTGTTGTGAGCCACTCAACCTCAAGGGCAAAAGTTGGCTGCTCAATATACAATTCACGTTTCAAGTTCGTTAGATGTCAAGGGCACGCGGGAATTAGCCAATAACGCCATGTGTCTGGACGGAGAACAATATCGTGATTTAACTCGTCTGAAGATAGCTTGTATCTATCGATCATACCTCACAATGATCAATTAGTATTTTCAGTTACGATTATTCCCGCGTTGCAAGTACAGAGGCAGAATATTGGTTCTCGAAAGATTTGCGGCTTGTACCTCTCATTTTCTCTATCTCATACTTAAGAGACGATTTAACGTTTCCCTTGTGATACCTCGTAAGCATCACCAGGCTAATTCGTAAATTGTTGGCAGTATTGCCAACGCAATATACATCGTACAGGAAATGAATTACTTCCAGAAATACTCCTTTATTTTTCGATCGTTGTGTTTTTCAACGTAATATTTGGAAACACAGACACTTTTCTCAATTCAAAATAGTAAAATTACGGTACAGGTAACTTGTGTGTAGTTTTACAAATGTGTAAGTGAAGTCCAAAAAGAGTAATTTTAGTATTGTGGTTCTAGTTTGTGTTTAGATCCCACCGAACAGCGTGGAGAGCTGCATCAGAACAGTCTTCGGGCTTACAAATACAACAACACAGTTTCGACTTTTATAAAATAGTCACTCCCCACCATTACTGTACCTAATCCGTTTCCTTATTGATGAAAACCTTATGTCTCAACATGAGCCACTTTTCACAATTCAGTCGATTTTCGACTGATCGTGACAGATTTAATTAATGCAAACTGCTATTAGGCAACAGTGGTTAGCTTGAATAGCAATCACACTGCCTACAATAGTCTATAGTGTTAATACATCAATTTACTGACATCACGGTATTCATTTAACGTACCTGTCTTGGAATAAGAAGTGGATGCCCCGAAATAGTTTCTTATATGGAGTGAATCGTTCAATTAAAATTCACGTGTTCTGTTCTGATATGAAATGTGAATGTTCAGTACTCTGAATAAAAGTCCTGCATGGCTTTACAAAGTAAGAATTAAAGAAAGCATGTTCTTCAAACGGGTATATTTTTCTGGCCGATTTCTAGCAGATTTTGAAAGTTTAGTTATCCGAAACGTGTGACAGAGTAGTACTGTTCGTGCGACCCGGAGTTTTCACCCTCTGATTTTTCACATATTTAGCGGTCTGATAGAAGAGTGAGTGTCCGTTTCATTTGGATGACGAGACGCAACAGTGGATCTCGTGTCCCAGTGAGATAACTGGACTGTGGTTATGGCGAGTGTTCGGTATTAATTTGACTGCCCTTCACAGGGCGGTACCGTAGAGTGAATCAGTGGAACAGTCTAAGAGAAATGGAAGTAGCTCGACCGATTCTTGAGCACAGTTCACCAATGAGGTACATCAACAATGTAAGATTAATGAAGGCCACAAGATCTGTCCAAAGAAGTGCGCGTCGTTACAAGTTCGTTTACCATGCTCTAGAGCGTCAAAGAATGATGTCGACTTAAAATAGCGGATGTTCGTGATCCAGGACAAGTCAATACAAATATTATTTCCCTTCCCACTAACTCGCGAAATTCAGACAAATTTGATGTCATTCACAAGCTTGACGATAGCTTTTCTTCCCTGCTTTTGTATGGGGCAAGAAAAGCATAAAATCATCTACATGGGATACTCTGCAAATCGCATTTAAGTGCCTGGCAGAGGGTTCATCGAACCACGTTTATACTATTTCTTTCATTCCACTCTTGAATAGTGTGCGGGAAGAAAAACCATCTGAATCTCTCCGTTAGAGATCTGATTTCTCGTATTTTATTCTGATGATCATGTCTACCTATGTAAATGGGAGTCAACAATATATTTTCGCATTCGGAGGAGAATGTTGGCGATTGGAGTTTCGTAAGTAGCCCACGCCGCAGCGATAAGCGCCGTTATTGTAATGATTCCCATCCCAGATTCTGTATCATTTCCGTCACGCTGTCTTACCTGTAGCGTGACACAAAACTAGCTGCCGTTCTTTGGACTATTTCGACATCCTCCGTCAAACCCACCTGGTAAGGATCCCACAATAGGCAGCAATACGCCAAAAAAGGACGGACAAGCATAGAGTATGCAGTTTGTTTAGAAGTTCGGTTGCATTTTTAACAGTTCTGCTAATAAAACGCAGTCTCAGGTTCGACATTATCTACGAGTTCTTTCCAGTTTAAGTCTGAAGTATTAGTAATTCCTAGGTATTTTGTGGATTTTACGGCTTCACTCTTCAGTGATTTACCTTGTAAACAAAGTTTGAGAGATTTTTTTCGTACTCATGTGGACGACTTCACACTTCCCATTCTTTAGAGTCAATTGCCAATTTTCCACCATAGTAATATCTTATTCAGATCGTTCTGCATTTGTTTTTGATCTTCAGATGTTTTTACTAGGCGATAAAGGAAGACGTCATCTGTAAACAACGTAAGAGAGCTGCTTAGATTTTCTCCCAAATTGTTTATGTAAATTAGGAACAGCAAAGGACCAATAACACTACCCTGTGGAACGACCGATATCACCTCTGTTTTAGTCGTCCCACCAAATACAAATCGTATATAACAATACTGTTATACTATTCAGCTTACAAATAGTACGAAACAATAATTATTTGTGTCAATAAACGGTAGAGCCGTGCTGTTATCCTCTGAAAGAAATTTTAGAAATGTGGTTTCTGTGTGTGTGTGTGTGTGTGTGTGTCATCAAACAAATTAAAGGGATTGTTAGCGACTTCCTCTTTGATTGTTCCCGAAACAACGCGAGCCATAGTAGAAATAGAAAAAGTGAATCTAGTTCGAATGTTAATTTTTAGTCAGTGTTGGAAAAACTGTCGCCAGCCGATTATGACTAAAAGTACCAGAAAAATATTCATTCTTCATAAACGCAGATAAAAATATATTGCATTTAATGTTATACTGTTTAAAACTGAAACAAAATTTAGACAGTAGCTGCAAAGAAATACAGTTATTTCACTTTTATTAATTTTCAAATAATGTTGAAAATACTGAATAAGCTTTGATGATCCAAAAATATTCCCTCATACTAATTTTCACTGTTTCTACTAATCCTCATGAAAGTGAACTTTTATACTTAAAAGCAGGAATAAGCTATCAGTGAATCTGTTGATAATCACCAAATTATCTCATAACAACTAGTACTCCCTCAGTAAATGAAATACATCACTGCAGACAGTACGCCTAACCAGATTCTTTCACTAGAACAAAGGGTCATTAATGATCTCTGTCTGGTACTCATCATCATCATAAGAGACTGATTAGGCCTTTCAGCGTTCAGTCTGGAGCATAGTCCCCCTACTAAAATTCCTCCATGATCCCCTATTCAATGCAAACATTGATGCATCGTCTAATGTTACACCTTTTACTTCAAAATCGTCGTGTAACATTACCCCACCATCTCAGCCTGTTCTCGCTAACTGCTTCATCTGTGGTGTTCATTTCAAGTTTTTCTTTGATTTCCTCATTATGGACACCCTCCTGCCATTGTTCCCATCTGTTAGTACCTGCAATCATTCTTGCTACTTTCATATCTGTGCCGAGCGGAGCGGCCGAACGCATTGAGGAGCTATGCTAACATGCGCGGGACCGTTCCCTGTCGGGGGTTCGAATCCCCCCTCGAGGATGGCTGTTTGTGTCGTCTTTAGTATAAGGTAGTTCGTAAGTAGTTTGTAAGTTTAGGTACTGATGACCCCGCAGTTAAGTCCGATAAGCTTTACAAACATTTGAACATTTGGACCTACTTGCTGCACAACTCGATCTTTTACCAGAAGTCATGTATCATGTATGAAGTATCATTATCCGGCAGAGGTGCCCACAGGGGGGGGGGGGCGCATTACCTAATTGCGTCATTGAAATTTCTGGAGGCCTGGGGGGGGGGGGTGAAGAATTATTCTTGAATCAGGTTTATTGAAACTGAAATAACCTTTTTCTTTTTTTATTGAAGAGTGATTTTAATATTGGTGCTACATGGCAAAGAAAACTAGTTCTGATTTTCTCATTCAGTGTAAATACAGTGGGGACCCTGAATGAATGTGACCTGCTCTTTATGCAGTATCAAGTGCAAAATTCGAGACCAACCAGTAATTAACAATTGTTCAATAATGCAAAAAGGCTTCATTTAACGCGCTTTTGATATATACTTGTTTAACAAGTGAAAATCAATCACAGAATTTATGAAACTTTTGTGTAGACTTACTAGCCTTATTAAACTGTTACTGTTGCTATATATGAACAATAATATTCTCAATAATAATTTACTTTGATTTCTTCAACCTTAGGATTCTCGAAGAGTTCACAAGAAAAGGGTAAAGCATCCTGCTTGGTTGAATGACGTAGGAGTAATAAGTTGATTTTACACAAGTTCAAGATAAACCTTATTAGAACAAGAACACAAGTAACTGGTCCATGCAGTGTTATGCAGATAAGTAAAATATTACTTGAGAGTGTTTGTGGAGGTGGTGGTGGCAAGCTTTTTGGTGCCGAGAGAGCGTGGGCTTCTTGTTGTAAGTAGAGCTCATACATTATTCTACTTGAAGACATAAAATTTCTTATGTGAGCTGTCAATGCCAAATACCCATCCGAAGCAACTTCGAGTATTCTTTAGGCAACTGCAGTGCCTCTAACCAGGCGCAGATACTGCAACACTTCACTGTCAAAACTAATCTGGTCATACCCCAATCGATTACTTGCTCCCAAATTTGCGCTACTAGTGCCACCGCTGATTCTGCCCGTCCTTTAGATGGCGTGCTCCTGTATGAAAACATTCGTGAAATGTTATGGAGATTCCTAATTGACCGCTTGAATATCTCAGCAGGGACACTGTGAATCTCATACCAAAATCATTGTTTAATTTCGTGCAGGTTTCTTGACTGAATAGTGTAGACTTTGCTCTTTAGGTAGCGCCTCAAGAAAAAAAATCACAAACGGATAAATCTGGCGATCTCCGGGCCCGGGGAAAGTTACCGAATCACACGGTTACCGAACAATTTTCGAACACATGCCATTGATTACCGTGCTTGTTTTATGTCACTCAGTCGTGTTGTAAAGTTGTTTAACGCAGATATAACGAAAGTTGGTAAGATTTCCAAGTAACGATCGGCACTACTGTTGCGTTTCCCTGTTCATTTGTGGAAAAATACGGCCTGATAATCCTAGATGATGAAACACCACACCATGCCGTCACTTTTCTAGTATGTAAAGTGCGATCATGAAATTCATTAGGATTTGTATTTGCCCAGCATCGGTAGTTATGTTTATTCATATAAGCTGCGAAATGAAAATGTGCCTCATCTGACGTCCAGAACTGGTTTTGAAATTCATCGTCATTCCTTATTTTTGTTATTTGTTGACAGAATCCCAATCGCAAACGGTAATCGTTGTCCTTCAATTGTTACACCATCTGTAGTTTGTACGGATGAAATTTTTAATCAAGATGAAGAATTCTGAGAACACTTTCCCGGGACATTCCATCAGTAGTGATACTTGCTTACGAATTGAGCGCATTTTGCGCCATAAGACAGTCTCGCGTACAACATCGGTGTTCGCTGCAGAACGAACACTTCTTAGTCGTCCTGTTGATTTCTTCTCGTCGAAAGATCCAATTTTTTTTTTTTTTTTTTTTTTTTTGAGAGACTCTGATGAGGCAAGCTGGTAGCAGTGACCACTCTTCAGCCAATGGCAATCATTGGACAAGTAGTAATTAATTATTAACAGAAAACAGAATGAAACACTCAGTCTGAAGTAAAACTGCCACGTGCCGCGGTGGCTAAAACACACTGAAGTCAACACTGATAACGATAATTGCGACAAGACGGCGACACAGAATAAAAAACATACGGCGATACTTGTTCTGCCTGCTCGGCGGTCGCTTAAGTTTTAAAACCCGCAGAGATACCACAAACACTAGAACACAAAGCACTGGTACACTAACTCAGCAAGGAACAGGGAGAGGAGGGGAAGCGCGAATGGGCGGGAATGGGCGGAGAGGTATAGCAGGAAGAGGGGGGTGGCGTAAAGGGCGAGAGGAGAGGAAGCGAGAGCAAAGCGACGGAGGGAGAGGGAGGGGTGGGGGGAAAAGTAGGCGTATCATAGACGGGAAAGAATTAAGGCTGATAGGAGGGATAGATTTCGCGCCGGAGGGCGTCATCAGTGAGGGGAAGACGGAAAGGATATGGAAAGTGTGGAGGTGGAGGGAGGGATACGTTGGTAACGGCACGCAGAGGCCCGGGATACAAGGGGGGGGGGGGGGGGGAGAACCAGAGGTTGACGCGACTACTTTTCGGGGATCCAATTTCAAAGTTTTTAAGCACACATTTTATCACGGGTGTCGACGGAACGTCATCAGGACTCGTAAATTATACAAACTTCCAAACTCCTTCTGCACCGCTAACAAGCTATCACTGTTTTTATAAAACTTTTTTGTGCTAACGCACCTGCTGCCGTTCCACTGAACCATGATTACTGAAATGGCGGGCTGTTTACTCGCTGTCAAAAGCCCGCAGTGCTGCCACTACTCATTTCAAACAGACCTGTTATTCTGTGTCACCCTCTACTAAAAATTCATATGTTACCAAACTTGGATATTTTTGTTAAAGGGTACCTGTGCACGCCTTCCCAGTAACAGAAATACCGCGAAATTAAGATCGTTTAGGATATCGTTTTGAACATTTGATTCAGGATTCCTTGCAGTCATCTTATGTCTACGAAGATTCCAGCTGAATAGTTGCTAAACGGTGTGGCCTAGCAGTATAAAGCATTCTTTGGTAGTCAAAAAGTTTCAAATGTTTGTTAAGGTTAAGGGATTTAACTGCGGGGTCATCAGTCCCTAAACTTACAAACTACTTACGAACTACCTTATACTAAAGACGACACAAAATCCATGCCCAAGGGGGGGATTCGAACCCCCCACCGTAGCGGCCGTGCAGACTGTGACTGGCGCGCCGCAGACCACTCGGCCCCCGCGACCGGCTCCTTGCTAGTCAGACACATCATCTGTGCTAAGTGACGAGTCGCGTCATTGTTTCGCAAGTTTTTGTTTGGTTACCTATTATTTATATAAGAAACTCATTGTTCGATGGGGCGATCTATAATTGTTTCATAATGATTTTGCAGCGAAGATCGCATTTTTCATTTAGACCTCGCTTCAGAACCATTAGAAGATGGATGTATATATTTTATTTGTGACTAGAAATTTTATGTTTGGTGACGCCTCAACTGGATGTACTCTTTTAGTATGTAAAAAATGTTGTGAAGGTCTGAAGATGGCGTCGAGCACGACGAAACAGGTAACATAATAAATGAAAAATGCGAACTTGGCTGCAAAATCATTATTACCTATTATTTGTTTGATGTAGTGTTTTGTACCGCAAGAATTCTGATGCCACGAACCAGTATCTTATGAAATTCCTAGTCTAGCAGAATACGATGTCACTTTTGTTTGACGCCGTGTGCAATACTATCAGATAATTCATGATGTAAGGGTTAATCTTTTCGTCGTAAGTGCATTATATGTCAATGTATAAGTTCACATTTATTTCTGTTCCACATTTAACGGTATTTTTGTAACTTTTTTCACTTACTCCAATTAGTTGAGTATCGAAACAATTACTCAGTTTACCAATTTTCCACGTTATCGAATTCATATGACTGTAACAGTGTTTATAAACGTGCTTAAGCAAAAGGAACCGCACCCATAAAAAAAAAAGTAAATAAAAATACCGGCAACAAAGTGGCTGTCAAGCTGGCAAAGCACAAATAGCATCCCACAGTTAGACTGGAAATGATCAGAGCGTCGTTTCCGTCGCCAACGTAAGAGACAGTCTACACTCGATCAACCAGAAGGAACATTTAGGTGGTGATTGTCACAGATGGCAAGCTGCTGCAATACCACAAAAAAGATACACGCACAATATTCTTATTCGCTCACACAGAAGGCGTCGTAGTGGTGGAAATGTGAAAAATCGAGAGGCAATACTTATAAATGGACGAGAATTACACGGGATATACAGGAACACTACTTAACATACCGTATCGCTGATGCAAATCATAGTTTATTTGCATCAGATATCAAATCGCTTTAATTTACATAACTGTCAGGGGCCAAACCTTCTGGAACGGTTTGAGTCAACACACCACTAATCAACGATGCACATAGTGAAACAGGAATAAAAGGAAACAGGACTAACAACTTACGAAACGAACCCACAGAGACTTTCAATATATAGAGTGTTCCAGTTACCTTGCTCACCCAAAATACCTCTGCAACAACAACAGCTATTGTAAAACAAGGCGGTTAGAATAAAGGGAGATGGCGTTATCTATGATGACAAGAGTCATCGATTGTAGCCAGGGGGGATGTCACACTTTTGTGCCCAAAACAAAGATTTGTAGCTTAAAACACTGTTTGCATATTGCTATCTTTACACAAAGCAAGTAAATTGCAGGCACATTGGAGTATTTACTTAGATATGACGTATATTTCAACATCTAGAACTATACACAAACATTACGACCGTTGTTTTAGGCACAAACAACTGCCGGTGTACGCAGTTTGCTGGCTTCACTTTTTCAGTGTTAGGGCATCTCCAGAGATTCTAACCTCCTTGTTGTAAAACGACTTTCACCGGTAACAATGTTATGCAGGGGCTCATTAAAGTAAATATTTTGAAACATTCTAAAAAGAAAGCATATGGGTTTCTTAACACAAACTTAAGTATGTGTTTTTATATGGACACCCTATATATTATTTCATCAGCAATCTAGAGTATTTTATGGAACATTGTTCCTTCGGAAATAACAGCGATCTACAAATTTTAATAAAATAATCGTTGAAGAAGTTAAATTGCGTATGATATTTTATTTTATTTTATTGTGATGACCGGTTTCGATCTACGCGGATCATCATCAGATCATGTTGTTGGTTAGGAGCTGGTCCATCTCTTTTGGAGTAACACTGCTCGAGCAGTGCTTTAATTATTATTTTTTAAAATTTGTAGATCGCTGTTATTTCTGTAGGAACAACGATACATAACGTACCATAGATTGCTGATGAAATAAAATACGGTGACAATTTAAAAACACAAATTAGTGTTAAAAAGTACATATGTATCCGTTGTAGAAGGTTTGAAAATATTTACATTGTTACCGGTGAAAGTCGTTTAACAATAGCTGTTGTTGTTCCAGAGACATTTTTGGTGAGCAAGATAACTGGGACACCCTGTATGTCACGCAAAGTGTTATTGCGTCACGAAGCGTTTTCTTTGTCGTGTATACCTTACTTCAATCTCAATAAGTACAATACAAATTACCGTACTAGTTTTCTTTCGTTATTTCTGCGAGTAAAAAAAAAACTTCATTTCTACTAAGCAGGGGAATTTCCGCTGTTTACTCGTAAAGCTTATGCGCAATACTAAACGCGGGTGTAGGACTACATTAAATCCACGTGTCTGGATGCAACGTCTATAACGCAATTACTGTAGTGGCGATTGCCCTGCGGCGGAGACCAAGCAGTATCTTAAGACACTACTAATGTCACTATTAGCTGGATCGTTGAAATAAATAAAAAGGAAGTAACGTTAGAGCGTTAGAAAAACTACATTTGTTGAAAATCAACAAACACTGAAATTGGGATGCAGTGAGATACAAGATGCTGTGGACAATTTATTTAATAATGCATTAATTATGTATTATTATTAATTATGTATGTATTAGTGTATTTAATTATTGATTGACACTAAAGCTTGTTTCCTTTCTACACGAGAACGGTTTAGTACGGATTTACAAACGAGTTACAATTACAATTTTTAAAAGTAACTGTAAAAATAACTGTAAAGTAACTTGTAACTGATACAGTTACTTTCGATGTATAGTAACTATAACTGTAACTAATTTACCTTTCAAGGAAGTAACGTTAATTGTAACTTAGTTACTTAAAAAAGTAACTTTCCCAGCCCTGATCCTCTACCTGGTGCTGCTGATCGAGCAGTTCATTTTTACTTTTTCCTGAGAGTTTGTTAATCTTTCCACATAACACATATTTTTTGCCTTCTCAATGACATTTTTTCAGAACCTTACAGTACTGTTTGTAATTAGCTACTGCATCTTCATTCTGACTGTTCTAACATTTTTATACAATTCCCGCTTTGTTCTACATGATACTCTTATCCCCTTTGTTAGCCACCCGGGCTGCCTGTTACTGGAGGTACCCAGTTTTGAGCGTTCTAGAGAAAAGCTACTTTCAAGCAGCGTAAGAAATGTGTTAAGCATTATATTTACTATCTGTATTAGCAGAACTATAAAAATTCTGTCATTCTTGTTCCTTAATTAGGCTTAAAAGAGGTCTCGATTCCAACTGGATTAGCTTTTCTAAGTAGTTCATAATTATATTTAATATTTTTAGAACAAATACGTTGTAGAGTTAATATTTGTGCATCATGGTCTGAAAGGCCATTTACTATTCTGCTAACACAGTGCCCCCCTAATAAATAAGAACGAACAAAAATATTGTCAGTGGCAGAACTGCTACCGCCTTGCTCTCTCGTCGGAAAGAATACTGTTTGCATCAGTTGATAGGAATTAAGATGTAACAGCTGCCTTTTTCTTGGGCTATCACTTACACAATTAATGTTGAAATCGCCACATACAACTAAATTTTTGTACTTCCTATAAAGTGAACCTAGAACCAACTCTAGCTTGGGAAGAAATATTTCAAAATCTGAGTCAGAGGATCTATAAATTACAAATAGTAGTTTAGTTGACTCCGATGGAAAATTGTTTTTAACATACATGGCCATTCCCCTACACTGCGAGCAACACCTAGAGAAGATCAGCTAAACTGTATCTTAGCAAAGAAAGTCTCTGAATTATCCCATCAGTAAAAAAGTGCACTGAAACACCAGTTATGTCAGAGTCAACATCAATGAGCAGTTCGTTAACTTTATCTCTGATACGTCGTATATTTTGATTAAATATAGTAATTTGATTATTACTTAGATTCTTAAACGTTGACGCGAATGTTTCCTTTTCTAGAAGTACTTCCCTTAAACAGGAATACCTATCAGCTGTCTTCAGTCTAAAAAAATAAGTAAGGTAGGAAGCTTAGGGTTAAACTTCCCGTCGACAGCGTGGTCGTTAGAGACGGAGTTTAAGCTCGGATTTTTGATGAAGGATGGGGGAGGATATCGGCCATGCCCTTTAAAAGGAACCATCCCCGCATTTGCCTGGAGTGATTAAGGAAAATCACGGAAAACATAAACCTGGAGGCCGGAGTTGGATTTCAACCACCATTCTCCCGTATACTAGTCCAGTGTCTTACCACTGCGTCACCTCGCTCGTTCCAGTCTACAATGGGTTCAGCCCTAACACCAACTACAACAGGAATTTTTCCGTGAGTGACAACCCCACTCACTACTACACTGTCACGGAAGAGCTTTGACAACCTACCCTTCCCATACCTATTGAGGTACAGCCCGTATCTAGTGATGCGACCTTTGGATAGTCTCAATCGACACCACTGCAATGTAATCCATGCCCTGCATTATCAGCGTCTCCTCAAGCCTCGTATTAATACACCGGAGGGCTTTAGTAAGCCGGCCGCGGTGGCCGAGGGGACTGAGGCGCTTCAGTCACGGTCTGCACGGCCACTACGGTCGGGGGTTCGAATCCCCCCACGGGCATGGATATTTGTGCCGTCCTAGTTCTTAAGTAGTTCAGAAGTAGTTTGTAAGTTTAGGGACTGATGACCCCGTAGTTAAGTCCCATAAGATTTACAAACATTTGAACATTTTTTTTAATTTTTTTTTTTTTTTTTTTTTTTTTTTTTTTTTTTTTTTTTTTTTTTTTTGCTTTAGTATGCCGCGGCGGATTAGCCTTGCGTACTGGGGCGTCTTGTTGCGGTGCGCATGGCCGTCCACCGTCGCGGTTTCGAATCCCCCCTCGGGCATGGATGTTTGTGTTGTCTTTAGTATAAGGTAGTTCATAAGTAGTTTGTAAGTTTAGGGACTGATGACGCCGCAGTTAAGTCCCTTAAGGTCTTTGAACATATTGAATATTTGGCTTTAGTATGACGACACCTATCATGACGCTGAAATAGCTGCACAAAATGCACATTCGTGCCACCAGTTTGAGTTGCCATCCTTTCCAGATCACCACCTATACCATACTCCCCGTCCCTACCAAGACTACTCCCGGCTCCAGCCACTATCACTATCTGACCCAGTTTTGAAAAATTCCCACGTAAGCCCCCTGTGTTACAAGTAATCTGCGCTAAACCTGCACTGGGCTTCACTATGCTGGTGACCTGGAACTCACTCCCAAGTAGTTCCTGCAACTTTTGGCATACACCTCTGCCATTATAACTGCCTAACAGCAGAACCTTCTTCTTCCTAATTGACCTCTCTAGTGATTTCGGCTTCCTAATAGCTGCATACTTCCTACACCTACACCTTCAGAAGGTTCATCTCCACTTAACTCTCACAGTCCCTTAAGGGGACCTGAACGTCAAAATGACTGAAAAATCGGATAAAATTTGGAACATACCCTGAAGAAAGACTTGTATTTATTATTTTACATTTCCTGACCATCTGTATACATACAATAATACATTAGCTTTACTCTGCTTTTCCATGAAGAAACCGGTTACTCGAAATAACTTTTATAATCCTTCCACAGCTTACAGTATCTTCTAATTTTGTATTGAAATTGTAATGACGATAGTATTTAACCCTTTCATCTACCTACATTAATTGTAAAATACGTTTGGAATTATTTGGCTTGTTACTTAGAAAATATTGAAATTAAAAATCTAATTATCTGCAAACGTCATTTCGTAAATCACGTTCTTAATGCTGTAACATAATATTTTATGTAATTAATCGTATTAAAAGTTTCTATGATGTTTTAAAACAAACAATAAAAATATAATTTTTCCGCAGATAAAATAGTATCCTAATTACCTGCACGACTGACAGGACCGCGTGGGAGTATCCGAGCGGTCTGGAGCGCCAAGTTGCGTATCGCGTGTATGTACAATGAGGGACAAAAAGATTGCACAGCCCGAATAATATAAAGTCCAACAACAGAGCATTGCGCATGTCCTAGTTCCGAAGTGCGAGTGTTGCCAGCTCTAACGGTCTTCGGAGCTTCAGCTTGATGTTTACATCGTCAAATATAATAAATATACTAGTTAGGATACAGAATGTGTCGAGATTCATAGCAGCTTAACTCACGAATAATTTATTTTGGGAAACGTTATTCGAGTTGAGGTATAAAAACTCTACGTGGGTGGATTTAATACAACGAACGATTATTACATATGTTTCGTTGGCTGAGTGAAATCCAACTCGCCGGCCGCGGTGGCCGAGGGGACTGAGGCGCTCTAGTCACGGTCTGCACGGCCACTACGGTCGGGGGTTCTAATTCCCCTCGGGCATGGATATTTGTACCGTCCTTAGTTGTAGCTAGTTCATAAGTAGTTTGTAAGTTTAGGGACCGATAACCCCGTAGTTAAGTCCCATAAGCTCTACAAACAATTGAACATTTTTTGAGTTATACATTTAGGCACCTCTACCTCCGGCCATCCAGATTTACGTTTTAAACAGTGGCGGCGCTAGGCGGCGGCGACGTCGGCCACCGCCGACGGCCTCGCGCCTGTGGGGGCCTCGCAAAACATTGTTAACATTTTAGCTTTTTTGGTAGGTCATGTAGCGACGACCTACATCTAATTTACACTAGCTTAACCAATGGACGAACACAACATTCGTACCCAAGGGTGGGATTCGACCCCCCGGCGAGAGCGATCTCGCTCACCTTGGTATGACGCCTTAGTGCGCTCGGCCATTCCCGGCAGGCAGCTATGAAGCAATTTTTAGTTAAATACTTGCAAACAATTTCTTCAGTATATTTTATAAAACGATTTGGAAGATGTATATCCAAATGTTTATATAACAATTAGAATTATGCTCGGTTCCGGTCAGTTCAGCTTCGTCCGAGATAAGCTTCCCAAAGTTAAAATTGATTAAGACTAACTTGAAAGGCACAGAGAGCCAAGAAAGACTATCTGCGTTGTCAGTACTATCAACTGAAGCCGATATAGCGGCTAGTATTAATTAAGATGTGATCTTAAAAAATTCAGTGAGACGAAAAGCTGAAGAGTCTCTCTAATTTGTGTTTCTTTATTGTATTTTCTGTCATTGCAATAATACTCTTATAGTATACTAATAGAATTTTAGTATAATGATTATTGATGTATAATTCATCTCATTTAACATTTTCTTCGTTAATGAAAAAATGAAAGGGGCCGACGCACAGTATTCGTCTAGCGCCGCCACTGGTTTTAAATCAATGCAGGCAAATCCCGCGATGATTCCTTTGAAAGGGCACGGCCGATTTCTTTCCCCATCGTTACTCCGAGCGTCAGATCTGTCTCTAATGAGCAAGGTGTCGACGGGACTTTAAGCTTCCTTCGTTTTTTCGTTGAGTGGTAGCTGGGCGCCGTAACTCAGCGCGCCCGGTCAGGGCGTTGGACGTCCTCCATAATAAAAGAAAGCTCAGCCAAATGCTTAACGAACGACGGAGAACGAACAAACTGAAAAAAAAGGGGCGCGAGTGCGAGTATCAATGGAATCAACTTTTTTTCTCTTACATCTGCGCAGGATTTTTTAAAACATTAATTCGCTACGAATTGTGCAGTTATATGCTTTTCTAGATTCCACATTCTGAAACATATTCAATTTTGTAATATCTTTAAACAACGAGACAAATGATAGCCAACGTAAAAATGTTGCTTCGTCATTGCTTCGACCGCCACATGATGAATATATGGTGTTAAGCTAAGATAAATCTATCACCAGATAGGCATACCTTTCTAAGTCCTTACGCGCGGTTTACACGAGTGAGTGGGTGTGCCTTCCATTATCTCTCGTTTCCAGTTTCATATTCGTTCTTCAACTGCGGTAGGACTATTCGAGCGTTACGCTGACGAGAAAGGACAGCTAGCTCATTGATAGTGGGTTGGCCTTTCTGGTTAAGTGGTGTGCATCGGTTCGGATGCCACCAGAGCCTTTACTTTTTTATTTGTCTTTTTTTTTCGCGGTGCAAATGTTTTTGCTTTAGTTACTTTTGTTACTAAATTATATTGGTTTTACTTTTTTCAGTATCCTCTTCAATAAGTAACTAATTACAGTTTGTCAATTTGATATCGAAAAATAATCTTTCTTGGAAGGTAAAAATATCATTTGTGGGATTTTGAGGGAATATTTAAAATATACCTGCAAGAGATATAAAAAATAAAATATTCCAGTGGGATTCTAATGCCCGCCAGTTGTGTTAATATACAGTCAGCCTATCCACTCAGGCAATGCAATATACAGGGTGTTTCAAATGTTTATAGAGCTTAAGGGACTTGACTAAGTGGTCATCAGTCACTAAACTTACAAACTACTTATGAACTACCTTATACTAAAGACGGCACAAACATCCATGCCCGAGGGGGGATTCTAACCCCCGACCGCAGCGGTCTTGCAGACCGTGACTGGCACGCCGCAGACCGCTCGGCCACTGCGGCCGGCTGTCAGGAAGTGTAGAGAGGTTACGCAGGAGTGGCTAGAGGACAAATACAAGTTCGTAAAAGAATGCATAACTAGCGTAAAGATATACAGGGTGTTTCACTAAGTGTGTTTGCCTCTGTAACTTATAATAGGTGATGGGAAATGTTAATGCGGTAGGTCAACACAAGAAACGTTACACTTTCTGCGGAGCTATGAACATAGTTTATTGTATCATTTTCCAAAGAGTTACACCACAAAGATATAATTTTTTAAATGGAACAATATTTTTCCTATCTGTATTGGATTCGTTTAAACCAGCTGCGTCCAGATCAATTTAAACTACATTCCTATCACTGCTAGTTTTGGAGCTACAACCCTTCAAAGTTTAGGGGACGGAGGTTACGACAGCGTATCTGACTGGCTGGTGGTCATGAGACAGTGGGCCGTGCCCCAGGGGATAGCCATTCGGCCAGTCAGCTACGATATCGAAGCCTCCGCCCCCGGAACTTTGAAGAGTTGTAGCTCCCAAACTAACAGTGATAGGAATGTAGTTTAAATTGATTTAGACGCAGCTGGTTTCAACGAATCCAATGCACGAGAGAAAAAAACTATTGTTCCATTTAAAAAATTATATCTTTGTGCTGTAACTCTTTGGAAAATGATACAATAAACTATGTTCATAGCTCCGCAGAAAGTGTAACATTTCTTGTGTTGACCTACCGCATTAAAATTTCCCGTCACCTATTATTTTATAAGTTACAGAGGCAAACACACTAAGTGAAACACCTTGTATGTCAGAAGCGCTTAGTTGTAGTAAATATACCCAAGTGGAATTTTTATATCTCTTCCGTTTCTACGTGCTCAATTTTTTCCGAAATAAATGATAGGTGGGTTAAAGTGAAATGAATCTCGACATATACTGAATCTTAACTATTGTATTGCTTCTATTTGACGACGTACACAGCAGGCTGAAGTTGCACAGGCCGCTGGAGTTGACAACACTCGTGCTTATGAGCTGGGGAATGAACAATGCTCTGTTATTGGACTTCAAATTATTCGTGCCGGGTAATCTTTTTCATCAGTTAAGCTTTTCTCAGAATTCTCTGTATAGTGCGCCTTAAACCACACATCAGTTAACACCCTTGACGTATACTACTAAAATGCTAATTCTCATTCACAACTGAATTCCTGAACCCGGAAAATTTTCTTGTAAAAAAAGAATAGGCAAACCACCTAGTCTGAAGGACAAGTACTGTTGGGTTTTTCAGAGAGAGATTAAAAAAATATCACACTAAATAGGCGGTTGAAAACATCCATGAGCTCTTAAGTGTCCCATGAAATGTATTAGCAAAATGTGCGAGTTGGGTACAAATAAATGGAGTGCAATGGTCGGGTAGAACTAAATCTACATCTTTACTCCGTAACGTGGTGCTGAGGATTCTTTGTGTCACTTCCTTCTTGTCCTGTTCCTGTAATGTATGGTTCACGAAATAATAATAACAGAAGTGTACAAACGAAACATATTTGTTACGTGAAATAAATGTCACAGGTGAACAGTTTCCCCGCTAGGCAACCTGGAAGGATCTGACGTTGAACTCTCGCTGGATCACTGTTGGCTGAAACACTCTTAACCGCCTTATATGTAGTTCATTTGTGGGGAGGCTCGACACAGTGGTTGAGGAGCAAGGTGACTGTAGCAGAGCGCTTTGCGGAAATGCATGGAGGACGTTACTGAATCACGTCACGACCTGGAGGACGTCCTCATGAATCGAGATTCCTTTGACTACGCCGACGAGAAACTAGTAGAACACGCAATGCCTGATTTGAAGAACCTGTGCTACAGCGAACTGACGACAACACCACTTGGAGAGTCGTGACGGGTACGTACCGTCGATTCAACTGTCCGAACGTGCCAGACATATTAATGGAGGATTTTCCCCAGCGCTTTGTAAATATACTAAGTTATAAAGATTACTCGTTTCCAAACGTATGTTTTGTTTACCAAGTCTTTCTTGACTAGGGAAACCACAACACTAATGTATTTTTGACCGGGAACATCCTAAGGCGACTTAAGAGGTTTATGGAAAATTTGTTGGCAATGGTGTTCACGACCGTCTGGGGCGTATCCGGTGCTTAAAACAGTCGATGCAAGAAATGCGGTACCTATTTTTCTCCTTTCAGTGGTACCTTTAAGTGTTGCAGAACGTCCCGCTTGCAGTCAGGCAGTGAATTCCGGTTTGCCAGCCCCCACCACATTTTCCCTAATGTCAGAGAACATTTACGCAATGGTTTCCACTATTACTGAGCTAAGAGGAGTAAACCAGTACCGTCACAAGCCAATTCTCGCGGTCTCACTGCTGTGAGCAAACATTTTATCATCTCTCAATGATTGGCAGCCGAATCATAACTAAGTTCCGAAAAATTTATACAGCTAATTGGTGATTCAAAATATATTGAGTTTCACTGCCACATGGCTAAAAGATTATGATTTTTTATTTATGGTATGTTCAGAACTCAAATAGCTATCAGTAACTGCCATGTCCTGCAATTTAAAAAAAATTCTGTAGCAAATCGAAGTTTTCGAGGAAGTTACTTACCAATAGTAAAGGAGAGATTTTTGGCGATAGGCTTTCCTCATCCAGTAACGTTGTAGATCGACGATCAAGCATGAGAATAGTCGATGGTTCGAACTCCGCCAATTTTTCACGAAAAAGCAAGAATTTTTCGTCAAAATTGTGATTTGACCGTTCGGATACTCCACCGCGGCGCACGCCAAGTTCGATAAAATGTCAAAATACTGCTCACTGTGAATAGCGCATCATGAATATTTGCCTCAACGTCGTAAAGTCAACAAGGAGTCTTTCCCTGACGTTATGCACCGTTCGCGAGAAGCAATACGCAAAAATTGACCGGAACTAAGGAAAAACAATTCATGACTTTTGCATTACGACAATGCACCTGCTCATTCATCGCTGCTTGTAACAGATGTTTCGACCAAAATCAACACGACAATCATATGTGAGCAACCTGCGACATTTTCCTGTTGCCAAAGCTGAAGAGACCTGCGAAAGGACGAAGTTTTGCAACGACCGAGGGTTCTTATGAAAATGCTTAAAGGATTGGAACACCTTTGACAAAGGTGTATTGTATCTGAGGGGAATTACTTTGAATTATATGAATGTCGATGAATAAATAAATATTTTTAATTACAATATAAAGTCACCTTAGGTTTTGAACACACCTCGTATGTGTCGTACTGATATAATATACACAAAGAATGGGGGAACGAATAGGAGATGGACAAAAAAGTATGGGGTATGTGGAAGTAGATAGAGGGAGTCTCTACAAATGTATCAATTGCAAAGCATTGCCGGCTTCTCGTGTTTGTTTTATGCGAGTTGAACTAGATCCAAGTTTATGTATGTCTTAATTTTTATTATTATTTGGTATCTATAGCAACAAAAGAAAACAGTATTTTTAAACATATAATTTTTAACTTTACTGTTATGCCAATGGCGTTCATTTTATAGATTTTAAGTCAATTATTCAATGATGGAGGGAAAACGAAAATTATCATGGCGCGAGCAGGGAGGCGCCCATTTTTGTTTCGTGAGGTGGTCCCTGGGAACTTGTGAGGATTCTGGGAGATGTTCGGTCTTGAGAGTGCAAGATTGGTTGAGTATCAGAGGAATAATTCAGAACACGTTTAAGTATTTGTTTCTCCATGCGAAGTGGCCTTATGAATAAGTTAACATTAATTCGTAATTATAACATTTTCGGAGTCATGTGAGATTTAGACTCTGTGAACTGCCTAGGGCTTGTATAAGTGATAGTGTCCGTTTTAATACTGAAAACAGTATGGAAACTTCTGCAGGAATACATATGTAGTGAAACTTTTGTTCCTATCGTGGAATACAAACATTTGTAAGTTATGGAAGAGGTCGCGATTTACTAACCAAATGCCAGTCCATTTTTCTTATACTAGTGATGCTTAGATACCATTTGAGTATTTTGTTACCATTCGATTTATCCATATACATGAGCTTAACTGCATTTGACAGCTATTATAATTTTATTGCATATATATAAACTACTATTGAATACCACCATTCTCGACATATATAAATGTTCAAATGTTTGTCAAGCTTATGGCACTTAACTGCGCGGTCATCAGTCCCTAATTTACAAACTACTTATGAACTACCTTATACTAAAAATAGCACAAACATCAATGTCGGAGAGAGGATTTGAACCCCCAGTGGGGAACGGCCTCGTGAATCGGGGCATAGAGCCTCAGTTCGCTCGGCCACTCCGCCGCGATCAACAATTATATGGTGAGTAAACGAATCAGTCAGTTTTAAATTACTGCCGTCTAAATGAAAGTAGAATAACGTTTTTTAGCATTTACCATTTTTAGCAACTTCACTTACTTCATACTAACTTCATATTCCATACCTACGGTTCAATACTAATTAGGCCCCAGTGTCATAGGTTTACTTATTTGCCGGCCGCGGTGGCCGTGGGGACTGAGGCGCTCCAGTCACGGTCTGCACGGCCACTACGGTCGGGGGTTCGAATCCCCCCTCGGGCATGGATATTTGGGCCGTCCTTAGTCTTAGTTAGTTCATAAGTAGTTTGTAAGTTTCGGGACTGATGACTCCGTAGTTAAGTCCCATACGCTATAAAAACATTTGAACATTCTTTTTACTTATTTTGCACCGAGTTTAGCTACTAGGAGTGAAAGACAACTACGGCTCATCTCCACTACTACATGGTGCTACTATAATATATACAACCATGCACTGCCCAAGTACCAATTCCTAGGTACGTCGCAAATGTTTTGTTCAACCCCTGGATACGTCATCGGCTATTCTCCCTACACATTAAGCACGGTCAAGGCATTATAAATGCAAAGGATGGACACATCTGTAATCAATGTCCACTGATAGGTATCTGGGCACTTTTTGTTACACAATGTCAAAAATTTTGTGGAGCTACAGAGACATTAAAATAATTTTTTACTAAGTTTCCTCCTATAAAAGAAGGACTACTGTATAATGTAGCATTTTATGCAATACCAAGTGGAAACAAAGCTTCTTAAAAATGAAATAATGTATATTCCTTAAGGACATAGCTCTTGTAGAAGACGAAAACAATCATCTCACATTAGAGAATCTCGCGGAAGAATTTCATAGATGCAAGTAACAAATACGACGGCACATATCACTTCTGTTGACATATTGACAAATATAAATGGCACTAATTTAATCAATTTCACCGTAAATTGTAACGAGCGTCATTTCCCTGTATTCATATTCGCTGAATAAAACAATATGATAATTTCGATACATGCCACTAATTACCTTTGTTCGTGCGAAAATTCTGATGCTAGTTTTTGTTTTCTGGAAGGTTTGATTGCGGAAATGTTATTCATTAGGAGCCCATAAATTGGACTGTTATACCTGTATTGCCGGCCGCGGTGGCCGAGGTGACTGAGGCGCTCCAGTCACGGTCGGCACGGCCACTACGGTCGGGGGTTCGAATCCCCCCTCGGGCATGGATATTTGTGCTGTCCTAGTTAGTAAGTAGTTCATAAGTAATTTGTAAGTTTAGGGACTGATGACCCCGTAGTTAAGTCCCGTAAGCTTAACAAACATTTGAACATTTATACCTGTATTCAGGAAATGCAGTAGGTGTAACTCACTAAACTACAGGTCTATTTCATTGACGTCAATTTGCAGCAGGGTTTTGGAACATATCCTGTATTCAAATAATATGAATTATCTCGAACAGAATGATCTATTGACCCAAGATCTACACGGATTTAGAAGATATCGTTTATGCGAAACACAATTAGCTATTCACTCACACGAAGTGATGACTGCTATCGGCAAGGGTTCTCAAATTGATTCCGTATTTCTTGATTTCCAGAAGGCTTTTGGTACCGTACCTCAGAAACGGCTTTTAATCAAATTGCGTGGTTATGGTATCTCGCCCCAAATTTGCGATTGGATACGGGATTTCCTGTCAGATAGGACACAGTTCGTAGTAATCGATGGCAAGATATGGACTAAAACAGAAGTGATATCGGGTGTTCCACAGGGTAGTGTTATTGGTCCTCTGCTGTTCCTCATTTATATAAGCGATTTGGGAGAATATTTAAACAGCTCTATTAGGTTGTTTGCAGATGACGACGTCATTTACCGTCTAGTAAAATAATCTTAAGATCAAAACCAACTGCAGAACGATCTAAACAAGATATCACTGCGGTGTAAATATTGGCAATTGACTAAGTAATGAGAAGTGTGAAGCCGTCCACATTAGTAAGAAAAAAAATCCGTTAAACTTTGTTTACAAGATAAATCAATCAAAAGTGAAGGCGTAAACTCCACAAAATACGTAGGAATTACTATTACTTCAGACTTAAACTAGAAAGAACACGTAGATAATAACGTGGGAAAGGCGAACCAGAGACTGCGTTTTATTGGCAGAACCCTTAAAAGATGCAACACAACTGCAAAAGAGACTGCATACACTACGCTTGTCCGTGCTTTTTTGGAGTATTGCTGTCCAGTGTGGGATCCGTATAGCCGGCCGCGGTGGCCGAGGTGACTGAGGCGCTCCAGTCACGGTCAGCACGGCCACTACGGTCGGGGGTTCGAATCCCCCCTCGGGTATGGATATTTGTGCCGTCCTAGTTCGTAAGTAGTTCATAAGTAGTTTGTAAGTTTAGGGACTGATGACCCCGTAGTTAAGTCCCATAAGCTTAACAAACATTTGAACATTTGATTTGGATCCGTATCAGGTGGGTTTGACGGTGGACATCGAAAGAGTCCAAAGAAGGGCAGCTCGTTTTTTATTGTTACGATAAAGGGGAGACAGCGTTACGGAAATGATACACGATCTGGGATGGAAATCATTACAACAACGGCGCTTATGGCTGCGGTGTGAGCTACTTACGAAACTCCAATCGCCAACATTCTCCTCCGAATGCGAAAATATATTGTTGACTCCCACTTATATAGGAAGAAAAGATCATCAGAATAAAATTCGAGAAATCAGAGCTCGAACGGAGAGACTCAATTTTTCTTTCTTCTCGCGCGCTATTCCAGAATGGAATGGGAGATAAATAGTGCCGGCCGCGGTGGCCGAGGTGACTGAGGCGCTCCAGTCATGGTCAGCACGGTCACGACGGTCGGGGGTTCGAATCCCCCCTCGGGCATGGATATTTGTGCCGTCCTAGTTCGTAAGTAGTTCATAAGTAGGTTGTAAGTTTAGGGACTGATGACCCCGTAGTTAAGTCCCATAAGCTTAACAAACATTTGATTTGAGATAAATAGTATAAAGGTGGTTCGATGAACCCTCTGTCAGGAACTTAAATGTGATTTGCAGAGTATCCCATGTAGATGCAGAATCAAAGAGCTAAGGCGTACTCTGTTTTCGAATTTATTTGGCCTATAGTAAATTTGGGTATCTACCTGAAGAATGAGCATAACGTATCTAGAGAAGGGGAGAAAATTTATACACTTCACAGAAGCGAGGCAAGTTGAGTAGGTGTTTTGTAATGCGGAATTTTTACGGGTTAGAAAAGCACCATTTGTTCATGAGCAATTCCTGAGAACATACATGAGAAACCATGGTTAATGGGTGCCAAAACAACTTCTACAATTTCTGTTCGTTTGAGATTCTAGAATTTTTATCATCTGTTCTTAAGATGAATCTCTCGACGATCGTTTTATTTTTATTTTATTTATTTTACAATTTTTGTATTAATTTACTAGATCCAAAGTTACCAAACTTAAGCCCGTTTTCCGGCTTTTGCTACACCGTACACATGCGATGTTGATCCTCCTGCGTTTCCCTATGATTTTCCCGCGTTGGGTCTTCTCGATATATCCAGCATCGTACCCTCATTGAACGTTATTATCTACGACGTTCTTTACACATATCGTGAAAAGCAATGGTCCGTTAATACTCTGTTGGGGCACGCCGAAAATCACTTTCACGTCGGAAGACTTATCTCCGTTGAGAAAGATATAGTGCCTTCTGTTAGCCATAAGTCCAATCAGAAAACTTGTTTGATGATCGGTACGCGCTTGTTTTGTCCATTAGGTGCTTGTTCGTAGCCGTACCGATCGCCTTGCGGAAGCCGAAGAACAAGTCTCCCACTTAGTAGCGCTTTACCTACTGCCGCCTGCCTCTCGTGGTCCAATGCAGCGAGCTGGGTTTTGCTTTCGGAACCCATGTTGTTCCTACAGAGAAGAGTTTCGGTCTCCAGAAATGTCATAATACTCGAACATAAAACATGTTTCAAATTCTACTATCGACCGACGTCGTGGATGTAGGTCTCTAGTTCTGCGCATCACTTGGACGACCCTTTCTGAAAACTGGAATGACGTAGGCTTACTTTCAATCATGAGGAACGATTCGCTCCTCTAGAGACCTACGGCATACAGCTGCTACAAGGGGGCAAGTTCTGGCCGTGTAAAATGTAATTTCCCAAGAGGTCCGTCGGCCTTTTCATCAGATGCAGCAACGAAATTAGCTCCGAGCAGAAACAACCTTCAAGGAAATAAATCGCACTGGCGTGTTTTACGGCCCACCTTAGGTTTGGCTGTAGTTTTATGATTTTTGGTAAACATTTCAGACAAAAATAATAAAAATATAAGTAATAATTATGGACGATTACGACCCTGCTATTGTGATAATATTTATGCAACCAACAAGTAATATTCTCTCTGACCGTATTTTAACAAACAACAAAAAATTACTAGATATTTGAGTTTAGCTTTGACAAACATACTTTTTTTTTTAAATTGTATCTCTTTATTATTTCAATATCTCTCCCACACTTTCATTATCTTTTTCCGTTAAAATTGTATCACCTGTCTTGCCTTGGTAGTTCCCTTTTGTAAGTTTATTTTCTTTGGCTGTATTGGTTACGAATGACTGTGATCCGGAAGGATCGGAACGTACATTTAACGTTCGGAAATCAGTCACGTGATATCCCTCGCCCGAAGCCTTGCCCGCACTGTCTCTTTCATACGCCATCTTGCTTTCTGTATTTGATGATTTTCTTATCATAACTCAAGCGTTGTCATTTCATAGGACGACGCTCACAGAATGATCAAATCCACGTCGTTCTTAGTACAATGTTTTGTGTCCCGTTTCCGTCGGTTGTACTGGGTGTCGGTGGCCGAGTAGAGAGAGACCGACACAGGAAAATAGGATGCACGCGTGTGCGGGTACAGAGGTGACCAGCCAGTACGACAGCAGAAACTAGAAACACTAAGCTAGATTAGAACAAGATATATTTCGAAGAGAGGGAGTACAAATACTTAGCTTTGTTAACTGAAGTCTAGTGGAAAGCAGATACATAGGTTAAGTAGATAGAGGCCTGCCTACTGATGACTTTCCTAGTGCCTCTCTTAATCCCAAGTGACCGATGCAGTTCAGTGGTGGCTACGAGCGGAGTTGCAACAGAGGGCGTTCGTGGCTGACGTCGTTAGAACGCCGCGCCGTGCTTGCATAGCGGCGCGCGGCGAAAGTACGTGGCCCGCACTTCAGACTTGTGCGACATCACACAATGATTTATAATCTAATTTCTGATCGATCATCAATAGTACGAGAATTACGGATTACTCTCGCAGCTTTTAGCTTTAGCGTAATGGGCGCGCCGCGGTGGAGTAGCCGAGCGGTCTGAGACGCCTCGCTGCGGAGCGCGCGGTTGCTCGCCATCGGAGGTTCGAGTCCTCCCTGGTACATGGGTGTGTGTGTGTGTGTGTGTGTGTGTGTGTGTGTGTGTGTGTGTGTGTGTGTATGTTCTCCTTAGGTTAGTTTACCTAGGTTTAAGTAGATTTTAAGCAGTTTGCTACGATAGATTTACAGACATTTGAACATTTCGTAATGGGCGGCGCATTAGTTAGAGATGTACGAACATGTACATATGGCAGATACTGTTATAATGACTGTTATAAATGACGTACTGATAGTAGTAACTTGGTATATGAAGTAATAGAGTTCCTTGGAATTCAGTATTACCGCACTTATTGTGTTTGTTATTTTAGCTGTAAGAGAAAAAGTAGTTACGGTTTCAAACAGGATATTTACTCTTTATTTTAGCGCAGAACAAACTAACCATGCCAAACACAAACATTTTTGAAGATTCTAATTAATGATTTTCATCATATTTCATAAATAGTGAAAAACTGATTAGAGAAAAGAAAAACATGGTAATGTGTTGCAATGAACGAGACGCGTCCAGAAAGTAAGTTGCGTTTGGTTATATAAAACGAACGGGTACAGATACAGAAAAAAATATTGATTATACAAAAATCTACAACTGTTAAACTACTTTTCTACATAGCTTCCGAAATTTTGTAGGCAATTGTCATAGCATTTCACAAGGTTTACTGTGCCTTTTTCATAGAATGTTACTGCCTGTGTATTAAACCATGTGGTAACCTGTTCTTTCAGCTCGTCATCATCGTTGAAGTGTTGTCCACAAAGGACAGATTGTAGGTGTAAGAAGAAGATTACTGTCAAAAGATTTTTTTTTTCTTTTTTTTTCTATTTTTTTTTTTTTTTTTTTTTTTTTCCACGATAATGCCTGACCTCACACACCAAAGATACTTACGGAAATTTCAATGGGACCTGTTTGATCATCCTGCATACATCTCGGAACTCTCTCCTAGCGACTTTTATGTCTTCTTACACCTAAAATCTGTCCTTGGTGGTCAACACTTCAACGATGATAAAGAGCTGTTACCACATGGTTGAGTACACAGGCGGCAACCTTCTGTAAAGGATGCATGCAAAAACTTGTGGCACGCTATGACAAGTGCCTACAAAATTTCGGCAGTTATGTGGAAAACTAGCTTAAGAGTTTTAGAATTTTGTGCAATAAAAATTTCTTCTGCATCTGTGTACAGTTTCATTTTATTACGAAACGGAACTTACTTTCTGGACGCGCCTCGTATACACTTCCAAATCTTCAAATGTTTGTAAATCTATCGCACCAAACTGCGTGGTAATCAGTCCGTAGCTTACAAACTACTTAAAACTAACCCAAGGACAACACACACTCCCATGCCCCAGGGAGGACTCGAACCTCCGCAGCGAGGCGCCTTAGACTGCTCGGCTACTCTACCGCAGCTATACACTTCCCTTCCGTTTAATCAAGGAACGACAGTTGCCACAATAATCTAAAAGTGTTTTTAGAGATTTTGGGACTTAACTACGGGGTCATCAGTCCCTAAACTTACAAACTACTTAACTAGCTTATACTAAAGACGGCACAAACATCTATGCCCGAAGGGAGATTCGAACCCCCGGCCGCAGCGGCACATAAATCTAGGACTGTGTTTGTATATGCAACTACCAGTATTAGCGCATTGTTTAGAATATTCATTATTACAGTATCTTCCCTGTTTATGTGTATATGCTTCAGATGACCGTTACTCACTTCGTTGGTACGTATTTCACGGTATGTTCACGAAATAGAACAAACGCATATTTTAAAGGGAGCACTCTTACATATGCACAACTCTAAATATTGCAGGGCAGAGCTCTATTTAATTAATAAGTGGGCCTGAAACCCTTTTACGAACCAAGGCGACATAAATTGCTGGTGGCTGGTTTCGAACTACGGACCATCTGCAGCGCAAGCTAACACGCTACCCACTACGTAACATCGAAAAACTTCGAAACTATTCCGTATTTCTCGTACAATTGATGGCAGATATCAACTGCTATCATCGCATTTTAGACACTAGATTACAATTTATTGTACTAAGAACGACTTGTTTTTCTTACTACTTCAGTGTTGCATTACTTTGAAATGACAACGCGTGAGTCATAATCAGAAGACAGGAAGCAAAATGGTGCCTACTTTAACTCGCTAAGTCTTAATTTTGTGTCGATGCTCTACCGAGCACTGGTCGCATTCAGCACTTCCCCATTCCTTTCCCGTACAAGGGCGCTCTCACGAGCGAATAACCCGCAAGTTATATATGTTCCTTAAGTGGTCGCAATCGAGCAAGGCGGTGTGACAGCTTCCAGATGCTGGGACCACTCTCCGAAATACCTGGACGAGCGGCACTCACTCAGAGGAGTTGCTGAAACAGGTTTCCCGTGGCCCGGAACAATGTTTTGCACTGACTTGCGCCCCCAGAGAGCTAAACGCTTAGTATCCAGTTGTCTCTCGCCGCACTGTATAAGGTAGCGGTGAACAACTGTCAACTATGTTGTCCCAACTAAAACGGTACATCTGTCAGATCTAAACTATTTCGATTGCATTCTTACCCTTAATGTATTTACAAACAAACAATTTCACTCTTTTTCTTAACATTACTCATGGTATAAATTTACGCACTAAATATTTACATACATCTGGTGTTTTTTGCGGATTGCATGATTCAGCCTTGTCGAGGGATCTTCGCTCAAGCGACTCCTTTTTAATTAATGTTCCATTCTTATGTCTAGTTCATCATACCTTTTCATCCCATACTCAACCAACATAAAAATATTCAATTACAGTACTAAAACTCAATTTAATTTTGGTTTATTTTTGAGAACATCATGAATTAACAGCAATTATTGATTCACTTAAAAGTCAGTCTAGATCGCAAATTCCTGTATATATTTATTTGGTAACTAGTTTCCGTCACTTAAATGACCATCTTCTGACCACAACTGTAATCAATATACATATATAAAAATGGAACGTCGGACGTGTATCAATATATTTTTCACTTTGTAGCCAAAATTATTCACTGCAGACCAATAGCGGTTATGCATGAGAGTATCCTTTAGGTTCGCGGTGTGCTCTATGATATTTTGGTCGCGGTGGGTGAGTGTGGTGAACAAAAATCCGTAAAATGTGAAGCAATACGACGATCAACAGAGACTCAAAGATAAAAAGACTCAAAGGTAAAACACTGAGAAACACAGACATACTTTAACTGAGCATTAAATACACTGACAATACACCTATGATCCCAATATAAACACTGGAAAGATTACTGTAGTCTTAGGATCAAAATACTGACAACTCCATTAGAGCGACAAATATACGTCGAGCGTCATGATTTCATAATCCATAGTACCATCTCCATATTATCTTTGAGCTCTCTGCAATACACAGAGTGTAGACATACTTTAATGTATGTCTGTGACGGAAATTTCGTAAGCCATAGGTTATTTTGGTTTAGCGGATAGTATCGCGTTACTAACAGATTAATACCATTCAGATAGGTAAGTAATTAACATCTGTGCTTGTATTCTTTATTTTAGCTTTTCTATAGCAATAAATAAATGGTTAGACTGCAATGGAGACGAACGATCTCTCTGTGTTGTTGTAGTACAGAGTCTCCCGTTGTACACCATAGCAGTCCCGTGTCGATAGCTATAAGAGGGTGGAAGATATAGTGGTTGAAAGTCGTCAGCTTATTTAAATTTGGTACAAGACCAGCGATGACTCTATAATAGCAAAGAGATTGTATACAGCGAAACATGATGAATTCTTCAGTAGTTTCTCTGCAACAAGCGTACGAATAAAGAAAAATAAGTGCACATTGCAGTTTGAAAAGTTAAACTACCAATAAAGATGCCGAAGCTTACGAAAAAAATTTCGCGCTATCGATCCGTTTCTAAAAAAACAGAAAACGGTGCTGAAAAGGGAATTTACAGACGATAGAAGCTTGAAATTTGTGGACGTTGACTATCTTACACTGTAGTCTTAAGCGATTTTTCTATATTCCCATCCCTAAGGGGGTGAAATAGGGGATGGACGGTTTTTTGAAAATATGTTGCTGTCAAGGAAATTTTGAAGCAAGAAATACAAAACTTAGGATTTAGAGTTTTGATTGAATTTTTAAAAACACGTGTTTCAATATTTTGAGAAACTCAACCATTAAGCGGGTGAAATGAGGGAAAATCTTTTAAGGATGCTACTAAGACAATTTTGATGCTAGGAAATCGAAAATTTGGATTTGGAACCATGGTTAGAATTTAAAAAATGTGTTTCGGGATGTTCTGAATTCAGTCATGAATGGTGGAATAGGGAGTGGCAAGTTTTATCAAAATATTCTATTATGAAAGCATTTTTAAAGCTAAATCTATGAAAATTTATATTTATAAGTAGAAACATCCAGTGCAAACCACCCAGTCTACGCGTGCAAAGCTGTGGGAATAGAGCTAGTGATACATAATATTAGAGGGATAAATTATTTTAATTGATTCAACTGTTGGTTCTTGGTGAAACATTGAATTACACTAAAAGAAACACCTTTAACCTTGAATGAAACTTTCACTCTGCAGCGAAGTGTGCGCTGATATGAAACTTCCTGGCAGATTAAAATTGTGTGCCGGAACCGGGACTCGAACCTGGGACCTTTGCCTTTCGCGGGCAAGCGTACTACCGACTGTGCTATCCCGACACGACTCACGATGCCGCCCCACAACTTTACTTCCGCCAGTACCTCGCCTCCTTCTTTCCAAACTTGACAGAAGCTCTCCTGCGAACCATGCAAGACTAGCACTCCTGGAAGAAAGGATATGGTGGAGACATGGCTTAGTCACAGCCTATGGGGTGTTTCCAGAATGAAACTTTCACTCTGAAGCGGAGTGTGCGCTGATATGAAACTTCCTGGCAGATTAAAATTGTGTGCCGGAACCGGGACTCGAACCTGGGACCTTTGCCTTTCCTTTCTTCCAGGAGTGCTAGTCTTGCATGGTTCGCAGGAGAGCTTCTGTGAAGTTTGGAAAGTAGGAGGCGAGGTACTGGTGGAAGTAAAGTTGTGAGGCGGCATCGTGAGTCGTGTCGGGATAGCACAGTCGGTAGTGCGCTTGCCCGCGAAAGGCAAAGTTCCCAAATTCGAGTCCCGGTTCCGGCACACAATTTTAATCTGTCAGGAAGTTTCACCTTTAACCTTGTTTCACAAACTTTATTGATACTTTACGAAACTCCGACTATCGATTCTTGACTTAAACATCTAGATTATCTATGTGACAATTTTAACAAAGTTCCAAAGGATTACCAATACAACAGCACAGAACTTACAACCACATAGATAAATATACACTGGAAATGAAATTATGCCTAAGAGTAGAATTTGAAGTCATATTACCTATAATAAGGGGTAATAACTGAATTGAGTCTACTCATTCAATAATAGCTGTGTGTATAAATACATCTATCTTTTAATTTCTAATATTACTAAATGGCTCATCTTTGCGCCCTTTTCTTGTGTGTGTATTATTTCTACATTTGTGGATTGTATTTAAGCAATTTTCCACAAAAGATGAATCTGGCGTCCTTAGTCTCCAGTTTATGTGGTGGAAATGAAATGAGCGTATGGCTTTCTTGGCCGGGAGAACCCTTGCGGGTTTGTTCGGCCGCCTTAGTGTAAGTCTTTTTATTTGACGCCGCGTGGGCGACTTACGTGCCAATGATGAGATGATGATGATTAGGACAACACACAACACCCAGTCCCCTGCCGGGAACCGAACCCGGGCCTCCTACGTGGTAGTCAGCGACGCTACCGCTGAGCTACGGAGGCGGACGGTTTCTGTGGTCTTCTTTGAGTCTAGTGCAGATTGACCTCCCAGTCTGCGCAATGTAACACTCTTTACCTGTGATATTATACACTCCACTTTTCGTAAGGGCTCGATATTTAACTTTAGAATTAAAGAGACATTTCCTAATGTCCATGGGACATGGTAAAACACAGTGAAGCCCTTTGCCTTTAGGATGTTGCTTATCCTGTTTGAAATTTTACCTATAAAAGGTAGACTACACCATTTCCTTTCCAGTCTCTCTGTTCAAATGTGTGTGAGGTCTTATGCCACCAAACTTCGTGGTCATCAGTCGCTAGACTTACACACTAATTACTTAAGTAACTTAAACTAACTTACGCTAAAGATAACACAAAGATCCATGCCCGAGGGAAGATTCGAACCCCCGACCGCAGCGGCCGTGTAGACCGTGACTGGCGCGCCGCAGACCGCTCGGCCACTGCGGTCGGCCCAGTCTCTCTGTGTTGACCACTGGGTACAGTAGGGCTCTGGCTTGCTTCCTCCGTTTTTTGTTGAGAATTGTGTCAGTGATGTTTGAAACAAATTTATTATTTGTGACTATTCTTTTTAATTGTCATGAGTTCCTGGTCATAGACGTCTTGGGACATGGAGATAGAGAGGAGACGGTGGGTCATATGGTTGAATGCTGCATGTTTGTGCTGTAGGATGTTGTGAGGAAGCTGGGATGAAAGTGTCTGTGAAGGAATCTTTTCGGTAACACTGCGGCACACTGCTTAAATGCAAACACAAATACATTACAGATGTATAAATACTATACAGACAAGAAAAGGGTGCAAAGCTTACTCAGTTAGAAATATTATAAATTAAAAGACAGGTGTATATATCCCCACAGCTATTACTGAATGAGCAGACTCAAATCAGTATTTCTCCCTTTCGGATTATGGGTGATATGACTTCAAATTCTACTCTTAGGCCTAATTTCATTTCCAGTGTATATTTATCCATGTGGTTGTACGTTCTGTGCTTTTGTATTTGGTAACCTATTGTAACTTTGTTAAAATTGTCACAATCGATAGTCGGAGTTTATGACATGTTTACCTTCGGGTTGTACACCATCTTTGGGATTAGTAATAAGTACTTGAAAATAGGCTTATAACCCGAAACATAGGTCGTACACCACCAATAAAGTTTGTGAAACAAGGTTAAAAATTGTTTCTTTTAGTGGATAAATTATTTCTAAAGTAAGGATTTTAAAAATAAGAATAAAATATCTCAAAATGTTGGCCACCGGTTATTCTCATCTGGAACTGCCTAAAAGGTTGAATGTCGACTGCTGTAGAAGTAGGTGCAGTCGTCCTTTACATATTAGAAACTCCACCCTATAATTTAAACGTTGCCCAGATGGGCATTAGTCCTAACAGAGGTTATTGTAAGAATGTATTTCAATATGTATACAAACTAAATTATTATGTAGAATGGTAGCCATGTTTAAGATTTTTTTGAATGGTTAAAATAATATTTTACAGTCTCTTAAAAGATTTTTTTAAATGTTCATCTTAGAGTATTACATATAGTATATGTTACATCTTATTAACCATTCAACATAATAATTTAGATTGTGTGCATACTGAAATCCATTTTTGTAATAACTGCCGTTAGAGCTAATGCCAAATTGGCCAATGTTGTAGGGCGGAGCTTGTATTTAAAAGACAACTGCACCTACTTCTACAGCAGTTCTCCTCTTACGCAGTTCCATCTGAGAATAACTGATGGCCAACATTTTCTGTATATTGTATTCTTATTTTTAAATCCTTACTTTAGAAATCATTTATCCCTCTAATTTTATACTATATATCATTGTAGTTGTGGTCTGAAGGTGGCCATTTAAGTGTCCTAACCGGTTACCAAATAAATAAATAACTGACTTTTATATTAATTAATTTTGGTTTATCCAGTGAGTTTCTTTCTTATCTTTTTCTTAATTTTGACGTGGGAATCTCTCTCTCTCTCTCTCAGCTGCCAGATATATCACCATCACGCAATACCATCAGTCTAATGCTTAAGAAGTAACCTTCCTTTGACATTCCTAGTCGTTTTCCTGCAGTGCACTGAGAACGGATAGATGGCGGCAGTCTTGTAACATGTTACTGTTTGTATCTGCTTCTTGATATCCCTCTTTTTTTTTTTTTTTTTTTTTTTTTTACCCAACCTTGAGTCACTTGGCATGCAATGTATGATCATTCTTTACCTCTTACATACCTATGTACTGAGCCATGCGTTGTAGCAAAGATTCCTTAACAAGTAGTTGACTTAGGAAGTAACATGCACTGTTATGGCCGGTGTGCGTGCTTGTTTTGATAGAACTACGAACCGGGAATCGACTTCAGACTCGTCTATTATGCGGAGCGAGCTACAGAGTCGGTGCCCCATCCTGAGATACAGATTGTCTTCAGTAAGAAGTTGCGGGGGAGGGGTAAGCTGTTGAATAGTTTACGTTAGGGTCTCAACAATAACTCCCAGAATGCACCCTGCCAAATGGACATTTTCTACTTGTAACTCTAATACCATACATATAGCTTGTGTAGATCAATTTGCAATTAGTTTGTGAATGTTTAAATATATAAAACATTAAACACGGATTCCTTTTGTTGCAGCACTCAAGTATAACACGTGTCGACTGGTGCAATCGTACCAATCTTCGTGCCGACATCCCCAACGACAACGTAGTTTACGAGTGCAGAAGTGAAACTCCCAGTGCAGTCTACAACTGGCGAACAGTAAGTAATTCTCAACTGCACACACACTGTTTCGTCATGCTCTAGAAGTGTCAATGACTTTGTGCACTTAAATGTCTAATAAATAAATAAATAAATAAGTAAAATAAATAAAAAAGTTAACCATATACATTAAAGATGTAATTTTGAAGAAACGACATTACTAACTCAGCTAATTTGCTGGTACATTAAATCGTATACTGCTACAAGAAGATGTTAAAAATACATAGTTGATTATGCTGCTTAAAAAAATCTTAACGATAATAGTCAAGGCCAATCACTGATTTGAAATACCAATAATTAACAACTTTTTAAACATTCAGAACTCTTAGTATGTTACACATACTTCATCCCTGTTGTGTGGACTTAGTCCAGTAAATCAATGAGCTTGAAATCTCCCTTCCCCCTCCTATCTCTCTCCCCTGCTTAGTGCTATCGTGGTGTCTGCTGCGATCGGAAATGGCTAAGGGGTGATTACAACATACTTCGATGGAGACCCGACCGTCTTGCCTAAAGCGAAGTAATTCCTTTTCCCTTTTCATTTTCAATCGTTACTTTCGAAAAATAACCGTTCAATTTACTGCGTTTATTATAAATTAATATTTCTATTTCTGCAACCAGCCACTTTTTTCTTTATTTGACAAATGAAAAACCTTCAGCCGTTATATTTGGACTTTTTATTACTAGTTTCGAGAATACAAAAAGTCCAAAAATAACTGCTGAAGGTTTTTCATTTGTCAAATTAATACATCACTATCGTCCCATCATCCGTCTAACCAAGACGGATACACAGAGACTTTCTTTGTTAGTGTTTAATCTAACATAGCTCAACGCGTTTCAAGCACCTTTTGCTCATCATCAAGCGCTTTTTATACATACATAAATGTTTATGCTATTTATAATTTACGTGCAAACGTAGGCTTCCGTGGCAGTTGTCACTATCAATAAAATTCTTCTGGGTATGACACCGCGTCGTCATTTTATAAACTGTACCGACGTTTCGGTCACTGTTGCAGGCGGCCTTCATCAGGGTCTGTGTCTGACTGCTGAATGTACCAATCAGCAACGCTCCTTTCCACCAATGGCGTGCAATAATATAACCAACGTCCCCCTTCCTCTCCCTCATCAGCTGGTATATAAACACCAAGCGATCGTACATTCAGCAGTCAGACACAGACCCCGATGAAGGCCGCCTGCAACAGTGGCCGAAACGTCGGTACAGTTTATAAAATGACGACGCGGTGTCATACCCAGAAGAATTTTATTGATAGTTATAATTTACGTATTTAAAATTTATTTGTTATTATTGGTGTTTGGAGGTAGTTTGGGGTGGGCGGAGGGCAGTGGATGGCCATAAACTAAAATGTAGTGCTGTCTTCTGCTGGTCTTCCTGTTTGGTGCGATTTATTTCACCACCTCTGTGGGCTGTTGACAGAATGCGTCAGGTGTTTTGATGTAATGGTCTCTTACATTTATAGTCAGTTGCATGCTTGCGATTTTCGTGTTCCAAGGTTTCTTCTACATCTATCTACATCTACATAGATACTCTGCAAATCACATTTAAGTGCCTGGCAGAGGGTTCATTAACCACGTTCATAACTTTTCTCTACCGTTCCATTCTCTAATAGCGCGCGGGAAGAAAGAACACCTAAATCGTTCCGTTTTCGATCTGATTTCTCGTATTTTATTGGGATGGTGATGTCTCCCTAAGTAGGTGGGTGCTAGCAAAATATTTTCACATTCAGAACTAAAAGTCGGTGATTGAAACTTCGCAAACAGATCACGCCGCAATGAATAACGTCTTTCTTTTAATGATTTCCACCCCAATTCGTGCAACATTTCCGTGACGCTTTCCCCCCGTAACGTGATAAAACAAAACGAGCTGCCCTTCTCTGAACCTTCTCAATATCTTCCGTCAGTCCCACCTGGTGAGGGTCCCACAAGGGGCAACAGTACTCAAAGAGAGGACGCACAAGTGTGATGTAGGCAGTCTCTTTGGTGGAGCTGGTGCATCTTCTAAGCGTTCTACCAATGAAACGTAACCTTTGGTTCGCCTTCCCCACAATATTTTCTATGTGTTCTCTCCAGTCAAAGTTGTTCGTAATTGTAACTCCTAGGTATTTGGTAGAATGTACGACCTTAAGGTTTGACTGATTTATCGCGTAATTGAAGTTCAGCGGATTTCTTTTAGTGGTCATGTGTATTACTTCACACTTTTCTTTATTTAGTGTGAATTGCCAATTTTCGCACCAAGTAGAAATTTTGTCTAAATCGCTTTGCAGTTGCTTTTGATCCTCTGTTGACTTCACTAACCGATAAACGACAGCATCATCCGCGAACAGTCTAAGGGAGCTATTCAGATTGTCTCCTAAATCGTTTATAAACACGAGGAAGAGTGGCGACCTATAACGCTTCCCTGTGGAACGCCAAATATCACTTCTGTTTTACTCGATGACTTACCGTCAATTACAACGAACTGTGTCTTTTCTGATAGGAAATCGTGAATCCAATCGCATAATTGGGGAGATATTCCATAAGCACGCAATTTCATTAGAAGTCGCTTGTGGGGTACAGTATCAAAAGCCTTCCGGAAATCCAGAAATATGGAATCGATTTGAGATCCCTTGTCGATGGCACTTAACACTTCATGTGAATAAAGGGCAAGCTGTGTTTCGCAAAAGCGATACTTTCTGAATCCGTGCTGACTATTGGTTAATAGGTCGTTCTCTTCCAGATAGTGCATAATATTCGAACAAAGTATATGTTCCAAAATCCTACTGCAAATCGACGTCAATGAGATAGGCCTGTAATTTTGGGGATCACTCCTATTGCCTTTCTTGAATATTGGAGTAACTTGGGCAATTTTCCAGTCTTTGGGTACGGATCTTTCGCTGAGTGATCGGTTGTAAATTATAGCTAAGTACGGAGCTATTGCATCAGCATACTCTGAGAGGAATCTAGTTGGTATACAATCAGGCCCGGAAGATTTATCTTTGTTTAGTGACTTAAGTTGTTTTACTACTCCAGGAACATCTACTTCTAAGTTTCGCATGCTGGCAGCTGTTCTTGGGTTGAATACTGCAGTGTTCACTTCGTCTTCTTTGGTGAAAGAATTTCGGAAAGCTGTGTTTAGTAATTCTGCCTTAGCAGTACTGTCGTCGGTACTATTACCATTGCTATCGCGTAGTGAAGGTATTGTTTGTTTTGCCACTAGTGTACTTCACATATGACCAGAATTTCTTCTGCATCTCTGGTCCACTGGTGGAGCTGCTGAATATTGAATCACTTATACTTTGCTTCTTTGTCACGTTTCGCCGTCGGAGGTTCGAGTCCTCCCTAGGACATGGGTGTGTGTTTGTGTATGTGTGTGTGTGTGTGTGTGTGTGTGTTGTCCTTAGGTTAGTTTACCTTAGTTTAAGTAGTTTGTAAGCTACGGACTGATGACCACGCAATTTGGTCCGATAGATTTACAAACATTTCAACATTTCATTTCATTTCTTTGTCACGTTTATTGATTTCATAAGTAATACACTTCCCAACAATACCTACAGCCTATCACACTCAGGTTTGGCAGTTAGATGTACTTCCACTTTTACGCTGATGGTGTCGTTTGGATATTTTTTATTTTCCTCTACTTCTTTTCCTACTACTGTTTCTTTTTCTGTAGATTCTGCTGATTTTCTTTTCCTATGTTTCTCTGTCACATTTCCGTGCATGTACCTGATCAATAGTGTCCCAGTTATTGGGTAGGCGACTGAGCAGCCATTTTGATGTTTACAAATTTTATCTAGTGTCATGAGGAGCATCCTTTGCCAAACATGCCGTCAGTTTCTTTTCCTAATCCATACATTTATCTTCTTGTCTCGCATAGTTACTCCTTGAATCTTTTTTTGCGAAGTTTCTGTTAACTTCTGTTTTATTCTTTTCTTTTACGACTCTAGTTTCTGCTGAATATGCAGTAACAGAACACGCCATTATTTTATAATTTTTTAAAGGAATATGCTCGCCATTTGGCTATTAATAATTATTATTAGTGTACAGTTATGATATTTAGCATATTCCAGGTTTGCAATAAAAATTTGAAGTTGTCTTACTTGCCTGATGTACATGTCATCGTCAGTGCACGATAAATTTCGTTTTATAAAACCAATTATCGAATTCAATATATGAGCTCAAGTCAAAACTATTTAAGACAGTTACATCAGTTCACGGGAAGGAGATATAACGGTAAAGTAAAATTAGTAAAGAAAATGTGTTTCATAACCAGTACACTGCTGTTACATTTTTTTTACTGAAATCGACCCCACATTAATTTTTTACGTTAGCTCTATTAAAATTCATAGTTTTTTGATATGGCTGCTTCCGCTCATCTTGTTCTGTCAGTACTAGACGTAAGTCAAGGCTTAACTATTAAGCAACATTTTTTACTTTTAAAAAGCAGCAATCACTTGCAGTTGTAATTATTTTATTATTTGCGGCTTCGGGCTTTTAGGGCCGCTCTTCAGATCATATTGGTATTCCTATATATTGTCTGAGTATGGTGAAAAGACAAAATATTAAATCGATGAACACCTTAGTACGACAAAAATGGAAAGGTTTCTGCTTTTAAAAGTCCATAAAATTGGGTACTTCAAGCGCAACTATATTCACATAATATTTTCTGCTACATAATTATTTCTGTTTATTAAAACAGTCCCACAGCATTTTCCAAAATGCTACGATCAACATAGTCATCTCGAAACAGTGGGACACGAGTCTACATCACGTTTCCTAATACTACGATAAGCAAAAATTCTGCAGTGAGCGACCTAGTATTTTATGTTATTATTTTCTAGATCTTTTAATCGCCTGTATGAATATTCAGTGTGTGGTTGCCTGAAAACTGCACTTCAATATGTGATTAAAAAGAAAGGTAAAGCAGTCAACAGTCCGAAGACTGGTTTGATCACCACAGTGCCTTACTAGGCAGGGTCCTGTTTGAAGGTGGTATGCCGTTTCCTTCGTCCGCCTTTAGAACTGACCTACCCAACCAGTTTAACGTGAGTTCCGAACCACGGCGCTACTGACATTTCCCACATCAGCAACATTGCCAGAGGTGAAACAAGTAAAAACTGACAGAACCCGTGACCTTTGGATTAACTCTACCACTATCCTACCAAGCCACACGAACGCGTTATTAATAAAACGAAAAATGAGAAACTGTAAGTATGCAAATTCTTTAACCACTAATATGATGCTACCCGCATGTTTTTTAGAAGAAATCGTACCATTAACGACGGGTTTTCATATCTCTTCAATGACTGGTGCTTAAAAACAGCAAATATTAGAAGGAAATCATTTTTAGAAAATGTCCTTTAAGTGAAAACATTAAAATACAGAGTGGAGACTCCCAATTCTGCTTGCTGCTTAATTGCTTTAGTTCACATGGCAAGCTCCCGATATATCATGAATATTTTCTATTTATTGCGACTAAATGGTTCCTTCAACGTGAAATACCGGACTGTAGTGTCACAAAAAAAGTTAGTGCGACCTATGTGACGAAGCCAATAGTTGTTAAGCTTAGAGGACGTAAGGAAGCCATTAGTTAGTAGTATGAAATGTGCCAACAGCTGAATGTTGATTTTATTTTTATAGTAACTGGCAACCAGTTTCGGTGGCCATGCCATGATCTTCAAGACCTTAAGACTCTAGGTTTGGATTTTGCAATAAAATCATTAAGATTTAACAAGAGAACGTGTACGCACCTTCACATGTTAACAGAGAAAACACCATTTTTCTGAATTTTCAGAAGGCTTTCAACAAGCTTCTTCATAAGCGACTTTTAATAAAACCTCTCCTATTGTGTATCGCCTGAGTTGTGCGACTGAATCCGTAATTTTTTGTCATTTTAACTGAAGGAAAAATGATCAAGAAAAACAAAAATTGTATCTGGTATCTGGTCACAGGCCTTCTGCTCTTCCTGATGTTACATGCCATAGGAGGTTATGTCTTGGACTGTTTGCAAGTGTTTCTGTCATTTGCCGTCTGGAAAAGCAATCATAAGATCAGTACCAACTACAAAGTGATGTAGACAAGGTATCAGATGGTGCGAAAAGAGGTAATCCCATCAAAAATATAAAATGTACAAAAATGCAAGTCTTGCGACGAATTCCTTCCACCTGAGATCTCGTCGGAGACCAAGTCTGTTTTTTGCTAAGTGTTCATGGAACCCACTAGTCATGTTTGTCATATCTTTTTTTATCTAGTAAGTTATCTACCAACAGCTGTAGTGACTATATCAAAATAATACAACTTTACTTCTATAAAAATATAATGACTTGGCAATCGCACCATAATATAATCACATAAGAATAAATCTAAGAAACTGGCATTTGCACATCGTCATAATGACATAACAGTAACTTGTATTCCATTATGCAACCAAACATAATCACCTCATAATGAAGTACACTTATGTCCAAAAAATCTTTTAAATATTTGTTTATGTTGCCATGGGAAACAAAGTCGATCTTTTAGTTAGTGTTCATAGATCCTCATATTCGTTATCTAATAAGGAATCTACCAACATTATAGTGACTATTAGTATTACACACCTTTGCTTCTATAATACGAGGTGCGTCCAGAAAGTAAGTTCCGGTTATTAATAAAATGAAATTGTACACAGATACAGAAGAAATTTTTATTGCACAAAATTCTACAACTACTTTTCCATATAACTGCCGAAATTTTGTAGGCACTTGTAATAACTTGCCACAAGTTTTTGCATGCATCCTTCACAGAAGGTTGCCGCCTGTGTATTCAAACATGTGGTAACAGCTCTTTATCATCGTTGAAGTGTTGACCACCAAGGACAGATTTTAGGTGTAAGAAGAGATGAAAGTCGGTAGGAGAGAGGTCCGAGCTGTATGGAGGATGATCAAACAGATCCCGTTGAAATTTTCGTAAGAATTGTTTGGTCACATTCGGTGTGTGTGTGGTCTGGCATTATTGTGAAAAAAATCTTTTGACAGTAATCCTCTTCTGACACCTAAAATCTGTCCTTGGTGGACAATACTTCAACGATGATGACGAGCTGAAAGAACATGTTACCACATGCTTGAATACACAGGCGGCAACATTCTATGAAAAAGGCACACAAAACCATGTACCATGCTATGACAATTGCCTACAAAATTTCGGAAGCTATGTAGAAAAGTTTTTTAACAGTTGTAGATTTTTCTGTATCTGTACCCGTTCGTTTTATATAACCAAACGGAACTTACTTTCTGGACGCCCCTCGTATATCTAATGACTTCGCAGTCGCACCATAATATAATGACATCAGAATACATATAATGTTAGGGCAATTTCATATCGAAATATGAAAATAATTTATATTCCACTATGTAACCAAACGTAATCATGTAGGAATGAAGTACCTCACATTTGCTTAAAGTATTTTAATTATTAGTTTACGTTGCCATGCGATTGCCATGTCATTATATTTATTATAGAAATAAAAATGTAAAATTTTGATATAGATACTACAGATGTTGATAGATAACTAATTAGATAAAAAATTATGACAAAGTGTTGACTAGTTGGTTCCATGAACAGTAACTAAAATAACCGACTTGGTTTCAGTCTAGATCTCACGACTTTTTATGGTAAAAGGAATTTGTCGAGAGACTTGCATTTTTGTACATTTTATGTTTCTGATGGGATCTTATTTCTTTTTGTAGGTAGTACTTTTCTGTAAATTTTTTTGTACATCAGCGACGGATTTTCTTAAAACCCATTCCCTGTCTCTTTGGTTTGGTGTGGTTCCGTTTGGTTTGATATAACAGTATTTGGAAGTCTGGAAAGTCGATTATATTGTTGTTGAGCAATCCTTTAATCATGCACTGCAACGTCTGGTGGATCATTATACAAAATCAACAAGTTAGTGTTGTACTTTGTATCAGTTTGTGAACTTCATAATACATGTATAAGGTATATTTTCCTGTATAAATGGAAGTAGTAGTTATTGTGTTTCCTTGTATTTATTGAATGATCAGATTTTCAAAGAACAGTGAGTAATTCAAAATTAATTATTTTAGTGCATTATAGTGCACACAATTGTATAGTATGAATATGGTTACATATAATTTCATAACTTTCTCCTAGAATCAGTGGCTACAATTATAACATATGAGAGTTACAGAATAAAAGTAATTTCTTTCTTGAGACGAAATCAAGCCTGAGAGCTTTAATAATAACTATTAAATAAAAGAAGAATTTCTTTAATTTTCATCTTTTTGGTCTCCACCTGGAAGTGCTTTTAGACATGATATTGAGGCGACTTGCGCGTTTATGATGATGAAATGATGGTGAGGGCGACACAACAGCCAGTCCCCGAATGGAGGAAAATCTGTGACCGGACCGGGAATCGAACCCGGACCCACTGCGTGGCAAACCACCACGCTTGGTATAATTATTTAGTGAACCTGCAGTATAATGCACGCTTCATTAGTTCCGTATTTCATTCCCCACATTTTTCTGAGATACAACTTAGTAACTTCTATTTCATGAAGGTATATTTCTTTTTGAAGATAATCGTCCTCCTTTTCTCCTCTTGTACCATTTGTTGTACATCAGCAACGGGTTTTCTTAAAGCCCACTTTCTATCCCTTTTTTAATATTTTTCTCAGAGGATTTGATGCAACAATTTTCAGCATTCATACTGGCAGCACGTTGGCGCTTCACTAATACCGATATTGCACAAATTTTTTTCTTTTATAAAGATTCTTCAGCACGCCGGCGCTCGCACTAACACTAATATCGCACGAATCTCCTCGACACATTCGTCCAATATTCTTTGATAAAGAAACTTTAACGTGATGTCAAGATTGATCCAGAGACATACAACTCTTAGACCATCATAGACTTAATATATGTCTGTGACATCGATGGTATGAAAACATCGTACTTCGATATTTCCCTATCTAAGATTGAACTCGATGATCTATAAAATAGCCTAAGCTGCCAAGCTACAATCTAGATAGGTTAATATAAAATAATGTAAGTTCTGTTTAGTACACTACATCTTTGTCTAGTACTCCACAGAATTTTACTTGGCGGCGTAGTGCGCTGAAGTTGGCAGCGACGACGAATGAGACCCTTCGGAAAACCAGTCACGTAGAATGAGAGGCATAGTCTTTCCTGTTGACCATGAAGTAAATAATTAATTATGTTCCTGCTCTGTAGTTGACACGTTCTTCTATGTACCTCTCATAAATTGAACATTTCGTTGCCAACATTTGCACACTACGCCAACGCCGTAAGTAAAGTTTAGCCTTTACGTCAAAACTCTAAATTTGGTGTAATTATATCATTTTATCCCTATTTCTTAGGAATACTATATGCTTACACAAATAATTGTTGATACGTTGTTTAAAGTGGCAGGGAGACCAATAATATTGCACTCGGTAGAGCCAGTCTAGTAATGTGTGTCATTGGTTCTGCCGAGGACTGTTTGCATTGGCATCCAAAACAATAATATTCTTGAACGTCGATGTCTTCCTTTCGATGTTCATCGTACATTGATTTCTTTGAACTAATGTTGACATTGATGTTACCATCGACGTTTTTCTAATATCGATTATGCCTAGGGCAGTAGTTGGTAGCACTTCAATTTTTGATGTTCGCTTTTGATTAGAGAGGGAGAATTGAAATCGTCAAAACATCTATTTCGTTTTACCACCCTTCTTGGTTATGTACACTCTTGATTATTGTATTTTGCTCATCTACAGCAATCCATCTTTCGAATTATTCGTTTCATTGGCCTCCTGATAAAATGATCGTAGAAAATCGGTACTTAAATTTGCAAGTTCCTATCTCTGCCGTGTTGTGATTTGAAATCATCATCTAACGTTTTTGCTTCCGGTCTAATCAGTGGCGTAACTAGACTTGGCTTTTGGGGGGGGGGATAGATCTGCTTGACGAGCAAAATTTTAGTTAGTTTCCAGACAAACTACCATCTACCACTCCTATTGAAGAAACTAATTCACTCCCATCTAATGAAAGATTAGGTAGAACACCCCAAGTTTTCAATCTTTACCTTTACCAGATTGCTGTTATACGATTTTTTTTTTTTTTTTTTTTTTTGGAGGGGGGTTCTGGGGGGATTCTATCCCCCTTATCCCCCCTCCACAGTTACGCCACTGGGTCTAATGTTTTAGCCCCGCGTCATGTGACGTAAATTTCGACGTTACGAGCAACAGTTGTCACATTTATAACTGAAATCAAGCTTTAATGTAGGTTTCATTGGTACTGTTTCCATTTACAGCAATTTAAGCTATATGTTTAGTAGTAAGGTGACGGCTATGTTAAAATGAAAAGTAAACAGAAAAATATACCGATCAGTAATCGAACCCGCGACCTTTCAGACTCTCTACCACAAGACCATTACGAATACAATCCTTGTAACGTCAAGTTAGGAGATACTGTTCCATCAAGCGAAAATGTGTAAGTGAAAGAAATTATATTTACAGATTTTTTAATTTGTCCTTCCATTATACGCTAACCACTATCTAAATACAAAATTTGACGTTTGTATGTGTGCTAGAAGTACCTTAGAATTTTGATGATCGGTGAGTCAGTGAATGACAGAATTAGCGATTTTCGACTGTTAATATTTCGTGAACTATAAGGTGAAGACCAGTGTAATTTTAAAATATAGCTAGTTATAGCAGATAAGAATAGTAGGTAAGCGAAAATTCATGCTTGTAGCTGCATCCACAACGGAGATACAGGGGGTTCTAAAGTGCCATATGGTGATTCAAGAAAGGATGGTACGGCCGTGAACTCGACCTGGCGTGCCCCCAAATTGACCCTAAATGGAGTGCGAGGTCATACAAATGAATACTGAAACATCCGTCAAGTTTTGCTTTCACCATAACTCACTCATAGCTCAAGACTGTCAATACAATAAAATACCTAAGAATATCAATTACAAAAAATGGCCGTGGTGTAGTGGCCGAGCGTTCTAAGGCGGCTTGCTGCCGCATGGTTTATTGCCGTCGGAAGTTCTAGCCTTTCCTGGGACATGGGGTGTGTATTATCCTTAGTTTCAGTTGTCTGATATCACGGGAATGATACACGATTAAAACAAAGACGTTTATGTTGCGGAGAGATCTATTTACAAAATTCCGTCCACCTTCTTTCTCCTCCGAAGACGGAAATATTATGTTTATTTTGTTCGCGCACTAACCAAGAGTGGAACGGTCGATAAATAGTCTGAAAGTGGCTAGATGAACCCTCTGACATGCACTGAAGTGTGAAATGCAGGGTACGTCGTACAGATGTAGATTCTGGCTTAACTGATTTCCATTTTGATGCATAAACAACACTCGTTGACCTACAGCGCTTTCATTTCTAGTCGTTGTTCACAAGACAACGCGTTTCAGAGGGCGCTTGTAACGTGTTTTGCGGTGTCCTACATTACATCACGTGGCCCGTATTCAGGCACCCGCATCGGGCCATTCGATGGCACTTCGTATCGTCTGGCAGCATTGTGACATCGTGTGACCGAGAAAAGCTAAAAGCTGCCGAGGTATTTCAATAAACTTCGTTACCTACGACAGCTGCGGATTCCTTCTGATTAAATTTTCTTGATCTATACACAATAATGAATGAAAAAATGCTACTTTAATATTGTGTTTCTGTGTATAACCAACGCCAATCTAGAACCTAAGGCCTTGATGGAATGACCGCGCGCTCTAAGGCGCTTTGCTCCGGAATGCACCGTTGCTCTCCGTCGGAGGTTCGATTCCTCCCTCTGGCATGGGTGTGTGTGTTGTCGTTAGGTTACTTTAAGTAGTTTGTAAGCCTAGCGACAACAGTAGTGAGTGGGAGTCATACCGCCAAAAATGCCAAAATTTCACATCTTTACTTTTATGCAAATTATGTAAATATGCGTGTTTATGCTTAATTTGGCGTCGGCTTTATTGAACTATTGGATGATGTAAAATATCATGCGCTGAGATTTCTGAGAATGTTGCTTTCCATCATTTGGCATATTGCCATTCTTCTCTGGTAATATATAGTCTATAAGGCTACTTTTTTTCTTTTTTTAGAGAGAACTGTCCGTTTCGTATGTTGCTTACACTGGCATTACTTCGCAGTAAATTCTTTGAACTGTAAATTTGTTTGTGTATGCCAACAACAGTTATCCAGTTATCTACTAACCGTGTTTTAGTGTCTGTATTTCCTGTGATAGGTTTCATCAAGACTTGGTGTTTTTTTATGCTGTTCTTAATTTAAATGATGGCTATTCTGGAAGACTATAGGTTTTGGAATATCTTGGAATTCATAAAGGTTACAAAACCACTAAGAGTGTGATGGACCAACTGCGAATCATGAAGGCAGAGAGTGTCGAAAGAAGCCAGATCCAAGATAAGGAGGACAGAACTGAGTGAGGAAGATGAAGGAGGTGATGAGGACTTCCATCCAAGACGATTCTAACATATTTTTTATACATAATTTGGCTATAAATTAATTTTTTTTTCTTTAAACGCAATTTTCTCAAAATGACAATGTTTCAGTATAAATGCCCCTTTTTCTCAGAAACTTCTGAATCTACTAATGCATTATTTACCACATAACATAGTACAACGATGTTGTAGCTCTTTAGTAGTATTTACTGTAATTTCAAATTCAATAAATTAAAATTGTGAAAATTTACACAAAAATTTATATGTTTAGGGAAAAAATCATAACTTTTTTCCAGGTGTTATTTTAAAGTGATCGTAAAGCAATACAGTCGAAAAACATGCGAGAGCATGTGATATAAAACATCACAATTATATACTCAACAGTCCCGCGGTGGAAAGGCCGTGCGCACTGGGGCGCCGTGCTGCGGTGCGCGCGGCCGTTGGCCGTCGGGGATTCGGGCCCCCCCCCCCCCCTCGGGCATGGGTGTTTCTGTTGTCCTTAGGTTAGTTTACCTTAGTTTAAGTAGTATGTAAGCTAGGGACTGATAACCAAGCAGTTAAGTCCCATAGATTTACATACATTTGTACATTTGATAAACTCACGAATTCCTGAGACAACGAGCCATTTATATAGCCAAATAGCTTATGATTACCAGCTACGCTGGGTTTAAGTTTTATATCAGTATTTTTATAAATGTAATATTGAAGGAAAAAAAACTGTCCCGTGATTTTGTTTCGTAATTGAAGATTTGTTATGCTTGCTGTTTTCTGTTCATTGTTTTTATTGCTATCCGATCTTTTTTCCTCTCTTCCTATATGATTCCTTTGTTCTCCAATCTGTCTCCCTAATTTTCTCACGTTGCTTTTATTTTCGATTTTTCCATATTCGTTGAGAATTTTGTCGTGAACCTGCTAGACGTGCTTCTGTTTCTGCATCGCTTTCGGTGTCTCCATATTCGAGATCGCGAAAAGTTCCTTTTACATTTGGACACTTTCCTGTAAAATATTTTCAGTTTATTTATTGTGGATAATATGAATATCTCTTGCAATAACTTGCACTCCATAGAATGAGGCAATGGTTATTGAAGAAGGAAACTACATAAACTTTCCTTGCACAGAATTCTTATTAAATGCATCGCCGCGGTGGAGTAGCCGGCCGGCCGCGGTGGCCGAGGTGACTGAGGCGCTGCAGTCACGGTCAGCACGGCCACTACGGTCGGGGGTTCGAATCCCCCCTCGGGCATGAATATTTGTGCCGTCCTAGTTCGTAAGTAGTTCATAAGTAGTTTGTAAGTTTAGGGACTGATGACCCCGTAGTTAAGTCCCATAAGCTTAACAAACATATGAACACATATATATGAAGGAGTAGCCGAGCGGTCTAAAGCGTCTCGCTGCAGAGCGCGCGGTTGCTCGCCGTGGAGGTTCGAGTCCTTCCTGGTGCATGGATGTGTGTGTTGCCCTTAGGTTAGTTTACCTAGGTTTAAGTAGTTTGTAAGCTACGGACTGATGACCACGCAGTTTGGTCCGATAGATTTACAAACATCTGAACATTTTAAATGAATACATCGGTAGACAGAAAGGAACGTCGTTACGTTTTAAATTCAAATGGTACTCTTTGAAAGAAGTACTTTTTTCCTATCCATGCTATTGCGAGGCATGCAGGATACAGCTAATTATTTTTTGTGTCCTACCTGGGTTAAATTTTACTTGCAATGCCGGCAGTTTAGTGTGCTATCGTTGGCAGCGAAATATTCGTTTTAGGAGGATCATTAATTTACTGACAGGAACAACACTAATTATTTATTTCATCACCAACATAATGAATTATGCCCCTCATCCTACGTGACTGATTTTTCAAAAATCATTGAACGGCCGTTACCAACATCAGCACACTACGCCGATGCCGTAAGTAAAATTGTACCCCTTGTTGTAGTGTATTACTACACCACACTTATGAGTAAGAAAAAAAGGAAGCATCGACATATATTAGTTATTTGGTGTGCTATTTAACTAACATCTCCTCAATTTGTCGTTTCCTGTACTTTGCCGTTTTCTACGCATTCTTAAACATAACGAATTTAAAATGTAATGATGATAGGCCTACAACGAAATCAGAAAGGAAACTACATAAATTCGATTTTCCTTGCAAAGAATTCTTGTGTAAATATATTCAAAGAATTCACATGGAGATACTTTTGGAAGCGACAATGCAATTTTACCACTTTAGCAGCATGTACTTATGACTGCATACGTTAACGTATGTCTACAGTCTGTGAATTGCCCATGTAGTTAATGTATGTGTGTGTTTTCCTTTGAATCTATCAGGATTTAAGAAATATACAGTAACGGTATTTTCAAATGTACGATAAACACGTAAGTCCCGGAGCTTTTCCTAAAAGTATTTGGTGCAACTGCATGTAACGCGGCCTGGCTACTGTTCACTAGGTGGCGTAAAGACAATTCCTCTCATTCCCTGTGAATCGGTACACGTGACGCCACCTAGCGAGCGCTAGCCGGGCTGCATTAAATGCAGTTCAACCATTTATTTATTGCTCTCGAAAAGCTAAAATAAAAAATACAAACACAGATGTTAATTACTCACCTAACTGACTGGTATTAATCTGTTAGTATCGCGATTCTTCCCGCTAAACCAAAGTAACCTATGCCTTACGAACTTTCCGTCACAGACATACATTAACGTATGTCTACAGTCTGTGTATTTCAGTGAGCTCAAAGACAATCTGGAGATGGTACTATGTGTTATGAAACCGTGACGCTCGACGTATATTTGTCTCTCTAATCCATTTGTCAGTATTTTGGTCCTAAGCACTACATTTGACTTTCCAGTTTTTATATTGAGATCATTGGTGTACTGCCAGTTTAGATTAGATTAGTACTTGTTCCATAGATCATGAATACGACACTTCGTAGTGATGTGGAACGTGTCAGTTTATGAAAGGTGTCTTCACAAGATATTACTTTGTACTAAATATTACATGACACAATATGTTTGTTATTCTTTTATTTATTTAATTCAGATTTACTAATTTTAGATATAAAGTCATCTATAGTGTAGGAGTTGCCATTCAGAAATTCGTATAATTTATTTTTAAATGCTAGTTGGCTATCTGTCAGACTTTTGATGCTGTATGGTAGGTGACCAAACACTTTTGTGGCAGCATAATTCACCCCTTTCTGTGCCAAAGCTACATTTAACCTTGAATAGTGAAGATCATTTTTTCTCCTAGTGTTTTAGTTATGTACCTTACTGTTATGTTGTTATGGTCTTCAATCCGGAGACTGGTTTGATGCAGCTCTCCACCCTACTCTATCCTGAGCAAGCCTTTTCATCTCCTCATAAGAACGGCAACCCACATCCACTTGAATCTGCTTACTATACGCGTCTCTTGGTCCCCCTCTGCGATTTTTACCCCACACACTTCCCTCCAATGCTAAATTTACGATTCCTCGATGTCTAAGAATGTGTCCTACCAAGCGATCCCTTCTTTTAGTTAGGGTATGCCAAAAACTCCTTTTCTCGCCAATTCTGTTTAGTACCTCTTCATTAGTTATGCGATTCACCCACCTAATCTTCAGCATTCTTCTGTAGCACAACATTTCAAAAGCCTCTATTCTCTTCCTATCCGCACTGCTTATCGTCCATGTTTCACTCCCGTACAAGGCAACACTCCACACAAATGCCTTCAGAAAAGACTTCCTTACACTTAAATTAATATTCGATGTTAGCAAATTTCTCTTTTTCAAAAATTGCTATTGCTTCTGAATTCGGCGAGACTGGTAATAACAATTTTCATAAGTGAATACTGTGAAGATCCCTAGCTCTTTAAATAAATGTCTGCAGGATGATTTTGGATGGGCTCCAGCAATTATTCTGATTACACGCTTTTGTGCAATGAATACTTTTTTACTCAGTGATGAATTACCCCAGAAAATGACATCATACGAAAGAAGAGAATGAAAATAGGCATAGTAAGCTAATTTACTGAGATGTGTATCACCAAAATTTGCTATTACCCTAATATCATAAGTTGCTGAACTCAAACGTTTCAGCAGATCTTCAATGTGTTTTTTTCCATTTCAACCCCTCAGCAATGCATACACCCAAAAATTTTGGGTATTGTACCTTTGCTACACATTTCTGGTCAAAGTCTACATTTATTAATGGTGTCATTCCATTTACTGTAGGAACTGTATGCACCGTGTGTATCAAAATTTAATGATAGTCAAAAAATGTTTGTAAAGCTTATGGGACTCAACTACGTGGTCAGCAGTCGCTACACTTACAAACTACTTATGAACTACTTACGAACTAGGATGGCACAAATATCCATGCCCGAGGGAGGATTCGAACCCCCGGCCGTAGTGGCCGTGCAGACCGTGACTGAAGCGCCTCAGTCTCCTCGGCCACCGCGGCCGGCTAATAATAGTCCATTTGCTGAGAACCACTTAATGATTTTCTGAAAGACGTCGTTTACAATTTATTCAGTTAGTTCTTCTCTGTCAGGCGTGATAACTGTACTTGTATCATCAGCAAAAAGAATCAGCTTTGCATCTTCATGTATATAGAATGGCAAGTCCTTAATATATATATTAAGAACAGCAAAGAGTCCAAGATCGAACCTTGTGGCACCCCCTTTTTTTTATTCTTCCCCAGTTTGAGGAATCAGCTGTTTTCTGCATATTAGGTGAATTACTTATATTAACTTTATGCGCTCTTCCTGTTAGGTATAATTAAAACCATTTGTACACTGTCCCATTCATATCACAATACTTTATCTAGAAGAATTCCATGATTTACACAATCAAAAGCCTTGGAGAGACCACAAAAAATCCCAGTGGGTGATGTCCGGTTATTCAGACCATTTAATATTTCATCGGTGAAAGCATTTATAGCTATTTCTGTTGAAAAGCCTTTCTGAAGACCAAACTGACATTTTATTAGAACTTTATTTTTACCTATGTGTGAAACTACTCTAGAATACATTACTTTTTCAAGAATTTTGGATAAGGCTGTCAGAAGTGAGAATGGGCGGTGGTTGTTGACATTAGACGTATCCCCTTTTTTGGGCAGTGGTTTAACAATAGCATATTTAAGTCTATCAGTGTAGTTAATGCTTAGTTAATGTATGTCTGTGTTTCCCAGTGTTTCATCTTGGAGTCTTTTTAACATTGAGCATCTGTTGATCGTTGTATTGCTCCTAATTTTACGGATTTTTGTTCGCCACACTCACCCACCGCCACACACCGCGACCACCAACACCGCGAACCTAAAGGCTAATCTCATGCATAACCGCTATTGGTCTGCAGTGAATAATTTTACCTATGAAGTAAAGTATACGGACACACATCCCACGTTCCATTTTTATATATGTATATTGATATATTGATTTTATATATGTATATGTATATTGATATTGATATATGTATATTGATATTGATTGATTGTCCCATAAATGTACAAACATTTGGAGAATTACAATCGACTTCTACAGTGCACCAGAAACTGCGAGGCGGAGGGTACCTCCTACCACTACTTATCATTTTCTTTTCCTTTCCACTCCCAAATAGAATGATGGGACAAACGAATGTCTACATCTACATCTACATACATACCTCGCAATTCACCGTAAGGTGCGTGTACCACTACTAGGCATTTCCTTTCCTATTCCACTCCCAAATTGAACGAGGAAAAAAAGAATGCCTATATGCCTCCGTACGAGCCCTAATTTCTCTTATCTTGTCTTTGTGATCTTTACGCGAAATGTAAGTAGGCGGCAGCAAGATCGTACTACACTCAGCTTCAAATTCCGGCCCTCTAAATTTACTTAACAAAAATTCACGAAAAGAACGTCGTCTTTCTTCCAGCGATCCCCAATTGAGTTGCCGGAGCATTTCCGTGACACTCGCGCATTGGTCGAACCTACCGGTAACAAATCTAGCTGCTCGCCTCTGAACCGCCTCTATGTCTTCCTTCAAACCGATCTGCTGCGGGTCCCAAATACTTGAGCAATACTCAAGACGTGGTCGTACAAGCGTTTTAAACGCGGTCTCCTTTACAGGTGAAGCACATCTTCCCAAAATTCTCCCAATAAACCGAAGTTGGCTGTCTGCCTTACTCACAACTGTCCTTACATGCTCGTTCCATTTCATATCGCTCTGCAATGTTACGCCTAGATATTTGAACGACGCGACCGCATCAAGAAGCTCACTACTGATGCTGTATTCGAACATTATAGGATTGTTTTTTCTACTCATGCGCATCACCTTACATTTTTCTACATTGAGAGCTAGTTGCCATTCTTCGCACCAACTAGAAATTTTGTCTAAGTCAACCTGTATGCTATTACAGTCAGTTACAGACGACACCCTCCCATACACCACAGCATCATCAGCAAACAGCCGCAAATTATAACTTACTCTGTCCATCAGATCATTTATATAGATAGAAAATAACAGCGGTCCTATCACACTCCCCTGGGGCACGCCTGACGATACACTCGTCTCTGATAAACACTCGCCGTCGAGAACAACGTACTGCGTTCTATTACTTAGGAAGTCTTCCAGCCAGTCACAAATCTGTGAACCTATTCCATAAGCTCGTATCTTCGTTAGAAGTCTGCAGTGTGGCACCGTGTCGAATGCCTTTTTGAAGTCGAGAAAAACACAATCCGCCTGTTGCCCTTCGTCCATGGCTCGCAAGATGTCATGTGAGAAAAGGGCAAGCTGAGTTTCACATGAACGATGTTTCCTAAACCCGTGCTGATTCATGGAAAGAAGCTTTTCCGTTTCAAGGAAATTTACTATATTCGAACTGAGAATATGCTCCAAAATTCTACATGAAACCGATGTGAACGATACTGGCCTGTAATTGTATGGGTCAGTTCTCTTTCCTTTCTTATACACGGGAGTCACCTGCGCTTTTTTCCAATCACTAGGAACTTTGCGCTGAATTAAAGATTCGCTATAAATGCAAGCTGAGTAGGGGGCCAATGCCGCAGAATAGTCTTTGTAAAACCGAACTGGTATTCCATCCGGACCAGCAGACTTTTTCGTATTTAGCTCTCAGCTGCTTCTCTACACCGGAAATACCTATTGCTATGTCCTCCATTTCGGAATTAGTACGTTGATCAAATGATGGTATATTTGTGCGGTCCTCCTGCGTGAAAGATTTCTTAAAGGTTAAATTTAGAATTTCAGCTTTCCGTTTGCTTCCTTCTATTACTGCCCCGGAATGATCGACTAGTGACTGGACAGTGGGCTTTGACCCGCTTATCGATTTTACATAGGACCAGAATTTTTTCGGGTTCTCGGAAAGATCTTTTGCTAAGGTATGGCTGTGATAATTATTGTATGCTTCACGCATCGATCTTTTTATAGACGCACGAATCTATTAACTTTTGCCTGTCATCATTTGCGTGATCTTTTTTGAATCTAGAGTGCAACAGCCTTTGCTTTCTCAGCAGCTTTCTAACATTATTATTATACCACGGTGGATATTTTCCATCCTTAATCGTCTTTACTGGCACATATTTCTCTAACCCTTCATTAACAATGCACTTAAATTTAGTCCACAATTCCTCTACATCCATAGTCCCAGAATTAAACGATGCCCATTCATTTTCTAAGTGCGATCGTAACATTTGCTTGTCGGATTTTCCCAACAAAAACACGCTCCTAGCCTTCTTGACTGGTTTATGAACTTTGGTCACCATCGACGCTATGACGATATCATGATCACTAATTCCTGTCTCTACACAGACATCGTTAATAAGGTCAGGCAGGCCTGTTTGTGGCTATGAGGTCTAGAATATTTCCATTGCGCGTGGGTTGCCGGTTTAACTGCTCAAGACAGTTTTCGGAGAATGTGTCCAAAAGTAGCTCGCAAGACTGCTTGTCTGTACCGCCTGAAATATAAGTAGCAAGGTCCCAATCTTATGGTTGAAGTCACCTCCGACTAATATTACATGGCCCGGATACCTATGCACTACCTGGTGTAGACTTTCCTTGAATGATTCTAAAACTGCTACAGCAGCACTGGAGGGCCGGTAAAAACACCCAACTATTAACTTTACTTCTTTTAGACCTGTTATGCGTGCCCAGATAACTTCACAGTTACTTTCAACCTCGATCTCAGTAGAAACAATATCTTTGTCCACAGCGATGAACACTCCTCCTCCAGTTGTATCAGATCTATCTTTCCGATATACATTCCACGCTTCGCTAAATATTTCTGAACTTGCCACATCATCATTTAGCCAGCTTTCGGTGCCTAAAACTATCTGAGCGCAATAACTTCCATGCAGCGCTGCAAATTCGGGAACTTTGTTTCTAATACTCTGTAAGTTCGCGGCTAATATTTTTATGTTCGAATTTTTGTTCCGAACGTGGCCTGAATTCGCTGTTTGAATGCTGACAGGCGAGTGCTCATCAGAGTTAGCGCCTAGCCTAAAAAAACCCATGTTCACTCCACAAGTACTCTGCTACCCGAGTAGCCGCTTCCTTAGTGTAGTGCACCCCTGATCTATCTAGGGGCACCCTACAATTCCCCACCCGATAACGCAGATCCAGAAATCTGCAGCCATGACTGTCACATAGTCGGCGAAGCCTCTGGTTCAGACCCTCCACTCAGCTCCAAACCAAAGGACCCCGATCAACCCTGGGAACAATGGTGCAAATCGACAGCTCTGCTTGCACCCCGCGTGCGAAGGCAGCAGCCTTCACCAATTCCGCCAGCCGCTCGTAGGACCTGAGGATGTCCTCAGAACCCAAGCGACAAGCGTCATTGGTGCCGACGTGAGCCACGACTTGCAGTCGACTGCACCCCGCACCTTCGATAGCCGCCGGCAAGGCCGCCTCCACATCTCGGATGAGGCCCCCCGGCAAACACACCGAGTGCACGTTGGAATTCCTTCCAGATCTGGACGCTATCTGCCTAAGGGGCTCCATCACGCGCCTGACATTGGAGCTCCCAATAACTAATAATCCCCTCCCCCCGTGCACCTGCTCGGACCCTGCTGAAGGAGTGGCCACACTTTCACTCACAGGACGAACGGGCGCGGACGGACGTCCAGCCTCCACATTGGCCTTCCGCCTCGAGCGATGCGAACGCCGTACAACCCGCCACTCCCCTTGCGGAGAAGGCGGCTCGACGACGTCCGGTACACCTGAAGGTGCATCGGTAGCAGGGACAGAGAGCGTAGCGTGAGACACCTGAGGTGTCCCACTCGACGCACCAGACTCCCCACCATCGCTGCACCCCGAGACAGCAGCCTGAAGACGGCTGACCGTAGCCAACAGCACGCTCAGCTGTTCGCGAACCGCGGCCAACTCCTCCTGCGTCCGCACACAGCAGGCACACATCCTATCCATCCTATCGATACAATTAACAGCAATTAACAACTTTAAAGAAGCCTAGTACTCTAATGAAGGCGGCTGGCTGCTGACTTAACTGTGGTCAGTGGTAACTACACTGTCGAATCAACAAAACTGAGTCCGGCAGCTTAGCGCTGTTAACGCCGCGGCACTGGTGGCAGCTGGCACTGGACTGACTGATAACGAGCTTAGTAACGGTCTCTCACTTGTTTTGAAATACACCGGTCAAAGACGAAGACTAAACACAACGCTATTTATCAAATACGATGGAATAAACTATTAAAACAGTAGTACAAACGAAATCTGCAAGTACGCGGGAATAAAGCTCTTAAAACAGAGAACTAACGAAAATGAACTAGACTGGCAAATTAAATTTGACACAAATTAAATTCAGATACTTAGCGCTGTTAACGCCGCGGCACTGGTGACAGCTGGCACTGGTCTGTATGCTTCAGCACGGATCCTATTTTCTCTTTCGTCACTTTGTGGTCTTTACGCGAAATTTAAGTTGGTGGCAGTAGACTCGTTCTGTAGAGAGCTTCATTGAGTTCCGAAGCATCTTTGTAAAAGCCGTGCATTGACCGAACCTACCAGTAAAAAACATATGAGCCCGCAGCTGAAGTCCATCTACCTCTTCCATTGAATCGATGCTCGAGCAGTACTTAAGACGGTGTCGCATAAACATTTTACCGTGTTCCTTACAGATTAATCACATATTCCAAAACTTCTCCCGATACTGAAGTCGATCATCCGACTTTAATTTCACATCGCTCTGCAACGTTACGCCTGGGTATTTCACGCTATTGTGTCAAGCAGCAACCTACTAATGCCGTATTTAGTCGTTATCAGCCTGTTGTGCCGCACTGTGTCAAACGCCTTTCAGAGATTAATAAATATGCAGTCTGCCTGTTGCCCTACGTCAAAGGCCCGCAAGATATCATGTGAGAAAATGACCTGGCGACCTAATTGTTTCCGGGTCTTTCAGTTGCTTCTTTGCACCCGCGACTCTGATTACTATGTCGTCCATTTGTGAACTTGTGCGACATTCAAATGACGGCATGTGGGCATGGTTCTAATGCGTGAATAAGTTCTTAAATGTTAAATTCAAAACGTTGAGAAGAAATAAAAACTTTGCGGTTTGCGGATGACATAGCAATTTTGTCAGAGACTGCAGAGGATCTGGAAGAGAAATTCAATGGTATGGACAGTATCTTGAAAGGAAGGTATAAGATGAACATTAATAAGACTAAAACTAGGGTAATAGAATGTAATGTCAGAAAATCAGGGGATGCTGACAGAATTAGATTAGGTTCAAATGTCTGTAAATCTATCGGACCAAACTGCGTGGTCATCAGTCCCTAGCTTACAAGCTACTTAAACCTTGGTAAGCTAACCTACGGACACACACACACACACACACACACACACACACACACACACACACACACACACACACACACCCATACCCCAGGGAGGACTCTAACCTCCACGGCGAGCAAACGCGCGCTCCTCAGCGAGGTGCTTTAGACCGCTCGGCTACTCCACCGCGGCATTAGATTAGGTAAAGAGACAATGAAAGTAGTAGATGAATTTTGTTATTTGGGTACCATTATGACTTTTGACGGCCGAAGTAAAGTAGATATAAAACGCAGAATGGCTTTGGGAAGAAAAGCATTGCAAAAAAAGCGAAATTTGTTAACATTCATTATTTAAATGTTAGGAAGTCCTTTCTGAAAGCATTTGTCTGTAGTGTTGCATTGTATGGGAGTGAAACGTGGACGATAAGGAGTTCAGATGATAGAAGCTTCTGAAATGTTGTGCTACAGACGAATGATGAAGATTAGATGGGTAGATCACGTAACTAATGCGGAGGTGCTTAACAGAATTGTGGAGAAAAGGAGTTTCTGGTATATCCTGACTAAGAGAAGGGATAGATTAGTAAGACACATTCTGAGACATCAAGGAATCGCCAACTTAGTGGGGTAAAAATCGTAGAGGGAGACCGAGGGACGAATACATTAAGAAGGTGTAGGTTGCAGATGACTCCGCCATTTATCGTCTAGTAAAGTGATATGAAGATCAAAACCAACTGCAGAAAGATTTAAATAAGATATCAGTATGGTGTAAAAATAACGTATTCTCAGATGAAGAGACTTACATAGGACAAGGTAGCGTGGAGAGCTGTATCAAACCAGTTTGCGGATTGAAGACCACAACAACAAAAACATTATCACTCCATAATTTATCAATGAGTAAGTGGATAGTGGCCCTTGATCCGCTTTCCTACCATGTAGGCAAAATATTTTGCTAAGATACGCCGGTGGTAATTATTGTATGCTTCACGCATCGATCTTCTTATAGACGCGTAAATCTCTACTAACTTTTTCTGTTCTGATTTGCAATTTTTTTTAAATATCGTGTGTCTTCACTACCTGTTGTCTCTGTATTAAATTTCAAACAAACAATTTTAACTGTGTGTACTTGACATTTGTTTCTTCATTCAGTATATCATATTGGATATCTTCAGTATATACACATATATATAATTCTTCCAAAATTACCATGGAAGGTCATCACATCTGGATTTTGTGTAGGAGTTGTAGTACATTTTACATGTTGTCAACTTCCTGTTTATACCGGGTGATCAAAAAGTCAGTATAAATCTGAAAAATTAATAAATAACGGAATAATGTGGATAGAGAGGTAAAAATTGACACACATGCTTAGAATGACATGGGGCTTTATTAGAACCAAAAAAAAGTTCAAAAAATGTCCGACAGATAGCGCTGGACAGCAAAACGTCAGTGACTGCTACCGTGACGGGTGAGAGGTACGCCGATATGTTACAGAATCGCAGCCTGGCTGATAAACACCTGCTGGAACGTACGATTTTTATGCATATTGCTAGACGCGTGAAAGATCCATTGCGCGCGTCGTTTGGTGATGATCGTTTGCTCAGCCGCCACTTTCGTCATGCATAACCTCCCAGGTCCCCAGAACTCAGTCCCTGCGATTATTGGCTTTGGGGTTACCGGAAGTCGCAAGTGTATCGTGATCGACCGACATTTCTAGGGAAGATGAAAGACAACATCCGACGCCAATGCCTCACCATAACTCCGGACATGCTTTATAGTGCTGTTCACAACATTATTCTTCGACTACAGCTATTGTTGAGGAATGATGCTGTACATATTGAGTATTTCCTGTAAAGAACATCATCTTTGTCTTAATTTCATATGGTAATTATTGCTTTTCTGATCAGATGAAGCGCCATCTGTCGGATATTTTTGAACTTTTGGTGTTTTTTGGTTCTAATAAAACCCCATGTCATTCCAAGCATGTGTGTCAATTTTTACCTCTCTGTATCTACATTATTCCGTGATTTATTAAGTTTTCAAATTTATACTGACTTTTTGATCATCCGGTATATATCACATGTCGAAAGTATAATAAAAATATATACTTAAAACAGCAAAACATCAAGCTAGTTTAAAATGTAACTAAACTGTTACATCAAACAGCTACAGATAGTGGGCCTAACAGTTTACTCAAACATTGCATATGTCCGTCCACAACATCAGAACGTAAAATTGTAACCACCAATACATAAGCTTTACAGAAGCTGTTTGATAAAAAATATTAACAATGTGATTATTTGTAGAAAGTACTGATGAAGGTGATAAGGAGAGCAACAAGCTTACCTACAAAGATAACATATTAAAGCAGCATTTACTTACTTATTATTTGCATAATGTCATACTGTGACATAACGTTACTTATTATGCTGTATTTCTGCTGTTAATAATACGGATATTTCTCAAATCTGTAACAAACTAGAAAACAGACTTTTTTTTTAAATACAACTTCAGGTGTAGAAAACCCGTTCATACGGTTGATCACTTTGACCACCAGAAGAATAAAGTCTAGTTAACTGCGCTCATTATAAGAATTAAACTTCATGTACATTGACTCGTACAAAGCTGATAATTTTGGAAGTAGATACATTCTGTGAAAATTTGTTGCGAATATAGACGGCAGTACAGTAGTATTAAATTAAACCCTATACTGAAATCCGCATTCTTCGTTCGATGCCTCCTCTCTTTTGATTACGGCTTACGGTCGTTCGCCTCTGCTGATCAAACGCACTGAGTACAGATGTGTTACTTGATGACTGTTGAGTATAATTCATTGGGATTGTTTTATACTAGTAGGATGTTTCCAGCCTTTTAGCCAAGGGAACCTCTTGTAATCTCAATAGCAAAACATTCTAATGAAGTAGTCCACTCTGGCTGTAAAATGCCTTTACTCGACGAGGTCACGACCAGTTTACCGTCGTTAGAGACGCGTCATCGGATGATATAGATGCTGTATAAAAACTCAAAACCGTTTTGAAACTGCCTGAAGCCACTACCCAGCATTCACGCCAAGTCGTAAAATGTAAAATGGAGAACGCTCGAAGATGTTGTCGCTTGAAACCGTGTCAAATACAGGAGGTGGTCAAGTGGCAGCGCCATTTTATCTAATGACCAGCAAGTCGAGCATTCTGCATTTTACGTTTTATGACTTGACATTATTGTTGGGGAGCGGCTTAGTTTCCGTACAGTTATGATTTTTTTCACGTAGCATCGATATCATTTGAGAACACGTCTGTAAATTTTAAAACTTTTTTTTTTTTTTACTTTCAGTGGGTCTACTTCCTTAAAATATTGGTTGCGGATGCCCGCATTTCAAGGTAAAAAGCAAAACATTTACAGGAGTACCCGTATTTTACTTTGACAAATGTTTCAAAAACGCAAAAGATTGATTAAACGATAGCTGATCGTATTTTACCACTCATTTGTAGAGATATACTGTGGAAAATATAACACAGTTGTATCGTGAGTCAGAAAAAAATTTATATATCTGAGGCTGAAGTTGTATCATTAGAAGCCATAAACATAATTAGTGAGTTAAATGCCTCGTCAGTAACCAGACGACAAATTCCTGTCGTCACGAATCGTAGTGCAAACATGTTGAGTTTCTTGTTTTTGCTTGAGCAAAAGTATGCAAACACCACTATGAACGCATGCTTGAACATTTATGAAGATTTTACCCATACCTGCAAGTGGTGCTGTTGTATTTTACCACGAATTGCAGCTGTGAAATGTCCTCTAAACATCGATAGTGTCTGTTGTACTCAGGGTAGTATTTTGTGCCGTTGAGAGCGTAAAGTCTAACCAAGGTAGTCCAAGTACTTTCGAATTCATGAGGCACCAATAAGACCTCAGATTTGTATTCAAGAACAATATAAGACAAAGTAGAAGTACTGGGCGGGTAACGAAAATAATCAGTTGCTACTTTAATCAATTTATTTTCTTTAAAACGGAATAACTGAAAATGATCATCGGGTGAAGCCCATATTTAATTGCTTAAGAAGTAGAACAAATGTCTTGCATCACCTTGAAGGGTAAACAATGACAAGCGAGAAAAGCCTCAGCATGCGAAGCTCGATTTCATCTTTTCAAAACTTAACACAATATTTTTAGTTTTAGTAATAAATATTAAAACAACAAGCAACTAGAATTCACCAAACAATTCTTTAAAACAAATAACTTGTATTAAAATAATGGGCTAAAGTTACAAGGAAAAGAAAATCTACAGAGGGTGAAGTCCTTTCTTCAGTCGTTAAAGAACTTTCATACACAGTACTGGTACTCCACAGTAATTCTGTCAGAGACCGCAAATGATCTGGAAGAGCAATTGAATGGAAGATATAAGATGAACATAAACAAGAGTAAAACGAAGGTAATGGAATGCAATGTCAGAAAATCAGGCGATGCTGCAGGAATTAGATTAGGTAATGAGACAATAAAAGTAGTAGATGAATTTTGTTATTTGGGCAGCAAGATAACTTCTGATGGCCGAAGTAAAGAAGATATAAAATGCAGAATGAATACGGGAAAAAAAGCGTTTCTGAAGAAGCGAAACTTGTTAACATCCAATATTAATTTAAATGTTTGGGACTCCTTTCTGAAGGCATTTGTCTGGAGTGTAGCACTGTATGGAAGTGAAACGTGGACGATAAGGAGTTCAGATAAAAAGATGATAGAAGCTTTTGAAATGTGGTGCTACAGACGAATGATGAAATTTAGATGGGTAGATCACGTAACTAATGAGGAGGTGCTTAACCGAATCGAGGAGGAAAGGAGTTTCTGGCACACCCTGACTAAGAGCAGGGATAGATTGGTTGGACACATTCTGAGACATCAAAGAATTGTCAGCATTAGAAGGAAGCGTGTGGGGTAAAAATCGTAGAGGGACACCGAGGGACGAATATAGTAAGCAGATTCAAAAAGATGTAGGTTGCCGAACGTATTCTCAGATGAAGAGACTTGCACAGGACAGGGTAGCGTGGAGAGCTGCATCAAAACAGTCTGCGGACTGAAGACCACAAAAAGAACAACAACAACTGGTACACCGTGTCGCTAGGAATGGCCCAAGCCTCCTCCAAGGACTTACGAACCAGCCACATCCATTGGCGAGGTGCGGAATACGATTCACATCAAGGTCTTAGTGCCCCCCCCCCCCCCCCTCGGGGCGCTCACGGTTCTTTCGTGAGTACGTGCGTGCCGATCACGGGGCCCAGAGCTAATGCTGTCTTCCTTCCTTCTTTACTTCCCGGACTCCATTTGCTTTCCCCCTTTGCCACAGTATCAAATAATGCAGTTCAAGATATAAGTTCATGGCTTGTAGAAAACAAGTTGATGTTAAATCAGAGTAAAACTCAGTTTTTACAATTTGTAACACATAATTTGACTAAAGCTGACATATTGATTACACATAACGGGCATACGATAAGTGAGAATGAACAGTTCAAATTTCTAGGTGTTCATATAGACAGTAAGCTGTCGTGGAAAGTCCACGTTCAGTATCTTGTTCCAAAACTAAATTCTTCTAAATTTACCATTAGAACAATATCTGAAATAAGTGATTTTTCAACACGAAAAGTAGTCTAATACGCTTACTTTCAGTCACTTATGACGTACGGCATTATTTTTTCGGGTAACTCGCCTAATGCATAAAGGATATTTCTGGCTCAAAAACGGGCGGTTCGAGTAACATGTGGTGCAAGTTCACGAACGTCATGTCGACCCCTTTTCAGTAGTCTGGGAATTTTGACACTGGCGTCACAATACGTTTTTTTCCTTTAATGTCGTTTGTTGTTGATAATATCAGCTTATTCCCACGAGTTAGTAGCTTCCACTCGGTGAATACTAGACAGAAGTCGAATCTACATTTGCATCACACCACCTTGACACTTGTGCAGAAAGGTGTAAAGTATTCTGCAGCGTCCTTTTCAATAAGCTGCCACAAGAAATAAAGAATCTTAGCACTAACCCACACGGTGTCAAATCTAAAGAGTTACCTCCTGGCTCACTCCTTTTATTCTGTCGAGGAACTCCTAGAAAAGTTAAATAATTAAGCTAATTCATGTTTTTCTTCATTGATTCTTCTCACTTTCTCTTATGATTGTAATGTTCATAGGACTACTTAAAAATTTTCTACTCCCATTCTTGTGTAAAAATTCATGTATTGACTTGTCCCATCACCATGGAGTCTCACTCCTAAATTGGGTCCTATGGAACAGAAAACATAATAAATAAATCCCCCCTCCCCTCCTCTCCTATCTTCACTCCTTCCCCTCCCCACCGGGGGACTGAAAACCTCAGTAGTTAAGTCCCCCTATCCCAACTAAACAACCCAACCCAACCCTCAGTGCCAGAGGACATCAGCTGACGTGACAAATCCGTCAAATCCCGCTCCCCCCTCCGCGCGCGCGGACACACACACACACACACACACACACACACACACACACAAACACAAACACACACACAGTCTCGGCCCGCACACACTTCCGGTCTCCTCGTTGTCACTTCATGATACGGCAGTTATCAACTGACACTGCCGAAGGGCTCCCGGCGCTGCCACAAACACCATCGGCACAGTCCGACTCAGGACCTTACCGGCGCACATGCGTGAACATCAGAGCACCGACAATAACAACGCTCTCGGTGGTAGCAGGCGAAACCACAATCGATCCTAACATGCCAGAAAACTTGATGGTAAGCTCAGAAGGTTCAGTAAAATATATCGCTGTAAAAAGTTCATACTGGCGCAGTCATCAGGAAATGCTAGTTAAATAGAAGTCACAAGGTAAATGTCGCAATAAGATTAAGTAAAATAAGGAGGAAGAGGTATTTTAAAAGAAAAGTTTCATCAACAAACAAACAAGGCAGCTACACGTCTCTAGCAATAGGACGACGTCCAACAGGAAGAACGCGCTGGCCTAGAACCAGAGCCACCATGGCTCAACCATATTGAAGACTTACGCAGCATGGTAGAAGAAAGATAAACACTGTCCGCTAAGTCGCAATGCGGATGAAAGTCTTTGTTCAGTGTGAAAGCTTCTTGTTGTAAGTTTATTAAGTGAAAGTGAAAGCTTGATGAAAGTTTGTTAAGTGAAAGTTTCCTATTCTTATTAAGTCTTTCTATTTAAATCAAGGAGTTTCTCTAATCATATGTGCGCAACGGATTTAACAAATAAAATTAGGCCCTGTAACTAAAACAATCTGTACTTCTGTGAACATTATTTCTGACAGATTCAGTGGCATGTAAGGACTGATTGCTGGTACGTGAACATTTACATTTAAAAGGAAATCTTTTCTCAAAAGACTCAACATGTACCATACAACAAAATAAAAAATGCCACAATCAGGAAAATGAGGGACGAAGTTGAGCTGAAATAAGAAAAAATAGTAATCATTAAGTTATTTATTGAATTAAAGAAACATACCTTTGCTGAGTCTTCAATATAATACAATGGTTTTATACAATTCCGTTCTATACAAATATTCTCTTTCTCTTGATACAGAATCCACTGTCCAATATAATACGTTTGTATTCATAAATATAGAGTGAAATAAATCAAACTCAATACTGTCATTGGTGACGAATTCAACCTTAGTACACAACACAGTTGCCATACGTCTGTCAGCTAGCCTAGCCCACAATCGACTCCTCTGATCAACAGCTCACTCTCTACTGCTCGCCTCAGCAGTCAAAGAAGCTGCTGTAGCGCTGAAGCTACATCGCAGTTGCAAATACATTATAATGTGCAATAGTTACAAACATGGACTGAGATTATCGATCATGGATGACTTTCACATACAAAATAAAGCTATAAGGCGGATACATGTTCAGATTCACAAAAATAAAGCTAGAGATCCATAAATAATGAACTTCAGCCTATGGCTGCCTACTTTCAAGTGATCACGACAGATAATGATTGGACTGTCATGCAGACTAAGAGATCTATAGCTGCAAAAGTCACGGCCAAACTGAATGTCATGCTCACGAACGCTGTCGAAAGCAAAACAACATGAAAGTAGTCGCAGAGAACTGGAATTTCAAAACAGCTCATCAGTGACGCAAATGTTAGTAACAGGTAAACAAAGCGCCAAACCCGAAAAACCTGCCTGTTTTCAACTCGTGCACGAGTTTACGGCCCAAAAATTAAACATGGTGAGGGTTCTTAATGGTTTCAACAACTTTGTCACTTTATTTCATGGGCCCTATGGTTACTCTGTTATGTCCCATTACGGCCAAGGATTATGCCACCACTCAGGTCCATGCCACTGTGTAGCAATGGTAATGGTAGGTTCCAAGACGACAGTTCCATTTTAGCGAGCTCACTAGGTTCGTGTGACAACCGGTCAGCAGATCTGAATGTTAGTGAGCAATATCTGTACTCTTTAAACAGAAGATTAAGTGATCCCTGTGCATCTGCATCAACATTACCTGAACCTGTCATTGTTTACGGGATGGATGGGTAATATTCTCTAGAAAATGGCCAAGGACGTATTTATACATTCCGAGTCAACTGGCGTTTCCCTGCAATACCTCGATAACGTCTTTACTGGTATTTCGATATTTTTCTGTGTTTTCTGAAGCGAGGCTGTACTTCTAACACGAGATAAAATAACAAATCTGCGACACTGTTTGTAGGAGCCGCACAAGGGAAATCTTTATATACGCTTCAAAAACATTGGTATCATCCCTATTTCATATATTATGAAGAAGTTCCCTGGAATGTATAAAGATATCCACCATCGTTTTTAATAGTTATATTTACATGTCCTATCGTATACTGATTGCAGTTTAAAATCTCCATCTGCATCTACATACATATTCCACAATTCACCGTAAGGTGCGTGGCGGAGGGTACACTGTACCATTACTAGGCATTTCCTTTCCAATTCCACTCTCAAATGGAACGAGGAAAAAAAGAATGTCTATATGCCTCCGTACGAGCCCTAATTTCTCTTATCTTGTCTTGTCTTTGTGATCTTCACGCGAAATGTAAGTAGGCGGCAGCAATATCGTACTACAATCAGCTTCAAATTCCGGCCCTCTAAATTTACTCAACAGAAATTCACGAAAAGAACGTCGTCTTTCTTCCAGCGATCCCCAATTGAGTTGCCGGAGCATTTCCGTGACGCGCATTGGTCGAACCTACCGGTAACAAATCTAGCTGCTCGTCTCTGAACCGCCTCTATGTCTTCCTTTAAACTGATCTGCTGCGGGTCCCAAACACTTGAGCAATAATCAAGACGTGGTCGCACAAGCGTTTTATACGCGGTCTCCTTTACAGGTGAAGTACATCTTCCCAGAATTCTCCCATTAAACCGTAGTCGGCTGTCCGCCTTACTCACAACTGTCCTTACATGCTCGTTCCATTTCATATCGCTCTGCAGTGTTACGCCTAGATATTTGAACGACGCGACAAATGTCAGAATAGCTAGTACATCCATGTTAGATATATAGGTAGACTTGCTTCTTCATATCGGGCCTACACTGAAAAATTACATACATCTTTAAGTGAAGTTTTTGACCGAGATTGTGCATACAGTTGAGAATTTTTTGCTACCGCTTAAAACATTTAATTTGTATATGTGGGAGCACATGCGTCAATACTCACCATTTATCTTAGAAGATAACTTAAGGAAATGCAAACCTACATTTTTAGCTTATAGGAATGTTGACTGGAATAACCCCTTCCAAATTCTGAAGTGAGCAGGGGAAAAATATAGGGAACGGAAACTTAGTCACAACTTGTACAGAAGTCAGACAGTGGTTATAAGGATCGAGGGACATGAAAAGGAAACATTGCTCAAGGAGAGAAGTAAGACAGCGTTATAGACTTTCCCCAATGTTATTCCATCTGTACGTTGAGCAAGCTGTAAAGAAAAGCATGGAGTATTCTAGAGAAGGAATTAAAGTTGTAATTGTTCAAATTGTTGTATAGTCTATGGGACTTAACTACGGGGTCATCAGTCCCTAAACTTACAAACTACTTACGAACTAGGATAGCACAAATATCCATGCCCGAGGGGGGATTCGAACCCCGACCGTAGTGGCCGTGCAGACCGTGACTGGAGCGCCTTAGTCCCCTCGACCACCGTGGCCGGCATGGAATTAAATTTCAGGGTGTAAAAATAAGGGCGGTTTGTCGATGACAATGTAATACTGTCAGCAAAGAATCTGGAAGAGCAACTGAACGGAATAGACAATTGAAAGGAACGCATAACAAACTACTTAAACTAAGTTAAACTAACTTAAGGACACACACATACACCCATACCCCAGGGAGGACTCGAACCTCGGACGGCAAGCAACAGCGCGCTCCGCAGCGAGGCGCCTTAGACCGCTCGGCTACTCCACCGCGGCCTCACAGTACTAGGAGTATAAAGTGTAGAAGGGCAATGTGAATGAAACATAGAAAAATGGAAATGTAAATTTTATCCCTTTTATATAAACATATCTTTTATTACAATCTATTTGTTTCAAAACTGCATCACTGTATTGTATTAGCTTTATAAACTTTCACACTCATGTCGAATACTTTTATACTCACAATTTCAAATTTCTGTAACCGACTTTTGTATGTTATGTATGCTTCACTGTAATACCAATGAACTTGTTTGCCTGTGTAGAGACCAGAAGAAGGGCACTCAAGCGCTCGAAACCGGTCGTCACTAATAAATAAATAAATTATTACATGCAACTGGTTGCTACATTTCATGAATTAAAAACCTGAACAGGTGCTTCCATGGATAAAATACTTCTTTAGAAAAACATTTGTTAACATAGAAAATTCTCTTTAGGAAATTTTTTACGAGGGCATTTATGTGGAGGGCGAAGTTGTACTGGAATGGAACATGGGCAATAAATAGTTCAGACAAGAAGAGGACAGAGGCTTTTGAAGTGTGGCGCTACTGACTAATGCTGAAGGTTAAGTGGACATATAACTAATGAAGAGGTGCTGCAAAGAATTGGAGAGAATAGATATTTCTGACATACTAAATGTAGGAATCTATTGGTAGGTCACATTCTTAAACATAAAGGAATCATGAATTTAGCATTGGATGATGACTTATGATTTCGTGTGACATTTTTGGCCATTAGACCCGAGATCGAGTTCGGCCTGCCCTGCTGCAAGTCTTTTGGTGACGCCACATTGGCGACTTGCGCGTCGATGATGATGATGATGAAATCAACACAACACCCGAGTGGAGAAAATGTACCATCCGACCGTGAATCGAAACCGGGCCCCTGCGTGGCAATCTACCACGCTGTCTACTGCACTACGAAGGCGGACTAGGGAGTGCATGTGGCAAAAATCGAAGACGAACAGAGGAATACAATAATCAGATTCAAGTAGATGTAGGCTACCCTTCTTATGAGGATATTAAGATGTTTGCAGAGGATAAAGTAGAAAGGAAAATCAGAGCAGTCTCTGGACTGAAGACGACAACAACAACAACATAACAAGGCTGGTTAATCATGAATTCAAACGAACAACAGAATGACGCTAAAGGAAATTAAATAGAAGTCAGTCTTCCGTGCGCAGAATAAAGCTAAATATTGTAAATTAGTACGGTGAAACACGTTGTTAATCAAATTTCCTCTCCGAGAATTACGTGTGCATGCGTTCCATTTATTTTCCCCACTTTTTTCAACTGCGAAATTTTGTGTTCACTGGTAATATTTTTCCTGCATTTTCCGGACAAATTTGTGAAAATGCGCCAGTTTGATTGCGTGTTAACTCTGTGGTATCTATCATCTATCAAAAAGTTCAAATGTTTGTAGAGCTTATGGGACTTAACTACGGGGTCATCAGTCACTAAACTTACAAACAACTTATGAAGTAGCTAATACTAAGGACGGCACAAATATCCCCGACCTTAGTGGCCGTGCAGACCGTGACTGGTGCGCCGCGGCCGGCTCATCGCTCTTCCTCATACAGTCTAGCCTTATTGCCGTTGAGACGTTCATGATGAAGATAGCATTTACTGCGTTGTAGGAAATGACAGAGCCACACTGCTTAATCTGTGAAATCTTCTTACTCTGATTTTAATGTAGTCGTGATTGTTTTATTTAGTTTATTTGCTTAAATCCAGCGTGGCCACAAAAATTCTTTATTTTCATTGTATTGCCGGTAACGTAACCCATTAAAAATTTGTGAAGCAAATAATTTGTTACTTCATCATTAACAAGCAAGTGAGGGACAGCTGAATTATGCATCAAAAACGCTACATTGCTAGAAAAATCGGGAAAGCTCACTACTTTTATATCATTGACAAACTTGATTGTGTGTGGTTAAAAACACTAATGTAATCATTTTTGTCTGTTATTTAACATCACTGAATTTTTAGATATGTCAAAATTTCTCATTCCTCTTTTTCTGGTGACCCGAAAAACAGAAGTAATTAAACTGATTTTCGAAGGCTGAATTCTTTGTTTTATTATAAGCTGTTCGCTGTAACTTACTATGTAAGGAAGAAGGCTTTGAAATAAATATTTTATACTGTCTTATGTTATAGGTCGATGTCGTTCTGTGAATTCCACAAAAAAGTTCAAATTTCTCAGCGGATTACCACTATCTTACCTTGGATGACTGACATTCCAGAACCAAGAATATTAATGAGGTCGTACTGAAACGTAATGCCTCAGATTTGTTATGTGAAAACTCTTAGAGCATTTCAAATAAAACAAACTCTGTTAACATTCTACATGTTTGTCCTTTATTTCTTCAAATTTATTTTTCCTCACAGTCAACCTTGCGACCAACTCGTTTAACGCAACGAAATACCAGTTTGATGATATACTCACGATAGACTGTTTGGTATTCGATTTATGTAGGATAATTAGCCGACATTTTTAACTGTCAAAGTTTAATTAAGACCAGTCGTGTTTTGTTTTATTTAAAAGAACCTTCAGTGGTCAATATCAGATTTCCCAAAACTACCATAATTTAAAAAAAAAAAAAAAAAAAATTATATTTATTCAAAAACTCTGATAAAAATTCGTTAACGCTTTCCTGCGTGAGAATCATCATTCTTCCGAAACTAACAACGTGAGTGAAGATCATATGTAGCTTACACTCAAAGAAATATTATCGACAGCTGTTAACAGATTTATACAGAACAAAAGAGGGAGTTGATTCGCTGTGGTACTCAAAACAGATTAGATCACTGTTACAGAAGCAAAGAAAAAAGCATGTCAAATTTAAACACACTAAATCCTCAAGACTGGCTATTTGTTACAAAAACTCGAAACTTAGCTCAAATTTCAATGCTAGAATCCCTGTCACGTAGATTGTTAGAAAAATACTAAGAAATTCTAGTTTTATGTAAAGTATACTAGCGGCAAAACACAATCATTACCATCACTACTCAATAGTAATGGTGGTGCTACTAATGACAATTTTTCTAAAGCAGAATTGCTGAACACAGCTTTTCGAAATTCCTTCACCAAAGAAGACAAAGTAAATACTTCAAAATTTCGAATCTAGAACAGCTGCCAGCATGTGTAATTTTTAAGTAGACAGCCCTGGAGTATTAAAGCAAGTAAAATTACTTAACAAAAGCAAGTCTCCCAGTACATCTTCACCTACATAAGTACTCTGCAAGTGCACCGGAATGCATGGCAGAAGGTTCATCGAACCGCTTTTCAAAAATGTTCAAATGTCTGTAAATCTATCGGACCAAACTGCGTGGTCATCAGTCCATAGCTTACAAACTACTTAAACCTAGGTTAACCAACCCAAGGACAACAGACACCCATGCCCAAGGAAGGACTCGAACCTCCACGGCGAGCAACCGCACGCTCCGCAGCGAGGTGCTTTAGACCGCTCGGCTAGTCCACCGCGGCGAACCGCTTTTACAATATTCATCTACAGTTCCGTTCTCTAATGACCCGCGGGAAAAAGGAACACCTTAATCTTTCCGTTTTCGATCTGATTTCTCTTATTTTATTTTGATGATCATTTCTCCCTATGTAGGTAGGTGATAACAAAATATGTTCGCATTCGGAAGAGAAAGTTCGTAAAAGAAATTTCGCAAATAAATTTCTTTTAATTATTTCCACCCCAACTCGTACATCATTTCCGTGACACTCTTCCCCCACCTTCTATCGCGGCAATACAAAATGAGCTGCCCTTCTACTGAACTTTCTCTGAATCGTCTATCAGTCCCACTTTGTGGGGATCCCACAATGTGCAGCATTACTTAAAATAGGACGCACAAGTGTAGTGCAGGCAGTTTCTTTAGTATAACTGTTGCTTCTTTAAGTATTCTGTCGACGAAACGTAGTCTTTGCTACGCTTTCCCTACAATGTTTTCTGTGTGTTCCTTCCAATTTAAGTTGTTTGTAATTGTTACTCCTAGGTATTTAACTGAATTTTGGGATGCTCACCAAGTGGGAATGACGGAGGATATAGAGGAAATTTCTACATCTACATACATACTCCGCAATCCACGCAAATTTGCGTGGCGGAATTTACTTTCTTTCCTGTTTCACTCGTGTATAGATCGAGGGAAAAACGAATACTTGTACGGTAGAATCGCTCTGCATTCCAGCTCAAATTCTGGCCCTCTAAATTTCTTCAACGATGTTTCTCGATAAGAACGTCGCTTCCCCTCAAACGACTCGCAGTTGAGTTCCCGAAGCATGTCGATAACACTCGCGCATTGATCGAAACTACCAGTTGCAAACTTCGCTGCCCGTCTCTGAACTGCCTCCATGTCCTCTCTTAAACCGATCTGGTGGGGATCCCAGGAAGCGACTCTCTCAAGCAATTCTGTATTCGAACGTCTCCTGATCGCGCTCTCGATTTTGATCTCGTCCTTCCCTGGAGTATACAGAAAGGAAACTCCCGCTGCAGTCTGTCGTTCAAAATTTAGTGCGCATGCGCGGAATCGGCCATCTTGAAAAGCAGTAAACGCGCGATTCCTCCCTACTCTGTGGCGTGGTAATGCGCCGTCTTTGTTTGTTAATTGTATATTTTAACTACCTGAATCGCATAAAAGTAAACAAGTATTTGGTACAGTGCAGTGCAGTGAAAAGAAAGAACTGTGTGTCAGTAGTTGGAGCTGTTTTTCCCTCGATCTATACACAAGTGAAACAGGAAAGAAAGTAAATTCCGCCACGCAAATTTGCGTGGATTGCGGAGTATGTATGTAGATGTAGAAATTTCCTCTATATCCTCCGTCATTCCCACTTGGTGAGCATCCCAAAATTCAGTTAAATACCTAGGAGTAACAATTACAAACAACTTAAATTGGAAGGAACACACAGAAAACATTGTAGGGAAAGCGTAGCAAAGACTACGTTTCGTCGACAGAATACTTAAAGGAAAAGGCGGTCAATGGTGTTCAGCACCTATTTGCCGCAATAATTCGAATACAAATAAGGATATAAGTTTCTTCACCTTCCCAAAAGATGCTGAGCGGTAATTGAAGGTCGCTATCAGTAGTAAAAGTTAAATGTTATCAGTTACGAATGAGAGCAACGTGTGCATAATTATTAAAAGTAGCCTTGCTTCTTCTCTTGACGATAACTCTCGCTGTTGCTGTTGCTGCAGCAGTTCAACAGTATCGAAATGTTGAAGTACATTTATATTTTATAATTATAAGTTTAATGTTGCAGGGAATAATATAAAATGAAAAACAAAGGATAGTGCGTAAGTAGGCAGGTAACATTTTACTTACGGCATTGGAGGCGTAGTGTGCTAATGTTGGCAACGAATGCTCTTCGGATACTCAAAAAAATAGATAAGGGGAATAATTATTTTATGCTGTTCCTGTTCTATGGTTGACAGATTCTTCTATATGCCCTTCTCCGATCAGTAAATTAATTATCCTCCTAAAGCAAATACAACTTTTTCAAACATTAAAACACAACTACATCACTGCCATAAATGAAGCAGTTGCAAAGTCACTTTCTTGTTTATTACTAATTTCCGAAACATAACTTCGCATTATTTGGGATTTTTCTAGAGATAAGCACCAAATAAAACGATCATTGATTCCAAGGTACATTTTCGTAGTTGTACGTATTAAAATTTAGGCCTACTTTTTTTTGTTGGATTACAATTAGATGCAGGAACAGGGCGCAAAATAGATGAGCGCACAATGAAAAGCCCTTTCCTTTCGTAAAAGTGGGTGAGATAAGCTGCGGTTCGTAAAAATCCATTTCCAGCCAAAGTACTAAGTAGCTAAAGTTCCGCGTTTACTGCTTTTCAATATGGCGTCGAGCGCAACGCTTGGTAACACACAGATCAAAGGCGCCGCCACTAGCTTTCCTTTCTGTATGCTCCCTATTCTGTGTCCCCACTCTACGTCAGTTTGCTCCTCCTCCTCCACCTCCTCTTACAATTCTGTCCGTCATGTACAAAATTTGTATTTACCAACGTTCTTGACTAATAAAAGCTTTGAAATTTTGACTCAGTGTTGCACTGGAAAATATGCATGTTTTTATAAACCAATTTTTAAAATATACATGGATTTATATAAATTTTATAATAAGGAAATATTGTTACATAAAATCGCAAAAGTTTTTTATTTGTCAGTTATTTATCATTTACTGAAAATTGGTATACAAAAGGCTTGCTGTATGAAAGGCCGCATCAAAATTTCAAATCAATCGGTGAGGAAATTTTGGCGATTTACGTTTTTGCAGAAATTAACGTATACAATTTTTTAAATATAGATGTATACTACTTGAATATTTGTGTGAATAGACCCTGCATTTGATACATTAACCCCTCAACAGTCATCAACATTCTGGAGGCCGTACGAAAAATATTCAGACTTTTATATAATCCGCTGTGTCCTCTTCACATTTCAACAATATTTTTGTCGATAAATTGTAACGGTTAATAATGAAAATTACTGTGACCAGTTTCTATTTCCATATGTGTGTACCAGTCAACAACTGTTGACAATGTCGTTCCTACAAGGCTTATTTCTGGAACAAGGTACAGAAATGTATTAGTAAAGGAAATATATTTTTGTAAAAGTAATGTGCCGGCGTTCGCTCCTCTCATAAAGACTTTGAAACTACGAGATTAAAAAAAAAAGAATAAATTTTGCTTGATTTCGCAATATACATTTTTCTTGCCAATTGCAGAAAAGCACGCCGAAACATGTATGATTACTAAGCGAAGCATGACATGCCGCGGGGCTCGAGAAAAAGGGGTTGAAATGAGGAAGTGTTCTGGCGGTGCACGAGTGTGTGATGACTTGTTCACATAAGGCTGTAGATCTCAACGAGCCGGAAAAAAACTCCCCCCCCCCTCCAATCCCCCCGAAATGATCGTCAGCTCACCCTAATGACATTACTGTGCTCTCCCGTGTCTGACCACGATGTCGGCGGTACGTTAAACCACGGTATTCCTCCCTTCCTTCTGCGTCCTCGTTTTGGCGGAACGGTGGAATATTTCGTCCACTGTCACGGACGACAGTGGTTTACAGACGCGTCCGCCTTCCTTTGACTAATGTCAGAAACGACAATGATGTACGGAGCGACGTCACAGGAGACAAGAATGGCATCAGAAAACGTTTTCGGACAAATCACCGTTCTCTCTGGTTGAAAGAGATGGCCACATTTTGGTTCGCTGCAGGTAAGCAGATTCCAGTGACAGTATTACCAGTTCTAGGAGCAGTTTTAGTACTAATGGTTATCTTATAACGTTCCCACACCTTCCTTACACCTGAATTAGTAGCACCACCAGCACGTCTTGGCCGGCCGCGGTGGCCGAGGGGACTGAGGCGCTTCAGTCACAGTCTGCACGGCCACTACGGTCGGGGGTTCGAATTACCCCTCGGGCATGGATATTTGTGCCGTCCTTAGGATTAGCTAGTTCATAAGTAGTTTGTAAGTTTAGGGACTGATGACCCCGTAGTTAAGTCCCATAAGCTCTACAAACATTTGAACCAAGTCTTAAACGTATACCCTTCCTCCCGTCAAGTTACAGATCTACTACGTTTAGATGGTGACCAATCAATCCGTTCCTTGGGCGTAGTAATCTTTCTTCACTGAAAGGACAGCTAACAAGTTGAACTGTTCACTCACACAACAAAATGAAAGAGTTCTTCAGATCACACCAAGAAGCACAATAAGGCACACCAGTCACTCAAGAATCCGTGAATGATACTAACAATGCTATCTGCTACAGTATACACTGTGGTACAAAAAATATGTATACTGGCCCAATATTTAAATTTCAACCTCATTTTCTAACAGACTTGCATTGGTACCAGCCTTTTCGTGCTATCAGTACATTTCCTATGAAGTTAAGACACTCTTAAAGTGGTATTTGATATTAAAAGCTCAGTTTTGATAGGTTTATTTGAGTAATCTGAATGACAGAAGAACATGATATTTATCTTGTCCACGGTATCAGCTTCAGAGGCACATTCAAATACAGCGCCTAGTAATCATTACCCAGTGCTTGGTCACAAGATGGCACGCACATGCCTGAAGTTCACAAAATTCCCGCCAAATACCTCCAGTTGTACTTCCGTCTGTCTTCTTATCGGTTGTTCTTCAGTAAGATGAACTGTAAAAAGAGAAGCCAATATGGTAAATTTCCAGAGCTAGCGAGTTTCTCAACAGATATAATTGTTTTAAATTGCTTACTGGAATTTTAGAAAATTTAAGACTGATATTTGTTTTTTGTGTAGGTTATGGGGAGGAAGAAAGACGTATCTCCAAGGAAGCATGGCATGATTCTTGAATTCAGTTCGTAAGGAATATCCAACAGGGAAATTGCTAGGAGGTTATTCATTGACCATAAAACAGTGGGTAATGTTTTAAAGAAACGAAAGTAGAAAGGGATAAATCTGAGGCATAAATATGATCCCAAGAAGAATGCCAGCCCAAGATTGTGCAGGGCGCTGAAAGTAATGGCGAAACAAGGACGAATAATGAGTTCCAAGAAACTTTCATGCAAGTTGCATCACGATCTAGGTCATTCACACCAGTGTTAAGACGTCTCTCAGATATGAACATTTAAAAATGCTGACTAAAAAGCATATCCAAGAGAGAAAATTTTTTTGATATGTATGAAAATTGGACACCTGAGGATTGGTGAGTTTATCAGACAAAAATAAATAAATAATAAGTAATGTGTATGGCAGACCGGGGCACGTTGGCCATAGGGGCAGGATGGCCCAGTCGAATTAGTTCATGCAATAGACGTTAGATCGTCCTAGGAATCAAACGTAAAGTAGGTAGTACTGTCCCTCTACTTATACAGGGTCAATATCGCAGGAGACGAAGTTTTGGACAATCTGTAGTCCTTAATTGTTTTTGTGCATGTTTCAGTAAAGTTGTACTCGTCGGTTAATGTGTGTTATTTAACTTTTATTTGCTTTAGGTACAATGAGGTCAGTAGTATAATTAAAGGTCGTATTTTAAGGATTGTTTTTATATGGCATACAGTCGTACTGCTTCACTAGTTTTGTAAATAACCGAATTTATTATAAAGATGGCGATGGGGCAGGTTGGCCCAAAGGGGACGGGGCACGATGGCCAGCCGAGACAACCTGTTACGTCCTATAGGAGCTGTACTTCTTTAAATTCGATAAAAGGTTTGTTACTTTTAATGATAACAATGTTTATAATTGTTCGACATTATTAAATTATTAACATGATTCTCGGAGTTAAACATATTTTGATACGTTTCAGAAGTCAAAAGATCGTCATATTCACGAAATAAAAAGAGTTGAAAAACCGCCAACCAGTAAATTTTATTTTGATCTGAAGTAGTGATATGAGAAGTCAGAATCTCTTACATTTCATTGTTTTCAAAACATGAGTTACGGCTCTGGTTTAAACCTTTGTTTTATTTGTGGTATCATAAAAATGATCAGATTTTGGGATTCCAAGAAAGTCTTTAATGCGCCGGGTAAGGACAGGCCTCATGTCAGTCTGCACAGGGAATTGAAACTCAGGAAACACAAACTGAATTTCAACCCATGCCAATGAAAAGGCATAACGAAGAAAAATTAAATCAACGGCTAGAAACGCACTTTTTCAAAAAGGATGTGCGAGCAATAATAGAACTAAAATTAACTAAATCAACTGCAAGAGGCATAAAACGCAAAAAAAAGAAAAAGACGAATAAAAAACGAAGGAAAACAAACCTAAGGCAAGCTGGTAATGATGACGATGAGGAGAGTCACAATGTCTTTTTTTAAACAGACAACTGGAGAACAAGGAATTCAGAGCACAAACTGTCGGGCTCATCAGACATGCGTGAAAAATAAAATCAGTAGGCTATTTTATGAGTATTAAAAGTGTGCTGATCCTTTGGAACTGAATATTGGTTAAATTTGATTGGCTTCTAATAAGACACTATAAATCCTAATAGGTTTAACCTGTTCTATTATTATAGTCCTCAATGTTAAGCATTAAACTCAATATTCAACTTGATATAATGTACATTCAAGTATATTTCTTGATAACTGTTAGTTTTATTTTGATTTTCTAGTTACACTTACGAAAAAGGCTGCAAGAGTTAACGTGCCCCAGCCTCTGGGCCAACTTACCCCGAGGTAGGGACAGATTGGTCCACTTGACATATGTCCAGTAATTAAGTTTATCTAATATTTTAATTGATATTCTCAAGCTTAATAACTGCCATCCAGATTCAATAAAGACCTATCTAAAATTTAACAATAATTTTGAAAGTGTTGTGCTGTGGGGAGCAATAACTTTCAAATGGATGGCAAGAATTAAAGTTCTTACGGGTTCAGTCAATGGAACTGCATACTGTGACATCATTAAGAAGGAAGTTCTGAATACCGTAGGGACAATTTTAGTTGTGCAAACCCAGGACCGTTCATTTTGCAAGCCGACAATGCCAGTTGTCACCGATCCTCGGTTATTCAGTAATGTACCTCAGATCTCTGCATTCAGCGATTATGGGGGGCACCAATTTCACCCAATATCAACCCCATTGACATTTTATGGGCTATTATGTCTGCAAAACACAGGAAACATTGTGATTCTTAAGTTCCTCCCGGCGTATTTGATAATCAAAATATCCACGGGTGTACTGCCGGTCTATAGTGTCCAACAGGCACAATATTTCGGCGATCATACATGTCGCCATCATCAGGTGAACTGACGGACTGAGCTCCTGGAAACGCGCCGGCACGGAGATCCGCACGCTACGGCGGCTCGAAGGGAACTGGGTTCTAGTCCGGTAGCGGGCCATCTAAATACCCTCGGCCCGTGAAGCGACCCCTCCGTGGTCCACGCCCCGCGCCACGCTCGCGCAGTGGAACCGATTGCGCCGGCGTCTGAGAAGACGTCGGTGTGAGGGCTCTGTCCGCCGTGGTCGTCACTTCGTTACGTTTGCTAGATTTACTCTTAATTAACCCAATCGCTGGTTGCCAAGCTTTGCTAAGATTATAGCAAGTGTCACGGTTTATGATGTCACTAGCGCTAATTTCAATGGCCTCTCTGACGACGCAGTCCCAGTATCTCGACGTCTGTACCAGAATCCTAGTGCGTTCATACTCCATCGAGTGATTCTCCGACAGATGTTCAGCGACCGCCGACTTGCTCGGATACATCAATCGTTTGCGCCTCTGGAGTTCAACGCATCGATCCTCGACGGTACGCATCGTCTGTCAAATATATTACTTGCCACACTGACACGGAATCTGGTACAGCTCGGCCTTCCTCAAACCGAGATCATCTTTGGCGCTCCCCAAAAGTGCACGAATTTTATTCGGCGGACAAAAGACAGTTCCAACCTGCTGTTTCTTCTAAATGCGGGCAATCTTCCCCGAGAGTGCGCTGGTATATGGAATAAACGCAGTGCACACCTCCTCCCTCGTGTTTTCATCCGTTTACACAGCTTGTGCTGTAGTGGTTGGGCGGAGAGCCCTCTGAATCTGCCACTCTGAGTACCAATTTTTTCGGAATACAGTTCTCAGGTGTTCCAATTCCTGAGGTAGACGCTCTGCGTCGGAGATAGTGCACGCCCAGTGTACTAGAGTTTTAAGTACCCCATTCCTCTGTGAAGGGTGGTGACAGCTGCCTGCGTGTGAATACAGATCAGTGTGCGTTGTCTTCCGATGCACACCATGACCCAGGGTGCCATCAGCTCTTCTCTTGACCAAGACGTCAAGGAACGGCAATTTACCTTCCGTTTCAGTCTCCATAGTGAATATGATGTTGGCGTGTATGGAGTTCAGATGTGTAAGAAAGTCAAGGAGTTTATCCATACCATGTGGCCACATGACGAAAGTGTCGTCCACATAATGGAAAAAGCAAGTAGGTTTCCATCAGTAGATGCTTCCTCCTCGAGATTCTCCATGTACAAATTTGCGACCACAGGGGAGAGTGGCCTACCCATGGCGACTGCCTCCGTTTGTTCGTAGTATTAGCCATTCAGATCCGCCGTTAATAAACAGTTTAGTGTTAGATTCATTTTTTTCGAAGCTCACTGTTTATCAAACTTCTGTGTCCTCAGACGCACTTACTTGGAAGAAACGTAGGTGACTGCTGCGAACGGATGGAGGCAGAGTTGGTGACTCTTCGCTCGCAGCTTCAGGCGGCGTTGGCTTCGCTGGCAACGCTTGAGACTGCGGTGGGTGGACGTCGCTGTTGTGTTCCGCTCGCGGGGGTGCAGAAGACGCCCTGTGCGTCTGTTGTGCCCTCCGATCGGCCTGCGGCTGTGGCCAGCCCGCTCACTGCCCCCCAATCCGTGGTGGATTGGGAGGTCCCCTCAGCGCGTGTCAGGCGGCGTAAGACTTCCCGGGGGATCGAAGTGGAGGCCTCCCCGGTTAGTCTTGACAACAGATTCGAGGCGCTTTTTGTGGCAAAGGATGTTCCTAACGGAGATGGTGTCGCTTGTCTTGTACTTGCCCCCCTGCCTTCAAGATCTGGGCACTCACAGAGGGTGGGTTTGTTAGTAGTTGGAAGTTCCAACGTTAGGCGGGTGATGGAGCCCCTTAGGAAAATGGCTGCTAGGGAGGGGAATAAGTCCAATGTGCACTCCGTGTGCATACCGGGGGGAGTCATTCCAGATGTGGAACGGGTCCTTCCAGATGCCATGAAGAGTACAGGGTGCAGCCAGCTGCATGGGGTGGCTCATGTCGGGACCAATGATGTGTGTCGCTTTGGATCGGAAGAGATCCTCTCTGGATTTGAACAGCTATCAGAAGTGGTAAAGACTGCCAGTCTTGCTTGCAAGATGAAAGCAGAGGTTACCATCTGCAGCATTGTCGACAGGACTCACAGCGGACCTTTGGTTCAGAGCCGAGTGGAGGGTCTGAATCAGAGGCTCAGACGGTTCTGCGACCGTGTCGGCTGCAGATTCCTCGACTTCCGTCAAACGGTGGTGGGTTTTCGGGTCCTGCTAAATAGGTCAGGAGTCCAATACACTCAGGAAGCGGCTACACGGGTAGCAGGGGCTGTGTGGCGTGGACTGGGCGGTTTTTTAGGTTAGAGGGCCTCGGGAATACACAAAATGGGTTTCAGTCTCAAAGAGGGCAGGTCAGACTCAGGAAGAAAGCGGATCTAGAGACCATTGGTATTACGTTTGTAAATTGTCGTAGCTGTATTGGGAAAGTTCCAGAGCTCCAAGCGCTGATAGAAAGTACTGAGGCACAAATCGTTATAGTTTCTGAAAGCTGGCTGACGCCTGAGATAAGTTCGGCCGAAATTTTGTCAAAGGGCCAAATAGTCTTCAGAAAGGATAGAATAAATGCAAAAGGGGGTGGCGTGTTTATTGCTGTTATAAACGGTTTATCCTGCAGCGAAATTGAGACAGATACTTCCTGTGAGTTGGTCTGGGTAGAGGTTACACCTCACAACCGGAATAAATTAATAGTTTGATCTTTTTATCAGCCCCCTGACTCAGACGATGCGGCTGCAGAAATGTTCAAAGAAAGCTTGAATCATATTTCAAATAGGTATCCGAAGCATACTGTTACAATCCGTGGGGACTTTAATTTACCCTCGATATGTTGGCATAATTACGTATTCAAAACCGGCGGCAAATATAAAACATCGTCGAAACTAGTTCTGAATGCTTTATCTGAAAACTACTTCGAACAATTAGTTCATGAACCCACTAGAATAGTAAATGGTTGCGAAAATACCCTTGATCTCCTAGCAACAAATAATCCTGAGCTAGTAAACAGCATCAAACCAAGAGACAGGAATTAGCGAACATCGAGTTGTAGTAGCTAGACTGAATGTCGAAATTCCCAAATGCACCAAAAATTAACGAAAAATATATATATTCAATAAAGCAGATAAAAATTCGCTTCACGCTTTCCTGATAGTCTCCAGTCTTTCAAAACTAAAAATGCGAGTGTAGATCAGTTGTGGCTTACTTTCAAAGACATAATATCACTAGCAATCGAGAGATTTATACCAAATAAATTAATAACAGAGGGGGCCGATCCCCCGTCTCGTAATCTTGCAGAAAATCCAAAGAAATTCTGGTCATATGTGAAGTACACTAGCGGCAAAACACAAACAATACCTTCACTACGCGATAGCAATGGTAATACTACCGATGACAGTACTGCGAAGGCAGAATTACTAAACACAGCTTTCGGAAATACGCTCACCAAAGAAGACAAAGTAAAGACTCCAGTATTCAATGCAAGAACTTCGCTATAATTTACAACCGATCACTCAGCGAAATATCCGTACCAAAAGACTGCAAAGTTACCCAAGTTACTCCAATATTCAAGAAAGGCAATAGGAGTGATCCCCAAAATTACAGGCCAATCTCATTGACGTCGATTTGCAGTAGGATTATGGAACATATACTTTGTTCGAATATTATGAAGTACCTCGAAAAGAACGACATATTAACCAATAGTCAACACGGATTCAGAAAGTATCACTCTTGCGAAACACAGCTTGCCCTTTATTCACATGAAGTGTTAAGTGCCATCGACAAGGGATCTCAAATCGATTCCATATGTCTGGATTTCAGGAAGGCTTTTGACAATGTACCCCATAAGCGGCTTCTTATGAAATTGCGTGCTTAAGGAATATCTCCCCAATTGTGCGGTTGGATTCACGATTTCCTATTAGAAAGGACACAGTTCGTTGTAATTGACGGTAAGTCATCGAGTAAAACAGAAGTGATATATCGCGTTATAGGTCCCCTACTCTTCCTCGTGTTTATAAAGGATTTAGGAGACAATCTGAATAGCTCCCTTAGACTGTTCGCAGATGATGCTGTCGTTTATCGCTTACTGAAGTCAACAGAGGATCAAAAGCAATTGCAAAGCGATTTAGAAAAAATTTCTACATGGTGCGAAAATTAGCAATTGAAACTAAATAAATAAAAGTGTGACGTAATACACAAGATCACTAAGAGAAATCCGCTGACGTTCAATTACGCGATAAATCAGTCAAAGGTCGTAAATTCTACCAAATACCTAGGAGTTACAATTACGAATAACTTTGACTGGAGAGAACACACAGAAAATATTGTGGGGAAGGCAAACCAAAGGTTACGTTTCATTGGCAGAACGCTTCGAAGATGCACCAACTCCACCAAAGAGACTGCCTACATCACACTTGTGCGTCCTTTCTTGGAGTACTGTTGCCTCTTGTGGGACCCTCACCAGGTGGGACTGACGGAAGACATTGAGAAGGTTCAGAGAAGGGCAGCTCGTTTTGTTCTATCACGTTACGGGGGGGGGGGGGGGGGGGGGGGAGCGTCACGGAAATGTTGCACGAATTGGGGTGGAAATCATTAAAAGAAAGACGTTATTCATTGCGGCGTGATCTGTTTGCGAAGTTTCAATCACCGACTTTTAGTTCTGAATGTGAAAATATTTTGCAAGCTCCCACCTACTTAGGGAGACATGACCATCTCAATAAAATAAGAGAAATCAGATCGAAAACGGAACGATTTAGGTGTTATTTCTTCCCGCGCGCTATTAGAGAATTGAACGGTAGAGAAATGTTATCAACGTGGTTAATGAACCCTCTTCCAGGCACTTGAATGTGATTTTCAGAGTATCTATGCAGATGTAGATGAAAAGAAAATACATGGAGGTCAACACACGCCTAAAAAGTTCGGTGGTCTTGTCGTCAAACTTCTGACCAATCAGCTTCAGGCTGGATGAGTCAGACATCATGGTGAGTTTTGACGTCGTTTAGTTGTTTACGAGGGTGCCCCTTCGAGAGTCACTAGATTTGATTGGTAAGACGTTTGACGCACCATACATTAACCCGCCAAGGTCGGTGATGTTCCACTTGTCGCAGCCATCGTAGATTTTCGGATTCCACAAGTTTTTCCATTCGTCTATAAATAATTCATGGTAGTATTTCGCAATCATGACTTATTAAACTGATAGTTCTGCAATTTTCACATTTGTCTGCACTTGATTTGTTTAGAATTGGAATTACTATACTCATCTTGAAGTCTGAGGGTATTTCCCCCGTCTCATACATCTTGCAAAGTAGTTGTAACAATTTGTTCATGACTGCCTGTCCTAACGATATCAGCAGTTCGGGCGGAATATCATCTACTCCAGGGGCCTTGTTTCTACTCAAATCTTTTAGTGCTCTGTCAAATTCTTCTCGCAGTATAGTATCTCCTGTCACATCTTCCTCCACTTCGCCTTCTTTTTCTAGAGTACTGCCTTCAAGTTTATTTTTGTGGCAGTTTGATAGCCGGCCGCGGTGGCCGAGGGGACTGAGGCGCTCCAGTCACGTTCTGCACGGCCACTACGGTCGGGGATTAGAATCCCCTCTCGGGCATGGATATTTGTGCCGTCCTTAGGATAAGCTAGTTCATAAGTAGTTTGTAAGTTTTGGGACTGATGACCCCGTAGTTAAGTGCCATAAGCTATACAAACATTTGAACTTTTTTTTTTCAGATTGATAAACCCATAAGCTATACAATACAAACTATACAGATTGATAATCAAGTACAGAGAGAAATATCCCTTAGGCTGTGGCTAAGCCATGTCTTCAGCATATCCTTTCTTCCAGGAGTGCTAGTCTTGCATGGTTCGCAGGAGAGCTTCTGTGAAGTTTGGAAAGTAGGAGGCGAGATACTGGCGGGAGTAAAGTTGAGAGGCGGCATCGTGAGTCGTGTCGGGATAGCACAGTCGGTAGTGCGCTTGCCCGCGAAAGGCAAAGGTCCCAGGTTCGAGTCCCAGTTCCGGCACACAATTTTAATCTGCCAGGAAGTTTCAAGTACAGAGAGACTTGCTGTTTTCATTGCTTGTCCTGCGCAGACCAGCGCAGGGCAGAGAGCTCCTGCGGTTACACGCCGCCTTCCCCGCGGCAAAGAGGCGAGCAAGAGCCTCGGCCAGAGGCGTGGCAGCAGGCCTGTCATTAGCACCGAGATGAGTGTGTGCGAACGCGGGTTGCGGCCTTTGGCGGCTTACGGCACACTGCGTTGCCGACACCGTTAGTCTAAGCGCCGCGCTGCGGCCTCTGCCACAGGCGGCGACGCAACCTCGCCGCTCACGAGAATGTTTCCAGGTTTCACGGGTACAGAGTCTGTCTAATAGCGGGGTACAGACACACACTGCTGACCATACATAGTGCAGCGCCAACATCCACTGGATATATCCAATTTGATGCAGGCTGTAACACGTTGTGCACTCATCACGCGAGTAAAAGGGAGGAAGACGATGAAATCAATGCGGAGAGAGGATGTCATTGCTGGCTATAACCCGTGCTACACGCACTCCGCAGCCATACGCACGGCTACTCCCCATCTACATCTACATAGGATACTCTGCAAATCACATTTAAGTTCCTGGGTGAGGGTTAATCGAACCACCATTATACTATTTATCTTTCATTCCATTCTCGAGTAGCGCGCGAAGAGAAAGAACACCTGAGTCTCTCCGTTCGACCTCTGATTTCTCGAATTTTATTCTGATGATCATTTCTATCTATGTAAATGGGAGTCAACAATATATTTTTGCTTTCGGAGGAGAATGTTGGCGATTGGAGTTTCGTAAGTAGCCCACGCCGCAGCGATAAACGCCATTGCTGTAATGATTCCCACACCAGATCCTGTATCATTTCAGTAACGCTGTCTCCCCTGTATCGTGACAATACAAAACGAGCTGCCTTCCTTTCGACTCTTTTGATGTCCTCCGTCAAACCCATCTGATAAGGATCCCACTTGGGCAGCAATACTCCAAAATGGACGTACAAGCGTAGTGTATGCAGTTTCTTTTGTATTTCTGTTGCATCTTTTAAGGGTTCTGCCAATAAAACGCAGTCTTTGGTTCGCTTTTCCCACGACATTATATACGTGTTCTTTCCAGTTTAAGTCTAAAAAATGTTCATATGTTGGTAGAACGTATGGGACTTAACTACGGAGTCATCATTCCCTAAGCTGACAAACTTCTTATGAACTAGCTAAGACTAAGGACGGCACAAATATCCATGACCGAGGGGGGATTCGACCCCCGACCGTAGTGGCCGTGCAGACCGTGACTGAAGCGCCTCAGTCCCCTCGGCCACCGCGGCCGGCAGTTTAAGTCTGAAATAATAGTAATTCCTAGGTACTTTGTGGAGTTTTCGGCCTTCACGTGTGCCAAATTTTACACCATAGTGATATTCAGATCGCTCTGGAGTTGGTTTTGAACTTCAGATGATTTTACTAGACGGTAAACGGCGGCGTCATCTGCAAACAACCTAAGAGAGCTACTTAGATTTTCCCCTAAATCCTTTATGTAAATAAGGAACCGCAGAGGACCAATAATACTACCCTGTGGAACGCCCGATATTAGCTCTGTTTTAGTCGAAGCCTTACCATCGATTTCTACGAACTGTGTCCTCTCTGACAGGAAATCCCCTATCCAATCGCAATCAATTTGGGGCGACATACCATAAGCACGCAATTTGATTAAAAGTCATTTCTGAGGTACGGTGTCAAAAGCCATCTGGAAATCAAGAAATACGGAATCGATTTGCGAACCCTTGTCGATAGCACCCATCACTTCGTGTGAATAAAGAGCTAGTTGTGTATGATATCTGTACAATATTTGGTTCTTGTGCAACAAATAATTGAAACTGTTCCCAGACTTTATGTACACCCTGTAGTAAGTTATAAATGTAGAGGAGACCGAAATAAGAAGATGACGTGTGCGGTACTGCCGACTTGAGATGGTAGAGAACGCTGATGGACGCGGCGAATAAAAGGTTTTCGCTAGCTGGACGCATCATTTCCCGTGCGGATCTAAAGCAACGAGGATCATTTCAGCAATGCGGAACACGCCGACATGCATTTCATGTGTAGCGCTGCACATGGGAAATGGATTACCTGCACGAAGAATGTACCGGGACCGATTCTCAGGGAGAATTCTGACGGACCGAAGACAATTAGAGCGTCTTCTCAGGGAATTACTTATTAATAGATCTTTTTAAGCTTCCAGGCGTGAAATTGGCTATGGAAGATATCGGAGAGCTCCTGCAATGGACGAAAGAATACCAAACACAGTAGAGGCTAACCCTTCGACAACCTCGAGAGCTGTAGGACTTGAGTTGGATGTGGGCTATGGAAGTGTTTTGAGGACTCTGTTGTTGGCCCTCTTTCGAGCACCTCCTGTAAGTTATTAATAAATATCTGATGTCATGTGTGTTTACATGTTTCCTGTGAGTCATATCTCTATACTTATAAGATGCATTTGTGGTCTGTCTGTCTGTTCTCTTTTAACTCAAGATCCAGAAAACCAAATGGCGTGAAATTTGGTACACAAAATTACATGGGGAAGGTTCTTAAACAGGTTTCGTTCCATTTTTTGAAAAACCAACCGGGAAATTCAAAAAAATGTTCAAATGTTTGTAAATCTATCGGACCAAACTGCGTGGTCATCAGTTCGTAGCTTACAAACTACTTAAACCTAGGTAAACTAACCTAAGGACAAACACACACACCCATGCCCCAGGGAGGACTCGAACCCCCACGGCGAGCAACCGCGCGCTCCGCAGAGAGACGCTTTAGACCGCTCGGCTACTCCACCGCGGCAACCGGGAAATTTGAGAAAAAAATGATAGTGCGTTTTCAGTGTGTCCGCGTAAATCTATATCTTCGCACTGATCTTGATGAAATTTTGCACAATGTACCTTCAAAACAAGAGGAAGGGCACTGTCTACATAATATTTCGTTTAGTGCATGGTGGATGGTACTTAGGGATTTCGCCAAAATCCACAGTTTTGCTCCGACTTTGATGTAATCTTGCACGCTTGACCTTGAAAACAAGATGAAAGTTACTGGCTACATAACATTTCGTTCGGTGCATGGGGAAGAGTACTTTACTTACAGACTTCGATTGCAGTCTCTATACATATAAGACGCATTTGTTGTCTGTTTGTTTGTTCCCTTATAACTCAAGGTACAGAGAACCAAATAACGTGACATTTACATGTGGACGATTCGTAAATAGTTTTCGTTCCATCCCAATCCCACTATGGCCATGTGCCTAAGCCGTCGTTAATAACACCGACCTTTACATTTTGGGCATGTAGAGTAGCACCACCCTGAGTAATTGTAAAATTTAACAGTTGTCATGTAAGAGATCAGGACATTCTGAGCGTTATACGATTTTTTAACTTAACGACAAAAAATGTTCAAATGTTTGTAAAGTTGTGGAACCTAACTGCAGTGGTCATCGGTACCTAAACTTACAAACTGGTCAAACTAACTTATCACAAGAACAACACAAACACACCAATTCCCGAGGGAGGACTCGAATCTCCGACGGCGAACGGCCGCGCACCCTAGAAAGGCGTATTTCTGCGCACGACTATTCCTCTGAGGCGATAATACATCGACGTATACTTTATAGAGGCATTTATAAGCGGATAGTAATAAGCTGCCACCATTAACGTCCTAGAATCAGAGCAAAAGATACGTAACATATAGAGTATCCCATGAAATACCTCTGTGCTTATGAATCGCGGATCACACTAATAAATTCACAATCACGGCTGCTGCTGTTGCAGCAGACTATGCAAATTACTCGCAGTCTGTAAGCCAAGCCGCAGATGGAATGTGGCTTTTACTTGTTTGGCGTCAAGATCGTCCGGGTAGTCCGTGCGTCGGTTACGTGGATTTTACAAGCTTCCTAGGGTTTTATTTGCGGACGGAGAAGTTAGTACTGCTTCCTCCCACAAGTCCCCTAAAACCTCCACATCCTTGCGGATGCTGTTGCGTAGCAGTGTGAGTTTGTACCGCCCTACAGTACGTACGAGGAGCCGTAATTGCTGTCCAAGACTTTATGGAAAGCATAGAGTTCTGACTAACCTGTTGTCTTCTATAGTAGTGTCCCCAGCGCAGAAGACAGCACACAGGTCGTTGATTCTTCTACAGCATACAAGTGAGGCTAAAATAAGTTCAAAATGTTTCAAATGTTTGTAAAGCTTATGGGACTTAACTACGGGGTCATCAGTCTCCAAACTTACAAACTACTTATGAACTACTTACGAACTAGGACGGCACAAATATCCATGCCCGAGGGGGGATTCGAACCCCCGACCGTAGTGGCCGTGCAGACCGTGACTGGAGCGCCTCAGTTACCTCGGCCACTGTAGAATGGAAGCATAAGAAGCGACTCGCGAGATTTTTAATTGTCAGGGATGCCATTTATTAAATAAATAATAAAATATGAACAACTATTGTCATTCCGACACGGACTATGCTGCCCGTTGTTCATGTTGAGACATCGACTGTTATCACTATTACACAAATCTTTACTCATGAGCGGCGCGGTCCGGCGCGTATAGTGGTCATCTCGAGACTGAAACTGCGGCGCGTTGCGAGAGGGCACCTGACGCTCTATTTCGCGCCAAAACGCGGCCGTCGCGTGCCTTCTGCAAAATCGCTCTTCTCTTGTTACAATAAGAGAAGGCACCTTAAACTTTATAACTGTCAAAACCTAGCCTGTTCTGGAGAGATATTTATCATAAATTCTCAGCTCTGAATAATTAATATTTAGTATATAATAAACAAAACTAATTTCAAAAGAAATCGCGTGACGTGAAATGCAGCAGCCAATACGAGGAGAGTACCAGTAACATAGGCAGGCTTTCCCACCAGCACCTACTGTGCCATATGCTACTGCTCCCCACCCCACATTTCAACATATGCTGCACTTCTGTCTCTCTTCCGCATGTTTAGTCCCCTTAAAACCGACAACAACAACAACAACAACAATCTCTTCCGCATTTAAGACACGTACAATGTTAGAAGAAACGGCCAACGGCCAGAAATATGAAGTGGCCAAAGGCCAGAAATATCATAATATCAGAAGATGAAGGCACAAATTCCCGAGAAATTTAGTGGATTCCGACGCGAATACTTTGGTTTGAATCTAACGGAAACAAAAATTTTCAAATGTTTGTACATCTATCGGACCAAACTGCATGGTCATCAGTCCGTAGCTTACAAACTACTTAACCTAACGTAAACTAACCTAAGGACAACACACACACCCATGCCCCAGGGAGGACTCGAACCTCCACGGCGAGCAACCGCGCGCTCCTCTGCGAGGCGCTTTAGACCGCTCGGCTACTCCACTGCGGCGGAGTGGAGGTTCGAGTCCTCCCTGGGGCATGGGTGTGTGTGTTTGTCCTTAGGTTAGTTTACCTAGGTTTAAGTAGTTTGTAAGCTACGGACTGATGACCACGCAGTTTGGTCCGATAGATTTACAAACATTTGAACATTTGGCTACTCCACTGCGGGTAACGGAAACGACCACAGGTTTTTTTGACTGAATGAAAGTCAATCCATTGACCTTGCCAAATTTGGAATGAAACAAAAAGTTTCTACGATAATCCCAATCATCCTCGTAAGGAGCAATAACAACTTACTTAGGTATTCAACGACTATTTCATGTAGTCATTGTAGAACTGTAGTTTGACGCCGTCCAATCGCGTACTTCAGATAAGTACTGAAACTTGAGAACTGCACTGTGTGAGGGGGCTGACATGGAGCCGTTTATTTCGCATATCAATATATTAGGTGTTAAAGAAGTTTTCTTGGTTGGAGAAATGTGTTACGCAATACAAAGGCTGAGAGAGAGAGAGAGAGAGAGAGAGAGACAGTAGATGAGCTTGTATCCCCTGGAAAGCTCCGCCCCTATTGCAAGTTGAGATCTGATTGGCTCCCGCCTATACTAGTTGTCCGCCAAAAATTTTAAGCTTCCTTTATTAATATTTAACTTTCCTATGTCTATTAAAAATTATCTGTATACTTTCTGTAATGCGTTTGTGCTAAGCTATATTTCGGTTAATTCAAAGATTTAATTATTTGTATACTTTGTAATAAGTTGAACAATGTTAGTCTAGAAGTTTCGCTTGGCGCCAAAACCGTAGCTTGTGGCGCGCAGCGAGAGGCGGCGGCAGTCAGTCGAGGGCCGACCGCGATACCTTGCACATTCATGTTAGTTCAGTGCGGGCCAGGGACAGTTTATAGGTTATGTATCGTTTATATATTTAATATTACTCAGGCTGTATATTTGTGCTTGGTTATACACTGGCATTTCTTCAATAAAAACAAGCACTGGCATCCTACAAAAGCTAAAGTTATTCGTAGTGTAGTACTTCCTAGCCACATCTCAACACTTCTTCAAGCATCACTTCAGGTACAATGGATGCGCGACCTGTGCAATGGGACATCAACTACGACAGAAGACGCAAGGTTAGTAAAAGAGTTGCATATCGACACGGCACCTCGCGTGCAGTGCTGCCCTGTTTACAAACCAGGGCACTGGCACGAAGTGCGTTGGTAACATCGCCGAGGGAAGGCATGAAAGAGGGGAGGTGTTTTAGGAAATTTGTCAACTATGCACTGACCGACCCCCCCCCCCCCTGTCTTTTTTAAAAGAAGCCCCGCCGTAACTGGCGTCTTGAGTGTCTTCATAACCAATGAGTTTGCGTCACTGTCTTGTTGACACAGATGCTGAAGAAACCACATTAAAAAAAATTAAAAAAAAAAAAAAAAACCACAGGCAGGCGGTAAGGAGGAACAGCGCTCCAATTAAGCGTTTCTTTCAAAGGTTTCTCCGCCGCCGCGTAACTTAACTGACGGATACTTTAATCACCAAGGGCAAGACCTCTAAACGCTGCCCTCTACATTAATAACATGGTTTTTTTTTTTCATTTGTGCGGATACCAGTTAATTTCTCGCTGGTTTATTAGTGTAGAACATGGTGAATTTTGCGAAAGACAGTTCGGTAATTTTAAGAAGCTATAAATTTATCTTATTTAATCGCTGCTAATTAGAATTATAAGATTTATTTTGCCGAGGTAGTAACATGTAAACTTCATTATTACTGGCACGCAACTCGACAGGACCTCTTCCATAAAAAGTGATTTTCCTTGAAAGATATACTGCCATCGACTTCAAATAACTTGGTATTTATCTGTTTCCTTCAGTATGACGAATAATGTCGTACATTAAAATGATTGCATATCATCCTATTATCTGTAAAAAGCAAGAGCAAACGTAAGAACAAAATTATTTACTGGCATGCCAAAACTTTACGCCTAACCACATATAATACACATACGCAACTGGCAGCTAGCTCTAGTAGTAATCATCCTGCTCGCTATTCAATTGAGCTGCTCTATAAAGCTGTGACGTCGGTATCTGATATCAGCATATTTTCTGTGTCCCTTGCATCATAATCGAATGGAAAATGTCTTATGATAAAGTGTCACTCTCCACGACTTTTTTTTCCTATTATTTAATACCTTACAGTTCTTTTGCATGCTACCAGATTAATATCCTGCCAGACCACATTTTTTTACCGAATGATTTACATTTATATGATAACAGCGTGCTTATCGTTCATTTTTTATGACTCATTCGAAGTTTTAGTGTAGTCTCTAAATGCTGATATTAATATAAATTGACAGAAACCTTAGAATAAGTAACAGAACTGAATGATAATAAGTGACAGAACTTAGCTGTTATCTCATAAACGTAAGGCACCAAGACCAAAATGAAATAGACGTGGAGCTATTCTTGCGCACAGAAATACAGCAGGAATGCTGTTCTATGTCTATTTCTCTTTTTAAGGAACACGTGCAGCACATTATTTTACGGTTGTGACTTAACAGATGTAATGTCCGTAGAGTTGCGCAATTAGTATAAGTAATGGTATTGTTTGTAAAGGTAAATGACTGGCCGTCAGAGGACACAGCAAGTGGTTGGAGCAGCCGCTAGGCAGCCTGAGTATTTTGGGGTTAAACCAAGTGCAGCAAGACGGGGGTTTGTACAGATCGGCGGAAATTGGGGAAAGGCCCATGCTTTGTACTCAAAACTAATGAGGGCTGTTAGCCGAGCGCTCTGGAGGACATATGTGAGTTCCAAACTCTAGTAATTCAGAATAAATTAAAATACTCCTTAAATTTATTTACTATCAACATTTAAGACATCTCCGATGTCGCAGTATTTACGGACATCTCATGATTCTGAAAATAATTTCAATATCTAAAATATTACAAATGTTAATGACTACTAAATCAAAATATAGGAAAGTCAAGCTTATAATTTCCAACTTTTGAGTGCGTCGTGCAATTTCAAAAAACTCATGTTTATATGATAGCTTATCGTCTCTAGCTATTATCTTGAAAGTGTCTCATTTTTATATCTTTATTTAACGACTGATTTTATATAAATTTGTACTGGAAATATAAACATCACCATACTCTCCACAGCAACACTGAAAATGGAGCAGTATGATTTACCTTTCGTATAGTGAAAGCTGGGTGGATACAGGTTACCTTATTCATAAGGTAGAGGTTACAGATATGAAAGTAGCAAGAATGATTGCAGGTACCAATACATGTGAACAATGGCAGGAGGGTGTCCATAATGACGAAATCAAAGAAAATCTGGGAATGAACACCATAGATGAAGCAGTTAGAGCGAACAGACTGAGATGTTGGGGTCATGTTACACGCATGGAAGAAGCAAGGTTACCTAAGAGACTCACGAGTTCGTCAGTGGAGGGTAAGAGAATTCGAGGTAGACCAAGAAGAAAGTACCTAGATTCGATGTAGATTTTGAAGTAAAAGGCATAACATCAGACGAGGCATCAATGTTACCATTGAATATGGTCTCATGGAGGAATTTTATTAGAGGTACAATGCTCCAGACTGAACGCTGAAAGGCATAATCAGTCTCTAATGATGATGATGATGATGATGATATTTAATTTAGTGTGTCGCTTTATTGGCCGAGGGGACTGAGGCGCTCCAGTCACGGTCTGCGCGGCCACTACGGTCGGCGGTTCGAATCCCCCCTCGGGCGTAGATATTTGTGCCGTCCTTAGTATTCGTTAGTTCATAAGTAGTTTGTAAGTTTAGGGACTGATCACCCCGCAGTTAAGTCCCTTAAGCTCTACAAACACTTGAACACACTTGTCGCTATATTGCACAATTTGCCAGTAATTTATGTAAATATTGTGTGGCGTGAACGATCAAGCTCTTGAAAGCTGGTTTGTTTATTTATTTAAGACTTTAAGTCTTACTTATTAACAGTCCTTTTTTATTTAAACAATGTTATATCAGTAAGGAAGTGGTTTCAGATGGTCAGTTTTTACTTTAAGAAGTATCTCATGTTAAGATGTGTACGATTTTGAAAGCGATGGCAATCGGCAAATGAGAAAGCGGCCAAGGGGCAGAACTGGTGTGGAGTATGTGTTTAAGAGGGAGAAGTGAAGCGAAGGATGTTCCAGAAAAAGGACGCCATGTCTAGTCTTGGCAGAAGAACGATTCTCAAAAGTTCAAATTCAAATGTTTGTTAAGCTTATGGGACTTAATTACGGGGTCATCAGTCCCTAAACTTACAAACTACTTATGAACTACTTACGAACTAGGACGGCACAAATATCCATGCCCGAGGGGGGATTCGAACCCCCGACCGTAGTGGCCGTGCTGACCGTGACTGGAGCGCCTCAGTCACCTCGGCCACCGCGGCCGGCGAACGATTCTCCTAGATGATGCTTAGTGTAGCTCATCAGCTACATACCCATTTTTTTCCATTATTTCTCAAACTGATCAGTATTTTACCACAAATTCATTTGTAGCTGCTTGTATACGTGGTCGCAGAGTGCTACTGAATCACTTCGACAGTTACCTGCATTGGGTTACTCGTAACATGTGCGTTTGTATACTTTAGTATAATATTGGATGTCTTCAAATTTCGCTGTTCCAGAAACGCTTTTATTCCTATGGCTATTCTGCATTTTATATCATATTTACTTCTGCTACCCCCATGAACCACAGACATTGCCGAGGTGGGGTGGCTTGCGGGCCTCAATGATGCAGATAGCCGTACCGTAGGTGCAACCACAGCAGAGGGGTATCTGTGGAGAGGCCAGACAAACGTGTGGTTCCTGAAGAGGGGCAGCAGCCTTTTCAGTAGTTACAGGGGCAACAGTCTGGATGATTGACTGAGCTGGCCTTGTAACACCAGCTAATGTGGCTTTGCCACACGGTTACTGCGAACGGCTGAAAGCAAGGGGAAACTACAGCCGTTACTTTTCCCGAGGACATGCAGCTCTACTGTATGAAAACATGATGATGGCATCCTCTCGGGTAAAATTTTCCGGAGGTAAAATAGTCCCCCATTCGGATCTCCGAGCGGGGACTACTCAGGAGGATGTGATCATCAGGAAAGACAATACTGGCATTCTACGGATCGGAGCGTGGAATGTTAGATCCCTTAATCGGGTAGGAAAATTAGAAAATTTAAAAAGGGAAATGGATAGGTTGAAGTTGGATATAGTGGGGATTAGTGAAGTTCGGTGGCAGGATGAACAGGATTTCTGGTCAGGTGAGTACAGGATTATAAATACAAAATCAGTTGGGGGTATCACAGGAGTAGGACTGATAATGAATAAGAAAATAGGAATGCGAGTAACCTACTATGAGCAGCACAGTGATAGCATTATAATTGTCAAGATAGATACGAAGCCAACACCGACAACAGTAGTACAGGTTTATATGCCAACTAGCTCTGCCGATGATGAGGAGATCGAAGAAATATATGAGGAGCTAAAGGAAATTATTCAGACTGTTAAGGGAGAGGAAAACTTAATTGTGATGGGAGACTGGAATTCGGTAGTAGGAAAAGGAAGAGAAGGAAAAATAGTAGGTGAATATGGACTGGGCAGAAGGAATGAAAGAGGAAGTCGCCTGGTAGAATTTTGCACGGAACATGATTTAATCATAACAAACACGTGGTTTAAGAATCACAAAAGAAGGTTGTATACTTGGAAGAGACCAGGAGACACCGGAAGGTATCAGATAGATTTTATAATGGTAAAACATAGATTCCGGAACCAGGTTATAAACTGCAAGACATACCCAGGGGCAGATATAGACTCTGACCATAACTTGTTAGTCATGAACTGTAGGCTGAAACTGAAAAAACTGCAGAAAGGTAGGAAAATAAGAAGATGGGACCTAGATAAATTGAAGGAACGTGAAGTTCTGGTGAATTTCAGAGGGAGCTTTAGGCAACAATTGACAGAAACAGGGAGAAATAAAACAGTAGAAGAGGAATGGGTAGCATTGAGAGATGAAATAGTGAAGGCAGCAGAGGACAAAATAGGTAGAAAGGCAAGACCTACAAAAAATCCTTGGATAACACAGGAAATACTAAATTTAATTGATGAAAGGAGAAAATATAAAAATGCCGTTAATGAAACAGGCAAAATGGAGTACAGACGACTAAGAAATTAGATTGACAGGAAGTGCAAAATGGCTAAGAAGGAGTGGCTAGAAGCCAAATGCAAATCTGTAGAAGAATGTATAAGAAGGGGAAAAGTAGACACTGCCTACAAGAAAATAAGAGAGACATTTGGGGACAAGAAAAACAACTCTACGAATATCAAGAACTCAGACGGAAAACTAGTTCTCAGCAAAGAAGGGAAAGCTGAAAGGTGGAAAGAGTACATAGAGGTGCTCTACAAAGGAAATGAGCTTAGAGACAATGTTGTAGGAAGGGAAGAGGAAGTAGATCAAAATGAAATAGGAGATACTATACTGAGAAATGAATTTGACAGAGCTCTGAAAGACCTAGGTCGGAACAAGGCCCCTGGGAGAACCAGCCATGACAAAACTATTTGAACTGGGGTGTAGGATGTATGAGACAGGCGAAATACCCTCAGACTTTAAGAAAAATGTAATAATCCCCATTCCAAAGAAATCAGGCGCAGACAGGTGTGAAAATTACAGAACCATCAGTTTGATAAGTCATGGTTGCAAAATTTTAACACGAATTATCTACAGGAGAATGGAAAAGCTGGTAGAAGCTGACCTCGGGGAAGATCAATTTGGATTCAGGAGGAACGTAGGAACCCGGGAGGCAATACTTACCTTACGTCTTATCTTAGAAGATAGATTAAGGAAAGGCAAACCTACATTTTTAGCTTTTGTAGATTTGGAGAAAGCATTTGACAATGTTGACTGGAATACACTCTTTCAAATTCTGAAGTCAGCGGGGGTAAAATACAGGGAAAGGAGAGTTATTTACAACTTGTACAAAAGCCAGACCGCAGTTATTAGACTCGAAGGGCATGAAAGGGAAGCATCAGTTGGGAAGGGAGTAAGACAGGGTTGTAGCCTTTCTCCAATGTTATTCAATTTGTACATTGAGCAGGCGGTGAAGGAAAGCAAGGAAAATTTTGGAATAGGGATTAAAGTTCAGGGTGAAGAAATAAAAACAATGCGTTTTGCTGATGACATTGTAATTCTGTCAGAGACAGCGAACGACCTGGAAGAGCAGTTGAATGGAATGGACAGTGTGTTGAAGAGAGCGTACAAAATAACATTAACAAGAGCAAAACAAAAATAATGGAATGTAGTCTTAGAAAATCAGGCGATGCCGAAGGAATTAGATTAGGTAATGAGACAGTGAAGGTGGTAGATGAGTTTTGTTACTTGGGTAGTAAATTAACATGCGATGGTCGCAGTACAGAGGATATAAAATGCAGAATGGCAATGGGAAGAAATGCATTTTTGAAAAAGAGAAATTTGCTAACATCAAATATTTATTTAAGGGTAAGGAAGTCTTTTCTGAAGGCATTTGTGTGGAGTGTTGCCTTGTACGGGAGTGAAACATGGACGATAAGCAGTGCGGACAGGAAGAGAATAGAGGCTTTTGAAATGTGGTGCTACAGAAGAATGCTGAAGATTAAGTGGGTAGATCACATAACTAATGAAGAGGCACTGAACAAAATTGGCGAGAAAAGGAATTTTTGGCATATCCTGACTAACCGAAGGGATCGCTTGGTAGGACACATTCTTAGACATCGAGGAATCGTAAATTTAGCATTGGAGGGAAGTGTGTGGGGTAAAAATCGCAGAGGGGGACCAAGAGACGCGTATAGTAAGCTGATTCAAGTGGATGTGGGTTGCCGTTCTTATGAGGAGATGAAAAGGCTTGCTCAGGATAGAGTAGGGTGGAGAGCTGCATCAAACCAGTCTCCGGACTGAAGACCATAACAACAACATCAGAAGTTACTTTGAAACTTCCTGGCAGATTAAAATTGTGTGCCGAAACCGGGACTCGAACCTGAGACCTTTGCCTTTCGCGGGCAAGCGCTCTACCGACTGAGCTATCCCGACACGACTCACGATGCCGCCTCACAACTGTACTTCCGCCAGTACCTCGCCTCCCACAATTTTAATCTGCCAGGAAGTTCCAGTCTGCAGCGGAGTGTGCGCTGATATGAAAGTTTCATTCTAGAAGTTACTTTGCTAACCAGATAACAAAACTCATCTACTACTTTTATTGTCTCATTAATCCAATTCCTTGAGAATCGCCTGATTTTCGGACACTACATTCTATTAGTCTTGTTAATGTTCATCTTATACCCTTCTTTAAAGAACTTTCCGTTCCGTTCAATTGCTCTTACAGGTCCTTTGCTGCCTCTAAAAGAATTACTATGTCATCAGAAAACCGAAAAGTTTTTATTTCTTCTCCCAGAAGCTTGATTCCTGCTACCATAAGAATTTTAAAGAGTGTGTTGCGGTAAAATTTATCACTTTTCTAAATCTACCAAAGTTACAAACATAAGTTTGCCTATCCTTAACCTATTTTCTCAGATAAGTCATAATGTGAGTATTGCCTTCCGCATTCCTTTAATTTCTCTTTAATACAAAGAATAACAATAAATGTTTCTTGCCGTGTGTACAATTTTCGATCGAGTGTCTTGACGTAAAAGTTCTATTAATCTTTCAGTGTCTTATACACTCATATTTTCTGTTATCAGGTAACAATTTTTGCAAATTTAGCCTTAGGGCATCAGAGAATGCCTTGTCTAACACTATTCCATGACATTTTGTGTGTGTCAGTGGAATTTTAGATAAATTTACTTTCCAGTAATTTTATTGTGATTGGTGCCGGTCAAGAGAGAATGTAAACATCCGTTGAATCTGTCTTTACTTAGTCTGAACATCCTTCAATTTTTTTAATACTCTGCTACGGTTACGCGACTAGTAAATAACGAACACAACCTGGTGAACGACCGATTTGTTTTTCTCAGTGATGAAAATATGCTATCAGTTGCATTTAGAATTCAGGTAAGCGAATAATCATTGCACTCGCTTGTTCTGGACGCTCGAATGTTTATTTTGTAATGGGCTTTGCTCTTGAGCTCTTAGACGCAGATCTGCTGGAACTCAACACGAACTCCCATCAAACTGTAAACAAACGCAATCTATTCTGGGTTCCTAAGAAGGTTCCTGGTGAGAGAAGATGGTGCGGGAGTGACTTTATTTACGCCGAGGCGCGCAGGTAAACAGAGGTGGCTTTTACAGATGTTTATTCACAGAAACAAGTATAGGGCCGAGGTCACCTTTGGGCGCCCAGCACACGTGCTAGCCCAGTGATGAGTGAAATGAGCTGATGCTGGAGATTAGACACGAAGCCAGCTATAAATCTAACGCTGGGAGCTGCATACATTAGAAATCAACGCGCAGCTCTTACGTAGCTGCTGCCCTGGCTTCCTCCATCCGCGCAGTAGCTGTACAGTATGATAGGCTGAGAGCGTTAAGCTAGACGTGTCTTTAACCATGCGAGTGTATAGCAGGATTTTAGTACTGTAACGTGAATCTGTATTTAAAAATTTATTCGTGGTTGTGGTATTAGGCACCCAAAGTATTTATGAACACATTAACTTGTACAGCAAGCACAACGAGACAGGTGGCACAGCCCTTATCGGTGTGCACCACTCTATATTTCTGTAACCCCAATTTTAGTGTTTTCAGTTGCAGAGTGTGGATAGGCACGATATCTCTTTATTAGTAAAGAGTTGGCCCACCATTGGCTTCGAGAACATCTCGAGTTCTTCGAGGAACAGATTCGTAAATAGGTCTTTACATTGTCCAACATACTTGTACCGAAACAGTCCCCAATTACATCAACGATGTCTTCTTCTTCCGTCATGAATTAGGCTTTCCCTCGTTTCCATCGTTTTGCACGACTTCCAACGCATCTTTTCCCTTGTGGGGTATGTCGTCAAAATTTTAATGGTAATGTTGTTTCGTCCGTAGTACAGATGGGATATTTACTTTTGTAGGCATTCGTCAACCTTACGGTTATATCGAAAATATTTACTTCATTCCTGCATCTGTATTTCTTTTGCAGTCTAGCTTGGTGTATCCCGCTACCTGAGGAATTTCATTTCATTGTCTTGTAATCTTGTTTTAGCTTTCTTTTTCGTTACCCAAGTTTCGCTTCCGTATAGTAATGACATAACTTCTTAAATTATAGATATTTTTCTGTTCTTACTTTACGTTGTAGGGTTCTTCTGATAGTGTTATTTAAGTAGTTAAATTTCTCAAATTTGTCTTTCTGATATAGGTCTCCCCTGTACCATAACAAGGTTCCTAGAAATTTAAATCTATCTGCTTGCTCTGTAATCTTATTGCCTATAAGTATTTTTGTTATTAATGGATTTTTTCCACTGACATGTTATATATCTGGCATGTTTGGTATAGTTCGTAGGCAGCTCTCTGCAGTTCATCTTCATTATTCGAAATAACACGTCTTAGTCATCTGCGAATAACAAAGTCATTATGTAATCTTTTTGGTTAAGGTTATATTTATAGTTCTTTAGTTTGCCGTACAATGTTGTCAATGTATACGTTAAAAAGAAACGTATATTAGTATACATTTTTTATTAAAATTTCCCATAATAGTTGTCTATTTACTTTATCATAAACCTTTACATTATCGACGAAAACGATGTGTGTTTCTTTCTTGAGTTCCTTACGTTTCTCTATAATTTACTGTAGCATAATTATCTTGTCTGCACAGCTTCTCCACTTTCTGAATCAATGTTTTTCTTCTGATAGTAAGCACTCCATTATGGGTTTTAATCTTTCGGTTATTATTGTAGTATAGATCTTATACGCTGTATTTAATAGTGATATGTCTATAATTTTCGGGCTTTGATCTGTTTCCTTTTTAAATACTAGTTTCATAAGTGAGATCTTGCATTCTTTTGGTATCGCCTTTTGATATTTTTGGTATCGCCTTTTGATATCCAACAAAGATTAAAAAATCTGAGATGTTTGAATAGTAAATATGGTCCTCACTTGGACTATGAAACTCCCCAATACGTTTCAATTATGTTTTGTGACAAGCCGATTTTGCTGTCTACGGAAGATATATGATAATTTTCTAATGCTGTTAAAAGCAAGACATCATCATTTCCCCGCGCGCACGCGCGCGCGCGCGCGTGTTTGTGTGTGTGCGTGTGTGTGTGTGTGTGTGTTTGTGTGTGTGTGTGTGTGTGTGTGTGTGTGTGTGTGTGTGTGTGTGTGTGCGTGCATTTTCGTTCTGGAACACAGCAGTGTTTGTTAGCAATATGATACGCCATAGTACGCCGTTTGCTGTAGAGGATGGTGCGGTATTCATTCACAGTTAACCGACCAGTGGGGGTAGTGATAGACACAGTTCAATACCGCGATATACATGCCCAAATCATGACGGTGCCCCACCAATGCTTGACTGTACGAAGAAGGCCTGCCTTATCGTTTGGAGTTTTCGATAAATAAACCCGGCAATTACATTGCACTGTAACACATACACCTAGTCGTAAAAATTGCAGGTTTCATGATGTGGCACCACTTGCTTCGCAGTTTTGAGGTGGCTGCATCAAACCAGTCTGCGGACGGGAGACCACAACAACAACAACAAGAACATCTATGTTATCATGTGAGAGATTTTTAATCTACACAAGACACAGTATGGCCCATGGTAGTTGTGCGTTGGAATAAATTACGACGTTTCACCGGTCACCACGTAGGTTGGCACATACAGGGTGTCTAGAAAAGGGCTCCCTGATTTCAAAATTAAATATCTCGAAAGAAAGATCGGTAGAGGAATGCAGCAGTTAGAAATAATAGTTACAAAAGCTGATAACAGATGGCGCTGTACGCTGTACAGCTCATATCAGCATACATAAGTGAAATAATCGTATGAAAACACTCTTTGCAAACAATCACATCACAATGTTTTCAAAGTGTTCACCAAAAGCAATGACTCGATTCCCGAAGTATTCCTCAAGAAAGCGAAACGCTTGTTCGGTCCGATGTGTTTGAGATCCATCTTGCATAAACCATTCAGTACCTGGTCGATCCTCTAACGCTTGCTGTGTGGCGACAAATTGTTCCAAAATTGCAACAACTGGAATTTGGAGTGTCAGCGGTATACGAAGTACCCTTGACCCTACTCAGTAACGTAGTTTGCGGAATAAAGATGAGTCTGAGGACAATCGCTTCTGGACTCACTAACTGTTTCAGTTGGTTTGAACACGCTGTACATTATAACTTAAATAGTTATAGCTAGTAGCTGGTACCAAAATAAAGAAATACTATTTAAGAGTAGTTAGGAATGTAAGTAGCGTTTTGAGAAAAAAATAGTAACCATATTTTTTTGAAAACATTTTCTCACAAGAAAGACTAAATCTATACTACACTGGTCAAAGACAATTAGGTGTTCAGTTGAAATATCCAGGTTATGAAGTACTGTCACCGACAGAATAAACTAAAATATTTCGACGTCTTTCTGGCGATTCTATGGAGTGGAGACAACAACATTACGGCAACCGAGATAGTGGTAATAACAGAAAACTGCAGAGGCGATCGGTAATGGTTTGTATTAACCAAACGAATTATAGAAGCATTTGTGTTCAGATAGTGTAGTGAGCAGGTAGTGAAATGCGACAACAAAGTTACTAACCCGAACCTATGGCATGGAGGTCCATAGGAAGGTTGGAAGCGGTACAGACACAGAGGGAGGTGACTGCAGCTGTTGGAGAAAGATGAAGTGTAATTTATAGGACCTGGGCACGACTTCAGACAACAGGAACCGTTAAAAGAAACCAAGGCCAAGATCATCCACGAGTAACATCAGCAAGAGATGATCGTTATCTCCCGGCTAACAGCCTGTCGAGACAGGAGGCTGAATGCTTACTCAGCAGCAATGCACATTCCATACAGCAACAGACTGCGCAGTATCAACACAAGCACTCCATAATCGCCTTCGGTAATGTGGCCTCTATGCTCGGAGGCGTGTGTCTGTTTAAAAACCACGACACCTTTTAGAAACTGGGCGGAGGAACATCAGGATTGGATTGACGAATGGCGCTAGGTTCTCTTCACAGAAGAGTCAAGAGTTTGTGTTCAGCCTGACAATCGTAGTTCTCTCTTCTGGCGAGAACTTGGAACAATTATGTTCATGTGCAGAAAACATCTCTAAATCATGGTGGTGGATGAATGGTGTAGACAGGTGTTTGTATTGGCTGACTACGGACCTCTACGTCGTTCAGAATGGCGCTTTGATTGGTTTTGCCCGACGCTAGTGCCATAGGAGATGAGTTCCTTCTGGTAGACGATAACGCTCGTCACCATAGAGCTGCACTGGTGGTCAACATGCTTGAAGCTGAGGAAACTCAACGGATGGAGTGGCCAGCTTATTCAGCGGGCTTAAACCGGTTTGAGCAGGACTGGGATGCACTTGTCTGACGCATTGCAGCCAGACCAGCACCTCCTACATCGGTTGCATCGCTGGATGTTGCACTCATGGAAGAATGTTGTTGTGGTATAGTTTGATGAGACTGGGCGAAAGGTAAAACCTCCGGTGACCAATCCCAACAACTTCCAATGTAACAAGTGCTCTTTCGGCAACTGAATGTATATGGGTTGTGATATTCCAGCGTTCTTCCATAATTACGACGAGGTATCAGGCCTGCGCACATCTGATGACAGGTATGCCATCAATTATGACTGTGGGATTTCTGACAAGTTTGCCTTTAAGAAGAAAATAAGTTGACTTGGCAGGTGCAACAATTAATTCGATTCTTTGGCAGCATGCTGTGAGAATTCAAAGTCTCTTACTATGTTGGGTTCGAGGTCTTCTCGGCTCCTACCGCCGACCACCAGGAACTCGTCTGCGTAGGCTATTACCTCTAGCACGTCCTGATTGTTCTTGAAGTTATGTAATAGTGGCTCCATATTTATGTCCCAAATGAGTCGCCTCAGAACAGAGCCCTATGGACACCACTTGATTATTCCTTTGCTGGTTGATCCGCTAGGGGATAATAACCAGACCTCCCTTCCGACACAGCAATCCCTCAAATAACCGTAAATCGGCCCTGGAACACAAATGTCTCGGAGTCGAGAGAAGAGTGAAGGTCATCAGAAGTTTTCAAAGGCACCATGTTGCCCATTACCTAACTGTGCGGAGTTGAGCTGCAGACCTCGGCACGTACTATTTAACCTCCATTTTTTTTAAATAACGTAAGATGACCACATTGTATAATTTTATATGACTAGATGATGGTGGCACAGCCGTATGAACTGCTGGTCATAAAATACATAATTATATTGCTATCTTGGCTTTTCACTTTTGAAGATAATTAATCAATCAGATCGCTTCCACAACCGGCGATGTCAGGTACTGTCGGCTTTTATTTTGTTTACTTTGATCTTTGCCGGATTTATTGTTACGGTAAAAATCTCGTTCACTTTCCCCAACTTTGGCTAGATAGATTGCCCAGGCGGCTAGATTTGCCTGTATTTATTGTACGACAGCCTTTTTGACTTTACTATTTTTATCACTACTATCAAGGATGGAAGATCTTCGCATGCCATCCCAACGCTCCCGCCGGCTGTTAGTCAGGGATCGTTGGAGTCGCGTGGCCAACACTCTCTTCAGGAGCCGCTCCACCCTTGGATGGGGAGAAAGACCTAAAGTATGAGCTTGGCGGGAAAAGTTTCCAGACTGACGACATAATGAAACTCGGTTTGTAGCAATGGTTCTCATCACTGGCTGCATCGTTCTACGAGGTAGGACTAGATAGGTTGATCGACTGGTACGATAAGTGCCTCAAGAACGGTGGAAACTATGTCGAAAAGTAGTTCAAGATATGATCTTTCTTGTGGCAGTAAAATTAAACTACTGTCCATTAATATTGCTACACCAAGAAGAAATGCAGATGATAAATTGGTATTCATTGGACAAATATATATATGCAATTTAGGTGCATAGATCCTGAGAACAATCACCTCTGGCCGTAATAACAGCCTTGATACCCCTGAGCATTAAGTCAGAGCTTGGATGGAGTGTACAGGTACAGATGCCCATGCAGCTTGAACACGATACAATAGTTCATCAAGAGTAGTGACTGGCATATTGTGACGAGTCACCATTGACCAGACGTTTTCAGTTGGTGAGATATCCGGATAATGTGCTGGACAGGGCAGCAGTCGAACATTTTCCGTATCCAGAAAGGCCCGTACAGGACCTGCAACATCCGGTCGTGCATTATCCCACTGAAATGTAGGATTTCGCAGGGATCGAATGAAGGATAGAGCCACGGGTCGTAACACATCTGAAATGTAACGGCCACTGTTCAAATTGCCGCCGATGCGAACAAGAGGTGACCGAGATGTGTAACCAATGGCACCTCATTATCATCACGCCGGGTGATACGCCAGTATGGCGATGACGAATACACGCTTCCAATGTGCATTCACCGCGATGTCGCCAAACACGAATGCGACCGTCATGATGCTGTAAACAGAACCTGGATACACGCGAAAAAACGACGTTTTGCCATTCGTGCACCCAGGTTTGGCGTTGCGCACACCATCGCCGGTGTTCCTGTCCGTGATGCAGACTCAAGTGTAACGGCAGCCATTGTCTCCGAGCTGCTAGTCCATGCTGCTGTAAACGTCGTCGAACTGTTCGTGCAGATGGTTGTTGTCTTGCAAACGTCCCCATCTGTTGTCTCAGGGATCGAGACGTGGCTGCACGATCCATTACAGCCATGCGGATAAGGTGCCTGTCATCTCGAATGCTAGTGATACGAGGCCGTTGGGATCCAACACGGCGTTTCGTATTGCGCTCCTGAACCCACCGAATCCACATTATGCTGACACTCATTGGATCGCGACAGACGCGAGCAGCAATGTCGCGATACGATAAATCGCAATCGCGATAGGCTACAATCCGACCTTTATCAAAGTCGGAAACGTGATGGTACGCATTTCTCCTCCTTACACGAGACATCACAACAATGTTTCACCAGGCAAAGCCGGTCACCTGCTGTTTCTGTATGAGAAATTGGTCGGAAACTTTCCTCATGTCAGCACATTGTAGGTCTAGCCACCGGCGCCAACATTATGAGAATGCTCTGAAAAGCTAATAAATTGCACATCACAGCCTCTTCTTCTTGTCGGTTAAATTTCGCTTTTCTAGCACGCCATCTTCGTGGTGTAGCAATTTTAATGGCCAAGAGTGTAAAAACAAAAGTTTACTGTATTTTTTTCCCAAAACGGTACTTGCTTTACTGATACGTGTTTTATCTAACCAAAAGACAAATTCTGGAACAACGTATGCGGATTTTTCTGTGACACCAAAAATCCTATAACATTTCAGCGTCCATATACTCCTTCCTTCTTTTGTAATAGAGAATATATGTTCAGGTACACAAATACGTCTTATGGTGAAAAACCGAAAAATATTGTTTGTTGTAATAAAATAAATGTTCTGTGTAGTAACTGCACTTCCTTCACATGTTTCTCTTCTTCGAAAATATTTATATTTTAAAAACACATATATTCATAATGTGTTGGATCCTAGAAGTTGTGAATTCAAGACTACTTTCCAATGACGTAGTGACATTACTGTCACTGCTATGCGATACTGAGTATTTTGTGCCATCATTTCGTGATTTATCATAGTGTGAGTACTGGATCCGAGGACTTGGGAGAAAAACTTGAAACTTCTGGCACTGGGACGGGGCACCACGGGTGTGGTCCCGGAGTATTTCTGTTGGCAGAAGGCAGAGAAGCTCATTTATAGAGTCTCATGCCTCGGGGAGGTGCAGGTGTTGCGGAAGTGGGCACACTATTCTGGACATTGTTGGCGCTTTCCGCTTGCTGTGCGTGTGTGGGAGACCCCCGTAGAAAATAACTCCATGTGGTATATAGGTATGTTGTCTGTTTTCGTTGCGATATTTTGAACCTACAGCAATTATGAATCAAGAAGGAAAGGAAATACTGGCATCTGCCAGACTCATTCAATTATGTCAACGGGGAATGCTGAAATGTTGTGCCGGGCTGGAATTCGAACCCTTAATATACAGTACTACTGACAACTACGCCATCCCTAGAACTCCTTACGCTAGACACAAACGGTCAGCTCATTCACACACTTCTGACGTAGTGCCCCTATCTATGTGTCTCATTTCTCGCGACTTTTCGCCCCTTCTCCTGAAAGGTTGGTCATAGTGTGTATGCGCACTGAATAAGAGATAACCAGCCTTTAATAACTAGCTGAAAAGTATGTGATGCCCAGGTATTTATTCCTTCCAGTTTTCTATTAGTCCTTATTCTCTTCTTTCAACTCTCTGTCCGTCTCTTCATTTTCATCATTACCTCTACCCCTCTCGGTCCATCTTCTCCGCCGTAAACGAAAAGTTACATATACAGGGTGTCCAGAAAAGGACTGTGATTTCAAAATTAAATATCTCGAAAACAAAGATCGATAGAGGAATGCAGTAAACGGTATGTTTGTGAAAGCTGTAAGAAGTTTATACAGCAGTTTGAAATAATAGTTACAAAAGCTGCTAACAGATGGCGCTGTAATCGCCATACGTAATGCCTAGTATAAATAGTGATCCGCAGCCCAGAGCGATCAGTTCCACTATTGAAACTTGAAAGGAGGTTAGCGTACCGAAGGAAGAGATTAAAACTATGTAATCCATTGAACAATGCGTTTTTCTGGTGCTAGAGTACCACAGGTTAGAAGAGAGTCATACGGCAACAAAGTGAAGTTTTCAAGCACGATTTAATGTTCCAAAAGGACCCGATATGAAAACCATTCGTACGTTCTTCGCAAAATTTCAACGAACAGGCAGCGTAACTGATGATCGAGTGGGGCATGTTGGCCGCAACAAACCGCAGTTACGCCTGAAAATATCGCCACAGTTTCTGGAATTATTCAGCGATATCCAATGTCATCCGTCCGTAGAATTGCATCTGAGACTGGTTTGAAGCGTTCCAGCACGCAGAAAATACTGAGAAAGAGCCTACACATGCTTCCATTCAAAATCAAACGCACCAGGCCATACCCGTACGAGCTGTGCAACAAAGGTTTGCCTTTGCTAATCAGATGCTCACAATGATTGATAGTGAAGGAATTGATGTTGGCTGCATCTGGGTTACAGATGATGCACACTTCCATCTGAATGGATACGTGAATAAGAAGAACTGTCGATTTTGGGGTTTCGAAAAGCCATATTGGTGCGAAGCAAAACGCCTGTATTCTCCTAAAGTTACTATGTGGGCTGCAGTGTGCAGCAGAGGCATTATTGGCCCTTTTTTCATTCGAGATGATTTTATGCCGGACGTCAGTTGGATCTCCCTGAGTTTAGTATTATGATTGACATCGACTGTATACAGTTACACTCTAATATTAAAATGCAAATTCCTAGTCTATGTGGACTCACAGGGCTTCGATACTAGCACTTAAGATGGCCACTCAGTGACCGAAATCTTTTTGCAATAGTCAAATACAGGTTTCATAGGACCAAAGCTGTTTGTTTCTTTATTAATATTATTAATGTGGTCGTTGTGCACTTGGTTCCAGATGGTGTCGTCTGTATGTAAAATGTATAATGATGAAATAGTATGAATGAAAAAGTGAGCCAGAAAAACGAAATAAGGCCAAAGTCGACGAAGAAGAATGGAGAACGAAATCTTTTGTTTCGGAAGGAACCATGGACACAAGTACTTTAAATGATTTCGGAAGTTCACTAGATACACAGATTTGGATTATCAGGCGGAAATTTCAACTCTTACCTTCCATAAAGCAAATAAAAAGTCTTAATCATAGGGCTGTATAGAATTCTTCTGTACGGCAAGTGCTTACAATATGATTCGTAGGACAACCTGATGTTACTGGTTACTAATACTGAAAATGTTTCCGTCCAAATGACTTAGTTGTTTCAAACTGGAGTTCTTATTCCGAAGCTCGTCTTACAGTACAGACGATGCGAATAATTTAGTGTAGCTATGAATTTCTTTAAAAACAGTGTTAATTACTCAACGAAATTTGATACGTCTTTTTTTCTTTAATTGTGAAACGTGAATCACATCTGAATGATGCAGTAGTCCTGAGTGTTATTATAACGTCCATCTGTGTCCTGGTAATAATTTCTCCAGCCGTATTCTTCTTTTTAAGTTCAACTAAATGCCTGTTTCACACAGCAACGTTACCACCATCCCTCTCCCCCGCGAGGAAATCATTCCATCTTTTGTTGCTACCCTCATTATTATATGCCGTTAATTTCGGCAATTACTTTCTCCACTTCAAAAAGAATAGCTGCAGAATTTCTCTGAATTTCCCATCTTGGTAATTCCTCCAGAAATGCTTGCGGGGAAAAAGTTCAGCCGCCCGACTTCTCCTCGAACGAATGCTCTCGAAACTTCATCAATAAATCTCACTGTGATACACGATACCTCTCCTATAACGAATGACACTGGGTTTATCTCAGCACCTAAAAGATCCCGTAATAAAACGAACTTCTCGTTATCCTCTTCGCTCATTCTGATTCTTCGGTAAGTATCCGAAGGTGATGCATAATACACAAGAATGGATCGTTCTGTTTGTCATTTATCTTTTGGATGAATTACATTTTCCTAAGGGTGGTTCAGTAACTCTCACCCTTTCATCAATCTTTCGTATAATTATATTTGGTATTTCACTTTCAGGTACTCCTCCGTATTTTCCTATCACTATTGTGCATAGTGATTTCCACTACGAGTACAATTCAACTATAATGGATCTTTTCGGCCGATTTTCCCTTCTATGCGTGTCATACATTTTTTACAAATTTAGATGAAATTGAGTAAAAATGTTATAGCGTTTTGTTTTTAGGTTATTATTGCTTCATAAACCGTGGAATTAAATTATATTTGTATAATGATTTCCATTCATTTGTAGGGGCTCCTATGATGGTCTCAAGTATTTAAACTAATATAAGTCATATATTTGTCATTCTTGTAAAACCTGCACGATACGTCGTTCTACACAGACGTCAGGATAAGTGACATGGGCTAAAAATGGAAGAGTCCAATAAAATATATCTTTTGTATTTGATAGTTTTTTGTTAACAACAAACAAACATTCCTGGAACAATTCTTCAACAACACAATTACAGTTTACCTGTTCAGTCTTACGACAAGTTAAGACGTGAAATCTAACTGAATGTATTAAGGAAAATATCCGTTTTGAAGAACTATTTTTGAACAATTGTATCTATTTGCAGGCATCACAAAGTAATTTCTTGTGTAGCCACTGTAGCACTTTCGCTGTGTTTCCCACAAATTACACTGATACACACATTAACAAAAAAATGTTCAAATGTTTGTTAAGCTTATGGGACTTAACTACGGGGTCATCAGTCCCTAAACTTACAAACTACTTATGAACTACTTACGAACTAGGACGGCACAAATATCCATGCCCGAGGGGGGATTCGAACCCCCGACCGTAGTGGCCGTGCCGACCGTGACTGGAGCGCCTCCGTCACCTCGGCCACCGCGGCCGGCACACACATTAACCAATCTTCTCCAGATTTTGAATGTGTATATGGTTCCGATGCGTACAAGTAGTCACAATCTTCTGAATCACCACTGTTGTCAGTAAATTCCTTTTCTTAGAATGTTTCTTTTCCATAAGTAAGCTACCTCTTTGCTTTTTCTCTTCCAATACGTTCTACTTCCTCGCGTGTCTCTTCATGTTGTTTTACGTAGGGGCGTCGATTGTTGTTAAATTTAAGCCACTACATGTACATAAAATAATTAGTTTAATTAATACGGTATTAAAAAATCACACAGAGTAGAACTATAATTCATGTAAGAATAAAATAACGTAGTGTGTCATTTGACGCTGCCACATGGCATATCATTTTAGCTTGAAATACCTTCTGAGATTCATTCGAGATACACTCAACAACTAAGTGCCCCAGGTGAATCTCCTACTTCCCTCAACATAGCAAAAAGTATGCTTTACAATATAAATTGTACTCTCCTCAGACATGTAATTATCTATAATACTAATTATGAATATATATTAATAAAAATAAGCAGTTTAGAGGCTTATCTATGTTCTTCGTTCACAGCAACAAAATAGAAGTGGCAGTTCGCCGCCATAAACCTTGTAACATGAATGACAATCGACCTTTCCTTACGTCTTAGTACAGATGGCGTACGAAGCTATTTTGGTCCATAGCTTTACCCTTTGTCGTTTGGGTCTATTTTGTGCAGTAAAAAAAAACAACTGAAAACAAGTATTTCGTGGATATTATCATGCACATAATCATTTAAAATTTATTAGTATTACGTAAAACAGTCGTGATCATTTTAAGTTAGAAAGAATATTTCTGAAGCCTCAGTGATTTTAATTGAAGGAATTAAATTGCGAAAGGAGAAACGTTAGTCAAAAATGTATTATATGACTCAAACACATTACAAAGTGCACTTACTAAACGAACAGAAAGGTCTTGGCCGCAGTAATTTTTATTATATACTACGCGTCTCGATGTCCTATGATGGAAATTTTTTTTCAACCATAAGAACATAGCTCAACACAAGAAAGAGCTTTACAAATGACAATCACAATATCTTGATCGTATTTACATTCAGATCTGATATAATGCTCTATATCTACATTTGTGTTACTTTATTGGCAAAAAATAAATCCTTATGCAAAAGTGTGTCACATTATTAGTTTTTTTTTATTGTTGCACAACACACTGCTATGTTTCTGGCACACATGTTTTGTGCACACTGATTTGCTTTGAATCAGGACACAGTGCACACCTTTCTGACAGCTCGCTGTGCTGTTGCTACAGATGTTTTGGATTTGAAGAAAATAATTTTACAGACATTTAAAACAAATGACCCACAGATTTCCAATAAGTAGAGTTCAATTTTGTCTTTCATACAGCAGTTGCAAATTAAAACTGTATCCGGATCTCATCTCTACTCCGTTAACAATTATTGGTCCATCTCCTCGTTTTAAATGATACTACTGCATCACCTGTACAAAAATGCTCTTTTCTAGCATTCCCTGCCAGTCTTCTGCTCGTCCACTGCAGCTGGCGTTTACGTCTGCTGGAATTTATTGCCTCATTCTTGGAGTCTGACGCGAAGGTATAACATAGCAGCGAGAGAGAGAAAGAGAGAGAGAGAGAGAGAGAGAGAGAGAGAGAGAGAGAGAGAGAGAGAGAGAGTTGAGCAACAAACTTTTATCGGATGAGATGAAAATAATAATTACGTGTAGTGATTATGATCTTCAAAGTCTGGTTAAATGCAGGTTTCTACACTGCTTAATCATATGCGATCTTGCATCTCACATATTTTTCAACTTTGTTTAATTGTACTCCGCTCTCGGTATCTTGCTATATCTTATACCCCTCTTCCCCCCATAAACATACTGACCTACTGTATTGAAATGACAATTTCTTAATGTCTTCAAATGTGTCCTAACAACTTTTCGTCTAGTTATGTCACAAATTGCTTTCTCCTAGACTCTGTTCAGTCTCTCGTGATTGGTTACATTATTTACTCGTCTAATCTTCAACATCCTTCTGCAGTACCACCTCCTCCCTTGGGCATTGGTGTGTATATTTTCCTTAGTGTAAGTTTAAGTACTAAGGCTTCTGTGACCGTTGTCACTGTCAATAAAATTCTTCTGGGAGCTTGGCCGCATTGTCAATATGTAAAACTCCAACGTTTCGGTCACTGTTGCAAGTGGTCTTTTCCAAGGTGTTTGGCTTACTGCTGAATGCAAGAGATTTCTATTACTTATAATGGAGACGCTATTATCGAAATATGATTGGATATTTCGAGAAGCACATGGACTAGCGAATCAGCCATTGTAATCAAGGAGAAAGAGCTAAGATGCCATAGAAATTGCAAAGCGACCCACCAACATGAACAGAGAGGGTGGATACAGCCAATACCACCTAGAGAGAAGGCCGCGGCGCTCTCGTGTGACGTCAGGCACAGTAGGTTGTGCGCGCATAGCTGACTGGCTCGCTGCTTCGGCATAGTGGGCCGTGCCACAGCGGCTACCGAGTCAGCTATGCCAACACCACCTCCAGACAAGGCCTTACAACAGGCCGTGCCTACGTCACACTTAGAGGCCGCAGCCGCCATCTGACTGGCCGCCCACTGCACGGCGGTGGGCGTGCCCCAGCTCCAGTCACGGTCTGCACGGCCACTGCGGTCGGGGGTTCGAATCCCCCCTCAGGCATAGATATTTGTACCGTCCTTAGTCTTAGCTAGTTAATGAGTAGTTTGTAAGTTTAGGGACTGATAACCCCGTAGTTAAGTCCCATAAGTTCTACAAACATTTGAACATCTGAATCCTCCAATCACAGGCTATAATGTAAACACTAATATAGAACGCCTCCCCTGCCACCAATATTCAGGTGCACTTTCTCCTACAATTATGTAATATCAATCCCCTGTATTCAGCATTCAGCCAAAAACCCTGCAACAGTGGCTTGGAATTTTATATATTGACAATTGACAACATCCAGAAGAATTTTATTGTTAGTTTAAGAAGATTGTAAGTCTGTGTCCAATGGGTTTACAAACATTTGCACACGACACATACTGAACCAAGGTGGCTAAAATGATAATCAAATCGTATCTTCAAATGTTTGTAAAGCTAAGGGACCAAACTGCAGATATCATCGCTCTCTTTAGTTACAAATAACCTAAATTAAACGAACACACCCACGCCCGAGGAAGGACTCAAACCTTCGACGGGGATCTGTCGCGACACCCACGGTAAAGCGCCTTACACCGCACAGCCATTACCATACTGCAAAATGCTAATCATTTTTATCAAAACTAGACATGAGTCTTGAGGGATTTTACGCGATCGTCATATGAATAAAATTATTGAATATCCGTCGCAGATCGCTTTTATTTTCTAAAACATAGCCGGTTTCGGGACAGCTACCTATCTTCAGATCAATTTTATGAAGTTGAAATGTAGCCTGTCGCGTGATGAACGAGTTTTCTCCAGATCATACTAATGTACAAGTCCTGTTTATATGAACTTCTTTTCTCTAATCTTTCGATGTTTCATTTTCTGAACATGAGTGTAGAGCTCGAAAATCTCTTTAGGTATGGATCCACAACCTGATTGTAACTCCCAATGTTGATTAGCTTTACAACCACTGTAGGTTGCCAGTTTCATCGTATAAGATGCTTGTCTTGTACCATCCACGTATACATCACGCTAATGACCAGTCTAAATTTTTTGGCCATTTCCAATTTTTAGCTTTAGTGGTGTCACATTTAAAACCTGTTTCGTGCTAATTGTACACACACACACACACACACACACACACACACACACACACACACACACACACACACACAGTAAGAGAGAGAGAGAGAGAGAGATGGAAAATTTGTACAAATTTATAACCTTGCTTCCACATAACCACCTGCTTCCAAGCATATATTATACAGAACGTCGTGTAACTGAAAACACTACAAACAGCACACTTCCAAGTCCTTTCTAATTTACCGAACGGCCCTACGTATACTTTTACATGATCTGCAAAATAATTCTCATAACCTAACGCGATTTTAAACATATTTTCATCATTTAGTTCTTGCAAGTCTACGACTGGCGTCCATCAGTGTATGCAGTGTATGGTATGTACTGTAATGTAACGGTACATGCGTTGTGCCTGCCTAGTTTCACAAACGCTTCTGATTTATCGACAAAAGATTTCCTCATCACTAATTTTTTTTAATAGAGACAGTAGTGTGTGTGTGTGTGTGTGTGTGTGTGTATGTGTAAAGAGAAAGTACTGTGGAAATTTGGGTTGCATATCTGCAGGACCAGAAATGGAAAAAAAATAGGTAGGATCGTAAAGCTAACTGCTGTGTTTGCTGCTATTTACCGTTTGGCGTAATTGAACAAAAAAGAAGTATGTGTCACAGAGTAACGAATGGAGAGGTTATATTCACAGACAATTGAAAGAGCCAGTTTCAAGATAAATTCAGACTTTATGCATAACGAATGTATTATCTCCAGTATATAGTAATTAGCAGCTCAGCTCCATATTCCGTACGGGATTTCAGAAAATACTTACTTTTATGTGTAAAACAACGTTATCATTTGATGAATACCACGTAGATATTATCAACGCATGCCTCGGAATCCTCGACAAACGGCTTTGGTGGAACAAATTAGTTTTTTCACCACTCGCGATTTTAAAACACGGCGGCCAATATTTATTTCAAGAAGGAAGAAACAAATTAAAGATGTTAATTTAAGGAGCTGAGTTGATCTGATTTTGTCCGAGGCGCAAATAAGAAATTCTGGAGGGTCACAAGGTAGTAGGTAGAGAGGATTCCAGAACAAAAGCTGATGGTATTTGAATTACGTTGCTGCTGCTCATGGATTGTAAAAACTAAGTTTGGATAAAGTAATAAGAGGCGAAGAGAAATTGATATTTTAGTGTCGTGCTTGAAGGAACAGGAAATTAGAAATCTTGTGCAGGCATACAGATTTTGGAAAAACTCTAACTGGTACCGATGATTACACATTAGATTTGCATTAGGAAGGGCGGTGATTCGAACCTGCGTCCAGCCATGCTGATTTAGGTTTCTCATGACTTCCTAAAGAACTCCAGGCAAATGCCAGGAATTTTCGTTTCATCCTACACCTCTCTCTAATAGCCACAATGTCGACGAGACTTTAAATCCTAATTTTTCTTCCTAAGCGAAAATTGGTGTATGTTGGCAATAGAATTAATGAAGAAATAAGCCAATCAGTGCTAAGCAATAGATAACAGAAGGTGGAGCTCAACATTAGGCTTCGCACACTTTCAGCAGTGATGGAGTGCAGGCTCAGATATTGAGGGAAATTCTCGTATATTTTCATATATACCACCCCGCCATCATGCACGACCTGTAGTTGGGTGCGTGACTGAACTCTTGCTCGTTAGCCGCTATTCGATGAACAAATTATGCGTCATACTCCACGTTCTAGGAAGAGTACTGGTGATTGAAAATTCCTGACAGACTAAAACCATGACACTGACTGCTTGGAAAGTTGTTACCAACTGACAGTTGCAACTACACTAGCGCTCCTAGCGGTTGACGAGCTACCGAAGGAGTAGTGTTTGTTTATAATCAATTTTCTATCTAGTTGACGAAATAATTATAGTTTTTTGCGTTACAAGCGTTACTAAAGTATTAAGAGACATACATAATCGGGAAATTTATGTAAAACAGCCGAATTACACGGATTCATTGGTATAAATAACTCGCGCGACCTCCCGCGTCGGAGGTTCGAATCCTCCCTCGGGAATGGATGTTTGTGTTGTCTTTAGTATAAGTTAGTTCATAAGTAGTTTGTAAGTTTAGGAGATATAAATTCAGTAAATATTAAGTTAGGTCTACAACGAAAAACAAGGTTGCAGTGTTCACCAAATATAGATTTACATAAGTTCACTATATATGGGGACCATACTACTGTGGTTATCGGTCCCTTCGCCAGCATTCGGGAGACCGTACGAAATGTATTCAGAATTTCGTATCAGCCACAGTATTAGACAGTTTCACATTCTTTTTTGACGAGAGGTTGTTGTCAATGATAATTTTGAGCCAAAAATATGTTCAACGTTTCTGTAAGTCACATATGAATACCAACCAAAAATATGTTCAACGGTTCTGTAAGTTTAGGGACCGATGACCAAGTCCCCTTTATTTACAAACGTTTGAACATTGCTCCTTGTTGACATTGTCGGCCGGCCGCGGTGGCCGAGGTGACTGAGGCGCTCCAGTCACGGTCAGCACGGTCACTACGGTCGGGGGTTCGAATCCCCCTTCGGGCATGGATATTTGTGCCGTCCTAGTTCGTAAGTAGTTCATAAGTAGTTTGTAAGTTTAGGGACTGATGACCCCGTAGTTAAGTCCCATAAGCTTAACAAACATTTGAACATTTTTTTGACATTGTCGTTACTACTTCCTACAAGGCACAGTTCAGAAACCAGATTTTGAAATGTGATACTCAATTCTTGCAACACCTATTTTTCGAGGAGTAATGCATATGCGTAAGCTCCTTCCTTGGAGTCATTCCTGAGACCGACAATATCAATGTAATGTGCTTATTCTCATAGTACACACTGCTGCTCCTCAAGTCTTACAACACGTAGTTCACAGTCGCAGCACTCAAGCATGTCCGATTACGCTCCACTGCAAGAAATGAACGAGGCACGATTATAATTACACGGTCAGGGAGTTAATTACAGTGTGCACTGTATGTAGGAAGGAACTAAACAGTGTAACAAAATGAAAAGTGCTTCAAAAACGCTAAAACCATTCATGAGGCTTTTCAGTTAAATAAAATAGTCATTGGCCGCATTTGTCTTCCTTCATTTTTTTAAGATGGCTTCCGGTTTGGGTTTGCATTGTGACTATCTCAAGCATATCCCATATGTCCATGATTTTTTTTGTTACTCCTAAAGATAGTTTATTACATCATTAATAGGTCGTTCAAATGCTGTAACATTGGTTTCACACGAATTGCACTCTTAGTCTTTGTATAATACCGGTAGGTCATTCTTCTCGAAAGAAGTAAAAATGAAAACACTGATATTACATATTATATTTGGCATTTTAGTTGTAAAGCCATCCATATGTTTCTGAATAATAAAACAAAAATTTATGTGTTGGTACTTACACGCAAATCATAATTCATACGTTGCTTCTGAAGCCCTAGCTTGAAAGGTGACTGACATAGGATAAGGTACTAAAACAATGACTGCTAATATATGAACATCAACGATCGACATTTAAGTGACAGTCCGTTCTTGGACAAAGTGTATTGTAACGAAAGGAAACATTTTACTTTAAATGTTTGAAAAGGCTAAATACAATCCGTCTGGAAGGACGTCAGGATTATCTAGGACAGTAAAATGCAATTATAGACCAGATGTAGAGGGAAGTTTTTATAGATATAATGATTCTGTACGTGTGAATGCCACTGAACTCCAGAACCGCTAGACCCATTTCAGTGTTAGGGGTCCCTGTATGGTTTATATTCCCAAATGGAAGTGGTAGGTAACCCAAATAAATGAAACAAATCTAAACTGGTCATTTTCACTTCGCTTTAGATTAATATTTTATGTGCTGCCATAGAGTTCATCCGATTGCGATAAAATTTCGCGCAGACTGCACCTTCAAATCAAGAGGAACGCCACTGACTACACAATAATTTCGCACGTTGGATAACAACCTAGAGTTTGGTTCCGATCTTAATTAAATTTTAAACACTTGAGCTTCATTAAAAAAATTAAAGAAAATAAAAATAAAAAACAGTGTCTACATAAGAATTCGAAAGGTTCATTGCGGAGAGCACCTTATTCCAAAAAGTGTTTCATCAACCACCAGAAAATTTGGATCTATGTAATTTTTAATATACAGGCTAGAGAGGACATGAACATAGAATGGGAACAGGAGTACATGAGGAAGAAGATATGGGTAGAGAGATGAGAAGGAAGGCCAGATGGACAGAGAGAAAGGAGGATTATGTTACGGAATGCGCACCTGCCCGCGTTGGAGGTTCGAGTCCTCACTCGGTCATGGGTATGTGTGTTCCCCTCAGGTAAGTGAGTTTAAGTAGTCTTCAGGTCTAGGGACCAACGATCATAGAATTACAAACACTTGGACATTTTTTAGAATTAATAAATACCCGAGCTAAGCCGCGTTTTTAGCTATCCAATACTCATAGAGGCCTAAAAGGAGGGTAAAAAACTGTGCTTGGAGGGGAACCGAGGGAGCGCGCGGTTGCTCGCCGTGGAGGTTCGAGTCCTCCCTGGGGCATGGATGTGTGTGTTTATCCTTAGGTTAGTTTACCTAGGTTTAAGTAGTTTGTAAGCTACGGACTGATGACCATGCTGTTTAGTCCGATAGATTTACAGACATTTTTAAACAACAGGTTTGCAGGAAGATGGTTGGGGCTCCGTGGACCTCATTCATGGCCCGCAAGGTCGCCCTATTTAACACCAGTAGATTTCTTTTTGTGGGGATATCCAAAGGATCGTGTTTATGTCACTGAGCCCACATCCCCAGTTGATCTAAAAATGTTCAAATGTTTGTAATTCTATCGGACCAGACTGCGTGGTCACCAGTCCGTAGCTTACAAGCTACTTAAACGTACGGAAACTAACCTAAGGACGACACACACACACACACACACACACACACACACACACACACACACACACACACACACACACGCCCCAGGGAGGACTCGAACCTCCACGGCGAGCAACCGCGCGCTCCGCAGCGAGACGCTTTAGACCGCTCGGCTACTCCACCGCGGCCCCAGATGATCTAAAACGGCGCATCGAGGACGCATGTCGCTCCGTCACGTCGGCGTTGGTACATCTCGTCCGCAGATCCTTTCGACGGCGCATTGCATTATGCATTGAGGAACGTGGACACACATTTGGACATCTCATGTAAATCAACTTCCCACCGCCATAACATCCATCACCCACCACACAGCTACGTATTATGTACAGCGTGTGGTATCTGCCCCTGAAACTTTCAAGGGTTGTAGCTCCCAAACTGACAGTGATAGGAATGTAGTTTAAATTGATTTGGACGCAGCTGCTTTCAACGAATCCAATGCACGATAGAAAAAAAAGTATTGTTCCATTTAAAAAATTATATCTATGTGCTGTAACTCTTTGGAAAATGATACAATAAACTATGTTCATAGCTCCGCAGAAAGTGTAACATTTCTTGTGTTGATCTCACATTAAAATTTCCCGTCGCCTATTATTTTATAAGTTATAGAGGCACACACACTTAGTGAAACACCCTGTATACCTCCTACAGGAAAATTAAAAAAAAAATCATTTGGAGACAAGGATGTAGCAGCTTGAATATGAAACTGAAAAACCAGTGTAAAGCAAAGAAGGGAAATCTGAAAGGTGCAAGGAATATACTGAGGGTCTATACAATGGAAATGAACTTTAACCAGTATTGTAGAACGGGTACCAGATGAACATGAGGTAAGAGATACGATACTGCAAGACGAATTTGACAGTGCACTAAAACATTTCAGTCAAAACAAGATCCTTGGTGGGAGGTTATTCCCCTCAGAACAATTAATATTTTTGGGAGAGGCAATCATGAAAAAAATTGTTCCATCTTGTGTACAAAATTCATGAGAAAGGGAAAACACTTTCACAACAACATAATGATTCGTGTTACAGAGAAAGCAAATGGTGACAATTATGAAAATTACGGAACCATCAGTTTAATAGGGCAAAGTACTAACACGAATTATTCACATACTAATGGATAAACTGGTAGAATCTGACCTCAGGAAAAGTCATTTTGGATTTAGGATAAATTTAGTAATACGGGAGGCAATACTCACATAACGTATCTTAGAGGATAGCGTATGCAAAGGCAAAACTACGTTTTTAGCTTTCTTAAATTTGAAAAAAGTTATTGATAATATATGCTGCAATACACTCGTTCAAGTTATGAAGGTATGAGGGGTGAATATAAGGAAGCAAAAGTTATATACAATTTGTACAAAAACCAGACAGCAGTTAAAAGAGTCGAAGGCCTGAACGGGATCAGCGGATGGGAAGGGAGTAGTACAGGGTTGTAGATGTTCCCAAATGTTATTCAGTCTGCTAATTGATCATGCTGTGAAGGAATATAAGGAGAAATTTTGAGAACGACTTAAAGTTTAGGGAGAAGAAATAAAAACTTTGCTGTTTTCACCGATGACACTATAATGCTGTCAGAGACACCAAAGGACCTGGAAGAGCACTTGAAAGGAATGTACAGCGTCTTGAAAGGTGGTTATTAGATGAACATTTACAAGAGCAAAACTAAGATAATGGAATATATTCTAGCAAAACCTGGCGAAGCTGAAGGAATTAGATTAGATAATGAGACAATAAATGTAGTAAATGAGTTCTGTTATCTAGGTAGCAGAATAACATCTAATGGTCGAAGTGATGATGATATAAAATGCAGAATGGCTATGGGAAGAAAAGCGTTTCTGACGAAGCGTAATTAGTTGATATCCAAAATTAATTTAAATGTAAGGAAATCCTTTCTGAAAGCATCTGTCTGGAGTGTAGCACTATACAGGAGTGAAACCTGGTTAATCAGAAGACATTGCAGATAATAAAATCACATAATAATTAAAAACTGAAGAAGAATTTATTTAAATAAAAAAAGTGTCACGATCAGAATGCAGAGACCATAAGTTTAAATTAGCTCCTTTAGTAAAATAGTAACAATATAATTAATAAATATTCCACATTTCTGTATAAGAAAAATTACATTTGAGATTTTCCTTAGAAACGAGAGCAACGTGCTCCAATGCCCAGATAACGCTTACAGCGGGTGTCCTCAAGCAAATAACTCTTGAGACACCAACCAGCTGCCTATCGTGATCAATCGAGGTGTGATGTAAAATTCAAATGACCGCCCCAATCTCGCTCTCCATCCATCCTGAAGCCAAGGTGAAGCAGACACACTGCTGTAGCCTCCACAGAACAGCAGCTTACCTGCAGGACAGCGACAAGGCCGCCCCAGTTAAGTGAACTGCGTTGTCTACTTTCGTAAAAAACGCACGCACACCGTTCGATGTGCGCTTATCCATACCGAACGACAAGACGCAGAGACTTAAATATTTGTACAGTTACTAATTTATACCTGAGGGAGGTTTTAGGCAGGGTTTTATAGCGATCTGATAGATATTTAGTTTTTTTAAGAATTGTGGAACAATAATTACTCTTTGAAAATTATACTTACTATTTGAAAATGGTTTTATTTGTAGCATTGTTGCTTGGGGGTTGATAATGATAAAAGGGTGGAGTATATTGGGATGGAAAGTTATCGGTATATATAAAATTCTACGTGTGTGTGTGTGTGTGTGTGTGTGTGTGTGTGTGTGTGTGTGTGTGTTTGGTGTGTGTTAATATTTCGCTCTGAGTGAAAACTACAGAACGCAAACGAATGGTCTGTGTATGATTGTTGTCCGAAGTCTCCCGTTGAACACCATAGCAGTTCCATGCCGATAGCTATAAGGGGGTGGAAGATATGGTGGTTGAAAGTCGTCAAATTATAAAAAAATCGGACTGAAGACCAGCGATGACGTTTTAGAGTCTATAGCAAGGAGGTTACATACAGCGAGACGTGATGCCACAGACCATATCTTTGGTCTATGCGTGCTACAATGTCTTCAGCTCTTTCTTTGTAAGGATAAGCATACGAATAATAAAATATAAGAACAAATAAATAAAGCAGTAAAGAAGAAATTTCTTTTAATACATCTCTTTAAAAAAATCGATTTGACGTTCCGCGCATTATCTATTATAATCAAACAACAGTATAAAAATGCATTTTGTTGTCTTCCAAATGTTTTAAGCTCAAATAATATAAAAGAAGGTGCAACAATTAAATTTTCGATTTCTCAAAATAGCCACCCTTTGCTTTCATCACTTCCTTGCACACTCTCGGCATGCGCTTGAAAGGGGTCTGTCTAGTTTTGTTTATCTGTGTGGGTGGTTAACCGACCGAATGTTTTCGTGTGGGTATGACACTATCGAATTCTTCTATTAGCCTGTGCACAACGGAAATGAGTAAACATAAGGCAAGTGGTTGAATTACGTGTATGTGGTTGAACTGGGGATGCTGCGGAATTTAATTTCTCATAACTATGGGTGAGGAAAAGCATAGAAAATTATTCTCTGTACAGTGGATTATTTTCTACACAAGCTGATTTAAGCCTGTTTCACTAATAAACAAAAACCGTTACTTCTATGCTATATAAAAGTTCCTATCAAGATATGTATTTCGAAATTCAATCAGAATCAGCAAAAATAACAGCTATGTCTTTCTGAAGGTGGGAAATTCGTGAAATCGTAATAATTTGGCATAAATAGGGTTGGCTGCTTAAAACTTATAAAATTGGGAATTAGAGGAAATGCTGTATGCTTTACTCATGGAAATAAGAAGGAAAAAATCAAATCTACCAAATAGGCACTTGCTGCGAACAAGAAGAGTAATAATTATTGAACATTAATTTTAAAATTACTTTGCTCTCTTTGTAATACATATGCCATACAATTCTCATCAATACTGTAGTCTGTTCCGTCTCAAAATAGTTATTCAGTATCTCTCTTCCTGGGGCGTTACTTCCTTCCAGCAGGAAAATATGCAACAGCGGCTCAGTACGCCGTGCCAGTAGAGTTGTAGACAAGTATCCTGTTCTTCACAGGCTGCTCCCTGGCAGTATTACTCCACGACACTATACAGAACGGCGACTGCCACTCGCTATTCGCATTTAGCAAACTACAACTGGCAACTCGCCACTTCATTTAACTGACCACAGCCTTCCTTCACTCTGTCTACACTAGAGGTCTGCACCTCGCTCGGTTGCTCGCTCGAATCGGCCGGCCGCGGTGGCCGAGGGGACTGAGGCGCTCCAGTCACGGTCTGCACGGCCACTACGGTCGGGGGTTCGATTCCCCACTCGGGCATGGATATTTGTGCCGTCCTTAGGATTAGGTAGTTCATAAGTAGTTTATAAGTTTAGGGACTGATGACCCCGTAGTTAAGTCCCATAAGCTTAACAAACATTTGAACATTTCGCTCGAATCGCGTGATACATGTCGTTCTCTGACAGTCCGACAGGTGTCGGTACTGCAGCTTGCGGCAAGGCGTGTGGCTGCGCTCGACTTCCTGCACGCTCGACTGGCCCGATCGTCCACACTGCCCGCTCGCCACTCACTCGCCCACCGCAAAGCCATGTGTTCTGAACTCGTGTCCTAGCCGAGTGTGAGGAGCAAACCAGGCGCTAGAGAATACCTCCTGACTGCGAAAGGTCGTGGTCGCAGCATAGTTAGCCAATACGACAAAATCGTGGCAAACTAAATGGTTACAACAACAAAACTCGAAATAGCTCGTAAATTTAGAGTTCTAAATTTTACTTATGGTGACGTAGTGTGGAGATGTTGGCAACGAAATGTTCTCTTTATGAGGGATACGTATAAAAACCTGTCAACTACAAAGCAATAACAATGTAATCTACTTTCCGGACTTTCCAAATACTGTTACATCAAACCAGACAAAACATAACCAAACAGACAGGAAATGGATTTTAAGAAAATCCGTCGCTGATGTACAAAACATTATAGAAAAGGACTACCTATAAAAAGAAATGATATCCCATCAAAAACATAAAATGTACAAAAATGCAAGTCTAGCGACAAATGCCTTCCATCATAAAAAGTCGTGAGATCTTACGGGAAACCAACTCGGTTTTTTTTTTTCCTTTTTTCTCATGAAAACAGAGGTTCCAGTTGTTTATTCCACCATTAACGCCGCCAAAGACACCGTCCGTTACATGAAAAAAAAGCGACGTGAATACGTTACAGACAAGCCTGAAGCAAGAAACGGAGACGAGGTGGAATAGCTTATTTAGAATGCTATAGTTAGCCAATACGACAAAATCGTGAAGGTGTCTCTGAGAAACTAAACGGTTACAACAACGAAACTCAAATGAGGTCGTAACATTTTTGAACCCATTCAAAGAAGCAACTGAACGTGCTCGAAGGCGAGAAGTACCCTACAATTCAGTTTGCTGTGTTATTGCTGCAGAAACTGAAAAATCATTGCAAAGCAGGGCCTGACGACACAGAGTTTTTTACTTATTTCAAATCCAGTTTTCCTCTTTACTATGCGGTGCATGTCTAGCGAATGCAAATTATAGTGAGTTGCAAGCACCACTAGTAATGTCACTGGTATTTAGCGATATGATACACCTGTTGTATTATCTTATGTTACTGTAGGTGCTACGAGTGCTCAGAGAGCGTTGTCTCCGTCTCATGGAAGAGAAAATGGCACTTCAGACTTTACATAAAATAGCGACATTTATGATGTCCGTTACAGAGACAAATGAGACGTTCAATGCTGTGTGTCGAATTTGTGATTAAATTTCGTTTCCAGGTAAGCAGGAATAAATGTATGACGTACCGGTGCGTCACTTTATTACTTTGGAATTGTTTCCTTTCCCGGTTGCTTAGAAAGTGGTTCTTTCGATCCAGCTGAACTAGCCATTCAGTTTCGCATTTTGTAGTCTGAACCCATAGGTTACTTTATCATACAGATTATTATACGTGATTAATATAAAGTTCCTGTGCTAAGATCATTTACTAAATGAGTTTTCCATGATTTTTCTTTCTTGTTCCAATTTTGTGGGCTGTTATTGCCTATTTAGTGATAGGTGTTAACGAGGAAATTATATCCATTCATCTTATCACTCTCACGCCCTGGAATACTTTGTCTGTGTTTTATATTGATATTAAGTACTCCGATATTGATGTACGCCCATTAGGTTAGGTTTGTGCATCACTGTCTGTTGAACCCCGTTAATACATATTCTCGTAGCATTTTGGCACTGTGCGTAGTTGCTGCACCTCTGCCGCGTACGAGTAGCCGAGCGGTCTAAGGTGCCTCGCCTCGGAGCGCGCGATTGCTCGCCGTCGGATCCTCGAGTCCTCCCTGGGGTATGGGTGAGTGTGTTGTCTTTATTTAGTTTACCTCCGTTTAAGTAGTTTGTAAGGCTAAGGACTGATAACCACGCAGTTTGGTCAGATAGATTTACAAACATGTGAACATTTTTTAGCTGCGCCTCTACCTCTTCCGAGTGAGTCCTTAACGGGAATTTTGCCAATTGCAGCATTCATATATACCCCACTGCCACTGTCGTCTTTTTTACCTATATAATAAGAACCGCATGGAAGCCTTTGTGCAATATATAGGATTGGCGCTTTCTTCCTTGGTCAGGGTAATATGCCAGTCTAATGCTCATACAACCTCTACCTATTTTAAATCCTCTTGTTCCAATTGTTTACTGTACGAATTTATGGCGCTCCTTGAATTTCAGTGATATCTGTGTTATATTTATTTAGGGCCGTCTGAAGAATGTCACCAGGGTGCACCAGCCAAAAGAATGAACTGCATGTTTTCGGAATGGCTGGTCTGTAAAATGAGCGAGGCGCAATCCACCAATGAGGTGAAACTTTATTTAGCAAGAATTGTATGTGATGACGACGATGGTGGAAACGCAACAGTACTCTTATTTCCTAAGCTAGCTGTATTGGCAAAAAGAGTATTTTATGTGCCCGCCTGAAATGCTGCTAGGGAACGCACTTTCAGTACGGCAGGGAACCTGATCTCTGATAGAAGAACTCGAATCGATCCACTACTTCTCAATGATATTTTAACAATACATTGCAATTACAATGCCATCAACGAATAGTTTGGGGATAATGTTGTTACTTTTCGATGTATACTTTGTTGTACGGTAACATTAAGTTTTCTACACTGCACTAAAAACGTTATTCGTTCCGTAGTTTCTCTAAAATGTTGTTTGTATAGCTTATGGGACTTTAATACGGGGTCATCAGTCCGTAAACTTACAAACTACTTATGAACTAACTAATTCTAAGGACGGCACAGATATCCATGCTCGACGGGGGATTCGAACCCCCGATCGTAGTGGCCGTGACTACGGTCGGGGGTTCGAACCCCCCCTCGGGCATGGATATTTGTGCCGTCCTTAGTATAAGGTAGTTGATAAGTAGTTTGTAGGTTTAGGGACTGATGACCCCGTAGTTAAGTCCCGTAAGCTTAACAAACATTTGAACATTTGTAGTGGCCGTGTAGACCGTGACTGGAGCGCCTCAGTCCCTTCGGCCACCGCGGCTGGCCGTAGTTTCTCTCTGGATTCTTTCCAAATGTCGTGGTTGGTGAAAACGACCATTTTGTCTCGTATGGAGTATAATGATGTTGCGGTTACATACGACTATGCAGGAATACACCTCTACAGCATAACTGATTTTATCCGAAAATAGTTCCTTCAGTTAGTGCGGGTGCAGCCCGCACCTCCACACAGCTGCTGCCGTAGCGCCTGAGAACAGCGGCAGCGCCACGCTGTGCGGCCTCTGCCCGCCCCGCCCCACGCAGCCTCGTTCGAGTGTCAACACGCTCGCTCCGAGCGAACACGCTCGCCGCGCCACCGCCGAGCCACAGAATAAGGAGTATACAGAAAGGAAACTCCCGCTGCAGTCTGTCGTCCAAAATTTAGTGCGCATGCGTGGAATCGGCCATCTTGAAAAGCAGTAAACGCGCGGTCACTCCCTACTCTGTGGTGTGCTAATGCGCCGTCTTTGTTAATTGTGTATTTTAGCTGCCTGAATGGCATAAAAGTAAACAAGTATTTGGTACAGTGCAGTGCAGTGAAAAGAAAGAAGTGTGTGTCAGTAGGTGAAGCTGTTCCGTTTTTATTACGAGCAGCAATAAAAGAAAAGGCGGCCGATGGTGTTCAGCACCTAATTGCCGCAATAATTCGAATACAAATAAGGATATAAGCTTCTTCACCTTCCCAAAAGATGCTGAGCAGTAAGTGAACGTCGCTATATGTGTAGTGAAAGTTAAATGTTATCAGTTTCGAATGAGAGCGATGTGTGCATAATTATTAAGAGTAGCCTTGCTTCTTCTCTTGACAATAACTCTCGCTGTTGCTGTTGATGCAGCAGTTCAACGGCATCGAAATGTTGAAGTACATTTATATTTTATAAGTTTAACGTTGCAGGGAATAATATATAATGTATGACAAAGAATAGTGCGTAAGTAGGCAGGTAAAATTTTACTTACGGCATTGGAGGCGTAGTATGCTAATGTTGGCAACGAATGCTCTTCGGATACTCAAACAAATAGATTAAGGGGAATAATTATTTTATGCTGTTCCTGCTCTGTGGTTGACAGATACCTCTATATGCCCTTCTCCGGTCAGTAAATTAATGATACTCCTGAAGCAAATACAACTTTTTCGTATGCCCAGAAGTCATTAGTTCTGTGTAATCACATTTTACTGCTAAGTCTGACTCAATATTTTGTGCGAATTTATTCGTGTCAAATAAAACCTGGCAATTGTAAAGCCACTTTCTTGTTTATAAATAATTTCCCAAACATAGCTCCGCGTTATTTGGGTTTTTCGAGAGATAAGCACCAAATAAAACGATCATCGATTCCACCATACATTTTCGTAGTTGTGTTAAAATTCAGGCCTATTTTTTTCGTTGGATTACAATTAGGTGCAAGAAGATGGCGCAAAATAGATGAGAGCATAATGAAAAGCCGTTTCCTTTCGTAAAAGTTGGTGAGATTAGCTGCAGTTCGTAAAAAGTCAATTTCCAACCAAAGTACTAAGTGTCTATAGTTCCGCGTTTACTGCTTTTCAATATGGCGTCGAGCGCAACGCTTGGCCACATACAGATAAAAGGCGCCGCCCCAAGCTTTCCCTTCTGTATGCTCCCTATTCTGTGGCCGAGCGTTGCGCACTCGACCGAGTACGAGCGAGCGAAATCGGCGATTTGCAGACCTCTAGTCTACACAGAAACTGTTCACTGACTGTTTACACTCAGCCTACCCGCTGTGACTGACCACGTTCCGACCACGGGCCTGCTGCCTCGCCCGACACCCTCCGACCTTCCTCCACACCACCGCTGCTCTCTGTCGCCGCTATACCAGACCTCTTTCAGTCACCATGCGCATTTCCTCTGCGCATCCCCAAAGAGTCTACTGCTCATAGTTATGTGGCTGTAGTCTACCAACGTCTTCCACGGATATGTTAACTCTATAATAAATTTATAAATGTCCTTCACAAATGTGAAAGAAAATGTATTATAACTTTAGGTACTGCCGTCTACAGATACAACAATTGTGTTATGGTTTTAGACAGACTCCTTTCACGCTGCGTCAGTTTTTCCAAAGGTTTCAGTTGGAATTAATCATCATTCTTGCTGCAGGACCTCCCACAATTGCGTCCCACTCATGATTTTCCATTTTCGGATCCTCCTGTCCAATTAATCCCATACCAGCTCTATTGGGTTACAATCAGGGTATTGGGGCGTCCATTCCATGTTTTTCAATATTTTACGAACCTCTAGAGACTTCACCTAGTTATGACACAGGCGAGACGTATATTTCAGGTCGTTGTCTTGCTGCAAAACAAACCCTTTCCCAATCAGACCCAAATCAGATGTCTTCGCATGTTGCTGGAGAATGGCATGAGAATCCGTTTGCTTCAGTTTTCCATCTATTTTCATCAAATCTCCGTCTTTATTCCACCCAAAGGATCCCCATTTCATCACAGAACCCTCCATGCTTTACAGTTGGAATTACGCTCCGAGGATTCAAGTGCTCAAGGGGTAAACGGCGCACAAACTGACGGCGTTTACATCTAAATATTTCGAACTTGGTTTCATCAGTGAATAAGACTATTTCTCAATCCCCCGCTGTTCAATGTTGGTGTGTCTTATCCTAGTGAAGCCTTTTCTTCTTGTTAAGAGGACGCAACAGTGGTTCCTAGTTGCTACATAAGCTAGGAGGTTGTTGTCTGCCAGGCGTCGTCTCACTGTTGACTCACTTACCAGTGGGTGTATCCCTCGTTGCTTTAATTCAGCAGTCAATTCACGTACAGTTTTTAATCTGTCACGTTTACTGGCCACTACCAAATACTTTTCCTGGCGTTCTGTTATTTTTCTGGGTGCTCCTGAGCGAGGACGATCTTCGTAGGAGCCTGTTTCTCGATGGCGGTGTATGGTTTTGACAACTCCGCTGATAGAAATCTTGAGTTTCTTTGCTATTTGTCGGACGCTATTGCCCTCTTGGTGCAAAGTTATTATCATGTGATTCATAAGGAATCGACCATTCCAACCAGCTCCGTTTCACAACTGACGCAGCACGCCCAACGTGTTTGACAATTTCCCAATTGGATCATCAAGACACTGGGAAGGCCAATGAATTGTGGCGTCCATTCCATGTTTTTCAATATTTTACGAACCTCGAGTGCGTCTACGTGGAATGGCGCCTTCTTGCTTCCCACCTCAATATCATACTGACGTCTTACTTATAAAACAGTACATAAAAATGGTGCTCTGGGATCTATGTCACTCCACTATCCGTTGGCGGACGACATTGAAACGTCGCGTTGAACGACATTGAAACGCCGTTGAAAGGCCGCGTGGTCTAAGGCATTCTCGCCAGAGGTTCGATTATTCCTTTGGGCATGAGTGTGTGAGTTGTCCTTAGTGTTAGTTTCAGTAAAAATGTTCAAATGTTTGTACAACTTAGGGACCTAACTACGGGGTCATCAGTCCCTAAGCTTACAAACCACTTATGAACTAGCTAAGACTAAAGACGGCACAAATATCCATGTCCGAGGGAGGATTCGAACCCCCGACCGTAATGGCCGTGCTGACCGTGACTGGAGCGCCTTAGTCACCTCGGCCACCGCGGCCGGCGTTAGTTTCAGTAGTTTGTAAGTCTAGGAACTGATGAACATAGCAGTTTGGTTAATAGATTTACAAACATTTGAACATTTTGTAATTGAAACCATTAGAGAAATAGTACACCTGTAAAGACGCTGCCGATTTGATCCGCTGACAGTAGTTGCCACCAAGAGGATAGTAAGTGCACTACTTGTTGTCAAAATGTACTGCCATGCACGAGCACTCTGCAACTAAGCGTTTAGTATTATAATTATTATTATATAACTATGTGAGAGCAGGACGCACACCGGAAGCAGTTACTCCCATGAAATATCTTGGACATTAGGAACGATCTGAAATGGAACGACCATATAAAATCAGTCGTGGGTAACGCAGGTGCTACAATGAGATTCGTCGGAAGAATCCTCAACAAGTGTAGTCTGTAAACAAAGGAAGTACAAAACTCTTGTTCGACCGCCGTTTGAGTATTGCTGATCAGTGTGGGATCGGTACCGCATAGGGTTAATAGACGACATAGAGAATATCCAAAGGAGAACAGCATGCTTCGTTACGGGCTCATATAGTAAGCGCGAAAGCATCACAGAGAACACTATGAAACTCCAGAGGAAGACGCTGCAAGAGATACGTCCTGTTATGCTGTACGGGCTTCTGTGAAAGTTCTGAGAGCGTACGTTTCATGAAGGATCAACGAATATATTGCTCCTTCATTCGCATATTTCGTGAGAGATTAGGACGCACACGGAGGCATACAAGCACTTCCCCGAGCACCATAGCGACTGGAACAGGAGGAAGGGACAGGGACAAGGACGTGTCTAGCACGTCCTGCGTTGAACTGAGCCGTGAGTTGTTACACTGTTGCCCAACTGTCAGTACTGACGATCAGTGGCAGATGTCACCTGTCATGCTCATCGCGGTTGGCCGAGTGGCTGGCAGTTACTGTGCACGGACTCAATCAACCATTCACGACGCTCCATCGACACGATAAATCCTAACTCTTGCACAGCTGATGAAGTGGAAATTTCCATTCGTTGACACCTACTACGCTACTCAGTTCGAACGGCGTCGGCGGGTTATATACGATGCGGTTTTCAGTACCACTTTAAAATTGAAAAAAGAAGACGTGTTACGAGATCTCAATAATTTTATGCACACTGGGTACCTACATCTGTTGTCTACGCAATGACGCCATTACTGTTTGATTCTTCCTTTATGAAACTTTCACTCTGCAGCGGAGTGTGCGCTGATATGAAACTTCCTGGCAGATTAAAATTGTGTGCCGGAAGCGGGACTCGAACCTGGGAAGTAAGAGGAAGTAGGAGGCGAGGTACTGGCGGAAGTAAAGTTGTGAGGCGGCATAGTGAGTCGTGTCGGGATAGCTCAGTCGGTAGAGCGCTTGCCCGAGAAAGGCAAATGTCCCATGTTCGAGTCCCGGTTCCTACAAACAATTTTAATCTGCCAGGAAGTTTGATTCTTCCTTGTTTACGTTGTGTACTGAGTGTTTAACATGCCTCCGATAATCGTGAGTCCCGCCGACTCTGAAGTACGGGCTGTTATAAGATTTCTTAGTGCTGAAGGCCTAAAAGCGAACGATATTCATCGTGAGACCCGTGCAGTTTACGGAGAAAACATTATGAGTGATGTAATGGTAAGAAAGTTAGCATTTATAGATGGTCGCTCAAATGTGCATGATGAACAACGGAGTGGACGTCCTTCGGTCATTAATGAAAGTTCGCTTGACCGTCCGGTTCACTTCCAGACGGTCTGTCAGCTGACTTCGCTCTGCCCCCTAGCGGCGAGCCAACTCAATGTCTCTGCTGTCGGCCACAGACCGTCTCAATTTCTTCGGCATTACTTCGTTCGTGATTCACAACAACTGCTTGGTCTGATGCCACCATCTTGTGTAGTCTCTTTTTTTTATATTTTACTTATACTTCAGACTTCAGTCTAAACCAGTTATATCGCTGTATTTCAGTATATAGAGGTCTGAAGATGGTCGCAATGAAGTCCGAAACCTGTTTTATTATTTATTTATTTAATGCTCAGACATTTGATACATAGTGATTAGTCTTCTAACTTCCCAATACAATTGACCATCTGTCATGCCGTCACAATATTGCAGTCTTTCACAGTTTCTGAGATGCTCCCAGTTCATAATGGTGTCTTCTCTTTCACATATAACACACTTCGGTGAGGGTAAGATTCCAATCCTGTGCAGGTGTTCCGCAAGGCAGTCGTGGCCAGTAATTCTTCGAAATGCTGCCACAGTTTCCCTTCGTGCGTATATGGGAATTAGCAGCCATGTTTTTCCTTGCCCTTGTTTTGTCAAGTGGTCATAAAACTTCTTCTTGAAACTGTTGTTGATGAGTCTTTTAATGGAGATGTATGATAATTTTGGGTATTTTGTTTGAGAAATCTTGGTTCTTTTTTTGGCTAGAAAGTCTGCCATTTCATTGCCATGTATACCTGTATTGCAGAAGTTGAATCACAAAATATAACAACCTTTTTGTGTCCTTTGAAAACAGACAGAAATTGTCTTAGTGCCAGGTTTATTGCCTCCAACTCTCCATCAAAATTGGAGTAATACTGTCCTAAAGCTTTGTAAAAACAAAATATTTCACTGTAGACTCCAGCAGCAGCGATACCATTTGCTTCAGTCAAGTATCCATCTATATATATATATATATATATATATATATATATATATATATATATATGAAGCCATTCTGTTTGTGTGTTGTTGATTGATTGATTTTTCCAGGGTAGCTAAAACAGTCTTGGTCCAACCCGCCACTGCCCGCACCGAAACTAAGTTTATTGTGCGGTATCGATCCCTGTATATCTAGTAAAGCCAACCAATGCCCTTGAACAGTGCAAGGAGTCCCTTTACCAGTTTCTTCGGGTCTGGTTGTCCCAAATATTCTGTGCCTTTTATTCTCCAATGCAATGCATTCGAAGATTAGATGTGATGCAGTTTCATCACTGTCATCACAAATCCTACATTTAGGGTCCTCTTCTGTTATTCCCTTTGTACATAGGTGTTTTTTGAAATTCCCATGGCCTGTCAGCAATCCAACCATGAGTCTAATCTCTCTCCTGTTCAGACCCGGGATTGCAGAGCTTCATTTAAAATATGGCTTCGGCATCATTACCTTGCCATGTTTTTGTTAATGGACTTTGGTCCAATATTCTACGTGCTGTCTTCTGAGCCAGTTACGTAGCTCCAATTTGATCATTGCCTTGGTGATTGTCAGGACAGGTTCCTGTCCAATAAATGGAGTCTCTGTCCCCATCCTGGCTAATCTGTCGGCATGTTCGTTGCCACTGATCCCCGAGTGGCCAGGGACCCACAATATGTTTACTCTATTGCTTTCCCCTAGCTCCACCAGAATTCTGTGACGTTCTGCAACAATTTTAGACCTTGTTGCAGGAGCTGCCAGTGATCTCAGGGCTGCATGGCTGTCTGAATAGATATAGATACTACGATCTTTGTAGCACCTACGCAAATTCTCCTCCACGCACGTCCTGATGGCAGTGATTTCGGCCTGGAATACTGAGGCCAGTTTTCCTAGAGAGATGACGCCCTCCAGTCTCGGCTGCATCCCGTATACCCCGATTTTGACCCGTCAGTGAACCAGACAATATCCCTCGTACGGTGTCGAACTATTTTCTCCCACTGTTCCTTACTTCCAATTGTTATATTGAAAGGCTTGTTGAAGCAGTATGGGGTTATAATATAGTCGGCTGGCATTTCCCCAACCTTTCCTATATTTACCTCACTCACTATTTTAGTGTGTGATTCTGGATATCCCAAAGAATTCCAGTTGTTGCCAGTTTTGAGTCTGTATGCACCAGCCACTGCCTTCATCTTGACCCAAAGGTGTAATGGGGGCATATCCAGCATGGTTTTCATCCAAGCAGTTGGTGTGCTGCTAATTCCGCGTGTTATGGCTAAGCAGGCTAATCTCTGCACCTTACCAAGCTCCTTAGCAGCAACCTGCTGTTCTACCTTCTTCCACCACACGACCGCCCCATAGGTGATCCTGGGTCTAATCACCGTGGTGTATATCCAGTACATACCCTTGGAGCTCAGGCCCCAATTTTTGCCACAAGCTGCGCTCCATATACCCCGGCCCCAACACCTTGGTCCGATTTTGACCCGTCAGTGAACCAGACAATATCCCCCGTACGGTGTCGATCTATCTTCTCCCACTGCTCCCTACTTCCAATTGTTATATTGAAAGGCTTGTTGAAGCAGTATGGGCTGGCATTCTGCGACAATTTTAGACCTTGTTTCAGGATTGTGTGTAGTTACCATTTATCATTTCTAGAGTCCGAAACCTGTTATTATCTAATTTTAAAAAATGGGGTCAGTGATCGTTTTTGTCTATTTTTCAGACCTTAGCGAGACCTCTGCCGTCTCCAAAGCGAAATGTTCTCGGAAATGAGGTCTCGGTGAGGCTGTTAGGACAGTAATTTGGCGCCCCCGGTGGTGGGTCCTTCGCGCCGCACAGCTGGCCCGTGCGGAGGGTCAGAAGCACGGCGGGGCCACGAGAGCGGCAAGGACGGCCACAAACGGGAAAAAACCTGCTCCGCCGGTTCTGCGGAGGCCGCCGCGCTATCACCGGCAGGCGCCCTGTGAGGTCACCGCGGAAGTTGCACGCTGCCGGAACCCTCGCTCAGGTGTGGCCGACGGCTCACCAGCGGCAGCGCGTTGTCACCACTGACCTCCTAACAGGTGCCGGGCTCCGCCTAATGCGTGCCTCATTAGTAACTACCCTACGTACCTGAGCACAAGCTGCAAATGGGAGAATCCGTGGTGGTAAGTTTTGTCTTAGATATGTGTACGAATATTTGTTCAAAAATGTTCAAATGTTTGTAGAGTCTATGGGACTTAACTACAGGGTCATCAGTCCCTAAACTTACAAACTACTTATCGACTACCTTATTATAAGGACGGCACAAATATCCATGCCCGAGGGGGGATTCGAACCCCCGACCGTAGTGGCCGTGCAGACCGTGACTGGAGCGCCTCAGTCCCATCGGCCACCGCGGCCGGCTACGAATATTTGATTTTTATTTATATGTACTCCTAGACTGTATGTCTTGGTTGCTCGTTTGGTGGTTCAAAATGTTCAAATGTTTGTTAAGCTTATGGGACTTAACTACGGGGTCATCAGTCCCTAAACTTACAAACTACTTATGAACTACTTACGAACTAGGATGGCACAAATATCCATGCCCGAGGGGGGATTCGAACCCCCGACCGTAGTGGCCGTGCAGACCGTGACTGAAGCGCCTCAGTCCCCTCGGCCACCGCGGCCGGTGTTTGGTGGTTGGTGGTTGCTCCTTTCTTGGTTTACACGGTCGTAATACCGCGGCCTTTTAAATTAAATCAGTGAGCAGGTAAGACTTCAAAATATTATCAAGAAGACATGTTTTTGATAAACAGGCGGAAATTTACATTGCCTTAGTAATGACGTTCCTTTCAGTGATCCTTTCAGTATTGCGCAGATGAAGCCCCACACGATTTTTACATTTTTATTAGTTTCTCCATCACTGGATGCTTGCTGTTGCTGCAACTGTGGTTCAAATTTTTAATGAAAGTCCAGCTCCAGTTGCATTTATTGGTGCTTTATTTAAGCCCACACTACCGGTTTCGGCCTCTATGTTAGGCTATTTTCAAGTGTGACAGACCTTGGACTTTTTTAGGTCGGTCACACTTGAAAATGGCCTAACATAGAGGCCGAAACCGGTAGTGTGGGCTTAAATAAAGTACCAATAAATGCAACTGGAGCTGGAGTTTCATTAAAAAGTTTACATTTTTACGTTTCCTAAGACAGTGTACTTTTACTGTTCAGTCCAAGGACTATACTGCACGAGCCTCTTCATCTCCGAATAAGAACAACAATTTTCATCCCTTTGATTTGCTTCTCGATCCTCTCCTCCCTACCCTCCCATTACTTTCCTGCTATATTCAACTTGTCCTTGATGTCTCAGAATGTCTCAGAACGTGACCTACCAAACGATCCCTTCTATTGTATTTCTCCTTATCCTGAGTTGATTATTACTACACAATTTTGTAATACGAGGCGCGTCCAGAAAGTAAGTTCCGTTTGGTTATATAAAACGAACGGGTACAGATACAGAAAAAATATTGATTGTACAAAAATCTAAAACTGTTAAACTACTTTTCTACATAGCTACAGAAATTTTGTAGGAAATTGTGGTAGCATGGCGCAAGGTTTTGTGTGCCTTTTTCATAGAATGTTGCCGCCTGTGTATTCAACCATGTGGTAACATGTTCTTTCAGCTCGTCATCATCGTTGAAGTGTTGTCCACCAAGGACAGATTTTAGATGTAAGAAGAGTATTACTGTCAAAAGATTTTTTTTTTTTTTCACGATAATGCCTGACCTCACACACCGCATGTGATCAAACAATTCTTACGGAAATTTCAAAGGGACCTGTTTGATCATCCTCCTTACAGCTCGGACCTCTCTCCTAGCGACTTTCATCTCTTCTTACACCTAAAATCTGTCCTTGGTGGTCAACACTTCAACGGTGATAAAGAGCTGTTACCACATGGTTGAAAATAAAGGCGGCAACCTTCTGTGAAGGATGCATGCAAAAACTTGTGGCGCGCTATGACAAGTGCCTAAAAAATTTCGGCAGTTATGTGTAAAAGTAGTTTAAGAGTCGTAGAATTTTGTGCAATAAAAATTTCTTCTGTATCTGTGTATAATTTCATATTATTACCAAACGGAACTTACTTTCTGGACGCGCCTCGTACTATGTAGTGTTTCATTTCCTCTCCCTTATAGCTTGCCCCTGCTGTTATTTGAGACCATAACTAGTAGTAAATAATTTCCATATGCAGTAATTCCATCTGTCATTTTCACCCCGTACAATAAGTACGAAAGTGTTTCGACAACTACGTCCTAGAAGATGAGGCCACACATCGGCCTTTGTGGACAAGCTTTGACTCTTTTTCGTTTGTCCATCTTACCATTGTGTCCACAGTAGTCTAAACGATTATCATACATGAACTGTGAAATTGATTAAAGGAGAAAATATAAAAATTGAGTAAGTGAGCAGGCAAAATGGAGTACATGCTACTAAGTTTGTCATTTGAGGCACACTGTTTACACGCCCCCTCCCCCCCTCCCACCCTTTCGATCTGCAGCTGTATAGAAAACTTCTGAGGTGTCACTGTGCAACTGATTTACGAGGCTTGTTTGTTTAGTATGTACCATTTTGAAATTAAAGAAAGACGTGATAATATATCTCAAACATTTTATTTTTACATGAAAGCCTGTACCTAAACTGCTTTTCTACATAATTTCCGTCAATATTGAGGCACTTGTCATGACGTTGTGCCAGTGTTTGAGTACCCTCCTCATAGAAGTCTGCCGCCTGACTTCTTTACCACTGCATCACAACTGTTTTGACTGTGTCATCGTCTTGCTCGGTAACAGTGCCATACAAAGGTTAAAAAAAAGGTAAAGCAGTCAACAATCCGAAGATTGGTTTGAACACCACAGTGCTTTACTAGGCATGGTCCTGTTTGGAGGTGGTACGCCGTTGCCTTCCTCCGACCTTCGAACTGACTTACCCAGCCAGTTATAGAGGGAGCTACAGTTTAACGTGGGATCCGAACCACGAAAAAAACACTACGACAGACATTAGGAAAGTCATCCCGCAAGGAGGAAATCGTAAAGCGTTTGTTTTCTCTCACCTTATTGTCCACTTCCTGCACCAAACTTTCATTAACTTCCCAAGGACGCCTACTCCGTTGTTCATCATGCACTTTTGTGCGGCCATCTTTCTTAACATTCCCTCACTCATAATGTTTTCTTCGTGAACTGCACCCTGTAGCACTAAGAAGTCTTATAACATCCCATACTTCACAGTCGGTGGGATTCACGATTATCGGAGGCATCTTAAACGATCACTACACAACTTAAACAAGGAACAATCAGACTGTAACGGCAGAGTTTAAGTATTCAGTGTGCATAATATTTTTTTTTTATTTTCAAAATGGTACTTACATAAAAAAACGCCTCGTATATAACCCGCCGACGCCGTTCGAACTGAGTAGCGTGGTCGGTGTCAACGGATGGAAATTTCCACTTCATCAGCGGTGCAGGAGTTAGGATTCACCGTGCTGAGGGAGCGACGTGAATGGTTGATTGAGTCCATGAAACGAGAACTGCCAGCCACTCGGCCAACCTCGATAAGCATGACGGGCGATATCTGGTACGGACCGTCAGTTCTGACAGTTGGGTAACAGTGCAACAACTCACGGCTCATTTCAACGCAAGACGTGCTAGACACGTCTCCTAGTGGACGATACATAGAAACATGACATCTACGTCTACATCTACATCCATTCTCTGGAAGCCCCTCACTTAATGTGGCGGAGGGTGTTAGGGTGTTATATGTAACACTGACTCTTCCTCCTATTCCAGTCGCTTTGGTGCGCGGGAAAATTCTTGTATGTCTCTCTGATATTATTCTTGTGGTTGCGTCACAAGATGAGGAAGCAATATTATAGTCAAGCCGAAATACAATGGTCCCTGGTGCTTGCGCCATTGCGCCAATCGGCTTTGAGCCCCGGCTGCGGCAGCAGATCTTTGAAGTAAGCCAAACGCGAACGTTGTTCTGCGCATGCGCGCGTCCGGCTGCGCTGTGCACTTTTGCCAGTTCTGTTACCCAACAGCGGCCGTTATCTACACTGTCCGGCAGCGAACAGACTACTTGGCAACGTGGTTGCACGCCCTCCACAACACATCCGGTGCCGCCTTTGGGCGGAGGAAGACAAGGCAGTCAGTCGATACCCTTTGGGCCCTTGAGGCCTAGTGAGACGGAGCCAGGGATCATCGTATTTCGGCCCGACTATAGTTGATTCTTCATTAAGTGTTCACTCTCGGAACTTTCACAGAAGCCCGTACAGCAATACAGGATGTCTCTCTTGCAACGTCTGCCTATGGAGTTTCATAGTGTTCTCTGTGACGCTTTCGCGCTTACTAAATCAGCCCATAATTAAGCGTGCTGGTATCCCTTGGATCTTCTCCATGTCGTCTGTTAACCCTACCTGGTACGGATCCCACACTGATGAGCAATAGTTTTCTTCATGTCAAATTCATTCGCGCCCGCGACTGCGCGCACGCCCATCAGCCCTCTTGGCGCCACCTAGTGAGGGCGCACGTCACTAGGGCTCTATCGCCTCTGCCAGTACGCAGTGCTCACTCGACCTGTGTGTGGATGTGCTCCACAATTTTACGATGTAGACATTGTTTTAGATGTTACTTTTTATTCTATTGACATGGACTCAGCCACATTTTATTTAACAACTATTTTAATGTGAGCCTTATGTAAGTACATTCTCACCTATGCTGTAATTTTAATTTCTTATTTTTAGAAACATTTTGTATTTCACTATTATTCATATGATTTGTGTATTATATTTTATTAGGTAATACTTCTGAAGAAGGCAAAATTACTTTCGCCGAAATCTAGGTCAAGGTTTATGCATGTAAACCATTTTTATGCAACAGGTCGGCTGAAACTGTGTTGACTTTTGGATCGTGTTCCACCGTTGCTGAACTGCAGTCATGTTTAAAATTTTGTCAATAGATCATTTTCTTCATAACGTTAGGATACGCTATGCGCTCCAAAATTCCACTGCGTATCGAATACAGTACACATTTGAAAATCCTACTGCATATCGACGTCTTAACGTTCGATTACTACATAGGATCCTAAAGGCTACTGCAAATTGATGTTAGTGGTATGGACAGTAGCGCACTCGAGCCGGCCGCAAAACAAAATATGGCCCCCCGTCAACTTGCAAATACATGTATTACTATAAAAAAAAGTAAATTTTGAGATTTGAAGGCTTCCAGAACGATAGGCATGGTACAGTCTAAAAAACGTAGCTCTCGAGATCTGGGAACCCCAGGACGAGTGACTAACGCCTCTTAAAAAAAAAAAAAAAAAAAAAAAAAAAAAAAAAAAAAAAAAAAATTGCTTTGAGGTATTTGGAAGCCCCCCAAGACAAGAGTCCCAGGGCGGACCATACTTTAGGCACCGTCGAGCGAGCAATTGTACGTGATTGACTCTAATCTTCGTGACAACGAGGCGGTCTATTACAAATTTCGGGACAATGTTGATAACATTTTAATTGTTGTGCATAGTCTCTGTTTCCTGCACAGTTGATACACCGCTCCGAATGCCTTTCTACTTCCGGAAGCAGTCTTCGTGGGTCGTGCGAAGCGAGTATCCACGAATATGATTTCTACATCTACATAGATACTCTGCAAATCACATTTAAGTGCCTGGCAGAGGGTTCATTAACCACTTTCATAACTGTTCTCTACCGTACCATTCTCTAATAGCGCGCGGGAAGAAAGAACACCTAAATCGTCCCGTTTTCGATCTGATTTCTCTTATTTTATTGGGATGGTCATGTCTCCCTAAGTAGGTAGGTGCTAGCAAAATATTTTAACATTCAGAAGTAAAAGTCGGTGATTGAAACTTCGCAAACAGATCACACCGCAATGAATAACGTCTTTCTTTTAACGATTTCCACCCCAATTCGTGCAACATTTCTGTGACGCTTTCCCCCCGTAACGTAATAAAACAAAACGAGCTGCCCTTCTCTGAACCTTCTCAATGTCTTTCGTCAGACCTACCTGGTGAGGGTGCCATAAGGGGCAACAGTACTCCAGGAGAGAACGCACAAATGTGATGTAGGCACTCTCTTTGGTGGAGCTGGTGCATATTCGAAGCGTTCTGCAAATGAAAACCTTTGGTTCGCCTTTCCCACAATATGTTCTATGTTTTCTCCCCAGACAAAGTTGTTCGTAAATGGAACTTCTAGGTATTTGGTAGAATTTACGACCTTAAGGTTTGACCGATTTATCGAGTAATTGAGGTTCAGCGGATTTCTTTTAGTGGTCATGTGCATTACTTCCCACTTTCCTTTATTTAATGTCAATTGCCAATTTTCGCACCATGTAGAAATTTTGTCTGAATCGCCTTGCAGTTGCTTTTGATCCTCTGTTGACTTCACTAACCGATAAACGACAGCATCATCCGCGAACGGTCTAAGGGAGCTATTCAGATTGTCTCCTAAATCGTTTATAAACACGAGGAAGAGCAGGGGACCTATAACGCTTCCGTGTGGAACGCCAGATATCACTTCTGTTTTACTCGATAACTTACCGTCAATTACAACGAACTGTGTCCTTTCTTATAGGAAATTGTGAATCCGATCGCACAATTGGGGAGATACTCCATAAGCACGCTATGTCATTAGAAGCCGCTTGTGGGGTACAATGTCAAAAGCCTTCCCGTTTCATGTTGCAAATCTTTGCCCTTTCAGTGGGTTATCAAGTTAATAGTTCGTAGAGGACAGGTATGGAGGGAACGTAGGATTATAAAGCACAATGACTTCGTATTTTGTGCAAAAGTCACGCATCAGCATGCATGACTGTATGGATGCGTTATCGCGATGCAAGATCCGTGACCTGTCACACTTATATATAAAATCTTCCTTGACCCATTGTGAAGACTGAATCTTGCTCTCCACATCATAACTGCACATCCGCGTGTAATCATCTTGTGAATGTTTCTTGAGTTTCAAGCAAAATTTAATGCGGGGGCGTTGCTCCTCTAACGAGGCAATTCAGGAATTCTCAAACTGCGCGACGCAACGTATAACCTCCCCAGCCCTATACCACCGGTTAGTTGAAATAATTAGTATACTGACCTGCGCATGTAATGATTCTAATTACGCGGAAAGGCTATCGTTAATGAGGCGGATGATGCAGTGGAGGTTGTAATCGGAACGTTGCTGCACCTGTTTGGTTGGCAACGACTGTCCATAATTAGCAAAGATAAGAAAATATGGAATAAAACTAATTAGTGTTTAAGGAAAAAGCACAACAAACAGAATGCGGTAAATTAATATGGAAAAAATAATAAATGGTATTACGGAAACAAAAAATAAATTATTGGAAAGTTAATGATAAAGATAATTAGTAGTTTGAAAACTAATTACGAAAAATTGGGAGGGCAAGGAATCGGAATATGCGAGACAAGTCCGGTTTCGGAAGACAATACGAACAACAAACTGTACTGATAGCTTATGCAAAATGCTTAATGACTTTGTCGTAATAATTTTAATTAATTTGCAATAAATAATTCAACTATCTAGTTAAGCTCTGTCTTCCTCTGTGCATGAAATTAACAAATCACTGCCATGGAACATTAATTTCAAACAATCACTAGTTACACTAATCGTCACTTATTGGCAAATTTTTCTGTACAAAATAAAATTTAAAGAAAATTAGTTTTTCTTTTAATATAATTGAAGAGATCTTTTGCCAGTAAGAATTATTTTAGCAGTTTCGTCAAGTTTGTGAAAATATACGACCGACAGCTCTCATATTGTTAACTGAATTTACTGACAAATTAATTACTGTAAATAAAATTTTTCGGGGTACAAGACCGCGTCGTCTTTTTTATGAAATTTATCGACGGTTCGACCATTGTTGCACGCGACCTTCATCAGGGTCTGTGTCTGACAGTAACAACTTTTGTGTCCCAGCCTCGTCGCCGCTTTTGTGTCCCGCTTCCGTCGTAGGTGTCGGTGGCCGAGTGGAATGAGACCGACACAGGAATAAAGATAGCACGCTAGTGCAGGTACGGAGGGGAGCAGCCAGAAACTAGAAACACTAGAGTAAATTAGAACGAGATATATATTGAACAGAATTTATACAATACTTTTACATAGATCAGTACTGCAGAATGCTGATACATAGTTGAGCTAGAGGCCTGCCTAGTACTGCTTCCTAGTGCCTATACGATAGCCAAGTCTTCACTGGTGCCTATCTGATTACGAAGGTCCTAACTGGTTGCTATCTCACTCCCAAGTGAACGATGTCGTTCAGCGGTGGCCGCGGTGGCCAGCGGTTGCAGCAGAGGGCGCTCGTGGCTGTTGTCGTAAGAACGCCGCGCCGTGCGTGCATGGCGGCGCGCGGCGAAAGTAGGTGGCGCGCACTTTGGACGTGTGCGACACCACAACAACAACCGCGGAAGCCTACCCTCCCATTAAATTAATTACTTGTGGGAATTTTTCAGCGATCAGTGGTAAAAATTTATTTATTTGCATATATAGATTTCGACCACTGTGTAGTCATTATCAATGCTAAAATAAATAGAAAAGAACCAGTTAGAATAAAACACATGTCAAGTTATAAGCCAATCGCACAAGTTTTAGTTAAAATACATACCTTAAAAACGATTAAAATACATAAAACATCACGAACTCCATGTTCGATGTTGCGTTCGTACTGATGCAGCTGTTACAGTTCTTATACAGCTGACGTCACCATGCGTCATTTGCAACTAAGGCGCACTCTTAAAAAGTTACTTATAAATCAAAAAACAAACTTATTTTTGGCATCGTGAGTCGTGTCGGGATAGCACAGTCGGTAGTGCGCTTGCCCGCGAAAGGCAAAGGTCCCAGGTTCGAGTCCCGGTTCCGGCACACAATTTTAATCTGCCAGGAAGTTTCACATCAGCGCACACTCCGCTGCAGAATGAAAAGTTTCATTCTGGAAACATCCCTTAGGCTGTGGCTAAGCCATGTCACCACCATATCCTTTCTTCCAGGAGTGCTGGTCTTGCATGGTTCGCAGGAGAGCTTCTGTGAAGTTTGGAAGGTAGGAGGCGAGGTACTGGCGGAAGTAAAGTTGTGAGGTGGCATCCTGAGTCGTGTCGGGATAGCACAGTCGGTAGTGCGCTTGCCCACGAAAGGCAAAGGTCCCAGGTTCGAGTCCCGGTTCCGTCACACAATTTTAATCTGCCAGGAAGTTTAACATCAGCGCACACTCCGCTGCAGAGTGAAAGTTTCATTCTGGAAACATCCCTTAGGCTGTGGCTAAGCCATGTCTCCACCATATCCTTTCTTCCAGGAGTGCTAGTCTTGCGTGTTTGCAGGAGAGCTTTTGTGAAGTTTGGAAGGTAGGAGGCGAGGTACTGGCGGAAGTAAAGTTGTGAGGCGGCATCGTGAGTCGTGTCGGGATAGCACAGTCGGTAGTGCGCTTGCCCGCGAAAGGCAAATGTCCCAGGTTCAACTCCCGGTTCACAATTTTAATCTGCCAGGAAGTTTCATATCAGCGCACACTCCGCTGCAGAATGAAAAGTTTCATTCTGGAAACATCCCTTAGGCTGTGGCTAAGCCATGTCACCACCATATCCTTTCTTCCAGGAGTGCTGGTCTTGCATGGTTCGCAGGAGAGCTTCTGTGAAGTTTGGAAGGTAGGAGGCGAGGTACTGGCGGAAGTAAAGTTGTGAGGTGGCATCCTGAGTCGTGTCGGGATAGCACAGTCGGTAGTGCGCTTGCCCGCGAAAGGCAAAGGTCCCAGGTTCGAGTCCCGGTTCCGGTACACAATTTTAATCTGCCAGGAAGTTTCATATCAGCGCACACTCCGCTGCAGAGTGAAAGTTTCATTCTGGAAACATCCCTTAGGCTGTGGCTAAGCCATGTCTCCACCATATCCTTTCTTCCAGGAGTGCTAGTCTTGCGTGTTTGCAGGAGAGCTTTTGTGAAGTTTGGAAGGTAGGAGGCGAGGTACTGGCGGAAGTAAAGTTGTGAGGCGGCACCGTAAGTCGTGTCGGGATAGCACAGTCGGTAGTGCGCTGGCCCGCGAAAGGCAAAGGTCCCAGGTTCGAGTCCCGGTTCCGGCACACAATTTTAATCTGCTAGGAAGTTTCTTATTTGTGGTATGTTTATGGTAGCAATAGTTATCTCTATATGTCATACAGCATTTCTGCGGGCTGTGTGATCTGCAAAATCTGCTGCTTTTTTTTACGTTTCTGACTGGTGTTGGGTTTCATGCACCAGTCACTGGCCTGCAGGTCTCATTGAGGGCCACCACATCTACTTGTTTGGTGTGGGCAGATCTATTACAAATGGGGCACGCATACTTTGCCGTTGGGAAACATAGTGACTGTGCCGTTGTTCGTAACACACCAATACTTGCACCCTATCTGTCGCCTGTCAGCTTTCTAAGTGTATTATTTCTTGTTGTTATGTTCTGTCTCTTTTGATGCAGTGTCGTTTACAGCTCAAGGACCTATCCGGAATCACGCCATTATATGTAGACTGGTCTGTGTTCTCTAAGGCGTTCCCATTGTAACGTAACATTGTAATATTTACTGTTGTCACAGAGGATAACATACTGTTTCACTCCGCCAGCGTTCTTCTTTCATTACGATCTATGCCTTTAGTCTACACTTTCATTTTTTTTGTATTGTTATAACGAAGTAGAACGAAAGGCGAATGCTTTTTGGGATGCTATCATTGTCCTTCGTCCTGATCGGACGTGTCTTCACTGACGTCTGCACGATACATGTGAGTGATGATAATTTTTTTTAATAAATTGAAGAAGATGACACTTGGACTTTACCTTTGTTCTTATTTCGCTAATTAAGATTCCTTTCCTTCAGTAATTGTATTATGGTGATAGTAATGTATTTTTATAGCTTTTGCGTGATGTGGGCATGGTTTGACGCCATATTAAAACTAATTAGTTTTGGTTTCAGTTCTTAATTTAAAATAATTAACATGCTCGGAATATGTCATTAGTGACATTTACAAGTGTGGTGTCGCACAAGTCTGAAGTGCGCGCCCCGTACTTTCGCCGCGCGCCGCCATGCAAGCACGGCGCGGCGTTCTTACGACGTCAGCCACGAGAGCCCTCTGCTGCAATTCCGCTTGTGGCCACCACTGAACTGGATCGGTCACTTGTCAAGAAGACAGGCACTAGGAAAGTCTCTCATCAGTAGGCAGACCTCTATGTAGTTAAACTATGTATCTGCATTCCACTAGTCTTCAGTTAACAAAGTATTGTACTATCTCTACGAAATATATATATTGTACTAATCTAGCTTAGTGTTTCTAGTTTCTGTTGTCCCACTGGCTGGTCACCTCAGACTCTGTACCCGCACACGCGTGCATCCTATTTCCCTGTGTCGGTCTCTCTTTACTCGGCCACCGACACCTAGGACAACCGGCGGCAACGAGACACAAAAACAAGTCATTACACAAATTTGTGACTGAATATACGGTATATGCAGTTTAACTTGAATTTTACTATCTACGACGAACTGTCCCCTTGACTTTATACAGCATCAGTAATACGCATATTTAGCATTAGTGCGATTTTTAGCATCCATTGGGTATGTGTGGTCATTACCAATGCTTAAAAAACGATTAAAATAGTTAAAACATCTCGACCTCCATGTTGGAGATTGCGTTAGAGATGTTTTAAGTATTTTAATCGTTTTTAAGCTTTGATAATGACCACACAGTGGTCGAAATCTAGATAACCCCACGGTTAGGCGTCTGGTCTAACGCACCGCTTTCCGAGACGGGGAGGCCTACCGGCCCCGGTTCGAATCCGCCCGGCGGATTAACGAAAGGGGTCGGAGTGCCGGCCAGCCTTGATGTGGTTTTGGGTGGTTTAGGTGGTTTTCCAAATCCCCCTGGATGAATACCGGGCTGTTCCGCAAGTCCCGTCTCAGTTACATGATTCGCAAACATTTCGTAATACTTCACACTTTCTCACACGTATCACACTATATGCAGACATTTGGGGTACACATTTCCTCCTGGGGGGCATGGGGTGGCGGCAGAAAGGGCATCCGGCCACCCTGTATATATTAACCCATGCCAAATCCGCGTTTAACACAGTGCCGACCCTGCATGTGCGGGAAACTGGCCAAAGACAAAGAAAGAAAGTGGTCGAAATCTAGATCTGCAAATAAATAAATATTTTTACGACTGAATGTTGAAAATTTCTACAAGTCAAATATAGTCGTGGAGCATGAATTCCACCATGGGATCAAGGCTGATCCATTGGGTATAATTTTGCTGAAATCAGTGTCACTTTCCAACTAACTTAACCGTTGCTGACATGGAAAATTTTCCGTTTAACTTGGCGCTTTATCTGTACGATTTAGTAGCAGTCACGTTCAAAATTATTTCACTTCAAAATTTTAAATTCAGAACATTAATTTCGGATCAAATTATTTATTTACAAAATTATCTTTGCTGATATACGTTAGCGGTAAGTAACGCTATACCGTTCTACATAATTTGAAATTTTATGGTTGGTTTCTTTCGAGCGAAGATGGAAAGCACAGATGAGGAAGGAGACTCTACAAGGCGTACAGTACCACATTAATTGCAGATTAGCAAATAATAGATGGCCCATCCTTCCAATACCAGACTAAAGACAAGGCTGACCCTGAATCACTCGACCTCAATCACGGTAATACATATCTCGGACGAACTGGAGTACAGAATGAAACATACCGGTAGCCACGTTGTTCGTAGCTATATGTCAACGGATACAGCATACACGAAGAAATTCTTGTGCTCCCTTCTTCGGAGAGTTTTAGGCCATTATCTAGGCTAAAGGCAGTGTTTCTATCTGGCGTGACCAATTTTCTTATGGTCGGTAATAAATAAACCAGCAGCTGTGTTTTTCTTTCCTGTTTTATTACAGGGTCAACCGGTTTCGGCGTTTCGTCGAGCCGTATATGGAAAGATAATGGATCAGCTTTTACTGCACAACCCAACAGGCGCCCGCATCGGCTAATGTAGCGGTTCTGCATTCATGAGCAGCTCGAAGGCAACACGATTATTCCGCCTGACAGCATTCCTGAGCGTTTTGACTGCGTGAAGCCAAGTGTCATCACAGCGCTAAGCATTGATTGTGGTTGCACGTGCGAGAAACTCCACAAGCAGGGCTGAGGACTGCGAATGGTCGCTGAATTTTGAAGTACTACACCGACAACCATTGTTTTTAGACGCATTTAGTTAGACTGTTTCAAAGCCTTTTACCTGTAATCTTCTGGCCGTCTAGAATGAACGAAAACTTCATTCAGTCATGCACGTTTCTTCCAAGGAACCAACAGTTTACTCGCTTGCTTAGACTTCTGGAGACTAAATGCTGTTCATGGTCACAATCTCCAGGTGTACATGGATGCCACTACAAACATTGATTCCTTGGAAGATAGGTGCACGACTAGATGATATTTCAGTTATTAGACAGTGCTATTAGGGACGCTGTAGAAATACAAAAGCCACAAGTGGTGATGCGGCTGTTCATTTAATGACCTGTTTCGAAATAATCATCGTCAGAATCTAAGTAAAGTTTCATACTAATCGTATAACGTCATGGCCCGGCAGAAAAATAAGCACATATCTCTTCAGTAACATTTGGAATAGATGATATTTGAGGTTCATGCTAGAAGAAATGAAGATAACGCTACGGACGTGTTGAAACTAGTAGCATTTATAAATGTGAGTGAAAACAACTAGTTTAGGTGTACTAAATTCGACGAGCAGAAGGTCATTCCACTCTAAGAACTTATAGGAGCAGCTTGGATTTCTTTTTCTGGAAATGTCGGATGTTTGACTTCGCTGTTTGACCTCGGGCTCGAAATGGCATCGCCTCGTTTCGCTTCCTGCGACGATAAGGAATAAAAGCGCCGCACGATAACATCTGCCCCCACACTGACAATGAGATGGAGACTACGCCTCCCAGGTTTCGTTATGAAACACTACACTTTCCTCCGTACAGAGCATAACTTTCACCGTGAGATTTTAACTTCATTGGTGACCTGAAGGTGTATATGAGTGGAGTATGGTCGTCGGTTTTAGTCGGGCGAGGAAATGAGAGAGTGAGTGATTGCAGTCGTGGATCAAAATGTTCAAATGTTTGTATAGTCTATGGGACTTAACTACGGGGTTATCAGTCTCTAAACTTACAAACTTCTTATGAACTACTTAAGAACTAGGACGGCACAAATATCCATGCCCGAGGGGGGATTCGAACCCCCGACCGTAGTGGCCGTGCAGACCGTGACTGGAGCGTCGTAGTCTCCTCGGCCACCGCGGCCGGCAGTCGTGGATCCCTCAGCGACCGACCGCGTTCTATGAAAGCAAAAATTATTGCTTCATCTCCTACTGAGATAAAATATCTTAAGGCGTGAGGTGATCGCTTTTATCTGGGATCAATCTACAGTCCCGTTTTACGGCTTTCGTTTTTCATTCGAGTTCCTCCTGTACTGAGTCTTACTCTCGTTCACTATTACGCCGTTGCCTCCATCCCAGTATTTAGGAGTGTTCTTCAAGTTGTTCGTTTTTCGCTTGTATTAATGTTCCAAATCTAAGATACGTAGCCAGTCCAAGGACATAGTCTTTCTTCTTAGCCATCTCTACAACAGACCCTAATGGTTATGTCGTCTTAGAATCCCAGATGTTGAAATTTGTTACAGTTTTAGAAATTACAAAACATTCCACATTAATGAGTTGCGCCCGTCGATAACAGGCTATCTGTTGAAAATGAACACTGAGCTGCATGTTGTAGACTCATTTCGGGTCTGCTGATTCAAATGAAATGTTTGTAATCCTATGGGACCAAACTACGTTGGTCGTCAGTCCCTAGTCTTACAAACTAATTAAACTAAGTTAATCTAAGGACAACACACACATCCATTCCCGAGGGAGGATTCTAACCTGCCGGCCGCGGTGGCCGAGGGGATTGAGGCGCTCCAGTCACGGTCCGCACGGCTACGACGGTCGGGGGTTCGAATCCTCCCTCGGGCATGGATATTTGTGCCGTCCTTAGTTGTAAGTAGTTCATAAGTAGTTTGTAAGTTTAGGGACTGATGACCCCGTAGTTAAGTCCCATAGACTCTACAAACATTTGAACATTTTGATTCTAACCTCCGACGCGGGAGGCCGCGCGATGCGTAACGTGGCGCTCCAGACCGCTCGACTACTCCAGCGCGGCTCTGCTGATAGCGCCATATGTAGCGAAACGGAAAAATGTTTAAGACGAAGCGTATGTAGTATTTGCCGTACAATCGTATTCGGGTTCCCAATGAAGATTTCAAAGTTGCCGCCCCCCCCCCCCCCCCCCCAGGAACTGGGTTAGGTGAGGGAGAGGGGGCAAGTTTATCATCATCGGGGCTCCCTCTCCTATACAAACAACTTAGAATTGTAAATTATTATTATTATTATTTTATATCCGCTGTATAATTTTCATGATATCTTCAGTTGAAATGAACATCTGTATATGATGAGTAAAGATATAACCACCACTATGATAAAAAAAGTGGCCTTTTCATCACCAACAACAAAGTTCTGTTTTTCTCAAACGTTAAGATGTTAAATGCTTGGTTGTTCCTGTTTCACTTTTACATTCTTTTATAAACCCACGTTCAACATTTGTAATTTGTTCAAAAATGTTCAAATGTTTGTTAAGCTTATAGTACTTAACTGCGGGGTCATCAGTCCCTAAACTTACAAACTACTTATCAACTACCTTATACTGAAGACAACACAAACATCTATGTCCGAGGGAGGATTCAAACCTCCGACGCGGGAGCCCGCGCGATTCGCAACGTGGATCTCCAGACCGCTCGGCTACTCACGTGCGGCACTTATAATTTGCCAACTTCGGCAGTTAGTGATTTTATTATTTATAAATTACATGCCGTGCGTGATATAACTTGAAGCAGATAATTAATATGATATAGCCCTTGTGAGTACTGTTTGGCCACGGTTAATCATTCTTGTACACAAACATTTCTCGAGCCCAGCAGCAAACCCGACACTCCCTCTACAGCAAGAAAGTATTCTCGGGACAAGCTATAGGACCTAATATTCTTTGCGAGCGGTGGTCTTGCGTTTAGCAATTTCTCCTCTCTGTTGGTGTGGCGTTTTCTTTATGTTTTGCTTAAGCAAATCATTCGGCGTTTGTGTCATTCGGGATTAACTAGCGTCAATTGACGACATCGTGCGTGGGCTATCAGGTATAACGAGGAGCGTCAAAGTCAAACCCGTTATGTTAATCTACTCTTACCTTGACACCGCCATTTTTGTATAGCGATTGTTGTATGTTGCTGTATAATTCCATGCTTCAAAATCATGTTGGTTTGGACGACCACTTTTGCATCTATGTCTTGCATGATTGTATCCTCTTAACTTCTGCATGTGTGCACGACCTATTTCGAATATTTATTTCTTAGGCATGGCATTAATCTGAGCGAGCACCTCTAGTATTTTGTGTTAAAGTAGTGTCCATACGCTACGAATGGTACTGCAAATCATCGTTACTAGAATATCTTCATGTATCTTAACCTCATACGTATGTTACGTTTTATTTATATCAGTGTATTATGTTGTTGTTGTGGTCTTCAGTCTGGAGACTGGTTTGATGCAGCTGTCATCCCTACTCTGTTCTCAGCAAGCCTCATGTCTGAATAAGAACGGCATCCCACATCCATTTTAATCTGCTTACTGCATGCGTCTCGTGGCCTCATTCTGCGAATTTCACCCCACAGTTCAGTACAATGTTGCTAAATTTACGATTCGTTGATGTCTAAGACTGTGTCCAACCACTTTTTTACTAAAGGTATGCCAAAACATTTTATATATATATATATATATATATATATATATATATATATATATATATATATATATATATATATATATTGAAGGATTCATCTAGTGTTCTTATTATATTTTACCCTGCCCCTCCCTCTACATGTTTGCAGTTATTTGGCACCCGAAGATGGGACTATAACGTTCCGACACCGAAGTTACCTTAAATAACCGTTTTTAATACAACTGAAGCAGTTTTTTTCCACAACAACCTTCTGATCTTTACTTCTGCATTCACGTCGAATTTTGACAACTACACTACTAAAACTTCTTATAGATTGGTGTGGTGTCTGTTCTTTCGGACATGTCCAAAACAGTCATCACACCATCTATAACAAGTATTTAAATCCGAAGAGGGCGCTTGGTTAATTTATTTCACCGGAGATGCGCTCAGAAGTTCGACCTCGCACGGTACTCCGTAATGGCGAGTGTAAGAGGACATGGGCGATGGGGGCACTATAGCCATAGCGTGAGACTTGTGGAAGTATGAGACGGACAGGCGAGCACGGGTAGCCAAGTGGTTAAGGCAGGAGACCCAGGTTCGATTCCCGGCGATTGTATCATTTCAATGCAGCTACAGTCAATCCTTTTCTTCCTAAAACTTCTTCCTTCCCCTCCTTAATAAATAACACTCCTGATTGAAGGTTAGATAAAATGAGAGTTACCTGGACTTGAGTTAATGGTGGTGGCTGCTTCGCGTTTTCAGTTGATAGTCACATCAGTATGATCTCTTATGGTCACTGAGCTATTATGGTAGTCTATCCTTTCCCTACTCACAACATACTGTTCTGCCCTGCCCATCCTTTTTTATACTGGCGGGTCCGCCTTTCCTGGTGGTCAGTTCCACATTATATGTTCGTATACTTTCGATGAGATGGTGTAGTTACTTTTGACAGACAGTTTCTCTTCTAATTATACACTTTTTCGTTCCATTGACGTGACTAATTTTAAAACACCCAAGCCAGGAAAGCTGTGATAGATTTCCTTCCAAAATTCTTCTCAGCTTCCGTTTCGCCTCATTGTCCTCAATACTCACAGAACGTAAAATGGTTCCTCTTCACGACTTTCTGAAAAATAAAATTTTCACCACTATCGTCTGTCAAATTTTGACAATGACGATCCCAACGCCAGTGCATTTGAAACAATAAGCAGAGACTGATCGTCGAGGGACAAAGTTAGCTTCAGGATGTGGGCCTTGACCTTGGACACGCTTAAGTGCAGAATGCCTCGTGTACCCTGACACCTGAAACCGGTGACGCCGTGAGAAAACACCTGCAGCGTCCAAATTAGCGTGCGAGGCGGCTTCAGGTTACTGCCGTGACCACCGCCCGCCCAGACCGCTAGACGACGCCAACGTATAGCGAGTTGGACATTCGGAAACTCGTCTCCAGCTAACATTTTCCAAAGTGACATGCATGTACGATGTCGGCTGATGGGTCGTGTGTACAACATGACGAACCGTCCAAAAACTTTCAGGCTCTCATTGGTACAATAATATGCTATATCATGGCAGTTACATATACTTTACACATAGTTTCCATTTTTAGTGGGGTCGCAGCATACCATGTACCAATTTGAAACGTAAGTATCGGATATCATGGTATGATAACGTTATTTCATGTTTTCATTTTATTTCCGTTATTCTTTTGACAGCTACGGCTCCATGATAGAAAGAATCCAAGCACGTTGCTATGTGCAATATGCTGATAGCACACGTTGATGACATACCTGTCTTACCTCCGAGCAAATGGAGTCGCCTGTCCCACGTCACCGTGAAACACGTCCACATAATGTGTTCCATTTAATTGACTCCCCATGAACAAATGTTGACGAGCTTCAGACTTTTTTTTTTTTAGTGTAGCAAGTAACTCCACTCGCAATATACCAGGCATTATATATTGATTTAGTTTTATCTGTATGTAAAATTCTAAGTGTCTGTTGTACATGAGGCCCCAAACGTACATTAGTGTGTACTGTGATGTGCTCCCAATGGCCCTGGCTTCCACAGAATGAATGAAACTTTGTATGTAAGAAAGTTTAGGAAGTGCTAGGCGCGCCTCGTCTGTTTTGTGTCGTCGTTGCTTTCAAACTCTGGGTGTTGAATGTCTCTGGGCGAGAAGTAGGTTTGCCAACTGCTGAGCAGAACCCAGTCTTAGCAAAGATTCCTAATGTAGCTTGCTCTTAACCTCCTTGGCTGGGGGTTGGTCAGGTTACCTGCCTGACGAACGGTAACGCTCTCTGGACTCCCCTCCACTATCCCTCTCTCGGTAATGGCTAGGCAGTGGTGAGGAGAACTATTCATTCGCTTTTTGGTTCCTGGTAGGGTAAGTACCTCTGGGTTTAGTTCTGCTGTGCCCTCATGGCTCGAGTTAGTTCAGGCTCCATAGTCGTACTTATGCATTTTCACGAGTTTAATTAGATTTTGTGAACAAGCAGTCAATTGTTAACTTCACAAACACGGATAGTTAACATTCAAAAGAACAGCGGGCGAGTTTCAACCGGTGTGCCTACAATTGAGGGAAACACAGTCACTTGTGAGCGAACGGTGTCACTATGTTTTCGAAATAGGAATAACGTAGTTGGATCAAGATTGAATGTGCCATAGGTCGTACAGCAAGACAGTGTTACCAAGGTCTTCAAGAGACGTGCGGAAAATCCGCATTCTCGTACAGAAATGTACCACGTTGCGTAAAAGCCTTCAACGAAGGTCTGCATCCTGTGGCAGATATGCATCGGGCAGGTCGTCCTAGAGTCTCTGAAGAAGAAGTTGCCGCGTTAGTGGAGAGTGATGGACGCTAACGATTCGTTATCTCCATTATGGTGAAAGTTAATAGTGATTTTCGTGTACGACTTTGATGGTGTTATCCTAACGCATTACGTTCCTCCACGGTAGACAGTCAATGCATGGTATTACTGTTCGTTTTTGGAGCATCACCTGAGATCAGCTTTGCGAAAGAGGCGCCAACACTTTCTGCGCAACCCACTCATCATTTTGCACGACAATGTGCGGGTGCATATAGCGCAAGCTGTGACTGCTCTGTTCGGCCGATGGGACTAGCCGGCCGCGGTGGCCGAGGTGACCGAGGTATAGTCCCATAGACTATACAAACATTTGAACATTTGCTACTGGAACGTACTGTGCCATCCACCATACTCTCCGTACTTAAGTCCTTGTGACTTTGATTTGATTTTGAAAATGATGGAACCACTTGGTGGCATTCGCTTCAGAACTGTTCCAGACATTTGACAGGCAGTAGACCGCTCCATTCGCAAAAAAATGTTCAAATGTTTGTAAATCTATCGGACCAAACTGCGTGGTCATCAGTCTGTAGCTTACAAACTACTTAAACCTAGGTAAACTAACCTAAGGACAACACACACACCCATGCCCCAGGGAGGACTCGAACCTCCACGGCGAGCAACCGCGCGCTCCGCAGCGAGACGCTTTAGACCGCTCGGCTACTCCACCGCGGCCATTCGCACTATCAACTGAACAGGCTCTGCTAAAGGTGTACTACGCCTTCCATATCGCTGGCAACGGGCTCCACACAGCGCTGGTGACTACTTTGAAGGACAGCAACAGGTGTAAACATGTATCGCCTTTGTATAGGTTGGGAATAAATAGTTGCCACTATTTAAATTCCAATCCTCGTATAATGCACCACTCACAAATAAAAAAGTAGGATGGTCGGAAAGATAATACGTCAACACAAAAAGTGAAGTGCCAATTTTTGTGTCCCAGCCTCGTCGCCACTTTTGTGTCCCAGCCTCGTCGCCGCTTTTGTGTCTCGTTTCCGTCGTAGGTGTCGGTGGCCGAGTAGAAAGGTACCGACACAGGAATAAAGGAAGCATGCTTGTGCAGGTACGAAGGTGAGCAGCCAGTGGGACAGCAGAAACTAGAAACACTAGAGTAAATTAGAACGATATATATATTGCACAGAATATATACAATACTTAACTTTTACATAGTGCTGTACTGCAGAATGCTGATACATAGTTTAGTTAGAGGCCTGCCTAGTGCCTATACGATAGCCAAATCTTCGCTAGTGCCTATCTGATTCCGAACTGTTAACTGGTTCCCATCTCGGTCCCAAGTGAACGATGTCGTTCAGTGGTGGCCACGAGCGGAGTTGCAGCAGAGGGCGCTCGTGGCTGACGTCGTAAGAACGCCGTGCGTGCATGGCGGCGCGCGGCGAAAGTAGGTGGCGCGCACTTTGGACTTGTGCGACACCACACCAATTTTTAGTGTTAATTCTTCAGAGGTCAAACATTTCTAATGGTGCTTTACCATATATCTGCAAGCAACACTTGACAGCAAAAAAAGTGGATCACCCCTGAATTCCAAAGTAGAGGCCGCACCTGACGCTATGCAACCACCATAGCACAACTGCGTCGCAGGTTGTCAAATCATTCCACAGTACAGTTATTACATACCCACAATAGGTACTAAGTAAGTCTCCTATTTCTTCTTATGGCATTCAAGCAACGTGCAAACCAATACTTTCGTACAACAAATATTAGAATACACGTCATTAGAGATGAGACAGTAAAACTTGTAAATTAAATTTAGCTGCAATAAGTGAAAAGTCAGATACGTTATCACACTTGTTTAGTGACGTGATATGTTGTTGTTCATGATCTGAATCTGAACGCACTGTTAAGCAAAAAACAGTTGTATGCCTGATCGAGATGCGATTACAGGTCACGCACTTTTTCGTGGCCCCTCTCTGAGCGGCGGAAGGCGGCTGAGCTTGTGTGACAACGGAATGTTTATGCTCTCTACCAACCTTACCTCGTAACAGCATTGTAGACTGTAGACCTCGTCAATGTATTGTTGATTTGTGCTTCGTATTGATTTTTGTCTTCCACTTTGTTATTTGTTAAAATAAGTCCACATTCCCCGACGACTTCTATTATAAGAAAGAAGGCTGTCCTTGAAAGTGGTATGGAGAATGTTCATTCTTATTGTTATTCACTTACGACAATAAAAAGTGGCAGAAAGCGTTGTTACACCCGCTTAATAAGTCCCTTCAAAATATTATTTCGTAGATATGCGTTCCAGTTTTCTATTACTCAAACATTAAAGTGATATTAATTTCGTGTGTCATCTGTAACGCCTTAACCACTTACATGTTGTTTCTCTGAAAGCCTGTAATCTATACGCTGTAAGCTGCCGGCACTGGGAGAAAGAGGCGGGGCTTGTCCTAACAGCCAGTGCGCTGAATGCAAGCTTCAGCTCCCAATATTCTCCGCTCGGGGGCCACGTTTAAGTGCGTGATCTCTAGGCATAAATAGATGTGAAACACTGACGTTTTCATTAGTTTATTAGACGGATGTCTGAACACAGAAATAAATGATAATCTTAGCACTGCAGCTCCTATTGTAGCTGAGAGGTAACCACTGAAGATATGTAATATAGTGCAATTCACAGATGTCATACATCAAAAAAGTGGAATAGAATGCAATGTATTGACGATTTGTTAAACTAAGCACAATCAGATGTCACACATCCAATATGTTCACAAATAGAGGTATACTAGTACCTGAAACGACGATGCAATTAATTTTTTTCCTGGTAGGGACTCGAACCCAGCACCATTTGCTATTGTATAAGAGGAAGGAATACTGCTGATGTATTTATTTTCTTCTTCCGAGTACTCCAACCCTGCACATACCGTCACTCTTGACCTTACACGACGAGGCGTCGACTATCACGTTGTCGTTCACTACTAGTTAGAATCACACCGTTCGTAGAGACGTGGAGGAGTTTGGTATTTTGTGAAAACAAGGCTGAGTCCTGCGTTCTTTATTGTTGTTACTGGAGGTGTAGATGGTATTTTTGTGGCCATTAAAACTGTTACCCCCAGCGGGAATCGGATCCTTACCTTAGCTATTACAAGTTAACCTCATCCTGGCCTCCAGCGAATTACAGATGCGTTAGCATAATGTTTTGTCATAATGGAGTACTCATTAGACAGAACGACGAGTCAAAGAGCTCAGAGGTGTCTGGCTAGGTAAGACATTTTTGGCCGCACGGGATGGCCACGTAGTGTGCGGCGCCTTATCGCGGATTTTGCATCATATTATACTACGTTTTAGTATGCTACATTACGATTTGGTATGGCATCCTGTAATAAGCTTAATTAACTATGAGCTCATTATAATCAAGATTAGCTGTTGCCACGATAACTTGAAAATTACGCATTTTTATAGTTATGAGGAGCGTCGATTATGCATTAGAAAAAAAAAATCTGAAATTGGGAAAGTAACTTAGTTTTTCCATCTATTATTTACTACGTTCAGGAACACAAACAGACTTCTTTGAAGGAGGTTTCTGTGATTTACTAGTAATGTCAACGGCAAGGTATCCGATAACTGGCAAGTGTGTCGAGCAATTATTCTTCACAGTGTGGTTGCCTTCAATAGTCACAATGAGGTTACAAAACAGCAATGTGGATTCTGATACCAAGTCGCATCGAAAATGCGATTACATGTGAAGCATAATATCCAACTGGAAGAATGGGGGAGAACTTCAGTCTCTGCCATTTCAAAGGTTGGATACTGGGATTTGTCGGAATAGATGTCCATTTTAATGGAGACATTAGTGCTTGCACGTGATTTTCGAGAGTCAACGACAGAGAAATAGCGACAGTGATTCAAAATAAATAAATAAATAAAATCTGCCAGGCACAAAATTGTGAAAAGAAGCACGGAGAAGCAGATAAAGGGGTAGGAGGAGGGCCGAGAGTAAAGGAACCAATGTTTTATAGAACGAAGGATGGGTTATCGGAGGCTACGTATAAATGAATAAAAATATGATACTGAGTGAAATGAGAAGCACTGAATTAAAATTTATGTCACGGGCGGGTATCGAGCCTATACCTCCATACTTCCTTTAATTCAATGCTTTTCCTTTCACTCAATGTCTTTCACATACTAACACGGAAAACTGTCTTTAGGTATATAAATTTATAATAAAATAGGATAATAAAGGAACTGTATATTTTTTTAAAAAAAAATCAGTTTAAAGCCAGCTCAAAGGAAAAAGAAATATTTTATTTCTTCCATAGTCTCTCACTAGGGAGATTTAAAAAAAAGAAAAAAATCCATTCTAAAGGAATAATAATTTATTCAGAGTCATTCATTATTTGCTTCTTTAATAATACATCTCAGCATAGAATCTATAATGCCGTCGGATCAGCTTCCCTTCAGTAAGAGCGACGACTCTATCTCGAGTTGATTGCTCGCAGTGAGACGGCTTGATTTGTATTTCTGCTTTCTGCTCTTACCATGATGCCAGGAAGTAAACATCCTGTATCGATGTCAGAGTCCCACTGTACGCTGTGCTGGGGGATGTTGGTCACAATCGCGACCGCCAGCTGGCTGGCTTCCACCAAGCCTCGCATCGGCACCAGCTGTGGTTGACCGGCCTGCCCGTAGCTCGCACGCCACAGCTAATACAGGCTCCGGTCGCAAAGCCAGGCTCAACCCTAATGTATAGTAGAAACTACCACAGCTAGAGCTATTTTGCTATAAAATGAGCAGCCACGTTATCTTTTGACACTTCAATCAAATATTTAACGAAGTTAAAGACTAGAATCATGATAAACGTAGCTATAACATAATGTTTCATCTAGACAGCAATCATAAGACAGCGCTCTGCATTAGACTTAGACATAAGAAAATATGTATTCAATCTAGAAAACTACGCATGTTGTAAAATTAAACAATTCTGGTGGCAACAACACAAATCTATATATGTAGTATATCATTCACGTTTTGTGCACTTATAAAGTATTCTCAATGTCTCTGAAACAATAAGTGCTACACAACAGAAATTACCTTCTGCTGAGACCCTTCATTTACACGATTGTTCTGTTATTCACAGTGAAGTGTTTCGTAATAGGTTCGTAGGATCGGATTAGTTTCTTGACTGTTCCACGCTCATACGAAGATCGAGAAAAACAAGTACCAAAAAGGATATGTGCGAGTTCTAATTACGATTATGTTATTCTTAAAATTCAAATCAAATGTTCGAGTCTGTGTGAAATCTTATGGGCCTTAAATGCTAAGTTCAACAGTCCCTAAGTTTACACACTACTTAAACGAACTTATTCTAAGGACAACACACACATACCCATGCCCGAGGGAGGAATCGAATCTCCTACACGAGCAGCAGCCCGATCCATGGCATGGAACCTTAGACCGCACGGTTACTCTGCGCGGCCTTCTTACAATTGTAACACCATACTTCGTACGGTAATGAGCACAAAAGCTCTTTGCATTCGTAGGAGAAGGTTGGTGATTGAAATCTCATAGAAGAAGCGTGCTACACCGAAAACGCTTTTGTTTTAATATAGCATCCCCACCTCATCCCCCTCCCCAACCTAAATAATAAAAACGGAAAACATCCGAGACCTTCTTTCCGCTAATTCACTATACCGCACAATCTGATATCTTTGTCCAACTTTTTCAGTGGCCTCCCTCTATACCGTCAGGTAATAATCGCACATTGCTCAGCAATACTGCGGAAGAGGTGGAGCAATTGTAGGGTTGACACTGCCTTATGGAGACGTTTTAATCTTCTAATGGTTGTGTCAATAACAGACCGCTCGTTTTATCTTCACCAAAACATGTATATTTCCTAGTTAAAGTTGTTTTCAATTGTACCCACCAGAAATTTCTTTAGGTGTATAATCCTTAAATTTGTTTATCGATTTCTCAAGGCCTAACGAAAATTTTTTGGTAATCATGTGGTGAACTATACGCATATTTATGTTTAGGGTCAATTGTCGCAGTTTGCACCGAGAAGATATATCTTCAATATCATTTTAAAATTTGCTTTGCTTTTCTGAGGTGCTTACTAGACAGCAGCATAATCTACCACAAATATTTCTTAGTTCGATATAGCACTTTGTAGCTCTGTCAGAGAGTGGGTAAAATTTGTAATTGAGAGCTACTGCCTCTTAATCTTTAGAGGGCGTTGACATTTTCTTGTAGGAAGCGAACAGCTGCAGCGTGAATCGCCTCCTCATTGCCCTTGTGAAGGATGTTGCAGATAATTCAGAAAGTAGCGACCAAAATGTTCATTTGTTTGTATAGCGTATGGGACTTAACTACGGGGTCATCAGTCCCTAAACTTACAAACTACTTATGAACTAGCTAACACTAAGGACGGCACAAAAATCCGTGCCCGAAGGGGGATTCGAACCCCCGACCGTAGTGGCCGTGCAGACCGTGACTAGCGCGCCTCAGTCCCCTCGGCGATCGCGGCCGGAGAAATAGGGACCGCGCCTCAGTCCCCTCGGCGATCGCGGCAGGAGAAATAGGGACCGAAAATAGTTTTAGTTGCTATGTGAAAATCATCACCCTTGTCTGTAATCATATATGTGATATGCAAATGCCAAAAAATGTTCAAATGTCTGGAAATCTATCGGACCAAACTACGTGGTCATCAGTCCGTAGCTTACAGACTACTTCAACCTAGGTAAACTCACCTAAGGACAACACACACACACCCATGCCCCAGGGAGTACTAGAACCTCCACGGCGAGCAACCGCGCGCTCCGCAGCGAGGCGCTTTAGACCGCTCGGCTACTCCAGCGCGGCTGAGCAAATGACACACCGAAGTTCAATTTTCAGACATTTTAATTGGAATACCACCAATAAGTGAATCTTGATAGATTCTTCTATATACATATAAGAGTGTTCTTTCGAAATAATAGACTCCACATAAATGTACATAATTAAGGAGAAGACAACTGCTCCAGCCTTCAGCGCAAATGCACACTACGCTGAACTCTCGAGGTAATCGGCAAAGTGCCACGAGCAGTTAGTGCGAATTGGAAACGGCAACTACGTGAGCAGTGTGAGGAAGTTGAGTCTTGTGGGAGACGAGGGGGGAGGGGGGTGGTAGCCAGCGCACCTGCGATGATCGTTGTTTTCTCGCACGTGCAGTGGTTACCGTAACTGCTCAGAGAGCAGTAGGAAATGGACCCAAATTCCGCCTGGGTACAACTTTTCAACTTCCCCGATGCGTGCACTCAGTGGCCACAAGCAGCTTGTGTCGGATTATTTCTTTTAATCTAGATTCTTCTCTGTCATTCCAGGAAGCAGTGCAGCTATCACCAGACATGATCCACCATGTTGTCATTTCACCACCATAGTCGTACCAGGAAAATCATTTGTCTACAGGCAATGTCATTCTCGAGTGATCCAACACCTTAGGAGAACATCTTGTGCACACACTATGCATGCCTTAATTACTTCTCCTACGACGTGATGTCGAGCATTGAAGTATTTATAGTGAGGGAGACGAATGGAATGTTGCACAGATACATAAAGAAAATAAAAGTAATCCACTGAGTTACAGACCCATTGTATTGATATCGACATGGCAGGACGTTTGACAAATACTTTTTCCAGCGTTATGAAATATCTAGAAAACTATCACGTATTAACATCAAACCGGGAAAGATTTCTAAATCTTTACACTTGTGAGACTTTGGCGATACTATATTTGCATGAACTACTGAGTACTCCCAAACTAATTTCGTTATTATAGAGTGTCAAAACGATTTTTGGTATCTTGAACGCCGCAGTGGAGTGGCCAAGCACATTGAGGTGCTATGCTCCGATGCGCGAGGCCGCTCCTCGTCGGGGGTTCGAATCCCCACTCGGGCATGGATGTTTGTGCCGTCTTTAGTATAAGGTAGGTCATAAGTTGTTTGTAAGCTTTCCTACGTTGTGCGACTGGACTCGTGATGTCCTATCTGCAAGGTAATAGTTTTCACTAGATGACTCCTAGTCAGTTACTGCAAAGGACGTGGCGAGTGTAATTCTTCCAGCAAAGTGAATATATATTCGAAATATTTAATGAGCAATCAGAATATTGCTCTTAGATTTGAGGCAGTTAATGCTGCCGACTACTAAACTCAGAAAAGCAAATTCAATTGCGAAATGATTTTGAATTTGTATCTTCAAATGGCGACAATTGACCTTAAACAACAATATGCATTTGGCTCTGAACATGAGTACTCAACGAGTTTCGTCAGCATTCTAGATATCGATAAGCAAAACAAATTTGAAGGTTACACATATAACGAAATTCTTGGTGGTGCAATTAGAAGGAATGTTAACTTTGAATAACACATGTTACGCCGAAGGTGAATCAAAGAGTCTGTTAATGACACAACCATTAGAAGATTTAAGCGTCTCCTAAGGAGACTGCCAACCCTACAATTGCTCTACCTGTTATGCAGTATTGCTGAGCAGTGTGCGATTATTACCTGACGGGATAGAGGGAGGACATCGAGAAAGTTGAAAGAATATATCAGATTATAACTCGCACATGTGCTATTTGGCACTTGTATTTATTATTATTTCGAGATTAGTATAAGCAAGGAACAGTCGAGAAACTGAAGCGATTCTATCAACCCATTACGAAACTCTTCACTGTGAATAAAAGAACAATCGTGTTAATGAAGAGCCCCAGCCGAAGGTAATTTTCGTTGTTTAGCACTTATTGTTTACAGACACATTGAAAACACTTTATAAGTACACAAAACGTGAATGATATACTACATGTATACATTTATGTTGTTGCCACCAGAACTGTTTTACATGCTTACATTTCTAAGGTAAATACATATTTCATTACCTCTAGATCTAATGTAGAGCGCTGAAAAGAGAGAATAATTTTCTGTGACTTAAGATTCCTATCTAGGTGAAACATTATGTGGTAGCTACGTTTATCGTGATTCTATTCTTTAACTTCGTTAAATATTTTGAAGTGTCAAAAGATAACGTGGCTGCTCATTTTATAGCAAAACACACGTTAGGGTAGGTTTGAAGAAACTTTTGATACTTCAAGGGTTGAGTCGGCATTGCGACCGGGGCCTGTATTAGCCGTGGTTTGCGAGCTACGGGCTGGCCGGTCAACCACAGCTCGTGCCGAGGCGAGGTTTGGCGGAAACCAGCCAGCTGGCGGTTGCGGTTTTAATTCAATGCTTCTCCTTTCACTCTGTATCCTATTTTTATTACATTTATACCCAGCCTCCATGCATACAAAGTAATCCGTTTAGATGGACGCAGTCAAAGCAATTTTTGTTATTTCAGATACGTCTCTCTCCTCCCCTTCATCCATTAATACACCCTTTGTCCTTCACAAAATACGCAAACAGTATTGCATTTATTAATAGTTAATTTCTCTTCTGTTATCTCTCTCTCTCTTTTTCTCTCTCACGCTGTCGCTGCTCTTACATAATAACCTCAGTTACCCATCTGGTGGTTCCCTCAAAACGCTATGATGAAACCTATTGTTTTCCGTTCACAGCAAACTTTCTCTTTTAATTTATGCTTTCGTTACTATCAGTCCTCTCTATGAGACCATGTTCTTTCATACCCCCTTACCTATAATAAATTCTTCGTTCTGTGAAATACAGAGCTCTGGTGTTTCGATTGACTTCCTCTGCTTTCATCCCAACAGACTATATTGTTACACGTGGTATATTTTCCGTTTTAGAAACCGTTTTCAAATTCGTAAACGACGCTCCTCGCAACTTTTAAGATGCATAATATTCCATTTATTAAGGTAAGAGCTATGTTACAAACTTGAGCGCCGCGCAGAACAGCTGCGCGGTCTAAGGCATCATGTCTTGAATCGGGCTGCTGCTCGCGTCGGTGGATTAAGTCCTTCCTCGGTGTTGGATGTCTGTGTTGTCCTTAGGTTAAGATAGTTTAAGTAGTGTGTATGGACTGATGACCTTAGTAGTTAAGTCCTATAAGATTTCACACACATTTTTCATACAAACCTGAACAAAGCGAGACTAGAGTTAAATGAGCATACAGCAACTTGTCATACAAAATCACCACGGAGCATGCTGAAACGTAGTATACTATCATACGCAATGATACATAATTCTACATACTGTAAATAACTTTTTTGTTGTAGTCCTAATGGACAAAACACCTGAGGTCATTAAAAATGTTCAAATGTTTGTAGAGCTTATGGGACATAAACTATGGGGTCATCAGTCCCTATACTTACAAACTACTTATGAACTAGCTAAGGACGGCACAAATATCCATGCCTGAGGGGGGATTCGAACCCCCGACCGTAGTGGCTGTGCAGATCGTGATTGGTGCGCCGCAGACCGCTCGGCCATCGCGGCCGGCTGAGATCATTTGCCCTACCTAGCCTTACATGCTACTTTAATTAATTTGCCCTAAGGAATACAGGCATACACTCAAAACTACACATGCCCGAGGAAGGAGTCGAACCTCTGACTGGAGCAACCACAACTCCGCGACAATACGCCTCAGACCGCGAGTCCAAGAAATTACTGTTACGTAGACAGATACCGCTGAATTATTTTACTTCTCGTACCATGTGTTCTGCACTCCATTTTGACAAAAATCTGACAATCTGTAGTTGGTCGGGCTGATGCAATCTTGTAATGGCTAAGATATGGTTTGATTCCGTGACGATAGGCGCGGGGCTGGAGTCCCAAGCAGCACAAAGTTATTTATTGCGCTTCATCTAGCCGAACATGTGCACATCCCGCTAATGGTGAGAAAACAAGCACCACCCACATGAGATATTTCTAACTTAATGTAATTTGTATTTCAAAAGATAATAAACACATCGAAACACTTTTTTTTTTCGCTACGTCGCCTGAAATTGAAATAAGGGACATCCAGCTGTTAATACGACGTTATGGTGCCCTCTTATCTTGCTCTTGTAATTCACAACAAACATAACAGTATTATAAAGGGAATTTGTGAGAGACATCCGTTTATTGTTCTCTACTACGGACTTACTACGCCAATTCATTAACTACGAAACCAGTATTGTGGTGGATGAATCGTTTTGTTTTTGCTTTTATCCTATCTGAAACGAAATTGATCGACCATAATTTTCTTTCTATCAGAATATAATTATTTATTTGTAAATATAGATTTTCGCAAAGAAAGTACTCTAATGCGTAAATGTTAAAGTTTTAGTTTTACTTTAGAGCGTCTTTTCTTGCCAAATATATGTTCCGCGTGTAATACATAAGTCATTAGCACTTCGATGTTCAATGTTATTATTATTATTATTATTATTATTATTATTATTATCATTGGCGATAGTTGGAGATTGTAATGTGTGGTAGGAAAGTAACATCAGAAATATGGAAATATAATCATCTATTTACTTTTACCACTCTCAACGGAAATGTGCACTTGACAGCAAAAAAAGTGGATCACTACGGAATGCCACTCCACTAACGTAACTGTGTTGCGGGTACTCTACACACTGTTCATAATGGGTATCATCAGAAGCAGTAGAGAACATTGCTCCTGATGATAGTCAATCCACATGTAATTCAATACCATCATAAGTTATTAGAGACGAGAAAGCGAGGTAAATTCAATTAAATTACAATAAGTGACGAATCGGATACCTCATTAAACGCATTCAATGACATGATGAGTTTTTGTTCGTCCTCTGAATCTGAACACACCGTTAACCAAAAAAAGCTTGCGTTTCTGTTGGATACTCGATTAGGCATAAAGAGACGTAAAACATTGACGTTTTCATTACAAGGGCAATGTCCGAACCCAGAAATGTTTGGTTAACCCTAGAATTACACCAGGAAATGCATGAAATTCAAATTGTTGCTGAGAGGTAACCACTAAAGGTATATAATACAGTGCAACTCACAGCTGACAAACGTCATATAATTGTGGAATATAGCGCAGAACCTATATGAGTCGTCAACTAACCATGATCACGGGTCAGATATTAAATAAATTCACAAATAACGCTATATTTGAACTTAAAACGCCGATACAGTTGACTTCTTTCCCAGCAGGGACACAAAACCCGCCACTATTCGCTATTATATATATATATATACACACGCATGTTGAGTCTGGCATATTCAAATGTACAAATGTTTGTGAAACTTATGGGACGTAAATGTGGGGTCATCAGTACTTATGAATTACCTTATATTAAAGACAGCACAAACATCCATGCCCGAGGGGGGATTCGAACACTCGACGGGGAACGGCCTCGCCATCGTAGCATAGCGCATCAATGCGCTCGGCCGCTCCGCCGCGGCACTTGAATATTGAGAATAAACAGCTGTACCGGAAATATTTATTGGTGACTATCCGTTTCGGCCCAAATCAGATCATCTTCGGGTTTCAATATGGCTGTCATATATGAAATAGCTAAGCCAGGAAATGTTATGATTAGAATTATTGGAATATACAACTGATACCTATTCTGAGAACGAAAAATGGCCTGATTTGGTCTGAAATCAATAGTCGTTAATAAATATTTCCGGAACAGCTGTGTATTGTCAACATACTTTGTGAACATACTTGAACATTTAGCAATACATTGAGCCTAATCGCTGTAGCCTCCATCAGCTATGATTAAAAGTCTGGGGATTGTCTTTTACACTTTCGTTTGACACATGAAATAAGGTCTTTCTCACTACCAAATGTTTTATTGCGCAGGTGGGTCTTCAGGCGACCAAAGAGGTAAAAATCAGACGGACCTAATTCCTGCGTGTAGGAATCATAATCGCTGTACGAGGTTTGGCATTGTCTTGGTGTAGTCTGATGAGCTGACTCTGAAGCTGTGGTCTTTGGGTCTTGATGGCACATCGCAGCTTGTCCAATGACAAATATTAGCGGTCCCGGTTAGGGGTGGTGCCAGGTTCCAAAACGTAAATGAAAATTACACCACGCTGATCCCAGAAGAAGGAGGCCATCATCTTTCGCCCTCATATTCGTGAGAGTCTTGGTTTCTTCTTCCGAGGAGAACCTGGATGACGGTGCTCCATGGATTGGGTTTTACTCTCAGGTTCGGACAAAAACAACTTCTGCCTTGCGTACTAGTCAGATGCTACGGTAAAAATGCGACAATAAAGCATAAACTTTTCATGTAAAAACACATTTTAGGTACAATTTAATTCTCTCCATAATTAATGGATTGAGACACAGCTGATTAGTTCAGTTATACAAATGACTCAAAAGGCTGGAAGGTCGCAAACAAGTATCCACAGGATGTTTTTGAATGCATTTGTTTTGCATGACGCGTTTCGGGTTTTACCCATCTTCGGATGCAGCATCACCTGATAAACTAAGACCGCATTCCATTATTTTTGTTTTGCTCTTGTTAATGTTCATTTTATACGCTCTCTTCAACACACTGTCCATTCCATTCAACGGTTCTTCCAGGTCCTTTGCTGTCTCTGACAGAATTACAATGTCATCAGCAAAACGCAATGTTTTTATTTCTTCACCCTGAACTTTAATCCCTATTCCAAATTTTTCCTTGCTTTCCTTCACCGCCTGCTCGATGTATAAATTGAATAACATCGGAGAAAGGCTACAATCCTGTCTTACTCCCTTCCCAACTGATGATTCCTTTTCATGCCCTTCGAGTCTAATAACTGTGGTCTGGCTTTTGTACAAGTTGTAAATAACTCTCCTTTCCCTGTATTTTTCCCCCGCTAACTGCAGAAGTCAAACAAAGTCAAAAGCTTTCTCCAAATCTACAAAAGCTAAAAATGTAGGTTTGCCTTTCCTTAATCTACCAACTTTTCCATTCTCCTGTAGATAATTCGTGTTAAAATTTTGTAACCATGACTTATCAAACTGATGATTCTATAATTTTCACACCTGTCTGCGCCTGATTTCTTTGGAATGGGGGTTATTACATTTTTCTTAAAGTCTGAGGGTATTTCGCCTGTCTCATACATCTTACACACCAGGTGAAATAGTTTTGTCGTGTCTGGCTCTCCCAGAGACTTTAGTAGCTCTGAGGGAATATCATCTACTCCCGGGGCCTTGTTCCGACCTAGGTCTTCAGGCTCTGTCAAATTTATCTCTCAGTGTAGTCTCTCCTATTTCATCTTGATCTACTTCCCCTTCCCTTCCTACAACATTGTCTCTAAGTTCAATTCAAGTCTCCTCTATGTACTCTTTCGCTCTTTCAGCTTTTCCTTCTTCGCTGAGAACTGGTTTTCCATCTGTGTTCTTGATATTCAGAGAGCTGTTTTTCTAATTTCCAAATATTTCTTTTATTTTCCTGTAGGCTGTATCTATTTTTCCCCTATTTATACATTCTTCTACATCCTTGCATTTGCCTTCTAGCCACACTACTGCTTAGCCATTTTGCACTTCCTGTAAATCTCATTTCTTATTCGTCTGTACTCCATTTTGCCTGTTTCATTTACTGTATTTTTATATTTTCTCCTTTCATCGGTTAACTTTAGTATGTCCTGTGATATCCAAGGATTTTTGTAGGTCTTGCCTTCCTACCTATTTTGTACTCTGCTGCCTTCACTATTTCATCTCTCAATGCTACCCGTTCATCCTCTACTGTTTTATTTTACCCCGTTTCTGTCAATTGTTGCCAAATCTCCCTGTGAAATTCTCAAGAACTTCCGGTTCCTTCAGTTTATCCAAGTCCCATGTCCTTATTTTCCTACCTATCTGCAGTTTTTTTTTTTTTTTTTCAGTTTCAGCATACAATTCATGACCAATAAGTTATGGTCAGAGTTTATATCTGCACCTGGGTATGCCTTACAGTTTAAAGCCTGGTTCCTAAATCTATGTCTTACCATTATAAAATCTATCTGGTATCTACCGGTGTCTCCTGGTCTCTTCCACGTATACAACCTTCTTTCGTGATTCTTATACCAGGTGTCTGTTATGATTGAATTATGTTACGTGCAAAATTCTACCAGGTGGCTTCCTTTTTCATTCCTTTTGCCCAGTCCGTATTCACCTACTCCCCTTCCTTGTCCTACTACCGAATTCCAGTCTCCCATAACAATTAAGTTTTCCTCTCCCTTAATTGTCTGAATAATTTCCTTTAGCTCCTCATATATTTCTTCCATCTCCTGATTATCGGCAGAGCTAGTTGGCATATAAACCTGTACTACTGTGGTCGGTGTTGGGTTTTTATCATCTTGACTACGATAATGCGATCACTGTGTTGCTCATAGTAGTTTACCCGCATTCTTATTTTCTTATTCATTATCAGACCTACTCCTGCAATACCCCCAACTGATTTTGTATTTTAATCTTGTACTCACACACTATATCTAACTTCAACCTATTCATTTCCCTTTTTAAATTTTCTAATTTTCCTACTCGATTAAGGGATCTAACATTCCACGCTCCGATCCGTAGAATGCCAGTATTGTCTTTCCTGATAACAACATCCTCCTGAGTAATCCCCGCCCGGAGATCCGAATGGGGGACTATTTTACCTCCGGAATATTTTACCCGAGAGGATGCCATCATCATATTTTCATACAGTAGAGCTGCATGTCCTCGGGAAGAGTAACGGCTGTAGTTTCCCCTTGATTTCAGCCGTTCGCAGTAGCTGTGTGGCAAGGCCACATTAGCTGATGTTACAAGGCCAGCTCAGTCAATCATCCAGACTGTTGCCCCTGTAACTACTGAAAAGGCTGCTGCCCCTCTTCAGGAACCACACGTTTGTCTGGCCTCTCCACAGATATCCCTCCGCTGTGGTTGCACCTACGGTACGTCTATCTGTATCGTTGAGGCACGCATGCCACCCCATATCGGCAATGTCTGTGGTTCATGGAAGTGGATAAAACAAGTAACATTTCAAAATAATGTGAGTGGTTGCCTTGATCTTAAATTATACTGAAATTAACAGTCACGAGTTTGGATAATTTAAATAATTTGCAATAGAGTTTTATTTACGTCGGATGCAAATCATTAGTTCTTTCCTTGTAAACTGCCAGTTGTAAGAGTTGAAACTCCAGCGCGAACTTAAAAGAATGATGTACAGCTAACTTTTTGTCATGCTGTTAACGTTACGAACAGTAAACTCACGCTGTTGATGTAGGACCGCTCTCATTCTTTGAAACCGGGGCCTTCTAAAATTTGCGTGGGGAACCAAGAGATATCTTGTTGGGTAACAGAGGGTTCAAGGATTTGCATATGTTGTTTATGCAGTAAGAGCGTAAGTAGTCCTAAGGTGTTATTGTACTGAGATTCTGAATTGCAGTGGGAGATCTGTACCGACAAGCACAACTGGATGCAACATTATCAACGATATAGAAATACAAGAAATAGTTTGCGAAGTGCAATTAAGTTGCTTCACCTCTAAAATAAGTATTGATAATTTTTTCCAATGACTTCAATACATGGTCCGAGAAAGAATAGTGTGCGCAACCAAGAGAGTACTCAGAAATATGGCTGGACGCCATAGAAAAAAAAGTCTTCATATTTCATCATGATGAAGCTAGTAATAACACTATCCTGTTATTTTTATTCTGCAGAGAGTTACGCAACGCTGTAATGCAACAGCTCAATAAAAGTGTGAACGGCCTGAAAATCTGCTCTCGACAGTAACTTGTACTGTCGTCATTAATTTGTCATTGGTAATCTTTCGTCTATTATTGTTTGTTTCTATTAATTTAATAATGAAGATGAGTATAAACAAAAAACATTACTAAACGTATACTTATATTCACTGACTGTTCCGTCCGTTCTTGACGAAACTTGTAATGTTTATCTGATGATGCCGTAACAGCCGAAAACCGGTTCGTAAACTAATTAATTTGCTGAATATCTCACAGTTATCTTGTGTATTTCATTCATAAATGTATACCTGTTTTTCTCAACATAACCTCCCCGGACAGAAAGCCACTTAAAACCTACAGTATGAAGATATTTCCGGTTCTGCAAGTACTAAGTGCCTATTATTTCTGGAACTGCTCTGTACTGAAAGATAACCTTTGTTGTCAAGTATCAGCGTGAATTGGAATACTTGTAGTCTCTAATGTAGAGATGTATGATGCAGTGACTTAATGTCGTAATCCTCAGGGAATATATTTTTCCACGTACTAGAAACAGTGGAAACTTCTGGGCCACATACGTATATAGAAAAATAGCGTAAATATGTACATTGCAAAATGAGTCTTCGGATTTTCCCTTCTTGTATGTGTTTTTTGCACAGAGTACTGTTTACTCCTGAACCTCAACTACGTCAAATACTTGGTTCACTGGCATATGAAGTAACTCCATATATTCGTCATCATAAATAGTACTATTTGGAGACTATCAGCGAGTGTATAAAACCAGATAACCATACTTCGAAATCTTGAACTGTTTGTTCTATTGATATCGAGAGACAAATTGTAGTGTGAAGCACAAGCAGATCGTTCTGTAACTTTCAAATTGTGGCTGTTGCTTTTTGAAACAGAGTGAGTCATGCAGTCTCTCCTTCTTAATGCTAGACAGTCGCCTGCTATGAAGGCTACCATCAAGCAAATTACGTAACAAAGAAGTAAATTGCCAACTCTGAAACGAAGATCCGAGGACAATGGGTCTGCAATTTTCACAGAGTTGGGTAGGTGCAGACATCCTCTTGTTTTTTTTTGTTTTTTTTTTTTTTTTTTTTTTGCCTTGGGCAGCTGACGGCCAATTAGCCAGACTTTATAAGTTCACAATGCGTGATTATTTTCGTCAAAATCTCATTTATATTAAAGTCTCTGGATCCCGTTACATTGCTTAAATACTTCAATTCTTCTAGATACGTTTTTTAAAAGTTATTTCATTAAACTTGACAATAAGTTCAAATTCCAAAATCACGAATGTTAATCAGTTTATTACGGGAGGTAGAAGTTTCTAATTCTTCCGTCCTAGCCTATCCCGATCAAAGTTCAAAGATAATGTACACATTAGCGTATGATCACGATATGAAAGTTTATATTAATAAATAGATACTTTTTCTCGATTCCTTCCTATCTTCGAAATAAACCGCGTATAATACTTCGAAACTAATCACGGAGAGCTATCACACTTTGAGATCTAGTAACATAGAGAGCAAGTAACGTAGAGAGAGAATAATTCAACTGCGGGTACTATTTATAATAGCAACCTGACAAATGATCTTTGATATACGAGGTGTTTTGACCTACCTATTCTGAATTACTCTGATCTAATTTGAATTTACTGAAAAGTTTTAAAAGTGAGAAATTCCTGCCTCTAAACAAATAATTAAAATTACGTAATGATGAAAAATGTTGGAATATGGTGATTCTAATGCTATGGTAGCGATGTGGTGTTGCATCTGTTTGCTGCGGTGATTCGCATCGTGATTCAAGCTTGCAGGCCAGACATCCTGTGTCCACCTGACCCAGAGATATTCTGTCGGAATCCTACTTTCTGCTTGTTAGGCCTTGGTTTTACATTAACGAAGTAGAATTCACCAGAGACAGGACACCAGTCATAAAGACCCGAATAGAGAGGAAAATCGGATAGAGCCTAAGAGAAGGGATTCTGGCGGCTTTCTCCTGAATGCTTTTATGTAAACCGCTTAACTAAAACCGGAAAATCTGTTAAGCGGGATACAGATTTAAATTGAGCAGCTCGAGTTTGCGGATATGCCTTTTTAAGCAAAGCGCTACGTCGCACGGCAGTTCCCAATAAATTCCATTGCTAAAATCTTCAGTATGTTCCGCGATTTGTCTGCCCATAAAGGAAAGACAATAATTCACACGCTGAAGCGCGATACCACATTTTGCAAGTTCACTGTACCTGCCGTACAAAATTCGAGAAATGTGCTAACATTTGAGAGTACGAATGAATCTTTCACTCTGCGGCGGAGTGTGCGCTGATATGAAACTTCTTGGCAGATTAAAATTGTGTGCCAGAACCGGGACTCGAAACTGGGACCTTTGCCTTTCACGGGCAAGCGCACTACCGACTGTGCTATCCCGACACGACTCACGATGCCGCTTCACAACTTTACTTCCGCCAGTACCTCGCCTCCTACTTTCCAAACTGCACAGAAGCTCTCCAGCGAACCATGGAAGACTAGCACTCCTGGAACAAAGGATGCCGGCCGCGGTGGCCGAGGAGACTGAGGCGCTCCAGTCACGGTCTGCACGGCCACTGCGATCGGGGGTTCCAATCCCCCCTCGGGCATGGATATTTCTGCCGTCCTTAGTATAAGGTAGTTTATAAGTAATTTGTAAGTTTAGGGACTGATGACCCCGTAGTTAAGTCCCACAAGCTTTACAAACATTTCAACATTTTTGAAGAAAGTATATGGTGGAGACATGGCTTAGCCACAGCCTAGGGGATGTTTCCAGAATGAAACTTTCACTCTGCAGCGGAGTGTGCGCTGACATGAAACTTCCTGGCAGATTAAAATTGTGTGCCGGGACCGGGACTCGAACCTGGGACCTTTGCCTTTCGCGGGCAAACTGCAGAGTGAAAGATTCATTCTGGAAACATCCCTTAGGCTGTGGTTAAGCCATGCCTCCACCATATCCTTTCTTCCAAGAGTGCTACTTTTGCATGGTTCGCAGGAGACCTTCTGTGTAGTTTGGAAAGTAGGAGACGAGGTACTGGCGGAAGTAAAGTTGTGAGGCGGCATCGTGAGTCGTGTCGGGATAGCACAGTCGGTAGTGCGCTTGCCCGCGAAAGGCAAAGGTCCCAGTTTCGAGTCCCGGTTCTGGCACACAATTTTAATCTGCCAGGAAGTTTCATTTGAGAGTACGGTTGCCGGTTTCGGGCGTAAACAAAGCATGCATAACAGATAATTCTATTCAAAAATACACCACAAATCTGACGAAAAACACAGACATATATTAAAAGGCTGGAATACACTACTACAGCGTAAAGCTTGTCATGTCAGCTTTGTAGGGCAAACAGGCAGAAAGTTTCACATCAGCTACAAGAAAGACTTCAGAGCTTGGAAGCATGGAACAACCTACGTCACATTTACTGAACTCCTATAGAGTACAAAAACCAAATACAGAAAAGAAAAAATGAAAATAATTAGAATAAACAGTAGGAACCATTGCCGGCCGCGGTGGCCGAGGAGACTGAGGCGCACCAGTCACGGTCTGCACGGCCGCTACGGTCGGAGGTTCGAATCCCCCCTCGGGCATGGATATTTGTGCCGTCCTTAGTCTTAGCTAGTTCGTAAGTATTTTGTAAGTTTAGGGACTGATGAACCCGTAGTTAAGTCCCATAAGCTTAACAAACATTTGAACATTAGCGGTGCAAGCACTGCCAATCAGAGCTCTCGTGCTTCTCTGTGGCAGAATGTCAACACACGTCTGCACTGTAGGCCGCTCATTTCTGCTTCAAGATTCGTTGCTTGCAGACATGTAAATCAATGAGAATAAGTTGAATGTACTTGTCTTGTATGTTGGATGCGAAAGAAATTCCCTCAAAACCGTACTGCGGTTTACGGTCCTCTAACTGCATGGAAAATTTTCGACGCCCTTGCTCGATTTATTAAGGCGCTACTGCGGACAGGCTACTTGAACATCAAAACGAGGACCAAAAACAAAAAGACTGAAACTAGCTGAGAACACGGAGAAGCTTTCTGGCTACTACGCAAAGGAATCCGAAAAATGGCACGTGACATGTTGACAAAGTACGTGGAATTACCCAGACGAGTATCATTCACATATGTTGTTGTTGTTGTTGTTGTTGTGGTCTTCAGTCCGGAGACTGGTTTGATGCAGCTCTCCACAATATCCTACCCTGAGTAAGCCTCTTCATCTCCACATAAGAATGGCGACCTACATCTGTCTGAATCTGCTTACTGTATCCATCTCTTGGTCTTCATCTGCGGTTTTTACCCCACACACTTTCCTCCAACGCTAAATTCACAATTCCTTGATTTCTAAGAATGTTCTTGTAGTCAAGGTATGCCAGAAATCTCTTTTCTCCCCAATTCTTTCAGTACCTCCTCATTAGTTACACGATCCACCCACCTAATCTTCAGCATTCTTCTGTAGCACCATATTTCAAAAGCCTCAATCCTCTTCCCGCCCGCACTGTTTATCGTCCATGTCTCACTCCCATACAAGGCAACACTCCATACAAATGCCCTCAGAAAGGACTTCCTTAGGCTTAAATCAATATTCGATGTTAGAAATTTCTCTTTTTCAAAAACGCTTTTCTACCTATTGCCATTCTGCATTTTAAATCCTCTGTACTGCGACCATCGCATGTTATTTTACTGCCCAAGTAACAAAACTCATCTACCTCCTTTATTGTTTCGTTTCCCAATCTAATTCCTTCAGCATCACCTGATTTTCTTACACTGCACTCCATTACCCTTTGCTCTTGTTAATGTTCATCTTATATGCACCTTTCAGCACACTGTCCATTCCGTTCAATTGCACTTCCAGGTCCTTTGCTGTATCTGACAGAATTACTATGTCGTCGGCAAAACGCAATGTTTTTATTTCTTCACCCTGAACTTTAATTCCTTCTCCAAATTTCTCCTTGCTTTCCTTTATAGCTTGCTAAATGTACAAATTGAACCACATTGGAGAAAGGCTACAACCCTGTCTTACTCCCTTTCCAACCACTGCATCCCTTTCATGCCCTTCAACTCTGACAACCGCTGTCTGGTTTTTGTACAAGTTGTAAATAACCTTACGTTCCCTATATTTTACTCCTGCTTGCTTCAGAACTTGAAAGAGTGTATTCCAATCAACATTGTCAAAAGCCTTCTCCAAATCTACAAAAGCTAGAAATGTAGGTTTGCCTTTTCTTAATCTATCTTCTAGGATAAGCCGTAAAGTGAGTATTGCCTCCCGTGTTCCTACATTTCTCCTGAACCCAAACTGATCTTCCCCGAGGTCGGCTTCTACCAGCTTTTCCATCCTTCTGTTTATAATTCGTGTTAATATTTTGCAACCATGACTTATTAAACTGATGGTTCTGTAGTTTTCACACCTGTCTTCACCTGCTTTCTTTCAGCTTTCCCTTCTTTGCTGAGAACTGGTTTTCCATCAGTGTCCTTGATATTCATAGAGCTGTTTTTCTGATCTCCAAATTTTTCTTTTATTTTCCTGTAAGCTGTATCTATTTTTACCCTATTTATACATTTGCTACATCCTTGCATTTGCCTTCTAGCCACTCCGGGTTAGCCAGTTTGCACTTCCTCAATCTCATTTCTTAGTCGCCTGTACTCCATTTTGCCTGTTTCATTTACTGCATTTTTATATTTTCTCCTTTCATCGATTAAATATAGTATCTCCTGTGATATCCAAGGACATTTTGTAGGTCTTGCCTTTCTACCTATTTTGTCCTCTGCTGCCTTCACTATTTCATCTCTCAATGCTACCCATTCGTCCTCTACCAACAAGTTATGGTCAGAGTCTATATCTGCCTCTGGGTACAACAGAAATTCCACCCCTCTCATCAGGCACTCAACGACCGCGATCGAGAACGTTCTATATCATTTTATCGGTTGTCATTCAGCAACTGAAAAACTATCCCAAGATTTTCCAACGTGTGCTCTTTTCGGATGAAGCAACGCTTACTAACCACGCTAATATAAATCTGCATAATATGCACTACTTTGCAGCCGAAAATCCGTACTGGATCGTCAGGTGAAATAAACATATCGTTCGGTATATATATCTACACGGATACTCTGCAGGTCACGTTGGAGAGAAAGGCAGAGGGTCACCGAACAAATTTTGATATTTCTCTATTGTTCCATCCTCTAATAAATGGCGGAAAAAATGAACACCTAAATCTTTCTGTTTTCGGTCTGATTTCTCTTATTTCTTTTTGATGATTAGGTCTCCCTGTGTAGATGGGTGCTAACAATATATGTTCACATTCTGAAGAGAAATTTGGTGAAAGAAATTTCGCAAATAGATAACGATTTCCACCCCCACTCGTGTATCATTTCCGTGACACTATCTCCCCTACATCGCAACAATAGAAAACGAACTGCTCTTCTCTGAACTTCTTCTAAATCGTCCGCCAGTCCCCTGGTGGGGATCCCACAATTTCCAGCAATACTCCAAAACTGGACGCACAACTGTAGTGTAAACAGTTTCTTTAGTAGAACTATTGCATTTCTAAGTGTTCTGCCAATGGAACGTCGTCTTTGGTTCGCTTTCCCTACAGTATTTTGAATGTGTTCCTCACAATTTAAGTTTGCCCTTTATTCACATGAAGTGATAAGTACCATGAAATCTCAAATCAATTCCATATTTCTGGATTTCCGGAAGACTTTTGACACTAACTCACAAGAGGCTTCTAATGAAAATGCGTGCTTATGGAATAAAATGTTCAAATGTTTGTTAAGCTTATGGGACTTAACTACGGGGTCATCAGTCCCTAAACTTACAAACTACTTATGAACTACTTACGAACTAGGACGGCACAAATATCCATGCCCGAGGGGGGATTCGAACCCCCGACCGCAGTGGCCGTGCAGACCGTGACTGGAGCGCCTCAGTCCCCTCGGCCACCGCGGCCGGCCGCTTATGGAATATCGCCCCAATTGTGCAATTGGATTCACGATTCGTAGTAATTGACGGTAAGTCATCGAGTAAAACAGAAATGATATCTGGCGTTCCTCAGGAACGCGTTATTGGTCCCATATTCTTCCATGTGTTCATAAACAATTTAGGAGACAATCTGAATAGCTCCCTTCGACTGTTCGCGGATGATGATGTTGTTTATCGGTTAGTTAATGCAACAGATGATCTAAAACAACTGCAAAGCGATTTAAAAAAATTTCTACTTGGTGTGAAAATTGGCAATTAACACTAAATAATGAAAAGTGTGAAGTAATACACATGACCACTAAAAGAAATCAGCTGACTTCAATTACGTGATAAATCAGCCAAACCTTAATGTCGTAAGTTCTACCGAATACCTAGAAGTTACAATTACTATCAACTTAGACTGGAGAGAACACAAAGAAAATATTATGGGGAAGGCGAACCAAAGGTTACGTTTCATTGGCAGAACGCTTCGAAGATGCACCAGCTCCACCAAAGAGACTGCCTACATCACACTTGTGCGTCCTCTCCTGGAGTACTGTTGCCCAGTGTGGGACAGTCACCAGGTGCTACTGACGGAAGACATTGAGAAGGTTCAGAGAAGGGCAGCTCGTTCTGTTTTATCACGTTACAGGGGGAAAGCGTCACCGAAATGTTGCAGGATTTGACGTGGAAATCATTAAAAGAAAGACGTTATTCGTTGCGGCGAGAGCTATTTGCCAAATTTCAATCACCGACTTTTACTTCTGAATGTGGAAATATTTTGCTAGCATCCACCTACGTAGGAAGACATAACCATCCCAATAAAATAAGAGAAATCAGATCGAAAACGGAACGATTTATGGGTTCATTCTTCCCGCGCGCTATTAGAGAATGTAACGGTAGAGAAAGGTTATGAAAGTGGTTTATGAACCCTCTGCTAGGCACTTAAATGTGAAGTGCAGAGTATCTATGTAGATGTAGATGAAGTTGTTGTCATTGTTACTCCTAGGAAATTAGTAGAATTTACGGCCTGTAGGTTTGACTGATTCATCATTTAAATGAACTTAAACGGATTTATTTTATTGGTCATATGGATGACCTAACATTTATTATTAACCATGCAGCTATCTTAACTGTATCATTTTGTAGTGGTATTGATCTCCTGGTGACTTCTAATCGATTAAGTGACGCCATCATCCGCGAACAGAATAAGAGAGCTACTCAGATTGCCTCTTAAATCTTTTTCAAAAATAAGAAACAGTAGGGGCCGTATAACACTTCCCTGTGTAACGCCAGATATCCTGTTTTACTCGATAACTTTCCGTCAATCTTAACTTACTGTGCCTTTTCTGACAGGAAATCACGAATCCCATCGCACAGCTGTGGCGATATTCCATAAGTACGCAATTTCATTAGAAGACGCTTGTGAGGTGCAGTGTCAAAGCTTCCCGTAAATCTAGAAATACTGAAACTATTTTACATCCCTTGTCGATAGCAGTTATCACATCACGCGAGTAAAGATATGTCTGTGTTTCACAAGAACGATACTTTCTGAATCCGTGTTGACTGTGGGTCAATAGGTCGTTCTTTTCTAGGTAGTTCATAATATTTGAGGAAAGTATATGTTCTAAATTCCTGCTGCAAACCCACGTCAATGATATTAGCTCCGGATTATTTGTCGCTCGGAGGTCAAGTATGTTATCACAACCATTTACTATTCTTGTAACGAAAATTAATACCATCAGTTATGTTCAATATATTTATTTAGCAACCAGTTTCGACGGTCAATGCCGTCATCTTCAGACCCTTAAAATAAGAAACCTGCATATTGCTGGATTACAGTCAACATATTGTTCCTTGTTGCTATAATATTGGACGAATGTGCGATACCAGTTATAATCCAGCAATATGCAGGTTTCTTATTTTAAGGGCCTGAAGATGACGGCATTGACCGTCGAAACTGGTTGCTAAATAAATGTATTGAAGACAGCTGATGGTGTTATTTTGCTGATGGTGTTATTATATCTTGTTGCAAGATATACAGCTGAAGCCCCTGCTCTGTAATTAAGATGGACAAAGTCAAAGTTACTATTCCGTGGGATCCTCATCAAGTGGGACTGACGGAAGATATAGAGACGTTTCAGAGAATAGCAGCTTGTTTTGTATTATCGGGATATAGGGGAGAGAGTGTCACAGAAATGCGCGAGTTGGGATGGAAATCATTAAAAGAAAGGCGTTATTATTTACGGCGAAATTCCTGTCACCGACTTTCTCTTCGGAATGCGAACATATTTTATTAGCACCCACCTATATATGGAGTCATCATCATCTTAATAAAATAAATTAGATCGGAATCGGAAAGATTCGGGTGTTACTTTCTCCCGCGCGCTATTAGAGAATGGAACGATTGAGAAATATAAGCTGTCCGATGAATCCTCCGCCTTGCACTTATATATGTATAGATGTAGATTGTTATCAGAACAGGAGAAAATTCTGATGCGTTAAGAAGAAGTTAACGTTAGATTTATAAATGTAAACATTTTTTTTCACATTTATGGAAAAGTACCTTTCCAATTATGTAAGTTTCATTGGTTTCTTATTAAATTTAATTTCAAAATTGGTACTATACTGTCATCTCACATATTATTACCTGTATGGTCGTTTTTATTTTATTTTATTTTTTATTTTATTTCTTTTTTTTTATTTTTTATTATTTTTTGGTTGTTTATTATTCTAAGGCCTAAAAATCTTATAGTTCTCTTTGCCTTCTGGAAAAAAGGTATGAAAGAAGAACTATAAGATTCCGGAAAAAGGCAAAATGTCGTAGGGGGAAAGATCCGATAACTAGGTTTTGTTAAAAGCTATTATCATTTTCTTTATTTATTTCCTGTTACTTGTCTAAGAATCAATAATATGTGACGCAGAGCATTGCAATATTAATGCGCTGATCCTGTAAAACCGTAATAGTAGATCTTACGCGACCAAACTTCGCGGTCATCAGTCGCTAGACTTACACACTAATTACTTTACTATCTTAAACTAACTTACGGTAAGGACAGCACAACCACCCATGTCCGAGGGAGGATTTGAACCTCCGACCGCAGCGGCTGTGCAGACCGTGACTGGCGCGCCGCAGACCGCTCGGCTACTGCAGCCGGCCAGTAGTCGTTCTGTAAGCAGTGCCTAAGAAATAGTTTCAGCAGTCGAGGGCAGAAATACCAACTTTAGTGCGTGTCGTAAGACGTTCTATGAACGTTCTTATATTGCTATCCATTTTGCTTTTAGTGTGTGTAATGATGCACTTGGCATGTTATCACTTGTCGCGTTATCTATCCCCAGTATTTATTTAAAAATGCAAAACGACAGATACAATTAAATAAGGACGGCTCCTGACTCCGACTACTACTGAAAAATGTCGGAACGCAAGTTCCTATAGAAGACTTTTGTTGCTCCTGAGAGGAAGAACAGCTTGGTCGTTATTGTACTATTGAAGTAGAGCTGTGTACATGTTTGCATGACATCGATCCAGAAATTTACGTGTTAGTTTCTATTTAAATATAAATATTAATTTTTTCTACAATGTTATTATGAGTAGTATGTAAAACTGGAATAGCGACAATTCGAATGATCCTACAAAGTATCAAGTAGTAACCAGAAACGAAGCAGAGGGAGTGTACGAACCGAATAAATTACATATACCTTAGTTACATTCCTCCTCTGCTCTAAAATCATATTTCATACATTGGTTAAACGTTACATTTTATTAAAATACTTTCGTGACCACCAATACAAAGTAAAATTGTTGCTTTAAGCAAGCGCATAATGTCAGTGTTATCAGCTACGAACAAAACACGTTCTCAACTTACTTTACATTGCAATGGAATTTCGTACACATGTAAAAGTAAAAAATAGTACTAACAATGAAACTTCCTGGCAGATTAAAATTGTGTGCCGGAACCGGGACTCAAACCTGGGACTTTTGCATTTCGCGGGCAAGCGCTGTACCGACTGAGCTATCCCGACACGACTCACGATGCCGCCTCACAACTTTACTTCAGCCAGTACCACGCCTCCTACTTTCCAAACATCACAGAAGCTCTCCTGCGAAACATGCAAGACGTGTCGGGATAGCTCAGTCGGTAGAGCGCTTGCCCGCGAATGGCAAAGGTCCCAGGTTTGAGTCCCTGTTTCGGCACACAATTTAGATCTGCCAGGAAGTTTCAGTTCAGCGCACACTCCGCTGCCGAGTGAAGGTTTCATTCTTGTACTAACAATGATTTCGTAACCACTCAGATCACATAACACAAATTTTGTTTTACAAAATATAACTTTATCCGTTATTTAAGTATGTTTCCAAACTGTTTACCATGGTCTGAAAGAAATATTTTCAATCGTCCTTTGACAGAAAGAGAAACAGATGTATTCACAGTGTATGATATGCTAGAGCACACACTGGCGTTCGACGAAATGTATCGTCTGGTGTAGTTGGGGCTTCTCTGAGGGTTCTCCAAAGAAAGACATTAAGAGGAGTCAAATTGTGAGACCTCGCAGTCCATTTTACAACAGAATTTCGTCCAGTCCAAAGGCCTGGAAAGTTTTTATTCGGTATTTGCATTACAACACGGGACGAGTGAGCTGCAGAAATGTATTGTAACAGCCACATATACTGTCGGATATCCAGTGGTACCTCTTACAGAAGAACCAGCAGAATGTTCTTCAGAAAATACGTTATAATATCCGTTTACTATGCTGGGATGAAGTAAGGTTCCTGTAATATTGCGTTTTGTTTCTTCCGATCAGGTGTTTGAATAGTAGTTACTGTTCGTAGCCACTATTAAAGTTCACTAACGGTACAATAATACAAGAAAATAATTTGGTGGATCTGACAAATTTAGGTAACTTTATAATTAGAAGAATCAAAAAAGGAAGCGGAACCTGACTTTAAAGTTTAGCGGCAGTAGTAATTTCGAATGAAAGCAACACCTGAGCACAATATTACACAAAGAAACTAGCTGATTCCGCGATGACCTTTCTTACCATGATGATTATGTTGACTGGATGTAGCAGATGAAGCTGTAAAAACTCTTGCTGCATTGTGTAAAATGATGCTTGGTTGGCTTGGAGCTGATTGTACTAACTGAATGACCGTTTTAAAAAATGTTAAAATTCGTCAGAAAAGGCTCCTTAAATCGATCGTATTTCGTTTAATTCCGAAGATTTCTTTGCAGGCATTACTAGAAAGTCACATTCATGAAAATTACAAGTAATGAGATCTCGAAGTACATGTAGTAAATTATAGATACAAGTCCAACAATGGGTCCAAGCATCATATTGCATAATCAAGATTACTGCTGGAAAAATAGAAACACTTCATGAATTATTAAAGGTGGGTCATTTGAAATAAGTAAAAGATTTTACATAACTAAATATATTTTCATCATACTTCGTAAGAAAAACGATCTCACACACACTTCAATTAATAATGGAGGAGTCCCTGACGTGCGACTGTTCTCAATGAGGTAAGAAAGATGAAAGACCAAGTTGACAACTGCGTTCTGGGCATCTCGTAAAAGACAGATGAACATAAAAAAAAATTAGCTGCCAGAGAAAGCTGTGGTCAGCGATAAGCGTCGTGAATAAATTATTTATCGAATGAAAACTTTTTTAATGTAATACTACATCCCACACAATGTAATCTCATATGATCATCTGTTAAGCTGCCGGATGAGTCACAGCACAGGCCGAATTCATATTTAGTAAGTGAAACCGGCTTCTGATTAGAAGCGACATACAGTATTTTGCTTTTTGTCTGTACTTTTTCGTTTCGGTTTGTAAAATTCATCCTGTACTCTCGTACATATTAGATGCAAATTCTCGTTTAAGAAACAGTGTTAGTCTTCATTTTAGCGCAGTACAGAGCTTACCCGCTTCCTATCGGAAGCGACAGATTTGTTCTGTGAGGTTCTTGCTTCTTTTTATTAAATTTCTCGTGAGCTTGCGTGTTTATGAAGGCTAGTCTACACGACGACACTAGGTTTCATGAAACTGCGCTACTGGCCCTGAAACAGTTTCGGCACCTTCCAACTTTGGCGAAACTGATTGCGCGTGTTTTTAGGTTAGGTGATAACCAACACAAAACAAAACACAACATAAAGGGGGAAAGGAAGAAATAATTCAGTTTTTGAACATATATGCGATGCATAGGTGTTTAACGATGAAAATTTCAGGAATTAGCAGCGGCGTGTTAGTGCTCTTGAAGCAATTATTCGTGAATTAAATATTGATGGGTTGAAGATTAGTGAATTGCAGACTAAAGTACATTCAATTCCAAATACCTACACATACGAACTATGGCAATTGTGGATTTGGGAACACGGTACAGGTACTGTAGAGACGAGTATCTACTTGACAAGAAACGTAATGCAATTTGTAATTTGAGTTCTGGTAAAAATGCTTCACGCATGACAGTATCTTGTTTCTTTATTTCATTTCTAACTCTGTTTAAAAGGAACGTGAACTGCTCTGGTGACATTCTAAGTTCATTAACATAACTTCTAGGGTCTTCAATAACAATTTCTTTCAGCAAGGTGGGGAGCAACCGAGCTGACGTCTTTTTTTTTTTTTTTTTAATCCAGTCACGAACCCAAATACGTTTCTTATTCTTTTTATGTTTAGTCTTATGCAGCAACTTCACACAGACAAGCAATAGATTCGCCACAACTCTTACAACCACCAAAACTTTCATTTTACTGCGACTACGGCACTTAGAAAACAACGAAACTGAAGTGTATAGCATTGGCGCCACGTCTACAGACACGCACGAAACCAGTTGCGCGCAACTCATTTCATTAATCGAGTGTCGCAACTTAGTGTCGTCGTGTAGACTAGCCTTTAATTTCAGATTCGCGTGAAGCATAGACTTAATACTAGACCGCTCGCTGGCGCTAGTGTCGCGTTCTCACATTGAAAGTAATAGAAGCCGCCATTTGCAGGGAAACCAAGGAGCTTCAATTTCATGGAGTGGCGGTAGGTCCGCCATGTTTGGGGCAAATTGAGCTGGCGTTCGTCACGTTATTTGGGGTATCAGTTGACAGCTGGTATGTCACACCCACTCGATAATTTTACTTATTTACAGTTCCACGTTTTAAATAAAGATTGATTATTGAAAACGGATGTGCACCATGTTCCGTCAGTCTTTTTCGAAGCTGCGAATTGACGAGCCTGGTGCGGTAATGCAATATCACGAACCTGTCACGAATACAATTCCTGTTCGACGTATAACAGCCGAGGTTTACAATAACAACCAAAGTGCCCAGGTGAAAATATTTGTGTTGATTTTAATGCAAGTACATGGTCTATCTGAGCTGCTAATCATACAGTGAACAGTAATTGGTTTGAAGAACAATCATAACCATTAATCTTCACCTGCTGTTAACAGTGGTGGATTTAAAAATTTTACGCCCCTAGGCACACCATATTATGTGCGCCCTCCCCTCCCCCCGCCAAAAAAAAAAAAAAAAAAAAAAAAAAAAAAAAAAAAAAAAACATGTTTTAACACTTTAACTGCCAATCCCGTCAATTGACGGGATACAAAAATTTCCGTAGACTGCCGATCCCATCAATTAACGGAATTCGATTTTTCATGTTTGTAAATACGAAATCCCGTTCATTGACGGTCTCAGCATCTCTTCATTGTGCCGCAAGGGGTAAGTAGAATGTTAGAAAAGGAGAAGACAGGTCTTGTTCGAACTGCAATGAAAAACAGGAAGGGAATGCCTTAGGCTTTGAAATCACCCAACATACAAAGAAGGGAACAGATATTCCGGAGGAGTGGAAATCTTTTGGCTGTGTGCTGGAAAGACAAAAGATATGTATATATGCTAAGTACAAGACACAGGGCAGAAATGATATAATTATTAAGACAGAAGATGTAAACAAAAAACAAAAACCTGCTTGTGTTGTGGAGTACAACAAAAAGGTCGGGGTTGATCTGTCCGATCAAAGGATGTCATACATGGCTTTCGAACATAGAACTGTGAAACGGTGGAAGAAACTTGGATTTCACTGTCTCCTTATGGTGCCTGGTATATGCATGTATTCTCCATAACAAAATAAAAGCTGATGAGATGCCTCTATCCAAGTTCATAAAGGTGTTGTGTGCAGAATTGCCAATGTGTGAAGACGGTACTCCCAAACCAACTTCCGATAGAGGCCACCTGAGCAGGTTATCTGCAGGAAAGCATTTTCTAGAAAAATTCCACCTCCCACAGGTAAAAGTAGAATTCAAAGGATGTGCAAAGTATGCTCAACCAGAGGAAAAAAGCATACTGGAAAGGCAGTAAGAAAAGACACATCATACCAGTGCAGTGAGTGCAAAATCGCAATGTGCAAAGAACCATGTTTTACATTGTATCATACGAAATAAAATTAAAAAAAATAGAAAAAATTTACACTGTGTGAAAATAATGTGTGTATATATGTAATAAGTGTTTTTATCAGAGTTTTATTATTGAAAGTGGAATAAAAGCTTTTCTACTACGACAAACATGATGTAAAAACGTTATGATTTCCGTAAACTTTTTTCTTTTTCCCAAAAAATGACATTGTTTGAAAATATGTGGAAAAGGAAGTAAACATTCAAAGAAACAGAAAGTAGGTAATCAGGAAGAAGAAGTCCAAGGCTTTCAGAAAAGGTTATTACCACATTTAAATGTTATCTAGTTTTTCTAATACAAAATACTAAATATTGCTAAAAACACCTGGCATTCTTAGAAATGGCAACGTTTACACGGCCGGCAGTCAAAGTGTTAAGTAATAACTATTACGCGATCAGTTCACAATTGCCGTTTTGGCTGCGAGCGCTGGGAACTATTTCCGTACTCTGCTATTCGTTGTTCTGAAGGACACATTAGCGGTCTATTCGCGCTCAATCAAAGTGTAATATGGTTCCTGAACTGTACGTGGTGTAAAGCAGCGGATAAAACAAAGCTGCATTGTGTTAACTAACACATTTTTCTGTCGAAACTCAACAGAAACGAACACAAGGAAAATAACTTTTCTTTTATGGCCTAAAAAATCAGCAGAACGTGTAGGAGACAACTGATTTTTGTTATACATTACTTTTAATATATTCTTTTGCACGAAACGGTTGAAAATGAAATACATTAGAAATTAATACGTATTTTTACAGAGATGCGTTCAAAATTAAAAGTAAACTGTCGTTTTACGATCTGATAACTTGAATGTGTATCAGATAAAGAAATCATTCGGTATTAATACGTGAATCTAGAGGAAAGCGTAAGAAATGAAAATGATTTAGAGTTTTCGGTGCACGAACTAAATACTGACGAACAAACACAGAACTGGGTTTGTCATTACATAATTTTACAGACTAATGTGGAAAAACCAAATTTGTTTTACAATCTAATAGTTAACGTGTAAAGCATTAGGGTCTGTGTCGCTAGATGCTGCATAACACATGTACACAATACCTTTCATCCATATAAGGGCTGAACAGTTTTGTAATGCAGCTACTGCTCTCACGATAACTAACACTATTAGCAAAGCTTTTCCGTATTTATCGACAGAACTGAACTACATTATTTGTTAACACTTTTTCATCTGAGCGTACTCTCCGATAACGTATATTTTCGCGATAACTATACATTTCAGAAGACGCCATGATTATGTTTCAGTTGTAATAAATAGACTAATGCATCAGTATGACTTAACTGTACAGCTCCGAGCGGCCATTCGAGTATTGTCGGGCGCCTACGGTCACGTCTGTACGTAAACGAGGCTTACTTCGGCTTTCTGCCATCGGCAGTTGTAAAATAAACAGGTAATACGTAGTTTGTAAATCCAATGATAAAAATCACATTATAATCTTAAATTTTTAAAACTAGTATGAATTAAAAAAAAAGAAAAAAAAACTCACCAGTCAGCAAAGTTTGATCATATCTTCATAGTTCAGACGGTTATCAGTTATGAGATCGGTTTCGATGTGAAGAATGGTCAAGTAGTTCTATCTCTCCTCGGACAACGTAGAACGTAGGTATGATTTCAGTCTTTTAAGAGCCGAAAACGAGCGTTCTGCTGAAAAATTTGTAAGTGCCATACAAAGAAATATTCTAATAGCAATGTCAACATTCTGAAACACGGATTGTAACCTCTCTTTTCCTAAAAATTTATTCATTTAGACTGGTATATCACTAATCTCAGAAGATTACAAAAGTTCCATGAAATGTACATATTCACTAGTGAAGGAAGGCTCTAAATCCTTGTCATAGGACGCTTGGAGTTTTGCTGCACGTTCGGAAATATCGTCAGGTGAATTGTTCTTAAGGTTACTGAAAACTGTGAAGGAGTCCAACAGCGCTCTATAGCTATCCTTCCTCCTCACTAGTTCGGTGTACACGTTGTCGAGTACTGGGAGAAATGTTCCGACTCTAAATTTTTTTCCCTTCTAGTCAGAGAAACTTCTTCAGAGTCCGCGTCTTCGTCATCATGAAGTTTGCGTTTTCGTGATCTTTTATAAGAGCATTCATAGTCTATATCAATCTCCATGGCTTTATTTTCATAATAGTCGAAACTGCCACGAATAGATGCAATAAATCCTACAAGTGATTCATATAATTCAAGCACTATTTTAGTATCAATATTTACACTTTGCAATTTCTGATTTACACTATTAAATCTCTGGAGTATGTCTTTACAACTGTCATCATGAATACTGTTTCTAGTCTGCTGAGTTGATTCAAATAAAGCTGAAGCCTCATTTCGCACAAGTGGTTTCTCAAACGTATTATTGGCTATATGTGTGAGGGCATTGATAACGCTCTCCCAGTTTTCATATAGACTTACACACGCTTCCTTCCTTGCTGACCAGCGTGTTTTTGATAAGCTTTTGACCGTTTTGCTTCCTGGTTTCATGAAAGAAAGCGCTGTGTAGAAGCAGAGAAAAAATTATAAACGTTATGCACTACATTGAAAAATGAACATGCTTTCCGACAACAGCTTGTAGCACTACTGCCGACTAAATTCAAAGAATGTGCTGCACAAGGCACATAATATGCTTTCGGATTTCGTTATTTAATGCGTGCTTGCAAACCAGTGTAGGAACCTGACATATTGCTTGCGTTGTCATATGACTCGCCTCTGCAGTCAGTAATAACACTGGAAGTTGTAGAAAAGACTTTTAGTACAGCCTCAGCTAAGTTTTCGGACTTGTGTCCCGGGTATTGTAAAAACAGAAGGAAACGTTCAACGGGTTCACCATTCTCGTTCAAATATCTTAATATGAAAAATAATTGACCAATATGTGAAATGTCCGGAGTAGAAACTACTATTATAGAGAAATATTTGGCCTGTTTTATTTCACTTATGATACGTCTTTTTAATCGTTCAGAAAGAAGCTCTATTATTGCATCACATATTGTTGAAGAAAGATAACTTGTTCGTCCCTTGCCTGGATTTCCATATCGTTCAATGTGCTCTGCGAGAAATGGATCAAACTCGGCTATAAGTTCAAGAGACATCAAAAATTGACCGTTATGTAATGAATGGAATCTTTCAACGTGTCCACTGCAAACACCTTTCTCACCACAGTGCGCCAGTACATTTTTTCTGTCTCAACATATGACTCGAAATGGTTATCTATTGTTCCAAGTGACTTTTTTCTTGTTAAGAGTGATAACTCAGAATTTTTGTATTCAAGTGAATTCTCGTGATAAGATAAAATATTAGAAACATTTTTTTCCAATCTGCAATACCATTAGTAGCAATAGCGGCCTTACCTGCGAACAATTTTCATGGTGCACAAAAAACAGCACTGGTGCTACGGGAGTATACTAGATAATCACGCAAAGTTGATTCACGATTTAAGTTTACGGTAAAATACATTTTTGTTCATATAACTGGTTTTATCGCCTATTGATCTTCTTGAAGTAGAAAAATCATTGCATTGATTAATGCCACGTTGTAAGAGAATGTCGATTGTTGATTCATTGACACATCATTCTGCAGCAGCATCACTAACGAGGTTATTTCTTTTTGTAATGTCTGACTCGACACTTAGTTTTTCGTGAAATTCGAATTCAGGAACAATTTGCTTTTCTTTATTTTTAACTTCTGTTTCGTCTGTATTTACTTCTTTTTTTACAACAGCTGTAGTGCCAGCAAGATCATCCACACTACTTGAATTCGAACCAGCAACATTATTTACGAAAAATTTATCTACTCTGCCAAGCGTTTTTAGAACATTGCCTTTCCTTCGATAATTTCCGAAATGCCGCCTCACTAAATTTTGCACGTTTGCTTTTTCCACTGTTATTCATGTTAAGAAACTTAAAAAATTGTCAACCAACAGTCAAAACGGAAGAAAAAAAGGAAAGAAAGACTGCATCCAGTTCCACTCGTATTACACCTCACGTGAACACAGAAAATTTTACTTTAAACACGGCCCACGAGCACAAAGATTTTTTCTTTAAACACGGAGTGATGAACAGACCAACTCAGATTACTCGACGTTACTGTGCTATGAAACAGCAACAATGCAGAATAATTTAATTTCATTGTCGCCTGTTTCCCTGTTGTCAGTGAACAGTAGAAGCACACCTGCCGGCTGGACTTCGTCTCGTAAAAAAATGAGACATTTCCTTTTTTAGCTTCTGTTTCCCGCGTCGCAGAAATTTTAGCTGAGCCGCAAGATTTTTTCTTTAAACACGGAGCGATGAACAGACCAACTCGGTTTACTCGACGTTACTGTGCTATGAAACAGCAACAATGCAGAATAATTTAATTTCATTGTCGCTGTTTCTCTGTTGTCAGTGAACAGTAGAAGCACACCTGCCGGCTGGACTTCGTCTCGTAAAAAAAATGAGACATTTCCTTTTTTAGCTTCTGTTTCCCGCGTCGCAGAAATTTTAGCTGAGCCGAAAATATGTTCTGAATATTCATAACAAAGTCTTTCTAATTTAAAAAGCAAATAATTTTTGTAGCTTCTTTCAGTGAGGTGTGCTGGATCGACCATTATTTTACTTATTCTTATAACGTTTTAGCGGCTTCTGTGGGCAGAGAAGGCAGACTATAAAGTTTAAATAGTCTTGTTGGCAGATGATGTGTGTTGTCATTTGTGTGAACACTGCTGTTAAGTCTACATGCAAATGGACCTTTTGTTCCATCATAAAATAAAAATACCCTATCCTCAAAGAAAAAAAAAGCTTAGTTAAGAAGTTTAATATAAAATTTGCAGTGCCACGTACTATTCTATCGCACAGAGTGGAAACTCTGATATCGTGCAGGCTGCAGCACAATAAATGAGACAAAGTTGGTTTCTTCTTCTTTTTTCGCCAAATGTAGTGCAAAACGTTTATAATTTTTTCTCTGCTTCTACACAATGCTGAGATAAACTTCTTTCTTTAATGAAACCAGGAAGCAAAACGGACAAAAGTTTATCAAAAACACGTTGGTACGAAAGAGAGGAATCGTGTGTAAATCTATATGAAAACTGGGAGAGCGATATCAATTATTGCCAATAATACGTATGAAAACCCACTTGTGTGAAATGAGGCTTCAACTTTATTGAATCAACTTAGCAGACTAGAAACAGTATTCATGATGACAGTTTGGAAGGACATACTCCGGAGATTTGATAATGTAAGTCAGAAATTACAAAGTGAAAATATTGACACTAAAATAGTGCATGAATTATATGAATCACTTGTAGGATTCATTGCATTATTTGTGGCAGGTGCAACTATTATGAAATTAAAACCATGGAGATTGTGATAGACTATGAATACACTTATAAAAGATCACGAAAACGCAAACTTCATTATGATGAAGAAGCGGACTCTGAAGACGTTTCTCTGACTGGAAGGGAAAAATTTAGAATCGAAACACTTGTCCCAGTTCTCGACAATTTGTACCCCGAATTAGTGAGAGAAAGGATAGCTATAGAACACTGTTGGACTCCTTCGCCAGAAAAAAGTAACAAATAAATGTAAAATATTTTTGAACTGTTATGAAGTGTATTTCACACGTTATTAGATATTCTGCTTATATTGTTTGGTATAAATATGTGTTTAAAAATGTATAACATTCCTAGTATCGACATGTCTTGTTAAACGGGTGTCATTAAATGACAGCTCAGATGTTGAAGATCACAAAGCTTTCACATGAATTACAGTAATGGAGGGTTGACCTGATACATCCCCGTAATTTCTACAAGAAATTTAAGTCGAGTCGTGTTTTACATACTGAGGACCACACATGTTACAGTATTTAAGAAATTGCTGAGTAGTTTATCACAGCTTTTCAGGGGTCTCGGTATTTTCACGGGTAAAATATGGTAGGGTAAGTGGAAGCCGACAACATTCTCGGAATAATAACGTTTCAAACATTGTATTGTAGATTGCCGTCCTCACAACTTACTTCAGAATATTTTGATCAGTCATGAAGATGATACCAGACAGAAATCCAATATAAAATTTCCAGTCAGCCAAGTAAGTTCTTAGGGTTATTTAAATTAGTCAGTTTTAACCAATAACAAAAAATGTCTCGTTTGTGAGCGCAGCTATTTTAAAATGTAAAAGGTTAAAATCAGTACAGAGCAAAAAATGCCGTCCCCCTTAAGGTGCCGCTCCTAGGCCCGTGCCTTGTGTGCCTATATGGAAATCCGTCACAGGCTATTAATGTGTTGTAACAACTGCTTTCATAAAATCTAGTATACACTTATCTTGTGTTTACTAAACCTATTAAGTCTGTTGTTGTGGTCTTCAGTCCGCAGACTGGTTTGATGCAGCTCTCCAAGCTACCCTGTCCCGTGCAAGTCTCTTCATCTGAGAAAAAGTTCAGCAAACTACATTCTTTTGAATCTGCTTACTGTATTCGTCCATCGGTTTCCCTCTGTGATTCTTACCCCACACGCTTCCTTCTAATGCTAAGTTGACAATTCCTTGATATCTCAGAATGTGTCCAACCAATCTATCCCTTCTCTTGGTCAGGATATGCCAGAAACTCCTTTTGTCCCCGATTCGGTTAAGCACCTCGTCATTATTTACGTGATCTACCCATCTAATTTGCATCATTCGTCTGCAGCACCACATTTCAAAAGATTCTATCATCTTTTTATCTGAACACCTTATCGTCCACGTTTCACTCCCATACAATGCTACACTCCAGACAAATGCTTTCAGAAAGGACTTCCTAACATTTAAATTAATATTGGATGTCAGCAAATTTCGCTTCTTCAGAAACGCTTTTCTTCCCATAAGTCTGCATTTTATATCTTCTTTAGTTCGGTCATCAGAAGTTATCTTACTACCCAAATAACAAAATTCATCTACTACTTTAATTGTCTCATTACCTAATCTAATTCCTTCAGCATCGCCTGATTTTCTGACATTGCATTCCATTACCTTCGTTTTACTCTTGTTAATGTTCATCTTATATCATATTAAGTCTACAAAATTGTAAAATCGCTGTTAAAGGGTTTGGCTGTAAACTTTGTGGACTTTGTAAACTTTGAGTACAAAGACGCAGGTGACAACAAAATACTGCATTTAAAAACGAGCCAACATCATCTGCCACAAATGCATTCCATGTCGAAATAAGGCGTCATTAGTACCTTTCCTTGTTGCCAGGCTGAAACAAGTAACGTTTGGTACATGAAATTTCAGTACAAAGACGAAAGTGACGACAGAATACTGCAATAAAAATGTGCCTGGATCAGCTGCCACAAAAGCATCCCACACCAAAATAAGGTATCATTAATGAGTACGTATTTGTTGCAAAGAACACAGACATATACAAGTGAAAAAATTCTGGCTGTCACTAGTACTTCCACACTTTGCACTGGTTGCATGTCAACCATGCTCGATCAGGTATTGTAAACAACAAATGGAAATATTTTAAAGAAGGTGTAGACACTCAAAAGTGTGGTTTCATCATCCACAGGAGCGACAGAAGAAGAAATATCACAAAAACACACCAACACTAGTTAGAAAAGTAAGCATTCTTTTATGGCGTGTACTTCAAGGGAATTGCAGGATAGGTCATCTGAACCTTCACTCTTGGGGCAGCTAAGTGCCATTAGTCAGGAATTCTGAGTATAGACCGAGTGAGATCAAACAAGGCAAAACATTTTATGTTATTGCACGAATTACTTGTCGTTTTATCACTTTGATTTGTGCATTTAATTGCTTAACAACCTTAGGCAAATTTCAGCAACAAAAATTGCACAGGAAATAAACACTAAATACAATATATACTGAATACAACACTTAAAACTCAACAACAACATACGATAGACATCCTCTCAAGTGTACTGACCACCAGAAATATGGAGGCCGAGTTTACGCTCGTGTGTTAGCCTCTCAATAAAACTTAAGCTTGTTGAGGGAAGCTGTGCGTAAACATGGTTCGTTCGTGTGCTGCTTTTTACTGTGACGGTAAGAATGGAAGCGAAGAGAAATCGGAAACAATGCTACATTTCACTTGTCAGTCATTGTTTCTATACCGTATAGTATTTTCATCAAAAAATAATAAATCATGAGTGTTTGTTTTTGTTTAGGTTTTCTCTTAAAATGATTCTCCAAAACTGAGATAAGTACTTTGTTGCGTGTCAAGTAGTTGTATTGTATATTCATTTAAATGACTAAAAATACTAACACGATTAATGTGCTCAGCTGAATGAAGAACTAGACATATGAGAGGGCCGGCCGCGGTGGCCGAGGGGACTGAGGCGCTCCAGTCATGCTCTACACGGCCACTACGGTCGGGGGTTCGAATCCCATAAGTTCTACAAACGTTTGAACATTTGAACATATGAGAAGTATTTAGATTTGCAGTTAGGTCGATGTTTGTGTTTGTATAGCTTATGGGGCTTAACTACGGGGTCATCAGTCCCTAAACTTACAAACTACTTATGAACTAGCTAACACTAAGGACGGCACAAATATCAATGCCCGAGGGGGGATTCGAACTCCAGACCGTAGTGGCCGTGCAGACCGTGACTGGCGTGCCCCAGTCCCCTCGGCCACCGCGGCCAGCAGTTAGGTGAATAATTGCTTTTGGACACTTAGCAGGTGGTGACTGTACTTCGTAAATGGTCAAATATTTTATCGAATGTTGCATATTCAACAACTTTTAAGAGGTACTATCTCTGTTAAAAAGTAATGTGCGAATGAAATGCCTATTCAAATTTGTATTACAATTATTCATACCCAGATTCGAGAAAGTTGAAAGGAAAAATTCAATGTAATATCTAAAGGTATGTAGACAAAATTGGGCTATACAAAACCAAACGTGCAAAACGTACAGAGTAGTCGGCAAAAAGTAATACACGACCTAACGGAAAAATACGTGAATTAAATAACAACCGCACACTCTGCTACTTTACAACTTTCATGCAATAACTCAATGAAAAATCGCTCCAACTTCTCAGAAAAGTGCCTTACATTCTTATAATTCATGTGTGTATGCAGACGCACTTCGGAAATTAGGAAACTTCATTCATTTAAGAATACTTTTTAAACAGACTTCAATAATTTTTTTAAACAAACATGCGTTTATTTTTGCTTCATTTTGCTCTTGTTGCGTCTTATACACTTCAAATCACAACCCCAGTACTAGGATACTTCCCTGCAAATGGCGGCGATCAGGTGCTTCAATTGGGGAACAGTTGTCTGGCTTCTCCGTTACGGCGTGCTAGGGCTTGACGTGAAGTACTTGGTTAGTGTAGCCTTCCGCCGTGTGAATCCCGACAGTCGTCTGTCTTGTTTTGGGTTGGATCAGTACTAGCTCTAGCCGTCTTCGTCTACCTTAGTTATCCTCTGTCAAATCTACACCGCGTGTTTCTAGACGTTAGTTTTTCTGGGTATTGCAATCATGAATAGCGACTGTGACTGATGTGTGCTGATACAGACTGAGCCTGGTGCCACCTCGCTTCCATTCAAGCTGTGTGATAACTTCAGTTGCACAGCTTGAGACTGCGGTCGAGGGGTGTCGTTGTTGGCCGGTCGAGGGAACCCAACGGATGCCCGACGTTTCCACCGATCGGCCTACGTCAGCGACAAGCCCTGATACTGCTCGCAATGAGGCAGACATCCCAGTCGAGGTTGTGTGGGAGGTAGCTCCAGTGCGTGGAGCATCGTAAGACATTCCGGGGAGCCGATCGTGATGACTACCCAGTTCGTCTTGCGAACAGGTTTGAGGCGCTTTCTCTTCATGGACGTGTTCCTGAACCGGATAACGTCGCTCATCCTGAGGTCATCACGCGGCCTGCAAGATCCAGGCTTTCGCAGAGAGTGGGTTTGCTCGTAGCTGGGAGCACCAACATTAGGTGGGTAATGGAGTCCCTTAGAGAGATGGCTTCCAAAGAGGGGAAGAAAGCCAACGTTCACTCCGTATGCATACCGGGTGGAGTCATTACAGATGTGGAACGGGTCTTTCCAGATGCCATGAAGGGTACGCGGTGCAGCCAACTGAATGTTGGGGCTCACTTCGGTACCAATGATGTGTGTCGCTTTGGATCTGAAAATTTCACTCAGTTTTCGAATGGCTATCTGAAGTGGTAAAAACTGTCAGTCTTACTTGAAAGAAGAGTTCACCATCTGCAGCACAGTTGACAGGACCGACTATGGGCCTATGATACTGAGCCAAGTGGAGGGCCTGAATCAAAGGCTCAGACGGTTCTGTGACGTTGTGGGCTGCAGATTCCTCAACTTTTGCCAGCGGGTGGTGGGAAAATGTTCAAATGTTTGTAAAGCTTATGGGACTTAACTACGGGGTCATCAGTCCCTAAACGTACAAACTACTTATGAACTACTTACGAACTAGGACGGCACAAATATCCATGCCCGAGGGGGGATTCGAACCCCCGACTGTAGTGGCCGTGCAGACTGTGACTGAAGCGCCTCAGTCTCCTCGGCCACCGCGGCCGGCCGGGTGGTGGGGTACCGGGTTCTGCAGAATAGGCCAGGAGTCCACTACACTTTGATAGCGGCTACATGGATAGCGGGAGCTGTGTGGCGTGGACTGTACGTTGTTTTTTTAAGTTAGAGGGTCTCTGGAACACGGAACACACAGAAAAGTTTTCAATCTCACGTGGTACAGGTTAAAGTTAGGACGAACACAAATAAAAGCCATAAGTGTAACAGTGTAAATCGTCGTAGCTGTTTGGGGAAAGTAACAGAGCTCCAAACGCTGATAGAAAGTAATGAATCAGAAATAATTATAGGTACCGAAAGCTGGCTAAAGCCAGAGCTACGTCCTACTGAAAGTTTTACAAAGGGGAAAATCAGAAACGATAGATTGAATAAAATAGGTGATGGCGTATTCATTGCCGTAACAGCATTGCTATAGCGAAATTGAAGCAAATTGCTCCTGTGTGTTGGTATGGGTAGAGGTTATACCTGATAACCAAAATAAATTAATAATTGATTATTTTTATCGACCCCCTGACTCTGACGATTCGCTTACAGAAATGTTCAAAGCCAGCTTGGATCAAATGTGAAGAACGTGCCCTATGCATACAATTTTAATTGGCGGCGACTTTAACTTACCCTCGATATGTTGGCAAAAATACAAGTTCAAAACCAGAGGCAAACATGAAACATCGTCCGAAATTTTACTGGACGCATTCTCCCAATATTAGTTTATAGATGGGGATCATGCAGAATAGTAATACTCCAACATTGGAAGCATAAGTGTAGTGTACGCAGTTTCTTTAGTAGACGTGCTGCATCTTTTGTTCTGGCAATGAAACTTAGCCTTTGGTTCGGCTTCCCTACAATATTTTCTATGAGCTCTTTCCAATTTGAGTTGTTCGTAATGTTCAAATGTTTGTAGAGCTTATGGGACTTAACTACGGGGTCATCAGTCCCTAAGCTTACAAACTACTTATGAACTAACTACAACTAAGGACGGCACAAATATCCATCCCCGAGGGGGGATTCGAACCCCCGACCGTAGTGGCCGTGCAGACCGCGACAGAAGCGCCGCAGTCCCCTCGGCCACCGCGGCCGACAGTTGTTCGTAATTCTTATTCCTCGGTACTTAGTTGAATTTACGGCCAGTAGATTTGACTGACTTATCGTGTAAATGAAAACGGATTTATTTTGGCGCTCATATGGCAGATTTCACACTTTTAATTTGTTTAGGGTCAATTGGCAATTTTCGCACCATGCAGATATCTAAATCATTGTGAACTTATGCCCTGTGTACCGATCAAATGCTAAGGTAGAAATTAAACATTAAATTAACAACGTTTCGTGAACTCTCATTCTAGGGCGATCATGTTTTAACTGTTTATTTGCAATAACATATACTGCCGCACCTACTATGTCGATGATATTAACGTCAGTGGAAATCCTAACATCGTAGTAACGTTCTTTACGGACTTTGATATTTCGCTTACTTTTCTGTAACAGCACCTTCGTGGTCATTTACCAGAGTTACCAAACCTCTGATATCAGTTCCCAACAGTCAGTTTCTTCCTCTTCTGTAACTACGACGCGGGAAAGAGGTCGTGGACAGAGAGAGTGAGCAGCAGCAAATGGACAGAGACAGGAGGGGTGAATAGGATGAGTTAGATAGGGGGGAGGGGCAGAAGGAGCAGATAGAGGAGGAGAAGGAGGGGCTGGAATAATGTATAAAACAATTGCTTTTCTCAAGGGCATTTTGTTTCGCATGCCCTAGAGTGAAACCGTCGCATCTTTATGTTTATTTAGAAAACGGACTAACAAAAAAAATTACTTTACAATAAAAATGATTTTCTGAGGAAGCATCATTTTTCCAACTATACATTTATTCCACATATCCACAGCAACAAAAAGCATAGTAGTAATTCCATTGATGTATCTTCTGGGTGAGTCTGCAGGAATTCTTTTACTCACTTCCATATTCATTTCATATTATATTGTGCCACGACGAAGCGGTTACGGGAATAGCTAGTAATAGTGAATTCTTCGTGAACCGATGGCTTGTTGCAAGTATTTATATTGGACGCTATTTCGATCATTTTTGTCCATTAACTATCGCAGTGGGAAAGAAGACCTGCAACGTAACGTGAGATAAGAGCTACATGTCATTTCTGACGAATCTTCACGACGACAGGTGAAGACTGTGATAGATGTTATTAGATTAGATTAATACTTGTTCCATAGATCATGAATACGAGATACCGTAAAGATGTAGGACGTGACAATTTTAGTAAGAAATAACATTACATGACATACTTTTTTAATTAATTTATTTATTTATTTGTAAAGATATTAATGTCTATGTAAGAATTCTCATTCAGACATCCTTTGTTTTTATATGCTGGTTGGCCATCTCTCAGACATTTGATATTATTTCTGACCAAAGAGTTTTCTGGAAGCATAATTCCCACTTGCCTGTGCCAAATATTCAACCTTGAACAGTGTAAATCATCATTTTTCCTATGCACACTGCTATTACTTTTTTATTGGTTTGGGTTATTAGTAACAAATTTCATCCTAGAAAATATATATAATGTAGGAACTGTGAATAACCCTAGATCCTTAAATAAGTGTCTTCAAGATGGTCTTGGGTGGGCTCCATAAATTATTCTAATTACACGCTTTTGCGCCATGAATTCTTTTTTGCTCAATGATAATTACCCCAAAATATGATGCCCTATGAAAGCAGTGAATGAAAACAGGCATAGTAAGCTAATTTAATGAAATGTTTGTCTCCAAAATTTGCAAGAATCCTAATAGCATAAGTTGCTGAACTCACACGTTTCAATAGATCATATTCGTCATATTCGTCTTATTCGTCATATGTGATTACTATGCTTGTATCATCAGAGAAAATAATGGCTTTTCATCATCTTGAATACAAAATAGCAAATCATTAAGATATCAAGACGAGAAAAGGACCCAAGACCGACTCCCACGGGACCAGAGTCTTCATCTCTCCAGTTTAAGTAATCAACATTCTGCACTGTTCCAGTTACGTATAAATTAAACCATTTGTGCACTGCCCCACTAATACCGCAATCCTTAACCCATTTCTTCCCAGTGATGCGTACACGCAACACAAAAGTTAGCCTTACAAAATGCACTCGATATGGACTTACTATACAGAACTCACCACACATGTGTTAAAAGGCATTCACAGGCTCTCTGTACATGTGTTAAAATTTCATAATTACCTTAACACTTCGTAAAAAGATGCAAGATTTACAAACGTCAGACGATCAACATACACATGAAATGTCAAGTTCAGCTTCACACAGAGTGTTTTTCAATATTTCATGAGTGATACCATAAATGTAAGTCAGAGTTATCATATAATAGACAATATTGCACAGTTTCAACATATAGAATAATGTGATCACAAAAACTATATATAGTTTTTTTCTTTTTTGTTAAGTTTATTGGACTTAACTACGGGGTCATCAGTCCCTAAACTTACAAACTATTTACGAACTACCTTATACTAATGACGGCACAAATACCCATGCCCGAGGGGGGATTCGAAACCCCGACCGTAGTGGCCGTGCATATATATATATATATATATATATATATTTTAAAGTAGAAAACAACGCAACATTATGGATGATACAAATTACAACATATACTGCTAGTTTGTAATATTTGTAATGTTATTTCAATTATTTTAAAGAGAACCTAATGACTAAATATAACACTTTTTCACAATTTCTATTTTTGGGTAGAAATGGGTTAAGCTTAGGATATGGATTGCAAATCAGTGGTTAGACCAAAACTTGCATGCTCTTTTCACCAGGATCGGCATGATAATACGTGAAGTTTCGTTTACGAAAATGAACACTTGAACCCAACCACAGTTACCCCACGGCTGAGTGGCTACGTTTATGCAGCAGTGCGTTGGTAATCTAGGTGGCTAAGGACTATTTCTTAGAGTGAAGTTACTCCCTTCATTCCTGATAGTGTCACTTTCCAGATACGTTGCCGTCCATGTCTAAAACTCCTGGGTAACTGGTCGTCCTTGTTCACCCAATGCCAGCTCAGGGAACAAGATATTCCGTCTGTGTCAGAGAAGGCAACGAGGTTCGTATTTCTGTCATGAGTCTGGAGATTAAGGCGGTCCGGTTGCTTGCATAAACTGTTAAAGAAATCTTCACGTTGAAAATATTATGAATAAAACAGTATTTGACGCCTTGAGATCTTAAACTGACAAACTTTTTGCCTTAGATAATTACACTTGATTGCATATTTTATCGCTATAACTGACGTAGAAGCAAAACTTATTTCAGACTGTTACCTAAGCAACTGTACTCAACAGTCAACAGGAAAAGTGATCCGTGAAGCTCCACGTAATTAATCTCCCCGTCGCCTAGCACACCACGCCCACCATCCCTTAATCAGTACCGCAGGTTCGCGGAAAGACGAGTTGGGTGGTGCCACAGAGTAACATATACAGAGGAGCAGCCCCCCCGTCGTAGTTCCGTAAGATGCTAGTAGGTGTCAGGCGGATCGCTGGCTTAGGGTGTCTCTCGCACGTCAGACGGTAGCGTGGAGGGGAGGGTGAGGGGAGAGCTCGTGCCGCCTGCCACGAGGCCACGGCTGTGTCCAGCTTGTTGGCGTTTGAGGGGAGGTGGTGGTGGTGGGGAGAGCTGCTACCTGCCGCCTGCTTTGGCCAGTTTAAAGATCTGCTTCTGTTTGTTTGTATAGTTTATGGGACTTAACTATGGGGTCATCAGTCCCTAAACTTACAAACTACTTATGAACTACTTACGAACTAGGACGGCACAAATATCCATGCCCGTGGGGGGATTCGAACCTCCGACCGTAGTGGCCGTGCAGCCCGTGACTGGAGCGCCTCAGTCTCCTCGGCCACCGCGGCCGGCAAGAGCTGCTTCTGACCGCAGCGCCATCATGGGACATCTTACGGAACTGCTGGAAACCCTCCTCCCTCCCCACATCCCTGAGCGTAGGACCGGGCCCTTACGGAGGTTTCCCGTCTGTATATATTTGTCTGTGGTGGTGGCTCGACGTGGGGGAAGAGGTTGTGGGTGAGGGGAGAGATTCGGGTGCGGCTCATACGAATTCGGCAGCTTCTACCTGCTGCTGGATAACCAAACACTCGAATTCGGGAGTTCTCCTAAATCAGTCCTCAAACGAAACACACTGATTCGGCAACCTCTGACTGCTTCCGAGGGGGGGGGGGGGCGGGAGGTCATTCCGGTTCCCTATCGATCTTTTCTCTCTCTCTCTCTCTCTCTCTCTCTCTCTCTCTCTCTCTCTCTCCCTTTTTATTTTATTTTAATTTATTTATTTTTTTTTCCCTTGGGTGTCATTGTAATCTCGTCAGTCGTTCATATCATTTTGTTCAGCGTATCTTGCTAGTGCTACACTGGGAAAAGAACCAATGGTGTCGTTTTCTGTCGCTTCCTTAGAGTGAAAACATAGCGGAGCGACGAGTCTAGAGTCAAGCGACGCGTTAAGCTGCGCGTTTTTTGAGTAAAGACGGTAGCGACGCTGCACATGCGCGAAGTGCAACGGCGGGGCTCAGGGAAATGTCGTCGGACACCGAAGGCGATTTGTGTACGAGCGTATTGCACTTATAATGGTATCGGCTTTAGGGATGAAAAATTACGTTTTCCACCCTGTAAATCACGAACATAAACAATTCAGCGAATATCACAATTTATTTCACTTGCACATTTCAGTGCATCTTCATTTACACACTAAATCAGTTTAATCTGTAAATTCAACTAAATACCTAAAAATTACATTTAAGAACAACTTAAATTGGAAAGAACATAGAAAACATAAGGAAGGCGAACCTAAGGCTACGTTTCATTAGCAGAACACTCAGCTGATGCAACAGTTCTAGTAAAGTAACTGCCTACACTACTGCGTCTTATTTGGAGTACTGCTGCCCACTGTGGGATGCACACCAAGTGAGACTGACGAGTGATAGGCCTATGGAGAAAGGAGAGGGACAAGTAGTTTTGTATCACCGCGATACATGGGGCAGAGTGTCACGCGTTGGGGTGGAAATCCGTAAAGGAAAAGCCTTATCCGTTGCAGCGAGATCTATTTGCGAAATTTCCGCCACCAATCTTCTGTTCCGAATGCGAACATATTTTGTTATCACCCATATATAGGGTGTTTCACTAAGTGTGTTTGCCTCTGTAACTTATAAAATAATAGGTGACGGGAAATTTTAATGCGGTAGGTCAACACAAGAAATGTTGCACTTTCTGCGGAGCTATGAACATAGTTTATTGTATCATTTTCCAAAGAGTTACAGCAGAGATATATAATTTTTTAAATGGAACAAAAGTTTTTGTATCGTGCATTGGATTCGTTGAAACCAGCTGCGTCCAAATCAATTTAAACTACATTCCTATCACTGTTAGTTTGGGAGCTACAATACTTCAAAGTTTAGGGGGCGGAGGCTACGACAGCGTATCTGACTGTTTGGTGGTCATGAGACAGCGGGCCGTGCCCCAGGGGATAGCCACTCGGCCAGTCAGCTACGCTATCGCAGCCTCCGCCCCCGGAACTTTGAACGGTTGTAGCTCCCAAACTATCAGTGATAGGAATGTAGTTTAAATTGATTTGGACGCAGCTGGTTTAAACGTATACAATACACGATAGAAAATACTATTGTTCCATTTTAAAAAATTACATCTTTGTGGTGTAACTCTTTGAAAAATAATACATTAAATTATGTTCATAGCTCCTCAGAAAGTGTAACATTTCTTGTGTTGACATACCGCATTAAAATTTCCCGTCACCTATTATTTTATAAGTTACAGAGGCATACACACTTACTGAAACACCCTGTATATAGGGAGACATGATCATCCTAATAAATCGCAAACGGAAACAGTCACGTGTTCGTTTTTCTCGTGCGCTATTAGAGAGTGGAACTGTAGATAAATATCATAAAACCGGTTCGATGTACCCTCTCCCATGCACTACAGTGTGATTAGCAGAGTATTGATGTCAATCTGGAAGCTTGTTGCACCACATGTGCAATCGAATCGCGTTAACTTTGTAAAGCAGCCAATTAAAGCTGAAGGGAAACCAGTCCTTACTGTAAGATATGTTTTCTCCTACTACGGGGAGTAACCGCGAGCTCCGCAGCAAGGTTACAACGTCTTCTGCATTTCTAAGTACCCTCAAGCACAACATTTCATCAAATTAAAAGCGCGAAATTGAAGAAAGTAGAATAAAAATTCGTTATTTTGTAGTGGCCATATGAAGCTTCCAAACTGATATTGACATTTGCAATACTGAAACAAAACTGGAATTACGTAAACTGAAGATGGGTGAAAACCCGAAAGCGTCTTGGGTAAATAAAACATAATAATAAGTGGTTGGATGCTGAATTTACTAAGATAAAATAATTAAATACTTATTAAATTGTGGAGATGATTTACTGGGATTCTACAAGTACCTTTATCCCCATAAAAGTTATCTGATGAATCATCTGGCTTATAGGTGTAGTACTTGAAGCTTCATAAAAACTCTCGTAATTTCTGATAACAATGTTAAAAACTGACTTTTCTTTATAGTATTGAACAAATATACGTATATAGTTATATACATATATAGGTTTATATGACAAACATTTGCAAAAATTATGTAACCTTTATCATAATCAATTTTAGAAGAATACCGTATAAAGACCTAAAGTAAGATAGTCATAACTTTTCAAGGTTCTTATTAATAATTTTCCGCTTTATATATTACATACATGAATACATATTACTTAAAAAATTAAACCAACGAATACTTCAATAACACAATAATTATAAGTTATTTTTATACTGATTTGAGGTAATAAAAAGTTGAAAAGCAGTGTAAACATAATTTATAATTATTTTGTTGTTGAACATGTCCCTCAAAGACATTCTGTACACTGCGGGCCGCAGAGTACGGAAATTGCAACGAATATTTATTAGAACTTAGTGTAAAAATCTGGATTAAATCGGTCAAGAAGTGATCGCGATTTATGGTATAAAGCTAAAGAACGACTTGATTTTACATGTTAGTGTGAGTACCATACGGTGCTCTCACTGTAATCACAAGTTTTCCATTAGCAATTGAGGTCGTTTAAGAAACTGCCGCGGCGAAGTGGCCGAGCGCATTGAGGCGCTATGCTCCGATGTGCGAGACCGTTCCCTATCGGTGGTTCGAATTCCCCCTCGGGCCTGGATATTTGTTCTGTCTTTAGTATAAGTTAGTTCATAAGTAGTTCGTAAGTTTAGGGGCTGATGACCCCGCAGTTAAGTCCCTAAACATTTGAACATTTTTGTATAAGAAACTGGAATTCTTTTATCTCGAATAACAGGTCCTTCGAAGTACAATGCGCCAGTTCAAGCTGTGACTCTTTTGCATTGGTTAATTAAAAATCCAGCCAAAGCACGAATAGTCTATATCCGTTTGCCTTTACTCCAAGTATAATAATGACGGTTTTAGAATTGTGGTAGATACGGTGCGTAGATTCCTCTGCTCATATACTGAGCGAAAAAGGAAGGAAGGAATCTTATGGTTTAACGTCCCGTTGAGAGCATGGTCATTACAGACGGATATACTGAGCGATTGGGCACAAAGGTAACACCGTGGAATCAAAGGGATGGTGGTACAAATCCCCCTCCAGCCATTCAGATTTAGGTTTTCCATGATTCCCCTACATCACTTCAGCAGCAAAATGCTGGTTAGGTTCCTTTAAAGAGAACAGTTGCTTTTCTTTCCCATCCTTGTCCAAATGCCCCAGCGTGAACGCCAGTGACCATGCTATCGACGGGACGTTAAACCCAAAGCATCCTTTATATTTATTTCCCTCTCCTAATAACTTTATGTGTAAAACCAGTGTTGTATCAATTTTTAAAACTCTCCAGATTTCCATCAGTCGTGAGCATGTATCGCATTTTGCTGATTGACAGATGTCGAAGTTTTTAACGCATTATGTTTTTTCCAGCTCCACCATCACATAATTAATGGTGGAGATGTAAATGACAGCAGTGAAACTTTTCAAGGAGTGGAAGTCTTCCGCAGCTCTGCTTTATTAATATACAGGGTGAATAACCTAACACTTGCACCGCAAATATTGCGGAAACGGAAAGTGCGATTGATGTGCGGTTTTCACAGAATGGATTGGTAGCCAAGGATTCGCATTGTTAGCCAATAAACAGATTGTAAAAATACCTAGAAAATGTATTTTTATGCAAACATACAATTTTTCAAATTAAACAATGGTTGTTTCTGTCATGCACTGGAATTTTTGACACCAGCTGTGTACAAAGAATTTTTAATGACATTTTTATCACGTTTAGTTTGGCAGCTACAATCATTCAAAGTTTTGGGGGCGGAGGCTACGACAGCGTAGCTGACTGGCTGGTGGTGATGAGACAGTGGGCCGTGCCTCAGGAGCTAGCCACTCGGCCACTACGCTATCGCAGCCTCCGACCGCGAAACTTTGAACGGTTGTAGCTGCAAAACTAAACGTGATAAAAGTTTCACTCAAAATTATTTGTACACAACTGGTGTCAAAAATTCCAGTGCATGATAGAAACAACCATTATCCAATTAACAAAACTGTATGTTTACATAAAAAAATACACTTTCTAAGTAATATTACAATCTGTTGGTTGGCTAAAAATACTAGCTCCTGATTACCAATCCATTCCGTGAAAACCGCACATCAATGGCTCCGTTTCCGCAATACTTGCGTTGCAAGTGTTAGGTGATTCACCATGTATATTGAAGAGCCAAAGATCTTGGTTTAGGCATGCCTAATCAAACCCACGCGCTGAGGTCGGCAACGCCTGTATTAGACAAAAGGTGTCTGACACAAGCGTTAGATCGGTTACGGCTGCAATAATGGTGGGTAATAGCGATTTAAGTGAGCTGGAACGTGGTATTATAGTCGGCGGACGAGAGACGGGGGACATCATCTTCGAAGTAGCGATGAGGTGGGGATTCGCGTATCGTTTCACGAGTATGTGAATGTCGGGAATCCAGAAAAACAGAATCTCAGTCGTCGCTGCAGCTGTAACAGATCCTGCAACAACGGGAAGAACGACAAATGAAGAGAATCTTTCAACGTGACATATGTACAACCCTTCCGCAGATTGTTGGGCCATCAACAAGTGTAAGCTTGCCAGACAACAAAACATGTATATGGGCTTTCGTAGTCGAAGGTCCACTAGTCTACACTTGTCAACTGTACGACACAAAACTTTACGCCTCCTCTGGACCCAGTAACACCTACATTGCACTGTTGATAACCGGAAACATGTTGTCTGGCGTGTCCAATTGTTTCGAGCAGATGTCATGTACTGGTGTGGTGACATCATGAGAGCTTAGACGCTGCATGTCAGGAGGGGGACTGCTCAAGCTGGTGCTGGCTTTGTAGTAGTGTGTCGTGTGTGCAGTTGGAAGTCCTAGTGTACTGCACTGAACCTTTGTCTCGCGGATGATGCCAAAGTTGTACAACCCATCCCATTGCTGTACAAATGAGATGCGTTGTCAGAATGGAAGGAGAAGCGGTGAAGGCTTGTGGGCATCCTCGGAAGGAGTCACTGATAAATAAAAAGATTCAAGTTAATATTGGCCATATTCTGAAAGTACGGATTGCATAGCGGAACTCGCCCTGAGGTCGAATGCAGTGAATGAGTGCCAGTTCAAGTTAGCGGATTAGAAAACGGAAAAGTTAACAGTTACGGTTCACACATTTGTGGCTGATACCGAACAGCCGCTAGGCTAGAGCACAAGGTCGTTTGCCCCAAACCGAGATTGGGCGTCTAGAGTGCGTCTGTTATGTACGAAGGGTGTAACGTAAGAGAGCTAAGGAGTTCAAATATCTACCATACGTTCTGTACATAATGCAACGAAGAGAACGAAGTGTAGTAGGTGAATATGAACTGGGAAAAAGGAATGAAAGAGATCGTCTGGTAGACTTTTTAGCAGAGCAAAATTTAATGAGTACCAACACTTGGTTTAATCATCATGAAAAATGGTTGTATGCGTGGATGAGACCAGTAGACACTGGAAGGTATCACATTGATTGTATAAAGACATAGGTTTATAAACCAACTTTTAAAATGTAAGACATGTCAAGGGGCAGAAATTGACCATAACTTGGTTGTGTACTATAGATTAAAACTAAAGAGACTAAAAAAAGGTAGAAAACTAAGGAGATCTAACCTGGACAAATTGAAGGAACCAGAGGTAGTTGAGAGTTTCAGAGGGAGCATTAAGCAACGAGAGGCCTCAAAGGATTTGGAGGAGCAATTGAATGAAATGGGAAGTGTCTTGAAAGCAGGGTATAAGATGAACATTAATAAGAGTAAATCGAGAATAATGGAATGTAGCGTCAGGAACTCCGGCGATGCTGAAGGAATTAGATTAGGTAATGAGACAATAAAAGTAGTTGATGAATTTTGTTATTTGGGTAGCAAAATAACTTCTGATGGCCGAAGTAAAGAAAGTATGAAATGCAGAATGGCTATGGGAAGTAAAGAGTGTCTAAAGAAGCGAAACTTGTTAACATCCAATATTAATTTACAAGTTAGGAAGTTCTTTCTGAAATCATTTATCTGGAGTGTAGCATTGTATGAGAGTGAGACGTGGACGATAAGGAGTTCAGACAAATAGATGATAAAAGCTTTCGAAATGTGGTGCTACAAACCAATGATGAAAATTGGGTAGATTACGTAACTGATGAGGCGGTGCCTAACAGGATTGGAAAGAAAATGATACATTGGTGGGACACATTCTGAGACATCAAAGAATCGTCGACTTAGCATTAGAAATGTTGCACAAATTGGGGTGGAAATCATTAAAAGAAAGACGTTATTCATTGCGGCGTGATCTGCTTGCGAAGTTTCAATCACCGACTTTTATTTCTGAATGTGAAAATATTTTGCTAGAACCCACCTACTTAGGGAGACATGACCATCCCAATAAAGTAAGAGAAATCAGATCGAAAACGGAACGATTTAGGTGTTCTTTCTTCCCGCGCGCTATTAGAGAATGGAACGGTAGAGAAAGGTTATGAAAGTGGTTAATGAACCCTCTGCCAGGCACTGGAATGTGATTTGCAGAGTATCAATGTAGATGTAGATGTAGAAGGAAGTGCATGGGATAAAAATCGTAGGGGGAGACCGATGGACGGATACAGTAAGCAGAGTCGAAAAGGATGTAGGTTGTAGTTCTTATTCTCAGATGGAGAGGCTTGCACAGGATAGGATAGAGTGGAGAGCTACATCAAATCAATCTGCGGACTGAGGACTACATCAACAACACACGATGCAACCGCTATTGTATCTGTTATGCTATGACTTCTGACACAGTGTTTTGCTCTTGTTATTACTGTTAAGCCCACATGAGCAATTCCGTAGGTCGCTGATGCGTTTTCTTACCACTGTTTACAGAGTCGTTTTTACTTATATTATCGTACAATATCACCCTTGTCAGTTATCGCTATTAATTAGGACACACAGTGCATTTTCCCGTAGAAGTCAAGGAGTGCTAAATTTGATGATCCGGTTGGGTATTTCAAGAAACCTTCTTCCAAATTCGTGAGTTTTAATACTTTCGAAAAACTTACAATTTTGTGGGAGTTTTATTCTGCTAAAAGAGAGGCGCTCTCTTCTTCAGGAACAAAGGCGACGTAGTTTCAACTAAGTTTGTCCAAATACTTCTGATTAATGTTTATATATTCTATTTTTATGCGGGTTCAGTGACTTTCGTATATTGTTTTAATCCCCCCTTTTTTCTGTTGTGCTGACAGTTCTCACTGCAAACAGTAGCCTCCATATATGGTCGCGAATTTTTTTCCTTCTTCTAATATATGGATATATTATGGATTGACTAAACTTTCTTCCGAAAATACTGGATGTCATCTGTTTATAAATATTTAGCCTACAGGGAAGATAAAATTTACTCCTTGAGGTATTAAAGCGTGATTTAACGTCGTCAAAAATTTAAATGATTAAAGGTTGAAATTCTTTTTCCTCGGTTTAGTCCGTAAAGATAGAGTAATATACCTAGCTTAGATTTGCTGTATCATTTCTAAATCTAGTTACAGCTTTGTTGTTACTGTTGTTGTTGTTGTTGTTGTTGTGGTCTTTAGTCGGGAGACTGGTTTGATGCAGCTCTCCATCCTGAGCAAGCTTCTTCATCTCCTTATAAGAGGGCACCCAACATCTATTTGAAACTGCTTACTGTATTCATTACTTGGTCATCCTTTGCGATTTTTACCCCACACACTTCCCTTCAATGCTAAATTCACGATTCCTTGATGTCTAAGAATGTGTCCAACCAATCGATCCCTTCTTTTAGTCAAGGTACGACAGAAATTCCTTTTCTTCCCAATTCTGTTCAGTACCTCCTCATTAGTTACGCGATCCACGCAGCGAATATTCAGATTCTTTGTAACACCACATTTCAAAAATTGTTACTTCCAAAAGCTGTTAAAACTTTACAGTAAAGATTCCATAGATGTTCATTCGATACGTAAATTATAATTTCAGTAAGAAATCATGCTGGCTTCTTAGCACTCCCTACGATCACTTTGAAGAATTTCACTGCATTTTGACGGGCTTCCGATTTGACGACAGATCCTCGATTTGTGCTTAAATATCTCTGACGCTCTGTTCCGCTTCTCCCGTTGCGTCTAGCTGCTGAGTTAACATCGTTCCGCACCTTCTTATTTGAGAGAAAAATCTGAAGTTGACACTGGGAATTGAACTGGTTGGTAGACGTCAGTAGTCACGTTTGTAAATACTTGCTTCAACTTGTGTTTTTCACTTTTCATTCTTTACACGAGTGGATAGGGCATGTTTTATGTGTGTGTGTGTGTTTACTTAGATGTTTAACAGTTTGTGAGAATCAAAGACTTCTATCTCTGACTTGCTCGACTAGTACTGGTGTGCGCCAGATCGGTTCCAATCCCTTACTCTTTTCACGTTTCATCACTGAAGCATTCGGTTAGTTCCATTAATTTTCTGAAAAAAGAGCCGGCCGCGGTGGCCGAGGGGACTGAGGCGCTCCAGTCACGGTCTGCACGGCCACTACGGTCGGGGGTTCGAATCACCCCTCGGGCATGTATATTTGTACCGTTCTTAGTATTAGCTAGTTCATAAGTAGTTTGTAAGTTTAGGGACTGATGACCCCGTCGTTAAGTCCCAAAAGCTATACAAACATTTGAACATTCTGAAAACGAATTTCAGTCAACAGCTGGTGAAGAAAATTGGAGCATAATGAAGTGTCAACTCATTGCAGAGATGTAGCAACAAGGTGTCACGACAGTTATCGCGGAAATGAACATAGGATGCACTGAACCTCCAATGAGAAAATTCCAAGAGACATGTATCGCGCTTAAAGCCGAAGCAGCAACTGAGCATGAAGATATTGGAATTGAAGACATTAGTTAATCATACTGTGTTTAAGTAAGTTAATAAATGTTTGATTCCATTGTCATGATATATGAAGAATATTACATAGCTGAAACAAAGTAGCTCTTCCACAAGAATGCAGTTAAAGAATAAAAAAGATCTGATAAAAAATTCCACCTAAAATTAAATTGGGAGCAGCTCAGTTTTAGTCCATTCCGAGTAAATTAATGAAGATGAATCCTGAAACTCTAGAAGCGAGTACTTTACCCAAATGAAGCTGCACAAAGGTAATAAGCCTGCGCGTGAGATATGCTGCAGCAGGGTATGTAGAGGATCGGCCTCCGCAGCATGAGAATCTTGCTGAAAGTTATTTCGTATTGTGTTCTCCACCGTATATATTCTGTGAAGAAATGTTGTTCATTTCATGTGAATGATGTAAAAAGCGTTATTGTTCAAGCATTAATTTATAGATTATTGCTGTAATGATTTATATCATAATAATGAGTCACTGTCTTATATTAACAAAAATACCCCATGTTAACTAATGAATAAAAGAAAATCTTTAAAAACTTAAATAACAACTGAAACATGTAAGAATTATTGATTATAATTCAAATAGTAATTAACGTTTAGATATTTTAATTAGTTGTGTTGATTGTACTCTGATAACATATTTATATAAATTATTTTGCAACTGGTTGTATTTCAGGGTCCAGCATCATTACACGTGGATGTATGCAGCCTAAAGGTATCATCAGTTTATGATTTACGTTTTCATTTTTAAAAATTAATTAATTGTGCTAAGACTTTTTTTCAAATTATCATAGAAGTTAATTATACGCTTTTCAAAAATGTTAATACTATTTCATATTTTATATGAAACACATTATAATCCTCTAAATAACCTGGGGGTTGTCTTAACCGTTAAAATTTAAATAGTAAACGGTTATCAAAACACAGTTGACCTCTTTGCAACAAATAATACTGAGCTCATAACGAGCATCAAAACGCATCCAAGGATTGATGAGGACTTTGTTGCTGTAGCTAGACTGAATATCGAAAGTTCCAAATTCACCAAAAAATGAACGAAAAAATATGCATTCACAAAATCAGAGAAAAATTCGCGAAATATTTTCCTGAGTAAGACCGTCCGCTTTTTCCAAATTAGAAATGTAAGTGTAGACCAGATATGGCTTAAATTCAAGGAAATAGTACCGACGGAAATTAATAGATATGCATCAAATAAATTTTAATAAAAAGTCAGAGCTGATCTCCTTTGGTACAGAAAACAATCCCAAACACTGAAACAACGAAAAAGCGAATACGAAATCACCAAGATTGATAATCTTACACAGAAGCTACCGATTACAGTACTGCTAAATAGTACACAAAAATTCTAGTTCTGTAATAGAGAAGTATATAATCTCGGAATACTGAAGCAAATTAAATCGCTTAATAAAATAAGTGTTATGGTTGAGATTATACACCTATTAGGTAACTATAACAGTATTTTGATACGATGTCTCCATGCTTCACACACACACACACACACACACACACACACACACACACACACACAAAATCCCCACTCGACTAGTAATCCACACCCAAAGACTGAAAAATTTGCTCAGGTCACACCGATAATAAAGAAAGACAATATGCGCATTACATCAAATTACAGGTCCATAATTGACATCCATTTACAGGAGAGGTTTGTACGAATCCTTTGTTCAATCTCTGTGATAGAAGAGAACGATGTATTGACCAATGGTCAATACGGATTTTAAGGATGTCGGCCTTGTGAAACAACTTTATCGAATTTATGAGTGAGCGTTATCGACATGGGATCTCAAATTAATACTTGATTTATATAACTGATCTAGATTTACATAAGGCTTTTGACTACGTATCCCACAAACGGCATTTACTCGTTTTAATTGATGGAGTGGCATCCACCAAAACAGAGGTGATATCTGGCGTTCCCAGGGTAGTTTTATAGGTACTCTGCTGTTCTTCATCTAAATAAAAGGTCTGCCAGGAAATCTGAGCAGTCCTCTTTGGTTGTTTGCAGATGACGCCGTCATTTATCATCTAATAGTCATCAGAAGACTTCCTGATGTGATATCTTATAAGCAGTGACTCCGATGCTGGTATATTAGCACCGCTATAAAGACAAGTAATTTGTGCGTCATTTCTGCATTTCCGACGTTCATGCGGTAAATGCAAAAACGTGAACGGTGGTAACGTTATTACCAGATTGCCTCCGAACAGGACCAGTCATCTGGTTTCTTTTTTCCCTTGGCTACCGATGGAGAATTAAGAATGTGTACTGTGGAGTAAGTCTTCCTGGCATTTGCTAAATAAACAGCCTAATGCAATATAAATGGTCGCGTGTAAAAGGCGTCGAGAAGAGATCAAAGTAGAATCGGTGCGGTATATGTTGATGCGTGGGATATCTGCCAGACTAAATAGTCCAGTGAAATCAAAATAAGCAGCTCTGGTATTTGATCCGTATGAGCCAGTCTTCGGAATTCGGGCGTGTCCGCTTCTAGGAGCACTGACTTTCGTAAGTGTGTCACATGAAATGGCGTTACGACAAGGGGAACTAACATTATCCCCCTCATGCGCGAATTATCAATCCGACAATGAAAAAATTTCTGATACATTATTTGTTGACTTAAGGCCTATCTTGTGCAGAATTCATCATAATTAATCTAAAAAAATATATAGTTTCACAGATCAAGAGGGAGGTGTCCTCAAATGTGAGGACAGTGAGTACGAAATCTACTACATTGTACATGGAACATCTATTAATAACATCAAAGAATACATGAAGAACGTCCACCATTTTGTATTTTTCGTACAATGAAATTGTTTCAGGCACTCAGGGCACACAGCAAGTTCACACTTTTCTCAAATGTAACGTGTTTTCCGTCTGCGGTCCCGATCATGACACCTCTTGACATTGGGATCACCTCACTTGGCTGATCAGTGTTATAAGCCATCGAAGCGTAATTCGTTGGGTACCGAATGACAGGCTTACTTTCTTTTTCGATGTACAGATAACAATATCCTTTCATTTGAAGGCCTGCCTCTAAATTTTTCTTGTAATGTCCACTTTCCATTTCTTTGTTAGGCCAACGACAAACACTGCTGTCAACGAGACATTCTAGCATTCATTATTAGTCTTAATATGAGGTACCTGTGATTTTACGATCACCTCAGACGTAGAAGATAACAGAAAAGAGGCAAAATGTAAGTGTCCCCATTTGAGGACGCGACGCATGAGAGGGTTATACAGGAGCAACACATACAGCACTTTGTAAGTGTCGTATTTAGAGAAGAAGTAAACTTCCTGGAACGCGAATTTCCACTACCGAGCATTGATACACAATATCAAAAAGAGGAACGCAACGAACTTAAATCAACATGAAAAGTACTCCTTGCTTGGATATAAAAATTATTGTCATTTCGGAACAATCGCACAAAATATGTGGGCGCGCTGAGGAGTGATACGGTCGAATATTTTATACGAGAGCCCATAAAGCTTTTTAAATGTAACAGATTTTGTAAACTTTTTACATCTTTATTCTTTGTGTCCACACATTTATTTATCGACGTAGTTATCCTGGCAAGGAACACCTTTCTCCGAACTAAAAGCTAAATTTGCTCTTGGCATCACTGCAAAATCTTTGGCTTTCATGACTGAGGCACAACCTCACCCCGGCTTGTATCGCTTCATCCTATCAAAGCGTGAAGTCCTCGAAAGTGTTCTTTAAGTTTTGGGAACAGGTGACTGTCGGTTGAGATAAAGTCAGGATTTCGACGAGGATGGCAGACAATACTGAAGCCGACGCGTCGAACTGTTAAACATGTTAAAGCGCTCGCGTGTGGCACGGCATTGTCATGTTGATTTCCCCAATAAGGTCTTTCAGAAAGTAATAAGTGGTTCTCTACAAAAAATGTGTCGTGATCACTTATGGCCTAAGTACGTCGTCTCCCCAGATAGAGCAATATAAAATTCTGGAATCAGGAATAATTTGAAACACATGTGACCGGCATCAACACGTATTTAGAAAATATCGTTTATGCGAAACACAACTAGCTCTTTAATCACACGAAGTGATGGGTGCTATTGACAAGGGTTCGCAAATCTATTTCGTATTTCTTGACGTCCAGAAGGCTTTTGACACCGTACCTCACAAACGGCTTTTAATCAAATACCGTGGTTATGGTATATCGCCCCAAATTTGCGATTGGATAGTGAATTTCCTGTCAGAGAGGACACACTTCGTAGTAATCGATGGTAAGGCATCGGATAAAACAGAGTTGATATCGGACGTTCCACAGGGTAGTGTTATTTATCCTCTGCTGTTCCTTATTTACATAAACGATTTAGGGGAAAATCTAAGTAGCTTTCTTAGGTTATTTGCAGATCACGCCGTCATTTACCGTCTAGTAAAATCATCTGAAGATCAAAACCAACTGCATAACGATGTGAGTAAGATATCACTACGGTGTAAAAATTGGCAATTGACTGTAAATAATGAGAAGTGTGAAGTCGTCCACATGAGTACGAAAAGAAATCCGTTAAACTTTGTTTACAAGATAAATCAATCAAAAGTGAAGGCCGTAAACTCCACAAAATGTCTAGGAATTCCTATTACTCCAAACTTAAACTGGAAAGAACATGTAGATCATGTCGTGGGAAAGGCGAACCAGAGACTGCGTTTTATTGGCAGAACCCTTAAAAGATGCAACAGAACTACAAAAGAAACTGCATACACTACGCTTGTCCGTCCATTTTGGGAGTATTGCTGCTCAGTGTGGGATCCTTATCAGCTGGGTTTGACGGAGGACATCGAAAGAGTTCAAAGAAGGGCAGCTCGTTTCGTCACGGAAATGATACAGGTTCTCGGATGGGAATCATTATAACAACGGCGCTTATCACTGTGGCATGGGATACTTACGAATCTCCAATAGCCAACATTCTCCTCCGAATGCGAAAATATATTGTTGACTCCCACTTACATAGGTAGAAATGATCATCAGAATAAAATACGAGAAATCAGAGCTCGAACTAGAGAGATTCGGGTGTTCTTTTTCCCGCGCGCTATTTGAGAATGGAATGGGACTCCTACGTACATAGGTAGAAATTGTGTTGGATAGAGAAATAACCGCACAGATAAAGCAGAAACGTTGGTAAACACTAAGGACAGACCGAATATTCAGTTTCGGTTACGGCTAGTTTCGGCCGAAATATTGGAATCGGCAGCAGTTTCAGTTTCGGCCAAAAATCAGTCGAACTCGTAACAGTATATTGTCTTGTCTTTTTAGTATATTTTGTTACCAGTCAAAGGCATTTGTGTGGAGTGTTGCCTTGAACGGGAGTGAAACATGGACGATAAACAGTGCGGACAGGAAGAGAATAGAGGCTTTTGAAATGTGGTGCTACCGAAGATTGCTGAAGATTATATGGGTACATCGCGTAACTAAAGAGGAGGTACTGAACAGAATTGGGAAGAAAAGGAATTTCTGCCATTCCTTGACTAAAAGAAGGGATCGCTTGGTAGGACACATTCTTAGACATCGAGGAATCGTAAATTTAGCATTGGAGGGAAGTGTGTGAGGTAAAAATCGCAGAGGGAGACCAAGAGACGCATATAGTAAGCAGATTCAAATGGATGTGGGTTGCCGTTCTTATGAGGAGATGAAAAGGCTTGCTCAGGATAGAGTAGGGTGGAGAGCTGCATCAAACCAGTCTCTGGACTGAAGACCATAACAACAACAACAAGTAATTTCTTTGAATTATTCATAATTTTATTTCGGTTCCTATCTCTCAAATGTTTCAAATGGTCAATGTTTGTAGAGCTTATGGGACTCAACTACCGGGTCACCAGTCCCTAAACTTACAAACTACTTATGAACTAACTAATACTAAGGACGGCACAAATATCCATGCCTGAGGGGGGATTCGAACCCCCGACCATAGTGGCCGTACAGACCGTAACTGTGTAAGAAAATTTTGCCTTTTGGAGGTCGTCAAATAATCTCAAAATTTAGTATGTGTAATAATATACTCTAGTAATAATAATTTCGTTACTGAATGTTGCAGCTAATCACAACTAATGGGTCGCAACAACACTTTCGCAGTGAAAGTTAAAAATTTTGAATAAAAAAGAGATATTAATTAACTTGAAACAGTCACTGTGGTAATTAATTAAGCTTGGCCCTATCTGACATAGCATTGACTACAGCCTCCAACTAGCACCTCTTACGATTCACGAACAGCACAACATCACTGATAAATGTGTCAGAATTCATGTAGTGGTGATGGCGTGTTCGTGCTATTATCAAAAGTGTAATAGCAGATAGACTCTGATTGCAATGATAATAGCTAAATTCAGTGAAACTCCGTGGTGCAATGAGCTTCACAAATACTACAGTCAAAGTTCTCAATAATTTTGATATTATTGTTTAAAGCATTCAAGTTTCTTATATAACTTTACGTAAACTATTTTTTTTATTGGTTCCAGGGCCTGGGTAGCGTACGCGTGTAACTAGCTGAGCAGAGTTTGGCATTTAACGTATTTCATAAAAAAATTACTTCAGTCAAGTCTGGTTAATCAACTATAATACTTTGACTACTGTTAGCCTGGTTACTTTCTACATAAATGAAACCAACTTTACTTTACTTGCAAACTCTCTTGCACTTTAATTACTAGTCTCTGTGGTTGTAACACGTATAGCAATTCTTTAACTCGTCTAGCAATTTCTTTAAAACTGATCGTAATTACTTTGAAAAATGATTGAATTTGTTGGTCAATGTACAGGCTTCCATAATCGACATAATCTAATAATGATGATAATGGGGTGACTACAACTACTTACAAAATTGAGACTGGTTTCAAAATAAGTCATGTATAATTGAACCAAAATTCTGATTGGGTTTACCCTACATTTACATGCATACAAAATAAAATGTTACAAAAGTACTCATCTGCTTTCGTCGTCTTCGTCGTGAAGTCCATACAAGACAGATATGATTACAAGAGGTACCCTTACTGATGGTTCAAATTATTTTTATCGACAACTCTTTGTTCAGCTCATCTGGCTGAAATCTCCATGCATTGATATCACCTCGAAACACCTTCTAATCTCCGTGATTACAACAACGATCACTCTCGGTGACAATAGACTTGATAACCAAACAATTACTTTTCTTGCACACATGAAAAAAGATTACATTGATCACTTTCGAGTATAAATAAACTTGTTTCGCACTTCCTTCAATACATTAAACAGTACGCCTCTCAGACTTATTGCAGTTGCATTAAACTCGCGCCACACTGTGCCTACCGTGCCTCTGCACAATCAACAAAACATTTATGTGTTTACTATAGCGAGTCCGCTCCGCGACTGCTTCAGCAGCGCGACACTCACAGCTACTACTTCTGTGCCAAAGACAGTCTTTACAACAGGTTCAACATTTTCTCTGGCGCATTGCTAACTTACAGCATAAGAATGTCCGTGCATTCATGCAGGTTAACGCACACAGTACATGTCTACACTAAATGAATCAATATAGAAAATGACGTTACATAAGAAATATATCTAGCATACAAGGAATGAAAAATACATGAAGTAAAAAAAAAAATTAAGACAATATATACATTACGTTAAATCAAACTGTAAGATACAGCGACATGTGTAATCTTACAACTGGAGCGCCTCAGTCCCTCTGTCCTGGTGTAATATGTTATTAGTGCTTCTCTGGGCGCTAGTTATTAAGCTTCTTATCGAACAATTACGAACACAACAATTAGGAGTACGACGGTTGGACGGTGCCCCTACCGCATAGTTTACGATATCGCTGCTTGCCTTCCTGCCGGCAGTTCAACTTCCTGCTCGGGCGGTTCGATAAGCTGCATTTCTACATGGCGCACACATTTTGTTTCGGTATAATTAGGTGCGCGGAATGCACAAACACCCTTCTGTCCTTAACAGCGCCAATTTTCTATCTTTTCGAAGTTTCGCTTCTTGATTACGGGACTTTTGTTTCACATGCAGAGCCCGTCTTGTGAGTGGCTATGTCGCGCCCAAGTTACGTCCAATGCCTCCCGGCTTGTTGCACGTAGCAATGACTGTTCCTAAATGTAACAGTTTTACGGACTCACTAAGTACGTATACCGCCCCCCCCCCCTCCCTGTTTACTCAATAATTTTAGTAAAGATGTAGGGTAGCCATTGTATTACATGTTCTTTCCAGTTTAAGTTTGAAGTAATAGGAATTCCTAGATATTTTGTGGAGTTTACGGCCTTCACTTTTGATTGATTTATCTTGTAAACAAAGTTTAACGGATTTCTTTTCGTACTCATGTGGACGACTTCACACTTCTCATTATTTACAGTCAATTGCCAATTTTTACACCGTAGTGATATCTTATTCACATCGTTATGCAGTTGGTTTTGATCTTCAGATGATTTTACTAGACGGCTGACGCTGAGGCAGGCTTCTGCAACGGATCCGAAACGTTGGAAAGATTTTATCATGACGCGGCAAATATCTCAGAAGAATTTGCAAAAAAATGTTCAAATGTTTGTTAAGCTTATGGGACTTAACTACGGGGTCATCAGTCCCTAAACTTACAAACTACTTACGAACTAGGACGGAACAAATATCCATGCCCGAGGGGGGATTCGAACCCCCGACCGTAGTGGCCGTGCTGACCGTGACTGGAGCGCCTCAGTCACCTCGGCCACCGCGGCCGGCTGAAGAATTTCAGTGACAGGATAAATGCATTTGAAATCCAAACTGATCAGATATTAACGGATAGGATCATTGAAGTTGAGAGTGATTCCGGTGGGAAAATAGATGATGTGCTGTAGGTGTACAAGAGGGAGATGAAAGAGACGGTATCAAAGCTAGAGACAGTAAAAAAAGAGTATAGATAACGTAGCCTTCTGCCAGGCTGAAGAATTATTTTATTTGATTGTAATTTGCAAATGCACCTGATGATGAGATATAGGTCTCGAAACTCGGTTACTGCATAAAACAAAATGTTTACTCGTTGTCTAACTTTAATTTTTCTTTCTTAGGTACAATATTTCACAACGAGAAGAAAAGAATCCAGTTTGGAAGTACTGTCGATTTATGTAAATCTGTTCGTCTCCCATGTTATCTTCTATGGGCGCTGCGGTGGAGTAGTCGAGCGGTCTAAAGCGTCTCGATGCGGGGCGCGCGGTTGCTCGCCGTGGAGGTTCGAGTCCTCCCTGGGGCATGGGTGTGTGTGTTTGTCTTTACGTTAGTTTACCTAGGTTAAGTAGTTTGTAAGCTACGGACTAATGACCACGCAGTTTGGTCCGATAGATTTACAAACATTTGAACATTTGATTTTCTTCTATGAGCTACTGGTTACGCTTACACACACTGAAAGAGGCTTAATACAGGGAGGGGATCTTCAAAAATGTGGAAAAACTAGTGATTACTCGTGTAACGTAACTAAACAGGAATTTTAACTAAATTACGGAAGTTTCGGTTACGGTTTCGGCTGAAACTAGAAGGGTCCGATATTAGGTTACGGTTCTGGCCAAAAAACATGTTTCAGTCGGACTCTTGTAAACACTGTCAGTAGTATTCCCCGTTCACTTTACAATTGCCGATTTGAGCTGAGAGCGCTCCGAACTGTTGACGTGTTCCGCTATTGGTTGTTCGAGTGAAACACGAGGTGTAGCCGAGCGGTCTCGTGCGCCACGTTGCGGCCTCCCGCGTCGGAGGTTCGAATCCTCCCTCGGGCATGGATGTTTGTGTTGTCTTTAGTATAAGTTTAGTTCATAAGTAGTTTGTAAGTTTATGGACTGATGACCCTGCAGTTAAGTCCCATAAGCTTTACAAACATTTGAACATTTGGCCCACTTTAGGTTACGGTAATAAAACTAAAAGTGGGCCTTTGCGATCGTCTTTTGACAGCTCGAAATTTAAATGAAAATAACGCCTTAACTATTCATCTGACACGAAAATTGAATAACCGAATTTGTCGAGAAGAAAGTGCTCTACAACTTTGCTCTCTTATGTTTTTTTTTTTTTTTTTTTTTTTTTTTTTTTAATATCTTGTAGTGTTTCAAAGATATTTGCAAAAATAACTGCGATTTTGATATGTATGTCTGTCTGTCTGCCCGTCTGTCTGTCTGTCCGTAACGTGTTCCCTGTTTTTAAAACGAACCGTTCAACCGATCAGCACCAAATTTTACAGACATGATTGTAGGCCGTCAGAGACCAGAACCTCCTTATTTCAATTTTTTCGGACAAAAAATACGGCTGTAATACAAAAAAAAAAAAAAAAAAAAAAAAAAAAAAAAAAAAAAAAAAAAAAAAAAAGTTTGTAATATAATTTTAATTGGAAACGAACCGTTTATCTGACACGAAAATTGAATAATCTAATTGGTAGAGGAGAAAATTCTCTACAATTTAGCTCCCTTACGTTTTTTTCATATCTCGTATCGTTTGAGACATATTTGCAAAAATCACGGAGATTTGACACCCTCCATTATTAACGAAAACCAGACTTTCGGAGATGTCACCAGACATTTTTCTCCCAGAACTCTCTCTGGCATACGCTATCCATCTTACGTTGCGTATTTGATGATTTTCTTATTGTAACCTACACGTTGTCATTTCAAAGCAATGGCGCACTGAGGAATTAACAAAAACACATCGTTCTTCGTACGATAAATGATAATCTAGTGTCTACAAATGCCATATTAGCATCAGTTAAGAACGGCCATCTATAGTATGAGATTGAAGGGCTAATCTTTCATTTGATACATGTAGCGTAGTGAGCAAAGCGTTGGTCTCTGACGCTAAAGGTCGGTGGATCGTAACCCGCGACTTCCTATTTTTTTTTTTTCTATAAGGTTTCAGACACTCTTATTAATTAATTTTTTATTATTTAGATTATTATTATGGTCCAAAATGCTTGCAAAAACTTATAAAGTGGGCCTTAAAACACGTCAGTGCGACTTTTTTTAACACGAGCGGTGTAGCTGTGCTCAATTCCAACGGTACCGGTATAAAGTTCCTCAGCTGAAGCATGAAACAAATGTACATTCTGTGAACACATTCTTGATCAGATAGCCAATCCAAATGAAAAATAAGCATGTAAAACTGTGTTTTCTTACGGTCAGACAAAAGAGCAGTGCTTTTACAAAACGACTGTACATTCGCTTATAATATATCGGTGACGTTACAACAACGTGGAAGACCGCTTGGAGCGCAAAGCGCGCTGGTTTGACAGCAGAGAGCGTCGAGTGAACGAAAACCGGCCACCGGGTGAAGATAAGCCTCGGCCGGTTTCTCATCGGCGCGGCGGACCGACAGCACGTGGAGACCGCGCTGGTGGGCCACAGCCGCGTGCAAGTGGAAAGCCCGCGGCGGCCGTCACGTCAGATCCAACTGACACTTTTCAAATGTTCAAATGTTTGTACATCTATCGGAACAAACTGCGTGGTCATCAATCCGTAGCTTACAAACTACTTACACCTAGGTAACCTAACCTAAGGACAACACACAAACACCCATGCCCCAGGGAGGACTCGAACCTCCACGGCGAGCAACCGCAGCGAGGCGCTTTAGACCGCTCGGCTACTCCACCGCGGCTGACACTTTTCCAACCGAAAAGCGGCATTGTCTAATTTTGTAGATACTACGCTAACACTATTAGAGTTACAGACTAGCACGTAGTGGCAAATGAAAGAGGAGAATTGAATTGACATCATTTATATTAATTTTACATCAAAAGTTATTCAAAAAACTAACATTTACTCACTTGGAAAAATACAGAGGCTAAACTAATTGAAGTACAGTAACGAGCGAGGCCACAAATGAAAGGTCTGGTCGAGACGAAAAGTTTGGTATAACCATATAATCTGCAACATTTATTTTGCGCATAATAATGCACTTTTAAGGAGGATCAATAGTTATTTGTTAATAACAATAAATACAAGACAGAGACACGAACAGCGAGGCAGTGACAAGTTGCAGGTCTCGTAAACACACATTCTGTCCTGTTCAGAATATTTTATCTTCATTAGTTAAAGCTTCCGGGCTGAGATGTCGTGGTCCATAGATAAAATTTTCCCCTGACGTTTCGGCCTCGTCTGCGGAAGGCATCCTTGGATGCACCGAGGATGCCTTCCGCAGACGAGGGCGAAACTTCGGGGGAAAGTTTTATGTATGGACCACGGCATCTCAGCCCGGAAGCTTTAAGTAATGACGATACCTGCCGTGAAAGCCTTCATTTTATATTATTTATGTTTATTTTAATATGTCTTATTTGTGTAAACTAAGTTATTTTGTTTATCGACCTAATTTGTTTAAATTTATTAGCACAGTCATTATGAACAGTGCATTGAAAACAGGACTGGAAAATGTACATGAAAAACACTTTATCTAAATGATTACTTAAGTAGTCATTGTGCGACGGCCGAAATACTTATTTATCGGTCATGCTGAAAATGTTCATTTGTTTAAAGATTTTGGGGGTATTATTAGTGTTAGAAATTGAACTATATATTTGCATTAGAATCTTAGCGTGCATCTAACGATGCCGTCCTATCAACATGTCAATCATGATTTTAAAAGTTTTATACACTACTGGGAGAGCCACTGCACCTCGTTAGGGGACGTATTACTGGAAAGACCCCATATATCGTATATAAAGGGGGGGGGCGTGAGCGGCCCAAGATAATTACAGCAGTTCAGTCTTTATGGCAGGCTTGTGCTGCGAGTGCAGTGGAATCGAGTGAGACGATAAGTGATTAACATAGCCGCAGAATCCGCCACTCTGGACTCTGAAATATTATCCAACGTGTGTTGACTATGATTTTAAACAGTAGTCGGAACTAAGAAATTATTCATCGCTTTCTAACTTGGGTTTTTGGATACAACAATAAACATTATTGGCAATCATTTTAGATTCATTATGCAAATGATTAATATTCATATAGCTATTTTTTTTAGCAATATTGGGGGCTCGAGATAATCATATTACACGAAGTCTAACGCATTTACTTGTTATTGCTAGACATAATCATGCAAAGGTCAATAAACAATTTTAGTTAAAACCCTAATGCTGTAGTCATTTATTTAGTAGGAGCCGCCCTAGTTAAAAAAATCCCTGACTTTACAAATAAATGTATACGCGTATGAACAGCAACAAGCGAGCCGGCCGCGGTGGCCGAGGGGACTGAGGCGCTCCAGTCACGGTCTGCACGGTCACTACGGTCGAGGGTTAGAATCCCCACTCGGGCATGGATATTTGTGCCGTCTTTAGTATTAGTTAGTTCATAAGTAGTTTGTAAGTTTAGGGACTGATGACCCCCGTAGTTAAAGTCCCATAAGCTATACAAATATTTGATTTGAGCAACAAGCGATCCGAAAGTAGCAGGAATAATTCTTCCCCTAAGACGAAGTTAGTTAAAGGATCCATACCGTTACAGTACGGGGCTAATGTCTGGGATTTCTAGTTTTCTACGCAGCTAGGTCCGAAGGTCAGGGAAACTAGGAGTGAGCTACAAAAACTAAGGAATGCTACAGTCGAATGCAAGGAGTCTACACACAACATAGCAACGCGCCACCTCCGCTGCCACCGCCGTACCACGGAGACACGCGCCAAGCAGCAACGACTTCATTCGGCCAACACCAACAGCAGCATGCAGGACGCAGTAAGGTTAAGTGGGGGCATCATTTGCAAATTTCGCGTTGTTTTCTGTAGTATCTTAGCCATGGCTGACCAAATTAAAATATTGCCTAGTTAATGTGGGTGAGATCACACAGGTAGCGATGCAGGTAGTTCTACAAGGCCATAAGGGCTGAAATTAAATCCATTGGGGAATTTGAGGTCAGTTTATCACCGTCGAATCAGTTAGAAAAAATGATAATGGTACGGGACATGAATAGTCAAAATTGAGAAATGCATAATAGTTTGAATAGTAAAATTATAGAAATGAATACTCAAAATAGAGAAATGAAGAATATGTACGAACGTAGGCTTTCGCGGTCATGATTGGTAACGTTAAAATTCTTCTGAGCTATTTGCCGCGTCATAATAATAAAATCTTTCCAACGTTTCGGATCCGTTGCAGGTGCCTTCGTCAGGGAATACTGACTCTCGCGCTGAGGCAGGCTTCTGCAACGGATCCGAAACGTTGGAAAGATTTTATCATGACGCGGCAAATATCTCAGAAGAATTTTCAAAAAAATGTTCAACTGTTTGTTAAGCTTATGGGACTTAACTACGGGGTCATCAGTCCCTAAACGTACAAACTACTTATGAACTACTTACGAACTAGGACGGCACAAATATCCATGCCCGAGGGGGGATTCGAACCCCCGACCGTAGTGGCCGTGCTGACCGTGACTGGAGCGCCTCAGTCACCTCGGCCACCGCGGCCGGCTGAAGAATTTTAACGATAAAAAAGTAATAGTTTAAAAAGTGAATTAAAGAGTCAGATTGGAGAAATAAGTACTCAAATCAGAAGTGAATGGATAGTAAAATTGAAGAAATGAATAGTCAATTAAGTAATAAAATTATTAATATGGATAATACAATTTGTGAATTGAATGATGAAACTAAAATTCAAAGATGTGTTTTTCTGGGTGAAATTAATGAGATTAAAGAAATAATAGTATATCAAAAAAACAATTTCAGTGACAGGATAAATGCATTTGAAATCCAAACTGATCAGATATTAACGGATAGGATCATTGAAGTTGAGAGTGATTCCGGTGGGAAAATAGATGATGTGCTGTAGGTGTACAAGAGGGAGATGAAAGAGACGGTATCAAAGCTAGAGACAGTAAAAAAAGAGTATAGATAACGTAGCCTTCTGCCAGGCTGAAGAATTAAAAACAGTAATGGGTGAGGTGAAATGTGTTAACAGAGAAGTGGAGGACATTAAAAATTCTTTTGATAATATCGTTACGAATCCGTTAGGGACTTCACAAGTAATCGCAAGCCCTAACATCAAAAGTTTTAATGGAAGTGAAGAATATCACATTGTAGATTTCTTGGCCAAATGTAAAAATTGTTTCGTTGCGGGCAAGTCTGATGATGCAGAAGTTAAATTTGTGAAACGATAGCTTGATGGAAGTTCATAGACGTGAGGTAATCAGCCTGTTGCTGCTCTTACAGATTTTGTCACGTTTGAGACACTTGTATTAAACAAGTACTGGAGTCAAAAGAAACTCACGTCTGCAGAACGAATTCTTGAAAGGAGATTATTACCTTAAGGATTGGGAAAGCTGTGTGAGTTTTGTGAGTGGGAATTGAAAAAAAAAAAAAATAGTGCACTTGGACAAGCCGTTAAGTGCGCTAATTGTGATCTCTTCGTTAATAAGATGGATCCCAGACAGGTTACAACGGGATCTGAAACACAGTGCTACACTGCTACAGACTGCGTCGAGTGTTTTCTCGATTACGTGGAACGTATGGACTTTGCAATGCACCATCGTGATAGAGGAGGAAATAATTCTGGCGGTGACTTTCAGAATAACGAGAAAGGACAGAAACAACGGCGTAACCCAGGGAATAACGGCGGGCAAAATAATGATATGACTAACGACCAGCGGCCTGGAAACTTAATACGCGCCCAATCGTGGTCCATGAAGGGGGCGAACGAGGGAAATAAAACAGGGCCTGGAATAAGGTAAAGAACGTGAACCTCTATTATAGTGGTAATGAGAGTAAGGGAGATTTGTGTGTGTTCAATATTCAGGCAATTTTAGGGAGTGAACAACTGTGGAATGGGTGGTAGGAGCTTCATTTATTAAAGGGAAAACAACGTAGGAGAATACTCGAAACGTCAGGAAAGGACTCAATTATAAGAAGTAGTAAGAATTCTTGTATGGACGAAAGCATAGGTTTGGCGCCACTCGATCTGGACAGTCAGGAAGGTGTAAAGGTCACGGCCAAATTTCATTCCAAATGCGTCGATGTTGGGGAGGCTGGCTTTCAGGTAGTGGAACCTGACGCAGCTAATGTGCGTAAACAAGACGATGTGTGCACGGAGAGTGTATACACCTTGCAGCAAGAGGCTGGAGGTAACATTACAGCGGTTGGCACTCTGGTGTCAGACGTGAATAGCAGCAGTGAATCAGCAGACGTGACTGAGAACTGTAGCGAGATTAGGGAATTCATCATTATAGACGACGAACATCAAGTTGCCATTAAAGATATAAATACTGACTGGTTCAGCAAAGAGGAAAGTGAGTTTATGGCTAGTGATTACATCTCGAAAGCGAAATTTATGATGCAGTTGTTTCCACAGGAATGGGCAAGTGAAAAGTTCCTCCTTGCTAGAAAAATACAAGTGTTAAATGAGAGATTTGCAACGTATTTAACCCTCTCACGCACGAATTATCAACCCGACAATGAACAAAATTTCTGATACATTATTTGGTAACTTAAAACCTATCTTGTGCAGAATTCATCATAATTTATCTAAAACTTAATAATTTCATAGACCAATAGGGAAGTGTCCTCAAATGAGAACAATGAGTACGAAAACTGTTACTTTTTACATGGAACATCGATTAATAATGTCAAAGAATACACGAAGAGTGTACACTATTTTGTAGTTTTCGTACAATGAAATTGTTTCTAGCACTCTGGGCACACAGCAAGTTTACATTTTTCTCAAATTAACATGTTTTCCTTTGGCAGTTCCGATTGGCATTGGGATCATCTAACTTGGCCGGCCAGTGGTATACCCCTTCGAAGCGTGATTCGTTCGGAGTAATTCTTTGGGTACCGAATGACTGTTTTTTCTTTTCTTTCGATGTACACACAACAGTGTGCTTTCATCTGAAGGTCTGCCTCTACTCTTTCTTGTAACCTCTACTTTCCATTTCTTTTTTAGCCGTCTAGGAGACATTCTGGCATTCATTATTAGTCCTCATATGATGTATGTGTTCTTTCACGGTCACGTCAGATGTAAAAGATGACAGAAAGGAGACAAAATTTAAGTTTCCTCATTTGAGGACGCGACGCATGAGAGGGTTAATGAAATTTTTAAAAGATTTATTTAGAGCTGGAATCACTAAGTGAAACAGTAAATGGTACATTGTGCATAGATAGCTTTAAAGAAATAGAAAGAGATTTATTGGCAGAGATTGAGCTTAGGAAGGAGCCAGTTGAGTGCAACTGTTAATTAAAGTGGATTGATTTGTTGATTCTGGGAGCGATGTATGTTCTGTTTCTCTACCTTGTTTTGAACATGTGGTAAATGATGATACTATTGTATTTCTAGTTAGTAGTTTTAAAATAAAAACAGCCTCTGGAAGTCGTGGTAAACCTATAAAAAAGGAAGTAATTTTTAATTAGGCATTGCTGGCGTAATGTATGCACACAGGTTTTTTATTGTTGATAACTTGTTCACTAACATTCTAGTGGGTTCAGACTTCTTAACGAAGTACGCACGAAATCTGAATTACAGTGACAAGCATCTAGAGTTAAACAATAGGGAATACAGAAAACGCGTTGTATTTAATGGTCTCCTAGCTATAGAAGGAATAGTTGCCAGTGTAAACGTGGATAATGAAATAACGGAGCTAGAATTAATTGATAGTATAAGTAAGAAGGTAGATGAGACTAAAGGATTGACTGAGGAAAATATGGTAAAATTGTTTGATTTATTGCGTGAATGCCACGATGTATTCTGGGACAGACTTGGAAAAATTATAGACTTTGTATATCGCATGCAGGTACAGATAGATGATCCTATTAAAGTACGCCCATACACAATTCCTATGGCCTAACGTGATGCTGTTAAGGCGGAATTCCAAAGGCAGTTTGACTGGGGAGTGATCGAGCCTAGCGGAAATGAATACTGCAACACAATTATCGTGGTTAGACAGAGGGAAAATACAGCCAGGACTGTACTGGATGCTAGGAGAATTAACAAGATTATAGTGAAGGAAACAGATCATCCTGGTAATATGAATAAGGTGATTCAGAACTTGAGAAATGTGGGGCTAATGACTCGTTTGGGCCTAACGGCTGGATTTTGGCAGGTGGGCCTGGCGGGGGAGTGCCGAAAGTACACCGCGTTTTTGTTTGAAGGTTGCTCACATCAATATAAAGTAGTGCCGTTGGTCTTTGCACTTCTGTAGCAGTGGTTGTTCGGGCTATGAATCATGTCCTGGGGCAAGCACTAATGAGTCAGATCACAGTGTACGTAGACGACATTTTAGTAGCAACATGCACTTGGCAGGAACATTGCGATAGACTAGAAGACGTCCTCACAGCTTTGCAAAGAAACGAAATGACGTTAAAACTCAAGAAATGCGAGTTTGTTAAAGCTGAACTTGATTTCCTTCAAAATATTCAAATGTTTGTATATTCTATGGGACTTAACTACGGGGTAATCAGTCCCTAAACTTACAAACTACTTATGAACTACTTACGAACTAGGACAGCACAAATATCGATGCCCGAGGGGGAATACGAACCTCCGACCGTAGTGGCCGTGCAGACCGTGACTGGAGCGCCTTAGTCCCCACGGCCACCGCGGCCGGCTTGATTTCCTTAGTCATGAACTTCCAGTGAAGGGCATTTTCCCCTAAAGCCGACAATCTGGCAGCAATCTCGAAATGTGCCATTCCTAGAAAGAGCAAGAAATTATAATCGTTCAATGGAATGTGCTCGTCCTACAGAAAATTTGCGAGTAATCAGTGTTTGAACTCGCCAAATTGGTCTAGATTATTGAAAAAGAACGTGACTTGATTATGGAGCAAAGAATGCGATGATGACTTCAAGGCAATAAAAGATTGTTTGTGCAACAGTAATATTTTACACTATCCAGACATGACGTTACCAATCCGTTTAGTCACTGACAGCTCGAGCTACGGTGTGGGAGCGGCATTGTTACAGAGGTTAGAAGTCAATGGGGTAACAGAAGACAGAACTATTTCGTTTGCCAGCCGCTTGTTACCTATAAGCATGAGCGAAATTACGGAATCACGGAGAAAGAATTACTGAATATCGTCTGGGGATTTAAGAACTACCGTATTTATCTGGAGGGACGTGAAACTGTATTATTATCTGACCATAAAGCGCTTAGTTTCCTGCAGGAATGCAGGCTCTTTAATGAGAGGCTGACACGATGGGCGATGTTTCTCCAACAATTTCAATATTGGATGGAGTACATCAAAGGCACCGACAATGTAATTGTCGACGCTTTGTCGAGGCTTCCAGTAGAAGGAGGAGATGATGGAATGAGAGAGGACGAGACAGAGGAATATTCAGTAATATATATGAAGGGCGTCAAAAGCGTGAAAGATATGCGGAGAATGCATAACGGAGACCCATCACTCAAACTAGTAAAGTCACTGTTTGGAACGAAAGGCAACGATAAGATACAGGGCTTCTATAAAATTCAGAAAGGGGTGCTATTCCGAAGAAAAGACGAGAGCAAGGAAGAATGGAAACGACGTTTACCAGAAGAGCAGGTCGAAGAGCTAATACATTATATACATTCAAGTCATGGACACTATGGGCCGCAGAAATGCTTACAGATACTTGAGGACTGTTGTTGTGGCCTTCAGTCCGCAGACTGGTTTGATGCAGCTCTCCACGCTACCCTGTCCTGTGCACGTCTCTTCATCTGAGAATACGTTCGGCAACATACATCCTTTTGAATCTGCTTACTATATTCGTCCCTCGGTCTCCCTCTACCCCACACGCTTCCTTCTAATGCTAAGTTGACTATACTTGACGTCTCCCTTCTCTTAGTCAGGATATGCCAGAAACTCAAATGTTTCAAATGTTTGTATAGTTTATGGGACTTAACTACGGGGTCATCAGTCCCTAAACTTACAAACTACTTATGAACTACTTACGAACTAGGACGGCACAAATATCCATGCCCGAGGGGGGATTCGAACCCCCGACCGTAGTAGTCGTGCAGACCCTGACTGGAGCGCCTCAGTCCCCTCGGCCACCGCGGCCGGCTGCCAGAAACTCCTTTTCTCCCCAATTCGGTTAAGCACCTCCTCATTATTTACGTGATCTACCCATCTAATTTTCATCATTCGTCGGTAGTACCACATTTCAAAAGCTTCTATCATCTTTTTATCTGAACTCCTTATCGTCCACGTTTCAACTCCCACACAATGCTACACTCCAGACAAATGCTTTCAGAAAGGACTACCAAACATTTAAATTAATATTGGATGTTAACAAGTTTCGCTTCTTTAGAAAAGCCTTTCTTCCCATAGCTATTCTGCACTTTATATCTTCTTTACTTCGGCCATCAGAAGTTATCTTGCTACCTAAATAACAAAATTCATCTATTACTTTTATTGTCTCATTACCTGATCTAATTCCTTCAGCATCGCCTGATTTTCTGACATTGCATTCCATTACCTTCGTTTTACTCTTGTGAATGTTCATCTTATATCTTCCTTTCAAGACACTGTCCATCCCATTCAATTCCTCTTCCAGATCTTTTGCGGTCTCTGATAGAATTACTACGTCATCGGCAAACCGCAATTTTTTTTTATTTCTTCTCCCTGCACTTTACTGCCCTCTCCAAATTTCTCCTTCCATTCCTTCACTGCTTGCTCAATGTACAGATTGAACAACATTGGGGAAAGGCTACAACCTTGTCTTACTCCCTTCCCAACCTCTGCGTCCTTTTCTTGCTCTTCGACTGTAATAAGCGCCGTCTGGTTTTTGTATAGGTTGAATATAACTCTTCGCTACCTATATTTTACCTTCAGAATTTGAAAGAGTGTATTCCAGTCGACATTGTCAAAAGCTTTCTCCAAACCGACAAATGCTAAAAACGTAGGTTTCCATTTCCTTAGCCTATCTTCTAAGATAAGTCGTAATGTGAGTATTGCCTCTCGTGTTCCTACATTTCTCCTAAATCCAAACTGATCTTCCACAAGTTCATCCATTCGTCTGTAAATAATTCGTGTTATTATTTTGCGCCTCGGTTGCACAGTGGTAGAGTGCTAGACTACAAATCCAAAGGTCGCGGGTTCGATTCCCGCCAGGTCCTAGGATTTTTATCTGTCACTTTCCACTTCTTTCACGTCTGTCAGTATTGCTCATGTGAAAAATACCGAGTAGCACCGTGGTTCGGAACCCACGTTAAACTGTAGGTCCCCCTATAACTGGCTGGGTAAGTCAGTTCGAAGGTCGGAGGAAGGCAACGGCATACCACCTCCAAACAGGACCATGCCTAGTAAAGCACTGTGGTGTTCAAACCAATCTTCGGATTGTTGACTGCTTTACCTTTTTACCTTAGTATTTTGCACCCATGACTTATTAAACTGATAGTTCTGTAATTTTCACACTTGTCTGCACTTGCTTTCTTTGGAATTGGAATTACAGTATTCTTATTGAAGTCGGAGGGTATATCCCCTGCCTCAAATACCTTGCATACCAGGTGATACAATTTTTTCATAACTGGCTCTGCTAACGACATCAGCAGTTCAGACGGAATATCACCTACTCCAGGGGCCTTATTTCGACTCAAGTCCTTCAGCGCTCTGCCAAATTCTTCTCGCAGTATCAAATCTCCTAGTTATGCATTCTTCTACCGTTCTGCATTTGTCCTCTAGCCACTCCTGCTTAGCCAGTCTGCACTTCCTGTCAATCTTGAGGGCTATGTGCTCTTTAATGGTATGGCGAGAAAAGTTAGGAAGCAGCTCAGAGCCTGTGATCTATGTCAACGTGTAAAATATGGCACTAACAAATCAAGGGGGCTATGCAGAGCATCATTCCGGATAAAGTTCTGGATCTCCTATCAATTGACATATTCGGGCCTCTGCTGACGGGTCGTGGCGGAGCTAAACATATGTTACTTGGCGTGTTTTCAAAGTACGTCAAACTGTAGGCCATGGAGAAGGCAACAAGCACTGTAATTAAAAGTAAACTGGAAAAAGATTTCTTTGCGAAGCTAGGAAAACCTAAAGTCATTTTTTCCGACGAGGGGTCACAATTTGTGTCGAAAATTTGGAAAAATTTCATGACTACTACAGGTATAAAACACTTACGAGAATCGGTAGGACATCCTACGGCAAACCCAGAGGAACGTTACATGAGAGAACTCGGCAGAATAGCTAGGACGTATTGCAGCCTTAAGCACACTAAGTGGGCGTTCGAAGACGTAATGAACTCTGTAAGAAGTTGTGCCACCGGTTTCACGCCGATTGAAGTTATGTTGCGAGAAAAACCGGCATATCTGTTGGGCTAATTGGTAGACTACCCACTATGTGGACAAATCTTGGCACAAGAAGTAGACGAAAAGGTTAAGGAAACCGTGCAGAAAAGGGTAAAAGAAAGACCGAGGAGACATGATGGACAGTACAAAGTGGTACGCTACAATCAAGGTGACATAGTATTAATACGAAAGAAAGGGAAGTTGAGTGATGTGAACAACGAAATAAAAAAAGCTGTTCTAATTGTATCATGGGCCATTTGTAATTACTAAATGTGAACACCCAAATTCATTTCATCTGGCTTACCCAACATCTGACAAGAGCTTAAGTCCCAGAAATGTTAGTGACATGAGATTAAATGTTAAAAAGTAAGCCGATGAGTAGTAGAAAGGTCTCTGTGGCTACTTGTAAGTGTGCAAGTAATGGAATATTTCAGGGATTGTACCTTGTGTTTATTGTAATTTGATAATTGTGTTTCGTTGTGATAATCTGATCGATTAATTCTTGGTGCGCGGAGGTGGCGGAAACTTGTAAGTAGTTCGGAGAAATATTACTGTGGAAAATTAATTCTTGGTGCGCAAGGTAGCGCACGAATTTTCATATGTTTTGAAGAATTAATTCTTGGTGCGCGGAGGTGGGGCTCCGTTTAAAAAGGGAATTTTATTGTTTCTTTGAGTAAATGATTAATTTTTGTGATATGTATTTACGTAAATTCAGGGATTTAAAATTGACAATGGGTCAGTCATTTTCGAAGGGTAAAGTTTCGATGAATGAAGATACCATTCTATAACGTGTGCAGTGTAGTAAATTGGGGTTAATAATTATTGATAGCAGTAAAAACGACAATCGTGTGTCTCAATCTCAGTGCAGTGACTGTACAGGTCGTCCTTTCTGATAAAAACCCCATCTGTTGGTATTTTATCTGTCAGGAGGGGGTGTGGTTTTTTGTAGGCTCTTCTGTGGGCAAAACATTTTGTTACGGGCAATGTCATCATGGGCATAATTTTTCAGTTAAAGTACCAGGGCTGGCTGATGGGCTGCAGGGAAGAACGTAGTAGTGCTGCTTCGCGTTAGAGTCGTAAATGCGTTAACTGCTGACTCTGTGATCTACTGTTCGCGTTCTTCGTCAATCTATATCTATAAATGTGAATGTCTGTTCGGTGTACGCTTATCACGCCCGAACGACAAGACGCCTAGACCTAAATATTTGTATAGTTACTAACTTATACCTGACGAAGGATTTAGGCACGGTTTTATAGCGATCTGATAGACATTTAGTAATTTGAAGAATGTAACGCGAAATGCGGAACAATAATTACTCTTTGAAAATTGTTTTATTGGGTGCATTGTTGCTTGAGGGTTGATAATGATAAAAGGGTGGAGTATATTTGGATGGAAAGTTATATGTGTATTTAAAATTAAATGTGTGTCAGTGTGTGTGTTAATATTTCGCTCTGCAGCGAAAACTACAGAACGCAAACGAATGGTCTGTGTGTAATTGTTGTCCAAAGTCTTCCGTTGTACGTCATAGTAGTTTCATGCCGATGCTATAAGGGGGTGGAAGATATGGTGGTTGAAAGTCGTCAAATTATAAAAAAATTCAGACTGAAGGCCAGCGATGACGTTTGCGACTCTATAGCAAGGAGGTTACATACAGCGAAACGTGATGCCACAGACCATATCTTTGGTCTACGCGTACTACAATGTCTTCAGCTCTTTCTTTGTAACGATAAGCATACGAATAAGGAAATGTAAGAAATAAATAAAGCAGTAAATAAGAATTTTCTTTTAATAAATCTCTTTAAAAATCGATTTGATCTTTCGCGTATTACATCAAGTGATCGATCTGTGATATTATTACAATCATTATCGTTGAATTTCGTGACTGGATTCTTCGAAACGAGTGCATTTTCACGTGTGATTTGATCTACACAACTTACTTTCCTGATAAATGGTAAGTGCATAGACTTCTGCAATCTGATAGGAATATTTTTCAGTTCACTTACAGAATCGCAATGCTTCTCCCACAGAGCCTTCAGATCCGACGGAGCACAGGTTGTCAAAATTATTGCGAATAGAAAACGCATTTGATTGAGCATCGATATAGTAGATGCTTCCGAAAGTGCTGTTGATTAAAAATGTTTGTTTCTAAACAAAGTACTGTATTTCATTTCATCCTTAAAAACCAGTCGCTTAGCACACTACTGAAAGATAGCTTATCTATCATAATCAACCAACACGCGAGCGGAGCCGCGGGTTACGCTAGTTGGTTATAAAACAACCAAAAAAGTGGCAAGTGAAATAATAGCTGAAGTGCTAAGTAACATGGTTCACACATTTCGTAGTCGGTGGCCGAGGGGGCTAAGGCGCTCCAGTCACGGTCTGCACGGCCACTACGGTCGGGGGTTCTAATCCCCCCTCGGGCATGGATATTTGTGCCGTCCTTAGTATAAGGTAGTTCATAAGTAGTTTGTAAGTTTAGGGACTGATGACTCCGTAGTTAAGTCCCATACGCTATACAAACATTTGAATATTTTGAACCATTAAATACAACGCGTTTTCTGTATTCCCTATTGTTTCTTTGTATGGTACTTACAAATTGTTCATCAGAACGCTCGTTTTCGGCCCTTAAAAGACTTAAATCGTACCTACGTTCTACGTTGTCCGAGGAGAGATTGAACGCCTTGACCATTCTTCACATCGAAGCCGATCTTGGACGAGGGAACTGAGGCGCTCCATTCACGGTCTGCACGGCCACTACGGTCGGGGGTTCGAATCCCCCCTCAGGCATGGATATTTGTGGCGTCCTTAGTGTTAGCTAGTTCATAAGTAGTTTGTACGTTTAGGGACTGATGACTCCGTAGTTAAGTCCCATAAGCTATATAAACATTTAACATTTCGTAGTGATTTTGATTGTGTATGTACAATAAGTAACATTTGAGGGGGAATTGAAAAAAGGAACTGTTATCTAAACTTCGTAAACTTTTATTTATTGTTTTATGTTACGATCATGGGGTAATTGTCACACTAGCACACGTAAATTGAAACTTAGAACGCATACGCCCTGCAGCTGCTGTCCTCGACAATGCTCAAATTGCTACACTAAATTTTATTCATTCTCTTATTTTTATTTATTACTAGCTGAAAACCCGGCGTTGACCGGTTATTAATTTATGTATTCCTGCCATTTTTCAGGTATATTTTCATTTGTATAAGATCTGACTGTCTGTAAAATCTCTTGGGAATAGAATTAATAGTAAAAAAGTAATAGATTAAAACTTGGTGTGCGATGAGGCGGTTTTCCAAGAACGTTATTGCTTATGTCCTCATATCTCAAGAACTACGTTTCATACTGTGATACAATTTAGAGGGTACATTCACCTTTATGCGTGTATACAGTCTGTAAAATTTCATATGTAGTGTACAAATTATAAATTGTAACGTCATACCGAATGTCGTAGTTTTAGTCCATTAACAGCGGAACGTTGCTGTTTATGTGCTAATATCTCATGAACTACGTGTCGTACTGTGATACAATTTAGAAGGTACATTCAGCTATATGAGTGTATACTGTCTGTAAAATTAACTGTCGCTACAATTTGTAGTGTTCAAATCATAAATTGTAACGCCATACCGAGAGCCGTAGTTTTACTCCATAAACAGCGGACTAGTAGTAAGCGAGAAACTTTTTTCCTTTCATCATATTACTATGGTTGTCAGCGAGAAAAAGTTTAATAAAGGTTTGAAATTATGTTTAAAGTTTGTTACAAGTCGCTAAGTACTGTCATTCTCATACAGTGTATTTCGAAAGTCTCGCCGCATTATATGGCGTTTGTTGCGATTTCTATGGGTATGACGTAATATCTTTTGAACCATCTGCCGTATGTGATTCTTAACCATGCAGTAGTTGTTACCTCGCGGTAAGGAATGTGTGTACCAAATTTGGTTTAAATCGGTCCAGTGGTTTAGGAGAAATGGAGCAGATTGTCGCTAAATGCAGCAGTTTTCCGCTCATCTCATTGTTTATGACGTTATATATCGTGAACTATGTATCGTACGGGATTCGTACACTTACAGCGACCGTTCTTATGGATTGAAGCTTACGTGTACAAAACATGAAAAATATTGGATCAAAACTGTAGATTTGTATGCAACACGTACAAATATACGGACAGTCTGCTTTATATATTAGATATATGATTGACAGTGGAGTGGATTATTGGTGCTCTTTTCCTTCCAATTCCACTGTGTGAAATTGAAGGTAAAGGGAGGTGGCGTAACGACAACGTGCAACACCGTCTGGAGTGTCGAAATTTGCGACGAGTGAACGGGCTATCGGCCGCCTCTGCCGGTTTCTCATCGGCGCGGCGGGTCGAGAACACGTGGAGACCGCGCTGGCGGGCCACAGCCGCGTGCAAGTGCAAAGCCCGCGGCGGCCGTCACGTCACGTCCTAATGTTCTAATGTTTGTATAGTCTATGGGACTTAACTACGGGGTCATCAGTCCCTAAGCTTACAAACTACTTATGAACTACCTAACACTAAGGACGGCACAAATATCCATGCCCGAGGGGGAATTCGAACCTCCGACCGTACGTCAGGTCCGACTGACACTTTTCCAACCGAAAAGCGGCATTGTCTTTGCTTTTGGATGCTACGCTGACACTATTAGAGTTACAGACTAGCAGGTAGTGGTACATTAAAGACAAGAACAGCACGAGTCAGACGATGAATTGACATAATTTATATTAATTTCACATCAACTAACTTGGAAAAATACATAGGCTAAACTAATTGAAGTACAGTAACGGACGAGGGCTCAAATAAAAAGTCTCGAATCAAATGTTCAAATGTTTGAAAATCTATCGGACCAAACTACGTGGTCATCAGTCCGTAGCTTCCAAACTACTTAAACTAAGCTAAACTAACCTAAGGACAACACAAATACATCCATGCCCAAGGGAGGGCTCGAACCTCCGACGGTGGGCAACCGCGCTCTCCGTAACGAGGCGCCTTAGACCGCTCGGCTACTCAACCGCGGCAAAAGGTCTCCTTGAGACGAAATGTTTGGTATAACCATATAATCTGCAACATTTATATTGCGCATAATAATGCACTTTTAAGGAGGAACAATAGATTCGTTAATAACAATATATACAAGACAGAGACACGAAGAGCGAGGCAGTGACAAGTTTCAGGTGTCGTAAACACACATTATGTCCTGTTTAGAATGTATTATTTATGTTTTATTTTAATATGTCGTCTTTGTGTAAACTAAATTATTTTGTTTATCGACCAAATTTGTTTAAATATATGACCACAATAATTATGAACAGTACATTGAAAAGAGGATTGGAAAATGTACCTAAAAACACTTTATCTAAATTATTACTTAAATAGTCATTGTGCGACGGCCGAAAGCCTTATTTATCGGTCATGCTGTGTGATCCTCAGAGAAATTATCACATTAAGTGGCCCCTATTTCACTTGGACCTCTTCGAGCGGGTGTCAACCACATTTTTCGCATCTTCTCATGTTTTTGAACTTGCAAAAACTATTTTTCTGCTGTCTTTATACATGTATTGCTACAGTGCGGAACTACAAAAATTTGTAGGTCATTTTGGGAACGTGTATGCCCAAGCAATACAACACTATTTCTATTTGTACATCTTACGAGATCAGCAGCAGCATTGTGGTTTCTGACGTCACAGAAATCATGTGACTCAAATGTAGCGTTTTAGCGTGCTTTCAAGTTATTTGAATTTCATTTCGTTTTTTTTTTTTTTTTTTTTTTTTTTTTTTTTTTTTTTTTTTTTTTTTTTTTTTTTTTTTCACGCCACGGCGGATTAGCCGCGCGTGCTGGAGCGCAGTGTTGCGGTGCCGCGCGGTTGTCCGCCGTCGGGGGTTCGAATCCCCCCTTGGGCATGGATGTTTGTGTCGTCTTTAGTATAAGGTAGTTCATAAGTAGTTTGTGAGTTTAGGGACTGATGACCCCGCAGTTAAGTCCCTTAAGCTTTACAAACATTTGAACTGAAATTCACGAGATAAAGAAGCATGTTTGGAGCATAATATGACATAATAAACAAGTTAAAACGATTTCCAGAAAACAGTTAAATATCCCATTGTAAAGTGAACGGGTAATACGTACGCGGCGCGTGGCTTGCCACGTGACTGGGTTGGCTGCACCTGTTCCGCGGCCTGCGCTCGCTGCTCGCTGCTGACCAGGTGTGTTGGCGGCCAGCAGGCAGGCAGAACAGCGCGTCGGGCCTGCTGCCAGGTCCCCCACCATCTGGTCTGCCGGCGTATCCCTGCCTCACTTCGTTTGGCGGCGATCGCGGAGTTTCCTCGCTTAGTTTTCCCAGTGAAACGGAGGCGCGGTTTATTTCATTGTACCTTCCACCATGCACCATACGTTGAACTGCGAAGTGTGGAACTCTTCTCCGTGAAAAACCACATGCATGTGCTGCTCAAAGAAAGTTTGTTGTAAAGTACCCTGCATCTTGCACCATTCGAAAATTTATATAGAAGTGGTTTTCCTCTTCTTTTGAAGGTGAAGTGTGCGCAGTTTTATCAAAATGTGAAGAAAATTTCATATTTTGTCGGAATCAGTAGGTGAAGTACTCTCTGTCGTAAATCATACGAAATTTTATGCAGACAGTCATCTTACTCGTGTTTTGACGGTCAGGTGTGTAAGATTTCAAAAAGATTGGAACAAAACTGTAGGTTTGTATACAATGGAATGACACACACACGCACACGCACACACACACACACACACACACACACACACACACATACACAAACACTACGTTATGCAGGATTATTGGAAATTCCCGTTACAACGTTCTAGGACTTGTAGAGGGTAGTGAGTACATAACATTTTGAACGGGAACCCATGTCCGAAAACGTATCTTTTCCATTCCACGACGGTTTCAGTTCAGACTATTACATCCACTCCTACTCGATGAATGTAATTAATTATGCGTGACCCAGTACAATTGTTGCAGTCAGTTTGAAAAGAATACTGAATCGTTCCGTTTCTTACGCATTTTCATTACAATTTACACCTTATGGTTTATATTAGTCGACAATAACAACCCAGCATCTCCGGCAGCACCCACAACATACTGATGCATAAAACAGCGGCTCGTAGTGACGATCACCAACGTCGTTACACACATTGTACCTCCGAAGCATGTTCTGGTACACTCTCTCCATCTCAGCTGGTGTCTCTTCAGTGTCTTGTGAAGCGGCCAGAACTCGTGCCAGCAGATCTTCCTCTGTCTCTACAGGTGTCTCATAAATTAGGCTCTAAATACGACCCCAGAAGAAGTAGAGCATACGGGTTAAATCCAGCGATCGTGGAGGTCACGTCCTATCCATCTTTCACCAGATAGTCTGTTGAGATGTCTCCGGATAGCCAGTGAAAAGTGAGGTGGTGCATCATCATGCTGAAACAACATTACCTGTCGGACATTCAGTGGCACATCTTCCAAGAATGGGTCCAATACGTGACGTAGGTAGACTAAGTATGCGGGACCTGTGAGCTTCGATGGAAGGAGGTACGGTCCAATCACATGACCGTCCAAAATACCTGCCCAAACGTTATTCCAAACCTGCATTGAAATCCCTGACCATGCGAGACATGAGAGTTTTAGTCCGCTCAAACATGGCTATTTCAAACATTCAGAAAACACTCCCTGTCGCGTACTAGGACAGGGAACTTTGAGACGTTTCTCTGTCCCTAAGCAGACGTTGACGAGTAACATATCTGAATTGACACTGTCGTAGCCGTTTCCGTACATGGGGTTCCTGTTCAAAATGTTATGTGCTCGCTTCCCTCTACAAGTCCTAGAAATTTGTAACGAGAATTTCTGACCACCCTGTATATAAAGACAAGAAGAAGAATGGGTAATTTCACAGAAGCGCTGTGAATCGAAGCTGGAACGATATATATCGCTCTCGTAGCTGAAGCGGGGTATATATATATATATATATTATAAAAGGATCTTTCCTGGTGGGATAAATATGTTAATAGAAATTGAATAACTTACCCAAAGGACTGGCTCGTAGATAAACACAAATAAAATCGCAAACACAAGATACAAGCTTTCGCAACGATGGCTGCATCGTCAGGAAAAGAAGAAGGAAGGAGGGAGAAAGGGAAAGATGCAGGTTTTAAGGGCGTGGAAGTCATTCCAATCCCGGGAGTGGAAGGACTTACCTTAAGTGGAAAAAAGGAAAGGTAAACAAGCACACGTAGGGAAATCATGGGTCAGTTCAATACCTTGCATCGCCTAGCAAAATAGATAATCTGTTACTATAAATCAATCATACAAGTCAATTACAATTGTTGAAAATACTGTTGTGTGTGCGAGTTGTGTGTGAGATTTCTGACAACTGTGGTTTTTTTTTTTTTTTTTTTTTTTTTCTTGATTGGAAACCAACAATTTTGAAAATTTTTGCATGATCAGAAAAATACAGAACTATTTGTTTAACAAGTCATTGTTGCAAAATAATGACATGAATTATTTAGAGACGAATGGAAAAACTGGTGGAATCCGACCTTGGGGAAGATTCGTTTGGATTTCGGAGAAATGTAGAAACACGCGAGGCAAAACTCACATTACATCTTATAAGAAAGGTTAAGGAAACGGAATCCTACGTTTTTAGCATTTGTGGATCTGGAGAAAGCATTTGACAATGTTGACTGCAATACACTCTCAAATTCTGTGAATTAATTGTTGGCGGGGATAGGAAGCGAAGAGTTATATTTAACTTGTACAAAAACCAGACATCAGTTATTAGAGTCGAAGAGCATGAATGGGTCGTAGTTGTTGGGAAGGGAGTAAGATAGGGCTGTAAACTTCCCCCAATGTTTTTGAAGCTGTACATTGATCAAGCTGTGAAGGAATGCAATGAGAAATTCGGAGAGGGAATTAAAGCCCAGGGAGAGGGAATAAAACCCTTACGGCTTGCTGACGACGTAGTAATTCTGTCAGAGACAGCAGAGGACCTGGAAGATCAATTAAACGGCATGGACAGTGTCTTGAAAGGAAGGTGTAAGATGAATATTAACCAGAGTAAAAAGAGGCTAATGGAATTTAGTGTCAGAAAATCAGGCGATGCTGAAGGAAATAGATTACGTAATGAGACGATAAAAGTAGTAGACGAGTTTTGTTATTTGGGTAGCAAGATGATGGCCGAACTAAAGAATGGCTATAGGAAGTGAATAGTGTCTAAAGAAGCGAAACTCGTTAACATCCATTATTAATTTACATATTAGGAACTCCTTTCTGAAACCATTTGCTGGAGTGTAGCATAGTATGGGAGTGAAACGTGGACGATAAGGACTTCAGACAAATAGATGATAGAAGCTTTTGAAACAAACGAATGATGAAAATTAATTAGGTAGACCACATAACTAAGGAGGAGGAGCTCAACAGAATTGGAGAGAAAAGGAGTTTCTGGCATATCCTGACTAAGAGAAGGGATAGATTGGTGGGGCACATTCTGAGACATGATCTACACAAGGACTTAAAAGCACTTACTTTAGTTCAAAAAGGGGTCCACTATTCAGGAACACATATTTTCAATAATTTACCTACAACCCAAAAATAAATAAATAAATAAATAAATAAAATAAAATAAAATAAAATTAGCTACAAATAAAGGTCAGTTCAAGAGGAGCCTAAAAGAATTTCTAGTGGCCAATTCCTTCTACTTCACTGACTAATTCTTAAATATAACCAAATGTTCATGTATCTGTATTCACACTATTACTATTATTATATTATCAGCTTGTAAAAAGTGCATGTACCAGTATTAGTAATATTATATTATCAACTTGTAAAAATGACATGTTCCACATTCACGAGGATCATATCAACACGGATCAATGAAACGAACCAACTAATCTAATCCAATCAAGGAATCGTCAACTTAGCATTAGAAGGAAGTGTGTGGCGTAAAATCGTAGAGGAAGACGGAGGGATGAATACAGTAAGCAGATGCAAAAGGATGTAGGTTACCGTTCGTATTCTCAGATGAAGAGGCTTGCACAGGCTAGGGTAGGGTGAAGAGCTGCATCAAACCAGTCTGCGGACTGAAGACCACAACAACATGTATGATAAGTCTCCGAGACATGTGGTTTTCGTCGGGGAAAAATGTCACTCTCTCTTAAAAGTACCGCTCAACATTATGTTCTGAACAATTATCTACTGGAAATTGTCAGTTTAGTGAAATCGTTGACTTCATCCGACAAAATAAAACACGAAGACTACTAATCATTATTTTGTGATACATAGACTGAGCCGTAAATGTTAGAAATGGACCCTCTAGAGTAGAATTCCTTATTTTTACATTTTACCAAATAATGCTCACATTTCACCTGGTGTGTAAGATGTATGAGACAGGCGAAGTACCCTCAAACTTTAAGAAAAATGTTATAATCCCCATTCCAAAGAAAGCAGGTGCAGACAGGTGTGAAAACTACAGAACCATCAGTTTAATAAGTCATGGTTGCAAAATATTAACACGAATTATATACAGAAGAATGGAAAAACTGGTAGAAGCCGACCTCGGGGAAGATCAGTTTGGGTTCAGGAGAAATGTAGGAACTCGGGAGGCAATACTCTCTTTACGGCTTATCCTAGAAGATAGATTAAGAAAAGGCAAACCTACATTTCTAGCTTTTGTAGATTTGGAGAAGGCTTTTGACAATGTTGATTGGAATAAACTCTTTCAAGTTCTGAAGCAAGCAGGAGTAAAATATAGGGAACGTAAGGTTATTTACAACTTGTACAAAAACCAGACAGCGGTTGTCAGAGTTGAAGGGCATGAAAGGGATGCAGTGGTTGGAAAGGGAGTAAGACAGGGTTGTAGTCTTTCTCCATTCAATGTGTACATTGAGCAAGCTATAAAGGAAAGAAAGGAGAAATTTGGAGAAGGAATTAAAGTTCAGGGTGAAGAATTAAAAACATTGCGTTTTGCCGACGACATAGTAATTCTTTCAGATACCGCAAAGGACCTGGAAGAGCAATTGAACGGAATGAACAGTGTACTGAAAGGTGCATATAAGATGAACATTAACAAGAGCAAAACTAGGGTAATGGAGCGCAGTGTAAGAATATCAGGTGATGCTGAAGGAATAAGATTGGGAAACGAAGCAATAAAGGAGGTAGATGAGTTTTGTTACTTGGGCAGTAAAATAACAAACGGACTGAAGACCACAACAACAACAATGCTCACATTACTGTTCTGTTCATTTTGTTAAGTGCATAAGTTTACTCCAAACTCTGGTGCGCGATCTGTCGCAAGTAAACAAAACTTCTACGGGTGACCCCCGCCCCCTTCCTCCCAGCGCCCGAGGCACCTCTTTGTGAGGGCTTCTCCCAACGACCTTCCGAGAGAGCGAAAACATCGGCCGTCTCAACAAGTTCTGTACTCTTCTTAAAAGGCTGTAACTGTGACCTCCTCTCTAGCAGTGCATCGTCGGCCAAAAATGCCCGCGGAGGCGAAACCGTTGCTCTAGACACGACAACGTCAAGTTTCAAAACCAAACCTAAAAGGCAAAATAAAGCTAAATTGAAAAAAAAAGAAAAAACAAAAAAACATGGCGTCTTATACTTACTGTGTAACTTAAGTTTTTCAGCTTCACGGAAATACGTAGTACAAACATAAATACAAATTGGGAAGCTCCATAAAGTTATTGGCGAAACATGTTCATAACAATAGAAACTGTTAACAAAATGAAGGAAAAGTTTAAGAGGAATTGAGGCTTGTTATAGGCACTGACAGTTGATCCTCATCATAAAGAAATGAAAAAATGGACTGAAAGGCCCATTGTTATTTCGTTACAAATTTGCCAAACAGTCATTAGCCTGTCTCTAATGGCCACGCTGTCGACGGGAGGTTAAACTCCAAGCTTCCTTACTTTTCAGTCACTAGATGTTCAAATTTTTTGTAAATCTATCGGACCAAATTGCGTGGTCATCAGCCCGTAGCTTACAAACTACTTAAACCTAGGTAAACTAACCTAAGGACAACACACACACCCACGCCCCAGGGAGGACTCGAACCTCCACGGCGAGCAACCGCGCGCTCCGCAGTGAGACGCTTTAGACCGCTCGGCTACTCCACCGCGGCCAGTCATTAGAAGCGATCACATCCATCGTTACACAAGTGGGTAGATGGGTGCTAGGTCATTTAAAGTGGAAGTACTATATATAACTGCTTTCGATATCGCTCTTATCGCCTTATTGGCTATATCAGTGAAATGTGACGGTCCCGACTAAATTCTATGTAAACACTATCTATAAAAAACTCGACTCATACGAAATCGTTTATTCTAACTTATCGTATAGAACAACGTATCTTTCATTACATTTTACGATAAATATGTCAGCTATGACGGCCAAACATCATTTTTGTTTGTTACGTATATGGGAATTACAATAACGTCACGTATATTGTCAAACTCGTGTTTACTACGGAATTTAGGTTTCAAATCAGTACTATGCTGGAAATATACCTTCGCATGAGGAATCGCTAATTACCTCAGTAGTCGGAGACACCGTAATTTACTGATTACAGATGTTCCTTGCCAACGCAGAAGCAGTTTACTATTAAAGGTATCTAGAATGACAGCAACCAGTCGCCTTGAAGGCAACTGGTTGCTGTCATTCAAGATACCTTATTTCACCACAGTCGCAGTGTTCCTCATCCATAATGGATAAAAGTTTTATTCTACTACTTAGTTTTCACAACATTGTTGTTGGTTTTGTGACTGATCTGTGCTGTCGCTATGATGCCATCTACATTTTTTCTCTATTCACATTTTTTTCATTATTTAACAAGAATGTTGTTCCGGCCTTCATTACGAAGACTAGTTTGACGCAGCTCTCCTTACTACTCCATCCAGTGTATACTATTTCCCTTCCTCATCGTCATTTCATCATCATCCACGCGCAAATCGCTCATATGGCGTCACCTGAAGGCTTGCACCAGGCAGACCGAATACGATCCATGCTGAGTCTAACGGCCAAAAATTGCCACACGAAATCATCATCATGAGAACTCAGGTGGTCTCCTCAACAGTTTGGTTATGAGGCCAGTCACTACACAGAATTCCCGTATATGTATGAAGCTGTTGCGGTTGACAAGTGTCGGGTTTTTATAATCCAAGTGCACCTACTTACAGTTTTCAGTTGTGGATCGTAGCGTTCGTCTGGCCGCGACATTCGTAGATCTTCTAATTGCACTGATGCGGAGCCTTATTTCACTGGGAAAAATCTAGTTTCAATTAGGTCACAAGGTGCCAATTCTGGTGCTGTAAATGGCAGAAAAATGCTTAGAAATTTACCCGTGTGTAATGGATTATTAACGACTCGTGGTTGAAAAGATTAATGAAACAGGAATTAAAGTTGATTTTAATATTAAACGTTACTAACACAATTTGTTAGGTTTGAGCGCCGCAGTCGCCGACGGAATAAGTATATAGCGCCAATTTTTGTACCTGGCTGTCAGAATTAAAACATTTTTTTTCGGCGTAAATTGGTTCCAAATTAGCATTCGTACTGTGTTTGGCTGCCAAACGATAATTACAGCTCTCCGGTGAGCACCTGCGCTTTAATTGCATTGCTTAAATGGTGAGATGTCACGTTTTCCTCATTTTGCGTTTGTTTACTCGAACGTGTTTGCCTTCGTTCCTCCATCGTATTTAATCTGAGAATGTAAGACGTGTCGACTCCTTCACGCGCAACAGCCACTCAGGATTTAGTCGCTGGGTTTGCAAATACCACATGAGCATTAGGTGTTATCGTTCCGAATTAAACCCATCTTCCGTCCGCAAGCAGAAACGCATAACATTCAATGTGCAGACAAGAACAAATTACTACCGCTCTGGTCAAACAGCTAATTGAAACAATTCACAATATTTACGAGATTATCACTGTATTATTTTCTCGTCATTTATCATCCAAGTGCGGAATGTCGCGGAGCAGTGAAGAGGAATTTGAAATAAGTTTAAATCGAAATAAGTATAAAAATTATCGCTGAGCTGCTGACAGGTAAGTAAAACAGATAATCACATTCACACAACTCGTAGTTTTGGCAATAGTCTCCACTAGGAAAAGAAAGTCTTACGATCATAGCCGCGGTGGAGTAGCCGAGCGGTCTAAAGCGTCTCGTTGCGGCGCGCGCGGTTGCTCACCGTGGAGGTTCGAGTCCTCCCTATGTGTGTTGTCCTTAGATTAGTTTACCTAGGTTTAAGTAGTTTGTAAGCTACGGACTGATGACCATGTAGTTTGGTCCGATAGATTTACAAACATCTGAACATTTCTTACAATCATATGTTTGTAATTCTATGGGACAAAACTACTTTGGTCATCAGTCCCTAGACTAACAAACTGCTTAAGTTAAACTAACCTAAGGACAACACACACATCTAAGCCGGGTAGAGGATTCGAACCTCCGACAAGGGAGGTCGCGCGATCAGTAACATGGCGCCCCAGACCGCTCGGCTACTGCCGGGCGGCACATACAATCACTCAGGCCTTACCATGCACACCACTTTCCCTGACCGCCCCTATGCAACAGGCGTCTTGTTTGTGTGTGGGCGGGGGTGGAGTGGGGACACAGAGGTAAGTGAGCCGAAGTGGAGCGGCCGAACTGGGGAGCGCGTCGCTGCTCGCCATAGGAGGTTCAAGTCCTCCTTCGGGCATGGGTGTATTTTTTTGTCTTTAGCATAAGTTAGTTTAAGTAGTTTATAGGCCTAGGGACTGATGACCAGAGTAGTCAAATGCCATAGATTCACAAACATATGAATATTTTTTAGGAAATTAGAGGGGCGAGGATGATGCAGGATGGATCCTAAAGCCTTTACTAGGCGGGAATGAGGGATGCAGCATGGAATGCAGCAAAGCGGAGGGCAGGGAGAATGAAAAGGGCAGGTGTACAGTAGAACCCCTTTAACCCATTTCTTCTCAAAAATAGAAATTGTGAAAAAGTGTTATGTTTAGTCATCAGGTTCTCTTTAAAATAATTGAAATAACATTACAAACTAGCAGTATGTGTTGTAATTTGCACCACCCATAATGTTGCGCTGTTTCCTAGTAAAATAAAAAAAATAGAAAAATTTAGTTTTTGTGATCACATTCTTCTATTTGTACAAATTGTGCAATATTGTCTATTATATGATAACTCTGAGTTACATTGATTGTAGCACTCATGAAATATTGAAAAACTTTCTGTGTGTATGTAGATCGTCTGAGGTTTGTAAATCTTGCATCTTTTTACGAAGTGTTAAGGTAATTGTGAAACTTTAACACATAAACAGAGAGCTCGTGAATGCCTTTTAACACATGTGTGGTGAGTTTTGTATAGTAAGTCCATTTCGACTGCATTTTGTAACGCTAAATTTTGTGTTGCGTGTACGCAACACTGGGAAGAAATTGGTTAACCGACCTTGGATGCCGGCCGCGGTGGCCGAGGGGACTGAGGCGCTTCAGTCATGGTCTGCACGGCCACTACGATCGAGGGTTCGAATCCCCCTTCGGGCATGGATATTTGTGCCGTACTTAGGATAAGCTAGTTGATAAGTAGTTTGTAAGTTTAGGGACTGATGACCCCGTAGTTAAGTCCCATAAGCTTAACAAACATTTGAACATTTTGTCCGTAGTCAAACGTAAACACGTAACTCTTTCACTAAATGAAAAATTAGCAGTGTTACAAAGACTGTACACAGGAGAATCGCTCTGAAAAAAATTGCAAAGGAAGTGAACGTTGGTGTTACGGCAATATTAAGGATTCGAGGAAGAATCGGAAAGACATCGAATCCCATACAGTTACGCTTGATGGTGGAAACACTTTTAACAATCTCGCAACATTAAAATAGCCTAAACTTGAACTGCTTGTTAATGCACTGTGGGTGTGGTTTTGTCAAGAAAGAAGGAATTCCAATATCCGGGCCAATTCTCAAAGAAGAAGCATTAGTTTTGCACAAAAAACTTGAAGCGGAAATTAAATTTCCTGCCATTGACGGCTGCTGGATTGATCGTTGGAAAACTCGTCACGGTGTTCGATTTGTTTCTGCAGTAAGTACAGTACTGTACTGAAATTTGTTTGTCGTTTTTCGTTTTAAAACCAAAACAGTACATGTAATAATGTGTGTATACTTTTTTTGTTAATATATTGTTTAACACTGTGTAAAAACATCTTTTTATATTACTGTAGAAGTATTTTAGTTCTTAAATCGTTTAATTTTTTGTACTAAATGATTTCTTATATTTTTGCGATAAATATTAGATGTTTCGGATACTCCGACCTTTCTGTCGTTCCGACCATGGTCCCGGTCCCGAAGGTGACGGATTAGAGCGGTTCTACTGTATAGCTATGTGTATACAGGGAGGGAGCCTGTAAAACAATGTAATTTATTTTTAAACTAATAAAAATTATAATTATTTACTAAAGGTATATTGAAATGTTAAAGAAGTTAAAAAGGAAATACAAAAAAGGGGGTTACACACAGTATTTGCACTCTAAAACCGGTCAAAAATGAAAATCAAAATCGTCAAGTTACTAATGGTCGATAACGTGCTCTCGGTTGACATCCAGAACCTTCCCATCCGCTCATGTCATCTGTTTACAGACTCGTTTACTTTTATAGACAGTATTTATGTGGGTATATTTGTTATTTCAGACTCTTGAGATTACAATGTTTTGGTTACCTGTCGGGCCGTGTTGCGTTCTATTTCTTATACAGGCATGAAATTTAGACCGAAGATAATTGTTTAACACAGTAATATTGTCCTCCCTCATCCGCCATTCTGTGTTTTGTTCAAATTTAAGAGGGGCCCCTACCTCGAGTGCGATAAACGTATGAAAATTTAAGAATTTCTTTCTCACTGAAATGTAAATATAACAAAATACTATAATTTGATGTTTTACAGAAATATTTAAGCAATGAAGATTAATTTTGTCATAGAAAAGCTTGTATTGGTGACCCACGAAGATCAACTGGAAAATCAAATGTTTGTAAATCTAAGGGACTTAACAGCTGCGAGTATCAGTCCCTAGGTTTATAAACTAAAACCAGCTTAAACCAGCGGCTATGAGACTGGTTATGAAGGATGAAATGAAATACAATACCTTCTTTAGAAACAAACGTCAAATCAATTCTATTAAAGAGATGTAATAAAAGAAATTTCTTTTTAATGCTTTATTTATGTTTACTTATATTTCCTTATTCGTATGCTTATCCTTACAGAGAAAGAGCTGAAAACATTGTTGTATGCATCACGTTTCGCTGTATTTAACCTCCTTGCTATAGAGTAGCAAACGTCATCGCTGGCCTTCAGTCCGATTTTTTTAATAATGTGACGACTTTCAACCAGCATATCTACCACCCCGTTATAGCTATCGGCATGGAACTGCTAAGGTGTGCAACGGGAGACTTCGGACAACAATTACACACAGACCATTTGTTTGCGTTCTGTCGTTTTCGCTGCAGATTCTTCAAATTACTAAATCGATATAAAAACCTTCCTCAGGTATAAATTAGTAACTGTACAAATATTTAAATCTCTGCATCTTGTCGTTCGGACGTGATAAGCGTACACCGAACAGACATTCACATGAATAGATATAGATAAATAGATATCCGATCGCAATACAACCGTGCCTAAAGCTTTCCCCGGGTAAATATTAGTAACTGTACAAATTTTTGGCTCTTTATGTCTTGTGGTTCAGACGAGATAAACGTACACCGAACAGACATTCACATTTATAGATAAAGATTAACTTATGCTAAGGACAATACACACACACACACACACACACACACACACACACACACACACACACACACACACACACGCCCGACGGGGAGCAACCCAGCGCTTGACGCCGTATAGCTCTTTGCCTTTCTACCGCAACTGGTTGATTGTCATGCCAGTTTATAACAATGTGCAATGATTACAGCATATTTTGGTAACTCACGTGGCTGCTTCCACAGGCAGTCGCCCTTGATGGGACGGGAGTGTGCTGTGTGGGATTTTCATCGGGGTGTTCCACAGGGATATGACCGCTGTGGTGAGGGATTTGGATTGGGAGTGGCATAGGGATGAACTAGGATGGTGTGGATGTTGGGTGGGCGACAGAACACCACTTCCGAAGGGGTCGGAAAACTCTTGGGTAGGCTGCCTTTAATTTCATGGCATGATAATCAAAACCCTGAAGAAGGATATGAGTTACTTGATCCAGTCTGCGGTGGTATTGGGTGACAAAAGGGCGTAGATGGTTATTGGGGACGGAGGGAGGATTAGTGCTGTGTGTTTAACCAGTTTGGATTTTTCATTGTTAGATTAGTATAAATAGTAGTGTGCAACGTGCTAATGTAGAAGGGTTAACCCATAGAAACACAAGTAGGCTGGGGTGTTTCTGCATTCTCCAACGAAATTATTATAACGATATCGAAAACAGCTCACAAAGTTATTGGCAAGGAAATTCATTATTTAAAAACATGGTGACCACTGTATTGTCAACAGGTGTTATGGGAAAATGATACTAAAGGATGGAAAATTAATTTCCCACGACAGCAACTGGAATGAGTTCAATTATACTGCCTAGCACCCAGGTAAAGTTACAGTACTCGTTTGATAAACGCATGTTCTCCGGAAGATGTCTCATTAACAGGCGCGGTTGACTCCCGTGTATAAGAAAGGTAAATGAACGCACCCACATAATTACAGACAAATATCATCGACATCCACTCCCATGAACCAAGGACATTGCCGAGGTGGGGTGGCTTGCGTGCCTCAACGATGCAGATAGCCGCAGGTGCAACCACAGCGGAGGGGTATCTGTGGAGAGGCCAGACAAACATGTGGTTCCTGAAGAGGGGCAGCAGCCTTTTCAGTAATTACAGGGGCAACAGTCTGGATGATTGACTGAGCTGGCCTTGTAACATCAGCTAATGTGGCTTTGCCACACAGCTACTGCGAACGGCTGAAAGCAAGGGGAAACTACAGCCGTTACCTTTTCCGAGGACATGCAGCTCTACTGTATGAACATATGATGATGGCATCCTCTCGGGTAAAATATTCCGGAGGTAAAATAGTCCCCCATTCGGATCTCCGGGTGGGGACTACTCAGGAGGATGTGATCATCAGGAAAGACAATACTGGCATTCTACGGGCCGGAGCGTGGAATGTTAGATTCCTTACTAGAGTAGGAAAATTAGAAAATTTAAAAAGGGAAATGGATAGGTTGAAGTTAGATATAGTGGGGATTAGTGAAGTTCGGTGGCAGGATGAACAGGATTTCTAGTCAGGTGAGTACAGGATTATAAAAACAAAATCAATTGGGGTATCACAGGAGTAGGCTTGATAATGAATAAGAAAATAGGAATGCGGGTAAACTACTATGACCAGCACAGTGATCGCATTATCATTGTCAAGATAGATACGAACCCAACACCGACAACAGTAGTACAGGTTTATATGCCAACTAGCTCTGCCGATGATGAGGAAATCGAAGAAATATATAAGGAGCTAAAGGAAATTATTCAGACAATTAAAGGAAAGGAAAACTTAATTGTTATGGGAGACTGGAATTCCGTAGTAGGACAAGGAAGGGAAGAGAGTAGGTGAATATGGTCTGGGGAAAAGGAATGAAAGAGGAAGCCGCCTGGTAGAATTTTGCACGGAACATAATTTAGTTATAACAAACACCTGGTTCAAGAATCACAAAAGAAGGTTGTATACGTGGAAGAGACCAGGAGACACCGGGAGATACCAGATATATTTTATAATGGTAAGACATAGATTTCGGAACCAGGTTTTATAGTGTAAGACAAACCCAGGGGCAGATATAGACACTGACCATAACTTGTTCGTTATGCACTGTAGGCTGAAACTAAAGAAACTACAAAAAGGTAGGAAAATAAGGAGATGGGACCTGGATAAATTGAAGGAACCTGAGGTTCTTAAGAATTTCAGAGGGAGCTTTAGGCAACAATTGACAGAAACAAGGGAAAATAAAACAGTAGAGGAGGGTAAAATTGAGAGATGAAATAGTGAAAGTAGCAGAGGACAAAATAGGTAGGAAGGCAAGACCTACAAAAAATCCTTGGATATCACAGGAGATACTAAATTTAATCGATGAAAGGAGGAAATATAAAAATGCAGTAAATGAAACAGGCAAAATGGAGTACAGACGACTAAGAAATGAGATTGACAGGAAGTGCAAAATGGCTAAGCAGGAGTGGCTAGAAGGCAAATGCAAGGATGAAGAAGAATGTATAAATAGGGGAAAAATAGATACAGCCTACCGGAAAATAAAAGAAACATTTGGAGATAAGAAAAACAGCTCTATGAATATCAAGGACACGGATGGAAAACCAGTTCTCAGCAAAGAAGGGAAAGCTGAAAGGTGGAAAGAGTATATAGAGGGGCTCTACAAAGGAAATGAACTTAGAGACAATATTGTAGGAAGGGAAGAGGATGTAGATGAAGATGAAATAGGAGATACTGTACTGAGAGAAGAATTTGACAGAGCCCTGAAACACCTAAGTCGAAACAAGGCCCCTGGAGTAGATGATATTACCTCAGAGCTACTGAAGTCTCTGGGAGAGCCAGCCATGACAAACCTGTTTCACCTGGTGTGTAAGATGTATGATACAGGTGAAGTACCCTCAGACTTTAAGAAAAATGTTATAATCCCCATTCCAAAGAAAGCAGGTGCAGACAGGTGTGAAAACTACAGAACCATCAGTTTAATAAGTCATGGTTGCAAAATATTAACACGAATTATATACAGAAGGATGGAAAAACTGGTAGAAGCCGACCTCGGGGAAGATCAGTTTGGGTTCAGGACAAATGTAGGAACTCGGGAGGCAATACTCTCTTCACGGCTTATCCTAGAAGATAGATTAAGAAAAGGCCAGCCTACATTTCTAGCTTGTGTAGATTTGGAGAAGGCTTTTGACAATGTTGATTGGAATAAACTCTTTCAAGTTCTGAAGCAAGCAGGAGTAAAATATAGGGAGCGTAAGGTTATTTACAACTTGTACAAAAACCAGACAGCGGATGTCAGAGTTGAAGGGCATGAAAGGAATGCAGTGGTTGGAAAGGGAGTGAGACAGGGTTGTAGCCTTTCTCTAATGTTATTCAATTTGTACATTGAACAAGCTATAAAGGAAAGCAAAGAGAAATTTGGTGAAGGAATTAAAGTTCAGGGGGAGGAATTAAAAACATTGCGTTTTGCCGACGACATAGTAATTCTGTCAGATACAGCAAAGGACCTGGAAGAGCAATTGAACGGAATGGACAGTGTGCTGAAAGGTGCATATAAGATGAACATTAACAAGAGCAAAACTAGGGTAATGGAGTGCAGTGTAAGAAAATCAGGTGATGCTGAAGGAATTAGATTGGGAAACGAAGCAATAAAGGAGGTAGATGAGTTTTGTTACTTGGGCAGTAAAATAAGAAATGATAGTCGTAGTACAGAGGATATAAAATGCAGAATGGCAATGGGTAGAAAAGCGTTTTTGAAAAAGAGAAATTTGTTAACATCGAATATTGATTTAAGCCTAAGGAAGTCCTTTCCGAGGGCATTTGTATGCAGTGTTGCCTTGTATGGGAGTGAGACATGGACGATAAACAGTGCGGACAGAAAGAGGATTGAGGCTTTTGAAATATGGTGCTAAATAAGAATGCTGAAGATTAGGTGGGTGGATCGCGTAACTAATGAGGAGGTACTGAACAGAATTGGGGAGAAAAGAAATTTCTGGCATACCTTGACTAAAAGAAGGGACAGATTGGTAGGACACATTCTTAGACATCAAGGAATTGTGAATTTAGCATTAGAGGGAAGTGTGGGGTAAAAATCGCAGAGGAAGATCAAGAGATGGATACAGTAAGCAGATTCAAACAGATGTAGGTTGCCGTTCTTATGTGGAGATGAAGAGGCTTGCTCAGGATAGGGTATTGTGGAGAGCTGCATCAAACCAGTCTCCGGACTGTAGACCGTAACAACAACAACAGATGTGAATGATACTCGTCTGGCTAATTCCACGTACTTTGTCAACATGTCTCGTGCCATTTTGCGGATTCCTTTGCGTAGTAGCCGGAAAGCTTCTCCATGTTCTCAGCCAGTTTCAGTCTTTTTGTTTTTGGTCCTCTTTTTGATGTTCAAGTAGGCTGTCCGAGGTAGCGCATTAATAAATCGAGCAAGGGCGTCGGAAATTTTCCATGCAGTTAAGAGGACCGTAAACCGCTGTACTGCTTTGAGGGAGTTTCTTTCACATCCAACATACAAGTACATTCAACTTCTACTCATTGATTTACATATCTGCAAGCAACGAATTTTGAAGCAGAAATGAACGTCCTACAGTGCAGACGTGTGTTGACATTCTGCCACAGAGCAGCACGAGCGCTGTCTGTCTTGGCACTGAGTTATTTTGTCAAATTTTGAAGAGCTCTGATTGGAAGTGCTTGCACCGCTAATGTTCAAATGAGGAGCAACTTTTCAAAACGCAATATGTCCACTGGTGGACAAAATTGAGTTTGATATGGAATTCGGTATGTTATCAAACCAGTCTCTGGACTGAAGACCACAACAACAACAACATCATCGACATTAGTTTGCTGCAGAATTCTTATTTTCCATCTATATAAATGATCTGACGGACAGAATGAGTGCAATCTACGGCTGTTTGCCGATGATGCTGGGGTGTAAAGGAGGGTGTCGTCATTGAATGACGATGTAGGTTGCGTTGGCCCAAATTTTAGGTCGTGTGGGCAATGGCAGCTAGCTCTAAATGTAGAGAAATGTAAGGTTATACAAATGAGTAGGAGAAAGTATCCCATATTGTTCGAATCCAGCATTAGTAGTGTACTGCTTGGCAGAGTCGCGTCAAATAACAGTCGCGTCCAGAAAGTAAGTTCCCTTTGTTTATATAATACGAACAGATACAGATACAGAAAAAATATTGATTGTACAAAAATCTACAACTGTTAAACTACTTTTCTACATAGCTTCCGAAATTTTGTAGGCAATTGTCATAGCATGGCACAAGGTTTTGTGTGCCTTTTTCATAGAATGTTGCCGCCTGTGTATTCAACCAAGTGGTAACATGTTCTTTCAGCTCGTCATCATCGTTGAAGTGTTGTCCACCAAGGACAGATTTTTAGGTGTAAGAAGAGGATTGCTGTCAATTTTTTTCCACGATAATGCCAGACCTCACACACCGAATGTGACCAAACAATTCTTACGGAAATTTCGATGGGTCCTGTTTGATCATCCTCCATACAGCTCGGACCTCTCTCCTAGTGACTTTCATCTCTTCTTACACCTAAAATCTATCCTTGGTGGTCAACACTTCAACGATGATAAAGAGCTGTTACCACATGGTTGAATACATAGGCGGCAACCTTCTGTGAAAGATGCATGCAAAAACTTGTGGCACGCTATGACAAGTGCCCACAAAATTTCGGCAGTTATGGGGAAAAGTAGTTTAAGAGCTGTAGAATTTTGTGCAATAAAAATTTCTTCTGTATCTGTGTACAATTTCATTTTATTACCAAACGGAACTTACTTTCTGGACGCGCCTCGTATTTAGGCATAAAGCTTCACAGTGACGTGAAATTGAACGAGCAAAGAAGAAAAGACGTGGGAGAGGCAGTTTACTTCGGATCATTGGGAGAATTTTGTGAAGATGTGATTTGTCTGTAAAGAAGACCGCATTGATAAAACGCTTGTACGACCCCCTTCTGACTATTACTCAAGTGTTTGGAATCACTACCAGATCGGTTTAAAGGAATTCACGAACTGAGATGGGAAGGTTTGTTACTCATACGATCGATCGATGCGCTATGTTACTGAGATGGTTCAGGAACTGAGATGGGAGTTGCTGGAGTGAAGGCGACGTACCTCCCAAGAAACACTGTCTAAGAAAATTAGAAAGCCGGAATTGAAGCGCACTGCATAAAGATTGTACTATCGTGTAAGACGACAAAGATAACATCAGAGAGGGTTCGTACACATGCATAGAAGCATTGGTTTTGCCCTCGTCCTCTATATGAGTGGAACAGGAAAGCAAATAGCTAGTCGCGGTGGATTGCGGGGTATGTATGTAGATCTAGATATAGATTTACGTTTCCCATGTTTTCAGGACTTTCCCTAAATCGCTGAAGGCAAATTCCTTTCGATGTGCATGTCCAGTTTCCTTCTCCATCTATGACAAATAGTATACGAACGTGTGCTCCGTCCCTATATGACCACAAATCCTTATGTTTCTTCAAAAATTAAATAAAATGTTTGTAGAACTTATGGGACTTAACTATGGGGTCATCAGTTCCTAAGCTTACAAACTACTTACAAACTAGCTAAGACTAAGGACGGCACAAATATCCATGCCCGAGGGGGGATTCGAACCCCCGACCGTAGTGGCCGTGCAGACCGTGACTGAAGCGCCTCAGTCCCCTAGGCCACCGCGGCCGGCTATGTTTCTTCCTTTGGTTTGAGACGCAACTGCAGTGCACAATTTACGTACGAATTACCTTGCGGTATGTTCTGTGGTTTCTTTCTGCATCAGTCGACATAAATATTCGGCGAAATGCGTGACTTTTCAGAATTCAAAAGAGGCGAAGTCGATAGTGCGTACTTAGTGGAGCATCCGCGATGAAACAGGCTGCACTGCTCACCGTTTCACTAGCCACAATATCGTCGGTAATGAGTGCGTCTACAAGCGCAGGCGTGCGTCGCGTTGTCACTGCCAATTAAATTCTTTCGGTGTGATACGGCATTGTAAATCTTCATCATTCCATAACATCTATTTCAGGAACATGTAATTACTGGAGACAGGTTAGACTGTTCCTGTGTCTACATCTACATCTGCATGAGATTGAAAATCACATTTAAGTGCCTGGCAGAGGGTTCATCACCACGTTTATACCGTTCATCTACCATTCCATTCTCGAATAGCGCGAGGGAAGACAGAACATCTGAACAGGCTTGATTCCATGTTGGAATTGGTGCTCCACGACCGTATTTGATTTTTGGTAATTCTTGCAGCAATCAGTCGTAAAAATATATATATTTCTATTTGTTTGTAAATCTAGATTTCGACCACTGTGTGGTCATTATCAATGCTTAAAACCAATTAACAATACTTAAAACATCTCGACCTTCATGTTGGAGGTTGCGTTTAATTGGTTTTAAGCATTGATAATGACCACACAGTGGTCGAAATCTAGATTTGCAAACAAATAAAATATATGTTTTGTACGACTGCTGAAAGAATTACCACAGAACATCTGAATCTCTCCGTTCGAGCTCTGATGTCTCGTATTTTAAACTGATGATCCTTTCTAACCATGTAGGTGAGAGTCAACAATATATTTCCGCTTTCTGAGGCGAATTAGAGTTTAGTAACTAGACCACGCCGCATCCCATTCCAGATCTTGTATCATTTCCGTGACACTGTCTCCCCTCTATCGTGACGATACAAAACGAACTGCCCTTCTTTGATGGCCGTTTTTTGATGGTTTGCGTCAAACCCACTTGATAAGGATCCTACACGGGGCAGCAATACTCCAAATGAGAACAGACAAGCGTAGTGTATGTAGTCACTTTAGTAGTTCTGGTGCATGTTTTAACTGTTCTGTCAATAAAAAGGTTCGCCTTTTCTGCGATATTATCTACGTGTTCTTTCCCATTTAGGCCTGATTTAATAGTAATTCCCAGGTATTTAGTGGAGTTTACGGCGCTAACATTTGATTTTTCAAAATGTTCAAATGTTTCTTAAGCTTATGGGACTTAACTGCGAGGTCATCAGACACTAAGCTTACACTTATGAACTAACTTATACTAAATAGAACACAAACATACATGCTCGAGGGAGGATTCGAACCTCCGATGCGGGAGAGCGCGCGATCCGCAAAGTGGCGCTCCAGACCGCTCGGCTACTCCCAGGCGGCACATTTGTTTTATCTTGTAAAAAAAATTAACGATTTACGTACTCAAGTAGACGATTTCACACTTCTCATTATTTAGTCAATTGTCAATTTTTACACCATCGTTCTAGCGCGCGGTAGTTCGCCGTCGGTGGTTCGAATCCGCCCTCTGGCATGAATGTTTGTGCCGTCTTTAGTATGATGTAGTTCATAATTAGTTTGTAAGTTTAGGGACTGATGACCCCGTAGTTAAGTCCCATAAGCTCTACAAACATTTAATTTTTTTTTTTTTTTTTTTTTTTTTTTTTTTTTTTTTTTTTTTTTTTTTTTTTTTTAATAGCAGAGAACCAATAACACTACCCTGTGGAACGCTCGATACCATCTCTGCTTTAGTCGATGCCTTACCATCGATTACTGCAAACGGTGTCCTCTCTGACAGGAAATCCCCTATCTAGTCACAAATCTGGGGCGATATTCGTAACAACGCAATTTGATTGAAAATCGTTCGTGAGGTACGGTATCCCACGACGTAATGTGTGCTACCGACAAGGGTTCGCAAATTGATTCCGTATTCCTTGGTTTCCAGAAGTCTTTTGACACCGTACCTGAGAAACGGCTTTTAATCAAATTGCGTGGTTACGGTATATCGCCCCCAATAGGGGATTTCCTGTCAGAGAGGACCCAGTTCGTAGTAATCGATGGTAAGGCATCGACTAAAACAGAGGTGATATCAGGCGTTCCACAGGGTAATGTTATTGGTCCTCTGCTGCTCCTTATTTACATAAACGATTTAGGGGAAAATCTAAGTAGCTCTCTTAGGTTGTTTGCAGATGACGCCGTCATTTACCGTCAACAAATTAATCTTAAGATCAAAACCAACTGCAGAACGATTTGAATAACATACATGTATGGTGTAAGAATTGGCAATTAACTCTGAATAATGAGAAGTGTGAAGTCCACATGAGTACGAAAAGAAATCCTTTAAATTTTGTTTACGAGATAAATCAATCAAATGTGAAGGCCGTAAACTCCACAAAATACATAGGAATTGCTATTACTTCAGACTTAAACTGGAATGAACACATATATAATGTCGTGGGGAAGGCGAATCAGTGACCCCGTTTTATTGGCAGAACCCTTAAAACATGCAACAGAACTACTAAAAAAAACTGCGTACACTACGTTTGTACGTCCATTTTTGGAGTACTGCTGCCCAGTGTGAGATCCTTATCAGGTGGGTTTGACGGAGGACATCGAAAGAGTCGAAAGAAGGGCAGCTCGTTTCGTATTGTCACGATACAGGGGAGACAGTGTTACGGAAATGATACAGGACCTGGGATGGGAATCATTACAACAACGGTGCTTATCGCTGCGGCGTGGGCTGCTTACGAAACTACAATCGCCAACATTCTCCTCCGAATACGAAAATATATTGTTGACTCCCACTTACATAGGTAGAAATGACCATCAAAATAAAATACGAGAATCAGAGCTCGAACGGAGAGATTCAGGTGTTCATTCTTCCCGCGCGGTATTCGAGACTGGAATGGGAGATAAATAGTATAATGGTGGTTCGATGAACCCTCTGCCAGGCACTTAAATGTGATTTGCAGAGTATCCCATGTAGATGTAGAAACAAGAAATACGGAATCAATTTGTGATCCCTTGTCGATAGCAGTCATCTCTTCGTGTGAGTAAAGAGCTAGTTGTGTTTCACAAGAACGCTTTTTTTTAACAACAACAACAACACGAGAGTGGTTGCGTAAGCGCAAGTGCTACACGTGTTTGCCCGTTGTGGCCTCTGGAAGCTGCGAGTGAGTAGTTGCTGGTGCCTGGTGTCTAGTTACGTAACGCGGCGGCGGCATAGGAAGCGTTGGCCGCCTGTGAGGTAGGCCGCCCGCGGCGCCGTGGGAATCCACGGTGCGGTGCTCGCGCGAGGCGGCCTTGCCGTGTCGCCGTAGCGTCGGCGCAACGACCGGCGCAACGACCGGCTGCATCGCACGTGCCGTCGCATCCCACAGGCTGCTGCCTCTGCCGCTTCCCAAACCGCCGCAGCCGCCCCTATTCTCCGAGACTGCTGCGGTGCAATGTCCCGTCACATCTCCCGCCGCCTCCTTTGATCCCTCCACTAGAGCCACGCTCCAACTTCCTGTTGGGGCAGAGCACTTTCCTCAGGCCCACTTCGCTACATTGACAACTGAAAAAAAAAATTAAACGGTGCAGTGAAAAGTTCTAGACGTAGAATTTGTCTTTCATCTTCCTACCCTTCTGAGCCAACACAAATTGTCCGTTGTTTCTCGGGTGAATAACTACGTCAGAACTAGCACCGACTCTCGTACGTTTTAACCCTTTAGTGACGGAATTCATTAAAATTTCGCATATTACCGTACAACGGCGCAGCCAGGATTTGGTTCTGGGAGAGGGGCTATTTTTTAAACATAAGGCCTATCGATTTTATTAATCTTACACATCTTGCACATCTTGCAAGCTTACACACGGAATTTACAAACACAAACTAGAAAAAAAGACACAATATTCTGTGCAGGGTGACACAATTTTATCAGTTATTTCCTTCAGTTGGCTCGAGCCCCCAGTGCTACAGCACGAAAAAAGGAAAATAATAATAATAATAATAAAAAAACACACACACAAATCACCCTTTCACAGCCTGTGTTTGCTTGGTGCTCCGTGAAGTGTGGCTGTAGCCCCTATTACATTACACAAACTGGCTGCGTCGTGTCTAGGGGCCAGCCACACCTGCTGCAATGTCTGCAATGTCCCCATAATGTTCAGCTTTAAATAAATCCAGGCAGGAACAACTACAACAAAATGCACAAACGACACATTCACTTTCAGCTAAATTGATGTTTATTCCACCTAATATCTGTCCGTGGATATTTATTACACCTGACTTCAGAGCAATGACTTGTTCCTTAAGGCTGCCATACAAAAAATTGTAATATATATACATGTGGCGTCTGTTCCGAAAGCACAGACGTCACTTCTGATCCTGCAGTTGTTATTGTTTCATATTCACAGAATGGGCAAAGCTGAAAATGTGTACCCAACCGGGATTCGAACCCGGGTCTGCTGCTTTCTAGGCAGCTGCGCTGGCCCTTTACCTCTTTACCACTAGCCTCCCGCTAGACACAAATTCCCAGCTTCGCCCTGCCCACAGTACTCAAACTCGTAGTTATGAAACTAATTTCCGTAAGTTTGTCGCCCTTATGAAGCTGGGAATTTGTATCTGACGGGAGGCGTGCTTAGGTAGTCCTTGCAGGTGGGGTGATCACTGTGTCCCCAGTGGTGTAGGGGTCAGCGCCACTACCTAGAAACCATGTATCTGGCCTCTAATTCAAATTTACTGAATTTGCGCAAAAAACTAAATATACTTCTATATTCAAATTCAAATGTTTGTAGAACTTATGGGACTTAACTACGGGGTCATCAGTCCCTAAGTATACAAACTACTTACGAACTAAGGACGGCACAAATATCCATGCCCGAAGGGGGATTCGAACCCCCGACCGTAGTGGCCGTGCAGACTGTGACTGAAGCGCCTCAGTCCCCTCGGCCACCGTGGCCGGCATACTTCTATATAGTACTCACTATGGCCTATCATTTGATACCTTCGACGTAATATTTCGTTAAGCCGTTTTCAAGATACATCGTTTTCAAGTTTGTTATTTCATAATGAATTTCGATTTACTGTAATTTAAAACCTATTAAAGTTATCGGAGGCGTGTTTATATCAGCGCATCCGTCTAGACGTTATCTTTAAAATGGACCTACGCAATCCTTTGTATCATACTTGGATCAATAGTTATTAATTTTTAATTGGTTTATTGCATATTTCTCGAAGGCCAAACAGGGCTTCTCCTGCAGTTCGCCGTTCACTGCATAACGGCCTGCATTTTCCAGACACGTGTCTGTGCACAAAGAGAGCGACCAGACGCTCGTTTGACACATGAGAGGTGGCGCTATCTATTGATTAACACCTGAACTACGACACCCAATAGCTGTCAAAACACAATTCCCGTGCGATTTACTACAGAATTGCAGACTTTAAGTGTCCCCACGGAACTATAATGTAACCAGTTGCACTACGAAAACACAAGAAATAAAATGAGTAGGCTCGCATTAATTTCAAAGTGAAAGAGGAGCAACGTGGTGGAAATGTAGTGTATATAATCAACAGTGGCGTAGCTATCATAGGGCTAGGCGGGGCAGTGCCCCGGGGCCCCCGAGATCAAGGGGCCCCTCGCCCTCCGTGAGCAAAGTTCGGAAAGAGTTACAGTAGAGCGTCGTTTATTTATTTTTTACCTTCCCACCCTACCGTCCATCAATACCCTCCCATCAAACTAAGCTTCCAACAGTAGCCGCACTGGGCCACAGGGTGACGGAATATTGCTTCTAGTGGGGCCTGCTGACAGGCCAAGCAGACAATCGCTGAGTACAACAATCGGCACACTCCAGTCGGCAAAAGTAGCTGCAGCATCAAGGCTGTTCACAGCAACAGCTGCACCTTCCAAGTGTTGCGGCGTGCCGCTCGGCGCAATGTGAAGGATCTCGCGCCTCCAAATACTGTATAAATACATTTACTGTACAGTATTTCTTATCGGCTTGTAGAAGTGTATAGTTCGATTATACGAATAATCGGTCTTCCGATTACACTTCGGATAATCGACATTCTATTGTATATAATATTTTAGCTGAATGAAGGATTTTTGACTTTTAACGTTTTGAACACTGCCAACAAAGTTCAAACGCACGAAGTGAAATCCAAAAATTATTCCCATATCAGAATACAAACATAAAATAGATATTGCTTGTCCGTTAAGACGTGCACCCTGCCACCTGCTGAATTACTAGCAGTGTGTGACAATACTGTTCATGGTTTCATTCGCAGCAGGGGGCCATATTTTTGTGGTTGAGTAAGACTTCATTGTTAATTTTTACTAGCTTCTGCCTGCGACTTCATTCACCTAGTATGGAGCAACTTAGAAAACTATTCCATGGTAGTTTTATCTGTATGTCCTAACCAGGTCCAACTCTATCCCTCTCCAAAATTTCATCCAAATCCACCCAGTAGTTTCTACTTGAAAGCGTAATTAACTTTTACAGTTATAATTATATTAGAGAGTACGATTAAATATTATCTGCTGCGTGACAGTAATTTCGTTAAGAGTATTTAGGTTTGCCTTATTATGTCTTCCAGTGAGCGGTAAGGACCTGACGAAGTAGTATTGCATCTGTATAGTTCATAGGCTCCGATTACGGGTATACTCGGTCGCTCAAGCATACCCCAAAAATTGAGTGGGTATGCTCGGCATACCCCACTGAAAATTTTGGTATTATTTTTTCCTTTATATTTCTTTATTGTAATTAAATTCGACTCATTTCATTGATAGGCGGCTGGCTTTTGTAATACACCACTGTAAAAAGATAATCTAAAACAAACAGGTAGGCGTAATTGAATTCGTAGGCTTAAAATAAAATTCATGTTGACATGTGAGTGAAGTGATCATTTTCTAAATAGTCCGAATGTTAATGGAATGCTGCTTGTAAGTTCAATATTGTAAACTGAAGGCGGTAACCTTTAATTGTTGTATTAAATAACTAGAAATGAAGTGGGTTTGGTACGATACGATGAAAATGTTTCTTAGAGTTCAATTATCTTCAAGGAATCGTGTTGGTGTAACTCGTGACATTTTTCATCCTGCTTACTGAATTGTTGTGTGATGTAACAATGGGTTGTGAACCTACTAGTAATGACAGACATGGTATGACAGCAGAAGTGTTTATGGACTATTTAGATAATGCTGAATAGGAAATAAATTTGCAGAAGAATGAAGCCAAGAAGACGATCCGATGTAAGTGTTTGCGTTAGTGAACACAGTATTCATAATACAGGCGCATTATTTGATACGCATGTCTCAGAAGACGAAAACTCTGAAAATGATTGTAGTAGTTACTACAACGCGTAAACAGATTCAAAGGGTTGCAAAACACGCCCAATAGTTCTGCAACGTAAAATTGAAGCCAATGGCTGTTAATTTCTTTACTGTGTATTAAAAAATTACTTTTCTCCTTTCAGAGATTAAAATGGTCCTAAATTAACACCAGATAAAGCAAAAAAGAAGAAATATTACTAAAATAAAACAAAATTATTACTTTACCCTTGTACATGGAATTCGAAAAATATAATAAATATTTTTTTTTTTTTTTTTTTTTTTTTTTTTTTTTTTTTTTTTTTTTTTTTTTTTTTAGAAATTCTGTTGGGTGGGGGGGGGGCGGCAGCAGGCCGGCAACCACCTCCCCCCTATTGGAAACGCCACTGAGCATACCCCAAGATTTTCAAAAGTCGGCGCCTGTGGTATAGTTTTAGTGTAGAGAGGGCCCCAATGTCATTTTTGCCCCGGGGCCCTTGGTGTAGTAGCTACGCCACTGATAATCAGCCCGTAAAATGATTAAGCAGCTTCTATGTTACTAGCCAAAGAGAAAAGCCTTTACAGTTTAATTAACATGATACTATGTGTAAAAATTGAACTAAAATAACACATTTGTTGTAGATAAGATTCCATTCGGTGGCGCCACTGACCTGCTAAGCAGTGGGTCGCCACATATATGGACAATCGGCTCGTAACTTCAGCATAACAGTGACAATAGCGGCAGCATCAAAGCTGGTCGCGGCGGCCTTGAAACCGCTCACAGTAACTACAGCACGCATTCTCAGTGGCGGCATCACGTTGGCGACCCACTGTCGCGTTCACTTGTGCATGGAAAATTATAGTTACGATGTGGTTTATTACATGTCTACTATGTGCAATCTCCGGTGCCGACCTGTTTTAAAAAAATAAATAAATAAAATTAAAGAATCTTTGAGAGGTGCTGGGGTGGATGGGGCTTCAGCCCCATTAGCCCCCCCCCCCCCGTGGCTGCGCCACTGTTACTATAACAAATGTTCAAACAGTCTGTCCACAGTGCCATTGATTGTTAGCCGCACGTGCCGTATGATTGTTCGCCTGCTTGGATTACTTCCCTTCAAGTGTACTCTCCCAACATTTCACTGTTTTGTTCATCTCAGACAGCCGGCCGCGGTGGCCGAGGGGACTGCGGCGCGCCAGTCACGGTCTGCACGGCCACTACGGTCGGGGGTTTGAATGTTTCAAATGTTTGTTAAGCTTATGGGACTTAACTACGGGGTCATCAGTCCCTAAACTTACAAACTACTTATGAACTACTTACGAACTAGGACGGCACAAATATTCATGCCCGAGGGGGGATTCGAACCCCCGACCGTAGTGGCCGGGCTGACGGTGACTGGAGCGCCTCAGTCACCTCGGCCACCGCGGCCGGCGGGTTTGAATGCCCCCTCGGTCTTGGATATTTATGCCGTCCTTAGTATTAGCTAGTTTGTAAGTTTAGGGACTGATGACCCAGTAGTTAATTCCCATAAGCTTTACAAACATTTGAACATTTTATCTCATCGTCAGTAGTACCGTTGGTGTGAGCCGTTACGTGATGACGTGAACGTATAAAGTTAGTTCCTTTGTTCGTTTCGTTTTTGTCACTGTTAAAATGCTAACCACAGAAGAACGTGTCGTTTTTAATCAACCAAGTGTTCTAATCTGGCGGCATATACACAGTTTCAGTTCTTAAGACATTTAGTTCAGTTTTCCCGGAGACAAGAATTCCACATCGCGATACTTTGCGAGATTTGATTAACAAATTTTGAAGTATGGGTTGCGTGGTAGATGCACTGAGAAGTGGTGATCCTAGAGTTTTGTATGAGGATAAACTACGCGATATTTCCGATAAAATGTCCGTGAGTCCGAACAAGTCAGTAACAAACTCGCTCAGTAAATCGATGTTAGTGTCGGAACGGCCCACACAGCTGTAAGAAAAAATTAGAACTTTTCCCATACCAAGTGACAGACGTTCAAAAATTGAAAAATACTGAGCATGGCAAGAGACTACATTATTGTCAATCCTTCAAAAATTTCATTCAACAAAATGGAATGGATACTCTTAATGAAACGTTTTTCACTGCTGAGCCGTGGCTTCATTTATCACGTATATGAAGTTGCAAACATCTCGAATGTGGAGTACAGCAAATTCATTGTGCATTAATGAGGAAAAACTTCATTTTTCATAAATGGGAGTTTGGATTGCAATTTCCAGATGTCAAATTGTGGGCCCCACATTTTTCAACGAAACAATAAACGCACAACGATACTGCAGTGATATTCTGTACCCATTCATAGGACAACTTGAGTTATGTGAAATACTGAACGGTTATTTTCAACAAGATGGTGCAATCGCGGATGCAGGTCGCGTTTCATTGTCAGTGCTTGCTGATGTTTTCAGTGATCGCATGATTTCCCAAGGCCTTCGGCCTCCACGTTCGCCTGACCTAACGCAACGTGAGTTTTTACTCTAGGGTGCAGCGATAGTAATTGTCTATAAAAGCCCTCCAAAACCCATCGAGGAATTGAAAACTGCAATATCCACTTTCACTGCTTCTGTTACAGAAGAAGTGTTACAGCTTTCAAACATGGTTAGACGAATTGTGCATTCACCAACAGGGAGGACACAATATTTAATATGAAAAATGTATATGTGAAAATGAATATTCAGTAAATTTTTAAGTAGTATTTCACTGAGTTTCATTTCAGTACTGTATATTCACTGCAGCATAGGGCACGCGCGGATAAAAATCATAACCCACTGTGGAGAGTCTTTTTCAACATCCCGTGTATAGTTTTACAATTATTTCACGTGAACGTATATCTCCCACTGGACTCGAGGAGGAGTAAATTTAGGGAACCAATGATTTTTAGTAGGGTTGGGTTCTGCACAAACAAGAATGTTAGTACCTTTATTATGTCATATGTTTATTTATTAAAAGCTAAACAATTTTCAAAACGTGGCCGAAAACATTGAAACAAAACTTAGAAGATGCAAGAGTTCTAGTAATGAAACTGCCTACACTACACTTGTGCGTCCTATTTTGGAGTATTATTGCGCATTGTGCGTGCCCCATAAAGTGGGATTAAAAGGCCATTCAGATAAAGTTCAGAGAAGTTCAGCTCGTTTTCTTTTATCGCGATAGAGTGGAGAGAGAATGTCACAAAAATAATTCACGACTTGGGGTGGCAATTCACACACTAAAATAGTGAGTGAGGTAAATATAGGAAAGGTTGGGGAAATGCCAGCCGACTGCTTCAACAAGCCTTTCAGTATTACAATTGGAAGTAGGGAGCAGTGGGAGAAAATAGTTCGACACCGTACGGGGGATATTGTCTGGTTTACTGACGGGTCGAAATCAGACCAAGGCGTTGGGGCCGGGGTACACGAGGTGCAGCCAAGACTGGAGGGCGTCATCTCTCTAGGGAAACTGGCCTCAGTATTCCAGGCCGAAATCACTGCCATCAGGGCATGTGTGGAGGAGAATTTGCGTAGGTGCTACAAAGATCGTATCATCTTAATCTATTCAGACAGCCAGGCAGCCCTGAGATCACTGGCAGCACCTCCAACAGGGTTCTGGTGGAGCTAGGGGAAAGCAATAGAGTAAACCTATTGTGGGTCCCTGGCCACTCGGGGATCAGTGGCAACGAACATGCCGACAGATTAGCCAGGATGGGGGCAGAAACTCCATTTATTAGACCGGAACCTGTCCTGACAATCACCAAGGCAATGATCAAATTGGAGCTACGTAACTGGCTCAAAAGACAGCACGTAGAATATTGGACCAAAATCTATCAACAAAAACATGGCAAGGTAATGATGCCAAAGCCATGTTTTAAAAGAAATCCTGAGCCAGAACAGGAGAGAGATTAGACTCATGGTTGGATTGCTGACAGGCCACAGGAATTTCAAAAAACACCTACATACAATGGGAATAACAGAAGAGGACCCTAAATGTAGGATCTGTGATGACGGTGATGAAACTGCATCACATCTACATCTACATGGGATACTCTGCAAATCACATTTAAGTGCCTGGCACAGGGTTCATCGAACCACAATTATACTATTTATCTCCCATTCCATTCTCGAATAGCGCGCGGGAAGGAAGAACACCTGAATCTCTCTGTTCGAGCTCTGATTTCTCTTATTTTATTCTGATGATCATTTCTACCTATGTAAGTGGGAGTCAACAATATATTTTCGCATTCGGAGGAGAATGTTGGCTATTGGAGATTCGCAAGTAACCCACGCCTCAGCGATAAGCGCCGTTGTTGTAATGATTCCCATCCCAGATCCTGTATCATTTCCGTAACGCTGTCTCCCCTGTATCGTGACAATACGAAACGAGCTGCCCTTCTTTGGACTCTTTCGATGTCCTCCGTCAAACCCACCTGATAAGGATCCCACACTGGGCTGCAATACTCCAAAAATGGACGGACAAGCGCAGTGTATGCAGTTTCTTTAGTAGTTCTGTTGCATCTTTTAAGGGTTCTTCCAATAAAACGCAGTCTCTGGTTCTCCTTTCCCACGATATTATCTACGCGTTCTTTCCAGTTTAAGTCTGAAGTAATAGTGATTCCTAGGTATTTTGTGGAGTTTACGGCCTTCACATTTGATTGATTTATGTTGTAAACAAAGTTTAACGGATTTCTTTTCGTACTCATGTGGACGACTTCACACTTCTCATTATTTAGAGTCAATTGCCAATTTTTACACCATACTGATATCTTATTCAGATCGTTCTGCAGTTGGTTTTGATCTTCAGATGATTTTACTAGACGGTAAATGACGGCGTCATCTGCAAACAACCTAAGAGAGCTACTTAGATTTTCCCCTAAATCGTTTATGTAAATAAGGAATAGCAGAGGACCAATAACACTACCCTGTGGAACGCCCGATATCACCTCTGTTTTAGTCGATGCCTTACCATCGATTACTACGAACTGTGTCCTCTCTGACAAGAAATCCCCTATCCAATTGCAAATTTGGGGCGATATACCATAACCACGCAATTTGATTAAAAGCCGTTTGTGAGGTACGGTGTCAAAAGCTTTCTGGAAATCAAGAAATACGGAATCAATTTGCGAACCTTTGTCGATAGCAACCATCACTTCGTGTGAATATAGAGCTAGTTGTGTTTCGCATGAACGATATTTTCTAAATCCGTGTTGACCTTGGGGCAATAGATCGTTCTGTTCGAGATAATTCATAATATTTGAATACAGGATATGTTCCAAAACCCTGCTGCAAATTGACGTCAATGAAATAGGCCTGTAGTTTAGTGGGTTACTCCTACTGCCTTTCTTGAATATAGGTGTGACCTGTGCAACTTTCCAATCTTTTGGTACAGATCCTTCTATGAGAGCGGTTGTTTTTGGTACAGATCCTTCTATGAGAGAGCGGTTGTATATGACTGTTAAGTAAGGAGCTATCGCTTCACCATAATCAGATAGAAATCTAATGGGTATACAATCCGGACCAGAAGACTTGTTCTTATTAAGTGATTTTAGTTGCTGCACTACTCCGATTATATCTACTTCTATGTTACTCATTACGGCATCTGTTCGTAATTCGAAATCTGGAATATTGGTTTCGTCTTCTTTGGTGAATGAGTTTCTAAAAGCTAAGTTTAGTAAATCTGCTTTAGTAGCGCTGTCATCGGCAGGATCGCCATTACTATCACGTAGTGAAGGTATTGTTTGTGACTTTCCCCGAGTATATGTAACATATGACCAAAATCTCTCTGGGTTTTCAGTCAAATTACGAGAAAGAGTTTCGTTGTGATAAATGTTGTAGGCATCTCGCATTGAAATCCTCGCTAAATTTCGAGCTTCTGAGTGCAATCGCAAATCCTGGGGATTTCGTGTTCGTTTAAATTTAGTATGCCTTTTCCTTTGCTTTTGCAACAGTGTCCTAACCTGTTTTGTGTACCAAGGGGGATCGCCTCCTTCTTTTATTAATTTATTAGGTATAAAACTTTCAATTGCTGTCGATACCACTTCTTTGAATTTGAGCCACATCTGGTCTACACCTACGTTTAGTGTTAGAAACGAGTGGAAGCTGTCTTTCAAGAAGCAATGTATTTTGTTTCTATCTGCTTTCCTGAACAAATATACTTTGCGTTTATTTTTGGTAACTTTGGGACTTTCGATATTCAATTTCGCTACTACAGCTCTGTTTGTTCACTAATACCTGTATCCGTTTTGATGCTCGTTATGAGCTCAGGATTATTTGTTGCTAAGAGATCAAGTGTGTTTTCACATCCATTTACATCTAATCTTCGAATGCATTGCATTGGAGAGTAAAAGTCACAGAACATCTGGGACAACCAGAACCGAAGAAATTGTGTCTAATAAAGAACTGGTAAAGGGACTCCTTGCACTGTTCAAGGGCATTGGTTGGCTTGACTAGATATACATGGAGCGATACCGCACAATAAACTTAGTTCCGGTGCGGGCAGTGGCGGGTTAGACCAAGACTGTTTTGGCTTCCGTGAAAAAATCAAATCAATGGGGTGGCAATTATTAAAAGAAAGCCGTTAATCGTTACGGCCAGACCTATTTGTGAAATTTCTTTCACAAAATTTTTCTTCCGAATGCGAACATATGTTGTTAGCAGCCACCTACAACGGAAGACATGATCACGATATTAAAATAAGAGAAATCAGAAGGAAAACAGAAAGATTTAGGTGTTCATTTATCCCGAGAGCTATTAGAGAATGGAACTGCCACGCACTTTAGTGTGACTTGTAGAGTATCCAAGTAGATGTAGACTGCATAGTGGTACTTTGCAGTAGCTACACATCAAATTTGGCCATGTCTCTTTCATCCGTGTGCTGCATAGCCTGCATCGCTCCCTGTGTCCTTCTTTGAAAATGTTTGGCAACAGTGCATAAGCGCCAATCACCAGGAACGCTGCAAACTCCTGTATTGTTTTTTGTGATGAATTCCTCCCCTTCTTGTTATAGTTCTCGCTGTCATTTGCAATTACCCCTGTCGCACTCACATTTGAGTCATCAAGTTCTGTAAGTTTTTGTTTCTTCTTCTTCGCATTCGTCTTCATACGACACTTCATCGGGCAGGGAAAACAAGTAGCTCAAAATTTCCTTTCTGTCATTCTTGACGTTTCTACAAACTGTAAATGACAAGATATTACTAAAATGACATAACTTATTGTCTTTTTGTGCTCTGGCGAGTGTCTGATTGGGTTTACTTTCTTAGTTTCCAACGTAACAGCCGAATTCAATGTCGACGCTTCCAGTATACATCAGTAACAAGCATCCACCTATAGCACTGTTTCCCAACCTCTTGGACAGGTAACCCCCTTCCATCTAAAAATATTTTGGCGACACCCACATGCGCTCTGGAACATAACATCTGTGTGTGTAACTTCAAGGGCAAGGAATTTAATTTTCTGCTGTCGAAACGAATTTTTTCAGATAAAAACCGTATTGTACATTATAGGCAAAATTTTATTCAATTTTTCTGAATGGAACACATTCTATTCACTACGTTTAGATGTAACACATCTTCCGGAAGACGAAAACCGATTTTCGTAAACCGTTTTCGCTGTCGTGTTTACATGGCACATCCTGAATCGGATTTCCTAATACACTTAAGATGGCGGCTGAAAAGAAAAGCTCATTCATTCCCCGATTTAGTCAACATAAACGCTATTTTTCTTTACAGATTCATGCTCACTCTAATTTTAATACTTTTATTTCACATTAGAAAATATCACTCTGTCCATATGTGCCGAAAATTCGTACCAAAAAAAACAATCTCACAAGCTAAGAACGCTTCAAAAACGGTTGCGTTTACATGGGCACGAAAATCGATTGTGTAACTGGAAAACCGCTTTAGAGAAGTGGATTTCCAGAATCGATTTTGGAGTGTTTACATGACCAACCAAAAGCAGAATTGGGAAATCGGTTTACGAAATCCGGTTTTGGGAGCCCATGTAAACGGGGTGAATATTACAAGAATTTATATATATGTGTGTGTGTGTGTGTGTGTGTGTGTGTGTGTTTGTGTGTGTGTTTGTGTGTGTGTATGTTTCGTTGCAGGTAAGGCTGATCATAATCATGTTCGTTGGCCACGGCGCTATGCTCAGATGCGCGAGGCATTTCCCCATCGGAGGTTCGAATCCCCCTTTGGGCATGGATGTTTGTGCTGCCTTTAGTAGAAGTTAGTTTATAAGTAGTTTGTAAGTTTAGGGACTGATGACCCCGCCGTTGAGTCCCATAATCTTAACAAACATTTGAACATGCTCGTTAAGAGAGGTCCCATTGTATAGTCAATTTGTAAACAATCGAATTTCTCAAACTTGCTCATTATATCTTCTAAATTTGGCTATAGCATAGTACCTGAAAATAGTTCTCAGGTACATTTATTGTAAAACAACATTTGCTCTATTCAATTGAGTATTGATGATTAAGTAATTTTAATATAAAATATATTTCATTTTTCTTAAGCATGTGTTTCTGTTTTACGGAAAACCTAGTATTCAGGTATACTGCTGGCTGGTTGTTTAATGGTGCAACTACTTCCTCCAATGACGAGGACGACCCCCTCCGCGACCTACGGTTTGAAAAACACCACTGACTAGAATATATATATATATATATATATATATATATATATAAAATATATATATATATATATATATATATATATATATATATATATATAACACAAATAGAAATTCTGTACACACGCTGGCCATAAGGAAACCACAAATGTACAAATGATTTACGAATAAATATGCGCACAAATCTGTATATTTCTATGAAACAAAGCAAAGAAAACAACAAATACATTTACTAAGCTTATAGATTTCAAACAAGACAAAATACTACATAAAACTGCTAAGACCCGTGGCAACTGTAGCTAAAAGCGATAACATGCGCAGTAAACGCCGAATAACAATCTAGTTGACTCCAGGCGGTTGAAGCGCTCGTCACTACGTGGAGGCACCACACAGATGTGCGATATTTACGTCCCATTAAACTCAAGGACACAAATTCGTATGTGGGGCATATATGTCCCGCTGGCCAAGAAAGAGCTACAATTAAGGACAAAGAGAACACTTCATGTACCATAATCCGATTTCCCAGCAATTTCGCTCACTGTCTGTGCTTCCCTGCTGACACCCCCGTTTCTCAGTAAATGATGGTCAATGTCTTCAATGTACTTCAGTGTCACCAGACTGTTTTTATCGAGTCACTAATTCGGTCAGAGTGGTACCACATAACCAACTTCGCAACCTCAGAATTTTGCACCCTGTGTTCAAACAGCGATTAAAGTCGTATACTTTTTTTCCTTTACCTACCTATGTCCGTAGAAGATTACTACACGGATGTTTCTCATGAAGTTAGACAATAGAAAGGTGTTATACTAACTGTAAAATTATAGTTACAAAGGATTACACATTAATTGTTACAACTTTATCGTATAATGTACAGGATTTCCCACTCAAACTTTTGCGAATCGAATTTAACGCTTGAAATAAATAAAGCGCGCATATAGCGCATGATTTATGGCGTCGTGAGGTTCACGCAGGAGTTTCGGGACTTTGCTAGCTGCGCTCGTCATCTATTTCACGCGACAACTTCGCTTTGCAGTCGACGAATTGCGATGCAACCAACGCGTCTTTCTGTGATTTTTCTTGTCATCTATTTCATAACAAATATTAAGGGATTTCCATTAAAAAAACATATCTTTCTGAATATATATAATATTCGTTTTAGAATGTCTCATGCTATTCACTTTCATAAGCTCCTGGCGTACATCCCCTGACAGTGAAAGTCGTTTTCCAATATTTGTTTTTGTTCCAGAGATATTCTGGGAAAATTTAAGTAAGACATCCTGTTTGTGTGTGCGGTGATTTCTGAATTCTTTTTATATTCTTGTATTTCATTTTGATCTCTCATACTAATTCTAATTTTTTTCTTATTTCATAAACTAGATAAATAAAACCAGGCTTATCCAAGATAGCTTCGAAAATCTTTATTCTTGACAGGTTTTGGCAGATCTATCCTACGCCACCATCATCAGATCTTGTTTAGTACCCAAAGCTCATGATTTACACATTACATGTTGGTGTTGCGTAGTAGGGAGCATCAGAGTGTCAAGTGTAAAAATGCACGACTATAAAATACCAAACATTCTTTGCTGATGTGCCCGTATACTTTTCCACATCACAAGAGCGTCCTATATCCGTCTCCAACGATCATGCTGTAGACGGGGCATTATATCCTGATCATCCTTATTTCCTCTCCTGTTACTATAAGAGGACGAAATACCAGCGCTCGCCCTGTGCATCATGACGTTTTGGTAATATGAGAGATCTGATTATGGTAGCATAGGCCTGCCGAAACGGGTAAAGAATGAACAGTTCTGAAGCGATCTGCAAGCGTACTGTGTGCTACATCTTTGACTGTCAGAGCGATATCGATTTGCTGTCGTACGCAAGGAGGCGAGTTTAAACAGTATCAGTTTGAGTGTGTGGCTCAGAGCGGACAGATATAGCTAACTGTGGCAGTGGCACGAAGGGAATGGATATTATTGAAGCTGATGTAACCATTTTAACAGTAAATCATATTGATTAGCCACGATAAACTATCGTGTATCTTTACAGTCTGTGGGAATTTGTATTTCTGTTGAAGTGTTTGCTAACGTGTGCCGTGTCGTCGAGAGAAACAATCAACCGCGTCGCGACGGTAACGGTTTTATGTATGGATTGCATCTAAATCAAGACTATCTCTGGCTAGCGCGGAATTTTGATCTCGTAAAATACAAACATTCGTCGCAACCGTGACATCAAGATTATCGGGCAACGGCCTCGTGGTCGGACGTGTCGAAATGACAACAATCGCTGCAGTTGATGTTGGACTGCCTTCCTATGTGAACATCATATTGGATCAGCATTGAGTGTAATATACGCGTAATACCTCAAGATCTTATTTATTCTGGAACTTCACATTCTCATTGTGAACCATTGATTTAGAACACTGTGTGAACCTTCAACCTAACTGTGATTATCTTTGTTTTGCTACACTGCAACCAAATCTTATTGCATTATTTCAATATACTGGTGCGAAGTTGAATTAAATTGTATTAATGAATGACAATCCTTTATTGACGGTATTGCATCAGGGTGAAGTGCGTAGTTTCGAAGTGAAGGGGAATGATTGTTGGCAGGCACACGGTCAAATCCAACCAAATATCCACCCACAATTAGCTAACGATCGTAACCAAAAACGACATTTCATATATATACCCCGAGAGCGTTACAGATGTTTATTATTATTATTAGTTTCTGTTTATAAAACAAATTACATTGCTTCCCTAAAGCTGACCCATTTTCAGGAATATTTATTGCTCTAAGGGGGGCGGGGTGTTCGTAAGACGTCGCAGGTACATTTTATACAATCTCTTCCCATTATTACAATAATATTTCCTCAAACAAATAAATACTGATATTTGGGCGTTGGAGGAAGTACAGTAATCCCAGGCTGATGTAGTTAAAGTTCCAAACGTGGAGTGGTACTTGAACTCTTGAGACAGAAGACGACGATTCTAATTGCTGGCCCGTAAACAAGCGTTGTATACTTGGACTCCGTCTCGCGGGCCGTACCGCAGTTTGTTTTCCTGTACTTCAGCCAGAGCACACACATGTTATAGTCTTCTACGCGTGCCCAGAGCCTCTGACCATAATTCAAGAACAGTTATTGCCAGCCTTAAGATGTTTCCGCGGCCGTGACTGTGACGGCAAAAAGTAGAGGTTTCGTAACTTTCTGATACCTGTGTGTGTGTGTGTGTGTGTGTGTGTTCCATCTTTGACTTTACGCGACTTTGACTTTACGCGAAAAGTAAGTTGGCGACAGTAGAATCGTTCTGCAGTCCGCTTCAAATTCCGGCCCTCTAAATTTCTTAAACAATGCTTCTCGAAAAAATGGTCGTCTTCCTTCCGGCGACTCCCATTTGAGTTCCAGAAGCATTTCAGTAACATCCGCGCATTAATCGAACCTATCAGTTAAAAACCTAGCGGCTTGCTGCTGAACTACTTCTATTTCTTCCTTTAAACCGATCTGGTGGGGATCCCAAACGCTTGAGCAGTACTCAAGACGAGGTCGTACAAGCGTTTAATATTAGGTCTCATTTACAATCATACCTTCCGAAAATTCTCCCTATAAACCAAAGTCGACCATTCGCCTTCATCACGACTCTCCTTATATGCTCGTTCCATGTCATATCGTTGTGCAGCTTTACGCCAATATATTTCACACGTTTCTATCACGTATCACATAGACAGCTAACTGCCATTCCCTATACCACCTAGATATTTGGTCCAAGTCATCCTGCATCCTACGGCAGCCATTCACTGACTGACGACACCCTCCTGTAGACCACACCATCATCAGCAAACAGCCACAGATTGCGACTCACCCTGTCTGTCAGATCTGCAATACCCATGACGATATCCTAGTTCTGATAAACAATTGCCATCGAGGACAACATATGGTCTTTTTCCTATTCCATTACTTCATGTTCATGCCTTCGTCATCAGTGCCCTAAGCTGTCACACACCTTCCGAAAATCGAGAAATATCCAGTCTGCCTATTTCTCTTCATCCATAGCTCGCAAGATGTCACGAGAGAAAAGGGCAAGTTCAGTTTCGCACAATCAATGCTTCCTAAAGACGTGCTGATGCATTATAGTGCTACTGCTGTTTTGACTAGAAGTGACTCAACATTCATCATTAAATTTTGATCATACACGTGAAGAATTGCTAAATCTGGTTTCGGATAAAACTGATAAATGATCTCGTAAGAAATATTCCTTTAAGAAAACTGGAAGATCATATGGTGAGTAAATATCATATTCAAAATAGTTTAGAAATTATTTGACACAAATTGGTAAAAAAAAAAAAAAGTGACTGAGTTTACCTCACAAATATTCGCCTTACTAAGCTGTAATGGAATACGTTTTGATAGGTAAAGCATCGTCATTTGGTTGATTTGGACTAGTTACACTATCGACTTTCGTGCAGTTGATCGTGAATTGAATTGTAGTAAAGATCGCCCCAGAAAAATTCGGGAAAAATTGAAATTATCAATTCTCGGACTTCGATTTGAAAGCTAATAGAACAAAAAAACGCGATTGCAGTTCCTAAGCATTAAAAAGGACTGATTTCAATGAAAGTTTTGCAAATTCACAACAGTGAGTATGAGTGCACGGTGATGGTGTCCAGTTCCATTGATTAAGCTGTGGAGATCGCTACGCCAGATGATGTTTTCTAAACTGAAAAACAAATACATCTTCTGGTTAGCTTCACTCATTCTAATAATTTCTATAGATTCCCTTACCATAATCACATGAAGAAAAAAAGAGCGGACACGGATACGTCTCTCTCTCTCGGACGGAGGATAAAGTCAGACAGAAGAAGTACTGGAGCGCCGTGCTACGGTGCGCGCGGCCGTCCGTCGTCGGGGATTCGAGTCCCCCCTCGGGCATGGGTGTTTGTGTTGTCCTTAACTTAGTTTAAGTAGTTTGTAAGCTACGGACACTAATGACCACGTAGTTAATTCCGATAAATTTACAAACATTTGAACATTTTTTTGTAGAAGTCGAACTCAGCTCTCTCTCTCTCTCTCTCTCTCTCTCTCTCTCTCTCTCTCTCTCTCTCTTGTGAAATAAATAAATAAAGGAAGGTCGATACAAGGTCAGAGATGAACGTAGGACAGAAAAGCGCTCCGTCGGGTCACCTAATTTCTCCATCTGAGTGACACTCCGGAATGAAACGTCCTGAACAGTGATGAACATTTCACAAGTTAACATTAATTTCGCCGTATATCATTCAAAACCGACAGGGGTAGATAAATGTAAAACAAAACAGAAAATGAAATACAGTTTTTGAGTTTTGAAGACAGGGCGCAAAATTGTGAGGCCACGACGCGACGACGCTGGAAACTGTGCCACCGCTGCGATGTAAGTTGTGATGCGCTAAAAGGAGCGTGAAGGCCGCTGAAGTACGTCCAAAACTTCTCATAAACTGTCTGCAGATACGCAGAGACACGTGTTCGCTTATTTCGACCCCAAGGCGCCTGAGCCACATTTCTGACAAATGGGCTCATGACTCTTAGCAAGGTCTCTTCGTAAAGGGAGTCATAAACAGATCCGTAATTTGCGGATGCTTCGGCGTGAATAACTCATACAGAGGTAAACAGTGGGAGGTTAAAACCTCCTGTCGGTCTGAAACTGTGTGCTGGACTTGATCATGGTACCTTAACCGTGTGAGACTAGTGCCTGTGATATCTAGTGAGAGCTTACGACTAGCCCTAGCAGCTGTCCTTCCTCAGTATCTCTTCCTTCATCTTTCAAACAATAGGTTATCTTTCTACAGTAAAAATATGTTTCGATTATTTGTTATTCTACATCTACATAGGATACTCTGGAAATCACATTTAAGTCCCTGGCAGAGGGTTCATCAAACCACCGTTATACTATTTATCCCCCATTCCATTCTCGAATAGCGCGCGGGAAGAAATAACACCTGAATCTCTCCGTTCGAGCTCTCATTTCCCGCATTTTATTCTGATGATCGTTTCTACCTATGTAAATGGGAGTCAGCAATATATTTCGCATTCGGAGGAGAATATCAGCGATTGTGGTTTCGTAAGTAGCCCACGCCGCGCCATTGCTGTAATGATTCCCATCCCAGATCCTTTATCATTTTCGTAACGCTGTCTCCCCTGTATCGTGACAACACGAAACGAGCTGCCGTTCTTTGGACTCTTTCGATGTGCTCCGTCAAACCCACCTGATAAGGATCCCACACTGGGCAGCAATACTCCAAAAATGGACGGACAAGCGTAGTTTATGCAGTTTCTTTTGTAGTTCTGTTGCATGTTTTTAGGGTTCTACCAATAAAACGCAGTCTCTGGTTCGCCTTTCCCACGACGTGTTCTTTCCAACTGAAGTCTGAAGTAATAGTAATTCCTAGGTATTTTGTGAAGTTTACGGCCTTCACTTTTGATTGATTTATCTTGTAAACAAAGTTTAACGGATTTCTTTTCGTACTCATGTGGACGACTTCACACTTCTCATTATTCAAAGTCAATTGCCAGTTTTTACGCCATTATTCAGATCATTCTGCAGTTGGTTTTGATCTTCAGATGATTTTACTAGACGGTAAATGACGGCGTCATCTGCAAACAACCTAAGAGCTACTTAGATTTTCCCCTAAATCGTTTATGTAAATAAGGAACAGCAGAGGACCAAATAACATTATCCTGTGTAACACCTGATATCACCTCTGTTTTTTCGATGCTTTACCATCGATTACTACGAACCGTGTCCTCTCTGACAGGAAATCCCCTATCCAATCGCAAATTTGGGGTGATATACCATAACCACACAATTTGATTAAAAGCCGTTTGTGAGGTACGGTGTCAAAATACAAAAAAAAAAAATGTTCAAATATTTGTATAGTCTATGGGACTTAACTACTGGGTCATCAGTCCCTAAACATACAAACTACTTATGAACTACTTACGAACTAGGACGGCACAAATATCCATGCCCGAGGGGGGATTCGAACCCCCGACCGTAGTGGCCGTGCAGACCGTGACTGGAGCGCCTTAGTCTCCTCGGCCACCGCGGCCGGCTCAAAAAATACGGAATCGATTTGCGAACTCTTGTCGATAGAACCTATCACTTCGTGTGAATAAAGAGCTGATTAGAACATCCAAAGAGCAGATGTTATTTTATATAATTATTAATTATTATTCAATTTCAGGATCAGGTCACGTGATCGAATACGCTGTTATTATCTGAAGCTCTGTTGCCGTCGCACTACGCGAGGAAGACGAAACTTTGTGTGCTGTTGAAATGTTAGCGAAAGTTACTAGATTTTTCCTTACTTTTGATGCCTACAATTTACTTTCAATCTGATGGAAAACGCATTTACAACTTTTACGTAAGAATGGAAAAGAATTTTGTGGAGGCTGATAGTGAAACCTTCTGAAAGCTAAAGTGTGTATGGTACCTTCTTTTCAAAAACCATCCAGAGTTTTACGTGCCAAAAATAAGAATCGTGCATTTGAAGTAAAAAGTATCTACATTTTATCTACTGTTACTCGTTTGTGGTAAAAGATTGACTCTAAAGATACAAACTATGATGCACCTTCAACGGATATAAATAAGGATTGCATCTTGGTTTCAGTCTGTGTTTATTTCCACCAAATGCATTTCACTTTTGTATTATCACTATTATCAGTAGCCTCCGTATAAAAAAACGCAAGTGTGACTTACTTACAGCTCAAATTGAGATTAATTCGTATGTCGTGGAAAATTTTTTTTTTTTTTTTTTTTTTGGTTGATACCTTACAAAAAATTTGTTAGGTTAATTTGAAACTTGGGAGGATAAAGAAGGGTGACATAGGAGAACGAGTGTGGAATAGCTGCCAACACTAAATAGTTTCTACGAAAAAAGTTATGGTCGACGTTTTTTGAAGCAGCTTTATCTGCACGAACAGCTTATACCAGAGGTACTTCGTAGCGCAGATGATAGCGTCTTATTTCATGAATTTTGAGCAGTGTGTTCAAACCCAACCGGATGTTGTTATCTTTCTTTCGTTGTCATAGTAAAATGTTATATTGTGAAGAAATATTGAATTATTGTCGAAATAAGTAAGCATTTCACATTTTAAAACATTAACAGCCAACAGTCCCAATGGGTTTTTGCATTGACGTGTTTCAATCCTTCTGGGTCATTTTATGACTCTTGTTGCGTCCGCAACCGTCTTTTCTGTGTTATGAAAAGTCGATTATGTCCACTATAGTATTTCAAATTATTTTATTATAAATAGTTTCATTCACCAGGTACTCTAAAACGGCGTAAACCGATGTCAATATTAAAGCAGACAACCAACATTAAATTTGTACTTTCGCCAGGTGCATTAGTAAACGACGCCTTTAGCTTAGTATTTCTACACTTTATGAGTTGGGGTAGGGGTTTAAATATTGCAGTTGACTGAAAATAAAGATAAATGACCATCGTTTGTATTTTTAAACTCGATATTGATAAAAGATCGTAACTGTCTGTCAACTTCGCACATTCGAAATACAGTTCACTTTTAAATTTATGCCATGTTATTATCGAAGAGCTTAATTAGTTCATTAATTACCTGTTCAAGTTCATTAATAATTTTGATTTTTTTATCTGATTACTTCACTGAAGATTCTACTTACCACCCCATTACATATTCAGTGGATATTTTGTGTTGTAAACTGGATTAGCTGTAATTGTGTTAACACAATTGTGCTTCCCCCTTTTTGTTGTTGTTTTTTTTTTTTTATCGTGACTGAAAATGTACAACTTTGACTATCGTTTTGAAAGTAACTGACTTTTGATCTTTGCTGTGGGTTTTGTTATATCATGACATTTGCAGCATATATGGCGCTAACTACTTTGATTAATTTTAGTAATGATTTTTGTTCATTAGCTCTCACTGTATCTTATGATTTGCTAACTGTGTGATTACTACTTTGAAAATGTCTCTGGTTAAATATTTTAATATGAGAATGACTATGATAGTTTGTCTTTGTATAGTTAACCGTCATTAATGAAATTTCCGTAGCACATCAAAAAAATTAATTTAAATGCTCTCTGTTCAAATTTAATAGGCACTGAATAATAGAACATCAAATGTCTTAGCCAGTTAAAGTTTACTTCTGAAGTTATTTTCTTGTCTGTTCACTTTTAAATTATTGTTGCAATTTATGATCAAAAAGTTAGTTAGGGTTGGGCAAGGATTTTCATTTGAAATAGCGTTTATAACTTTTGTTTAACTCTTATATGTTAACACAAATGCTAAATAAGTTCACAGTTTAGTACTTATCTTTCGATGAGAATTCTCCACTATGTCTTCCAGTACAATTATGATTTCACCAACAATCACAATTCTGTTGAATACGTCCACTTTGCGAGGCGAGACAAATTTATACAAATGTTCACCAAGTGTCCATTACATGCGAGTGGTAATACCGCGATACGCGAATTTGTCTCACGACAGAGACACTTTATGATTTCGGTTTTATTTTTTTTATTTGTATTTTATTTACATGCGCGACGCGATTACATGCATACGACGCGATAACCGCGATAACACTTGCAGACACTGTTACGATAAACGACACTCCCGCACTTTCAAAATAAACTTTCACAATCAATACTTCTTCTTCTGTCAAAACCTAGTAAATGATCCGCTCGGTTTGCGTGCCGGTGATTGCACGCGACGTACCGTACGCGCCGAAACACACACACGGACGGCGTCCACACACGAGACCCACTCGCAGACTCCCACACTGCCTCTCAGATAACAATACACTTACGCAGTAGAGCGCGCTACTGACATTCCACTGTTTGTACATTCACATCTTAGTCTATGTTCAAATGGAAATTAACTACGGGGTCATGAGTCCTTAACCTTACAAACTATTTATGAACTAACTTACACTAAATACATCCATGCTCGAGGGGGGATTCGAGCCCCCAACCGCTGCGGCCGTGCAGACCGTGACTCGCACGCCGCAGACCGCTCGGCCACCGCGGCCAGCCATCTTAGTCTCTTTACACATATGCATAACAAATATACAATTAAAAAACATATCAAACAGATGACAGTACACACAAAAGTAATCAATTACAATAAATACACGAAATAAAATTTAACAAAAAAATATACAGATTTACAAGGGTTTGCAGATTCACATAGTGCTTGTCTGCAGTAATCCTGCATATGTAAGGTCATCATCAGTGACCTTACAACTTTTACCCTTTTTCGAGTCCTTCGACAATTTATTAAGCTCGTGTTTTTGTATCTTTCGTTTTAACCTAACTGTGACCATGTGACATTGCAGTATGACGTGTTTAACACTTTATTTGTATCGTGACATGGCAATAATAATGTTGGTGAAAAAATGAAAGGATTCCTTTGTGATGTGGAGCAGCCGCTCGACCATGAAATCTAAGTTTTCTCACCTCCCACCCAAATTTCATAGTACTTGGAGTCGATTCTGATATATTTTGGAAGTCGTGTGTGATGGTTTTGATAAATGCCAGCTTATTACACGGTACGACCCTCTTCAATTGTCGGCGGTGTCAGTCAACAGACGAGGTCGGCCAGTACCCTTTCGTGCTGTTCGTGTCTCTTCACGTTTCCAATCCACATCGGAAACAGTCGACTTAGGGATGATTAGCAGTGTGGAAATCTCTCGTGCACACTTGTGATGCAAGTGACAGCCAATCAACTGAACACTTTCGAGGTCCGTAAGTTCCGCGGAGCGTCCCGTTCCGCTCTCTCACGATTTTTCCTGAGGTGGCTGATATGGAATATCTGGCAGTAGGTGGCAACATACTATTAAAAATGAGTACTTGCTATAACATAGTGTACGCCTACGTATCTTCAGAAATTTAATAAATTAATAAGAAGTTAAAAAATATTTGAATATCCATTACGGACTTTTTGAACCCATGACTTTTGCCCCAATAGAAATGACAGAAAAAATGTAACCAGTCTCTTTTTGAAATATTTTCATTTTTTCCATATACTAAAAAAAGAAAGATCACCTTTGTAAGTTCACCAACCATAGGGAAGATTTCATAGCAAAAATTCAAACCCTTCATAAAAACAAGTTTTCACAAATAATTACATACAAAAGAAAATAATCTACAATAATAAAACACTATGCAACAACATCAAAACAGGTGTGCACAAATTCATTTGCAACGCACGTTGCAACTCATATTCGACAATTTGCGATCACTTATAGCTTCACTGTATTAGGTTTAGATGTAATAGCAATGTGAGGCGAATGAAAGTTTTTCCCCGGCCGGGATTCGAACCCTAGATCTCCTGCTACTAGGCAGACGCGTTAACCACTCCGCCACCGAGGACACAGTGGCCAATCCGACTGCAGAGGACTCTTCCCTGCACGTCTCCCACCACACCCAAATCTCCATTCGCCACACTGTCTCTTTCCTATTACCATAGCGATTTATTTCATTAAAAAAATTAACGCTGTAACGTCGTCAAAAATATACAATCATATTGGACAATCTGGTAGAGCATCACAAGATTCAAATAACACACGGATGCACTCCACGTTAGCAACGTGAATAAATCCAGCTAAAGGCCTGCCACGCATCTTTCTCAATATAGTCAAACAACATAGAACAGAACCTCCAGGTACTTTACCTCGCTAACAAAGGTACACTATGCGATCATAAGTATACGAACACCCCCCAAAAACATATTAGGTGCATTGTGCTGTCACCTACTGCTGAGTACTTCCTAACAGTAGCCATTAGGCATCGTGAGAGAGCAGTATGGGGCGCTCCGCGCAGCTTATGGACTTGGAACGTGGTCTCGTGATTGGGCGACACTTGTATCGTAAGTTTGTACGAGAGATTTCCACACACCTGGGGCCACCGTTTCTGATATGATAGTCAAGTGGAAACGTGAAAGGACACGTACAGTACGAAATCATTTAGTCCGACCTCATCTACTGACTCACAGAGACCGCCGTCAGTTAAGAGAGGGTAGTACAGTGTAATAGGCAGGCATCTATCCAGACCGTCACACATGAATTCCAGTGCTATGACAGGCGGGAGACGAGGAAACTTAGATTTTATGGTCGAGCGTCTGCCCATAAGACACACGTCACGCAGGTCAGTGGCAAATGACGCCTCTCTCGGTGTTGTGCAGGACAGGAGCGGTTGAATAGTGGGCATTAATGGTTACTTAAAGAACAGGAGAAATAAGAAAGGAATGTGGCTGAAATGTGGCAGTTGCCACATCATTATTACAAAAACTCCATCATCAGACGGGTACAAATGTAGGGAAAAAACCAAGTGATACGCCGGGAGGCCCCCGACAGGTGGGGCTGCCGGAGCAGGGAGGGGGCACGTCTGGACGGTCTGGAGGCTGGCTCGCAAGAGAGCGATCGCCGTTGCCGGTTGGCCCTTGCAATCCCGCGCTGCAGGTGTCACGTGCCCACACCCTGCCTTCTGATTGGCTGGTTGGTTGGTTTCTTCCACAGCCGAGGCGGTCGACTCGGCGTTACCTCGTCAGCACGGCGTCCCACACACGGGCAGCACGTGAACACAGCCTGCCAAGGAGGTGCTGACAATCAGATTCCCAGCACATCCGGCGGTGGTCGCCTGCGTCTAGTCACGCCGGCCGCGTATTGAAATGGAACAATGAGCCAATAAAAATTTTCATCCTGATTACCCTAATTTGCCCCAACCTGTCGGTCCACCATGCACAGTGTTAGGAGCAAAAGCATTGGACGATTGAACAGTGGCAAAACGTGTGGAGTGGCGAATCAAGGTACACAATGTGGCGACCAGATGGCAGGGTCTGGGTATGGCGAATGCCCTGTGAACGGCATCTCCCAGCGTGTGTAATGCCAACAGTAAAATTGGGAGGCGGTGTGGTGCTATGGTGTGGTCGTGTTTTTGTTGTTTTGCGCGGCATTATAACAGCAAAGGGCGACATTGATGTTTGAAGATCGTTCTTGTTTATCATTGTTGATAAGCAATTCGGGGATGGCGATTGCATCTTTCAACATCATCGAGCACCCGTTCATAGTGCACGACCTATGGCGGAGTCTTTGCACGACAATAACATCCCTGTAATGGACTGGCCTGCACAGAGTCCTGACATCCTATAGAACACCTTTGGGATGTTTTGAAACGCCGATTTCGTGCTAGACCTCACTGACCTACACTGACACCTCTCATGAGTGGGGCTCTCATTCTCCAAGAAGCCTTCCAGCACCTGACTGCACGTAGTGGAAGCTGTCACAAGGCTAAGGACGTGCCAACACCAAACTGAATTTTAGCAGCACGAACTTTGAAGTCTCTTTCAGCCAGGCATCGGGATATTTTTGATCACGTAATATAGCCGGCCGCAGTGGCCGAGTGATCTGCGGCGCGCCAGTCACAGTCTGCACGGCCTCTGCGGTCGGGGATTCGAAACCCTCTCGGGCATGGATATTTGTGCCGTCCTTAGTATTAGCTAGTTCATAAGTAGTTTTTAAGTTTAGGGACTGATGACGCCGTAGTCAAGTCCCATATGCTCTACAAACATTTGAACATCTTTTCACGTAGTGTATGTCAAGTGTTCAATTTATAGACATGTACAAATTTTTACTTAGTTGCAATCCGTGTTTTCTGATACTCCAGACTGTTGAGGTGTTGGTTATGTCTTTTTTATGTATAGTGCATGTATATATAAACAGCTGCAACCCAAAAATGTTCAAATGTTCGTGGAGCTTATGGGACTTAACTACGGGGTCGTCAGTCCCTAAACTTACAAACTACTTATGAACTAGCTAATACTAAGGACGGCACAAATATCCATGCCCGAGAGGGGATTCGAACCCCCGACCGTAGTGTCCGTGCAGACTGTGACTGACGCGCCGCAGAACGCTCGGCCACCGCGGCCGGCGGCTGCAATCCCCTCAGAATATATTTCCTTTTGCACATATATTTCCTTCATTTATTCCGTGCATTTATTTTAACGTAGGTATGATCGAAGTATCTGCCCATACATCGACTGCATTGCATGCAGTTAAAAACGAAAAGTGCCAATGAACGAAGCATTAGTTGCACAGCACATGCTGAATGCTGGCACATGCTGAATGCTGGCGAAGTATTACGACAATCACTGTTTATTAATTTATTTACTGATACACAGTGAAAAGCGGCAAAAGTGTGAAAGGTTGCCAGTAGAAATGAAAGATGCTAGATGCATACTAAGAACTAAGCCACCTAGTCAAGTGAAGCACAGGATACAGTCCGTTGGCTTTGACCAATGATGTCATACTTTATTCACAGAAAATGAAGAGGAGTTCTGACATAGAATGAAGTAACCCTACCGCTTTGCTAAATATCGAACACTTACAAGAGAATGGTCAGACTTGTCATGTCGAAACCTGTGTTGCTATTTTTTACCAGTGTGAGTTAACATTGAAGGAAGTCCGTATGCAGACTGTTAACTGCTGACATGACCTGGAAGTCTGTAAAGACTTTTATGAAGTATGACATTATTGTCGCATGGTTTCCGCGCTAATAACTGCCTGTTGTTCAACCCTGACCTCTCTCGCTACGTTACACCAACGCCATCTATGGACAAGGTGGTGTTAGCTACGCGCCGCTCTCCTGCCACAGCAGTGAGAGAGATGATTCGCCCAGTGAAAGCGATCGTACGATAATTAATAAATACGATAATAATAAATTCGTTGACCAGTGTAGCTGATATGTTATCTACAACATTATTTCCAAATAGCTATGAAATAGACACAAATACGAATAAGGTTTGGAACAAGTCAAACTTTTATTTCTTGTAATTACCGTAAAAGTGCGAAATATTGATACAATTTCAAAACATAGGTTCTTTTGTGCACCAAGAACATACAAGCAAAGACGACATATGACAGCCCTGAGAATCACAGTTGTTGTTAGACGTCCGTAGACAAAACTCGGCCGGTTTTAGGAAGGAATCATGCCTAATATCAGTATATTTCGAGGCGTGCCATGCATATTAAATCACATTTTGAAACCTTGGGGAGGAAAACTGATAATGTACGACTGATTGCAGCTTTAGAATATTGTCACGGTGATAGGAAACTGCAGTGATTTGCACACAATAATTTTCTCTGTTACTTTTCTGTAAAATGCCTTCCACCGGCGGAAAAATTCTCTGTCTAACGGTTGAATTACGTTCGTCGTGCTGGGTGGAATCTGAAGTATACTTCTTTGTCAGGGTGAGCTCGAAATACAGCTTTTAATTAATCAGAACTTTTATGACCTGACCACGAATGTATAAGGAGAAGAGATTTGTTCTCGCAGAAGGGAAGAAAAGCATGATGCATGGAAAGTGTAACGTTATCATTTCCCATTTTTCCAGACTTCTATGCGTCTACGACAAGATTGTCTGCGTGGAACATTTTTTGTTTGACACGTGGCCCAAAACGTCTAGTTAGTTGTTGAAGACACACATATAGTTTAGGCAGCAGACTAATTATGAGCATTATAGTGTATGAATGGGTGAGTGCCGTCGTGGACTGCGCAATTGCCTCAATATGTTTTTCGCCTTTGAATGACAGTGTTCTTTTCGCACGCATTTCTTTTTGAAAACCTGAATGATCTTCATTGTAAACGTAAGATTCACTAAAACAGGCGATCTTATTTTTTGCAGTCGTGAGAAAAGCTTCTATCATTACCATTTCAGTCACTTCATTTTCCGATCTGTTTCTCGATACAAATTTTGTTATTTTTCGTGTTACAATTTTATGTGATCTTTTTAAGCGACTAATCCAACTTTTAGAGGCTGTAAATTCTTTAGCGCCTATCGCGCTTTCAATCTCTAACGCCCAATCATGCAAAGTTGTGTCGCTGACACTCAATGACTGTCGTCTGGCATCGGTAAATTGCTCAAAAAAGGTCACGCATTTATCTCCGTCGCAATTGCCAGTCGACTCTTACGTCGTCCAGAGACTTCCTTTTTCCATCTATACAATTCACGTTGAAAACGGACAAAGCGATAGCTATTTTGAACAGTACTGACACGTAGGCGTTTCTTACCACTTTCGTTCTACCAATACTTCACCGCGATAAGACGGCCGCACCTCCCGACCATGTGCACGCCGCTCACCATAACAACAGCTCGCGACTCGCTGTTTCCAGGGGTGGCCAGCCGTCACCCACAGACTTTACAAACAGAAAGGCTACAACCCTGTCTTACTCCCTTTCCAACCACTGCATCCCTTTCATGCCCTTAAACTCTGACAATCGCTGTCTGGTTTTTGTACAAGTTGTAAATAACCTTACTCTCCCTACATTCTTCAAAAAATGTTCAAATGTTTGTAAAGCTTATGGGACTTAACTACGGGGTCATCAGTCCCTAAACTTACAAACTACTTATGAACTACTTACGAACTAGGACGGCACAAATATCCATGCCCGAGGGGGGATTCGAACCCCCGACCGTAGTGGCCGTGCTGACCGTGACTGGAGCGCCTCAGTCACCTCGGCCACCGCGGCCGGCCCTACATTCTTGCTTCAGAACTTGAAAGAGTTTATTCCAATCAACATTGTCAAAAGCTAGAAATGTAGGTTTGCCTTTTCTTAATCTATCTTCTAGGATAAGCCGTAAAGTGAGTATTGCCTCCCGTGTTCCTACATTTCTCCTTAACCCAAACTGATCTTCTCCGAGGTCGCCTTCTACCAGCTTTTCCATCCTTCTTTAAATGTTAACTAACGGTGCTCAAAACATCAATACATATTTCGGCAGGATAAGTCTGACCATTCCCTTGTTAGAAATAATAGTAAATGCATTGCCCTATTGTCAGCAAGGCAAGCTTAAACTACTAGGTAACATTTTATTGTCAGGATAGTATTTTTGCTTGTAATCTTATAAACATGTGGAATCTTTTCCTTGGCTCGCGTGTAAGGCATAAATGAAACAGCATTTATACAAAAAACATTTATTAAACAATTGGACCATACAATACTCTTACTGTGAACTGGATGGCTCGGCGAGTGTTGGCGGCTGCGGTTAGGCGCGCGGCGGAGTTTCGCAGGGTCGGGCGTGGATCTCTGATTACACTGGCTGCGTATCTGCTTCTCGCTGGCCAGTGGGACAGCGCTCGCCGTCGAAGCTAGTGCTGTGCGTAAACAGGCCGCAAATCCTGCGGAATTACCTCGTGCGGTGCCGTATGATTTTCCCATCTTCTAAGTCTATAAGTGTTGTGCTTCGACCAGAGATAGCGGCGCGCCGTGGAGGCGGTACGTCCTTGTCCTGAGGTCGAATCGACGGCCTTCGGGCTGCAAGTTCTCGACTGGCAGAACCTTTGACGGAGATGACAGGTGACTTTCACGACCAGACCGCATCCTATCGTTCTGGTCAGTCATCGTGGGTGAGTACTTCTGCTGATCTTGATCTCCTTCCTGAACGCTGTTACTTGCGACCAGATGCTTCCATCTTCAACTCCAACTTTCACTACCGGTGGCTGATCATGACTCGAGCTCCCGCTACTGCTACTGCTGCTAAAGCCACTACTGCCAATACTCTCTATCTCTAGCGACGTCTCCTTGGCCGTGGTATTTATTTGATGGACCTATCTGGAGGTGAACGACCTCCTGTCACATTTTACAGTTTCTAGAAAGATCGTCACGTTGCTCTGCAGGTTTTAACTGGTGAAGTTTTTCGAAATACGATTAAGCAAGAAGGGTTGCTGCCTATCGCCGTTCCTCTTAGACAGGAGTTACACTCACCTGCTGATCTGCTGTCCTTGGACCGTAAATGCGTCGGACTTCTGCTCTTGGCAGGTGTTTCTTCGCCTTATTGAAGATTCATTGCCGCGGTGGAGTAGCCGAGCGATCTAAAGCGTCTCGCTGTGGAGCGCGCGGTTGCTCGCTGTGGAGGTTCGAGTTCTCCCTGGCGCATGGGTGTGTGTGTGTTTGTCCTTAAGTTAGTTTACCTGGGTTTAAGTAGTTTGTAAGCTACGGACTGATGACCACGCTGTTTGGTCCGATAGATCTACAAACATTTGCCGGCCGAGGGGACTGAGGCGCTCCAGTCACGGTCTGCACGGCCACTACGGTCGGGGGTTCGAATCCCCCCTCGGGCATCGATATTTGTGCCGTCCTAGTTCGTAAGTAGTTCATAAGTAGTTTGTAAGTTTAGGGACTGATGACCCCGTAGTTAAGTCCCATAAGCTATAGAAACATTTGAATTTTATCTACAAACATTTGAACATTTGATGATTCATTAATTGAAAAGAGGACAGTAGGAAAGTCACAGAACAAATAGGCAGAATTGTAGTGAAATCTGTATTCATAAAAATGAATTTAAGGTAGCCCTGTAGCATGTTTAATATTATTTCACAAATAAGACTATTTTGCCACGAAACCACCTTGCTGTAGGTCAATGAATTACTAACAATAGTGAAGAAATAAGCACATTTTGTACAGATACATTTGCAGTCTCTAGAGGAAGTGGAGAGTGGTTGAATCAGAGAGAATGTTGCTGGCCATGAAGTCGTAATACTATAACGAGAGCAGGAGCCAAACGACCAAGCTTACCTCACTAAACCGAATGGTAAGTGTACCGGATGCTTCCACTCGCCCATCATTGTAACAGACGCGGACGGTCCTCAAAGCCACGCTTTACTAATACGGCGGTTAACTTCCGCCCTAGATCGTCCGCGAGGTGGATACTTCGAAGCTCTGCAACCGAATGGCGGTGCGTGTCTGTTCGCCCGGCAAGGCACCGCAGTATGCTTCAAAAGTAGTCCCTGTAGCCAACCTTACAGGTAGGGGAGACAAACCGTTGGCGAAGCTTAGCCCTGGCGGGTGGCACTGTGTCTCGGACACTCAGGATGGAACACCTGTTTGGAACGCGGTACAAAGCTGGTATGCTTCAGCCACGGCGTCGTTTCCGGTCGCTTTTAAATTTAACGGCTACAGGAAATTCTCCATTTTGAGCAATTTATAGATTAACCAAACGGGTAATGTAGAAATTACTCTGTCCCTTCCATTCGATTGTCCTCTAAGTAAGCAATCATTCTGTGAAGCTCCTTCGTTGGTTAAAATTAATAAACTGTGCAAAATTAATTGATTTAATTTTGTTTCTTTTTAATTAAGGTCCCTTCCAGTCTATTATTGCTATCGGGGAGTTTGTAATTTTACTGGAAACTCGAATTCGTGGTCGGAATAACATATTTAGTTTTATTTTGCTCTAATTTCTTTCTTATGGCACAGCCGTTACTGCCGTGTATTGTGTGCCCTCAAAAAGTCTGTGCGTTGCAAGATCTGTACACTAGGTTATTGGTCACTCCTTCGAGAAGTAAGAGCTGGTCACGTTTGACTGTAATTTCACGTGAGGTGGGCGGTCGATGGCGTGATCGCTAAATCAATGGCTTCCGCTCGTAGAGTGATGGACTACTTGTCACGTTCAGCTACACGTGAATAGCCGGTGAGACGATGCTCTGATGAATCTGCGGCGTTAGCTGGTCGACGCACTGTCTGAATGCAGTCGCATATTTTCACTCGCCTGTGCATCTGAACTGAACTAAGTTTTCATTTTTACTTCACGGTTTATTTATTCACTTTTTATTTATTACTGCATTTTATTTCACTAATTTATTTACACACTTTACAGCACTCAACGGAATTAATTTCTGTTGCTGGTTCTGCGTTGAGATTACTGTGGGATGTGAAGTTCCAGTATATCTGTGATAGAGAAGAAAGTGTACATGTTTTTTTCTTTTTGTCAGTGGAATCAGTGTTGCTGTGTGTGGCAATTCTATGTTCTGTATGTGTTCCATTGAATCTCCTGTACTTTTCACTGCAAGCTTAAAGGCCGTTTCACACCGCAGTCACACTATGTCACTTAACGTAACGTGACAGATCTGTTCAAAAGATCTGTTTCCAAAGTTTTAAATGGTGCAATTCACACCGACCTCGCAAAGCCTTACAGACGCCACAAACGAATCTGCAGGATCGCTCCGAGACCGATCTTTTCAAAACGTCTGTAGCCTCGCGCATGCGCACTGGCCTGCTACCCCGCCGCGCGCATGACTACACCTGTCGCGCAGTTTCGTGCTGTACCTCGTTACAAGAAGCTGTAATTTTTATTTATTTATTTATTTATTTTGGAACCGTTAATTGAAGCTGTGAGAACGCATCCACTGCTGTGGAATACAGATTGGAGGAGTATAGAGACAACAATTTAAAGGACACAGCGTGGGGCGAAATATCAAAGCAACTGGAACAAAATAGATTAGTTCTTAATTGTACTAGTTGAAATATAAACAAATATTTATAAATTTTGAAAATTAGTTAGCGTTTATTTAAAAATTATTAATATTTAGCTGACTGTCTACTTTATTTATCAACCTTACAAGTTATTTTAAGTTAACAATGGAGAAGGAATCGCCTCCAACTATTCACATTGTTTATGTGTTTGAAAGAAATTTTACCAAAATTATAAACCACATACAATAAGATTTCAAATAAGTAAATTGTATAAGGCTTTCCTTAGGCATAGTACCATTCTTTCTCTGCTGGAAATTGATCACCTGTAGTTTCTGTCTTTTCTACTAATATCGTTACTTATCAATGTTAAGATTTCTTCATACTCAGGTTCATATAGCCGAAAGTATGTTGTGAATCTGTAATCATCTACATATTACGATACCCGCCGTACTTTTCCGTCTTTGATTGATGGGGTGCACACAATGCGTTCGGTTTGTAACCGAGTACAACAACGTGAGTTCCTCTTCACTACTCGAACTACTATAGCCGTCATCCAACCAAGGCACATTTTTAGTAATTAAAATGTTCAGTCTCTGTTGCAATATTTTATTAACCAATTACGCGTTTCGCGTTGTTAGCGCATCGTCAGACTGGAAAAAGACAAATGTTTTGTTACAGTCCGTGTACCTGGCGGGCAGCGAATCTAATGTGGCTAAGGTGAGTAAATTTGAAAATTGAGACTTACTTAGGCGGAGATAGAGCCACAGAGCTATCTATAGCTAGTTGTGTAGGAGGAATCTTAACAATTGTTGCCCAATGACAACAATTGTTAAGATTCTTCCTACACAGTTATAGATAGCTCTGTGGCTCCATCTCCGCCCAAGTAAGTCTCAATTTTCAAATTTACTCACCTTAGCCACATTAGATTCGCTGCCCGCCAGGTACACGGACTGTAACAAAACATTTGTCTTTTTCCAGTCTGACGATGCGCTAACAGCGCGAAACGCGTAATTGGATAATAAAATATTGCAACAGAGACTGAACATTTTTAATTATTCAGCACTTTTGCTGCACCAGCCGCCACCACCGCCACCATCATGGAATGGAATGAAACATTTTTAGTAAACGCGAAATCGCACCACGAACTACTTAGCATGTCACCTACTTCAAATGAACCGACTGACAGAGCAGACACGATGCCCCAATATCTGACAGACATCGGTGGCGGTGTGAACTTCACATCTGTCACGTGACATCTATCACGTTACGTAACGTGACAAAGTGTGACCTCGGTGTGAAACGGCCTTAAGTCAGTAAATCCACCAAACTCGACTTCCGAGCGCGGACACCGATAACTGTGTCCTTCCGTGTTGCTCGTCGTCCAGCCAGACCTAGTGCCCGACATTATCATCGCAATCGAGCAGCAACAACACACAAGCTGCCGGCACCGCCTTGTGGCAGTGTCACCACAACACACTCCTCGACCCTCTCCCTTCCGCGTTCCCGCCGCTCAACTTAACCAACACCACCTAGAGACAAGGTCTTACAACAGGCCGTGCCTACGTCACACTTAGAGACCCCGGCCGCTACCTCACTGGCTGTTGGCTGGGGCACGCCCACCGCCGCGCAGCGGTCGGCTAGTCAGATGGCGGCCGGGGCCTCTAAGTGGCGTAGGCACGGCCTGTTGTAAGGCCTTGTCTTCTAGGTGCTGTTGACTTAACACCACTCCTCCTCCCCGGCACTCCACTCCAGGGAAACCACCCCCGATACATAGAAGCGGACGTAGCAAAGATTAGACGTCTGTAGATCGACGCCACGGCTCAAGTATAACTTACGAAGATAATTAGTTTTCAAAGAGGACAAGGGTACCTACAAGAACCTGTCAACCATGGAGCACATTTTATTGTTTCCGGGATTTGATATATTAGCAGTGTCATATCTGTGGTTTATCTATGACGTCATTGGTCAAACCCGTAGGGTTGTGCCCTGTGCTTCACTATTCCTAAGCCACCTATAGTGTCAACTGAGTACAGAATCCCTTCTTTAATACTACTCATGGCGATAAACTAAAGCGTCTTCCACTTTTCTAGCACAGATCAACCACCCAGCATTACGGGAAGGAAATTCTGATCGAACATTAAGTGCGCCGTCTGAAAAGATTCCAAACATTGATTCGTGAAACAAACAGAAGTTCTCTGTTCAGTTTTTTCTATTATTTTTAATCTGAAAATGTCAAACGTTGTTTCGTAATATAAAACCTCTGACAATACAATTCGGTAAATAGCCCTGTAACATTAACGTAGATGAACTTTGAACTACAGTTACCTCACTGTGCATCGAATTAGTCACTTCCCATAACTACGCACTGCTGAGCTCTGTGATACATATCCCAGAAGTCCGGTTAATATGGTGGATGTTAAAGTTACACCACTCCCTATTTTGCTAGGAACTGTTAAACGATATTTGCTGTGTGTGGGAGAGCGTTGTTGTGCAACTTGAACATCCACCACACTCCCCGGATCTCAAACCTTCAGAATTCTCCGTATTCCTTCGACTCTGGCTCGCTTTGAAAGGAAAGAGATTTGACGATATTCCTGACATCCAACGAAACTTGACGAGGCTTTTTAACACCTTCCAAAAGGGAGACTTTGTACAAAGTTTCCAGGACATGTATCACACAGCTCAGCGGCGCGTAGTTACGGGAAGTGCCTATTTCGAAGGACAATAAGGTAACTACAGTTCATAGTTCATCTACGTTAATGTTACAGGAGAAGACCTACATTTCTTCCAACTGGCTGTAGAACCTGCTGAACCTTGGAGAACACTTACAATCTTCAGGCCTGACAGAGCCATTATCAGAGGTGGTCTGGTCGTGGTCCTAACTGGCCGCCCAGGACTTTTTGGCGGCAGACCTCATTCTCTTCAAGAACTGTAGCAGAACGTTTCCGATGAGATGGGGGCGATTCCAGCAGTTCAGCTTCGATCTTCCTCCAGCAATTTGCTGACCAGGGCCAAAAAGTGGCAAGATGAGAAAGGTTATTCCTTTCTACATCGGTTACAGTCAGGTTACGACTATATTTTTTTCCCCTCTGCTGTGTTTCTTTGTACTTTGGAACTCTTTTATGTTGGCCACAGGCCTCGCCTGTATCATTGAGAACGGTTTGCAGCAGGACTTTATATTTTCCTCAAATATTATGAAATAACATGGATTTAGAAAGTCGCTCACATGATGTGATGGATGCTATCGACAATGGATATCAAATAGATTTCGTTTTTCAGGATTTCCGGAAATCTTCTAACACTATATCTCACATAAGTTCAAATCAAACTACGTGCTTAAGGAATATCGCCACAGTTGTACGATTGGATTCGTGTTTTCCTGTCAGAAAGGACAAGGTACGTTGTAATTGACGATAAGTCATTGAGCAGAATTGATATCTCGCGTGCACACTGTTGTAGCACCCTACGTACTCTTCCTTATTTTTATAAATGATTTAGGAGACACTGTCTGTTCTTGGATGATGCTGTCATTTATCGGTTAGTAAAGTCACCAGAAGATCAAACACAACTGCAAAATTATTTAGATAAGATATCAGCGTGGTGCAGAAAATGACAATAGACCCTTAATAATGAGAAGTCATCCATATGATCACTAAAAGAAATCCGTTAAACTTCAGTAACACGATAAAACAGTCAAATCTACAGATCGTCAATTCAGCTAAATACCTAGTAGTAACAATTAAAATGGAAAGAATACTTAGAAAATATTATAGGAAAGGTGAACTAAAAGCTACGTTTCCTTGGTAGAACACATAGAAGATTCAGCAGTTCTGTCAAAGAAACTACCTATACTACACTTGTGCGTCCTATTTTAAAGTATTGCTGCGCATTGTGGGATCCACACCAGGAAAGACTGACGGACGATTTAGAGATGTTCAGAGAAGGGCAGCTCGTTGTATATTGTCGCGATAGGGGAGAGAGTATCACAGAAATGATCGACGAGTTCTGGTGGAAAACATTAAAGGTCAGGTGATATTCACTACGGCGAGAACTATTTGCGAAATTTGTTTTCCGAATGCGAACAAATTTTGTTAGCACCCACCTTCATTAGATGATCATAATAAAATAAGAGAAATCGATTTGAAAACAAAAAGGCTTAGAACCTTTGTACCCCCAGCTGTTATAAAATGGAACTGTAGAGAAATATAATAAGAACGGTTCTATGAACCCTTTGCCACGCTCCTCATTGTGACTTGCAGAGTACTTATGTAGCTGTAGGTGTATACTTGTCCCAGCCTGTACGTCAGTTACGACGTAGTTCTTGATATTTTTGTAACGTTTAAATACATTATTGTGGGTTATTTTATATTAACAAATTTATAAATCGCAAATTTAAACTAGTTTCCCGCAGGTTCGTCTGTGTGCTTTATCACATCATTTTGTGTAATTTATTTGTATTTTATAACATAGTTGTCTTAACTTTCTCTACAGGAATACTTTTCAGTCTGAATTGCTATCACAACATATTTTCTGAAGTGCAGGTAGGAATCTTACCCTGTGTCAAATATCAAGAGTAATAACAGTTTCTACTAGAAACACCTCTTGTCGCAACCTCTCCACAGTTGAGGTTTGCAACATTATTTCCATGCTGAAACAAGCGACGTGGCTATCTGTGCCATACACCGGTGGAAATTGTCGCCAGTTTGCGCAATGAAAAAGATGTCTGTAAATTTGGACTCTTTTTTTTCTGACCCATCATCACGTACGAAGTCACGCAGAGTGGCGTAAATGTCACACTCCAGTCTCATTAAATCTGTAGTAAATCATACTTAACATTTTGATGTGGTTTATGGACATAGACAATTATATCATTATGAGACCGTTGTCACTTCTCTGACTAAACCTTCTCTATAGTACGATTGAAGTAGTGACAAAATCGTAATTTTCAATGACGCTTTGCTACTATACAGCAAACTTCGTTGAGAAGACGATTGTTTCCGATTTCAAAGTTCTAGAGCATCAGGAACAGTAATTGAAACGCACACTTCAATGCCCACTAAATTTTTCGAATTCTAAATTGTAGCTATGTTACCAACATGGTTATCCCTTCCAGGCTGCGGAATAAATACAAAGTTGTCTCAAGGAATATTTCCACAGAATATACTTAAGCTAAGGCAGAAGGACAATGAATGTGTCCGTTACATATGCCGCGATCGATCCTTTTTTTTTTTTCAAAAATTGAAAAAAAAATTAAAATAAAAAAATAGCTTGACCAAGATCGCGTTAAAATACCTTTATTTTTTGTCCTGTTTTGGCAGATCTGCCACCATCACATCCAGTTGTTAGCTCATGTCAACCATTGGCCTTGGATTAAAATAAGGTCGTGGCAGGGACTGATGACCCCGTAGTTAAGTCCCATAAGCTTTACAAACATTTGAAAATCTGTACATTAAAATAGGAGAATGCTGGAAACATCACTGTGTCAACAGTAAAAACTACATGAAATACATACAAGATATTTTTTTCTGGTGTGCTGTCATACTGTTTCATTCAATTGTCTTATTTTAATGTAGTTTTTAGTCTTGACATGCTTGCTCCCAGTATCTTCATATTTTAATCCAGGGCTAATGGTTGTATCTTCCTAAACGTGTCTAGAAATAAGAATATTTTATAACTGTCTTGAGAAACTTATGTTTTCTTGCAGTTTTTGAATACGAAAGTTTGCCAAATTTTTGGAATGCGCAATACCGAATAGTGGAGACAAAAGATGATGTAATATAAATAATTTTAATACAATGTTTAAGGCGAGAAGAGAGTAGGGAATCTGTTGAACAGGTGGTAAATACAATGTCAAAGAGTGGCAATCAACAAAAAGGACAATTACTTCAAAACGGTTTAAGTATTTGACTCTTCATGCGAGCACAGTTATCTTAAAAAGATCAAATAACAGACAAATATCAAATTCGCGTTAAGGAGCTCGTCGCAGTGTAATGAGAGTGCAGGGTGCACGTGAGGAAAGGAAAGACAAAATTCTAAGGCCGAGCGGTAGCAATGTTCTGGAAACAAAGAGGCTACGCGAACCATTTGAAACAATCGGTGATGCATATTCAGGTGATGAATTACAGCGGCACATAAGTCTGCCCAAACAGACCACGAAGAACGCAACGCAGATCGGTGAATTATCACCAGAGCGCACAATAAATGCGGATATGAAAAACGTTATAAATGACTCTCTCTCTCTCTCTCTCTCTCTCTCTCTCTCTCTCTCTCTCTCACACACACACACACACACACACTGCCTTGCGCGCGCGCGCTATCGTTCTCCAGATATATGTATTTACTTACGTAACACTAACGGCACCCGTGCCATGAATTGTGTGGACAACTACGTTATTAATCTTCTGTTTCTTACCAGTAATTCCAGTATGAAAAAAAAGAAGCTCGTATTACTATTAAAGAATTCTGCACGCGTAGGTTGCGCGTTTTGTGTGTGTGTGTGTGTGTGTGTGTGTGTGTGTGTGTGTGTGTGTAAAGGAGTGTCGTACACACCACGTTGCTAATAATTTACGAAGGTGCTTCCATCTATTTTTCAAGGTCCACACGTGTTACCCGAACCAGCAAAATACTGCCTACGGAGAGTGGTCAAAAATATGGAAACAGCGGAGGAGGTGACGATGCCCAATTAGGCGTAGGAGAACGGCTTCCAGTTGGAGTGGATAAATGTATGGTATTCAAATAATCTCATATTATTCTCCCTGAAAATACTGGCAACTTCGAGTAACACTCTTGACCTGTGGTGGCCACGAACAGGGGCCCAGTAGTCTTGGAAAATTGAACGACAATTGGGGAATACACTTTGCCACGTGATGGACTTCAGCCAAAATGGTCATATGTCATATAATCCTTGACAGTAATGTCACATTGCATATTACTAGGGGCCATGAAATATCGCGAACTGGCTGCCCAAAACATCATGGAACTGCCGCCATAAACTCTGCCAAAAGTGGGAAACAGTGAGCAAAAAGATTAATCAGAGAAAGAAAAGGCTTTCTTTCGTTCTACAGTGCAGGGTTTATGGATTGGGCGGCACATTCTTCGGATATGGGTATTTCCTTCATTTCTTTGGAAGGAACCTTCGATTTGTCTTGCTACCGTCTGATTTCCAGAATGCAACATTCAGTTCTGCATTAACGTTTAGGGTTGCCGACCTGTTACTTGCGCCACTACCCTCTTCAGCGATCGTCCTTCACGATCAACCGATAGACACTTTCCTCCAAGTTGCGATTTACCGGACGCTGTTTTCTCATTTTCCTTGTATGCGGTATAAATCTTTTGTAAAGTGCCTCTAGAAACACCGAACACTTGCTTACAGAAGCACCGAACATAGGATCAGAAACAATTTCCACACGTTCGCATTCACCTAGCCCCGATATAATGCAGTCACATCTAAAGAGAATGCTGTTCTGACCAACGTATTGTGACATTGTACTGGTGTCTTCCGAGGTCAAAGACATCTGTCTGGTTTGGTTGTAGTGCCGGAAGTAGTGGCACTGGCACCAGGGACACTACTGTCGACTGACGTTCCAGTCGCTGACACGGGAACTCCGATAGTCGGCAGTAACTGTTCCTGGATTCCCGTCAGAGGTAGCGTGTTACGAAAACCATCACGAGTGTCAGATCTGATTGGCCGAAGCACAGTTAAATATCTAGCCTACTCGTCATCGTCCAATTGTTCCAATTTATGGTACATGTAGGGCGTGGTAAGATATGAAAGTGCACCAAGTGGGAACTCCAGATGGCCAAGCATTTACCAAATAAAAGGAATGTTGATACGGATCTATCACCATATGCAACTTATCGATTCTCCCCATAAGAGTGTGTTTAAGAAGCGAAGTTTGCCTGTACGAACGAAAAATTATACACCATCGGCCTCAGTGACAAAATCTAATGTTTAAAATGTAATAGAACGCATACTTCAGACCATCGGTCCCTTTGCATGAGGAATGCAGAAATATGGAAAGAATTTATCTTTCCTTAACAGAAGTGACGGTAGAGTTATAAATTTGGATTATATCTTTTTTCCAGAGGAAGTTAGTTTCCTGTTCATAAAAATAACACTATCTACTGGACTCTTGGTAATTTTTGTCACTGTATAATCAATATAAAAAGAACTGACAAATTACAGGATTACAAAGAGTATGTACATCAAGATATTACCAGATTTACCGATAAACGTAATAAAAAATTTGTGAATATGTTGAAAATTCTTGTGTTAATAAAAAATGATTCACAGTCGCGTGCTGAAGTAGGGGCTTACTGTTGAGGGTGAAGTACGGTGGGGACATAGTGAACCCTGGGGCCGCTACGGCAGCCGTGAAGACCTCAGCAAAACTCCGATAAGGCATGCAGTGCACGAAAAGAGGAATAGAATACTAGAATTCTGTTCGAAATAGAGCATCAGTGATTAAATTTCAATTTAAAGAGGACATTATATTTATTTCTCTATTTATTTATTTATTGTATTCTTAATTTTAATCCCTGGAAAAGGGAATTTGTTTTTACAACTTGCATTCGATAGCTATAACTTTGGAAGAATGACACTTCATTTTCACATTTTTGATCATTGTCCTCTCTCATAATACTCAGAATGACCACCAGTGCAGAATAATCATGAATTTCATTCTGTCACAATGGCCAAGAATCCCTGCCGAAAGAGGAAAAACTGGCGAAGGAAAAAAATTGGCTGAGCGGTAAGAGATCGGATTCGTACCAGCCGCCAAATATTTTGTGCTCTTTGACAATGTGTACACTACGGATGTCACAATTAACCGTAACCTCATATAGGTTATTTTGTATTTATTTGCGCACAACACACAACATTAGCGTGATGAGTACGCGGCAAAATATGCAAATGTTATTATCAGTTCCAAAATACCAGTAAACTGACAACAGACTTGTACAAATATATATTTAACTGGTGTGATGAAGCCCTACGTGAAAATGAATGTCTTCTGTTGACTGACTCGTGGGGAGGACAAACAAATCCGCAAATATTGACGAACTGTTACAAGATGAATGCGGATTTCCAGCGTGCAGTATCAAAGTAATTCCTGCAAAATGTACGCCAATAGTACAAGACTACGATGTATATTTTTATCGTCAGGTATAAAAACGTAGTCAGTAGTGTACGCATTGCCAAGGAGCACAAATATACTTCTACATCTACATATATACTCTGTAATACAAAGTAAAGTGTATGGCGGAGGGTATACTGTACAACTAGTAAAAATTTCCTTTCCCAAATAGAACGATGGGAAAAAATAATGTTCATGCGCTTCTGTACGAGCCCTAATTCCTCTTGTCTTTGTGATCGTTACACAAATGTAAGTAGGCAGCAGGAAGATCGTTCTACACTCAGCTTCAAATTCAGACCCTCCAAATTTCCTCAACAGAATTTCTTGAAAAGAAAGTCGTCTTTCCACCAGCGATCCCCAATTGAGTTGTCGGAGCATTTCCGTGACACTCGCGCATTGGTCGAACGTACCAGTAACAAACCTAGCTGCTCGCCTCTGAACTGCCTCTATGTCTTCCTTTAAACTGATCTGCTGCGGGTCCCAAACACTTGAGCTCACTACTAATGCTGTATTCGAACATTATGGGATTGTTTTTCCTACTCATGTGCATCACCTTACATTTTTCTACATTTATACCTAGCTGCCATTCTTCACACCAACTAGAAATTTTGTCTAAGCCGTCCTGTATGCTATTACAGTCAATTAAAGACGACGCCCTCTCATACACCACAGCATCTTTACCAAACAGCCACAAATTACAAGTTACTCTGTCCATCAGATCATTTATATTTATTTTTTATTCATATTTATATTGGCCACCTTGTGGGGTCGAACCCGCGACCTTTTCAGTAGGAATCCAATATCTTACCGCTTAGCTGAACAGCTCTTCTTAAATATATATTGACAAGAAAATTGATAAGATATGGTGATAGATCCCTATCAACATCAATTTTATTTCCTAAACGCTTGGCTATCTGGAATTCCCACTTAAGACAATTTCAAGTCTCATATACGCTCTATATATACGACGAATCTGGACGAATTCAACGATGACGAGTAAGCGTCCTCTCCTTGTCTTAGTTGACATCTCTTGCTTACGTTCCCACACTTAGAAATCTTTCCGACGGATGAGAAATTCGAAATATCACAAATTGCCTGAGACAAACTTTGGATTTCTGTAATTTCTCCAATGCGCAAAGATGAGTATTCGTTGTAGTAAATATCACTTGTACTAATGTGGAGAGATCATTGATGTTAACGTGTACCTACTCCGCCCTGCCAATACCTCCCCACAACAGTTAGCATCTGCCTTCAGTTCAAGTGCGCGTTTACCGTGGATTTTACACATATTTTCCTAACAAATTATTCCTGTGTCATTTTAATGTGTTTCTTGAGCATTAAATGAATCTGTTAACGTGATCATAAATCAATATTTCACACAGGCTGATGTTACAAATACAAAACCCACTAAATACGTGTTTCTATGGTCAACTAATATGGCGTCTCCAATCTCTGCACTGAAAACAGCTGGGGGTCCCGATAGGCATGTAACATAGATTGCGTTCTACCGCCCACTGGTGAACGTTCAGACCAGAAAGTCTCCCTATGCAGTTTTTGCACATTGTTACGCCAGAAAGTCGGCACACTGAGCATATATGTTCAAACACATGCTCCGTATGCTGACGGTTTTAGTGTCACAGTCCGTCTCTACGGCATCGTGCACCAGAATATAACGTGCTGCTTCAGCGTCTAGCTTCAATGTACCACTGCTGTTGTCAGCTCGATTCAAAGAGGCTTTTCCCACTGACTCCGTAAGGTGTCCGTACGCGTGGATCTATGCCTCATTTAAAAATCCCTCAAGCATGTATGAATAAAATTCTATCGAATCTGGCCCCTTCTGATAAAAGCGAAGAAGCTGACGTACATATCCGCTCAGTCAGCGACGTAATTTTGCAGCAGAACAACAGTCCGTGTCACAGCGACAGAATTCTCCAGCAATGGTTTGAGGATCGTTATGGCAAACTCGCACTGGTATTATGAACACAGTGGAAAACATCTGGGACGCTATATGGAGCCCTCAGGCTTACAGAAAATACCTGTCCGAAAACATCGGCTGCTACATTCCACTTCTTGGTAGGACTTCTCCAATACGCGTCAAGCACAATTACTGACGTATTTTGTTAGAACAATGGATCAGTAAAGTATTCAGCAGGTAGTCTAACTTTGGGTCCATTGGTGCACAATAAGATTTTTCGAAAGGAACCATAAAAACATTTTTGTGTTTGCAAAAGAATTTTTATGTCATTATTCACTTAAATTATTTCGATTTACTATCTACTTAGTACCATACGTATATTTCCACATAGTACTAATTACAGTTTTTGGTTATTTCCACATACGTTTAAGATATCATTTTTGTTTAAATGTTTATAAAGCTTTGGAACCAAACTTTAGTGGTTCAAAATGTTCAAATGTTTGTAAATCTGTCGGACTAAACTGCGTGGTCATCAGTCCGTAGCTTACAAACTACTTAAACTAAGTTAAACTAACCTAAGGACAAACACACACACACACACACACACACACACACACACACACACACACACACACACATGCACCAGGGAGGACTCGAACCTCCGACGGCGAGCAACCGCGCGTTCCGCAGCGAGACGCCTTAGACTACTCTACCACGGCATTTCATTACTAAGCTGAATTTACGATCTTACCAGTGATGAAATGAATTCTGCTGATGCTCCATTGTGTCGTAATATCTTGCACGTGCATAGCAATGTTCGGTTGCATAGACATGTTATTCGCTGTAACTCAATTTTGTGCTTCCCGGGACTTTCACGGTCATTTCTAAGTGTCTGTCTGGAGAATTTTAAATACGTTGTTTACAGACAACACAGTTCATGGTCTACACAATTATGTCGATTGTGTAGAAGACACTGAAAGTTGCGCCAACAAACACGAGTGTGGAGTGAGAAGAAAAACCCACGTCGATATAACTATTGCCGCAATTCGTCTACTTCGTACGTTGTGAGCTAGACGTTTGCCTTATTCATTGTTTTGGTGAAATTTTTAAAATAAAACTCCTCGACTCATTTTTTCTTGTAAATAAAACTCAGAATGTAAGATATTTTATTACAAATACATTACGAATGTGAGCTACTAAATAGCGAAAGTCGAGCAGAATATGAAATGACCAACACGGGGCAGTAATACAAGCAGGCGAAGTTGCGAGAACGTGTGTCATTTCTTAGTTCCAGTTATACAACTGCTTCTGCTTGTGATGATGGTACATGCTAACAAAAGAGAAAACACTCGTAGCACGCTTAACTGATGCTCTGGTGCCTCATTCTAATCGTAATTGTGGGAGGTGGTTCAAATTGCCGTTTCGATAGACTGATCTAGGCTTCAGGGATTTCTGTAATTCGAGTAAATAGTTCCTTCAGTTAGATAATCTCGGATTCTATATCGTTCACGTACGCTAGTACGTTATGTCTACTGATCATCCTAGCGACAGGAAATTCTATTCCATAAACGAAAGTAAATATAACAATGAAATCGCCGGCGTGGAGTCTTGCTGCGGAGTGCGCTGTTGCTCGTCGTCGGAGGTTCGAGTCCTCCCTCGAGCAGCGGTGTGTGTTCAAATGTTTGTAGTACTTACGGGACTTAACTACGGGGTCATCAGTCCCTAAGCTTACAAATTACTTATGAACTAGCTAAGACTAAGGACGGCACAAATATCCATGCCCTAGGGGGAATTCGAACCCCCGACCGTAGTGGCCGTGCAGAGCGTGACTGGAGCGCCTCAGTCCCCTCGGCCACCGCGGTGTGTGTGTGTGTGTGTGTGTGTGTGTGTGTGTGTGTGTGTGTGTGTGTGTGTTGTCCTTACCACAAGTTACTTTAAGATAGTTTGGCCGGCCGCGGTGGCCGAGGGGACTGAGGCGCTACAGTCACGGTCTGCACGGCCACTGCGGTCGGGGTTTCGAATCCCCCCTCGGGCATTGATATTTGTGCCGTCCTTAGAATTAGTAATTTCATAAGTAGTTTGTAAGTTTAGGGACTGATGATCCCGTAGTTAAGTCCCATAAGCTGTACAATCATTGAACATTTTTTTTTTTTTTTTTTTTTTTTTTTTGAAGATAGTTTGAGTAGTTTCTAACCCTATGGACTGATAACCACAGTACTTAAGCCCCTTAGATTTTCATTATAGTCGACGTGATCGATTACAGAGTGTCCGCAACTGCACTATGTTATTTTAAATGTGTTTATTTCCGTCAATAGTTGCAATATATTTGTTTAATAACATGTTTCGATTACTTGGATCATCTTCAGATCTTGTAGTTGCGTCCGCAACTCGTCTAGATGAGTACCAATTAGTACTCAGCCAGACGAGTTGAGATCTAAAGATGATCCAAGTGATCGAAACATTTTATTAAGCAAATATATTGCAACTGTTGACGAAAATAAACACATTTAAAATCCCTTAGATTTACAAACATTTTGAATAATGTAATCAACACGCGACACAAGCTACACTTAGAAGTCACTGCTTAAGAGTAGACTCAGCGTCGCCGGCCGCGGTAGCCGAGGGGACTAAGGCGCTCCAGTCACGGTCTGCACGGCCACTACGGTCGGGGGTTCGAATCCCCCCTCGGGCATGGATATTTGTGCCGTCCTAGTTCGTAAGTAGTTCATTAGTAGTTTGTAAGTTTAGGGACTGATGACCCCGTAGTTAAGTCCCATAGACTATACAAACATTTGAACTCAGCGTCCTCAAATTAAATCTGCTCGACTAATCACTTATAATGTGAGTTTTGCTACAGACGATTTTTACTTTTTTTAAGAGGCAGGTTTCGAAATTGCTTGTAGTTTTAAAAGTTATTTCTGAACTAAAAGCCGAAACGGCAGAGAGTAAACAATCGCTGATGTATAATGTGTAAAGTTTCCAACATTTACTTATCTAACATGCTAATGAGGACTTCTCTCTTTCAGGTAACCTTGCCGATAACCTCTGTTCCGGCCTAAACACAAAGAGAAGTTGCTGACGTCATTGTCAAGTCTTGGACCAAAAAGGAACACTTTAAGGAGTGTTTTCCAAGACTCTTGCCGGATTCCGTTCTGAACTTTTAATGCTTGAAGCTACCTTTACAATATGGTAAGAAAAATTCCATCGATTCTGGCTGTAATGCATTCATTAATATACACCTTCTGTCAATGGATGACAATTTATCACTCAGTGATACTGTATTTAAAACTATTATTGTAGAAATCGTCTGGATTACTAAAATCGTCACGATATTAGTCACACAAAAACTGATTGTTTTGCGTTTCATTACAGCCACCACAATGGCAGAACCGGCTGTGCGCTGAGTGACAAGTCAAGCGGAAGAAACTAGAAGAGGCGTAGAGTTACAGAGTGCCCTAGTAATTTCTCTGAGGGCCTCATGTAGAAAGGGCAACGACGGTAAGAAGGAACAAATATTATTAATTTACATCGTTAGTAGATTTTTCTTTATTTGTGTGTGGATTGACTATCTAGATGTCTGTAGTATCAGCTAAAAGCAGAAACACGAATCTATAATTTTTATTTTTTATTTTTAACGTTGCCTAAGACACACTTTTAAATATTCTTGCTTTCACAGGGAAATTTTCGTTATGAATGCATTGTGCGGATGGTTTGCGTTTGAGACGAGGGCAGTTTCGTGTGGACACTTGAAGTCTGCAATTCTGTGGTAAATCGTGCACATGCCCGGGAATCGTGACGTGTTTTGACAGCTAATGAATCGTCGTAGTTCGGGGGTTAGTCAAATGAGCGCCTGGTCGCTTGCTTTGTGTATGGACATGCGACTGGAAAATCCAGGCCGTTATGAGACTAAATGTCGAACGGCGGAAGAAACCCTGTTTGGTCTTGGATAAATATGCAATAAACCACTTAAAATTTAATAACTATTGATCCATATATGATACAAAGGAGCGCGTAGGCTCATTATAAAGACAAAGACTAGACGGATGCGCTGATATAAACGCCTCCCATCACTTTAATAGGTTTTAAGTTACAGTAAATCAAAAGTCACTATAAAATAACAATTTTGTAAACGATATATCTTGAAATCGGCTTAACCAAATATTACGTACAAGGTGTCAAATGGTAGATCAAAATGTTCAAATGTTTATGTTTGTAAAATCTATCGGAGCAAACTGCGTGGTCATCAGTCCGTAGCTTACAAACTACTTAAACCTAGGTAAACTAACCTAAGGACAACACACACATCCATGCCACAGGGCCGGCCGCGGTGGCCGAGGTGACTGAGGCGCTCCAGTCACGGTCAGTACGGCCACTACGGTCGGGGGTTCGAATCCCCCCTCGGGCATGGATATTTGTGCCGTCCTTAGTCTTAGTTAGTTCATAAGTAGTTTGTAAGTTTAGGGACTGATGACCCCGTAGTTAAGTCCCATAAGTGTTACAAACATTTGAACATTTGAACATGCCACAGGGAGGACTCGAACCTCCACGGCGAGCAACCGCAGCGAGACGCTTTAGACCGCTCGGCTACTCAACCGCGGCGATGGTAGATCTAATTGAGTACTATTAAGACGTATATTTAGGTTTTTGAGGAAATTCAGTAACATGGCTTCCAGGTATAAAAGCTGGATTTTAATAAATAAACAATTATAACTGTAGTATTAGCGGCATTACGGTAATTTAGACTTAAGTAAGTAGATAATGAAACCACAGGACCAATAGTACAGTGAACAATTTCTGTTTAAATACTAAGAAAGCAAATGTAGAAACGTTTAATATTTGATAATGCAAAAACTACGATATGTACATAGTTTTTGATGCCATATTCTGTTTCGGCATAAAATTTCCGTTAAATACTATCATCACATATAATTATTTCATTTGTATTTTATGTAAAAGAGGTAATTGTGTAAAAATAAGATACTTATTTCACTTCAGAGTAAGTCAGCGAGGGTACTTAGAGCGGCCATTTTGGCTTGTTATGGGCAGTCTGTTGACGTCGGTTTGATAGACAAGACCTGTCGTTACGACGGGTGACTGAGGAGTCGTTTGAGGACTTGTAAAATTTCTGCGAAGTGTTCGAGTGTGGAACTTAGAAACATTTATTCCGTGGTGCTTGGAGAAATTTGATTTTATTCTGCGTCTGTGGTACTTAAAAAAGACTTCAGTGGTGCTGCGTGAACTCTAACTATATTCTGTGACAGTGGAACTTAGAGATTCTCAGGATTGTTGCTAGACTTTAATTTATTGTTTCCAAATGATAAGCCAAGATCGCAAACTATCAACTTATTAAGTGACGACCGGTTTCGGTGCACTATGTCACTTGGACATCTTCTTAAAAAATTTGATATGAAATAAGAAGTGCAACATTGCACTATAAAGCTGTCAGTATTTTGTAAGCTGTCATGTTTGTAACTTAAGTATTTTTTACATAGTGACTAAGTGCAATGTTGCACTTCTTATTTTATATCCAATTTTTTTAACAAGATATATATGACCAGATGATGGTGACATAGTGCACCGAAACCGGTCATTACTTAATAAATTGATTGAAGTCAGGTGTAACAAATATTCACTGACGAATATTAGGTGGAATAAACATCAATTTAACTTCCTGGCATATTAAAATTGTGTGCCGGAACCGGGACTCGAACCTGGGACCTTTGCCTTTCGCGGGCAAGCGCTCTACCACTGAGCTACCCCGACACGACTCACGACGCCGCCTCACAACTTTACTTCCTCCAGTACCTCGCCTCCTACTTTCTAAACTTCACAGAAGCTCTCCTGCGAACCATGCAAGACTAGCACTCCTGGAAGAAAAGATATGGTGGAGATATGGCTTAGCCACAGCCTAAGGGATGTTTCCAGAATGAAACTTCACTCTGCAGCGGAGTAGGAGGCGAGAAACTGGCGGAAGTAAAGTTGTGAGGCGGCATCGTGAGTCGTGCCGGGATAGCACAGTCGGTAGTGCGGTTGCCCGCGAAAGGCAAAGATCCCAGGTTCGAGTCCCGGTTCCGGCACACAATTTTAATCTGCCAGGAAGTTTCACATCAGCGCACACTCCGCTGCAGGGTGAAAGTTTCATTCTGGAAACATCAATTAAATTAATAGTGACTGTGTCGTTTGTGTATTTTTTGTTCCTGCCTGCATTTATTTAAAGCTAAACATTTTGGGGACATTGCAGCAGATGTGGCTGGCCCCTAGACACGACGCAGCCAGTCTGTATAATAAAATAGGGTCTACAGCCGCACTTCACAGGCTATGAATGGGTGAATTGTATTGTTTTATTTTTTTCGTGCTTTGGCACTAGGGGGCTCGAGCCAAGGGAATAACTGATAAAATTGTGTCACCCTGCAGAGAACAGTGATTTTGAAAAATCCGTGTGTAAGCTCGCAACACAGAAATAACAAAAATATGTAGGATGTTTTGAAATACGGGTATGGGAAAAGTGAAACAGGTTGACAGAATGAGAAATCAGGATGTACTGTGAAGGGGTGGAAGGGGAAAGGATATACATGTTGATGTAGATCGAGATGAGAGTAAAATCTTGGGTGGCACACACTGCATTCGCGGTATAACAACAGTGGCGCAACTAGCAAATGCTGTACATATGTTACAGGTGATAACTACAGACGGTTTACTGATCTTTCATTCGTCATAAAAGCAGACTTAGAAATTTAATGAAATAAAATAATCGTCACGCAATACATGACGTATTGATAGAATAGGATGTTTTGGGCGCACAACAGCAAGGTTTTTAGCGCCCTGACAAAAGAATTAAACAACAGTAAATAAAGTAAATCTTGGCAACAACACGAACACATATTGTAAATCAGCGATGTAAGTTGGTAGACCGAAGTACCCAACCTTACAAGTCCTCAAAAGGAAATGTCTGAGTTTAGAGGGACGCTGATCGCTGATGTTAACACACTAAAACCTCCAGCCTAAGAGCTTAGGCCAGAGTCGGGAACGTTCACAAAATTGTAAAACGTTCGTCACACTCGCCTCGTCGTCAGCTAAAACAGTGGGTAGGGCACGACCAAGATTAGCCGCTGCCCTCTCAGCACGATATAAAATATACTCAATTAAAATGTGGCGTATAGTGATTTGCACGCCACAAGCATCGCACATCGGTGGATTCTCCCGACGGAATAAAAAACTGTGGGTCAAAGGGCTGTGTCCAATGCGAAGGCGCGTCAGTGTCACTTAGAAACGTCTGAATGGCTGACAGGAGGTTCGCCATGGCCGGACAGTTGGTTTAACCAACCGCAGTTTATTACCTGTCACTGCCAGCCACGTCTTCTCCACAACCGAAGGGACCTATGGCGCAGAACAGAGTAGACGTCCCGCAAGGGAAAGGCACACTCTTTGACATTTGGGTCACTGCAGGCCGCCTTGGCAGCCACATCAGCCGCTTCATTTCCCCATATCGCAACATGCCCAGGTACCCAAAGAAATGACACCTCTTTACCCCGCCGTTGGAGGAGGTACAGTTGGTCATGGATCAATTGTGTTATAGGTTCAGTCGGGTACAAGACCAGCAGTGATTGGAGGGCACTAAGGGATTCGGAGCAGAGCAGAAATTTTGTACCTCGAGCAAGCCGGATGTGTTCCAGTGCCTGGAGGATAGCATGCAGCTCTGCCGAGAAAAAACGGAGTAGGCAGCGGGCAGGCGAAGCCCTATGATGTGACCTGGAAACACTGCAGAACACCCCACCGAGTCCCCTTGTTTTGATCCGTTAGTGTACATGACATATTGACCAATTAACATGAAGTTATTATTGCCACCAATTACTCGAGCATTAACATAAGAGTGGCTATGAAAGCAAATAGTTATCCACAATCAGTCGTCTGACAAGCCTTCATCAGCTATAAACAAAAAACGTCCCCCGCCGACATTACTCTATTCAAATAAAGAAAACAAGTCCTCCATGGACATCAACAAAAATATGAATGTGACTTCGTGGTTGCGGAACTGATAAAACATTGGATAAATTTTTAAAAGAAGTAAGAGTCCTCTCCAGTTGAATTAATTTTCAAACATTCAAAGTAAAATTTTTGACACATAAATGTGCACAGCCCAAAACAGTTGGGCTCAGACCAAACACAAAATTGCGTTTCAAGTTCAATGCAGGTGGACCACGTATTAACATTAAAAGATACGTCACATTGATAAAAAATCGAGAAGATCTGAAATAAAAGGCAATATAACACATTCGATGATCACTAGCACGTCACATTTCCACTTTGTCATACGCATAGCGCAGTGAGACACACACAAAAATCCTCAAATATCTCCTTGTATTTTACATGTTTCCTGTTAATTTCATGCACAGACCACAATTGTGCTAAAAAGTCAAGTGGGTCTGTCATGTGCCACGAAAAGATCGTATGTAGCGTCCAGCCCATAATCAATTGCATTGTGTGCCTTTTGGTTTTCGTAAATGGTGTCCAATCTGGCATCATGGCGTCACGGTACAAGGAAGGATCCTCCCAGTAGATCGTGCTTGAAGCATGGAATCCGAAGCGATCGGGCGTACCCTGGGGCAAGATCAAGAATCTAAATTACAACGGCTTTTATCAAAGCCAGATTTTGTAATAATATCAATTAACATTGAAGGCATGTCACCGGAGAAAGAAGTCTTACTGTCAGGCATGTGCAGTAATACAGCTTGTGGCATTTTACTGATACACAGAGGGCCACAAGACCGAAGGCCAAAAGTAAATGGAATGGACCTTATCACTGAACGACCACATACCAAGTACGTTAGTGCTGTTTGTCAAACCTGGCCTAAACATTCAGTCAGCAGGTCTAACGTCAGAAAACAACATTGAGATCCTGACCATTGTGATCCGGTCATGCACGGTGATATCAGTGTATAAGCCACTAAGTGCTGATTTTAAGTTCACGGAACCCCCTAATTTTCAATCCCAGTCAATAAAGATGGTCACGGGTGACTTCAGCAGCCTTAGCACATTCTGTGGTTACCAGGAGACTGATAAGAATGGAGAATAACTTGAAGAATGGGTTGAACAGACGGGGCTGATACTAATACGTGACCCAAAGCTGCCACACTCCACATCTTTGTTAGCGACCACATTACCCAGCAGGCAAAGAAGAACGTTTTGGGACCACTCCCTCACACACAGGACCGACCAGTTAGTTATCTGCACTGTGGCAGCAGTGGTGAAGCCAGAGACAGTCCAGTTTAAAAGACGATTCAATTTTAAGCGAGCTCAGTGGGAAAAGTTCAGCCTCGAGCTCGATAAAGATGTCACAAAGATAGAGCTAAACCCAGAGATGTATGATGGGTTTATTAAATTAGAATCATCTCTCGTAGATATACTCCTAGGGGATTTAGAACATCTTACATTCCTGGGCTCGATAACGACTCAAAATCTCTCCTTCAGGAATACGAACATCTACTGGAAACTGAGCCATTCTCTGAAGAAACAACTCAACAGGCGAGGAACTACTGAATGCTATATCAGCAACTAGAAGAGAGAAATGGTGTGACACAGTGGAACAAAAAGACATAAAACAGAACAGCCGCAAGGCGTGGAAGCTGTTGAAGAAACTTAATAGTGACCTGTCAAGTGCCCCTACAAGCCTATCTAATGTAACTCCCAATCAAATTGAACACCAACTGCTATTGAATGGAAAAACCAAAAGAAGAACCGCTGAAAGGAAGCTTCAAGGAAACACTGAAGAAAACATTGGCACTCCTTTCACCATGAAAGAACTGGAAGTAACCTTCCAATCTATAAAAAATAATAAAGCTGCAGGCTTAGATGACCTAGGTCCAGAACAGATTAAAATGTTTGGACGAGTGACAAAGCAATGGATCTTAGATTTAATAAACACCTGCATATCAAAATTACAGATCCCTAAAATCTGGCACAAAGCCAAAGTAGTAGCACTCCTGAAGCCTGACAAAGAACCAACTGAGGCCAAAAACTTCCGACCAGTAGTTTATGCCAGTTGTATAAAGTCCTAGAAAGGCTGATCCTCAACCGCATTTTACAACATGTTGATGAAAAACTTATACAAGAACAGGTAGGTTTCCGCCCAGGAAAGTCATACAGTGGTCAAATTCTTAACCTGAGCAGCATATACAAGATGGGTACGAAAGAGGACAAGTTACTGGAGTGGCATTTATAGATCTGACAGCAGCGTATGACACAGTCAACCACAAGACGTTGAACAGAAAGGTAAACTCTGTCACAAAAAACTACCGGCTAACAGTTTATCCAGTGTCTGCTGCAAAACACGACGTTTTATGTCACTCTGGATTACAGGAAGACCTGATGGAGGACCTTGAAGTTGCTCAGTGACCGGCGGCCTGTGCACACGTGTCAGCAGTAGCGGCTCTACAGTGTAAGATAACCGGCTTCTTACAGAAGCGACTTATTTTCATTTCGTGTTAGCTTTCTTTTACAGTTCTTCATACTTTAGTGTGGTCGCGTGTTTATTTATCAAGAATCGCGTTTAGTTGTCAGTTCAGTTGTTATTTTATTAGTTCGCGTATATATTTTTCAGATTCGCCGGTAATAAACAGTTTAGTGTTAGGTTCATGTTTTTCGAAGCTCACTATTTATCAAACTTTTCGTGCTCCTGTGCATATTTACTTAGATTCGCGTTCAACTAATCCGTTCAGTGTATTCATGCGCAATGTAAATCCGCCACTCACTGCTTTCGTTTTGTTTTGATCCTACTCACGGTTGGTAATCCTGCACTTCAGTTGCTCAGTGACCGCCGGCCAGTGCACACGTGACAGCAGCAGCAGCTCTACATTGTAAGATAACCGGCTTCTTATAGAAGCGACTTATTTTCATTTCGTGTGTGCTTTCTTTTACAGTTCTTCATACTTTAGTGTGATCGCGTGTTTATTTATTAAGAATCGCGTTTAGTTGTTAGTTCAGTTGTTATTTTGATTTATGAATGGAGGCAGAGTTGGTGACTCTTCGCTCGCAGCTTTCAGGCGGCGTTGGCTTCGCTGGCAACGCTTCAGACTGCGGTGGGTGGGCGCCGCTGTTGTGGGCCGCTCGCGGGGGTGCAGCAGACGCCCTGTGCGTCTGTTGTGCCCTCCGATCGGCCTGCGGCTGTGGCCAGCCCGCTCGCTGCCCGCGAGAGGGTCGCCCCCCAATCCGTGGTGGATTGAAAGGTCTCCTCAGTGCGTGTCAGGCGGCGTAAGACTTCCCGGAGGACCGAAATGGAGGCCTCCCCGATTAGTCTTGCAAACAGATTCGAGGCGCTGTCTGTGGCAGAGGATGTCCCTGACGCAGATGGTGTCGCTTGTCCTGTTCTCGCCCCTCTGCCTGCAAGATCACAGGGGGTGGCTTTGTTAGTAGTTCGGAGTTCCAACGTTTAGGCGGGTCATGGAGCCCCTTAGGAAAATGGCTGCTAGGGAGGGGAAGAAGTCCAATTTGCACTCCGTGTGCATACCGGGGGGAGTCATTCCAGATGTGGAACGGGTCCTTGCGGATGCCATGAAGAGCACAGGGTGCAGCCAGCTGCAGGTGTGTGCAGGTGTGTGTCGCTTTGGATCGGACTAGATCCTCTCTGGTTTTGAGCGGCTATCAGAAGTGGTAAAGACTGCCAGTCTTGCGTACAAGATTAAAGCGGAGCTCACCATCTGCAGCATTGTCGACAGGACTGACTGCGGACCTTTGGTTCAGAGCCGAGTGGAGTGTCTGAATCAGAGGCTCAGACGGTTCTGCGACAGTGTGGGCTGCAGATTCCTCGATTTCTGCCAAAGGGTGGTGGGTTTTCGTGTTCCGCTAAATAGGTCAGGAGTCCACTATACTCAGGAAGCGGCTACAGTGGTAGCGGGAGCGTGTGGCGTGGACTGGGCTTTTTTTTAGGTTAGAGGGCCTCGGGAATACAAAAAATGGGTTTCAGTCTCAAAGGAAGAAAGCAGATCTAGAAACCATTGGTATAACAGTTGTAAACTGTCGTAGCTGTATTGGGAAAGTTCCAGAGCTCCAAGTGCTGATAGAAAGTACTGAGGCACAAATCGTTATAGGTTCAGAAAGCTAGCTGACGCCTGAAGTTCGGCCGAAATTATTTCAAAGGGCCAAATGGTCTTCAGAAAGGATAGAATAAATAAAAAAAGGGGTGGAGTGTTTATTGCTGTTACAAACGGTTTATTCTGCAGCGAAATTGAGGCAGATACTTCCTGTGAGTTGTTATGGGTAGAGGTTATACCTGACAACTGAAATAAATTAATAATTGGATCTTTTTATCGGCCCCCTGACTCAGACGATGCAGTTGCCGAAATGTTCAAAGAAAGGCGTCACATTTCAAGTAGGAATCCGAAGCATACTGTTATAAAGCGTGGCGACTTTAATTTACCCTCGATATGTTGGCATAATTACGTATTCAAAACCGGAGGCAAATATAAAACATCGTCGGAACTAGTTCTGAATGCTTTTTCTGAAAACAACTTCGAACAGTTAGTTCATGAACCCACTAGAATACCCTTGATCTCCTAACAACAAATAATCCTGAGCTAGTAAAGAGCATCAAAACAGATACAGGGATTAGCGAACATCTAGTTCTAGCAGCGAGACTGAATGTCGAAATTCCCAAATGCACCAAAAATAAACGAAAACTATATCTATTCAATAAAGCAGATAAAAATTCGCTTCACGCTTTCCTGAGTGACTCCAGTCTTTCAAAACTAAAAATGCGAATGTAGATCAATTGTGGCTTACTTTCAAAGACATAATATCAGTAGCACTCGAGAGATTTATACCAAATAAATAAAAGGTCAGATCACTGTTGCAGAAACAAAGAAAAACGCATGAAAAATTAAAAAAAAACACAGAATCCACAAGACTGGCAACTTAAGTGACTAAACAAAAACAAATCTTCCGGGCCGGATTGTATACCAACTAGATTCCTCTCAGAGTATGCTAATGCAATAGCTCCGTACTTAGCTATAATTTACAACCGATCACTCAGCGAAAGATCCGTACCCAAAGACTGGAAAGTTGCCCAGGTGACTCCAATCTTCAAGAAAGGCAATACGAGTGATCCCCAAAATAACAGTCCAATCTCATTGACATCGATTTGCAGTAGGATTTTGGAACATATACTTTGTTCGAATATTATGAACTACCTCGAAGAGAACGACCTATTAACCAATAGTTAACAAGGATTCAGAAAGTATCGCTCTTACGAAACACAGCTTACCCTTTATTCACATGAAGTGATAAGTGCCATCGACAAGGGATCTCAAATCGCTTCCATATTTCTGGATTTCCGGAAGGCTTTTGACACTGTACCCCGCAAGCAACTTCTAATGAAATTACATGCTTATGGAATATCTCCCCAATTGTGCGATTGGATTCACGATTTCCTATCAGAAAGGGCACAGTTCGTTGTAATTGACGGTAAATCATCGAGTAAAACAGAAGTGATATCTGGCGTTCCATAGGGAAGCGTTTTAGGTCCCCTACTCTTCCTTGTGTTTATCAACGATTTAGGAGACAATCTCTTAGACTGTTCACGGATGATGCTGTCGTTTATCGGTTAGTGAAGTCAACAGAGGACCAAAAGGAACTGCAAAGCGATTTAGACAAAATTTCTACATGGTGCGAAAATTGGCAATTGACACTAAATAAAGAAAAGTGTGAAGTAATACACATGACCACCAAAAGAAATCCGCTGAACTTCAATTACGCGATAAATCAGTCAAACCTTAAGGTCGTAAATTCGACCAAATACCTAGGAGTTACAATTACGAACAACTTTGACTGGAGAGAACACATATAAAATATTGTGGGGAAGGCGAACCAAAGGTTACGTTTCATTGGCAGAACGCTTCGAAGATGCACCAGCTCCACCAAAGAGACTGCCTACATTACACTTGTGCGTCCTCTCCTGGAGTACTGTTGCCCAGTGTTTGAGCCTCACCAGGTGGGACTGACGGAAGACATTGAGAAGGTTCAGAGAAGGGCAGCTCGTTTTGCTTTATCACGTTACGGGGGGTGGGGGGAGCGTCAGGGAAATGTTGCACGAATTGGGGTGGAAATCATTAACACGTTCGCTGCCGTTCACGCTCTGGCGCGATGATGCTAGGTACCACTTCACGCTCTGGCGCGTGATCGTATTTCGTCAGTATCTTTTCATAGCTTGAGCCACTGAATGTTTTGGTTTTAGTTTTCAGTTTTTTTGATGTGGTTTTTTATTTGCATTTGTATTTTTGTGAAAACAACAAATGAACAATGTAAACAGTACATAAATCTACATGACATCATGAGAAGCGTGTGTGGCTCGTAGACGGTAATGCAACCGCGGAAATCTGGAACCACGTACGTGTGCATATCACTTATACTCTTCCCTGAGTGCCTACCAGAGTATACGGCTTTATGAGGCGATGCCAGTTTACAACAACCCATAATAGGATGCTAGGTCGCAGCACGCGCCACAGCGTGAGCGGCACCTGACTCAAGTAACGTTTACACGCGCCAGAGCGTGAACGGCAGCGAACGTGTTAAAAGAAAGACGTTATTCATTGCGGCGTGATCTATTTGCGAACTTTCAATCACCGACTTTTACTTCTGAATGTGAAAATATTTTGCTAGCACCCACCTACTTAGGGAGACATGACCATCCCAATAAAATAAGAGAAATCAGATCGAAAACGGAACGATTTAGGTGTTCCTGTCTTCCCGCGCGCTATTAGAGAATGGAAATCTAGAGAAAAGTTATGAAAGTGGTTAATGAACCCTCTGCCAGGCACTTAAATGTGATTTGCAGAGTATCTATGTAGATGTAGATGGTCTTCCTCAAGGTAGTGTACTGACACCTCTGCTGTACAACATCTACACCAACGACCAACCTATCAACCATGGAACGAGTGCATTTATTTATGCAGATGATACAGCTTTTGCAGCTCAAGGCAAAACCTTCGAGGAAGTGGAGACGAAGTTGACAGCAGCCCTGGAAGATCTCGACCAGTATTATGATGGTAACCATCTCAATCCAAGCACGGGAAAAACGCAGGTCTGTGCCTTTCATCCGAGAAATCGGGAAGCCAGGAGGAAGCTAAGTACTAGCTGGAGAGGTCAGCAACTATGCCACTACGATACCCCAAAATATCTGGGAGTAAAACTGGACCGTAGTCTGACATTCCGAGATCACTGTCAGGAAACAAAGCTAAAAGTATCTGCCAGGATTTGCGTCATATGCAAACTCACTTTTACCACCTGGGGTTTACAGCCTAACGTGCGCCGTACACCCGCCTTGGCGCTGTGCTTTTCTGCAGCAGAATACGCAGCACCAGTCTGGCGCAATTCCACACATTCTAAACTGTTGGATACAGCCTTGAATGAGACTGGACGGATTGTGACTGGCTACCAAATCATGGGTATAGCGCCACCTGACGTACGCAGACAAACAGCCGCAGAAATCGAAAAGAAGAAGCAGGATACCGACCCTAGACATCCCCTGTTCGGTCATGAAGCACAGATACCTAGGCTGAAGTCAAGAAGGAGCTTCATGAACACAAACACAGCTATACTGACAGCATCTGTAACTCGTCGAACAGAGCTCTGGGAACACTCACAAACCGAAAGGGATTGGGAGAACACTAAAGAGCAACCTGCAGCGGGTTTTCACCTGCAATACTCGACTTGTAAGACGTTAAACAGTCTGAGGACAGGAGTGTCTCGGTGTGAAGCGAATTTAAGGAAGTGGAGCTTCACCACCGAAGAGGAATTCTGTGAGTGTGGCGACCCACAGGACCCACAACATCTGCTGGTCTACAGGAACCTGCCCGATCCTTGCACCTTACGAGACCTCTACGCTGCAACTCATAAAGCCATTAAAACAGCGCAATTCTGGTGCTCGCGGTCCATTTAACAGAATGCTAAACGTATCTTTCATTATTATGTTATTAATTTAATGATTTGTATAGCTGTAATGAACTTTTAGTTACTGATAAGGAAAGTACTTGGGCTCGAACAAAAACATACACACCAAAATCGTATGAGACATAATGTAAAGGTCCTTTATTACACTAATACTCCCGCATCTGCAAAACTCTGCAATCGTCCGTTAGAGGCATCTCCGTGTGCCATGCCACATTGCACTTTGACCTGTCGGTTCGCCAGTAGGGACGGTACAGTGTGCCTCCGAAGTTGCGGTTTGTGACGTTATATTTGTGGTGAAGCGTCAGATGGGGCGGCGATTGCTAATCAATACTGCTGATGTATTGCGATTGGTTGAGATGAAGTTACGAAGAACCCTTCTTCGTTTCAAATGTTTCAAATGTTTGTATAGCTTATGGGACTTAACTTCGGGGTCATCAGTCCCTAAACTTACAAACTACTTACAAACTAGCTAATACTAAGGACGGCACAAATATCCATGCCCGAGGGGGGATTCGAACCCCCGACCGTAGTGGCCGTGCAGACCGTGACTGGAGCGCCTCAGTCCCCTCGGCCACCGCGGCCGGCCCCTTCTTCGTGAAGATGGTATTAGTGTAGAAGATGAATCATTCGCATGCTTCCTCGTATTTGTTATGGTACAGAAATATGAGCGTAAGTTTAATATTGTTGTAACACTAACACATAATGATGATAATAGGGATGATAAAGACGAACTACTCATTGCAAGCGGTAGTGCTACGGTAAGTGCGGGAAGAGGCGATGGAAGCAGTGGCAGTGAATACCAACAATCTTCCGAGAAGAAGGTTAAAACTGCAACTGTCATCACGGCTTTCGATGACAATACGCTAGAGAAAATGTACGATGATTATTATATAAGTTGTAGTTAAGATATCTGCATTACGTATGGCGTCTACAGTTACATCTACAGTGCTGTCTGGGGCATGATTGCAGAGTTTTGCATAAAAACGACACCCACCAGCACATTGAGGTGTACGTAGAGATCCTGTAAGCAAACGTTCATACATATATGTTTGTTCGAGCCCATGTAATTTCATGTGAGTTACACTGTAATAATTTTGTTTATTTACGTCCTGGACACGTAAAATAAAAAAATAAAAAATAAATGGCCTCGTTTAGTCGAACGCCTTGCTAAAAATACCACGCTGAATCACGCACTGCTGTACTTAGTACAGGTACAGCTGTTACGCGCTGGACTTTCATCGCGATTTTCTTAGAAACCAAGGCGCATTGGAACAAATGCTATTAGCTTGGTGGTCTGGAGGAGTTCCCGCACAACGTACCTGCGACCCATCAAAATTCGTTTGTACCAGACTTTGTATTCCGCATGTAAGTAGTTTGTAGGCCTAGGGACTGATAACCTCAGAAGTTATGTCCCATAGATTTACAGACTTTTTTTTATTCATTGAACAAATTTGGATTCTGAAGGTTAGACAGAATAAGAACACTGCAATATCATTTGTAGATTTTAAGAAGGCGTAAGATTATATGCAGAGGCTGACTCTCATGGCACAGTAGAATAATATGAAGTAAACAAAAAAGGTAAGGATGTGGTAATACCGGGGTGAAAATAAATTTCATGGGAGACATCTCAGGATCGTTTCAGATACACACAGGAGTTATACATTCAATATAGTATTAGACAAAATTATAAAACAATGGGAAGAAAAAAATAAGACGGTTTTAATCGGGAAGGACACATGTAAACAAAATAATCATAAAATGTCTGGCCTTTATGGATGAGCTGGCAATACTCAGCAACATTAAGTAAGAAGAATAAGATCCACTGAAATACTTACATGAAGCCCCTGTGAAAACAGATCTACAGATATAAAATCAGTACATGGAAAGAGAGAGAACCAATAGACAAGCCTTGCACAGAAAATACGGGGAGATTAAAAGAGCGAGACAATTCAAGTAATCAGGTAAAAATATAGAAATAGGATGAAACAAGGTATCCAACGTAGAAAGAACCGAAAATCTTACAAACTCACATGCACACACAACAAACACACCAAGACGGACCAAACTCAACACTATAAAAGAGTTGTAATACCAGTAGCACTCTAAGCGTCAGAAACAACCACAATCGGAGCACGAGGTATCACAGAAACAGAAATCCTGAGAAAAAATGTTAGAACAGTACACAGATATTGTATACTAATGAAAAACCAACCACAGAATTAAAAGAACAAACAGACTCACAGACAACATCAGAAATCGTCAGCTAACATTCTATGGGCGTATAATTGGATGAACAGCAACCGACTTACAAAGAGGATTTTTGATGTTTTTGATGTTTCAAGGTATAGAAGAAGACATGAAACATGTAGGAATAAATAGATAAATGATGAAAGTGACAAAATCAGAAACAAAATTATGAGCTTCAGATCTGAAGTAAAAGAAAAGAAGAAAACAGAGAAAACATGGACAGGGGAACACAGTCAAAGAATGAAGAGGTTGTGGGAGGAGAAAAAAAAAAGGAAGCCAAAAAGAAGAATTAATCATGTAAATTGGACTTTAAACGCCGTTTTGAGGGCAAAAATATACAATAGTAATGGTTGGTTCGAGACGTGCAGCGTAGCCTATCAGTAAAGGCGAGAGTAAGCATCGGGAATTACAGCGCTCTCGCGGTTGTGTTTGGAATCGTCCACAAATAGGGAGCCAGGCGCAGCTCTAACCTCTATTGACGTCGGCTTGGCTGCAGCACCTCGCATCACGTTAATTCACTCTCCATGTCACTGAACTCTGAACTTTCAAACCATGCTCTCTCTCCATCGCAACTGGCAAGAATTAAAGACAGACACTGACCTCCCCCCCCCCCCCCCCATACACACACACGCTAGCGAGCGCGCGTGAGGAGTGAAGAAAGAGAGAGAAGAATATACAACAGATCAAAGGGGGAAAAAGTTATTTATGTTGTTTGACATTGAACCGAGGATGGAATCCAACACATTTCTCGGGTGAATTTTGTGTTATTTTTAGAATCTTAAAAATACATCAACGCGAGGCAGCGAAAGCAGAACTGTACGTAACTTGGTATAAAAGAATACCTAGCAGAAAACGACGATACTTAAAAAATGTGATACAATAATCTGATATTTCTCTAGAGAATATTAAGAAAAGAGTCGCACTGGCGCGTTTAGCGCACCACTTTTGGTTTTCCTGTAGTTTTATGATTTTTATGCAAACATTTCGGACAAAAATAATAAAAATATAAATGTTAAAAAAATATGGACGATACGATTACGACTCTATTATTGTGATATTATCTATGCACCCAACAAGTATTTTGACAAACATACTCTTTTTTGAACTTTTACCTCCTTAAACTATTATTTTAACATCTCTCCCACATTTTCATTATCTTTTCTCGTTTAAATATTATCAGCTGTCTTGCTTTGTTAGTTTGTTCTAAGTTTATTTTCCTGGCTAATGGTACAAGTATAGCTATCACGCCTGACAAACAGGAATTAACTGATGAAATTGTAAATGATATCTTCAGCTGGCTGGAAGACTTCCTAAGTAATGGAACGCAGTACGTTGTTCTCGACGGCGAGTGTTCGTCAGAAACGAGTGTATCATCAGGCGTGTCCCAGGAGAGTGTGATAGGACCGCTATTAGTTTCTATCTATATAAATGATCTGATGGACAAAGTAAGTTGTAATTTGCGGCTGTTTGCTGATGAAGCTGTAGTGTATGGGAGGGTGTCGTCTGTAACTGACTGTAATAGCATACAGGACGACTTAGACAAAATTTCTAGTTGGTGCGACGAATGGCAGCTAGCTCTCAATGGAGAAAAATGTAAGGTGATGCGCATGAGAAGGAAAAACAATCCTATAATGTTCGAATACAGCATTAGTAGTGAGCTTCTTCATGCTATCGCGTCGTTCAAATATCTAGGCGTAACATTGCAGAGCGATATGAAATGGAACGAACATGTAAGGAGCCGGCCGCGGTGGCCGAGGGGACTGAGGCGCTCCAGTCACGGTCTGCACGGCCACTACGGTCGGGGGTTCGAATCCCCCCTTGGACATGGATATTTGTGCCGTCCTTAGGATTAGCTAGTTCATAAGTAGTTTGTAAGTTTAGGGACTGATGACCCCGTAGTTAAGTCCCATAGACTCTACAAACATTTGAAACATTTGAACATGTAAGGACAGCTGTGAGTAAGGCGGACAGCCGACTTCGGTTTATTGGGAGAATTTTGGGAAGATGTACTTCACCTGTAAAGGAGACCGCGTATAAAACGCTTGTACGACCACGTCTTGATTATTGCTCAAGTGTTTGGGACCCGCAGCAGATCAGTTTAAAGGAAGACATAGAGGCACTTCAGAGGCGAGCAGCTAGCTTTGTTACTGGTAGGTTCGACCAATGCGCGAGTGTTGCGGAAATGCTCCGGCAACTCCCTTGGCGATCGCTGGAGGAAATACGACGTTCTTTCCGTTAATTTCTGTTGTGTAAATTTAGAGGGCCGGAATTTGAAGCTGAGTGTACTACGATTTTGCTGCCGCCTACTTACATTTCGCGTAAAGATCACAAAGACAAGATAAGATAAATTAGGACTCGTACGGAGGCATATAGGCATTCTTTTTTTTTTCTCTTTCTATTTGGGAGTGGAATAGGAAAGGAAATGCCTAGTAGTGGTACAGTGTACCCTCCGCCACGCACCTAACGGTTAATTGCGGAGTATGTATGTAGATGTAGATGAAGTGGTTCTCTAAAAATGGACTCTCATTAAACTTTGATAAAACCCAGTGTATATAGTTTCACAGAGCAAATGGCATGACACCATTAATAAATTTAGACTTTGAACATAAATCTGAAGCTAATGTAGCATATTCAAAATTTTAGGTGTTTGCATTGACGAGGCATTGAATTGGAAGAAACACATTGAAGATCAGCTGAAACGTTTGAGTTCAGCTACTTGCGCTATCAGGGTCATTGCAAAATTTGGTGATACATCTTAGTAAATTAGCTTTCTGTGCCTATTTCCATTCACTGCTATCATATTCTGGGGCAATTCAACATTAAGTAAGAAATATTCATTGCACAAAAGCATGTAATCGGAATAATTGCTGGAGCCCACCCAAGATCATCCCGCACATTTATTTAGGGATCTTCACTGAAAAAAAAACTTATCTCTTTTCATTCTCTACTCCGAGGAGTGGAGCGGGCTGTTTGAGATCCGGCCCATAAAGAGTCGCGGTTCTATTCAGCCAATTATCAGACAAGCTGATAGTGGGGCAAAGGGGGATCCCAATTGGGAATAAGTGGGAGGGGCTTATCAGCTCCGGCATACGCCTTACAACCAAGGAAAACCTCCCGAAAACCTTGGTTGGAGCCGGGGGATTGGGACCAATTTAATTTATCTCCGGGACTTGCCCCGGACGAAAAATGGATTATCGAGAGAACACGAATGCACTCACGACAATCAAGGATCGGACGCCCGAGTTACTCTCGTAATCTCGTAGAGATCTTCACTGTAGCTTCACATGAAATTTGAAATTTGTTATTAACAATCCGACTAGGAGAAAGGGTGATATTCACTATTCAAGGTTAAATCTAATTTCGGTACAGAAAGTCTTTGGTCACTTACCGATTAAAGGAATTTCAGAATGGCAACTCATTCTACACTTTAAATGAATTTTTAGATAAAACTTAAAATTAAAAGAAATATATAATAAAAAACAGTAAAAAATTTTTTTTTAAAATCCTTAAAGTATTGATTGTCATGTACAGACATTTACTAAACTGACACATTTCACATCATTACGAAATGGCGTATGTATGATCCATGGAATAAGCATTAATCTAATATAATCTTTGCCCAAACTGATTTAAGTAAAATCAAGTTACGTTGTCAAATATCTCTGTAACTGTGCAAGCTATGAAAAAACATAATGTAACAAAGTTGTAGAGAATTTTCTGCTCTACAAATTCGATTAATTCGCGTGTAAAATGAACGGTTAAGCCTTTATTTTTATTTAAATTTTGAGCTGTCAAAAGTCGATCGCAAAAGCCCACTTTAGTGTTACTACCATACCCTAAAGTAGTCGGGCCCGGTGGTCTTGGGGTAAAGTGCTCGACTGTAAACAGAAGGGTCGCTGGTTCAAAACCCGGACGGACCTCGGATTTTTTCAGTATGCACTTTTACCCATCCTTCACCTCTCAACGATGTGAGGAGTCGCCAGGAACGACACGTGGTTCGGATTCCACGTTAAGCTGTAGGTCCCCTTTCCCCGGTTGGATAACTGGAGTAGGCTAGGGACACGCAAGTCGCCGAAGTGCCGTCCAATTGAAAGACTTGCACGAGGTCAATGAGCCACACGAAATTATTATTATAACCTAAAGTGAGGCAACAGATTCTTGCCGGACAGCCGACAGAAGGAAGAAATGAAACAAAGAAAGTAGAAAATATATTATAATAAGTGTTTTGTATTACATATTTTTTTTCTCTTAATGAACAGTACGGATTTCTCCATGAAAAGGTAAAGTACAACGAACATTTCACTCATTGAAACAACTCGTAACACAGAAGAAGATATGCCGAATACATAAATTCTCTGCACGTTACACACAAGTGCATGAAACCGCTTTTATGTTTCTTTATAGTTCTATTCTCTAATAGCTCGCGGAAAAAAGGAACACCTAAATCTTTCCGTTTCGATCTGATTTCTTTTATTTCATTTTGATGATCATGTCTTCCTAGGCAGGTGTGTGGTAACAAAATATGTTCGCATTCGGAAGAGATAGTTGGTGAAAGAAATTTCGCAAATAGAACTCGTCACAACGAATAAGGCCTTTCTTTTAATAATTTCCACTCCAACTCGTGCATCATTTCCGTGGCCCTCTCCACCCCTTTCCCCCGCCCTATATCGCGACAGTACAAAACGAGCTGCCCTTCTCTGAACTTTCTCTAAATCGTCTGTTAGTCCCACTTGGTGGGATCCCACAATGCGTAGCAATACTCCAAAACATGACGCACAAGTGAGTTGTAGACAGTTTCTTTATCAGAACTATTGCATTTTCCAAGTGTTCTGCCAACGAAACGTAGTCTTTGGTTCGCTTTCCCTACAATCTTTTAAGTTGTTTGTAGTTGCTACTCCTAGGTATTTAGTTTAATTTATGGCGTGTAGTTTTGGCTGGTTATTGTGAACATCAAGTTTAATGGGTGGGGAAGTAGAACTTATTATTCGCCGCTTATGTACAAGGTGAAATATTGCGGAAACGGAAAGTGCGATTAATGTGCGGTTTTTCACTGAATGGATTGGTAGTCACGGACTCGTATAGTTAGTCAATAAACACATTGTAAAAATACCCATAAACGTACTTTGTATGCAAACATAGATTTCTTCTGAATGAAACTTTCACTCTGCAGCGGAGTGTGCGCTCATATGAAACTTCCTGGCAGATTAAAATTGTGTGCTGGAACCGGGACTCGAACCTGGAACCTTTGCCTTTCGCGGGCAAGCGCACTACCGACTGTGCTATCCCGACACGACTCACGATGCCGCCTCACAGCTTTACTCTCGCCAGTACCTCGCCTCCTACTTTCCAAACTTTTCATATCAGCGCACACTCCGCTGCAGAGTGAAAGTTTCATTCTGGAAACATCCCTGAGGCTGTGGCTAAGCCATGTCTCCACCATATCCTTTCTTCCAGGAGTGCTAGTCTTGCATGGTTCGCAGGAGAGCTTCTGTGAAGTTTGGAAAGTAGGAGGCGAGGTACTGGCGAGAGAAAAGTTGTGAGGCGGCATCGTGAGTCGTGTCGGGATAGCACAGTCGGTAGTGCACTTGCCCGCGAAAGGCAAAGGTCCCAGGTTCGAGTCCCAGTTCCGGCACACAATTTTAATCTGCCAGGAAGTTTCTTACTTTTCTTCTAATGGAACAAAGGTTGTTTCTATCATGCTCATAAATTTTGACACCAGCTGTGTACAAAGAATTTTGAATGACATTTTTATCACGTTTACTTTGGCAGCTACAACCATTCAAAGTTTAGGGGGCGGAGGCTACGACAGCGTAGCTGACTGGCTGGTGGTGATGAGACAGTGGGCCGTGCCTCAGGGGCTAGCCACTCGGCCAGTCAGCAGAAATTCCAGTCGCCCGGCCTGTGTTTTGACAACAACGATTGGTTGAAGACGCAACGCTGATTCCAGTCACAGGCGGCAGACTAATACGACACAGGAAAACGAAAGTTAGTTGCAGTATATGACAAGTGCCGAAAAGTAGCCCAATCGTTGCTGTATCCGTTGCCAATAATGTTTTCCATGTAACTATGATGTCTTTCTGTCGAGACTTTACCCTTTATCCTACACCGCAATTATCACGCCTGAGATTAAAGCAAGTGTGACTATACGCTGTACGAACCTGTGCATTGGGCTATTTACGGTTCTGATTTAGAAGTTTGGCTGGATGTTATCGTAGGATCGAACCGTATATGTCTGCTTTCATGTCCCAGCAACTACCTTAGCTGTAGATATTATCTTTTACATGTGATCCTGTAGTTTAAAAAAGCACTTCATGTTTAGGCTGTAGTTTGCGAAACAAATAAGAAATATTACATAAAATAATTGGTTCATTAATAAGAAGGGTTTTATTCTAACGTTTGAAAATGATGTTCGCAAAGTTATTTATAAGGCCTGTAATTTTGCGGATCATTCCTATTGCCCATCTTGAATATTGGAGTGACCTGTGCAACTTTCCAGTCTTTGGGTACGGAATTATCGCTGAGCGAGCGGTTGTATACCACAGTTAACACTCCTAGTAGTGTGTATAAAGTTACATGTATACATTTTGGAAAAGTGTATATTGGTCAGTCTGGCAGGGCTGTATCATTTGGATTATCAGAACATGACGTTAAAAAAGAAAGAAAGAGAGAGAGAGATTCAACGTTTGTTGAACATCTCTTCACATACAACCATAATTAATATGTAGACAGTGTAATCTTACATTCTTACAAGAAAATCAGATTAGATTAATACTTGTTCCATAGATCATATAGCCGGCCGCGATGGCCGAGGGGACTGAGGCGCTTCAGTTATGGTCTGCACGGCCACTACGGTCGGGGGTTCGAATCCCCCCTCGGGCATGGATATTTGTGCCGTCCTTAGGATTAGCTAGTTCATAAGTAGTTTGTAAGCTTAGGGACTGACGACCCCGTAGTTAAGCCCCTTAAGTTCTACAAACATTTGAACATTTGAATAGATCATATATACAACATTTCGTAATGATGTGGAACGTGTCAGTCTAGTAAATGTTGTCTACACTTGACAATCAATATTTTAAGGATTTTTATTACATTTTTTAAAAGTTTTATCTAAAAATTCATCTACATTGTAGAAGGAGTTGCCATTCAGAAATTTCTTTAATTTCTTTTTAAATACTAGTTGGCTTTCTGTCAGACTTTTGATGCTACTTGGTAAGTGACCAAAGACTTTTGTGGCAGCATAATTCACCCCTTTCTGAGCCAAAGTTAGATTTAACCTTGAATAGTGAATATCATCCTTTCTCCTAGTGTTGTAGCTATGCACGCTGCTATTACTTTTGAATTGGCTCGGATTGTTAATAACAAATTTCATGAGTGAATATATGTATTGTGCAGCTACAGTGAAGATCCCTAGTTCCCTAAATAATTGTCTGCAGGACGCTCTTGGGTGGGCTCCAGAAATTATACTGATTACACGCTTTTGTGCAATGAATACTTTTTTACTCAATGTTGAATTGCCCCAGAATATGAACCCATATGAAAGTAATGAATGAAAATAGGCGTAGTAAGCTAATTTACTGAGATGCATATTACCAAATTTTGCAATGACTCTGATAGCATAAGTGAAAGAGATGGCACTATTTGAAATACTGGAAATCATTAAACATACGGCACAGGACGCTAGTGCAGTATTAAAAGATAAAAATCCAGTTTCCTTTTTCCCGTATACTACAATAAATGTATCCAATGTTAACGTTTCAGTACTACACTGGTCAAAATAATTAGGGGATCATTTGAGATATCTAGGTTATGAAGTATTTTCATCGGTAGAATAAACTAAATTTTGTTCGACATCTTTCAGTCGGTTCTGCGAAGTGCGGAACGTCAACCGAGATAGTAGTAATATCAGCAAGTTCTGCGTGGGGGAGGGGGGGAGTTAGTGTTGTGTTTATTCTGTCAAACGAGTTTAACAAGCAGTTGGTTTTGGATAAGGTAGTGAGCAGGTAGTGCAACGCAACAACAACGTGACTTTCCAGAAATTATGGTATGACGAGCTATAGGAAAGTTGGAAGAGCAGACGCAGAGACAGGAAACGTTAAAAGAAGGTAAGGCCATGGTCGTTCACGGGTAACATCAGGAAGACAGCCGTTATCTCCGGTTAGCAGCCCGTCGAAACAGGAGGCTGTATGCAACTCAGCTGCAACGCACTCTCCAAGCAGCTACAGAACGCTTAATATCAACACAAGCAGTCCGAAATCGCCTTCGGGAATGTGGCCTCTATGCACGAAGACCTATGGTGTGTGTCACATTAAAATTACAACACCGTTTAACCTTCAGAACATCAGGATTGGAAACGTAACAAATGGCGAAAGGTTATGTTTACAGGTGTGTCAATATTTTGTTTTGAGCCGGACAACCGTCGTCCCCCAATCTTGAGAGAACGAGGTAAGATCCTGCTTATGTGCAGGATACATCACCACGTCATGGTGGTGGACGAATGGCGTGCGGTACATACGTGCCTTTTGGACCTTCAGAATAGCGCTTTGAGTGCTCTGAGGTATAGAGACGAGACCCTTCGAAATTTTTTGTGCCCTACCCTGGTGCCATAGGAGATTTTTTTTTTTTTTTTTTTTTTTTTTTTTTTTTTTTTTTTTTTTTTTTTTTTTTTGGAGTTAACTCCCGTAGCCACAGAGCTGCACTGGTGGACAGCATGCTTGAAACTAAGGAAATTGAACCAATGGAGTGGCCAGATTGTTCACCGGACTTAAACCCGATTGAGCATGTCTGGGATGCACTTGGCAGACGCTTGCAGGCAGATCAGCACCTCCCACAACGATTGCAGAGCTGGATGTTACACTCGTGAAAGAATGGCCAAATGACCCCCAAAAGAGCTGACTGATAACCTCATGCTGTCCATGCAACGCAGGTGTGCAAGTGTACTGGTCATCTGAGGTAATCACACACCATGTTAGAGGGCAACGAGAGCCGGCCGCAGTGGCCGAGCGGTCTGCGGCGTGCCAGTCACGGTCTGCACGACCGCTGCGGTCGGGGGTTCGAATCCCCCCTCGGGCATGGATGTTTGTGCCGTCTTTAGTATAAGCTAGTTCATAAGTAGTTTGTAAGTTTAGGGACTGATGACCCCGTAGTTAAGTCCCATAAACTCTACAAACATTTGAACATTTTTATAGGGCAACAAAATGACTTTTTACTATTACGATAGCCCCCATGGCGACCCTCTCTCTAAGTAAACGCCATGTAAACCTCAAGTAAAGAGTTGCGACAGCAAAATACGGTACTGTATCACACACAAATTACAATCGTAACCAGTATCTAAATAAAATAAGTTATGTATATTGCGTACTAGCTGAAAACTCGGCGTTGCCCGGGTATTTATTTATGTATGCGAACCTTGAGTTAGTACTTTTCCTATCCACTCTCTCTCTCTGTCCATCTCCTTTTTTCTAAAAACATGTTACATTTATCAGAGAATATATAAGAAATCGTAGGAATTCAACAACAATGATTGTAATAATATCACAGATGTATCACTTGATGTAATGCGCAAAACGTCATATCGGTTTTTTAAAGAGATGTATTAAAAGAAATTTCTTTTTTACTGATTTATTTATTCATTCTTATATTTCCTTAATCGTATGCTTATCCTTACAGAGAAAGAGCTGAAGACATTGTAGCACGCATAGATCAAAGATCTGGTCTGTGGCATCACGTTTCGTTGTACATAACCTCCTTGCTGTAGAGTCGCAAACGTCATCGCTGACCTTCAGTCCCAATTTTTTAATAATTTGACGACTTTCCATCACCATATCTTCCACCCCTTATAGCTGTCGACATGGAACTGCTATGGTGTACAACGAGAGACTTTGGACAACAATTACACACAGACCATTGGTTTGCGTTCTGTAGTTTTCGCTGCAGAGCGAAATATTAACACATACACACACGTAGAATTTTATACTCCACCTTTTATCATTATCAACCCTCAAGCAACAATGGAACCAATAAAACCATTTTCAAAGAGTAAATATAATTTTCAAAGAGTAATTATTGTTCCCCATTTCGCGTTATATTCTTCAAATTACTAAATATCTATCAGATCGTTATAAAACCGTGCCTAAAAACTTCCTCAGGTATAAATTAGTAACTGTACAAATATTTAGCTCTTTATGTCTTGTGGTTCAGACGTGATAAACATACATCGAACAGGCATTCACATTTATAGATATAGATGTAATCCCACATGATCTCCTAACTGTTTTGAGCAGTGTTTTTCACAATGATAAACTGCCCCACTGCACTCCTTTTTGACAAAAATATTCAAGCTTTGAACCTCTACATATAAACATCAGCTTTTTATATTTTATATTTTGGTAAATGTAGACTAATTCAATGCCTTAAAATGTAACAGTTTCCATAAAAATGTAACACTTTTCATGTGAACATGTCAGTTTGTATTTTGTGATAATAACATCTTTGTAAGTCGTACATCTGTGAAAGTACTTTAGCGACAGTTGTTACCTGAAGGTGGCCTGCCGGCCGCTGTGGCCGAGGTGACTGAGGCGCTCCAGTCACGGTCAGCACGGCCACTACGGTCGGGGGTTCGAATCCCCCCTCGGGCATGGATATTTGTGCCGTCCTAGTTCGTAAGTAGTTCATAAGTAGTTTGTAAGTTAGGGACTGATGACCCCGTAGTTAAGTCCCATAAGCTATACAAACATTTGAACATTTTTTCGGAACTTTCCCCCTGAAAAGTGACAGTCGTGCTAGATTTGAAAAATACTAGTCATGGCAAGAGACTGCAATATTGTCAATGGTTCAAAAAATTCTTTCAACAAAATGGAATGGATAGTCTTAATGAAACGTTTTTTCACTGATGAGGCATGGTTTCGTTCATCCGCGTACAGGAACTCGCAAAATTATCGTATTTTTAGTACTGAAAATCCATTATGTATTCATGAGGAACCACTTCATTCTGTGAAGATAGGTGTTGGGACTGCAATTTCTAAGATGTCAGATTGTGGGTCCCTTATTTTTCAACGAAATAAAAACGCACATCGATGCTGCAGTTATATACTGGAAACATTCATAGGACAACTTGAAATACTGAACGGTTATTTTCAACAGGATGGTGCAACCGCGCATGCAGCTGGCGTTTCAGTGTCACTGTTTGATGATGTTTTTGGTGATGGTATAATTTCACAGGGACTCTGGCCTCCACGATCGCGTCACCAAGCACCACCTGACTTTTCTTCCGTCTATAAAAACAGTCCAAAATACATCAAGGAATTGAAAATTTCAATATTCACTTTCACTGTTTCTGTGACAGAAGAAATATTGCAGCTTGTGTTTTGAAACATGATTAGACGAATTGTGTATTGAACATCAGGAAGGACACTTTCAACACGTGAAAAATTTGTAAGTAAAAATGAATATTCAGTAAATTAATAGTTTGTACTTCACTGAGTTTCATGTAGATATACTCAGTGCTAAAGGAGGTAGATGAGTTTTGTTACTTGTGCAGTAAAATAACAAATGATGGTCGCAGTACAGAGGATATAAAATGCAGAATGGCAATGGGTAGAAAAGCGTTCTTGAAAAAGAGAAATTTGTTAACATCGAATATTCATTAAGCCTAAGGAAGTCCTTTCTGTAGGCATTTGTATGGAGTGTTGCCTTGTATGGGAGTGAAACATGGACGATAAACAGTGCGGACAGGAACAGGATGAGGCTTTTGAAATGCGGTGCTACAGATGAATGCTAAAGATTAGGTGGGTGGATCGCATAACTAATGAGGAGGCACTGAACAGAAAAGAAATTTCTGGCATACCCTGACTAAAAGAAGGGATAGATTGGTAGGGCACATTCTTAGACATCAAGGAATTGTGAATTTAGCGTTGGAGGGAAGTGTGTGGGGGTAAAAACCGCAGAGGAAGACCAAGAGATGGATACAGTAAGCAGATTCAGACAGATGTAGGTTGCCGTTCTTATGTGTAGATGAAGAGGCTTGATCAGGATAGGGTATTGTGGAGAGCTGCATCAAACCAATCTCCGGACTGAGGACCACAACAACAACAATACTCAGTGCGGCATATGGCACGCGCGGCTAGCAATCGGACGGCACTACGGAGAGACTTTTTGTGCACTTCGTATTATTTTGTCCACCCCCTTGTAGGTGTAATGACTCCTGTTCCACTTAACTTCTAACTACTCGGGCGGGGTCTGAGAAGACCCCACGAGATATTTTTTGTTTATAATTTCCATTGTTGGTGTACTACAGACTCGTCATTTTAGATGTTCTCAATATGCCGCAAATGCTTGCAATAGATGCACGGGCGATTCCCTCTTCCAGCGGAAAGTACCTGTTTTACATTGTTGGGTTTTCCGTTCACCCCACGCGTGCTTTTAAGGAGTATTTGTTTACAGTTTATTACTAAGAGTAATTCGCTTTCATTTCAATACACTTACCACAATGACTCGCTTTCTCCGTAATGAGGATATTTTAAGGTCGTTAGAAGAAAATACATAAGGCCAATTGCAGTGGTTTTTGTAAAGTCATACGTTTGAAGTATATTAAAAAATAATACAATCTGGACAAATATATACTGGAGGCAGATTATGACTAAATTTGTCGGTAGAGAACAGTGGGGGACCAGGGGGGGAGGCGGAGGGGGCGGACCGCCCCGGGCCTCAGGTCTTGGGGAGCCCTCCAAAAGTGGTTTTTTTTTTTTTTTTTTTTTTTTTTTTTTTTTTTTTTTTTTTTTTTTTTTTTTTTTTTTTTTTGTCCGCCACTGGTAGAGAACAAACTTTATCAGTGCCTAAGGCAAGTAAGCCTAGCCCTAGTGTTTCTAACGATCGAAGGTGTTATTTTTGTCCGAGGTCAAAAGATAAGAAGAGCTCTCTAATAACTAACAAAACTAGCAAAAAATAAGATAGTCTGTAAGCCTCATTTCAATGATAATCAATTATTGTTTGTCCTGGGAACTTAACGGAAACGAATATTTTAAGGCACCTAAAAATGTGTTATCATTTTTATTAGTTTTTTTTTTATAAACGTAATTTCATTTATGGCTTCATTCTGTTTAGAAAACAAATAGTTTAATTATAATGTAAGCATAGGCTTTCACTGCCGTTGTCACTGCCAACAAAATTCTTCGTGTTATGAGACCACCGCGTTGTCATTTTTATAATGTGTCAGACACAGACCCTGATGAAGGCCTCATGCAACAGTGGCCGAAACGTCGGTAGATTTTATTAAAATAACGATGCGGTCTCATACCCAGAAGAATTTTATTGACAGTTTAATTACATGTTAGTTTTGAGTGTAAATTATGTCCAAAACATGAAAGATAAACGTGAAGCAACGAATTAAAATTTGTGGTGCGGCCGGGAATCGAACCTGGACCTCCATGCTTACTAGGCAGACGTCTTACCGTTATATCACCGTCTCATGCTTTCTCAATCTGATATTTAAATTGATATTTATATCATCTTAGCAGGAATGTTCCACTACGTCCATTGCCGAGGGGCTATTCCGCTGCATGGAGAGCCTTGGCAGTAGTGACAGTTATCTATGGAACACACAAGCAGAATTAAAATATGTGATGTGGAGGGAAGTCGTACTTAGACTATTCCGAGGCGCCTTTGTCATTAGAGGTGTGGTGCTCTAACGGTGAGACGTCTGCCTAACAAGCATGGAGGTCTGGGTTCGAATCCCGGCTGCACCACAAATTTTAATTCGTTGCTTTACGTTTATCTTTTATGTCTTGGACGAAAAACCGTCTCAGGGTTTCTCAATCTATATTTAAATTGTAAATTATGTCATTTTATCTAACCTATAAAAAAGCCCAAAAAGTTATTTCCAAAAATTACTTATAAAGATACCTAAACTTTGTTGGGATACTTCTAGATCCTACACGTGACTTTACGTTAACGAATAGAGTACGTGTACTTGAAGGTTAAGAGTGAAACGTGTCCATAAAAAATATTTTTGTAAGAAAATGTCTAATATTGTGCCTCCTTTTTTTGTGTCGAGTAACTTGCTTGCAAGAAAATGTATAATATTGCTTTTACTGTGTGTATCGATATGTGTACTTTGTTACTTATTATTAATAATCACCATTACATTACGTACATAATACAACTTTTTCCTAATGACATCAAATGCAATTACCTTCATTCCAACGGTGTTACAACGTTAGTTATAAAAAATACAATATAAATATTCCAAATACAATCAAATCAACTTGCTGGCACAGCAGCCTCTGCTCTACATCGGAGCCATACACACAACTCAACCGCTCTCTAAGCGAGCTAAACCCCAAGTCGCTCTCTCTCTCTCTCTCTCTCTCTCTCTCTCTCTCTCTCTCTCTGCGCGAGCTACAATGCTATGCAATACATGATCTTTGCCAAAGATGAAACTTCACAGAGTTAAGTACACATATCGATACACACAGTAAAAGCAATATTATACATTTTCTTGCAAGCAAGTTACTCGACAGAAAACAGGAGGCACAATATTATACATTTTCTTATAAAAATATTTTTATGGACACGTTTCAAGAGGCCTGATGCCGTAATAGTTGCACCCCTTTGACCGTTAAACCGGCCGACCGTGGGTTGCAGGTGGTGGTGGTGGTGGTGGCCGCGAGATCGCAGCACCGGCGCCCTGGCCGTCGCGCGGAGCGGCTGGTGGCGTGACGTCATGAACAGCAGCGACGCGGACGACGGCAACGCCACGGCGGACGCGGCGGCGTGGGCGCGCGACGAGGCGCTCGCCAGGGTCGAGATGGCGACGCTGTCCGCCATCCTGGTCGTCACGCTGCTCGCCAACGGCGTCATCCTGGCCGCGCTGCTCTGCCGGAGGTCAGCCGAACCATTATTACTAGTCGAAAATCGACCAATTGTGTTTACAATGCTCACTGGGGGGAAAATTTTACCAATCAAGTCGGCGGCCTCGCGTGATTATGTTGGCAACATCAACAACACGATAGAAAATCTTTGCCCATTTGTTCGAACCACATAGAAGACTCGATTAGTGTATCGTACAGACCATGAAGTAAACAAATATTGCTGTTCCTGCTTTATGGTTGACAGGTTCTTGTATGTACCCTTGTCCGTTCAGTAAAAATAATTCCCCTCGGCCGGCCGCAGTGACCGTTGGGACTCAGGCGCTCCAGTCACGGTCTGCACGGCCACTACGGTCGGGGGTTCGAATCCCCCCTCGGGCATGGATATTTGTGCCGTCCTTAGGATTAGCTAGTTCATAAGTAGTTTGTAAGTTTAGGGACTGATGACCCCGTAGTTAAGTCCCATAGACTTTACAAACATTTGAACATTTTTGAACAATCTTGTTTCGCTATTAGTGCTGTAATACAGTATCACTGTTCTCGGTATTAATAAGCGAAGATTCCATGAGAAAACATCAGCGTTGTCAAGCGACTGGCTAAAATGAAGACTCACAGGATTATCACTATTCAGCATCTGTTACCAACATTATCATAGGAGGCCGCTGGGACATTTGGTAAAATTTAACCGGCACTGTGAGGTATGAAACGGTATCTTTTACGTGTTAAGGAAAATGCCTGACACAATAACAAAAAATAAAAACGGAAGTATATACTTCTCATGCCACTTTCGAATTATATAACTTTCATTGGCCTAATACTTGAAATGGAACTACAATTTCGGTGTTCGTATATTTATACAACGCCGAGAAATAATGTTATTTCGATACTGCGATATTCAGAATTCCAGAGCTGACAAAATGTCGACTTCGTAGATCCACTCATGCACCGCTACATGCCTCTCCCGGCGCATCATCATTTATATCGGCATTCTCGACTTGTAGTTCCATCCGAGCACCGCTAGATGCCTCTCCAGGCGCATTACCTTTATATCGGCATTCATATGAAAACATCAATTTCCTTTAACGCCTCTTAATCACTGCGAAAATGAAGCATTTGAACGGCACAAGAAAGTTGGGAGCACTCCATGTTTCGATATTCACTTATTTTAATACTGCAGATGCGCTGCATTACAGCGTCTTTGGTCGAGGCGAATAGCCAATCAGTGAGCTGATTGTTGGAGAATGTAGAATTTTATCCAAGCTGTAGGTAGGAAAATTTCTACTTCCTTTTACCACTTTTAATGGCTAAATGCACACATAATATTTACATTCGTGAAATCTACGACAAACAATCTTTCGAATTATTAACTTTAATTGGCCTTCTTGTACGAATAAATTAGTAATCTGTACCACAATTTTCGTGTTAGCGTATTTATATAATGATGACTAGCATTTCTGTGCTCGAAATTCGACCAGCTGCGCTTACAGAGTAACGAAACTGAAATTTTTAACTGTAATTGGAATTTAATGGAATCACCTTTAAATGTAACGTTCGACAAAACGGTTGCATATTTTCATAAATATCCATATTCCTGTTACTTCCTCAGCGCAAAAATTCTGCCTCTGTTTGATTCCATCCCGTTAGCATTCTCCTTCTAGACATAGTCTAAAACAAATAATGTTTCCATGTAATGAAGTAGGAAGTCGTACCTAATCAAAATGAAGTAATTAAATATTAGGATCTTACTCGAATACTCTGGTAGCATCAGCAGATGACAACAAAATTATTCATACAGGCAATAAAGTTATTCCATTATCTCGAAACTTTCATTTCTACTGCTAACGACACGGTGGACATCGTATTAGCACCCGATGTACCGCAAGATGGCGGTCGTGATAGAGTTGTACCTTTAGCTGTACCTGTCTGAAACCCCATTTACAAATGAAAACTTCTGCCTGAATTAACCACCGTTAACGGATAGGTGCAATCATGATTTTTGTTTTGTGCACAGCTACATAAGTTCCATTCCCTCCTATTACAATTACTATTAAAAATAGCAACTTCCGTTTCCGTGTTCATGTGTTTATATAATCATTATATTAATGAATCTTAATAATTAATACTGCGTTCATAAACTGAATTTTTTAATTATATTTAAAAACTGTATTTAAGAGTTAAGAATTGTACATAACTAAGAATTTTTTTTTTAAAATGGTGGGCAGTGGGAATTGGACCCGAGACCGTAAGAGTGGAACTCCAAGCGCTGACTTTTTTTCCCCCCTGGTAGATCTATGCTTCGAGGTCGTTGGTTCTGTTCGATCTTGGTTGTTCGTTGAACATTTTTGGCACACCTTTTTTGATTACAGAGGACATATAGCCCATTGATAGGATTCGCTGATCTGACTGATCTAATTTTACCTGTACCAATATCCCACCTACAACAGTTTATAAGATAGTGGCAAAACGTATGGAGAACTTCGAGTATCATCGTAAAATTTCTATTTCTTTTTACCACTCTTAACAGCTACGTACACATATTCTTTATATTCGCAAGATCTATGACAAACCCCCTTTCGAATTATGCACATTTCATTGGCCTAGTATGATTAGTATCAAAAATCTATACCCTCAGTTTCGTGTTAGCGTATTTATATAATGATTTTCTTTTCTTTTTTTCTTCGTTTGTTGGGGTAGATCGGTTTCATTTTTATTTCAGAGGGCGCTGAGCTACCATTCCGCCGTCAGGGGCAGATCGGATGATATTATTAGCCAGACGACTAGCCCACGATCAATTCAGCATCCGGGAAAGTTGCCTGCAATGTCCCCACTTGCCCGCTGAAATATACAGGAGACGCCGTCATGCTGCAATTGCGTACGAACAACAGACATGGGGACATCATTTAGCATGTCCGACAGAATCTCTCGCAGCAATTCGAGGAACGTGCCTCTCTACTTTTTGCTAAAGTTATGGCGATTCGTGAATGAGTTGTTTGAACGAATACAAACAAAGAATCGTAATAATCGAATCATGTTCCGGACAATTCCAACATCCAACAATTCATGATTCGAAGGTAACTGGCGAATCATGTCGAATGATTACGAAAGGCGGAAAGCAGTCAAGGAGGAGAAAGCGCGTGAACAAAGGAATCACAGAACGAAGATCGTGATCCGTTAACCATATTTCATTGTTCACGAATTACAGATGACAGAAACGAAAGCAGCGAAATAAACAGCTGCTAACACACACGATTAACATCAAGAAATCGAAGTATGATGAAAATTTATTTACTTCTTATGCACTGCAGATGCAGTGCAACAACACACTCAGAAGTCGGTTATACACTTTGTGGTTTACATCTTATATACAAGCGGCTTACGTGAGTGTCAGTAAAGAGAAAAAAAAATGTTTTCATTCTCCACTCCGAGGAGCGGAGCGGACTGTTTGAGATCCGGCCCATCAAGAGTCGCGGTTCTATTCAGCCAATTACCAGACAAGCTGATAGTGGGGCAAAGTGGGGGATCCCAATTGGGAATAAGTGGGAGGGGCTTACCAGTTTCAGCATATACCTTAAATCAAAGAAACCCTCCCGGAAACTTTGGTCGGAAGTGGGGGATTGGTTATCTCTGGGACGTTGCCCCAGCCTAAAAATGGATTAACGGGGAGACCACGAGTGCACTCACGCCAATCGAAAATCGGACGCCCGAGTTGTTGTTATAACCTCGTAAAGATCAGCACGACCAACAGTGGACAAGCGTCTCCCTAGAGCAAAGGTCGGCAATTAATCTTAGATGGGTCCGAGTACTTTTGAAAATTTTTAATGAGGTCGGCTACTCTCTTATTTAATTTACCTATATTAATCATTAAGGGTTCTAATTATTCAGTAGTTTACTGTAAAATTCATATCAGGGTGGCTCTCATACAAATTGTTACCTACAGAGAACGATTATCTGCAAGTTATTAATTTTCTGATAGCTATTATAAACCTTTTTTCCGTTAAGTAACTACGAGAGAGTAACTGTCATAGGTTAGTTTACCTTAATTTAAGTAGTTTGTAAGCTACGGACTGATGACAAAGCCGTTTGGTAAGATAGATTTACAAACATTTGAACATTTTGAGCAATTTTGCAAGTAAACCCCGTGGGGCTTTTACTAATGTAATAAATTTAAACGAGCAATCCTTGCACATTTATATTTCGCGTCCCCCGGTAACGGCTGTAACGATTTGGATTATATTTTGTATTTAGAGGGTTATTTAACTTTTTCAGTTCGTCTACATTACATGGGGTATTTTGTAAAAACTAAATTTTACAAAACTATTCTTTTTATATGTAAACGCGATTTTAAACGTTTTTAACGCCATCTCGACTTTTTACGTTATTATGTTTATCTTTCCCGAAAGAAACCGACTTTACACAAAGAAATATTTTATATAAAAACGCGAATTTCTTGTACCTCGAATACAATTTCGTATATAGAGACTGATTTTGTTTTTTAAAATTTATTTACATAGACGTGTTTCCTGAAAACACGTGGTTTTACATAATAAGTATTTTATAACGATTATATTTGTGGTAATTACCTTACATTTAACGAAATTTATATTTAAATGGCTGAAGTATTCGAACAGAACAAAAAAAAATTACAGCAAGATTCGAACTGTATGACCTACGTTCACTATTTTGACAATTTACAACGCTACCAAATGAGCTACGCCGACAGCAGAAATAATTGGTAGAATAATGTGTATTTATTTACATCAGCTTGCGAAATCTGAAAGAATTTTTTCTCGAGAATTGTTGAATGTTGACTCGAATGGCTTTGGCCGTTTATTATTTTACGTCTGGACATTACGCAACGTAGATATATTTCGATACCCATATTGTCTCCTTTTTGGCATTCTGTAAAAATCGTGTATCGCACACCAAAAGAATCGTGAATGAATCGTAGGGTTCCAATCCCCCCTCGGGCATGGATATTTGTGCCGTCCTTAGTCTTAGTTAGTTCATAAGTAGTTTGTAAGTTTAGGGACTGATGACCCCGTAGTTAAGTCCCATAAGCTATACAAACATTTGAACAATTTTTTTGTTTCACAAGGTTAGATTCCAACATCCATGACACAAACATCTATTGCCATCTATCAGCAGGATGTAGAACGTTTTAGAATTCTATAAGAATCATACCATTGCAGACTATAAAGAATCGTGAATGAATAGTAGGAATCGATTCGCAAAGTGAAATTGAATCGCGAGAATCGATTCCTGAAAAAAGAATCTCGCTGCCCAACTCTACTATTTGGCTCCGATAACTTGGCAATTTTGCTGGTGCTGCCAAAAGCGGAGAGCATTGGCACTAGTATATAGGCATTCATTTGTCACCGTGCACTGACAACCTTACACTGCCCATTGAAGAGAAGTATTACTTCACGCATTGAATCCATTAGCAAATAAAATAAGTTCTGCAGGAATTTGCTGTATTACAAAAAAACATTAGAACAAAAACTTACTGAAGTTCACTTCTTCAAGTCGTTCCTATACATTAATTAATTAATTACTTTCAGAAACACACTGTAAGTATTTGTAGCAGAAATAAAAGTTACCACCGTTTTTGCATCATTATTAATGAATTAAAATCAAGACGAAACATAAAAATAAAGAAATTTAAAAATCAAGTCTTAGGTTGATGAAAAGAATAGAGTGTACGTCATTTTATTGTATAAAGAAATTATATTGAATAAATGAACTAAAGTCAGATGACTTCCTCCATCCTAAAAACTTCCATAAGATGTATGCAAATCAGTAGTCAATTGCAAATGTACAATCAAGTATTCGATAACGGTATACGAAGAATGTTTACGGTACTGCCATTCCACTCTTCATTCTGGTGATACAGATCGGTTGGTAAATTCACTTCGCACGTCTTTGGCTGAGGCTGTAGGAGCTACAATGGTTTATTTATTTCTGCCATGCCGTATTTGTGCCAGTATTCCTTTCCGACTCTTAACATTTTCTCATCGGTTCTGAACACAAGCAGTTTCAACAAGTTTGAGAAAAACTTTTAGTAACCGGTAAATTCAGCAAGCACTTTCAGCAACATGCAGAAACCTAGAACTAGTTAGAATTTTCACCCTGCAGCAAACTTCCCAGCAGCTTAAAATTACATGCCTGACTGCAACTTAATCAGGCACACAGTTTTAATCTACTAAGAAGTTTCGCCTACGAAGCTGTTTCCACTATCATGCAGAGACAAAGTTCATGAATCTGACGGCGTCTACTTGGTGGGGTATTTGCACGACAAAGAACTTGCAGAATTGTATCCTGTGCTTGTCTATACGCTGTTTACGTTATAAAATTAATCAAGAGACCTTTACTGAACCGTCGGGAGGTTTAGTTCAATTTTTTTATCTGTGTACCGTACATATAACAAATATGTTTCCCTATTGTCGTCACTTACAGAATTATTTAAAGCCGCGGCGAAGTGGCCGAGCGCATTGTATGCTTCGATGCGCGAGGTCGTTCCTCGTCGCGAGTTTGAATCCTCCCTTGGGCATGAATGGTTATGTTGTCTTTAGTATAAGCTAGTTCAAATTCAAATGTTCAAATGTTTGTAAATCTATCGGACCAAACTGCGTGGTCATTAGTCCGTAGCTTACAAACTACTTAAACTAAGGTAAACTAACCTAAGGACAACACACACATCCATGCCCCAGGGAGGACTCGAACCTCCGACGGCGAGTAACCGCGCGCTCCACAGCGAGGCGCCTTAGACCGCTCGGCTACTCCTCCGCGGCATAAGCTAGTTTCTAAGTAGTTTGTAAGTTTAGGAACTGATGACCCCGCAGTTAAGTCCCATGAGCTTAAGAAACATTTGAACATTTTTTGAATTATTTAGAAATTATTCATACAATATAAACTAAAAACAAACACAGAGCTATTCATCTACTTCCGTGTTTCATGATTTACGATAAAAAATTATACGCAGCTAATATACACAAAACTGGTGTAATGTTGGCAGCACTGCTACCAGCTACCGATACCGCCTCGCCCTCCCCTCTCCCCGCGGCAGCCCTGCTGAACGGATAGGCCACGCCTTCCACCGTCCCAACAGGAAACGCGCGAATCGTCAAGTTATCCTGAACAAATATGACCACGATGTCGACAGGCCGCTAAACCCAAATCTTCTCTCCTTCGATATACGAGCCTCCATCAACTCGGTGCAGGACAATGTACGACTCAAAATCTCTGACAATGTCAGCTCAGCCGTTAGCCGCGATTACACGGTCACATTTCTTTATCAAAAATTTACACCATATATATAAAAATTTGATAGTGTAATATGGAACTTAGACATACCTCTGCTTTCGTCAAAAAAAATTATGATCATATCTAATGCCTCACAGTAGATTTGATCATAAAAGTAGTTTGTTTTCTATTGACTCACTTCATTGCAATTAGAGCGCTAGCATCGCTTTAGCTGTTGGACTGCGCTTATTTAAAATAAACCTTCTTGTTTGAAAATATAACATCGAAGTATAGTTGGTCTGTGCTGTCTACCAAAACGTTTATTCGAACTTTATGAAGCAGACGAAGCACTACATAATCCCAGACGTCCTGAATATAAGAAGAGATTAAGGAGACTCGAAATTTACAAGAGAATGGCGTTGGTACTCAATAGAGAAATTCTGCCTGGGTGTACAGCCGAGAATATAAGAAGATTAATGGCCTCTTGTGTTGCATCAACCACAGAAGTAATAGAAATATATGAAGTAGATTTTTGTAAGCTCTACACTCTTCTCAATCCAATAATAATCGATGCTGTTCTTGCTCTGTTGATGACAGGTTCTTTTATGTGCCTTTGTCCGGCCAGTAAATTAATCCTTCTCGTAGCGAATATTTCGTTGCCAACATGAGCACGTTACGCCGCCGCCCCGGAAGTAAAATTTAACTTCTGTCACTCTAATCCTGTCTTCTGCCCCTATAGTCTTTTCACGTGAGTATAGTCATTTTTGATGTGTGGAGCCACTTTGCTGAGTAAATACCGATACGTTGTGTCATCCATTCTTCAGTAATTTATATACGACTAAGCGTCCTCCGCTTTCAGCTCCCGCAATACGAAATGATTTCCATCCACTCAAGTAAGCCCCTGTTTGTTCTTCAAAACGCCGTTTTCGTAGTAGCAATGACAGTGCATGATAACATGTGTTTACTGTCCGCCATCTTGAAATATGATCAAAAACATGAAGACAGTGTAATACCTCTTTTTAGCGTCACTTCAAAGAATTACATCAAAAAATGTAACGAATTTTTGATGATATTTTTATGTCAAAGAGTTGATCAAAAATTTGACCGTGTAATACCGGCCTTAAGGGTATATTCGCGTTGTGAGGCATGCAGACGTGTAACATGTGGGTCACACCCGCCCGCATAGGCGAGTTCTGAACGTTCATCATACACTGGGTTGAAGACAACACTCGCTGTGGAGCTTCGGCCTGGAGAAACGACCGCACAGGTTCCCATGAGCTTCCTGTAGTCTGGACGTATCGTAAATGTAACGGATACAGTCCCTGATCCGTTGGCACACGGACCGTGCACGGTCGTGAACTTGCAGCTTGCTCCAACGTGCTGCCGAACGGCTTCTGCGTACGAAACGTGTGCCTGAACGTGCTACACGCTACCGCGGCGCGCTGCTGCGGTTCGTGAAGTACACTGTTTACGAAAACGACCGGGGGAAATTCCTTCTTTAGCTCTACGTAAATGCACACTTCCGCCCTTTTGGATATGCTAGTAATGTTGTTCTGCCTGTGGAACACACAAGTAAAAACTTCAACATGTATGAACATGAGGTTAACCCTTTGATGCATAGTGGCTTCATATGCGTCCACCTTTGTGTTTATTGTTTTCCAGGCGACTGACAGAGTGGTTCCAACTGGAGCCACCCTCTGTTCGTCCAGCTTAATGCTGCCATCGGTAGAATTTGTTGTAACTACGTCCAGAGTCTAGTTTGTTGTCATAAGAAAGTTGCTAATAATTGTGTTTGCACCAGTCATAGTGGCTGCTGTTCAATTTACTCCAGTAAATATTTTTTGAGCATATATAAGGTATGTTCCTAAGAATTTATTGATGAAAATATTGTAAATAAAATCTGAAGTATACAACTACACACAACAATATATATAGTTAGCACAATATCCGCATTTCCCAGTCTCTTCCTCCCCTCCCTCACTGTCACCCTTGCTGCGATCTACGTACATGGACCCCCTCCATATGACTTCCTCTCCCATGTTGACCGTTCCTCTACGACCTATGTGGTTGCCACTTACCTCAACCTTTCGTCCCGTTCTGCCGCCGAACTCCGACGGTGGTGTCAGTCCTAACCTCCTGGGGCACCTTGGCAGGCAGACGTCCTCGACCTCACTGGCAGTGACCATGCCCAAGTACTCCTCAACCTAGGCCCCCAAAGTTGTTCCCCATGCTTCCTTTTTCGCACTGCGGGGGACCTGTGTCGACATTTTTTACCAGTGCGCCGTTTAGTGTTGTGCCAGTGTTTGTGCTACGTGCACATGTGGTGTTTTAATACTTCAGCAGCCGCTGATCAGGCCGGATGATCTAGTTGCCATGTGCTTTTAAGTGTGTGCTCTCGTCTTCGTCTCCAGTCCTCCACTGTGTGTATTTTATACTCCGAAAGTTTTAACACTGTATATATGTCTATTTTAACCGCTGTGGCTATTTTACAGCTCAGCAGATATCTTCCTGTTCTTTATGTATTCTTGTAATACTTCAGTTTTATTTCCTTTGCATTGTTTAAAATTCAGCATTATTTTTCACCATCGATGTTTTAATTCTTCTTGGAAAACTGTATATACTCTCGGCTGAAGAATGGCAATAAAGCTGCTACCAGCCTGCCACCACCCTGAGGCTTCAAAATTACAACACAGAAAAAAACTCCCCTTTTCCATGGTGGCTTCATGTGGTGCCGCTGTGCTTGTGTGCCATGCTAAAACAACGTGGGCTGCTAGTTGTGTCACTGACAGATGTGATGGCAAAGGCTTGCAACAACTCAGTAGAGGCGATTGGTCAGTGCGGAATGATGCAATAGCCTGTATAAAATGGAAAGACAAACGCACTGCAACGTTTTTATCAACTATCAATTCTCCAAAGGAGGTTGTTGTAAAAAGCAGGAAAAGGCTGATGGCAGTATAAAGCAAATTGCGGAACAAGCAATAGCTAAGGCATATCATGCGAATATGGGATGTGTTGACGAATCAGACACGTTACGATCTTTCTATGCAATCGGTAGAAAAACAAAAAAGGTCCTGGCTACGATATTTTTGCTACTTTGTAAATTCATTTATTTTGTACACATTGTACAACACCAATAAAAGTGTAAGACTCAAAAAAATTAGAAGGAATGTTGTAACTGGTTTACTAGGTACTAGAAATATGACAGGTGTGTATTACACCGCCATGGTGGAGTAGCCGAGCGGTCTAAAGCGTCTCGCTGCGGAGCACGTGGTTGCTCGCCGTGGAGGTTCGAGTCCTCCCTGGGGCATGGGTGTGTGTGTTGTCCTTAGGTTCGTTTACCTAGGTTTAAGTAGTTTGTAAGCTACGGACTGATGACCACGCAGTTTGGTCCGATAGATTTACAGACATTTGAACATTTTGTATTACACCATCCCCTAAGAGATTCAAACCATAGATGCCCATGGAGAAGAGAAACTCTTAAGCAAAACACATGCCGCAGAATGGACCTCCAAATCTTTGTGCGTACTGTAGTACGAAAAAGACGCCTCATAGATCCAGATGGTATTGTAAAACATGTGCTGTAGGCTTATGTTTGTCATCTGACAGAAACTGTTTCATTTTTTTCCATAAGCAGTTCTTTTGAGGCTATTCATGGTATCCTGTGTGTTTTCATATGTACTGTGAGCAGTTTCATTATTTGCCACAGTGGCGTCAATTGTAGCCATCCTTATAGGGTGTTTGAACTATTTCAGTCAGTATCCACATGAAATTCAATGGTTTTATGTTTTGTGTCTCAAAGGGTAAAAGGGAAAGATGCACATGCAACCAATACGGGCAGCGACTTATAAAAGTCTCATGACAATTTGTGTGATGGAAAATTAGGTCTTCACATGAGACAAGGACTATTGCATCAGTCTCACTTTTTAGTAAAAGCCAAAGGTCATGCTTCATCGACCTGTTACTTTCAGTAGCAGTATCGTGAGAAGATGTAAAAAACAACAACTAAAACAATAAATATTATATTATAAGTAAGGAGACTCATGAGCTCGTCAGTGGATGGTAAGAGGAGTCGAGGAAGACCAAAAGGAAAGTACTTAGATTCGATGCAGAATGATTTTGAAGTAAAAGGCATAACATCAGTCGATGCATCAAGGTTATCATTGAATAGGGGGTCATGGAGGAATTTTATTAGAGGTACTATGCTCCAGACTGAACGCTGAAAGGCATAATCAGTCTCTAATGATGATGATGATGAAGGTGCATAAAGCGAATCGAATAAACTCGCTCGTCAGAGGACAAGCACCTATTCTATCAAATTGATAACAATGTCCTCGAACCTATCGGAAAACGCCAAGATGGGAAAAATTGGGCAACGCAAGTGTTCTTCCCCCACCCCCATCATTCGCATAGATCGGTTCCTCGCGTACGAGGCTCAATTTTGTTATTGGTGGGGGCATTCAGCACTCTCATCGAATGCGCTGAACCTCTGTGCCGCCTTTTGTTCTTCGGATAAAGCGGTTCTTTGCGAACGTGAAATCGTTTTCGGTGTATGGTGATTGGTGAGTTTTTCGATCAGTTTTTCATCTCAAAGAGCAGCCAGCCTTCTGACCGAACGCTATGAGTTGGCACACCGTTGAAATAAACTCCACCTTACATCTTATTATCTGCCAGAGATTCTAATGGTATGTATATTACTAATTAACATTTAATTACAACAAATCGTATCAAGAACAATCCGTTTTCGTGGATCTTCAATGTTTCGTTTCCTTGAAATGGCAAATTTTCATAATACGATAATTCTTTTACCACCAATAACACGTTTCCAGTCATTTTATTACAATAAGTATTACCTACCCTTACATTCTTAGTTTACTCAGTTCCTTTTCCTTGCTGTGAAATAGCATAATTATATTCATAATATCTAAGCTATACATACAAAAGCGACTAATAAGTGCTTCTACCTACAGCTAATGTGGCGCTTCCATATCTATACAGAAAAGAGCCCAGAGCCCGGATAAGCTGCATGCGACACAGGTGACGTTCTCCCACTTCATTCGTGAATGTTCAGACGAGTGAAGTTGAAAAGGCTCGTTTACAGCCGCCCGCGGTGGCCGGGGGGACTGAGGCGCTTCAGTCACGGTCTGCACGGCCACTACGGTCGGGGGTTCGAATCCCCCCTCGGGCATGGATATTTGTGCCGTCCTAGTTCGTAAGTAGTTCATAAGTAGTTTGTAAGTTTAGGGACTGATGACCCCGTAGTTAAGTTATACAGCTTGTTAAGCAGTACAAACATTTGAACATTTTTGAATTTGCTCGTTTACATAAATAGGTTGTCGAAACGCCCATCAAGTGTTTCAGAGCAATTATGGCAATTGCTGTATAGTCTTGCCGAATACGTATCCAGAATTGGACCAATTGCGTTGTTTTAAAAACATTTGTTAAAACTGGTTACAAGTCTTCTTCACCTGATGAAATTATCAATTTTTTAAAGTAATCCACTTAATCTATTGGATTTCATCCTCAATTTTAGGAAAGCAGTCTCTGAAAAAATATGAAAATGCTTAAATACTGTTTTAGTGTCAAGTCAGCAAGAGTTCCCAACTTTTTGCCACTTTGTACTATTGGCATTTTTTGAAATTTTGCGTCATACCACTAGGGCTTGTTCTCATTTGACAACTTTGAGGTTGCAAAAAAAAGGGGGGGGGGGGGTAGAATGCGGTAGGTTGACTAATGACTGCTGCAGGAATGAAGAACTTTATGAGGAGTAATAACGTTCATCATTTTGTTAGTGGTGACAGCACACGTATGCATCGAGCTTATCAACTACTATCTATTGTAGAAACATGGAACAACAAGTAGCATGATTTTCAGAAAGTACTTCTGTATGGAATTGTTTATGTTCATATGTGGCACTTATCTGTGGCAAATAATAAAATGTTTGTACAGCTTATGGGACTTAACTACGGAGTCATCAGTCCCTAAACTAACAAACTACTTATGAACTACTTACGAACTAGGACGGCACAAATATCCATGCCCGAAGGGGGATTCGAATCCCCGACCGTAGTGGCCGTGCAGACCGTGACTGGAGCGCCTCAGTCCCCTCGGCCACCGCGGCCGGCGGCAAATAATATTAAGCTGAAAACATAGTACCATGTAAGTCACACAATCAAATCAAATTTGAGACCATTGTTACATCTAGTTGTCAAAACCACCGCACTGAAAGTACACACACTCCGGTTCTGGAAGAAGCTTCCTTAGTTTAGAAAATGCCATTTAATGTATCACCTCATAAACTGGTAATAACAACAACAAACTGTTCACGAGATACTGCAGGGTCCTACACAAGTTGGCAGCAGGTGAAAAGCGGCAAGAAAAATTTCGAATAACCACCCACAGGAGCCGATCAAAGGATCGCCAATGCCACAATAAAATGAGTCACTCCCGCCACGGCAGCAACGTGGGTATAATCAAACCTTCCTGCGTCCGAAATAAATTTCTTGCGATACACCTAATTCATCTTGCGGCAAGTCTCGGTCTGTAACCCTGCATCAATATTCAGGTAAGAGCTGACTCAGTGTGTACGTGATCTCTAACATAAAGATAGAAAAGTTTTATATGATTTATACCAAGTTTTAAAGCATTGAGAACGGTCACACGGCGACCGAAATCTAGATACGCGATAACAAATATTTGCTGCTGATTGCTGCCGGCCGCGGTGGCCGAGATGACTGAGGCGCTCCAGTCACGGTCAGCACGGCCACTACGGTCGGGGGTTCGAATCCCCCCTCGGGCATGGATATTTGTTCCGTCCTAGTTCGTAAGTAGTTCATAAGTAGTTTGTAAGTTTAGGGACTGATGACCCCGTAGTTAAGTCCCATAAGCTTAACAAACATTTGAACATTTTTGATTCTGCTGATTGCTGTTTATCATTAACATCTTATTACATATTTTCCTCGTTAACTTGTCAACTGACGAGTAAAACCCCTGAACCTACCGATAACTTTTATCTTGTCTTCGATTCTGGGCTAACGTTCGCGGCCCAGTGCCGAGCTGCCTATGGGTTGGGAACCGCTGACATAAGATATACACATGGTGCAAAAAATGGCAATTGACTTTCAATATTGAGAAATGTGAAGTCATCCATATGACCACTAAAAGAAATCAGTAAAAACTACAGACCGTAAATTCAACTAAGTATCTAGGAGTAACAATTATAAACAACATAAATTGGAAAGAACACACAGAAAATACTGTAGAGAAAACGAACCAAAGACTATGTCTCGTTGGCAGAACAATTAGAAGATGCAACATTTCTACTAAAGAAACTATCTACACCATTAACGTTAAAATTCTTCTGAGCTATTTGCCGCGTCATGATGATAAAATCTTTCCAACGTTTCGGATCCGTTGCAGGTGCCTTCCTCAGGGAACGTACGTTCGTACACCTCTACACCATATTTGTGCGTCCTATTTTGGGGTCTTGTTGCGCATTGTGGGGTCCCCACCAAGTGGGACTGACAGACGATTTAGAGAAAGTACAGAGAAGGGCAGATCGTTTTTTTATCATCGAGATATAGGGGAGAGTCACGGAAATGATACACGAGTTGGAGCGGAAATCATTAAAACAAAGGCGTTATTCAGCGCGGTGAGATCTATTTGAGAACTTTCTTTCACGCACTTCCGAATACGAACATGCTAGCACCCACCTACATAGGAAGACATGATCATCAAATTAAAATGAAGCCCTTTCTACACGGAAAGTGAGACCTTACGAGATTACCCATGATGCACCGGTCACGCCGTCCGCATACTGTGTAGATGCGTTCACTTGCACCCGATGCACGCATACAATTGCTAGTAGACGCAATAGGATGGTTCCTATTCTCACGCGTATGGGAGTGCTTCGCGTATGCGAGGACGACCGAATGGGAAACGTAGCTGCCAAACGAAGCCAAGTCGGGAATTTGTTTGAGAATGTGTACGTCTTGTCTCCTGCTCAGAGTAACGTAGTTTTTCGACTCAGTGGTAAGTATTTTAGGAGGTGACACTATAGAGGAATTGCATTAAAAATTTAACATATCCTGTGTACAATTTTTATTGAATACAGAGATGTAGCTGTTAATATGAAATCCAAACAAACGTAGAGCAAATGTAAATCAAGAAATGTTCACTGAGTTATCCGTCGGTTCTTGGTAGTACATCATCATTGACACGCAAGTCGCCGAAGTGGCGTCAGATAAAAAGACTTGCACCAGGCAGGCTGAACACGACCCCAGTTGGGGTCTAACGGTCATTAATGCCACACGATCATCATCATCATCACACTTACTTAAAAGTATAATTTTGTGTATGTTCTACACGTTCATTTCCACGTAGTTACCCGGTTTTCTGCTTACTAGGACATATTCAGACTAAACTACGTCGAAAACCGGTTATTTAAATAAAAGTCAATATTGTGATCTACCAAGAACCGACGAAAGACTCAGTCAGAATATCCAAATCAGTTTGTTATACATACCAAGAGCTGTATCTCTGTAGCCAATAAAAATTGGACACACGTTATATGAAATTTTAACTGCAAATCGTCTTTATTACCATATTCTAAAATATTTGCTACTTTTCCTGAAACATGCTGTAGTTAACAGATGAAATATTTGTTTTTGGTGAGCATTACTTGAAGCTTAATCAAAGTGAAAGGTCTATGTATAGACACCTGAGCTTGTTCATCATATACATAGGCGCCACAAACCGCAGGGGCTTGAAGTATGTAATCGCATTTCATAATGAGGACGTTAACACACGTGAGCGACGTAGTTACGCATGAACTGCACGAAAACAAATGCAGTCTAAAACACAAATAAATGTTTCAATCACCCCAATATAACATACAGTCTCGAAAAGTGGTGTTAACGCGGCGATTCATTTGCTGTAAGTTGACAACAAACGAAGTAGACACGTGAAACAGAGGACTCAACAAATGCGTAAAGTTTGAACGCTTCTTTGTAGTTTTCGACAGTGTATCGCAAGGGGCGCTGCAGCTGACAATGACTTCCTTGAGCGTGTTGCACACCTCGCATAGAAATGGCTTAAGAGAATTCAGGTCGAAAAAAAAAGATTTATGTGTTCATTTTTTCTGGGGCTGTTAGAGAATGGAACTGTAGCGAAACATCATAAAAATGTTCAAATGTTTGTAAATCTAAGGGACTTAACTACGTTGGTCACCAGTTCCTAGGTTTACAAACTGCTTAGACAAACTTAAAGTAACTTACGCTAAGGACAACACAAACACCCAAGCCCGAGGGAGGAATCGAACCGCCGTCGGCGAATGCCCGCGCGCTCCGCATCAAATCAAATGTTTGTAGACTTATGGAACTTAACTACAGGGTCATCAGTCCCAAATCTTCAAATGTTTGTTAAGCTTATGGGACTTTACTACGGGGTCATCAGTCCCTAAAGTTACAAACTACTTATGAACTAACTTATACTAAGGACGGTAGAAGTATCCATGCCCGAGCATGGATTCGAAACCCCGACCGTAGTGGCCGTGCAGACCGTGACTGGAGCGCCGCAGACCGCTTGGCCGCCGCGGCCGGTCGCTCCGCATCTGGGCCCCTTAGTGCTCGCGGGTATTCTGCCGCGGCGAGAAACATCATAAAAGCGATTCGATGAACCCTCTCCCACACACTTCAGTGTGACTTGCAGATGTAGATCATCAGTTTCATCGTCGATACGTAAATCGCTAAAGTGGCGTCAATCAAAACAGTTGCAGTAGGCGGCTGATGGTGGTATTCCGGCCAATAGAAGCCGTCCGATCATTTCATTTCCGATTTGCCTGAGGTAGCATGTCGCTGCCTCGTAGCAGTTATGAGCAGGAGTTTGGCGCTCATATAAGGCACGGTAGGCTACGGCCACACTTGCGTTTTTTGAAGCTGGACGCTGAGCGTCTAAAGAAGCAGCTTTAAAAGGCGCCAGGTGGTGTCCACATTCGGCCGCGTATATACAGCGGCTTCTTACAGGCGTCCTACCGACCAAAGACGTGAATGTGGCCACATTTGGCTCAAAAGAGTTTCAGACCTGCATGGCTGACATCGCAGCATTCAGAAATGAATGTATTAAGTAAACAGTCTGCAACAATAATATGTGCTGCATTGTTACTGATTCGCCGGAGACGACGTAGACAAAAAGACGTATTTGGATTCATCCAATAATTGAAGACAGATCAGAGAGGGGAAAATTCACTCTGATACACAACATACTTAAAGAAAACCCTGAAAAGTTTTTTGAGTGCTATATGATGTGTATTAAGTCATACGAAACTCTGCTGTCTAATGTATCGAGTGCTGTTACTGGAAGAAATACTCGACTACGTGATTGTATAAGGGCTGAAGAAAAACTATCAGTTACTCTGAGGTAAGTGAAGTTTCATTACTTATTTTATTATTTGTTTACATTGCATAAAATGACAGGGTTGAATCTTCTGATTTTTCCTCGAAGATCATTGTAGATGTGCTGCTTGTGGACTGAGATGACTTTTGGTCGCATTCGGATGTAATTCTAGACGGCTGTGCATGTGTGTAGGACTGAACCAACTGTAAATATTTCAATTGAAAATCCATCTTGTCAGCTGGGCTAAAGTTCTTAATAAGGGGCATTTGCGAAAGTAAGAACATTTCATCTGGGTCATTAGTTCTAGGTTCCATTGTGTGTGATTGTTGCAAACTCGTTTCCAAACCGCCCAAATTTTTCTCAGACTCGCCCTGTTTACGTTTCTTCGGAAATGGGCTTCCTTTCCGCTGTGCGAGCTTGGGGAGAGGCTTTGGATGTAATATGTTGTATTACAGGTGTCGTGGTTGCTTCTTGTTGTGCAGTGTTGTTGTCAGCGTCTTGCGTACTTTCTGTTTGATCGACAGCCATATTCCCAGATGTCCTGCGGTAAAAAGAGAAAAACCGTAATTTTCCACAGAAAATTTTTATAATTTGTGGCCGTGCATGGCTCAGTCTTGAACATGAGAACGCATGGGCATTATAAATATGGAATACTCACTCTTTTCTACACATAAAGATTGGAGAAACGACAACTGTTTGTGATAAATGTAATGTTTCCTGGGTTTTGATGAATCTCCACTTTTGCCATCGTGCATTTTCGTATTTTTGAAGTAGCAATCCTTTATGCTTTGCCACTTTTCTTTGCACATCCTTCCCTAAAAAAATAAGTAAATATTGGTTCTACTTTTAACCCATTATCAATGTTTCATTGTAGGTATCTCGCACCTGCAGTTCCATCAGATCTCTACACTTCGAGTTTCTACTTGGACGTTCAACAATTTCAAAGATTATTCGAGAGACATGCTCAGCAATCTGGAAAACAATGCAAGGACAATATATGAAACAATTAACTGCTGAGGATTGGTTGATTAGCTTACAGTTTGAAAAAAAAGCCTATTTTCCACATTGCGTGAGATGCATTGATGGTAAGCATATTAGAGTGATCAATCCATGGGGATCGAATAGTGAATACTTTAACTACAAAAAGTATTTTTCAATAGTTTTAATGGCAGTAGCTGACGCAAATTACTGCTTCAGATATATAGATGTTGGTGCCTTTGGACACGAGGGAAATTCAAACATCCTGAAAAATACTAATTTTGGCAAGAAACTCTATTCCCACAATTTACCATTAACACCACCGGCCCCCTTACCAAACGATACATCTGGTCGATTACTGCCATATGTTTTTCTGGCAGATGAAGCCTTTGCTCTGTGTGAAAACCTTCGGAGACCATACCCCGGCAAGGACAAGACTAACATTAAAAGAATTTTTAACTGCCGTTTATCGAGTGCCAGGCGGTACGTGGAATGTGCATTTGGTATTTTAGCCAATAAATGGCGTATATTCCACCGTCCGATTGACGTCAGTATCGATTTGGTTGATATCATTGTTAAAGCAACTTGCGTACTGCACAAATTTGTGAGGGAAAACGATCGGTACAACTTTGAAGACACGTTGTCGTGTCCTTTGAATAGCATTGCGCCCATGGGACAAGAGGGACCGTGGAAGGAACACCACACAAGAGATCAGTTTGCTGAATATTTCTGTTCTACCGCGGGTTCTGTACCCTGGCAAAACCAATACGCAAACATTGCCGAGTGAAAAAGACTGTTTGCTTAACAAGACTCATTTAATATTCTATAACACAGCGCAAATATTGTGACTTCTTGTACTTACTTAATTCACCAGATGTCTTTCATAAAATACAAATCTTTTTCTTGTTTTTGATCTTCATACTACTCTAATTAAATGTTTTTGCGTCTCTTACCGAAGGCTTCTTTTGTTTCTTTGTTCATGTTGTCCCAACCTTCACCAACAACATTAGATGTCCCAGCTAGCCAACGTCTCTATTTTTCTGTTTTTGTAATCCACATTTTGAATGTCGTTATAAAATGGTCGAGCTTGAACTTCTAATATAATACGTTCGCTATTAAGTTGAATTTTTTCCATCTCACTCATCGAAAAAAACTGTAATAACACTTGACTACACACACTACTGCGCGTTGACAGACTGCACAGATACTACTGAGTTCACGTGGGGACGCAATGTGAGAAGCGTCATTTGACGCAGGGAATGGGCCCCGGCCCATTCGACTACAACTACATCTACATAGATACTCTGCAAATCACATTCAAGTGCCTGGCAGAGGGTTAATTAACCACTTTCATAACTTTTCTCTACCGTTCCATTCTCTAATAGCGCGCGAGAAGAAAGATCACCTAAATCGTTCCGTTTTCGCTCTGATTTCTCTTATTTTATTGGGATGTTCATGTCTCCCTAAGTAGGTGGGTGCTTGCAAAATATTTTCACATTCAGAACTAAAAGTCGGTGATTGAAACTTCGCAAACAGATCACGCCGCAATGAAAAACGTCTTTCTTTTAATGATTTACACCCCAATTCGTGCAACATTTCCGTGACACTTCCCCCCCCCCCTGTAACGTGATAAAACAAAAAGAGCTGCCCTTCTCTGAACCTTCTCAATGTCTTCCGTCAGTCCCACCTGGTGAAGGTCCCACAAGGGGCAACAGTACTCCAGGAGAAGACGCACAAGTGCGATGTAGGCAATCTGTTTGGTGGAGCTGGTGCATCTTCGAAGCGTTCTGCCGATGAAACGTAACTTTCGGTTCGCCTTCCACACAATATTTTCTATGTGTTCTCTCCAGGCAAAGTTGTTCGTAATTGTAACTCCTAGGTATTTGGTAGAATCTACGACCTTAAGGTTTGACTGATCTATCGCGTAATTGAAGTTCAGCGGATTTCTTTTAGTGGTCATGTGTATTACTTCACACTTTTCTTTATTTACTGTCAATTGCCAATTTTCGCACCGTTGCAGAAATTTTGTCTAAATCGTTTGCAGTTGCTTTTGATCCTCTGTTGACTTCACTAACAGGTAAACGACAGCATCATCCGCGAACAGTCTAAGGGAGCTATTCAGATTGTCTCCTAAATCGTTTATAAACACGAGGAAGAGTAGGGGTCCTATAAAGCTTCCCTGTGGAACGCCAGATATCACTTTTGTTTTACTCGATGATTTACCGTCAATTACAACGAACTGTATTATTTCTGATAGAAAATCGTGAATCCAATCGCACAATTGGGGAGATATTCCATAAGCACGCACTAGCGTCTGACCTTGAGGATGCGCCTTCTCTTCCCGTCTGACGCTGGCAGAAAAAGACGCCGTGTGTGGCCACTACCGGCCTTCTCCAGCCCGCCTGTAACTGTGGCGTCTTTTGACGCTGAGCGTCCTGCTTCAAAACCGCAAGCGTGGCCGTAGCCGCAGGCGGGCTAAAACAACTCGTGCCAGCAGCCTGGCGGTTTCGTGCTGCGTGCCTCGCCGTCCCATTTGACTGGTCACAGCGCGCGCAGGTGCAAGCTGGAACAACCTGTTTTGAGGGAAACACCTGCTAGCTGATTATGTCACAACGGCAAGTAGCAAGGCCGCGGGGAGGCACTGAGGAACAGTGAATCGCGTACCTCTTAATTTAGGCATGAGCAACGCTCATGATTTGACACTGGATATTACTACAGCACAGCAGTGTCGTAACTCCTGGTTCCTTCCGATACAGGCACAATTTTCTAAATCTAAGACGTACTCGTGTTACAATGGGCATATACTTGAATTACATTTAAAGTATCAATAAAATTCTTCCGAGTGTGAGACCGCGTCGTCATGTTATAAACTATACCGACGTTTCGGCCACTGTTGCATGCGGCCTTCATCAGGGTCTGACTGCTGAGTATACGATACCTTGGGGTTTATATAGCAGCGGATGAAGGAGAGGAAGGGAGGCGTTGGTTTTCCTTTATTGGTGGTTATATCATTGCATGCCATTGGTGGAAAGCGGCAATGATGATTGGTGTTTTAAAGGCTGGTTTTTCATGTGATTGGAGGTTGCATTCTTCCCCCCTATTGGTCAGAATGGACGTTTCCTATTGGCATTTGTATTACAAGTTGCTATTGGCGGAATGGACCCCAAGCTATGGTATACTCAGCAGTCAGGCCCTGATGAAGGCCGCCTGCAACAGTGGCCGAAACGTCGGTATAGTTTATAACATGACGAAGCGGTCTCATACCCGGAAGAATTTTATTGATAGTGACAACAACCGCGGAAGCCTACGTTTGCATATATTTAAAGTACTTTCAGTAGCAAAATTTCGTCTGACAGTTTTCCAATTACGTTGTAATATTTTTGCGCGGGGCCCTGGACTGGACCATTTGCAAACGCCTAAGGCCGACCGCGATTGTTAGCGACCAAGCTTCTGCACGTAGAACAAGGCGGTTTCGCGTAATCGACGATGCAGGGTGACTAACAGTGTGTCTAGTGGTATAACTAGGTAGTTTGGCACCCGGTGAGGAGTTTTATAATCCTCACCCTTTCCCCTTGCCCCATTACTGCCAACATCAAAACACCACAAAATCATCAAGGATTTTTTTTCTTTTTCAGGGGAAGGGAGGAAGCATTTTTTAATGTGTGTGGTTAAGTAAGCACAGCAAACTATCACCCATATTCTAAAGAGCTTTTGTGAATGGAAACAAACTCACATTTTAATGAATAACGCATTTTAAATGATTACAAATAAAGCAATACGGATGACTTTATTATGTGCCTAAGAATCTGCTCTTTATAACTTTTTTGTGATGCATATTTTGGAACTGCGTGATGAAAATCGTTACCTTCATCCACAGCTAGCTGACAAAATTAGCTGAGGTCTGGACTGGATTCCAAAAAGTGATACTCCACTACGAACTGTAACAAGATTAAAGATACCTCGTGGAATCGGGTGAACTGCCGGCGATCCGTGTCTTCTAAATACGTTCATCGGCAGTACGCCCGATTCCACGAGATGTCAACGAATCGCCTGGAAAGCCTACGAGATTACACTGAAGATGTCCAGGCAAGACTTTCTTCTTTTGTAGCTTTAAAAGATTGCATAAATCTTTAGTTTGTAAATTCTGCGAAGATGCTATCTGCAGAAATCTCATCATTGAAACATTCAGCCTACATAAGGTTTTTATCAGATAGATACGCGTTCCATACGTTTGAAAGAAGTATCAATTTCTTGTAGAAAACTCTTGATGTACACTGAGAAAGGCAGAGTTAAAGTCAATAAATCGTCTGTATCCTTTTCTCCAGGCATAATTTTATTGCCCCCATAACTCTATCTTTTTTATTTATTTATTTATTTTTCACAAAAATCATCTCGTCAATTTTGTCCGTCGCAAGCCGCGCGGGAATGGTTGTACGGTTTAAGGCACCATGCTACGGATATCATAGCCGCTCTCCGTGGGATGTTAGAGTCCTCCTTCGGAATGTGTGTGTGTGTGTTGTCCTTAACGTAAGTTAGTTTAAGTAGTTTCGAATTCGATGAACTCAGCAGTTACGTCTGTTACGATAACAAATATTTGAACAATTTTTGTCCATCGCAGTTCGAATTGTATCGTCAACAATTCAATATTTAAATAAAGTAAATCTCATAATAACTCTAACAGTTTTTTTAAATTTGTATTTATTTATTTATTTATTACAATAACAACATCCCACTCATCGTAGTAATATTTCGTTATGCGTTCTGGTGCGGCACCGTGTTACGGATTGCGCGGGTGCTCCCCTCGGAGGTTCAAGTTCTCCCCCGGCCAGCTGTGTTGCGTCCTTAGGATAAGTTAAAGTAGTGTGTAAGACTAGCGACCAATGACCTTAGCAGTTTGGTCCCTTAGGACTAGAAACATTGGACCATTTTTAATTAATTATTTATTACTTTTTTTTATTTTGTAAATATGACTCCAAGAATTTCAACAGTTTTGATCAGGGTTTATTTCTTCTCGGATACTACTACACAAAAATCATAGAACGACAGCAATACCGATTGAGATATACACAATCAATTTCTCATATTTTAATCTTCATAATACCACCGACGGAGTGGGGTATGGGGTACTGCGAGTGGTACTACATGCACAGCTTCTGAAAATATTGCAACTTGTCAGTTAATTAACACTTTTCCTGTTTGTAATACTATTACCGAAAAACGTTGGTTCTACGAGCGTTAATTCGATAGATCCATAATAAGCTTTCCTAACTGGAACTGCAATGCCTTGGATGAGGATCGTCCGTCTGAGAACAGTATGTGAGTGAAACAATAAGAATTTTCAAAATTATCGAAAAGTTCGTAGGTAATTGAATTGCTACAAAAAGTCGTATTCTGCACAGAATGAGAGGTTTGTATAGAAACAAGGCCTTAGTATTAAAATCATATATTTTCCTTAACTTTTGACACTGTGCATCATTGTCGATTCCCTAACATATGTTCATGCCGAAATGATAGGGTATTAAGAATTTTGCAACTAATATGACGGATATTAAATTTAAGGAGAGGCACTGAATTAAAATTTATGCCATAGCCGGGATTCGAATCCGAGATATCCTGGTTTCTAGGCAGGCGCTATACCACAAAGCCACTTGTATTATTATTATTATTATTATTATTATTATTATTATTATTATTTTATCTTTTATTTTTATTTTTACTTAATGAATACGGTGACTGTTCGGACTGCCTTAAGGCACGTCTCCCACCACACCAAAAACTTCAATTCTGCCTCATGTTCCACTACATAAATACGTACCAATGCTGCCAAGGCTATCCAATAGCGGAATGGCATCCCAGCAGTGGACGATAATGGGAACGATCCTGCCTTGTTTCTCAGGCACAAGTGATATTTAAATATCAAATAATAATGTCCAGAAACACATTGTGTCTCAACATACAGGGTGTCCCATTTATCTTGACCACCCAAAATATCTCTGGAACAAAAACAGCTATTGTAAAACGACTTTCACCTATATCAATGTAAGGCAGGGGCTTATAATTGTAAATATTTTGAAGCATTCCAAAAGAAAAGCATATGTGTTTCTAACATAAACTTATGTGTTATTAAATGGATATTTTATATTATTTCATCAGCAATCTATAGCATGACAAATCACGTAAACAATGGCGTTGATTGCATCGCCATACGCCAATTACGTCCCGACATATTGCGAAGCGAAGTTGACGCTTGAAATACGCGAAACGCGCGGCTAGCGCACTTCCTGATAGTTACCTCTTCCTGCAAGTACAATTTCGTCGAAAAGCTGATGGCACATTAGGACATGCAGTATATCGAAAACCAACCCATAAGAATCTGTATTAACATGCCAGTAGCTGCCATCACCCTGCACAAACCGTAGGGGTCCTTAAGATGTTCAATGTTCAAATGTCTGTTACGGGACGTAACTGCGGGATCGTAAGTCCCTAGTCCTTAAGACATTGATGCACAGAGCAGATTGTATATCTGACGACGAGAACTTGCAGGAAGAGCTCACAAACCTGAAGGGCAACAGATTCGCAGACCATTCGATGTGAATCCGACAGTGCGAGCACATGACGTGGAAGGAGACGAAAATAATACTTACAGATCAAGAGTCTTGTTACCTTACGTGGGCGCTCTTTCGTCTAAGGTAAGTCGCATTCTTGACAAACCTCTTGTTGAGCTTATCTTCCGGCCACCTGTGAAGATTGCTGCCTTACTCGGGTCAGTAAAGTATGATTTGTTGCTTTGCAAGTCAGGCGTGTACCAGATCCCATGCGGAAATTGTGATAATTCATTTATAGGCCAGACAACACGCACTGTCCACGAGAGATGCACTGAACACAGAAGATATACTCGCCTATTATAGCCACACAAGTCGGTCATGGCTGAACATTGCATAGAAACTGGTCATTTCATGAACTAAAGTGAAGTGAAGATTTTGACATCTATATCTTCATTTTGGGATGCTACATTTAAGGAAGCTGTTGAAATTAGACGGGGTGACAACTTAGTAAACAGAGATAAATGTTTTAATTTAGACAAAACTTTGAATCATGCACTTGGAGTACTGAAATTGCAGAGAAGACGTCAGGGTGTTGCCGCCGCCGACCATATATCGGTAAGACCGGTATTACACGGTCAAATCTTTGATATAAAAATATCATCAAAAGTTCGTAATATTTGTTTGATGTAAATTTTTGACGTGACGCTAAAAAGGGATATTACACTGTCGTCATATTTGGGATCATATTTCAATATGGCTGACAGTAAACACATGTTATCATAAGTATTTTATCCATTTCAGCAACTGTTCAGATTATAAGTTAATGAAATGCAGCAACCAGTAGCTTGTGGTTATTTATTTTTAACTTTAACGACCGGTTTCGGGCGCTTGAGTGCCCTTCGTCTGGTCTCTATACAGACAAACAAGTGCATTTGTATACAATAAGGCTATAGAAAGTATAAAAGTCGATTACAGAAATTTGAAGCAGTTTCGAACCAAATAGATTGTAATGAAGATAAGTTCATATAATGGGATAAAATTAACACTTACATTTTTGTACTGTTGCTTAATAAATATACATGCTAGCAGTGGAATCAACGCTAAGTGCAAAGATTATGGAATGAATAACAATCAGCTGCTAACAAAGTATCTATGAATGAGGCTTATAGTAAAAGAGTAACGATAAATAAGGGAAAAAGGCTATTTATCGTTACTCTTTTACTATAAGCCTCATCCATAGATACTTTGTTAGCAGCTGATTGTTATTCATTCCATAATCTTTGCACTGAGCGTTGATTCCACTACTAGCATGTATATTTATTAAGCAACAGTACAAAAATGTAAGTGTTAATTTTATCCCATTAAAGCACTGAAGCGCCCGAAACCGGTCGTTAAAGTTAAAAATAAATAACCACAAGCAACTGGTTGCTGCATTTCATTCACTTACATATTATCATGCTACTACGGAAACTTCATTTTGAAGAAAAAAGAGGGCTTATTTGGGTGAAACTGTGGAAACCATTTCGTGTTGCGGGAGCTGCAAGCGGAGGACGCCATGTCACACACAAATTACTGGAGAATGGATGATACAACGCATCGGAATTTACTCGGTAAAGTCGCTCCACACATTGAAAATCAGTACACGCACGTGAGAAGACTATATCGGCAGAAGACAGGTTCACAGTGACACAGCAATTTCATGCTACTGGGGTTAAATTTTACTTACGGCGCGGCGGCGTAACATGCTCATGTTGGCAACGAAATATTCGCTACACGAGAAGGATTAACTTACTGGCCGAACAGGAACGCATGTAAGAACCTGTCAATAACAGATCAGAAACAGCATCGATCGTTATTAGATTGAGGAGAGTTGAGAGCTTATAAAAATCTGCTTCACATATTTCTGTTAATTTTGTGGTTGATGTAACACACGAGGACATTAATCTTCTTCTCAATATTCTCGGCTGTACACCCAGGACGAATCTATCTTTTGAGAACCTCCGCCATTCTCTTGTAACTTTAAAATCTGCTTAATCCCCTCTGTCTCACATTATGAAATCAGCTTTGGAAAAAAATTAAAATTCAGTTTTTTTCTTTATTTATACAATGTAGTAAACATCAAAATATATGTTTTAAAATTTTTGGTCGAACTATTGATTTTTATGTCATATTTCATGCACAACACAGACGTTTGTATCGAGGTATTTTATTAAATGTACGTTATTTTGTCGATAGTTAACACTGCCAAATCAATAATGCTAGCATAATCTTCGCCAGAGCACCAAAGACAAGACAATTCACTGCTGGAATAAAATAAAAGGAACCACACTCACGCTCACACTCCCAACAACGTACAGACGGCATCGCAACACAACCTCTAAGACGGACCGATTAATGCCTCAGAAGTGGCTACACGCCGTACCAAGCGGAAAAATGTCGTACTAGAAGGAAGTTGTTCATCAACAAAACTGCAACTTTAAGGTCTGATCCACAAAATACGGTATAAATCAACTTTTAATACGTTGTCAAGGAACAACACTGGCAATTAAATGGTTAATGTGTTCTTATTCCGGGTGTCTGGGATTACACAGTGCTTCGTCTGCTTGAGAAAGTTCCCTTAATTTTGTCGAAGACGGCACACAGCAAATAAACTTCGACGTCATGTTTTCAAACAAGGACGTTTGTTTTCAAACAAGCGCAGTCCAAGAGCTACAGCGAAGCTAGCGCTCCAAGCGGTTACGTTCGCATTGAAGTGAACAAAATACGACGACTTTTTATGATCAAATCTACTGCGAGGCAGTAGATATGATCATATTTTTCTTGACGAAAGCAGGGATATGTCAAAGTTCCCTATTACACTATCAAATTCTTATGGTGTAAATACATGATGCAAATTTTTGACAAAGGAATGTGACCGTGTAATACCGGCCTAAGGGAACACCGGAGCGCGTGTATTTTTCGATATGCAGTATACCAGCATCTGTGACGCGCACGCGCATTGCCACCGCGATCGGGCTTATAAGGCCGCACCCGGCACCTCGTCGACTAGTGTTTTAACCGTGTTCAGTGCTTCGTGTGTATAGTGTTTCGTCGCCCAGTGTTTTTTAACGTTGCGTACACGCCTGTGCGAAACCAGTGCTCAGTGTTTCTTACCTCAATGTCGCCGTCACGTTATGTCTCGTCGTGAGTGTTTTTTTAGCCACCGTGGCAATGTCTTGTTTTAACAACCATGTATGTCTATCCACTGTCATGTTCTTTTAACATTCTCCCATTTTCTCATCGTGTACTTGTAAAAGCGCCGTTTTATCACCTTGTCAATTTTATATTCTGTTTGTCTATTGTTTTCATTCGTTCGACCGCGGTGGATTATCCGAGCGGTCTAACGCTCCCTCGCTGCGCAGCGCGCGGTTGCTCGCCGTCGGGGGGGGGGGGGGGGGGGGGGGAGGGGTTCGAGTCCCCCCTAGGGCATGTGTTAAGTAGTTTGTAAGCTACGGACTGATGACCACGCAGTTTGGTCCGATAGATTTACAAACATTTGAACATTCGTTCGGCTGTAGAGCAGCATCATAGGCTGCTGTCAGCCTGCCTGTAATAGGGCATTAAAAAATCGATAAAGGAAAAAAAAAAAAAACCCTCGTCGACAGTCTTGGACTCACTCTGCAGATGGCCGGACGGTACGCGGTCGAAATACCAGTTGAAGAAATGGATTTTGCGCGGCTGCATTCCCGAAATTTAATGGACATAATAAGTTTCTATTAAAAAAGAAAAGAAATGCTTTCATTTTACAACGTTTCAAAATATTTACTTTCTTGAGCCCCTGCGTTTGATACCAGTGAAAGTCGTTTTACAATAGCTGTTGTTGTTCCAGGGATATTTTGGGTGGTCGAAATAAATGGGACATCCTGTATCTCAGAAAGGGCATGAATTTTAATTCAGTGCCTCTCGTTCAATTTAATATCTCTGATATATGAGGCAATTTACAATGTGTTTCACTGTGTTTGTCTCTGTAACTTATAAAATAATAGGTGACGGGAAATTTTAATGCGGTAGGTCAACACAAGAAATGTTACACTTTCTGCGAAGCTATGAACATAGTTTATTGTATCATTTTCCAAAGAGTTACTGCACAAAGATATAATTTTTAAAATGGAACAATAGTTTTTTCTATCGTGCTTTGGATTCGTTGAAACCAGCTGCGTCCAAATCAATTTAAACTACATTCCTATCACTGTTAGTTTGGGAGCTACAACCCTTCAAAGTTTAGGGGGCGTAGCTAACTGGCTGGTGATCATGAGACAGTGGGTCGTGCCCCAGGGGATAGCCGCTCGGTCAGTCAGCTACGCTATCGCAGCCTCCGCCCCCAGAACTTTGAATGGTTGTAGCTCCCAAACTAACAGTGATAGGAATGTAGTTTAAATTGATTTGGACGCAGCTGGTTTAAACAAATCCAATACACGATAGAAAAAACTATTGTTCCATTTAAAAAATTATATCTCTGTGCTGTAACTCTTTGGAAAATGATACAATAAACTATGTTCATAGCTCCGCAGAAAGTGTAACATTTCTTGTGTTGACCTACCGCATTGAAATTTCCCGTCACCTATTATTTTATAAGTTACAGAGGCAAACACACTTAGTGAAACACCCTGTATGTCTCTGGGTAGTGACTTTTTATTTGATGCTGATGATACCACGGGAGCTATCAAGGTTAGTCACCCCCACCTCTTTCACCCTTCGCTCCGCCACTGGCGTGTAGCACGCCACCTCTCTCTCTCTCTCTTTTTTTTTTTTTTTTTTTTTTTTTTTTTTTTTTTTTTTTTTTTTTTTTTTTTTTTTTTTTTTTTCGGGCGACACGATCCTCGTCGGCCATTATACGAGACCTGTATCTAGCAATGTTCCTCTCAACGATTCCACGATGTGAATGGAGACTGTATCCGTGCGGTCCACACGCATTCGTATAGCAAGCCCTCTCGTGACTGTGGCTCGTTCCCGTGTTGTTTGTGACCCCTGTGTGGTTACTGACCGTAAATAAACGCACTAGGTGCCATGTCGATTCGTAAAGTTTTTTAAATCGTTCTTTATAAAAAATATGAAATTAAGTTGTTTGCACTTGTGGCAGGGTGGTTTCAATTCTATTTTTATATTAATAATACTCTATTGAACAATGCAGTTCTGTTATAGAAAAGTGCCTTCAAGGCATCACGCTTATTTTATTGCTCCAACCTTATAACGAGTAGTTAGCTCTCCTGAGGAACATTTTTCACGGTGCTCGAAATCTAGGGAAACGGTTAAAATAAACCTTTCACGAAGACTCCACATCTACAGTTACTGACTACAGTCAAGTTTAAGATTTTGAAACTGTCATTTTTGTTCCTATTTGTCGACTGTCCTAAGATTTATATCTACACCGGCAGAAAATGTTAAAAAGTTTACGTACATTAAATTTTCAATTTTTTGTAAATCTATCAGACTCAACTGCGTGTTCATTAGTCTATAGCTCACAAACTACTTAAACTAAACTAAACTAAGGACGACACGAGGGAGGACTCGAACCCTCGACGGTGATCGGCCGTGCGCACAGTACCACGGTACCCCAGTGCGCACGGCTAATTTGCCGCGGCTACGTGCATTACTTCAAGATCAAATGAAATCAGTGATTTTTATACAGAAAACTGTCGAGTATTGTGTTACAAATGGTTAAACTACGTGTTTGTATTGGTAGCACTGTCGAAGACAGTGTCGTATTGTTTAATAATATAAACACGCGTTTATGTCGAAGTACTAACTTTTTCCGAGGAAAAGTGACGAAGAGATTGGTAAATCTCTCCGAAAGGTAAGAAAAGTAAAAATGAAGTGTTTTTAAGAAACGTCGGGTGGAAATGAAGCAGGCAGTATGGGCTACCTTCTTCCACATACTGTTAACTGATAAAAACCAGTACACAAACTTTGACCTCCTGGACCTAACTCATTAATTACCGCAATCCCCAGTACTCAAACAGTCCATACAGCCTCAAACATTCCATCCAAGCAGCAGTCATAGATATCGTTAAACCTATTTATAGAGACCTGGCAAATTTTGAATTGCTGGAGAAGTGGAACGTCAGACTCAAACGCCCAGTGAGTTGTTCAGTAATCTTACATGACTCGCTTACCAAAAATTATTTGTTCGAATAATGACACTAAAGTGTGTGTGGCGGGGGGTGTCAGCGATGCTGTTGTTGTTTTTAATGATGGCGACGTTGGTAGGGTGAAAGCGCTACAGCATATGGGAATTAATCCAGGAGCAAACTGCATCCGAGAACTTGAACGGATGCACAATGTCCGCATTGTGGAAGCAGGTACGGAGCATAGTTGACCACTAAGGAGCCCGAAAAGAATAAACTTGCAAAAAGATCAAGAGGATGATATACAGTATGGTTCAAGGTGCTTCTGAGTGACTAAATATAAAAAACGAAGCATATATTAAGTTACAGTCTTTCGAAACTTTAGAATGCGTTCCTGAAAATTTACATTTTCTGTTGCATTTTTCCTTAAATCTCAGAAACCATTTGAAGCAGAGTATTCAAATTTGTGGGAGTCTACTAAACTAAAAGAAGAACATAATGTTATGTATAATTAAAGTTATTTAGGATAACGCAGAAAAAGTGCACAAAATTTTAACAGTGTAATTAATTAATTGTATTTCCGAAGGCAGTGGCTGAAATGCAACTATTGTAGTTTAGTAGACTGAGAACCCACCCCCCATGAACCACAGACATTGTCGAGATGGGGTGGCTTGCGTGTCTCATCGATGGAGATAGCCGTACCGTACGTGCAATCACAGCGGAGGGGTATCTGTGGAGAGGCCAGACGAACATGTGGTTCCTGAAGAGGGGCAGCAGTCTTTTTATTTTTTACAGTGGTAACAGTCTGGATGATTGACTGAGCTGGCCTTGTAACATCAGCTAATGTGGCTTTGCCATACAGTTACTACGAATGGCTGAAAGCAAGGGGAAACTAAAGTCGTTACTTTTCCCGAGGACATGCAGCTCTACTGTATGAATATATGATGATGGCATCATCTTGGGTAAAATATTCTGGAGGTAAAATTGTCTCCCATTCGGATCTCTGGGCGGGGACTACTTAGGAGGAAGTCGTCATCAAGACAAACAAAACAGGTATTATACGCGTTGGAGCGTGGAATGTTCTAACCCTTAATCGAGTAGGCAAGTTAGAAAATTTGAAAAGAGAAATGGATACGTTAAAGTTAGATATGGTAGGGATTAGTGAAGTTCGGTGGCAGGATGAACAGGATTTCTGGTCAGGTAAGTACAGAGTTATAAACACGAAATCAGTTGGTGGCAACGCAGGAGTAGGTCTGATAATTAATAAGAAAATAGGAATGCGGGTAAGTTATTAAGAACACCATAGTGAACGCATTATTGTAGCAGACACAAAACTAACATCGACTACAGTCATGCAAGTACATATGCCAACTAACACGGCCGATGATGATATCGAAGAAATGTATGAGAAGATAAAAGAAATCATTCAAAAGTTAACGGAGACGAAAACTTGATTGTGATGGGGGACTGGAACTCGGTAGTATGAAAGGGAAGAGAAGGAAATGTAGTATGTGTATATGGACTGAGAAAAAAGGAATGAAAAAGGAGATCACTTGGTAGAATTTTGCGCAGAGCACAATTTGATGATCACCAACACCTGGTTTAATCATCATGAAAGAAGGCTGTAAATGTGGAAGAGACCAGGAGACACTGGAAGGTACCAGATTGACTTTATAATGGTAAGGAATAAATTTAGAAACCAGGTTTTAAAATGTAAGACATAACCAGGGGCATATATAGACTCTGACCATAACTTGTTGGTAATGAATTGCAGATTAAAACTTAAGAGACTGCAGAAAGGTAGAAATGTTAGGAGATGGAACCTGGACAAATTGAAGGAACCAGAGGTAGTTGAGAGTTATAGAGGGAGCGTTAGGCAAAGATTGGCTGAAACGGGGGAAAGTAGAAGAAGAATGGGTAGCTCTGAGAGATAGGGTAGTGAAGGCCGCAATGGCTTATATAGGCAGAAGGACAAGGACAAATAGAAATCCCTGGATAACACAGGATATAGTGAGCTTAATTGATGAAAGGAGAAAATATAAAAATTCAACTAGTGAAGCAGGCAAAAGGGAGATTGACAGGAAGTGCAGACTGGCTAAGCAGGAGTGGCTAGAGGACAAATTCAGAACCGTAGAAAAATGTATAACTAGGGGAAAGATAGATACCGACTACAGGAAAGTAAAAGAGATATTTGGATACAAGATAAGCAGCTGTATGAATATCAAGAATTCAGACGGAAAACCGGCACTAAGCAAAGAGGGGAAAGCTGAACTGTGAAAGAAATATAAAAAGGAAATCAAATTGAAGGCGGTATTCTAGAAATGGAATATGAAGTGGAGGAAGATGAGATAGGTGATAAGATACTGTGAGACTAATTTGACAGAGCGCTAGAGGATTTGAGTCAAAACAAGGCCCCTGGAGTAGATGATATTCCATCTGTACTGCTGATAGGAGATCCACTCATGAAAAAATAGTTCCACCTGGTATGCAAGATGTATGAGACAGGGGAAATACCCTCCGACTTATTCCAATTCCAAAGAAAGCAAGTGCATACAAATGTGAAAATTACAAAACTATCAGTTGAATAAATCATGGTTGCAAAATATTAACACGAATTATTTACAGACGAATGGAAAAACTTGTGGAATCCAACCTCGTGGAAGATCAGTTTGGATTTAGGAGAAATGTTGTAATACGGGAGGCAATACTCACATTACGACTTAGATAAGAAAAAGCAAACCTACATTTTAGCGTTGGTATATTTGGAGAAAGCTTTTGACAATGTCGACTGGAATACACTCTTTCAAATTCTGAAGGTAGCAGGTGTATAATATAGGGAGCGAAGAGGTATACTCAACCTATACAAAAACCGGACAGTAGTTATTAGAGTCGAAGGGCAAGAAAGGGACGCAGAGGTTGGGAAAGAAGAAAGACAGGGTTGTAGCCTTTCCCCAATGTTGTTAAATTTGTACTTTGAGCAAGCAGTAAAGGAATGTGAGGAGAAATTTGGAGAGGGAATTAAAGTTCAGGGAGAAGAAATAAAAACTTTCCGGTTTGCCGATGACATAGTAATTTTGTCAGATACTGCTAAGGATCTGGAAGATCAATTGAATGGAATGGACAGTGTCTTGAAAGGAAGATACAAGATGAACATTAACAAATTTAAACGAGGGTAATGGAATGGAATGTCAGAAAATCAGGCGATGGTGGAATTAGATTAGGTAATGATACAATAAAAGTAGTTGATGAGTTTTGTTATTTGGGTAGCAAAGTAACTTCTTATGGCCGAAGTAAAGAAGATTAAAATGTAGAATGGCTATGGGAAGACAAGCAGTCACGGTCTGCACGGCCACTACGGTCGGGGGTTCGAATCCCCCCTCGGGCATGGATATTTGTGTCGTCCTTAGTTTTAGCTAGTTCATAAGTAGTTTGTAAGCTTAGGGACTGATGACCCAGTAGTTAAAGTCCCATAAGTTGTACAAACATTTGAACATTTGAATTTTTGAAGAAAAGCGTTTCTGAAGAAGCGAAATTTGTTGACGTCCAATATTAGTTTAAATGTTAGGAAGTCCTGTCTAAAAGCATTTGTCTGGGGTGTAGCATTGTATGACAGTGAAACGTGGACGGTAACGAGTTCAGACAAAAAGATGATAGAAACTTTTGAATTGTGGTGCTACAGACGAATGGTGAAAATTATATGGGTAGATAACGTAACTAATGAGGAGGTGCTTAACCGAATAGGGGAGAAAGGAGTTTCTGGCGTACCCTGACTGAGAGAAGGGATAGGTTGGTGGGACACATTCTGATACATCAAGGAATCGTCAACTTAGCATTAGAATGAAGTGTGTGGGGTAAAAATTATAGAGGGAGACCGAGGGACGAATACAGTAAGCAGATTCAAAAAGATGTATGTTGCCGAACTCAGATGAAGACACTTGCACAGGATAGGGTAGCGTGAAGAGCTGCATCAAACCAGTCTGCGGACTGAAGACCACAACAACAGACTGAAAACATACAGTTTAATGTCGTGTAAAGGTTTCATGACAATGGCTACTATGGTTTCTGAAATACAGGGAAGCCAAGTCACTAAATTTAACATTGTCAAGAAAGGGCGTTCCAACTCTCCTTAAAGCTGTTTGTTATCATATTCAACTTTCAATTACCTCATCACAAATCTTTTCCATTTCTTGTGTGTAAAACGTGTTTCAATATCAGAGCGAATTTAACTGTAGAATGAATGCCAGTAATATTCCCTCAGTTATTCAGTCGTGCAAATTTACAGCTGTATAACTAATCAGTGACTTTCAGTAACTGTCAGTACTGGAGTATCACTTTAATTTTCGCTGCATATAATCTTACTGAACGGCTGAACGTACGAATCTCGCGTGTGCAGCATACATTTTCTACGTAGAAAAATGGCAAATCTACAGTTGAAAGGAAATTCTAGTTTTAAATGCATACAACTGTTGCCTGTTCTCTGTGTCGGCAGTGCTGTGAGGAACACACTCCATGTTGCCTTAGCTTCATAGGATGAGCGCCGGACGCTTGCCTCCATACTCTGACGATGAAGTTGATGTACAATCCGCCAGTTAAGGAAAAGTCGCATAATTTGTGCTTTTCATTCTTAGGTGGAAAATAATCAAGGAATAAACAATATATATGCGCTATAATATAATAGTACTTTATCAAATTATGGGAGTCGCATCCACGAAGTAAGTTACCCTAGGGTTTTTTATTTATTAAATAAAACAACATGGTTACATGAGACACTCGGATGCAGGAACAAAAATGTTTCAGCTATTTTTGGACTTAGTCACCAAAGGAACTCTGACACTTCCATTTCCCTGCCTGTGAATGCAGCCACCATGTGACAGAAATATTCAGCTTTTCGTCTTTGCCAAAGCTTTGGCTGGAGGACTGGAGGACAAGAAAATAAGGAAATTAAATTGCAGTTGATAGAATTTTTACATACACGTTACAAATTATACAATTCTTACACCACAAATATAAGTAATACGTAACGTCATTCTTGAACATTGATATTATCGGTAACTTGTGTAAATGCATTAAATCAATACATTCAATCAGTTCGTTTAGAGAAACGTTGTCATCCTATGGAGGTGTGTAAGGTGTTAGTTGTGCGTTATGTTCAGAGACAGACGTATTCACAGAAACTAAGTTCTAGTTCGATGACATAGAAGTTTTCTGAGTGTTGTACCGCGTCATGATGTAAGCAGGCTCTATCGTGTCCTTTGTGGAACCAAGTACATCCTAGATTTTGTGACTACTATAGAAGAAAGGCTGGACACCAACCCGGCGAAGATAATTCTATAGTAGTCACAAAATCTAGGATGTACTTGGTTCCACAAAGGACAAGATAAAGGCACTACACTGATCAGGAGTATACAAGGTGGAATGCGAGTGTGGGGAAGTATACATAGGTGAGATAGGGAGGGCAGTGGCAACGCGCATACGCGAACATGAACGCTACATTCAAAATGTTCAAATGTTTGTATAGCTTATGGGTCTTTAACTTCGGGGTCATCAGTCCCTAAACTTACAAACTACTTACGAACTACCTTATACTAAGGACGGCACAAATATCCATGCCCGAGGGGGGATTCGAACCCCCGACCGTAGTGGCCGTGCAGACCGTGACTGGAGCGCCTCAGTCCCCTCGGACACCGCGGCCGGCAACGCTACATTCGATTATGCAAACACAATAAATCTGCAGTAGCTGAACACCAGCAAGATTGCAGCAAAAAGATAAAATTTAACGATGCCAGAATACTCGCCAAGCAACCAGGGATGGTTAAACGCAAGATAAGGGAAGCCATCGAAGTTGTAAAACACCCTAATAACATGAATAGAGAAGATGGACTCAGGCTTGCCCCCTCTTGGCTACCAGCCATCACAGCGAAATAGGCCGCACTGACAACACAACACGCGAGCGTCACTAGTAAGCTACTGCCGCCGCGCGGCCCACGGCCAGCAGGAGAGAAACGGAAGCCCTCACCCCATTCGCCGATGACCACCAATCATGTCTCGCTATGCAAGAAGCAATAGCCAACGGCTAACCCCCAATACCTGCACCTCAGCATCCTATTACAATAAAGTTTGCCGGCCGCGGTGGCCGAGGAGACTAAGGCGCTCCAGTCACGGTATGCACTGCCACTACGGTCGGGGGTTCGAATCCCCCCTCGGGCATGGATATTTGTGCCGTCCTAGTTAGTAAGTAGTTCATAAGTAGTTTGTAAGTTTAGGGACTGATGACCCCGTAGTTAAGTCCCATAGACTTTACAAACATTTGAACATTTTTGAACAATAAAGTTTACATTCTTCCGCCAGAAATCCACCAATAACATCGCTGATTTAAAAAGTTATGACGTAATGTCTAATCTAATATATAAAGCAGTGTGTCCGTATATTTGTACGTGTTGCATACAAATCTACAGTTTTGTTCCAATCTTTATGAAATTTTGTTCACGTAAGCTTTAATCCATGAGGACGGTCGCCGTAAGTGTGAGAATCACATACGATATATAGTTCACGAGATATGACGTCATGAACAATGAGATGCGCGGAAAACTGCTGCCATAAGCGACAATGTTGCTCATTTTCTCTTAAACCACTGGACCGATTTCATCCAAATTTGGTACACATATTCCTTACGTGAGATAACATCTTCTGTAGGAGTACGAACCACATGCGACACATGGTTCAAGAGATATAACGATAGGAGTTGCAAGAAACTGCCATAATGCGATGAGACTTTACAAATACACTATATGAGAATGAGAGTACTTAGCGACTTGCAACAAACTTTAAACAGTAGGAGGCGGGGTACTGGCTGAAGTAAAGTTGTGAGGCGGCATCGTGAGTCGTGTCGGGATAGCACAGTCGGTAGTGCGCTTGCCCGCGAAAGGCAAAGGTCCCAGTTTCGAGTGCCGGTTCCGGCACACAGTTTTAATCTGCCAGGAAGTTTCAACTTTAAACATAATTTCAAACCTTTATTAAACATTTTCTCGCTGGCAACCATAGTAAAATGATGAAAGGAAAAAAGTTTCTCGCTTACCACTTTTCCACTTTTTATGGAGTAAAACTACGGCATTCGGTATGACGTTACAATTTATAATTTCTACACTACAAATTGTAGCCGCAGGAAATTTTATAGGCAATGTACACACATATCGTTGAATGTGCCTCCGAAATTGTAGCACAGTGCGACCTGTAGTTCATGAGGTATGAGCACATAAAACAGTAACGTTCATAGAAAACCGCCCTATCACGCACCAAGTAGTAATCTATTACTTCTTTAACACCAATTGTATTCCCAAGAAATTTTACAGACTTGCAGCACTTATACAAATGAATACATACCTGAAAAATTATACAATTGTACCACATATAACTGAATAAATATGAGATCGTGCGAATTTTATATATCATTTGTGTTTTACTTCTATCTTTCTTTGTTTGAATAATGCACTTATAATTTTGTACATTATCCAAGACAGCGTTATTTCTTATATGTTCACCGATAAAGATAACATATTTTTAGAAAAAAGAAGATGAACAGAGAGAGAAGGGTAGGAGAAGTACTAACTCCAGGCAGGAATAAATAAATAAATACCTGGGCAACGCCGGGTTTTCAGCTAGTTGAAAGTAAATATAAAGTATAGTAACAACCAGCTCACATCAGTATACCCAGATGAAGGCCACTGTAACATTGGCCGAAACTTCTGTTATTAAATAATAGCCTTCTTACATCATAACGCGGTACAACACTCAGAAAACTTTTATGTCATCGAATTAGAACTTAGTTTCTGTGAATACGTCTGTCTCTGAACATAACGCACAACTAACACCTTACATACCTCCATAGGATGACAACGTTTCTCTAAACAAGCAGCGACGTTACGAGAATAATTGTCCGATTTCCGAGAACCCTAACTGGTTTAAGCAGCTTACAAGGAAAAGCGATACCACATGAAGATTACCGGTTTGGCCAGAAACAACACAAGGTTTCTCGTTAAACGAGAAGGTGCGTTAGCTGTGCGCCACTCGCCGCACGGTAATTTTTCGTTGTCGAACTAACACAATTTAGTGCGCTGCAGTGTTGGTGTTTGAACATTTTCTTCCGTATGTCCAATTATTCAATCATAAAATATACCAGAACGGAAATTTAACTAAACGTGTTTGTGATTTGTTACATAACACACTGTTTGTCTCTCTCTCTGCAAGTGTTTCATTGCCAAGAATTTCAGATCATGCAGTTGTCTGTCCTCCGCTCTTTACGTAATGCAGATTAACACGTTTCTTGTTATTTCATAGTTATAAGGAGCCATTAAAAATTTTCAACGAATTTTGGAAATATTTGCTAGGAACAAAGCATTATTTGCAATATATCTGACACATTACACCATTACAGAATTCCTATAGTGTTTCAGATCAAATGTTTGTAAATCTATGGGATTAACCACTACTGTTATCAGTCTCTAGGCTTGCATACTACTTACACTAACTTACACTAACCTAAGAACAAAACACACACACACAGTCACGCCCAAAGAAGGAACGTACGACGGGTGGCAATCGCGCGCTCCACAACAAGGCGCCTTAGAGCGCTCGGCCACTCCACCACGGCACTGTCAGTTCGACTGTACTTTATATTATGCACACCATATGTATCATTTGAGTTTGTGTGTATGTGTGTGGGTTTTTTTTTTTTTTTTTTTTTTTTTTTTTTTTTTTTTTTTTTTTTTTTTTTTCCATAGTGAGTTAAACTGTACTGTTTGGGTTTCCTTTAAAAAGTTAGAGAAAACATTATAATTGAATGAGCATTATTTAAATTATTGATTCAGGTACGCTTACTGCGTGAAACGGATGTGATATCACTATGAAAACAAAATCTACAGAATATTAAGGGAACACAGTACATGCATCTCCCTCTGTCTGTACTACACTGTTCAAAACAATTTGGGGGTCAGGTGAAATATAATACGAAATACACTTATGGCAACGTATTTTATCCAGATATTGGTTACAGTTGTACTTTTTGTGTGATGCATTACGATATTTAACACCAAATTAACGTCCAGTAAAATTTAGTGACATGAAAAAATTCACCATAGTACTTAGCAAAGTGAAAGGTAGGGTTTAACAGCTTTTAAATATTTGTAAATTGAAATGTTGACCAAAGCTTCTTAATTTATTAGCTCAAAGCTACCGGTTTCCGTTAATGTGCCATTCTCAAGCGCCAGCAGAGCTGAGCCGGTTGCTTAACACATTTTGTTAAGAAATTGCAAATCTTTAAAATAAATATTTGCCATTATGCTTCACTTCCTATAAATGTTTTTTCCAGTGACTAGTCGTTACAAACTGGAGAAAGATTTATATGAAGTGAAGCATGATGCCAAATATTTATTTTCAAGATTTTCAATTTCTTAACAAAATGTGTTAAGCAACTGGCTAAGCTCTGCTGACGCTTGAGAATGGTACGTTAAGGGAAACCGGTAGCTTTGAGCTAATAAATTAAGAAGCTTTGGTCAACATTTCAATTTACAAATATTTAAAAGCTGCGTGGTCATCAGTCCGTAGCTTACAAACTACTTAAACCTAGGTAAACTAACCTATGGACAAACACAAACACCCATGCCCCAGGCAGGACTCGAACCTCCATGGCGAGCTACCGCGCGCTCCGCAGCGAGACGCTTTAGACTGCTCGGCTACTCCACCGCGGCAGTTTCAAATTCCCGCCCTCTAAATTTCCTCAACAGAAATTCACGAAAAGAACGTCGTCTTTCTTCGAACGATCCCGGAGCATTTCTGTGACACTCGCCCATTGGTCGAACCTACCAGTAACAAACCTAGCTGCTCGCCTCTGAACTGCTTCCATGTCTTTCTTTAAACCTGCTGCGGGTCCCAGACACTTGAGTAATACTCAAAACGTGGTTGTACAAGCGTTTTATACGCGGTATCCTTTAGAGATGAAATACATCTTCCCAAAATTCTTCCAATAAACCGAAGTCGGCTGTCCGCCTTACTCACAACTGTCCTAACATGTTTAAAAATGTTCAAATGTTTGTGAGGCTTATGGGACTTAACTGGGGGAGGGCGGGAGGTCATTAGTCCCTAAACGTACAAACTACTTACGAACTACCTTATACTAAAGACAACACAAACATACATGCCCGAGGGGGGATTCGAACCCTCGACGGGAATCGGCATCGCGCATCCCAGCATAGCGCCTCAATGCGCTCGGCCGCTCCGCCGCGGCGCTAACATGTTCGTTCCATTTCATATCGTTCTACAATTAGAGCTATATGCCACTGTTCACACCAACTAGAAATTTTGTCTAACAAGGAAAGTACATGGGCTCGAACAGACATATCTGTATGAACGTTTGGTTACAGTATCTCTACGTCCACCTCAATGGGCTGGTGGGTGTCGTTTTTCTGAAAAACTCTGCAATGATGCTCTAGATAGCACTGTAGATGTAATTGTAGACGCCATACATAATGCAGATATTTTAACTATAACTTACGTAATAATCATCGTACATGTTCTCTAGCATATTGCCATCAAAAGCCGTGATGATAGTTGCAACTTTAACCTTCTTCTCGGAAGACTGTTGGTATTAACTGCCACTGCTTCCATCGCCCCCGCATTTACCGTAGCACTACCGCTTGCAATGAGTTGTTCGTCATTATCATCCCTATTATCATCATTATGTGTTAGTGTTACAAAAGTATCTAACTTATGCTCATATTTTTGTACCATAACAGATACGAGATTGCATGCAAATGATTCATCTACTACACCATTACCATCTTCACGAAGAAGGATTCTTCGTAACTTCATCTCAACCAATCGCAATACATCAGCAGGATTGATTACCAATCGGTGCCCCATCTGACGCTTCACCACAAATATAACGTCACAAACCGCAAATTAGGAGGCACACTGCACCGTCCCTACTGGCGAACCGACAGGTCAAAGTGCAATGTGGCAAGGCACACGCAGAGGCCTGTAACGGACGACTGCAGAGTTTTGCAGATGCGGGAGTATCACTAGTGCAATAAGGGACCTTTACATTATCTCTCATACCATTTTGGCGTATATGTGTTCGTTCGAGCCCCATTACAATTTACTCTGTCCATCAGTTCATTTATATAAACAGGAAATAATAGCGGTCCTATCACACTCCCCTGCGTTCTATTACTTAGGAAGTCTTCCAGCCAGTCACAAATCTGTGAACCTATTCCATAAGCTCGTATCTTTGTTAGCAGTCTGCAGTGTTGCGCCGCGTCAAACGCCTTTTTGAAGTAGAGAATAACACAATCCGCCTGTTGCCCTTCATCCATTTCTCGCAAGATTTCATGTGAGAAAAGGGCAAGCCGAGTTTCACATGAACGCCGTTTCATAGAAGAAGCTTTTCTGTCTCAAGGAAATTTACTATATTCGAACTGAGAATATGCTCCAAAATTCTGCAGGAAACTGATGTCAACGATATTGACCTGTAATTATGTGGGTCAGTTCTCTTACCTTTCTTATAAACGGGAGTCACCTGCGCTTTTTCCAATCACTAGGAACTTTGCACTGAATTAAAGATTCGCGAAATATGCAAGCTAATTACGGTGCCAATGCCGCAGAATACTCTTTGTAGAACCGAACTGGTATTCCATCCGGAGACTGTTTCGTATTTAGCTCTCTCAGCTGCTTCTCTACACCGTAAATACCTATTACTATGTCCTCCATTTCGGAATTAGTACGTTGATCAAATGATGTACATTTGTGCGGTCCACCTGCGTGAAAGATTTCTTAAAGGTTAAATTTAGAACTTCAGCTTTCCGTTTGCTTTCTTCTATTACTGCCCCGAAATGATCAACGAGTGACTGGACAGTGGGCTTTGACCCGCTTATCGATTTTACATAGGACCAGAATTTTTTCGGGTTCTCGGAAAGATGTTTTGCTAAGGTATGGCTGTGGTAATTATTGTATGCTTCGCGCATCGATCGTTTTATAGACGCACGAATCTCTACAAACTTTTGGCTGTCATCATTTGCGTGTTCTTTTTTGCGTCGAGAGTGCAACAGTCTTTGCTTTCTCAGTAGCTTTCTAACATTATTATTATACCACGGTGGATCTTTTAAATCCTTAATCGACTTTACACGCACATATATCTCTAACCGTTTATGTATAATGCATTTAAATTTAGTCCACAATTCCTCTATATCCATTGTACCGGAACTAAGCGATGTCCATTCATTTTCGAAGTACGATCCTAACAATTGCTAATCGGCTATTCCTAACAAATACACGCTCCTAGCCTTCTTGATTGGTGTATGCACTTTGGTTACCATCGATGCTATGACGATATCATGATAACTAATTCCTGTCTCTAAACAGACATCGTTAATAAGGTCAGGCCTGTTCGTAGCTATAAGGTCTAAAATAATTCCATTGTGCGTGGATTGCCGGTTTAACTGCTCAAGACAGTTTTCAGGGGATGTGTCCAAAAGTAGCTCGCAAGACTTCTTGTCTGTACTGCCTGAAATATACCTGAAGAGGTCCCAATCTATACTCTTAATGTTGAAGTCTCCCCTGACTAATATTACATGGCCCGGATACCTACGCACTGCCTGGTGTATACTTTCTTTGAATGATTCTAAAACTATTACAGCAGCACTGGGGTCCGGTAAAAACACCCAACTATTAACTTTACTTCTATTAGACCTGTTATACGTGCCCAGATAACTTCAGTTACTTTCAACCTCGATCTCAGTAGAAACAATATCTTTGTCCACGGTGATGAACACTCCTCCTCCAGTTGTGTTCCATCTACAACAACAACAATAACAACAACAACAACATGCGCACATGCGCACTCCAAAAGTACTCTGCTACCCGAGTAGCCGCTTCCTGATCTATCTAGGGACGTCCTACAAGTCCCCACCCGATAACGCATATCCATAAATCTGCAGCCATGATTGTCACAGAGTGGGCGAAGCCTCTGTTTCAGTTCCTCCACTCGGCTCCAAACCAAAGGACCCCGATCAACCCTGGGAACAATGCTACAAATCGATAGGTCTGCTTGCACCCCGTGTGCGATGGTAGTAGCCCTCATTAATTTCTCAGAACCCAACCGACAAGCGTCATTGGTGCCGACGTTAGCCACGACTTGCAGTCGACCGCATCCCGCTTAACATATGTTAAGCAACTGGCTAAGTTCTGCTGGCGCTTGAGAATGGTACACTGACCGAAACCGGTAGCTTTGAGCTAATAAATTAAGCAGCTGTTGTCAACATGTCCTTTAACAAACCACTAGAGTATGTTGTGTCAGGAAATTGGAATTAAGGAAATATGATTTTTTATAGTAATGTGAACTCCTGCTGTGATACCAACAGTTGTTACAGTAATTAGATGATTTTTCTGGAACTATTAAATATAAGGTCACTTTACTACAATTTAATGTACAGTAAATGAAATCCTTGCCACGTAGACACATTATATAGAACGTCATTAATAGTCAAACGTCTCATCAATGTTTTCCTGCTCCATTGTTTCGTAACACTTTCCTTTCTTATCAATTTTTTATGTACTGTTGATTTTCTTCATGAGTAACATTATTAGCAACGCCTATTTCCGTCATTTTGGAAACATATGAACATTTGAGAAACGCTTTCTGATTGGCTTTCCGAAACCAAGTCAACCAATGAGACGAATCGACACAGAGTTACTATTGGCATGGGCCTCTTTTCTACTGGGAATGTGTCATATCAGAATAAAAGCAGACGTAATATAGGCATACCACTGTACTAGAAGTTACCACATACGATGGCATCGGCTTTCTTCCTGTACCAAAATCAGAAAATCACTGCGCAGTTGACATGTGCCCCTTTTCACTGGCCCCTCAATTCAATACTTGAGGGCTGCGGTCGCTATGTTTTTTGTCTGTATGCTGTTATTTCTAAAATATTACTGCAGTTTTAATTTCGTTAATTGACATCTTGACTAAGTAAATCGAATGAGATTCCTTATTTTCAACTGTCTTTTACCACTCATGGGGTTCGTTCACAGTTGACTCACTCGCTACTAAACAGTTTGTTTTTCAAACGAGAAGACAACGATTTTTTAAAAGTTTATAACAGTTAAAGATATTTTCCAATCCTAATAGTTCTGTTGGAAGCACTGAAAATTCTTTTCACGGGCATTTTAAACTCATTTTGATACCATACACATCGCATTCCTCCCCCTCGAAACATAATTTCCTCTTGGGTTGAACTAGTTCTTTCCTGACAATTTGTTAATGAGTTCTATGACAGTATTCCAATAGTGAAAAAATAAATGTACTCCTTCAAATAACGGATCCTGAAAAGGAAATTTGCACCCATCAAAAAAGTCTCACATCATCCACCAAATAAAAGGTGGGGATTCTATACTATTATGAACTGGTTCTTAGAAAGTAATACATCTTTCAATTTATTGACAAAAAGATCAGTAAATTACGTATTTTGTATTCATACATAGTCCAGAATTACTGTTCTTGAGGTAAGCCAATTGTGTAGCAAACATATTCAGTAGATAATTGTTGTTAAATATATGTGCCAAGATCGCTTTTCAATATTTTATTCCAAATTACCGGTTTCGACAAACCTTTGTTGTTATCTTCAGATCTGCAACTCTGTAATTTAAAATACAGCACTTCCTCAGACCTCATTAACAACTGTACGCCGCTTGGGAGTAGCCGAGAGGTCTGGAGCGCCACTTTTCGGGCGCGCGGCCTCCCGCGTCGGAGGTTCGAATCCTCCCTCGGGCATGGATGTTTTTGTTGTCTTTAGTATAAGTTAGTCCATAAATAGTTTTTAAATTTAGGGACTGACGATCCCGTAGTTATGACCCATAAAAAATAATAAAATAAAATAAGTACACAGTTCAATAGTGTTGTGTCTTGATTTACAGGAATTTCCATCGCACGTCACTTATAGATCGATAACGTCATATAAATTAGTTGTGTCATGATTTAAAATAATGTGCCTCAGCTCTTCACATTCAAAATCTATCACTCTTCAGATTTTCCACTTCTTAAAAACTTGTATATAGAGCTACTGTATAGAAGCTGAGTATGTATATAATGATGTATGGAAAAAAATGTCCAAATGTTTGTAAAGTTATGGGACCTACTGTAACTGCAGTAGTCATCGGTCTCTAAACTTATAAACTACTCAAACACACCCATGGCCAAGGGAGGACTTAATGTATGCAGAGGCGCTATATTCTAAAATGTAGAGTTGCAGCACTGAAGATGACAACAAAATTTTGTCGAAACCGGCAATCTTAAATAAAATATTGAAAAGCGATCGGATGTCTTAGCTGCTGTTAGATATTCTGGGTTTATAAGGCCGTGATCCATAAAACTTTGCAGTTGTCCCTGACGTTTCGTCCAGAGCTGCGCTGGACATCTTCGGAGGTCTTCCTATTTCCACTGAGTCGGACTACGCCCTTATAACCCGGAAGATCTACCAGCAGCTATTTTACGTTCTGCATTTCGTGTTGTCTTTGGTAATGATCTATTTTGTATCTCTGGTCTCTGAGTTGTTTAATTTCGAATTTTGTGCTGTCTTTGACAGTGGATATGTATACTGAGATTTTATATTCTGAGTTTCGTGGTGTCTTTCGTTATGAAATAATATGTCTCTATGGTCTCTGGGTATTGCAGATCGCTGTACTGTATGCTATTCGAAAATTTGCATTATATTTCATTATGAAATAGTGTTTTTCTCTTATCACTGAGGTATTGTATTTTATTGAGAATTCTGCGCTGTCTTTGATTATGAAACATGGCATCTCTGAAATAATGTAATAACAAATGGTGAAATGTAAGTAATGTATTCAAAATTATTGTAATGTCCTATATTTAGTTTCGAACTAATTTACACTTTTGCAGACCATTTGACAATGCCATAGAGGCGTGACACCTGTAGTGAATACACTAATTAGACAAGTTAATATCATTCATAAAAATTTCGTATTACGATATATTCAATGCTGCAGACCCTATAATGAAAAAAGGTCATCCCAAAGGTGTAAAAATCTGAGAAAGATGTAGGCCAATACAGTAGTTGAATAACTGCGCGATTGATGAAATAGTTGCCGATTCCTGCACGATGGCTAGATTAGTAAAGTCCCCAGAAGTTCAAAATGATTCAGATAAGACATCAGTATGGTGCAAAAAATGGCAATTGACCCTTAATAATAAATGTGAAGTCATCCATATGACTGCTAACAGAAACCCGTTACACTTCATTTACACGATATATCAGTCAAAGCTACATGCCGTCAGTTCAACTAAATACTCGGGGAAAACAATTACGAACAACTTAAATGGGAAATAACACACAGAAAATATCATAGGGATGGCGGACCGAAGGTTACGATCCATTGGCATAACACTTAGAAGATGAAACAGTTCTAATAATAAAATGACTGCGCTACACTGGTGATTTTTTGGAGTGTACTTTGTAGTATTGCTGCGCATTGTGGAATACACACCGGGTGGAAATGAGAGACGATTTAGAAAAAGTTCAGAGAAGGACAGCTCGTTTTGTATTACCATGATATAGGGGAGAGAGGATCACAGAAATGATGCACTAGTTGTGGTTGAAATCATTAAAAGAAAGGGGTTACTCGTTGCGACAAGATCTATTTGCGAAATTTCTTTCACCATCTTTCTCTTCTGAATGCGTATTTTGTTAGAACTCACTTACATGGGGACAAATGATCATCTTAATAAAATAAGATAAATAATATCTAAAACAGAAAGATTTAGGTGCTGCTTTTTCCCCGCGACCTATTAAAGAGTGTAACTATAGAACATATAAAAGCTATTCTATGAACGCTCTGCCATGCACTTCAATGTGACTTGCAGAGATGTAGAGTCGGTTACAATCGTCCGTAAACTTAACGTCTTCAACGATATGTGATGAAACGATTCAACGATGGACTGGGGGATGTTATCCCTGTATTGCGGAGCCTCGAGCTTGTCCTTCTTGGTCAACAATTGTGTCCGAAACCACCACTTAAAACCCGTCGAGAACATCAGCGAGTCGCCATCTTGCTGTTCTCCATCGACAGTGCGCCTACATCCTCCACACACGGTTGTTGACGTCATCCGCTATCAGACATTTGCGGCAGGAGCAACAGATGAAGACATATCTCAGAAACACACCATCACTAAGTAGAAATTGCGGAGCGTTTTCTGTGGTGTATACTTCAAGGGATTTGCAGGATAGGTCATCTGAAGCTTCACTCTTTGGGCAGCTGCCATCAGTCAGGAATTTTGTTTGATTATAGATAGGCTGAGCTCAAACAAGGCAAAACATTTGGTGTTCTTGCACGAAGTAACTGTCGTCTTATCACTTCGATTTGTGCATTTAAATGCTGAACACATGTCATGCATATTTCAGCAGCAAAAATTGTTCAGACAATACTCACTTAAATACGATATACATGACCAAGCCCCCACAATCCCGTAAGCGGCCGACTGCGAACAGCGGACAAATTGAAGAGCGTCTCGGCGGCCATTGTGGTGACAAACTTCCACGCCAACTTTAAATGTTCCTAAGACTCTTTTGATTAGATAGAGTATTCAGTTGAGTTAAGTCGCGAAAGCTATGTCTAATTGAAATATATAACTACAAAACAGCTTCAGACTTCAGCTTGAATACACAGAAACTTTCGGTTGTGTGTAAATTTATTACACATACGGTGTAGAATTTGGCCAACAGCGTTTCCTCTTCCTAACGAAACAAAACTATAACATTTACTTTTTTAGCGTTCTAAGTGCAGAATATGAACAGAATTTATCGTCAGACATGATTTTTTGGCACTTTCTCAGTATATTCTACGATTGTGAAACTTGTTCACAAACATTAATTGCGGAAGAGTTTCACACTTTACGTCTTTGCTTTAGTGCTGTATTCTCCAATATGTAGATATTTCATAGCATTAAAAAATCAAACAGGGCTGCCTGAAACAACTGATGTTAAAAATCGATTATAAAAGAGAAATATGTCATCAGATGCATAACTGAAAAATAGCGTCTTTATCTTGTGAATACAGCAACCAGCCACTACCAAATTCTTTTAAGAACTGGAAGTACGCCATAACTTGTTATTAACTAATGCAGATAATATTAGCATTAGGGTATCTAGCACGAATATTAGCATTTTTAATGCTGTAAACCAAATACCTTACAGTAGCCTAACTATTGTCATAGGGTTCAACTTCACAAAGTGCATTTAGTGTTGCTGTGTGTCATTCATAAATGGAACTATAGACAGTTCTGCAAACCCCTTTCAGTTGTTATACCTATATGTAGAGCAGATTACCTTTAAATCATATGTTGCAAGTTGCTAATATTAATTTCATAAACAAAAATTCGAAGTTCAGTGAGGCAACTAATCTCGTGACCACAATAATTATTTTAAACAATCACAAGATGAAACTTTGTGAACTTACTGTCCACCAGTACTGCCTAAAGTAGCTCCTTTTCAAGAGCTGCCAATATTGTAAAAGCCTGTTATTTAATTGATTCGATCCTATATTGTGTTGAATAACAATCTTTTAAGCAAGAGTAACTATCTCTGAACGCAAGTAGTTGGGCTACTCCTGTGAAATATAAATGGGAAGACAGGAATCGTTCTTTATATTTCTTTCTTAAATTGATTTCTGCATTTAAACGCTGAGCAGCTCTTCACCATCGTGCTTCATGTACACTGCAATAGTCCAACAATATAGACGTGACTCAATTGTGTATATATCCCGCAGTAGCTATTTAATACACGATTTACCTGCTAACAACAGTCGTGTTTATATAACGCTTACCACTATCATGGCGGCCGGCCGAAGGTTGAAATTATCCCGCGACAGCAGCGCCATTAGGGAGTCTAGTTATTTTTACAAGGTCTTTGTACACGACACAGCACTTTTAAATTCAACAACAACATACGATAGACTCCTCTCAAGTGTACTGACCACTAAAATAAGACGACCGAGTTTAGACAGCTCGCCGCAAAGAGCGCTGTAACTTGTGTGTTAGCAACACTCTATGAAATTTAAGTTCGTTGCTCTCCCCTGTTGTTATTATGGTCTTCAGTCCGGAGACTGGTTTGATGCAGCTCTCCACCCTACTCTATCCTGAGCAAGTCTTTTCATCTCCTCATAAGAACGGCAACCCACATCCACTTGAATCTGTTTACTATACGCGTCTCTTGGTTTCCCTCTGCGATTTTTACCCCACGCACTTCCCTCCAATGCTAAATTTACAATTCCTCGATGTCTAAGAATGTGTCCTACCAAGCGATCCCTTCTTTTAGTCAGGGTATGCCAAAAATTCCTTTTCTCGCCAATTCTGTTCAGTACCTCTTCATTAGTTATGCGATCTACCCACCTAATCTTCAGCATTCTTCTGTAGCACCACATTTCAAAAGCCTCTATTCTCTTCCTGTCCTCACTGCTTATCGTCCATGTTTCACTCCCGTACAAGGCAACACTCCACACAAATGCCTTCGGAAAAAGACTTCCTTACACTTAAATTAATATTCGATGTTAGCAGATTTCTCTTTTTTCAAAAATGCTTTTCTTCCCATTGCCATTCTGCATTTTATATCCTCCGTACTGCGACCATCGCATGTTATTTTACTACCCAAGTAACAAAACTCATCTACCACTTTCATTGTTTCGTTACCTAATCTAATTCCTTCAGCATCGCCTGATTTTCTAAGAAGGCATTCCATTATTTTGGTTTTGCTCTTGTTAATGTTCATTTTATACGCTCTCTTCAACAAACTGTCCATTCCATTCAACTGCTCTTCCAGGTCCTTTGCTGTCTCTGACAGAATTACAATGTCATAAGCAAAACGCAATGTTTTTATTTCTTCACCCTGAACTTTAATCCCTATTCCAAATTTTTCCTTGCCTTCCTTTACCACCTGTTCGATGTACAAATTGAACAACATCGGAGAAAGGCTCTCCCCTATATCGCAATAATACAAAACGAGCTCCCTTTCTCTGAACTTTCTCTAAATCGTTCGTCAGTCCCACCTGATGTGGGTCCCATAATGCGCAGCAATATTCCAATGATGGACGCACAAGTGTAGTGTAGGCAGTTTGTTTAGTAGAGCTGTTGTGTAAGAATTCCAGCGGTAGTATTAGCTGCGATCAGTTACTGCACTCAGGCTGACGATCTAAGACTGAATCTCATAGGATATACTGGGTAAAAAGTACATATTTCGACGCAAGTACTATGACATTTGTCTTGATTAAATAGCTAGTTTTTAATAACAATTCATTTCGGCGGCTGCGCCCCACGTCATACGTCCCCACGCCCCCCCCCCCCCGCCCTTGGGGGGGGGGCATAGTTTGGGAATCGCTGGTCTAATGAATGACTTACATTCAAGGAAATAGATATTATTTAAATCAATTAGGCAAGCTTGTTTACATTTTTACAATTCAAACGACCATGTTTTCTAAACATTTCAAGATAGTTCCAGGAAGAACGTGTTTTTGTCGTAGACAGGTGACAAAAAACTTACATGTCTGTCAAACAGTATTGTAACATAGCAGACTTTCCCAGCAGTAGTTGTTCGCAATGTCGTAACGTAACATTATCCGCGCCGTTTCGACATAGTGTGTCTGCATCATCATCAGACTGTCTGAACGCCGTTTGTCGACTTTTACGACACGGTAGTCATCGTCACCTGGAGAGCAGTCAGGTGCTGCGAAAGAGCGCCTCCATAAAACATGAGCACTTGATTATGCAGGCAATGCAGCTGGTAATAATATTTCCAGCTTCTGGACACCGCCTAGACAGCTGCACCAACAGTTTTTGTATTTTATTGCCAATGGCTCGTCTCGACATGTAATCGCGTAGTCCATAATAAATATTGTGCGATTCTGGCAAAATAAACAATGTTACAGATAAGTGTCGACACACAGCGGTGTGTAGTAAAACGTAAAAAAATGCGACTTTTCTCGATTTATGACTATCAAATTTGTCTAAATTTCTGTGAGTGGAAAAACATCATTGCCTTCTTATACAGTCATACAAATAAATCCCAAAAGTCATAAATATGGGTAAACCTCAGCAGAAGCGTTAACGTCGCTACCCCTGCCAAGGCTGATACCAAATCGATATCAGTCCGCGAATTCTGCTACTAAACGAACTATACTATATAAGTGAACTATACATCGTGTCATTATGGCTACCAACCGAAGCAAACAGAACCAATTTTGACAATTATCTCGCTCAATACAGAAGGTATCTCTGCAACTAAACAATCTGCTGTAACAACAAATGTGATTCTTTAAATTGGATTCCATTGTCTGGAAGGGTGTGCTCAACGGCCACAAAATCACTTTTATCAACAATGAAAGGAGCAGCATTAGCCGTAAAATCTTTTGCTTTATTCAGGCAAATCGATTTTGGTTTTCCAAGAAACCATCTTCAGTGCGGTCAGCAAGTTCAAAACAGCATATTAGTAAAATGTATAGTGACATTTACGTCTAACAAATCCATTGACATAGTTAGATACATGTGATACTATCTGGTGTCATACAAAGTCAGACTTTACGGCGAAATGTAATGCCACAGACCATATCTTTGGTCTATGGGTGCTACAATGTCTTCAGTTCTTTCTCTGTAAGGGTAATCATACGAATAAGAAAATATAATGATAAATAAATAAAGCAGTGAAAAAGAAATTTCTTTTAATACATGTCTTTAAAGACATCGATTTGACGTTTCGCGCATAATCTATCGTAATCAACCAACACGCGAGCGGAGCCGTGGGTTTAAGCTAGTTCTCTATATCCCCACTGTGTGCTGTGGCAGTTGTAATCCCCAGCAACCACTGTGGGCTTACTATCCCTTGTGTTACACTGTGGTAGGCAGAAATCGAAGGTTTCCTCAGGAGGTTTGTGTACAGAGATTATTTCGATGTTATCTAATTCTAGTGCTATCAGTTCAGTGTTTCGACTTTTAATAATTTGCAGGCCTCTCCTTACAAAAACGGCACTTCCGTACTTCTCATGGGTTATCTCGTTTACTCATCTCATCCCCATAATATTGGGCTTAATAAGACAGGAGTCTATAGAGTCGCAAACCTCATCGCTGGCCTTCAGACCGATTTTTTAAAATAATTTGACGACTTTCAACCACCATATCTTCCACCCTCTTACAGCTATCGGCATGGGACTGCTATGGTGTACAACAGAAGACTTCGGACAACAATTACACACGGATAATTCGATTGCGTTCTGTAATTTTCGCTGCAGAGTGAAATATTAACCCCCCCCCCCCCCCCCCCCACACACACACACACACTCGCGCGCCCGTAGAATTTTATATACACCGATAACTTTCCATCCCAATATACTCCACACTTTTATTATTATCGACCCTCAAGCAACAATGCAATTAATAAAACCATTTCAAAGAGTAAATATAATTTTAAAAGAGTAATTATTGTTCCGCATTTCGCGTTATATTCTTCAAATTACTAAATATCTATCAGATCGCTACAAAACCGTGCCTAAAACCTTCCTCAGGTATAAATTAGTAACTGTACAAATATTTAAGTCTCTGCGTCTTGTCGTTCGGACGTGATATGCGAACACCGAACTGACATTTCCATTAATATATATATAGATAACTAGCTATCCGATCGCCATAAAACCGTGCCTAAAGCCTTCCCCGGGTAGATATTAGCAACTGTACAAAATTTTAGGTCTTAATGTCTTGTGGTTCAGACGTGATAAACGTAGACCGAACAGACATTCACATTTATAGATATAGATCTAACCATAATGGTGAACTGCTTGAGCGATGGCCGGACGGAAATCAGTTCTGCCTGCTTCACGATCCCAAGCAGCCCCCCGACATATAACAGTGGGCGGTGGAGAAGGGGATATAACCCAGACTTGATCTTTGTCTGTAGACACCTGAGCAACCTGAGCCACAAACTCGTTATGGAGCCAATCCAGAAATCACAACACAGACCATTCAAATTGGTAATCAAACCAGCAGTTCACCCTGCAAAAGTCTCGTCCAGAAGAAAACTTTGAAAAAAAAGCGAGTTGGGCGTATTTTAGAAACAAACTAGATGAATCACTAAAATCGACCGAACCGAAACCAGACAAGTATGACAAATTCGTTCAAGCGGTTAAGGAAGTTTCTGTTAAAACTATTCCTAGGGGGGGGGGGTGCAGGACTGACTATATACCTGGATTCACAGAAGAAATCAAGGATGTTTACGAAAAGTATTGTAATTCGTACGATATGAATCCCCTATCCCATGAAACAACTGAAGCAGGTGATGAGTTAATGGCAGCCTTAAGCGACCAAAGACGCCATTCGTGGGTGGAAACTGTGGAGGCTCTCGACATGAGACAGAGCAGTAGGAAAGCATGGGGATTACTTTAAAAAAACTGTCAAATGATCTAACCACAAGAAATCCACATGAAAATATAACCCCCAACCATATTTCCAGCCAGCCGTTACAAAATGGAAAGCCAGACTGTAAGGGCTACGTAAAGAGGCCACTACTCAAAAGCGGGATTTCTATTTTTTTCTACATCTACATAGATACTCTGCAAATCACATTCAAGTGCCTGGCAGAGAGTTCATTAACCACTTTCATAACTTTTCTCTACCGTTCCATTCTCTAATAGCGCGCGGGAAGAAAGAACACCTAAATCGTTCCGTTTTCTATCTGATTTATTTTATTGGGATGGTCACGTCTCCCTAAGTAGGTGGGTGCTAGCAAAATATTTTCACATTCAGAACTAAAATTCGGTGATTGAAACTTCGCAAACAGATCACGCCGCAATAAATAACGTCTTTCTTTTAATGATTTCCACCCCAATTCGTGCAACATTTCCGTGACGCTTCCCCCCCCCCCCCCCCCGTAACGTGATAGAACAAAACGAGCTGCCCTTCTCTGAACCTTCTCAATGTCTTCCGTCAGTCCCACCTGATGAGGGTTCCACAAGGGGCAACAGTACTCCAGGAGAGGACGCACAAGTGTGATGTAGCCAGTCTCTTTGGTGGAGCTGGTGCATCTTCGAAGCGTTCTGCCGATGAAACGTAACCTGTGGTTCTCCTTCCCCACAATATTTTCTATGTGTTCTCTCCAGGCAAAGTTGTTCGTAATTGTAACTCCTTGGTATTTGGTAGAATCTACGACCTTAAGGCTTGACTGATTTATCGCGTAATTGAAGTTCAGCGGATTTCATTTAGTGGTCATGTGTATTACTTCACACTTTTCTTTATTTAATGTCAATTGCCAATTTTCGTACCCTGCAGAAATTTTGTCTAAGTCGCTTTGCAGTTGCTGTTGATCCTCTGTTGACTTCACTAACCGATAAACAGACAGCATCATCCGCGAACAATCTAAGGGAGCTATTCAGATTGTCTCCTAAATCGTTTATAAACACGAGAAAGAGTAGGGGACCTATAACGCTTCCCTGTGGAACGCCAGATATCACTTATGTTTCACTCGAAGACTTACCGTCAATTACAACGAACTGTGTTCTTTCTGATAGGAAATCGTGAATCCAACCGCACAATTGGGGAGATATTCCATAAGCACGCAATTTCATAAGAAGCCGCTTGTGGGGTTAAGTGTCAAAAGCCTTCCTGAAATCCAGAAATATGGAATTGATTTGAGATCCCTTGCCGATGGCACTTAACACTTCATGTGAATAAAGGGCAAGCTGTGTTTCGCAAGAGCGATACTTCCTGAATCCGTGTTGACTACTGGTTAATAGGTCGTTCTCTTCGAGGTAATTCATAATACTCGAACAAAGTATATGTTCCAAGATCCTACTGCAAATCGACGTCAATGAGATAGGCCTGTAATTTTGGGGATCGCTCCTATTGCCTTTCTTGAATATTGGAGTAACTTGGGCAACTTTCCAGTCTTTGTGTACGGATCTTTCGCTCAGTGATCGGTTGTAAATTATAGCTAAGTAGGAGCTATTGCATCAGCATACTCTGAGAGGAATCTAGTTGGTATACAAGCTGGCCCGGAAGATTTATTTTTGTTTAGTGACTTAAGTTGTTTTACTACTCCAGGAACATATACTTCTAAGTTTCGCATGCTGTCAGCTGTTCTTGGATTGAATACTGGAGTGTTCACTTCGTCTTCTTTGGTGAATGAATTTCGGAAAGAAGCGCATGTTCTCTTCGTAAGTGAGGTGGCGGTATATGGCTCAGTATAGGTAACCAGTGAATGGGGATTGATTTTATTGTCCCCGAAATACTGCTGATAGTTTGGTTCAGTACCGTGTCCACCATCTCGGTGTGAGCGCTCTTTAGCCTCCGATGTTTATTCCTGTCTTTGGAAGCTTGCCTCGATGTAAGACTTCATCTGTGAAGCTCGTGTTTGGCCGGATGCCTGCTTGTTCCACAGGAATACACCTTCGGATATCTGGGCTCATTCTGTTGTGCACAAGAGCAATAGAAACTGGAATAGACATGCGTATTCGAACACAGAGATATGTAAATACTCAGAGAATGGCACTGCAGGTGTAGCACAGGCGGGTTTTGAACCTAGTGTTATAGTCGGTGCACCGGAAATGTGAGAGTAAATGTTCTAATGTTAGTAGAGTTTACGGGACTTAACATATTCGCTGCCGTTCACCATCTGGCGCGATGATGCTAGGTGCCACTTCACTCTCTGGCGCGTGATCGTATTTTGACAGTATCTTTTCATAGTTTTCAGCCACTGAATGTTTTGGTTTTAGTTTTCAGTTTTTTTGATATGGTTTTTATTTGCATTTGTATTTTTGTGAAAACAACAAATGAACAATATAAACAGTACATACAAGGTATTTCATAAAACATATGCATATTTCTATATCATCAGCAATATATGAAAAATATAAAAACTAAGAAGTATTTTTTTATAAACTGCTAACTAATCGAAATAAAATTAAAATAATCAAAAGCTTGTTTACATAAGAATCCAATAAATCTACCATGACATCATGAGAAGCGTGTGTGGCTCGTAGCCTGTAATGCAAACACGGAAATCTGGAACCACGTACGTGTGCATATCACTTATACTCTTCAAAAAATGTTCAAATGTTTGTATAGTCTATGGGACTTAACTACGGGGTCATCAGTCCCTAAACTTACAAACTACTTATGAACTACTTACGAACTAGGACGGCACAAATATCCATGCCCGAGGGGGGATTCGAACCCCCGACCGTAGTGGCCGTGCAGACCGTGACTGAAGCGCCTCAGTCCCCTCGGCCACCGCGGCTGGCTTATACTCTTCCCTGAGTGCCTACCAGAGTATATAGCTTTATTGGACGATGTCAGTTTACAACAACCCGTAATAGGATGCTAGGTCGCAGCACGCGCCACAGCGTGAGCGGCACCTGACTCAAGTAACATTTACACGCGCCAGAGCGTGAACGGCAGCGAACGTGTTAACTACAAGGTCATCAGTCCCTAAACTTACACACTACTTATGAACTAGCTTGTACTAAAGACGGCACAAACATCCATGCCCGAGGGGGGATTCGAACCCCCGACCGCAGCGACCGTGCAGACCGTGACTGGCACGCCGCAGACCGCTCGGCCACTGCGGCCGGAGAGACAGAGTAGCTCCAAGATAGCGAGGAAGTGGGGATTTTCCCGTACGACAATTTTACGATTGCACAGTGAACACCGAGAATCCGGTAAAACATCTAATCTTCGACATCGCTGCGACCGAAAAAAACATCCCGGAAGAACGGCGCCAACGACGACTGAAGAGAGTCGCTGATCGTGACAAAAGTGAAACCCTTCCGCAAATTGCTGCGGGTTTCAGTGCTGGGCCACGGGCAAGTGTCAGCTTGCGAACCATTCATCCAGACATCATCGGTATGAGAGGAAATGCATTCTGTAAACCATCAGCTTTTATTATTTTTCAATCTTCTACCGGTTTCGGTTATAAACCATCTTTACGGAAGAGAACTACACAGACTGATCAAACAGGTGCATTATATGCCCCCTTATGCATACTGGCATGCATGTCATACAATAAAAATAAATAAGACGTCACTAGGCGTCAAGTCTTTATTAAAAACATCAATCAAGACTTGACGCCTAGTGACGTCTTATTTATTTTTATTGTGTAACATGCATGACAGTATGCATAAGGAGGCACATAATACACCGGTTTGATCAGTCTGTGTAGTTCACTTCCGTGAAAATGGTTTATAACCGAAACCGGTAGAAGATAGAAAAATAATAAAAGCTGATGGTTTACAGAATGTATTTCCTCAAATATCTTACGGCTGTTGAACCACATCTCAATAAAAATTTGATCATCGATATGGTCTTTCGGAGCCGAAGGCCCTCTCGCATACCTTGCTGACTGCGTGACCCAATGCTTTACGCTTCGCCTGGGCTCACCATCACCGACGTCGGTTGATAATTGGAAACTTAACTCTAGAAAGGTAGTAAGTGCCAAATTAATGAAAATTGTGATAGGTGGTTTGAAAGGTGTAAGATAACCGAAGAGGCTCACATATGAAGAGGGCTGTGTCCACCCAGTATTCTAAGTCGTTACACTTTCCACCAGTAGATTGCTATAGTGCTAAGTTGCCAGCTGATTTTATAAGAATGGTGCAATGTGCCATTCTGTTGTGTTTGTTTCACCTTGATTCCGTGATAAGTGTATGCAAAGACCTCTATTCTCTCCTTTATTGTGAATCATCACCCTTCAACTTATAAAATATGTGTATAATAACTGCATAATATTACGATCATATACAGTCGCATAACATTGTCATATAAATCAAATATTATATCCTATGTATTATCTTTAAATCATTTTCTACATAATTGTTGACCATAAGTTATGGAATGGCAGACGAAAGCTACATGAGTAGGAGACGGAGGAAGAATGGTAGTGGATCATTCAGAGATGAACAGAAGAAATTAAAAACGAAAGGTTTGACGTATGAACACACACACACACACACACACACACACACACACACACACAAACAAACAACAATAACAAACCAGATACATCAGCTAAGAACCGTCCTTCACCGCAGGTACGATTTTAACCTCTTCGTTGTTAAATCTATCTAAGGAATTTTTGCTGTTGAATGGTTACCTATTTCTAATGTACTCAAAAACAAAATTCAACACAAGGAACCTTCTTCCTCCCCTGTGATTCAGAGTCTGCCGTGATAGAGAGAAGAAAATCTGTGATAAAAGCATTTATACCCAGCGACATTTGCAAAATGGTCGAGGAAGCAAAGGTTGTTAGACGTTTCAAAGTAATTAAATTAGATTAGTACTTGTTCCATATACGATGAATACGACATTGCGTAATAATGTGGAACGAGTCAGGTTAATGAAAGGTGTCTTTCAAATTCTTACTTTGTACTAAATATTACATGACACTTTTTTCATTTTTTTATTTTTATCGTTTTCATTTTTTTCACATTTACTAATTTATATCTAAAATTTCATCTATATTGTAGAAGGAGTTGCCATTCAGAAATTCTTTTAATTTATTTTTAAATGCTAGCTGGCTATCTGTCAGGCTTTCGATGCTGTTTGGTAGGTGACCAAAGACTAATTTCTATGCATACTTTATATTTTTTTTAAATATTCCAGTGGCAGAAGAGATACATTATACAAAAAATTGAACATTTCAAAAGCTGTCAGCATCACATATGATTCAACAGATGTAGCACATTTATGAATAAAAGAATGTTACACCGACATGGAAAGGACTCGTAAGATGCAAAAAAATTCAATCTGCTAACCTTTGAATCTATTTCCTCAATCCATTCAATTACAGATGATAAGAAGAAAGATTTAAAGGCTACGATACCTTATCTGGAAAAGAATGAGTATAAAGAATATTATATGCAGCTCTGTGGAGAGCTACTAAGAACTTAGCACCTAGAATAACTTGATGGGACTTAGCACCTTTCGTAAATGTTTATGTTTGAATTGCCTTCAGCACCAAACAATTCAAACTGTGTCATGAAACCACTACTAATGTATGATTAGATACTCTCATTTGTAACATGTAAAAGTTTGAGGAATAAATAATTAAAACTCTGCACTACAGACAGTTTTTTTGTAATAATTTCAGTTCATACATTTGGCACTTTGCACTTTTCCACAGTTAAGTATCCAATTGGAAACATGTTGTCTGGTCTGACGAGTTTCGTTTCTAATTGTATAAAGTGTGTACGGGTAGGAGGCAACCTCGTGAATCCGTGGACCCGGCATTTCAGCAGGAGACTGTTCAAGCTGATGGAGGGTCTGTAATGGTGTGGAACATGTGCAGCTGAAGTAATAAGGACCTCGGATACGTCTCGATACGCCTTCTGGCTGATTACTTGCGTACATTGATATCCACTGTGCATTCCAACGGACTTAGGCAATTTCCGCACGTCCAGAATTCCAACAGAGGACTCCAGCAATACTCTTCTGAGATACGCACCTCCGCTGGCTACCAAAATCCCCACACATGGACATTATTGAGCATATCTGAGATTCCTCGCAACGTCCTCGGAAAAGATATCCATCCCCTCGTACTCTTACAGATTTATGGGAACCCCTGCAGGATTCTCGGTGTATGTTCCCTCCAGCACTACTTCAGACGTATTTTTAGACTGAAAAGGACATGCCACGTCGAGTTGCGGCACTTTTGCGAATGAACTCTGCGTTTGGCAGCTCACCAGGTGTGCGCCACACAGGTGTACCTCCATAACTCGCATACAGGCAGAATCCAGTCTCATCACTGGAGATGAGAGACCGCCATTGCACTCTCCAGCCAACTCTATCACGACAATGGAGTAGCGATCGTGCCGTGTCGCGGTATCAAGTTCATTCGTGCCTTTTGTTGCAGTCACATGGTTTCCAATAATGATAGGCAGGTGTATCATGTGCCCAGATTTCTCCCTGGATGATGATGGTTCAACCACCGCTGCTGTATACAGAGTTTCCATAAAGTCTGGGTACATAGGAAATTAGTAGGTAAGATCCGCCTTGAGAAGACACAATTTTTTTTTATTTCTCCCATACATGTTACGCTGGCGTTGCAGCATCATCAGTAGGATGGTTAATTCATGTTGTCTGTCAAATTAACAATGAAATGATTGTTACGTTTGTACATTAATAGTAAAAACTACAGATAATTGTGAGACTATTATTCATCGTTTCTTATTTTTATAGGCATATTAGGCCTACCTTAATACCACATGTAGTTATGTTTGTGGTTCTTCAACTCACAAAACGTCACTGATATTTTTTGACAGTTTCTCATCTGCAAACCAAAACGTATGTATTTAATGTGATGAATGGTCAGCTTGTAAATATCGTGATTTTTACGACAATATGGGACATCGTTTTTGTGTTTTGGTTTAATTTTATTGTAGCTACTGCTTCTATAACAAAATAACAATAATGAAGCACATTTTAGTTTAATATTATACAATTTAGATAAAGTGAAAAGGTGAGGGTTTACAGTGTTGATATATTTGGAGGATGTCATTATGGTTGACCAAAGCTCTTTATTTATTGGATCAATGCTACCATTTCGGTTTTACACCATTTAAGTACCAGCAGAGATTAAGCAGTTGGTGAAAATGACATGTTACAATCTTACAATCTTTCACTTTCAAGATTGTAACGTGTCATTTTAACCAACTGTATAAGTTCTCATGGCGCTTGAAAATGGTGTAACCTGTAGCATTGGGCCAATAAATAGACAGCTTTTGTCAACCATGATGACATCCTCCAAATAATATTATACATACTGGGTACGTGGGAAAATACACATTTTAGTCAATTAATGTCAGTAAATAACATTTTCAACATTTTATGCGCCCTGCTAAGTGCAAAATTTGATGTGCTTTGCAAGATTAAGGTGATTCGGGGAATAGGTCTAAATTATCGTCGACTGTAGCACACTAACTGGTAATGTGTGCTGTCTCGTGGTTTAAATTTCTAATCTCCATCCAATGAACTTTTTTTCAACATACCGCGCTAAAAGAAGTCAAGGGGGAAACGATCTAGTGAACTAGGGGACCATTCGTGACCCCTTCTTCCGATGCAGTGAGGGAAATAGAGCAAAATGGGCAAAGGGCTGCACCTTGTTGAAAGCATCCTGGAAGTCCCTCCCTCATGCTTTTAGTTAGGGGCATTAATTTGTCTCTTAACGTATTCATATAAGTCTCAACCAGTTTTACGTTTATCAAAGAAGAAATTTCCTAGCAGATGAGCACTCCACAACAACCTGTTGACAACCTGCTGTTTGGATAGAGTCAATCAACGTGGATAGTCTTGACCAGTATCAAAGATTTTACATTAAACACAGCTTAAACAGTAAACAATGCATAGTCTTTACCAAAACTGTCATTTCCATCCTATTTATCTCCAAATATTCACACATCTGCCTGCGTCTATCGGGGTCATCTTCGTTTAAGTGATCAATAACACTTCTAGGACCTCTTCTGCCAAAATTTGTAGATGTATGACCTCGCAACACCCATTCTCCATGGATGCCCGACGAAGGGGTTTATTTGGATAGCATAAAGCTTGGCCAACACAGCCTCTTTAGTTTCATCTGATGTCTTTGATCGTCCGGAACGGTATTTGTCCAACATACTGCCTGTTTCTCTAAACGACAATAAAACAAACAGCTTGAGTATGAGGGTGTCGAAGACTAAATACTTCCACTACTTTGAGATACGACCATCCTTTTCATTCACTTAAGACTACCAACTCCGCTCTCTCTTTTTTAGACCTAGCAGTCATTGTAACTGGAAAAGTTAATAGAATTATTGTAATTTATTTATTCATTAATGTTTCTTAGAAATCGTTATGTACCTAGACTTGATGGGCGCCATAGGCGTAACCTAGTCTACAGATGTGAGAATGTTCCACAGAGCTCTGTCGAAAATAAAGGCCACTCCATCGATACATGGTGCGAAGCATGTGCAGCATTCCTTCGAGACACCCACGCGGCTTCCCGCATTCAAGTGGCTCCAAGAGTATGCACCTGCCATGGGGCACAGTTGGACCCTCGCTTGCCTGTTGTTAAACACTGGTTTACCTCTAAACTCAGCACATTTCCTCCAGAGTCAAAACAGAGAACACGCAGATAGGCCTACTCAACGCCATCAATTGCCGATGACCGTGACAAAAGAATCAATGGCACTGGAATATCTCAGTGTGCACGTATTTCCTGGTGTCAGTAACGACATTGCAGTTTCTTCCCGCCAGTTCGAATGTTCCGCAAGCCAAGAAACGTTGCTTGGACGAGGGTATCTCTCACCACCGCTAGTCCATGCCTTTGCACTTCCGCCTTCAAATGCAACAAAGGAAAAAAATACTGTCTATAAGTCTCCATCCAAGGTAAATAAAATTTGTGCGTTTTCCTGATGGCATTGTAAATCTGTCAGCGACAGCAAAGGAGTTGGAAGAGCAATTGAACGGTATAGGCAACGTATTTAAAGGAGCGTATAAGATGAACATTAACAAGAGCAAAGCAAGAGTAATGGAATGTAGTCTCAGAAACTCAGGCGATGCCGAAGGAATTCGATTAGGTAACGAAACAATAAAGGTGGTAGATTTGTTACTTGGACGGTAAAATAATATACGATGGTAGCAGTGCAGAGGATATATTTGTTAAGCTTATGGGACTTAACTGAAGGGTCATCAGTCCTTAAACTTACAATCTTACCTTATACTAAAGACAACACAAACATCCATGCCCGAGGGAGGATTCGAGCCCCCGACGGGGAACGTTCTCGTGCATCGAAACATAGCGCCTCAATGCGCTCGGCCACCCCGCCACGGCTGCAGAGGATACAAAATGAAGAATGGCAATGGGAATAAAACGTTTCTGAAAAAGAGAAATTTGTTAACATCTAAAATTAATTTAAATGTTATGAAGTCTTTTCTGGGGCCATTTGTGTCGAGTGTTGCTTTGTATGGTAGTGAAACATGTACGATAAACACTTCAGACAGTAAGAGGCTAGAAGCTTTCGAAATATGGTGTTACGGAAGAATTCTGAAGGTTAAGTGGATGGATCACGTAACTAATGAAGATGTACTAAACAGACTTGGGGAGAAAAGGATTTTTTGGCATGCCTTGACTAACAGAAGGGATCGATTGTTGGGACACATTCTTAGGATCAAGGAAACGTTAATCTAGCATCGGAGGGAAGTGTGTGGCGTATAAATTGCAGACGGAAACCAAGAGACAAATATAGTAAGCAGATTCAAATAAACTGCTGGCCACTAAAATTGCTACACCAAGAAGAAATGCATGATAAACGGGGCATTCATTGTACAAATATATTATACTAGAACTGACATGTGATTACATTTTGACGCAATTTGGATGCATAGATCCTGAGAAATCAGTACTCAGAACAACGACCTATGGTCGTAATAACGGCCTTGATACGCCTGGGCATTGAGTCAAACAGATACCACAGTTAATCAAGAATAGTGACTGGCGTATTGTGACGAGCCAGTTGCTCGGCCACCATTGACCAGACGGGTTAGTTGGTGAGAGATCTGGAGAATGTGCTGGCCAGGGCAGCAGTTGAACATTTTTCGTATCCAGAAAGGCCCGTACATGTCCTGCAACATGCGGTCGTGCATTATCCTGCTGAAATGTAGGTTAGAGCTACGGATCATAACACATCTGAAATGTAACGGCCACTGTTCAAAGTGCTGTCGATGCGAACAAGAGGTGACCGAGACGTGTAACCAATGGCACACCATACCATCACGCCGGGTGATACGCCAGTATGGCGATGACGAATACACGCGTTCACCGCGATGTCGCCAAATACGGATTCGAACATCATGATGCTGTAAACAGAACCTGGATTCATCCGAAAAAATGACGTTTTGCCATTCGTGCACCAAGGTTCGTCGTTGCGTACACCATCGCAGGCACTCCTGTCTGTGATGCAGCGTCACCGCAGTCATGGTCTCTGAGCTGATAGTCCATGCTGCTGCAAACGTCGTCGAACTGTTCGTGCAGATGGTTGTTGTCGTGGAAACGTCCCCATCTGCTGACTCAGGGATCGAAATGTGGCTGCACGATCCGGTGCAGCCATGTGGATAAGATGCCTGTAATCTCGACTGCTAGTGATACGAGGCCGTTGGGATCCAGCACGGCGTTCCGTATTGCCCTCCTGAACGCACCGATTCCATATTCTCCTAACAGTCATTGGATCGCGACCAACGCGAGCAACAATGTCGCGATACGATAAACCGCAATCGCGAAAGGCTACAATCCGACCTTTATCAAAGTCGGAAACGTGATGGTACGCGTTTCTCCTCCTTACACGAAGCAACACAACGTTTCACCAGGCAACGCCGGTGAACTGCTGTTTGTGTATGAGAAATCGGTTGGAAACTTTCCTCATGTCAGCACGTTGTAGGTGTCGCCACCGACGCCAACCTTGTTTGAATGCTCTGAAAAGCTAATCATTTGCATATCACAGCATCTTCTTCCTGTCGGTTAAATTTCGCGTCTGTAGCACGTCAGCTTCGTGGTGTAGCAATTTTAATGACCAGGAGTGTAGCTATGGGTTGCTGTTGCATCAAACCAGTCAATGTTCCAAATGTTTGTTAAGCTTACGGGACTTAACTGCGGGGTCATCAGTCCCTAAGCTTACAAACTACTTATGAACTACCTTACACTAACGACAACACAAACATCCATGCCCGAGGGGGGATTCGAACCCCCGACCGTTGCGACCGTGCAGTAAACCAGTCTCTGGACGGAATACCTGAACAAAGACATATCTCTGCATAAGTCCTAATTTGTCTCTATTTATTAATCTTATTCGTACGTTAGGTGCAGTAGAATGTTTCTTTCAAATTAAGGTTTTCCCTGTAAGGATTGGGATTTAGTTCCCCTACCATTCTGCAACATATTTGGCGTGTGGTGGCGTGCAAACGTGTACTGCACAGAAAATTGCCCAAACCTTGCACAAACCTGTGAGCACGGTGCGTAAAATCCCAAAAAACATCTTTCTTTGCTACCCATTCAAAATTAATCTTGTGTTGAACAGCCGGCATTTCTTGCTCGCATGGAAGTGGAAGATGAATGGCCGTGGAAGATTTTGTGGACAGACGAAGCCCAGGATATGCCAATACACAGAATTGTCGAATATGGGCAACAGAAAATCTACACGTAAATCAACCAGCACCGCTCCATCCTGAAAAGGCCAGTGTGTGGTGCGGGTTTACGACATCATTCATCACAGGGCCAATTTTTTTTTCTTCGAAGAGGCAGGTGCTTCCGCCCGTGTTACCTATACTGCCACTTGTAAGCGCTATGAGTGCCTTTCATGCAAACACGTCATTTTAGCTCTCCAACAGTATGGAGGTGTGATTAAGATCATTCGTTTGCAAGGTGGCGCACCTCGGCACATTACAAACCCAGCTAAGCAGCTGCCATTTCGGAAATTCTAGAATTATCAGCCGCCATTTGCCTACATACTGGCCGTCTCGATCACCTGATGTTAATCCGTGTGGCTTCTGATTGTGGTGTCATCTGAAAGATGTTCTGTTCAGTGTTCCGATTGCTAACTTTACTAAATTGAAGGCACGCATTGTGCAACACATTCTGAATGTGACCATGCTGTTTCTGAACGTGAACATGCAGTTTCTCCATTTCAACTTGCAGAAAACGTGGGTCAGTGGCGTATATAAGGAGGGGGGCGTGCTGGCCCCACCCCTCGAAACGATAAATGTAAAAAAAAAAAAACGTACGGTATGGCTCTTCGAAAACTCTAACGCCATAACCAAGCATGTTTGGAATGGAACATCCAACAACTTTTTCTTTTCTTTTTAGGCATCACTTTGAGATACGATAACACAAAAATTTTGTGGATGCGGATAACGAACTTGCGGATGCGGTTGCGGATATGGTTCTTGCGGATGTGGCGCGGTGGCGGATAACATTTTTCTTATCCGCGTAGACCTCTAATTATAACACAATGCTCTGTGTAAACATATAAGGCGCAATTAATGTATGTAACTAAAACATTTTTCGTTTATATGAACTTCACACTTTGCACAGTTCCATATTTATCAGTAAGCAACAAAATAGCGTATTAATATTTCATAATTTGTCACTTTTCGAAAAAGCTTTATATACAGGGTACTTCTTGACCCTTTAATTCTGTAATTTTACAGCGAATTTTACATCTACATCTACATACTCTGCAAGTCACATTTAAGTGCCTGGCAGAGGGTTCATCGAACCCCCGTTATACTATTTTATCTTCCATTCCATTCTCGAATAGCGTGCGGGAAGAATGAACACCTGAATCTCTGCGTTCGGGCTCTGATTTCTCGTATTTTATTCTGATGATCATTTCTACCTATGTAAGTGGGAGTCAACAATATATTTTCGCATTCGGAGGATAATGTTGGCGATTGGAGTTTCGTAAGCAGCCCACGCCGCAGCGATAAGCGCCGTTGTTGTAATGATTCCCATCCCAGATCCTGTATCATTTCCGTAACGCTGTCTCCCGTCTATCACGACAATACGAAACGAGCTGCCCTTCTTTGGACTCTTTCGATGTTCCCCGTCAAACCCACCGGATAAGAATCCCACACTGGGCAGCAATATTCCATAAAAGGACGGACAAGCGTAGTGTATGCAGTTTCTTTAGTAGTTCTGTTCCATCTTTTAAGGGTTCTGCCAATAAAACGCAGTCTCTGGTTCGCCTTTCCCACGACATGATATACGTGTTCTTTCCAGTTTAAGTTTGCCTTCACGTTTGATTGATTTATCTTGTAAACAAAGTTTAACGGATTTCTTTTCGTACTCATGTGGACGACTTCACACTTCTCATTATTTAGAGTCAATTGCCAATGTAATTTTAAATGTATTTGTATATTATTCTTAACTTTTCCTGTACAGTTAGCTGCAGAAGGGCAATAATTGCTCGAAACCGGTTGTGAATAAATCCTCAACCTTGCAACTGGTCGCTGTTTTCTTTTCCAACCTATACAACACAGTGATTACAATTGATAAAACATGTAATTATTTCAATATTCGTAAACAATGTTATGGACGGTTCACGGCAACTGCTCTTGTACACGGCGAAAATTTTGGCAGAACCTCTACTAGAATGGCATTCAGTTATTAGTCGGAAAATATAAAATTTGAAATCCTGTTTATGGTGATAGACTGAAATGTAGTGTATCCCGAGATCGATATTAGTTTGGGCAGTGCTTTAGTTGGGCCCGCACGGGACGGTACGGCGTAGCCCCTAAAATTCAAACTCGCTATTTGCGTACCGGCTAAAATTCCTTCTTAAATCTGTGAACAATGGACCAACTTTAAAGTGTCGAATGTATTTCGGAAAGAAAGTTAGATTCGTTCCAGTTGTGATCATTGCACTTTTTCAACACAATCTGAATGGCGGTCAAATGTTCGAACTAGCCAATGGAGACTTCCGATTAGTCTGAACCGAGACAGAGGAAATGTTTATTACAGACTCTAGAGCTTTTAAGAACCTTGCTCCAAAGAGACAAGCCTCTACATACGCATTGTCTTTTGTATGCAGTATCGTTGCCTATTCGTTGCAGAAAGCAAGTGCGGAAATTCCGGCAATTCTTTTAAACATTTAAGGGACAGTACATTGCAACATTTTGACTTAATTTCCATTTATTGCATCATAAAACACTGCACGAGATACGTATGTTTTCATGCTCAGCACAACACGTTTTGAGAACGACTCACTGTCAAGATAAAATATTTACCGTAAATATTATGTTTACTTAACCGTCTTTCTCGCATCATAGTTTAAGATTATAAAATAGTGTGTCGTAGCACTAGCAGGAACTAAAATAGAAGCGAATTTCAATCTCTTCTTCAACCGGCTGGATGTGTAGGGTACTTCGACAATAGATACCACTATCTATGGTCGAAGGTACAGTACATGTTCAACTGTTGGCAACGCTGCCAGTTTTGCTTCTTACTGCGGTAAACGCTTGGTTCCGTCTTTGAGAGTTCCACGCAGTTCCATTGCCCGAATTTTGTAATGGTTTCCGTGTGATATAAGTCTGCTTTTAATTCCCACCAGCAACACACACTCTTATTGTCTTCTGGAACGCCAATCCCGATTAGTTATGAAAAGATGTCGTTGTGCAATGCCAATGAGTGGTATTCTCATCTACACTAAACCATTGAAAACAATAAAAATGAGTTTCAAATTTACAAATTATAGCTATATTTTATTCATGTATTCACATGCATAAATCTTTACTTTCTTGATTTTCTAAAAATGTCCATATCACTCATTTCATGTGGAATGACCAGAGTACTACCTACAAATTTTTTCTAACTAAAGCAGTTGCGAGTTGGCAAAGCCAACGAATCAGAAAACATAAAAACTGGTTGTGGTGGCTGACTGATCTGTAGCGTACTCAGAGGTTAGTTTGGGCAGCAACAATTTGGCTGTGAGTTGGCGAATCCAAAGAATGTGAGAACAGATAAGCTACAGTCTTTATGCGAATCTAGTGCACACTTTTTCTACCATACTGAGTACTTAAAATTGGGGTGCGTATAAGATTCGATGGTGTTTTAGATAGAGTACAAACTTGAATCGTTCGCCGGTATTTCTTACGCTATATGTTCTGAAGTAGCAAAACAATTATTAAAATCTAGCAAGAAAATATAGGTACGGTATCTGTGAATTAAAGAAAAGAAGTAGTGAATCGGATAAGAGATCATCGACTTCAAGAAGCTGGTATATGTTTCCAGTCCTGAATTCTATTCGGAGGTATCAGAACAAAATCCATTACTACCACGAGAGGAAATTTTATTTAGTCGGCGGTTCATGTAGGACGTTTTTTGCTTGTTTAAATTTAGTTACTGTCCCGTATACGTTACAATGCATTGCTGTACTTCCCAAACTCGTTTTATTATTGTTAGCCTACTACATTACTTCGCGTTATGTCTGTATTAGGTAGTTACGAAATGGAAGACAAGCAGAGAAGAATGACGTATGAAGCTACTATCAAGCATAAATAAGATAACAGAAGAGCAGAAACAAAGTTTATTGCAACGTTCGCTTATGGAAAAAAAAAAACTGAGATTATTTGCAACTACGGCTACTTGAAATAAATTCACTGGACCTTGCAAAGGAAAACATCCTGATGTTGAAGTACACGTTTTGGATTTCGTGACGAGTCACATAATTAAAAAAAAGCAAAAGAAATGGTTTCAGCTCTTAATATACCGAAGCAAGAGTTTAAGGCTAGCCGTGGATGGGTTGATCATTTTATGAAACAAGCGGGCGTATCTCTGCGACGGCGGAAAACAGTATGACAAAAGCGTCGACAGGATTTTGAGAACATACTTCGACAATTTCAGTGTATGTTTAACACTTCCAAAAGAGAATAATTTTTCGATGGCCAAATAAGCTGCTCTGATGAGACTCCAATTTGTTTTCATATGCCATATACGAGGCGCGTCCAGAAAGTAAGTTCCGTTTCAATTTATCTCCGCTGCAGCGCTGCGATTGCAGTTCCGCACATGCGCTGTAGACGATGTGTATCAAGGAGAAGAACGTGCGCCATTTGGAGATCGCTGTCAGTTAACGTACGCTTTGTTAAGCTTGTTAGCCGCGGTGGAGCAGCCGAGCGGTCTAAAGCGTCTCGCTGCGGAGCGCGCGGTTGCTCTCCGTGGAGGTTCGAGTCCTCCCTGGGGCATGGGTGTGTGTGTTTGTCAATGTTCAATTGTTTGTTAAGCTTAAGGGACTTAACTACGGGGTCATTAGTCCCTAAACTTACAAACTACTTATGTACTACCTTCAAATAAGGACGGCACAAATATCCATGCCCGAGGGGGGATCCGAAACTCCGACCGTAGTGGCCGTGCAGACCGTGACTGAAGCGCCTTAGTCCCCTCGGCCACCGCGGCCGGCTGTGTGTTTGTCCTTAGGTTAGTTTACCTAGGTTTAAGTAGTTTGTAAGCTACAGACTGATGACTACGCAGTTTGGTCCGATATATTTACAAACATTTTAACATTTTTTGTGAAGTTTATCGTCAAATTTGCGATGTTTACGGACCAAATGCGATGAGTGATTCGATGGTGAGAAGATGGGTAGCGGGCGTAGTGATGTGCACATTGAAGAACGAAGTGGGCGTCCACCTTTGGTTACAGAAGAACTGGTTCGCGCGATTGATGACAAGATCCAGGAAAACCGTAAGTTTACAATTAGTGTTCTCGCTATGGACTTCCCCCAAATTTCACTGATTCCAACTACTTGAAGACACAGGCGGCAGATTTCTATGAAGAAGGTATACAAAACCTGATGCCACGCTATGACAAATCTCTGCAAAATTTCGGCAGTTATGTGAAAAGTAGTTTAAGAGTAGTAGAATTTTGTACAGTCAAACTTTCTTCTGTATCTGTGTACAATTTCATTTTATTACCAAACGGAACTTACTTTGTGGACGCGCGTCGTAATTGCACAGTTGTTGAGAAGCGAACAAAAGTTAGCATCAAAACATCTGTGTGTGATAAATAGCGTGTAGTTGTGATGCTGGAAATCAGACCAAACCCTGTTTTTTAATCTTCAAGCAAAAAACAAACCCCAAGACCCCAAAAAAATGTAAAGCTATACGCTGATGACGTCATTGTTCGGAATGAAGAGATGCGATGGATGGTTGAAACTTTTATGCTTGACTGTCTTGGAGGGCTTTCCAAGCATCCATTAATAATTCGTCTTGATGTATTTGATGGCCATCTCAATGTTAATGTAAATAGGACGATGCACAACCTACCCAGTAATCTTGTTATTATTCCTGGAGGACTGACTACTGTATTACAACTCCTGGACGTCAGTATAAATAAATCTTTCAAAGGTTTGGTCCAGAAACAGTACGAAACATAGTTTTGCAAACCAAATAGTGAACTGACTTTGACAGGAAAAATTGAACTTGGTACACCTTACATTATTGCGCACTGAGTTTCGGCTGCCTCGAATCACGTGCGATCAAATAAACATTAAAGAAATGTTGAATTTAAAATATTCTGGATGGCAGTGAAACGACACAGGGGCGGGAAAGAAAGAAATTAATCTCTGAAATGTTCAAATGTTTGTTTACCTTAAGGGACATAACTGCGGGGTCATCAGTCCCTAAACTTACGAACTACTTATGAACTACCTTATACTAAATACGACACAAACATCCATGCCCGAGGGAGGGGGGGGGGGAGGATTCGAACCCCCGACCGTAGTGGCCGTGCAGACTGTGACTGGCGCGTCGCAAACGCTCGGCCACCACGGCCGGCGAAATGAATCTGTTTCTCATGTAAATTCTTCAGAGGATTTCAGTAATGATGACATTAGAGAATAATGTGGAGTAACGCCTGTAATTTACAGTAGGTTTCTTTGTTTATCGCATAGGTAATCAAGTTAGGCTTTTTTTAATAATGAAAATGTCCCTTATTACTGTAATGAGTAACTTGAAAATAAATAATTGTTGTTTTAGTTCATTTATAATTTACTATTGTGTCAATTAAAGCTAGCATTATAAAATAGATTTCAACAATACAAATAAATTACCCCATCGGTGATGGGCCAAAATTCCTTTTTTTATTAATTTCATTTTTAAAATTTGGGTGCGCATTACATTCGATGGCGCATTACATTCTCTTAAATACTATAGTTCTAGTAAAATCCAATATTTGAAAACTATAACACCGCTATTCGCTACACAAATGTTATTCTGCAAACTTACCTTCTACCATCGCTCACAGCAAGGCTACCAATATATGGGCTACCAATATATGCTTCAAGGTAAGACGGCGGTCGGCCCTATGTAAAATTTTGCCATAATTCGGATTTGGGGTATAAAACGGAACAAAAACGTAATAAAAAGTCATCGATATTACGTAGTGAAGTCAATATCTACGTTTTTTTCCCTTACACAGAACTCAAATATAAATAAAACAGATTCGTTTTGTGAAACTGACACGACGATAATAAGAAGATATTTTAATCAGTGACATTTTTCTTTCTGTAATTAGATTTTGAAGAAATAAAGCATATATGTCGTCCCAAGCTACGATCAGTTAACCTGTGTAAACTCCCTTGTAGTTAAACTCGTTCAAACACACACGTAAGCACGACGATTTTAGATAAACTTTAATTTTACGATATCTTCATAGCTAAACCCTGCAGCTCCAAAACTAAGCACAAGTGTGACGTCAGGCATATTTTCATATGAGTCTCGGTTCTGTGCAATCTCAGTGGCCATCTCTACGTGCATGGAGCCTCCAAGGACGATGCCAGATAACATCCTTCATTAGCGTTTAGATCCCTCGTGTACAGATACAAAACATGTCCACCTCTGGTTCATGCAGTCGGTAACTTGGACAGCAAACGCTGCATTTCTAACCTACAGTGTCTGTGCCCCATCATTAAGGCATCCGCGAAGTTCTGTCAACACGATAGCGCAAGTGCGGATGTTGCTCGTTCTTTTCTAGCCTACCCGGATTCTGTAAATGTTCTTGCGTTGCTATGGCCTTTTATTCTACAGATTTCTCAAAATTCTCCCCCCCCCCCTCCCCACTCCCAGAATGTTTGGTCATTTGCACGTGTCACCCACCAGCACAAAGATTTTGTTTTCCTTAACTGACGAATAAGGAAAACAAACATACTCATGCCCGAAGAAAAACTCGAACTTCCAATTTTCTTACGGCTTCATTATGTATGCACAGAAAGTAACTTCCGTTGTTATCCTCCTAGTGTTACAAGTTTACTGGTCAGTAGCTAGTTCAGTTTATGCTGAATTACCCCATAGATCATTTAGGACAGTACCTAACACTTCTTTTTAACAAACATTAAGACTAAAAGAGTGTTTTAGTGGGAAAAAATCTTGTTTGCATAAAATTGACGCGTTTCGCCTCTTCTGAGCATCATAAGACGTTCAAAGGGGAAAAATTTACAAACTTGTTTAAAAAACAAATGCGAAAATATATTTTTGACTCCCACTTACATAGGTAGAAATGATCATCAGAATAAAATACCAGAAATCAGAGCTCGAACGGAGAGATTCAGGTGTTCTTTCTTCCCGCGCGCTATTCGAGAATGGAATGGAAGTTAAATATTATAATGGTGGTTCGATGTACCCTCTGCCAAGCTCTAAAATGTGATTTGCAGAGTATCCCACGTAGATGTAGATGAAAACGGAACTAAAAATAAGTTAAATCTTTCCTAAGAAAGAAATATTATAAATAAGGAAGGTGCAGACTGAAAAAATGAAGGCCACATGACCACATACTTCTTGCTTAGGAAAGATTTATCATATTTTTAGTTCCGCTTTTTTAAACAAGATTGTAAAATTTTTCCCCTTTGAACGTCTGATGATGCCCAGGAGAGGCGAGACGCGTCATGTATAAATAAATGAAACATCTTTTCAGATGTGGGGGTACACACGAATGGTGAAGATTAGATGGGTTGATCACGTAACTAATGAGGAGGAGCGCAATAGAAATGGAGAGAAACGAAATTTCTTGCGTATCTTGACCAAACGAATTGATCAATTGCTGTGATACATTTTGATACATCAAGATATCGTCAATTTAGCATTGGAGGGAAGTTTATGGGGTAAAAATCGCAGAGGGAGACGGGGAGAAAAATACAATACTTTAAGGATTTTTTGTTTTTTATCTCTTTTTTCCTATTTTTATTATTTTTGTTTTTATGTATTTTTAGCTAAATTAATAATTTTATCTAAAAAATCATCTAAAATGTAGGAGTTGCCTTTGATAATTTTTTTTTAATTTCGTTCTAAATACTAGTTGGCTGTCTGTCAGACTTTTGATGCTACTTGGTAAGTGACCAAAGGCTTTTGTGGCTGCATTATTCACTCCTTTCTATGCCAAGTTAGATTTAAAGTTGAATAGTGAATCACCCTATTTTTAGTGTTATAGTATGTATGCTACTAGTAGTTGAATTGGGTTGGATTGTTAAAAACAAATTTCATAAGTGAATACATATATTGTGAAGCTACAGTGAAGATCCCTAGTACCTTAAATAAATGTTTGCAGGATGCTCTTGGGTGGGCTCCAGCAACTATTCTGATTACACGCTTTTGTGTAATGAATAATTTGTTACTCAATGTTGAATTGCCCCAGAATATGATACCACGAAAGCAGTGAATGAAAACAGACAAAGTAAGCTAATTTACTGAGATGTATATCACCAAACTCTGCAATGATCCTGAAGCATAAGTAACTGAAATCGTTTCAGCAGATCTTCAATGTGTTTCTTCCAATTCAGTCCCTCGTCAAAGCAAACACCTAAAAATTTTTAATATCACCTAAAAATTTTTAATATTCTATCTTAGCTACAGATTTCTATTCAAAGTTTAAATTTATTAATGGTGCCATGCCATTTACTGTATGAAACTGTATATACTGGGTTTTTATCAAAGATTATTAAAGTCTATTTGTAAAGAACTACTTAATAATTTTCTGAAAGACACCATTTACAATTTCATCAGTTAATAGTGATAGCTATATTTGTCAGCAAAAAGAACTAACTTATTTTCTCCGTGAATGCAGAATAGCAAGTCATAAATATATATTAAGAACAGCAAAGTACCCAAGACCGAACCTTGTAAGACCAATTTTTGATGGCAACCAGTTAGAGAAATTAGCTGTTTCTTGCATATTATGTGAACTGCTGATTTAAACTTTTTATGCACTGTCCCACTCATACCAAGCTTATCTCGAAGAATTCCACGATTTACACTATCAAAAGCCTCAGAGAGCTCACAATAATTCCAACGGGTAATGTCCGTTTATTCAGAGCATTTAGAATTTCATCAGTGAAAGTATATATATCATTATAGTTTGGAAAGCTTTTCTCAAAACCCATTTTGTCAGAACTTTATTTAAACTAATTTGTGAAGCTACTAGAATATACATGACTTTTCAAAAAATATTGGATAAAATTATCAGAAGTGAAATTGGGCGGTAGTTGTGGACATCAGTAAACTGGCCAGATGAACACTGTAAAGATTACATTGGGGTACATTGCAGAGATAACACAGAGGGATTCTCTCTCTTTAAGTGTGGGGTTTAACTGAATTTATTATCAGTGAAATTGATGTACATTATTTTAAGGAAATTAAGACCGGAAAAGAAATTACATGGTGAGTAGAACAAAGTGGCCCAGAGGAATAGATGCGATTGGAAGTGAATGTATGCATATAACCACACCCCAGTTACTTCCAGAAGGATGGAACTACTGGACAAACAGCCGACCGAACCTTGCAACATATTTACACAGTCTTCACGCCTGACAGAGTTCTCAGCGAAGGTTCAAAATGTTCAAATGTGTCCACTATAGTTTGTTTTGTAGTGTTGCCAACCTTTCAAATAAGCTGAGAAGGTTGGCAACACTACAAAACAAACTATAGTTGACACAGTATGGCAGCAGATGACAGTGGAACCAGAAAAATGCGAAATTTTTCAGAAAACAGTGGAACGTTTCGACCTGGTTGCCGGAAAGAGACTGATATGGAGTAGCAAGTGCTGTAAGTACATTTTAAATCAGAAACGAAATGTTTTGTACATATGTAAGAAACCTAACCTTTATGTGTAAACAGAAACATGTAAATATATCAGGACACCCACTGATGGTGGCTTGTGACAAAGGCGAAACGCGTATGGGTGAATTATAAAGATAAAACCTTTCATTTGCAGTAACAAAAGGCGTTTTCTTTAAAAACAGTACAGTGAAATACATAGAATCTTTCTAGCATAAAAAATCATGACATGGGAAAAATCTCATTGACAACATGACTACCTATCCTGTGAAGGAAAACATTACTACGTACCAGACGATGCTGAATAAAAACGAAAATGGACAAAGCTTAATGGTGACAGAGGAATTTCGCTTTGACATCTTGGTTGATGTGACAAGTAAGACCTAATAATGAAGCAAAGTCTCTATTCGAGCAACTGTAAAAAGATATTGAGCATGCCTGGTTACAAAACAACTTGTACACTGATGACGTAGGATTAAAAACTCAAAGATCAGCGGAAACTTCCGGCCAAAGTAAGATGATAGTTTATTTCATCTCTTCGAAGAACCAAATTAGCTAAAAATGTTTTCTACCAGAGAAGAAGTCGAACGCAGTTGGCAAGGCGTACAGTTACTGGTGCCGAATGCATCTGTTAGCAACGTAGCTGCATAATTTCTCACGCATTTTCATGTGGAAACAATCATTACTAGTGTGTGTACCCTGAAGCAACTATACCGTCCAAATATGCTGCGTATGTCTCTTGACCATGGCCGTGAAGGTAGTAAACAACCGAATATTGCAATCGAATCCTGTCGCTGTATTTAGGTATGTATGACGAATAATGAACTAATGATCACAATGATCAGTATTAAAAGTGATGAGTGCTATAGAAAAGCATTCTTAAATCGATTCCATTTTTGTCGATTTCCGGAGGCTTTTGATTCTGTACCGGTACCCCACAAGCGTCTTCTAATCAAACTGCGTGCTTATGGAATATCGCCACAGTTTTGTGACTGTATTCGCGATTTCCTGTCAGAAAGGACACGGTACGTTATAGTTGACCGAAAGGAATCGAGTAGAACAGAATTGTTATCTGGCGTTCCCCAGGGAAGTGTTATAGTGCCCTATTGTTCCTTATCTTTATAAACGATTTAGGAGAGAATGTGAGCAACATTTTTTACTGTTCGTGGATGATGCTGTTGTCTATCGGTTAGTAAAGACACAAGAAGATAAAAAGCACCTGCAAAATGATTTATATGAAATACCTACATGGAGCAAAAATTGGCATTTGATCCTAAACATTGAAAGGTGTGAAGTCACCCCATATGACCACTCAAAGAAATCTGTTAAACTTTATTTACACATTAAATAAGTCAAATCTAAAGCCCATAAATTCAACTAAATACCTAGAAATTTCAATTCAAATTCAAATGTTCAAATGTTTGTAAATCTTATGGGACTTAACTACGGGGTCATCAGTCCCTAAACTTACAAACTACTTATGAACTACTTACGAACTAGGACGGCACAAATATCCATGCCCGAGGGGGGATTCGAACCTCCGACCGTAGTGGCCGTGCAGACCGTGACTGAAGCGCCTCAGTCCCCTCGGCCACCGCAGCCTGCAAATTTCAATTACGAAGAATTTAAATTTGAAAGAACACACACAAAATATTGTAGGGAAAGCGAATCAAATGCTACATTTCATTTGCAAAACACTTAGAAGATGCAACAGTTCTACTATGCATACACTACACTTGTGCGTTGTATTTTGGAGTATTGCTGCCCTTTGTGGGATCCCCACCAAGTGGAACTCACCGAGGATATGGAGAACAGAGAAGGCTGCTCGTTTTCTATTACCGCGATATAGTGGAGAGTGTCACAGAAATGATGCATGAGTTGGGGTGGAAATCATAAGAAAATGTATTATTCGTTGCAGCGTTTTTTTTTTTTTCTTTTTGCGAAATTCCTGTCACTATTTTTTTCTTTCGAATGCGAAAATATTTTTTTATCACATACCTACATAGGGAGACATGATCATAATAATAAAATAAGTCAGGTCGAAAACTGAAAGACTCAGGTGTTACTTTTTTCCACGCGCTATTAGAGAATGAAACGGTACGGAAATATCAGAAAATCGGTTTCATGAGCTCTCTGCTATTCACTTAAATGTGATTAGCGAGTATTTATGTAGATGCAGATAAGGACTTTTTCATTGGCCAGTGCTCGAAAATGTTCATCTACTAATAACGTTGATTAGAATACGAGGCACGGTTTTCTTTAATTGCCAGTTACTCGAACATGAAGGACATTCTACAAGGGTAATTGGCTACCGGTGTTTCAAATTACTGTGGGAATCCTAGGAATTGGACGTTTGACACACGTAATTGACGTCTTGGATTTTATGTGAGACATGTCCTCTAATAAAACAGTTCAATTACAATTTTTTCCATGGAGTTCGCTGTGATCGTTACCACACGTGCAGTGGAACTCTGCAGAATTGTAATTGTCCAACAAAATCATTAAGGGAACCTCTACGCAGCAGAGATACCAAAAAAGGGCGACCTACATTCTGAAACCAGCACCCTAATTTGCCATCATAAACTGTCCCTAGTGTTAGCTCATAAGATTATGAACACCACAAGAAGACTGTACAAAAGCCTGGAACAATCTTCTTATATCTCTCTTCCTACTAAGACTTCCTTGCGTTACATTTTCCAGAAAAAATTGTTTTCTGAGGTAAGTAGTCCACATGCTTTATTTTCCTTTTCTACATTAGCTGCGGCAGAGAGACTGCTTCATTGTTATACCCTACTTATCAACCAAAATGTCACCATAGAGATTTATCCTGTTTCATTTTTATTCGGCATTGCTTGGGATGTATTGTTTTACAAAGAGGATGGATAATAGCGAATTTAACGCATTTCTATCGATACATGGACTATACATACATGCAACATGGCCATATGGAACAAAAACACGTAATGTAGTTCTTGGAACATTAAAAATATACCCATCCTCAGATAAAAATCACTATGAACATTCATTGTGAAGATGGGGCTGGATATGTAAAGAAAACCATTTATTTTTCTTTTTTCGTCACAGTTGCACTATTTAGAAATTGGTAACTAGTTTCAGACTTGTTCATCCATACGGTTGGAATAAGGCTTATGGTTTGAAAATGGACGAATAAGTCCGAAACTACTTACCAACTTCTAAATAGTGCAACTATGACGAAAATCATCATCATCATCATCATCATCATCATCATCATTAGAGACTGATTATGCCTTTCAGCGTTCAGTCTGGAGCATAGTACCTCTAATAAAATTCCTCCATGATCCCCTATTCAATGCTAACATTGATGCCTCGTCTGATGTTATGCCTTTTACTTCAAAATCATTCTGCACCGAATCTAAGTACTTTCTTCTTGGTCTACCTCGACTCCTCTTACCCTCAACTGACGAGCCCATGAGTCTCTTAGGTAACCTAGCTTCTACCATGTGTGTAAGATGACCCCACCATCTAAGTCTATTCGCTCTAACTGCTTCATCTATGGTGTTCATTCCCAGCTTTTCTTTGATTTCCTCATTATGGACACCCTCCTGCCATTGTTCCCATCTATTGGTACCTGCAATCATTCTTGCTACTTTCATATCTGTAACCTCTGGCTTATGAATAAGGTAACCTGTATCCACCCAACTTTCACTCCCATACAACAAAGTTGGTCGAAAGATAGAGCGGTGCACTGGTAACTTAGTCTTGGTACTTACTTCCTTCTTGCAGAAGAGAGTAGATCTTAGCTGAACACTCACTGCATTAGCTTTGCTGCACCTCGATTCCAGTTCTTTCGCTATGTTGCCATCCTGTGAGAAAATACATCCCATGTTCTTGAAACTGTCTACCTGTTCTAACTTTGTTCCTCCTATTTGGCACTCAATCTGTTTGAATCTCTTTCCTACAGACATTACTTTCGTTTTGGAAATGCTGATCTTCATATCATAATCCTTGCATCTCTGATCGAGGTCTGAAATATTAGTTTGCAACCTTTCAATCGACTCGGCCATTACAACTAAGTCATCCGCATATGCGAGACTGCTTATTTTGTTTTCATCTACTTTAATCCCGCCCTGCCAGTCTACTGTTTTCAACATATGATCCATGAATAGTATGAAAAACAGTGGTGACAGGTTACAGTCTTGTCTTACCCCTGAAATAATTTTTTTTTTATATTATGACGAAAAGATAAAGATAAATATTTTTAAAAAATCGCTATGTTTGGCGGATTGGATGAGCTTCCTTCAAATATTAGTTCACAAAATCACTGACAGATCCTTGGGTCAAAGAACACAAAGAAAACGAATTATCAGTCGTCCGTCAGAATTAGAAGCGGGCCTGATGATTCTGGCCCCGTCTCTAAAGATGAGACGTCTTCCACTTAAGACGATCTAGATCTCCGAACATTGTGTGCCGCATTCTAGGGGGACTGTGTCATGTCTCCTGTCATTGTCACGCAAGACCTCTTTATGGGGAAATTGAAGCACCAATATACATATATTACGGTATTAATGTTGTCCCTAAATTATAATATCATGAATGCTAACTATCCTTATAAAAGTGGTCTACGAATAGAACTACTACTTGAGGCTAACTAGTACAGAATTCGAGGAAAATAAGCGAAACACTTGACTGAACTAACCGAGGAAATGAGGGTCGCTGAACACTGATTCTAACTTCTTAGTGAATCATCGGTCTTCTGACTGATTTGGCGCAGCCAGCCGCGAATTTTTCTTCGAGCTACTCTCCAGTTATCAGTGTAGCACTTTCACCCAACACCCTCTATTGTTTCTTGGATATGTTCCAATTTAAGTCTTTCTTCACAGAGTCGTCGCTCTATAGCTCTCTCAAATACAATGAAGAATTTATTTCTGTTTGACTCAATATTTGGATCGATGATTTTGGATTGATGATTTGTAAGAAGAAATCAGTGATCAGTCCCGAAATAAACTATTTATAACATAAGGCAGTAAATATCAGAGCGGTGTAAGCCACGACATATATCAGCGAGTTTGTCAGCAGTTTTTCAAAATTGATATTAGTAGGTAGCAGGGCGTATACGCACCGGGGCAACCGGGAAAACACAGGAAATATTTTTTTCCGGGATAAATCCGGGAATTACGCGGGAATTTTACTTCGTTTACGTTATCAGTTATTATTTTGTAATTTTGGCTGGTAAGAACTTTACTGTAGCCCGCTACTGCAGAAGAGTATTGCAGAAATAAAACATAAACAAGAGAATAACATGAAAATGAAATATTGGGGGGAAAAGTTGCGATTTACAACAACGTACCACAGTACGCATAGCCTGCGTAGCTGAAATAAAGCTACAGTAAATGGCATTGTATGCAATATGAATTACGTTTGAGAATGTGCTATGGATTTCATAACTCAAGAACTGTTGGACTCGCATTCAAAACAACGCTTTGAGAACCACCCTGTGTAGATATTTAGGGCTCTGGACGCTAGCTATTTATACAATTATTAAAAATGTTACTGGCACGTTTATGTTTCGATATATGTTAAAGGGTAACGAACGCTAAAAAGGACTAAGCTTCAAGGTTAGTTTATCGCATTTATTTTAGTTTTTTATTAGATTACAAATAATCTAATAACGATGGAAAAAGTATAATTATCCGTAAAAAATGGGATATGAAGACAGCCAATCAGGAGTTCGTAAATAATTATGCGTTGTGATTATACTTTTGTTGTTAGGTTCATGGATAACAACTTACTTGAAAATCGTGACACAAATGAACAGCAAAGCATATTTTACAAGCGATTAAAGCTGTTGTATTTGGTTACAGCCTAACAACATACACGAAAATCGTAATCTATTCGTACAAAACTGCGAAGTAGGCTATTTTACAGAAAAAGTAAATAATAAACGACCTTCCATAAATTACAACATCTGTGTCATCATGAAAAAACTGAAATATACGCGAATTTTCTTTACAAAACACAAGGGAAAAACAACAGTCTCACCGGCTGTTTGCGCCTGACCTCTGATTGACATTTCTTACCTCCCACGCGTGACAAAAAAAAAAAAAAAAAAAAAAAAAAAAAAAAAAAAAAAAAAAATCTTTTAAATTATTGATAGTTTTAATGCTTCAAGTATAACACAAAAAGCGTAATTCCCCAACGAAAAATTCTATTTCACTCCGAGAAATGTGTATTTTCACCCGGGCAAATTTTTTCTTTTTACCCAGGAAATTCGGGAATGTTTTCTTCTTGTCAAAGTACACACCCTGTAGGTATTTAACAAAAAAAGAGCAGTATAAGCTGCACATGTTGATGCGCGCGACTGTTTACAGCAGTAACAATATTTTACATATCGCGTGGTGTATTTTTTTATTTTTATTTCTTTTTTATTTCCAAGTGATCAGTTTTGAAACAGAATCGACATGTCATCTTCAAATCTTACACCATCCCGGACGAACTCGCCTCCAAACGTGGCCACTGTGGGTGCTTTGGCTTTTGTTCCACTCTGTTTTACGTAACTGATAAGCCTAAGCGTCACTTCCGCTTTAGCAGTGAAGTGAGCGCTGATATTGGGTGTGGCATCCTTTACTATAAATTGACTTGCATAATATCTTACGATAACAGCTAGACTGTTTCGAAACCGGTCATGTGGGAATAAAATTAAGAAAAAATAATGCAACACGCGACCTTGGATATAAGTTATGGTAATTACTACAATAAAAGTAGTAAAGAGCTGTCTTCGGTTTTGCAAGATTACTCACTCGTAAAGCTAGGAGTTCCACATGCTCAGATTCATGCGGTGATCTTCACCATCACTTCAGTTTAGCTGCTGTTGCAATCTAAACGACAAAAACGATAAAAATAGCGAAGACAGTCTTTGTTAATGCAGCACGTACGAGGTGAGACATAAGAAATCTGGTACCTGCGATAACCGGGTACAGGTTCTACCAAAGCACGTCCAACACTCGCCCGCCAGGGACCTTACATAGACTTCCATTGCTGTTCTCGTGGATGTGTTCTACGCTGCATTACGCAGGCAAAAATTCTGTAACCGTGTAATTTGGAACGGGTTAACATCTCTTCGTTTCAGGCGTCTTCAAACTAATGTTCTTTCCCCATGGTGTATTTAGTTAGATCACGCTTCAATACGCGTGTAAATGACAATTCAAAAGATTCTCTGCAGTTACTGGTGTTGTGGCATACAGTCGAGTCACACAAACAGCAGACGATGCGTACTCATAAATCAGTTTATCAGCGCCTTGACGACATACAGTTCCAACAGTAAAACTATGTTATTTACGAATGAATCCATATTGCTCCGGTGTGTAATTTACGAGGGAAAAAACGAAACATTATGACTTATTGCAAAAAGATTTCGCGTATATGACAGTAATGTTCAGCGCCAGCAATTACAGTCACATTACACTACAGGTTGCCCAACGGCATTGCACATCTGTGAGTCCATCGAAACTTACTTACCCTTCAGTGCCGCATACTTTTCCTAACAAGCATTTGATTTCATGCATACCGGATGTTTAAAATATTACTTTCCATATCTTTAATTACTATGTTGAGCTTTTTTCGATAAGTTTAATAAACAGAACAAATACACAGTACAGACGCTTCAAACATTTTCCAGTTCTCGAGTAGAGTGACGTGGATCAATTTTGATTCATGCGTTTAAAGTATCATCTACATCTATATACGTACTACGCAATCCACTCACTACTACTACTACTACTACTACTACTGTTCCATTACCATATAGAGGGGAAAACGAATACTTGTATGCATCTGTACGAGCCCTAATTTCTCTGATCTTATCTTTCTGGTCTTTACATAAATTTTTGTTAGAGGCAGTAGAATCTTTCTCCAGTCCGCTTCAAATTCCGACCCCCTATCTTCCTGAACATGCAGAATCACTAAGGTCAAAACGATCCTCCTTAAAAAGACAAAAGTATTTACTTGCCGGGTTCTGTCCAGTGATAGTATCGTAAAAAACTGTGCATATCTTCCTGACCACCTCCGCTGTTGTTACCCATCTACAGAACTCAAATAGAAGAAAGAAATGTTCCGATTTCTCCAGACGGTACTCCGCTTATCAGCCACAGCACCACGTATTATCTACAGATGACAAAACGACAACATGTAAATTCAAATAGCAACGGTAAATTATAAATAACGGCAATGGACAAATAAACCCCTAGAAGCTGAAATACCAACGTGAAAAGCTGAAACGCTACGACCCTATGCATCAGCCTAATACATTCTCATTCTGGTCATATTACAGAGTGTCTCAAAAAGAACGCCGTATTTGAAAAGCCCATTATTTTTATTTGTTGATGTTGGCGACATTGTTTTTGCATAGCCGGCCGCGGTGGCCGCGGGGACTGAGGCGCTCCAGTCACGGTCTACACGGCCACTACGGTCGGGGGTTCGAATCCCCCCTCGGGCATGGATATTTGTGCCGTCCTTAGTGTTAGTTAGTTCATAAGTAGTTTGTAAGTTTAGGGACTGATGACCCCGTAGTTAAGTCACATAAGCTTAACAAACATTTTTTGTTTTTGCATATTTTGCTATCACTGATCATTTAGGTTTTATTTTGATACTGTGCTTTTGTTTTCCAGGTTATTGTTTGTGGTGCATAGTCAAGGAAAGATACAATAGAGAACAGCGAGTGTTGATTATGAAAACTCGCAACAAAAATGGTGAAAGTTTCGCGGAAATTGTTAGAAAACTCCGTACGGTTATGGAACACAACACTGCACCAAATGATTCCGATGTTCGTAGGTTGACCAAAAAATTTGAAAAACAGATTCAAGAGAAGACAACAGAAGCCCGGGCCGTCGCCGTCGTGCTCAAGAAATGAACATGAGTCCAGCAACAATGCATAGAATCTTAACAAAAGATCTTCATTTACATCCGTACAAAGTTCGGTTAACACACGAACGTAAACCAGCGGATCATGGAAAACGACGATAATTTGTGCTATGGATCCTGGAGAGACACGTGGTTTCACAAAGCGCATCATCTTCTCACATGTAGCTCACTTTCATTTAAACGGCGGGATGAGAGAATCCAAGAGTAATTCACGAAAGAGACAGGCATCCGCAGCGTGATACGGTTTGGTCTGCAATTTGGAGTGAGGGTATAATCGGTCCTTATAGTTTTGAAGATAACGAAGGAAAGGCTGTCACGGTGAACGGAGTTCGGTAGGCTCACTGGTTCCAACAAGACGGTGCAACTTGCCACACTTCGGGAGACACAATCGCTCTGCTGCGTGAAAAGTTCCCAGACAGGCCAACCTGGATCTTGTGAACTGTTACCTTGTGACTTTTTCCCAGGGGTGTACATCAAGTCACGAGTTTACAAAAACAAACCCCGTAATCTCTTGGAACGCAAACACGAAATTCAACGCTCAACGAAGTAGATGGGGGAAATTTGTAAGCGAGTGATGGTTAATTTCATGGACAGAACGATTGCTTGTAGGGCTAGAAGGTAGGGGAGGTCATATGCCCGATATTGTGTTTCACTTATAATCCTAGCATCTCCTGAAGAGAATGGTAGTGACAGATTAAAGCTTAGTGCCGTACCAAGACACGAACGCAGGAACTTCACCAACTTTACGCCTGTATCTCATCTCCTACATTCAAAACTTGCCGGTAGTCCTGCGAAACTTTCAGGGCGGGGAAGAAAAGATATTGCTAAGACGTGATTCGTTCAAAGCGTGGCGGATGTTTCCAAAATATTGTTCCAATTATTCTTCAAGAACATGTATACAAATTTGTAGAGCTCCTGTTTTAGTTTTGCTGATTCCTGTTGTGTTCTGCACATCCTCTTGGATAACCCCACCGGCGTTGTTTTTAGAACACTAAACTGTTTACTGTCATTCTTTCGACCAATTTTCCGAACTGCTTCAACAACTGCAGTCAATTTAGCTGTACATCAATTTCCTTTTTGAGCCTTTCCCTTCATCCCCTTTCAATCTGCATTATAATTCCCAGAACTATTCAAATGTTTGTTAAGCTTAAGGGACTTAACTGCAGGGTTATCAGTCCCTAAACTTACAAACTACTTAACAACTACATTATACTAAAGACGACACAAACTTGCATGCCCGGGGGAGAGGGGGGATTCGAACCCCTGACCGTAGCGGCCGTGCAGACTGTGACTGGCGCACCATAGACCGCTCGGCCACTGCGGCCGGCATTAGAATTCCAAAAGAAACATACAGACAGGCTTTAACATGCAAAAGTAAGGGATCCAGATTAAGCAATTTTTGAAGTCCAGTTGACGTAACTACAACACAGATTTCGTTAACGAAATAAATTTTGAACCAAACTTGTAAATGAGACATTTCAGTCACACACATTAACCTAACTGCGAACTCTCTCTCTCTCTCTCTCTCTCTATTCGTTTAGTCGATTCCGACTCTTCATGACCCCATGAACCAAAGCACGCGACCTCCCTCTGTCCTGCACTTTCTCCCGTAGATCTTCCAGGTTGGAACACGTTGCTTCTGTGATGGCATCGATCCACCTCATCCTCTGCCGTCCTCTTCTAGTTCCTTTGATCTTCCCCAGCATTAATGTCTTTCCAGTGAGGCATGTCTTCGCATTATGAGTCCAAAGTAGGTCAGCTTCTGTTTTAATATTAGACCTTCCAGAGAGCAATCTGGTTTTATTTGCTCTAATATTGATCTGTTGGTTCTTTTTGCCTTCCATGGAATCCTAAGAATTTTCCTCCAGCACCATAATTCAAAGGAGTCAATTCTTCGCCGTTCAGCCTTTCTAATGTTCCGAGTCTCGCATTCATACATTACAACTGGGAAGACCATAGCCTTCACAGTACGTATCTTTATTGTTAAAGTTATGTCTCTGAACCTTATAATCTTTTCAAGGTTTGACATCGCCTTTCTTCCGAACAACAAGCGTCTCCTGATTTCGTTGATGGAGTCGTCATCAACAGAGAGCTGGGAACCGAGATAATTGAATGTGGACACCACCTCCATGGATTCTCCTCCTATATATCCCATGAATTAATAGGTTTAGTTGTCATAATTTTGGTTTTCTTAACATTTAGCCTGAGACCGGCCTTTTCACTTTCATTTGTTACCTTCAGCAACAGAGTCTTTAACTCTTCTTCACTTTCTGCCAGCAGTATGGTTTCATCTGTATATCTGAGATTGTTTACATTTATTCCCGCTATATTAATTCCTGTCTCTTCTTCGTCTATCCTGGCATTCGTCATAACTTGCTCTGCAAACAGATTGAATAAGAACGGAGACAATATGCAGCCTTTCCGGACCCCCCATTTCTAAATCTTTATCCATTTTGTTGTGCCATACAAAGTTCTCATTGTGGTTTCTTGGTCAAGGTATAAACTCCGTATCAGATGAATGAGGTGAACTGGTACTCCCATTTTACTGAGTACGTCCCATAATTTGTTGTGATCGACACAAAGGCTTTGGCATAATCAATAAAGCAAAGGTGTACATCTTTCTGGAATTCTCTTGCTTTTTCCATAATCCACCGAATGTTGGCAATTTGATCTCTGGTTCCTCTCCCTTTTCTAAACCCAGCTTGTTCTTCCGGTAGCTCTCGATCTAGATATTGGCGAAGTCTGCTTTGTAAGATTTTCAGCATGACCTTGCTACCATGCGAGATAAGTGCAATTGTTCGGTGATCTGAACATTCCTTAGAGATTCCCTTCTTCGGAACTTTGCGAACTGGTAAGTAGTAAATAGAGTAGGAGACTTTTCAAACCTACTAACAGAGTGATAGGATCCTGACTACTACGTGAGTTGCAACTTAAATAGTGGCAACTATTTATTCACAACCGATACAAAAGCGTTACGTGTTTGCACCTGTTACTGTCCTTCAAAGTAGTCACCAGCGTTGCGTAGATGACCGTTGGCAGCGACGTGGAAGGCGTCGATTACCATCTGCAGAACCTGTTCTGTTGATGGTGCGCCCTACTGCCTGTCGAATCTCTGGAACAGTTCTGAAGCGAATGTCACGAAGTGGTTCCTTCATCTTCGGAATCAAATCAAAGTCACAAGGACATAAGTGCGGGGAGTATGGTGGCTGGTACAGTACTTCCCAGTCCCATCGACCGAACAGCCACAGCTTGCGCTGTATGCGCCCGCGCATTGTCGTGCAAAGTGATGAGTGGGTTGCGCAGAAAGTGTTGCCACTTCTTTAGCAATGAAGCTCGCAGGCGATGCTCCAAAAACGAACTGTAAGTGCATTCACGGTCTCCGTTGTTCGTGTGTCGAAAATATAGTGACACCGTTACGAGAGACCGCTCGCTCACAATTGACTGTTTTTCCTTGGAATGTGCGCAGGCCGGTGACATGAGACGGTTTCTCAGAGGTGAGGTCGGTACGTCAACAATGTGTGCTGTCAGCGATAATAGTAGATTCCATTGCATAGTGTCTCCACAGCAGTGTTGCCACAAAGTTCCAACCCTCGTATTTACAACCGGTTTCACCAGTGGCGTAACTATGGGGGGGGGGGGATGAGGGGGATATACCCTCCCCCCCAGAACCCGAAAACAAGAGGAGGAAGAAGAAGAAGAAAAGAAAGAAATCGTATAACAGCAATATGGTAAAGGTAAAGATTGGAAACTTGGTGTGTTTTACCATAAGCTTTCATTGGATGGGAGTGAATTAGTTTCTTCAACAGGAGTGGTAGATGGTAGTGTGTCTGGGAACTGACTAAAATTTTGCTCGTCAAGCAGATCTATCCCCCCCCCCCCCCCAAAGCCAAGTCCTAGTTACGCCACTGGGTTTCACCATAGTTCAGAAGAATGCAGAACCAGAAACTAGTGGCCCATTTTAAGGAGGGGAGTCTAATTTAGGGCACTTACCTCTTATATTGAGCGAAGGCTGTATTCTTCCCTCATATTTGTGTGCGAAATATTGAAAAACAAACTGCGAACTACTGAAATCAGTATAGAATTTCCATGAGGTTCCGCAATTTGAAGATTACCGTCTCAGTTGTTACTTTTCTTACATTTCTCTAATGTAAATAAGCCGTGCGGTTACTAGCAGACACAGAAGACTACTTTTTTGCGTCGTTCACGTGTTGTTCAGGTTTCCCTGACATCCATCTGGCTAATGAGAACTTGGACAACAGGCAGTCGCTATTCAGCGGCAAGGGAAAAACATTGATGCTGGCTGAATGAAACAGTCCACACCGCTGGGAGTTTTTGCTCACTGTTTGTTTCTTAAGTTTAAATTATAGGAGATGAGTTCATTTAATCGTGCAATGTCATGCGTTACATGCCCATTTACAAACTGCCGTTCGTCTCCACATTTGACAAAAGTACCGTCTAAAAAAATTGGTATTCAATTCAGAAAAAATACGTATTGTTACGAGGCGCGTCCAGAAAGTAAGTTCCGTTTCGTAATAAAATTAAATTGTACACAGATACAGAAGAAATTTTTATTGCACAAAATTCTACAACCCTTAAACTACTTTTCCACATAACTGCCGAAATTTTGCAGGCATTTGTCATAGCGTGGCACCAGGTTTTGTATACCTTCTTCATAGAAATCTGCCGCCTGTGTCTTCAACCAGCTTTCAGCTCGTCGTCATTGGTGAAGTGATGACCGCGAAGGAAAAACTTGATATGTCCTGGGTCTTGCCATAAATCTCGTGAACCAATTCTTCTGTAACCAAAGGTGGACGCCCACTTCGTTCTTTATTGTGCACATCACTACGCCCGCCATTGGACTGTCGGACCCATCTTCTCACCATCGAATCACTCATCGCATTTGGTCCGTAAACATCGCAAATTTGCCGATAAATTTCACTTGGATTCACCTTCCTCGCAATCAGAAACCGAATCACTGACCTGACTTCACAGGCGGCGGGATTTTCAATCAACGCCGACATTTCAAACAAGCACAACAAAGCGTACGTAACTGACAGCGATCTCCAAATGGCGCACGTTCTTCTCCTTGATACACATCGTCTACAGCGCTTGTGCGGAACTGCAGTCGCAGCGCTGCATCGGAGATAAATTGAAACGGGACTTACTTTCTGGACGTGCCTCGTATAATTCCTGAAATAATATGTGCCGACAAAGTGGATTAAGGATGGGAAAGACCCACCGTGGTTTAACAATAGTATTCCAAAAATGAAATCAGGCAAGAGTTTATAGTGATTCTCGCGTCTATGAAAAAGAACGATGCGTGAAGCAAACGACAACTACCACCGTCATATCGTAGCGAAACATCTTGTCGAGAACTCGAAAAATTTTTGGTACTGCATAAAACCGGTAAGCGGATCAAGGGCCTCTAACAAGTCATTCTTAAATTGCTATGGTAAAAGAAGAGAGTAAAATGTAAGCCTAAGATTTAAATTTAACGTTTAAGAAATCATTCACGCAGGAGAACCATGCAAACATACCTTGACACTTCCTGGAAGATTAAAATTGTGTGCCAGAACCGGGACTCGAACCTGGGACCTTTGCCTTTCGCGGGCAAGCGCACTACCGACTGTGCTATCCCGAAACGACTCACGATGCCGCCCCACAACTTTACTTCCGCCAGTACCTCGCCTCCTACTTTCCAAACTTCACAGAAGCACTCCTGCGAACCATGCAAGACTAGCACTCCTGGAAGAAAGGATATGGTGGAGACATGGCTTAGCCACAGCCTAAAGGAGGTTTCCAGAATGAAACTTTCACTCTGCAGCGGAGTGTGCGCTGATATGAAACTTCCTGGCAGATTAAAATTGTGTGCCGGAACCTCGCCTCGTGTCGGGATAGCACAGTCGGTAGTGCGCTTGCCCGCGAAAGGCAAAGGTCCCAGGTTCGAGTCCTGGTTCCGGCACACAATTTTAATCTGCCAGGAAGTTTCATATCAGCGCACACTCCGCTACAGAGTGAAAGTTTCATTCTGCAAACATACCTTCATTGGATGGTCGCACTAATTACCAAATAGTCATTGCCAGTGTAGAATTGAAAACAAAACAAAAAAAGTTCAAATGTTTGTAAATATAACGGATCAAACTGCGTGGTCATCAGTCCGAAGCTTACAAACTACTTAAACCTAGGTAAACTAACCTAAGGACAGACACACACACACCCATGCCCCAGGGAGGACTCAGGGAGGACTCGAACCTCCATGGCAAGCAACCGCGCGCTCCGCAGCGAGCCGGCCGCGGTGGCCGAGGGGACTGAGGCGCTCCAGTCACGGTCTGCACGGCCACTACGGTCGGGGGTTCGAATCCCCCCTCGGGCATGGATATTTGTGCCGTCCTTAGGATTAGCTAGTCCATAAGTAGTTTGTAAGTTTAGCTACTGATGACCCCGTAGTTAAGTACCATAATCTATACAAACATTTCAACATTTGAATTTTCTCCGCAGCGAGACGCTTTAGACCGCTCGGCTACTCCACCGCGGCAGTTGAAAACAAACAAGTCGCCAGGTCCAGATGGGGTATCAGTCTCGTTTTACAAAGAGTACTCGCCGTCATTGGCCCCTTACTTAGCTTGCATTTATCGCGAGTCTTTGATCCAGTGGAAAGCTGGAAGCGACTGAAAAAGGTGCAGATAACTCCCGCGTTTAAGAAAGGCAAAAGAACGGATCTACAAAATTACTGATCAACACCATTAACATCAGTTTACTGTAGAATAATTGAACATTTTCTAATATAGTAAATTTCATTGAGACGGAAAATCTGTCCATGCATGAGTACGGCTTTAGGAAGCATCGATCGTCTGAAACTAAGCTTGCCATTTTCTCTCATGACAACTTGCGTGCTATGGATGAAGGGCAACAGTCAGACTGCATATTTCTCGATTTTCGAAAGGCGTTTGACACGGTACTGCACTACAGACTGCTACCGAAGATACCCAAATATGTGAGTGGCTCTAACACTATGTAAGTAGTACAACCGAGTACGGTGTCATCGATGGCGAGTGTTCATCAGAGACTAGGGTGTCAACAGGAGTGCCCCAGGGACATGAGATAGGACCGTTATTATTTCCTATCTATATAAAATCATTTCCACTCCCATGAACCACAGACATCGCCGAGGTGGGGTGGCTTGCGTGCCTCAACGATACAGATAGCCGTACCGTAGGTGCAACCACAGCGGAGGGATCTGTGGAGAGGCCAGACAAACGTGTGGTTCCTGAAGAGGGGCAGCAGCCTTTTCAGTAGTTACAGGGGCAACAGTCTGGATGATTGACTGAGCTGGCCTTGTAACATCCGCTAATGTGGCTTTGCCACACAGTTACTGCGAACGGCTGAAAGCAAGGGGAAACTACAGCCGTTATTTTTCCCGAGGACATGCAGCTCTACTGTATGAACATATGATGATGGCATCCTCCCGGGTAAAATATTCCGGAGGTAAAATAGTCCCCCATTCGGATCTCCGGGCGGGGACTACTCAGGAGATGGGATCATCAGGAAAAACAATACTGGCATTCTACGGGTCGGAGCGTGGAATGTTAGATCTCTTAATCGAGTAGGAAAATTAGAAAATTTAAAAAGGGACATTAATAGGTTGAAGTTAGATATAGTGAGAATTAGTTTTGAATGAAAGAATGCGGAAATATAAATAAGATTCTTAAAGCTAGAGACGCCCTCGTTCCAGCTGCTGTTCTATTCCTCTATGTTAAAAATTCCCCTTTCTGGTCACGGAGCAATTAGCCAACTCGTTGGAATCTCTTCATCGTTGAAAAATCATTTTTCCTCGTATATTCTTCCTCTAGTGGCTGAAGGTGATCCTCTGTGGTCTATGTCGCTGCTCTTCTCTCTGGATCACATAGTCTGTGCGACGTCCTTCAAACTGTTAGTACCATGTGTTGTTTGAGGCTTTGCCGACGGACTCATAGAAATGGTTCACGGGCGAGTCATAGGAAGATGCTGTGGAGCTATAACAACATCAGCCGATGTTGGCACCATGTCAACAGCTGGATGCAACACTGAATTTGCGCCATACATCGCCAGAACTGTTCCGTAAATCTGTACTGACATTAGACCTTTTTTCCACAAGAATCGTACACTTTTTTCCAGTTGCTACGCTATTTGACTCTCAAACTATCAAAATCCACATCATTATCATCGTACTCTTCCAGCAGCCGGGTACGGTGTTTATGGTTTTGTCTCCATTTTTTTTAAATTTTGGGGATCTGAGGTAATATCTAGACAATAAATAAAAGCAAACAACCACTAATATGAAACTTCCTGGCAGATTAAAATTGTGTGCCGGAACCGGGACTCGAACCTGGGACCTTTGCCTTTCGCGGGCAAGCGCTCTACCACTGAGCTACCCCGACACGACTCACGATGCCGCCTCAAAACTTTACTTCCGCCAGTACCTCGCCTCCTACTTTCCAAACTTCACAGAAGCTCTCTTGCAAACACGCAAGACTAGCACTCCTGGAAGAAAGGATATGGTGGAGACATGGCTTTGCCACAGCCTAAGGGATGTTTCCAGAATGAAACTTTCACTCTGCAGCGGAGTGTGCGCTGATATGAAACTTCCTGGCAGATTAAAATTGTGTGCCGGAACCGGGACTCGAACCTGGGACCTTTGCCTTTCGCGGGCAAGCGCTCTACCACTGAGCTACCCCGACACGACTCACGATGCCGCCTCACAACTTTACTTCCGCCAGTACCTCGCCTCCTACTTTCCAAACTTCACAGAAGCTCTCTTGCAAACACGCAAGACTAGCACTCCTGGAAGAAAGGATATGGAGTGCTAGTCTTGCGTGTTTGCAAGAGAGCTTCTGTGAAGTTTGGAAAGTAGGAGGCGAGGTACTGGCGGAAGTAAAGTTGTGAGGCGGCATCGTGAGTCGTGTCGGGGTAGCTCAGTGGTAGAGCGCTTGCGCGCGAAAGCAAAGGTCCCAGGTTCGAGTCCCGGTTCCGGCACACAATTTTAATCTGCCAGGAAGTTTCATATCAGCGCACACTCCGCTGCAGAGTGAAAGTTTCATTCTGGAAACATCCCTTAGGCTGGGGCTAAGCCATGTCTCCACCATATCCTTTCTTCCAGGAGTGCTAGTCTTGCGTGTTTGCAAGAGAGCTTCTGTGAAGTTTGGAAAGTAGGAGGCGAGGTACTGGCGGAAGTAAAGTTGTGAGGCGGCATCGTGAGTCGTGTCGGGGTAGCTCAGTGGTAGAGCGCTTGCCCGCGAAAGGCAAAGGTCCCAGGTTCGAGTCCCGGTTCCGGCACACAATTTTAATCTGCCAGGAAGTTTCATATCAGCGCACACTCCGCTGCAGAGTGAAAGTTTCATTCTGGAAACATCCCTTAGGCTGTGGCTAAGCTATGTCTCCACCATATCCTTTCTTCCAGGAGTGCTTGTCTTGCGTGTTTGCAAGAGAGCTTCTGTGAAGTTTGGAAAGTAGGAGGCGAGGTACTGGCGGAAGTAAAGTTGTGAGGCGGCATCGTGAGTCGTGTCGGGGTAGCTCAGTGGTAGAGCGCTTGCCCGCGAAAGGCAAAGGTCCCAGGTTCGAGTCCCGGTTCCGGCACACAATTTTAATCTGCCAGGAAGTTTCATATCAGCGCACACTCCGCTGCAGAGTGAAAGTTTCATTCTGGAAACATCCCTTAGGCTGTGGCTAAGCCATGTCTCCACCATATCCTTTCTTCCAGGAGTGCTAGTCTTGCGTGTTTGCAAGAGAGCTTCTGTGAAGTTTGGAAAGTAGGAGGCGAGGTACTGGCGGAAGTAAAGTTGTGAGGCGGCATCGTGAGTCGTGTCGGGGTAGCTCAGTGGTAGAGCGCTTGCGCGCGAAAGGCAAAGGTCCCAGGTTCGAGTCCCGGTTCCGGCACACAATTTTAATCTGCCAGGAAGTTTCATATCAGCGCACACTCCGCTGCAGAGTGAAAGTTTCATTCTGGAAACATCCCTTAGGCTGGGGCTAAGCCATGTCTCCACCATATCCTTTCTTCCAGGAGTGCTAGTCTTGCGTGTTTGCAAGAGAGCTTCTGTGAAGTTTGGAAAGTAGGAGGCGAGGTACTGGCGGAAGTAAAGTTGTGAGGCGGCATGGTGAGTCGTGTCGGGGTAGCTCAGTGGTAGAGCGCTTGCCCGCGAAAGGCAAAGGTCCCAGGTTCGAGTCCCGGTTCCGGCACACAATTTTAATCTGCCAGGAAGTTTCATATCAGCGCACACTCCGCTGCAGAGTGAAAGTTTCATTCTGGGAACCTCTAATATGTTGGTTCGGACTACAGACGGCCAGATATTGATGAATAATTTTTGTTTTCATACATTGCTGCAGGCTATGTATCATATGTGATACACCAAGATGCTAACGAAACAAAATTACTTTTTTTTATTTTTTTATTTAATTTTTTATCTTATTTTACGTTTTTATTTATTTGTTAAATTTATTTTAATTTTATTTTCTTTACTTATTTATTTTTTGCAACAATATCTTTCAATAGTAACTCCCAAAAAAACTTTATTTTCAGAAGACACATTTGTTAACTCTGAACACCTTTTCCCCTGCCTTTTCTGACGTGTTCAGAGTACGTTATCTTTTCGCCATTGGTGGTTTTGACTGCACTGATATAGTCATTGTCACCTTTCCTTCTTCAAATTCATTTCCATAGGCATATGACATGTAGGCACATGAATCTGATGAATTACGTGCGAATCCAGTCCCGACCTTGACGGAGGTGGGGTGTCCTCCTAAGATACAGAAAGGTCACTTGTTACAAAGGCAAGTCAGTGACATCTTTAACATACCAAAGCCATATCTTCAAATTTACCCAAGTATTACTCTCGATTTTACTTATATAACGCCAGGCTTCAACAAATGAATAAAATTGAAAGTCACACTTTTTCTTTGTGGAAATTTGAAGTTATGCCTTTTGTATGTTAAAGATGACACTAACTTTCTTGTGTGTGACCTTCGTGTCTCTTAGGAGCACTTGAGAATGGGTTCATGCGAGACCGAAACTAGTCGTCAATTAAATAAAAAACATTTGTTGTTGTTATGGTCTTCACTCCGGAGACTGATTTGATGCAGCTCTCCACAATATCCTGTCCTGAGCAAGCCTTTTCATCTCCTCATAAGAACGACAACCCACATCCACTTGAATCTGTTTAGTGTACGCGTCTCTTGGTCTTCCTCTGCGATTTTTACCCAACACTTCCCTCCAATGCTAAATTTCCGATTCCTCGATGTCTAAGAATGTGTCCTACTAAGCGATCCCTTCTTTTAGTCAGGGTATGGCAAAAATTCCTTTTCCCACCAATTCTGTTCAGTACCTCTTCATTAGTTATGCGATCTACCCACCTAATCTTCAGCATTCTTCTGTAGCACCACATTTCAAAAGCCTCCATCCTCTTCCTGTCCGCACAGCTTATCGTCCATGTTTCACTCCCATACAAGGCAACACCTCACACAAATGACTTCAGAAAAGACTTCCTTACACTTGAATTAATATTCGATGATAGCAAATTTCTCTTTTTCAAAAATGCTTTTCTTCCCATTGCCATTCTGCATTTTATATCCTGTGTACTGCGACCATCATTTGTTATTTTAGTGCCCAAGTAACAAAACTCATCTACCTCCTTTATTGCTTCGTTACCTAATCTAATTCCTTCAGCATCACCCGATTTTATTAGACTGCACTCCATTACCCTAGTTTTGCTCTTGTTGAAGTTCATCTTATAAGCACCTTTCAGCGCACTGTCAAGCCGTTCAATTGCTCTTCCAGGTCCTTTGCTGTATCTGACAGAATTACTATGTCGTCGGCAAAACGCAATGTTTTTAATTCTTCCCTCTGAACTTTAATTCCTCCACCAAATTTCTCCTTGCTTTCCTTTATAACTTGCTCAATGTACAAATTGAACAACATTGGAGAAAGGCTACAACCCTGTCTTACTCCCTTCCCACCTGATGCTTCCCTTTCATGCCCTTCGAGTCTAATAACTGCGGTCTGGCTTTTGTACAAGTTGTAAATAACTCTCCTTTCCCTGTATTTTACCCCTGCTGGCTTCAGAATTTGAAAGAGTGTATTCCAGTCAACATTGTCAAAAGCTTTCTCCAAATCTACAAAAGCTAAAAATGTAGGTTTGCCTTTCCTTAATCTATCTTCTAAGATAAGACGTAAAGTGAGTATTGCCTGCCGGGTTCCTTTGTTCCTCCTGAATCCAAACTGATCTTCCCAGAGGTCAGCTTCTACCAGCTTTTCCATTCTCCTGTAGATAATTCGTGTTAAAATTTTGCAATCATGTCTTATCAAACTGATGGTTTTGTAATTTTCACACCTGTCTGCGCCTGCTTTCTTTGGAATGGGGATTATTACATTTTTCTTAAAGTCTGAGGGTATTTCGCCTGTCTCATACATCCTACACAGCAGTTCAAATAGTCTTGTTATGGCTGGCTCTCCGAGAGACTTTATGAGCTCTGAGGGTATGCCATCTACTCCTGGGGCCTTGTTCCAACCTAGGTCTTTCAGGGCTCTGTCAAGTTCATTTCTCAGTATAGTATCTCCTATTTCATCTTGATCTACTTCCTCTTCCCTTCCTATAAAAACGTCTCTAAGTTCATTTCCTTTGTAGAGCTGCTCTATGTACTCTTTCCACCTTTCAGCTTTCCCTTCTTTGCTGAGAACTGGTTTCCCATCTGAGGTCTTGATATTCGTAGAGTTGCTTTTCTTGTCCCCAAATGTCTCTTTTATTTTCCTGTAGGCGGTATCTACTTTTCCCCTTCTTATACATTCTTTTACAGATTTTTATTTGGCTTCTAGCCACTCCTGCTTAGCCATTTTGCACTTCCTGTCAATCTCATTTCTTAGTCGTCTGTACTCCATTCTGCCTGTTTCATTTATTGCATTTTTATATTTTCTCCTTTCATCAATTAAATTTAGTATTTCCTTTGATATCCAAGGATTTTTTGTAAGTCTTGCCTTTCTACCTATTTTGTCCTCTGCTGCCTTCACTATTCCATCTCTCAATGCTACCCATTCCTCTTCTACTGTTTTATTTCCCCCTGTTTCTGTCAATTGATGCCTAAATCTCCCTCTGAATTTCTCCAGAACTGATTGACTGAGCTGGCCTTGTGGCATCAGCTAATATGGCTTTGCCATGCAGTTACTGCGAACGGCTGAAAGCAAGGGGAAAATATAGCCGTTACTTTTCCCGAGGACATGCAGCTCTACTGTATGAAAATATGATGATGGCATCCTCTCTTGTGAAATATCCCGGAGGTAAAATAGTCCCCTATTCGAATCTCCGGACGGGGACTACTCAGGAGGATGTTGTCATCAGGAAAGACAATACTGGCATTCTACAGATCGGAGCGTGGAATGTTAGATCCATAAGTCGGGTAGGAAAATTAGAAAATTTAAAAAGGTAAATGGATAGGTTGAGGTTTGATATAGTGGGGATTAGTGAAGTTCGGTGACAGGATGAACAGGATTTCTGGTCAGGTGAGTACAGGATTATAAATACAAAATCAGTTGGGGCTATCACAGGAGTAGGACTGATAATGAATAAGAAGATAGGAATGCGGGTAAACTACTATGAGCAGCACAGTGATCGCATTATCATTGTCAAGATAGATACGAAGCCAACACCGACAACAGTAGTACAGGTTTATATGCCAACTAGCTCTGCCGATGATGTGGAGATCGAAGAAATATATGAGGAGCTAAAGGAAATTATTCAAACAGTTAAGGGAGAGGAAAACTTAATTGTGATGGGAGACTGGAATTCGGTAGTAGGAAAAGGAAGTCGCCTGGTAGAATTTTGCACGGAACATGATTTAATCGTAACAAACACGTGGTTTAAGAATCACAAAAGAAGGTTGTATACGTGGAAGAGAGCAGGAGATACTGGAAGGTATCAGATAGATTTTATAATGGTAAAACATAGATTCCGGAACCAGGTGATAAACTGTAAGACATACCCAGGGGCAGGTATAGACTCTGACCATAACTTGTTAGTCTTGAACTGTAGGCTGAAACTGAAAAAAAGCTGCAGAAAGGTAGGAAAATAAGGAGATGGGACTAAGATAAATTGAAGGAACGTGAAGTTCTGTAGAAATTCAGAGGGAGATTTAGGCATTTATTGACAGAAACAGGGGAAAATAAAACAGTAGAAGAGGAATGGGTAGCATTGAGAAATGAAATAGTGAAGGCAGCAGAGGACAAAATAGGTAGAAAGGCAAGACCTACAAAAAATCCTTGGATATCACAGGAAATACTAAATTTAATTGATGGAAGAAGAAAATATAAAAATGCAGTAAATGAAACAGGCAAAATGGAGTACAGACGACTAAGAAATGAGATTGACTGGAAGTGCAAAATGGCTAAGCAGGAGTGGCTAAAAGCCAAATGCAAATCTGTAGAAGAATGTATAAGAAGGGGAGAAGTAGATATATCATGCTAATTTGGCTCTTTCTAAATATTCAACGTAAATGGTAAAGAAATTGCTGTTCCTAAACAACCCAGCATGCTGGAATTTCGTAATAAAATATGATTTTTCGGAATAAAAATTACCTTATTACGTAACTTTGTCTGATAGCATTATAGTCAGGCACTTTCGACATTTTAAATTTTTGTGCTGCTTTCGAAAGAAAGAAATAATTACCAATATTAACACTCTTTCTTGAAGCCATTATTACCCACACAAAATGCAAAGGCTGCGCCTGACATCTGTCAGTCCTTGTGACAACTTCGAGTAGGTGACCTGGTTGCTCTGTGGGGTGCATCGAATACGCTACAGTCGATGCACAGCAAAGGAACGTAATTTCGACGGATGTATCATATGTGACACAATGGATCGCTGCAGAGTACTCCATCTCTTGATACTGTTTCCGAGTTTTCTTCTATGGAATTCAGATCTTCCTTAATCTGACCACCGTGTTTTACCTCTGCACATTTATATCCAAGTATCGTTCTGAGAGATTCACTTGCATCTCTTCTCTCTTGTTTGCATTCCTAGTATTTCTTATAGGCGGATCGTAGGCAGTTCATTTCGTATGTTCAAATCTGCCATGTTGAATACACAGCTCACCTAGCTATCTGTCATAATCGGCAGGAGATACGTCTGATTCACAGTTTGTTTTTCACTTTCACTGTAACTACCTCATCCGAGACAAAGTTCTGCATTTGATGGGGGGAAAAGCCAGCACTTTTAGTCTGGGACGACGGAACGTTAAATACTAATCTTCCTTCCTTCTTGTGTGCGAGTTCCGTTCTTTGACATCCGGATTGCGACGCTATTAAAAACTTTTAAAAAAGGATTACGTTTAAGCTAGCTACTTGAAAGTGGAAGTCTGTTCAAATTATTTACCTTTGATAAAGATGCGGGTCTACACGATGTGAAATGCAGAGTAACCGGTACTTTCAACAATTCTTCTGCGAGAGTGTAAATCTTTTTAGTGAAATTTACTTACGTTGTCCGACTGTTCGACATGGTGACGTAGGTGATTTCTTCCTCTGGAAAAGGGGTTCGATATTGTTGAAGTACGAGATATTTAGATCAGCATCCCAAACCAAGAAGAACTGTTAAAGTCTCGTAACCTTCACAAATGAATCACAGGTTGCACCAAAAGCAACATAAACTTCATTGATAACATTGTCGTGGTGGGCGATGATATTTGGACCTCTTCTCCCCCCCCCCCCTCCCAACACCTTCCCGTTATCTACGCCACGGAAATAAAATAATTTAGAAACAGGTGTCTTTCAACAATATTTCTGAACAAACATTCACTGTACTAATAGTAAATGAACATAAAAAATAATTGTTTTAGACAGATGACTATTAACAGCTGTTAAATATTTTATACAACTCATTTTAACCATCAGCTGTTTTATTAAAACCTTAATTATATAGCGGTTTCGGTCATTGACTAACAACACAGCGTACATGTTTTGAAACAGATGAGGGAATAATATGGAGTTTAATAAAACAGCTGTTGGTTAAAATGCATTTTATAAAATTAAAATAAATGCATCCGACATTTCTGCTTAAAAATTATTTTACTGACACTAAGCAACAGAGCTGTTACTCATATCATTCCTTTTTGCAAATGTACTCAGGCAATGCTTGCCTTACAATGGACATGAACTTTGATAGTAATTAATTCTGTTGATCTGCCTATAACACGAAAAAGCTTGTTTTGTTCTGCAAGCTGATAGCTTTACAAATTCTCCTGTGCCTCTCCAAACAATTCGCATTTGTCATACTTTCGATTAGCAATGCACGACGGTTTCAGGACACAAATCAAGGTGTGCAATGATGGTGGAGGTGAGATCATGAAAACAGCTGAAAGTGGGAAGCTAATCGTAATGACTAATAGATGAAAACCGTACGGGAGTATCCGAGCGGTCTGGAGCACCACGTTACGGATCGCGCGGCTTCCCGCGTCGGAGGTTCGAATCCTCCCTCGAGCATGGAAGTATGTATTGGCTTTAGTATTAGTTCATAAGTAGTTTGTAAGTTTAGGGACTGATGACCCCACAGTTAAGTACCATAAGTTGAACAAATATTTCAACAATAGATGAAAGCTAAACTATGCATCATTAAGCCATCCAGCAATACACCCCTTCACAAAGCTGTAATTTAAAAAAAAAAAAAAAAAAAAAATTGCGAAAATATTTGTCGGTAACTTTTCTCTTTTCCATTATTTCTTCAATAGTATTTTCAAAATAACCAAGACAAATCTTATTCTTCATCATTAAATCTGTACTGCGAAACTCTATCATACACAATAATGCTCTAACAATAAATATGTTCGCTCGTATCTGGTCCCCGCGGTGGAGTAGCCGAGCGGTCTAAAGCGTCTCGCTTCGGAGCGTGCGGTTGCTCGCCGTGGAGGTTCGAGTCCTCCCTGGGGCATGGGCGTGTGTGTGTTGTCCTTAGGTTAGTTTACCTTAGTTTAAGTAGTTTGTAAGCTACGGACTGATGACCCCGTAGTTTGGTCCGATAGATTTACAAACTTTTGAACATTTTTTCGTAGCTGGTCCCTGCCTGGTGCCAGACTCGCAGCCAGGGGGGCGATGGGGCACTGCGAGTCACCGCGGCCAGCATGCTACCAGCTTCCACTGCACTCATGAGACTCGTAGAGACTCGCAGACCCGTAACGCTCGTAGAAACTCGCAGTGCTGTTTCTTCAAATGACAACGAAAGAGGACGTTCTGTGATTGTTACCAGACGGGAAATGCGTTCTGCTAGACAGGCTCAGAACAAGGCACGGTAATTCCCCTGGGATAACTTAAAGATACTAATTTAATTAGAAATACGTGTCATTTCTTGTTAGGTGAACGCGATGTCCACGTTAATATATCCGACTTTTATAGCTATTTTAAATAATAATGCTGAAGATTTTTTTTTTCATATCACTTACAAAGTTATACTTTAAATTTGGGACAACTATGAAATTTAAGTGTTCAGTTTCTTTCAGAAATGTTTTACAGATGAACACATTTCACGCTTGTAACGAATGTGGTTTACGAGTAAGAGATCGAAAACAGAAATATCGAGTTAAACATTTTCCAGACTTTGCTATGAATTTCTTCCATGCACTCGTCTATATCTACAACCACGTATGTACACACTCCGCTATCCACCGTCAGGTCCAACTACTAGTCATTGCCTTTTATATCCCACTCCCAAATAGAACGAGGGGAAACGAATGCCCGTAGGTCTTTCTATGAACCATAATTTCTCTTATTTTACCTTTGTGGTCTTTACGCGAAATGAAAGTTGGTGGCAGCAGAATTGTTCTGCAGTCAGCTTCAAATTCCTTTCCTCTAAATTCCCTCAACAATGTTTTCTTCTAGTGGTCTCTTCGTCTGTTAAGGACTTCTCAGCAAAGGCATGATTTTTATTTAACAGTGGATATAAATCACGTCTATCCGATTTTTGCATACATTATTTAATCCATACCATTGTCACAACTTCAGTTAGGCTTAATTAGTGACGCACTTCGCTTATTGTGCAGTTTTCTGATGAGGCAACAGGTCCACTCAATGAAAGTTTACTAAAGAGCCTGCTATTAAAGACAACATTTTCTATAGAGGTTTCTGCTCTAGTGGATTAAGAATATTGTAGTGAGCAAGTGCTACATTTCGTTATATGGCGCTTTTATTTATTTATTTATTTATTTACTTCGTCATATCATGACAATTTGGAACCTGAACTCGATTAACGATATATTTTCAAAACGTTGGACGCTGGTATGTAAATCTTTGCCGAAAGAAGAATGCTTTTCCTCTTACAAAACACAGAATGAGACTGCTCGTAGATAATTAAGTAGTGAAAGGCGTACATTTAACTAAACATTAAGCAGGGCAAGAAGGTCTTTAGAATCGGTGTCTTACTGTCCACGACACGAGTATTGGATACTTTGTGATAGGAATAAAGTCGATGTGATAGCTGAAACTACTAATTACACACATTCTCTAGTTTCTTTCTGATGCCAGGTGGCGCACTGTCTTTTCAGAACAAAGGAATTTTTATTAGATTATGTACAATGGATCATTAAAGAGATCACCAAACATGTTTTATAGGAAACCATCTAATGTAGCTCAAAATTAAGTAAACCACTTATCAACCAGAAGATTGACTGAATACTAGTGCTTTACCAAACATGGTGGTGTTAGAGGTGGTTCATCGTTTGCCTTTCCAACCCTCGAACTGACTTAACCAGCCATTCACAGGTGGACCTACAGTGAAATGAAAATTCATAACCATGTTGTGCCTTCGTATTTTTCACGTTTACAAATATTACCAGAACTGAAGGCGTCATAAGTGAGGGATGAAACTCCTAGGAATGACCAGGGTTCCAACTTACGATCTTTACATTTGTAATTCGGCACTTTACCAGCGAGCCACGGAGGCGCTGCCTAACATCGTTTTATTCTATGTATGACTTCTCATCGAGAAACACATTAAATAAATGCCATTTACTTTATCTTTATGATATTTTAGACTTTCCTGTTGTGAATGGAAATACAGGGATACTTTCTCACTAGATTAACAGAAATGAATAATGAGCTCGCCGTCGGAGGTTCGAGTCCTCTCTCTCGGGCTTGGGTGTGTGTGTGTTGTCTTTAGCGTAAGTTAAAGTAGTTTTTAAGGCTAGGAACTGATAACTGCAGTAGTCAAGTCCCTTAGATTTACAAACATTTGAACATTTTTTGTCATCACGTGGTATTCCTGATCTTCGAATACATTTATTGTGGACTCTCACAAGACGTAATGGCTCCGTTATCCAATTCACAAGTGGGGAATATAATAAAGCAGATTAAGAAAGGGGTTTTAACATGTAGCCTCAGCCATGCACCATATGGAGGCATGGGAAGTATAAACTCCTCTCCATGAAAACATACATACATACATCTATTGTCACTGGTCAAACAATGTCGAAGTCTGTTGTTAACTGTCCTCTACTATGCACCATACAAAAGTCTTCCTCTTGTTTTGAAGGTCAAGTGAACAGAATTTCGTCAAAATTAGTATGAAACTGTAGATTTGTATGCAAACAGACAAACACACACACACACACACACACACGACATCAAACATAAGATGTTCCTGCTGTAGTTTTAAATGATTTTGCAGTCCTTCTTACGACGTTTAGATTTTATATAAGGCGATCAATGAACTATTGTCCTTTAGCGGTTCTTGTGGTCCTATTTAAGTGAAAAAGTACTGGTGGCATTGAATGACACTGGATTGAAAAAATGTGCTACTGCCGCTAATCAGGCCAGCAAGTTATGCAATCGATTCTAATATGCGGTAAAGGGTACATCTACATCTACATGGGATATTCTGCAAATCACATTTAAGTGGTTCATCGAACCACAATTATACTATTTCTCTCCCATTCCATTCTCGAATAGCGCACGGGAAGAAAGAACACCTGAATCTCTCTGTTCGAGCTCTGATTTCTCGTATTTTATTCTGATCATCATTTCTACCTATGTAAGTGGGAGTCAACAATATATTTTCGCATTCGGAGGAGAATGTTGGCAATTGGAGTTTCGCAAGTAGCCCACGCCGTAGCGATAAGCGCCGTTGTTGTAATGATTCCCATCCCAGATCGTGTGTCATTTCCGTAACGCTGTCTCCCCTGTATCGTGACAATACGAAACGAGCTGCCCTTCTTTGGACTCTTTCGATGTCCTCCGTCAAACCCACCTGATAAGGATCCCACACTGGGCTGCAATACTCCAAAAATGGACGGACAAGCGCAATGTATGCAGTTTCTTTAGTAGTTCTGTTGCATCTTTTAAGGGTTCTGCCAATAAAACGCAGTCTCTGGTTCGCCTTTCCCACGATATTATCTACGTGTTCTTTCCAGTTTAGGTCTGAAGTAATAGTAATTCCTAGGTATTTTGTGGAGTTTACGGCCTTCATATTTGATTGATTTATGTTGTAAGCAAAGTTTAACGGATTTCTTTTCGTACTCATGTGGACGACTTCACACCTGTGGAACGCCCGATATCACCTCTGTTTTAGTCGATTCGTTACCATCGATTACTACGCACTGTGTCCTCTCTGACAAGAAATCCACTATCCAATCGCAAATTTGGGGCGATATACCATAACCACGCAATTTGAATAAAAGCCGTTTGTGAGGTACGGTGTCAAAAGCTTTCTGGAAATCAAGAAATACGGAATCGATTTGCGAACCTTTGTCGATAGCACCCATCACTTCGTGTGAATAAAGAGCTAGTTGTGTTTCGCATGAACGATATTTTCTAAATCCGTGTTGACCTTGGGTCAATAGATCGTTCTGCTCGAGATAATTCATAATATTTGAATACAGGATATGTTCCAAAACCCTGCTGCAAATTGACGTCAATGAAATAGGCCTGTAGTGGTGGTTACTCCTACTGCCTTTCTTGAATATAGATGTTGTGAGATTACCGCCTAATAGAAATACCGGTAATCAATAGCAATTGATAATTAAACAGTATGAAGTTCACTACAAACATTGACCATGACAATGCACTAAATGTTACACAATTTTAATCTTATTAATTATAGTAGCAATGTATGTACACAGTTGGGTGACAACATTTATAGTTAGGCCAAAGGTAGAAATTCTCCACGTTGAGATTTGCTGTGTGCTTGTAGCTGACGGGAGGCCAGCGAGCAGGCCGACGTTGGTGGCTTGTTCCAACTTAGGATTTTCCAGTTCGTTTCCGTTGAGGGGAGAGAGGGACAATGTCGAGTGCCAGGCACAGTGCAATGCACAAATATTGTAATACTACTGGCATTTGAAGTAATACGATGCAGTTAGGAACCTTTAAGGCCCTCATTACAAAATAGCCTGTTGATAAATAAACAATACATTAGCTGATATAGTCACATCTAACGTAATATGTTTAATTGACAATGAAAAGTAATAAATTACCAACGAAGACAAGACAGTTACACAACTGGCATGGCAATGTTTGTTTATAAAAATAATATATTAACTATTTCTCATTTTATTTTCAATTAATCTTGTGTATTTTATCTTGAAGTATTCAGTTAAATCACTTATCTGTGACATAAGAAATTGCACGATTATGATAAATACTACAAAGTATGTTTATACTAATATAAAAACGTAAGAAAATATTAGTTTAATATGTAGCGTCATTATTTTGATTTTAAGTAAAGTTTTAGAAATGTATTGGCTGAGCGCTGTACGTTGGCAAATCGGTTAGAACAGCTCACATGGGGAAGTTGATGACGTAGGGGAAAAAAACCCGGCAGTTGAGCTTTTGGCGCACGCGCGCGCGCGCGAGGGCAGGAAGTGACGAGGTCGGGAGCACGTGGAGAACTGGCCGGGCGGCGTCGCTCTGCATCAGTCGGCATGTGGATCTCGAGGTGGTGACTAGATTTGTCTGTGGCAATCGCCACGTGTGGTTGCTCGTCGTAGACTGTACCAAGTTAAATCGAGTGCTACTGTGTGTTTGTGAATATTTAGCCGGTGGAACAAGGTGTGCATCGCATTGAATTACAGTGACTGTGATTTGTTAATGTAACACGTGTCGTCGCATAGGCATGAACATAAACGGTGTTTGAGACAGCCACATGGTGATAAAACAGTTTGCGACAAATATTCATTTTTGTCTGGGGGCTCACGAGCTATAACTTTCTTTGATAAATGTGCCGACGTACAAACGTATCAGCCACAGGGTTCTGAGATTGTGAAATAAACAACATAAAGTGAAATTTCACGTGTTTTCAAAAATAGTAGTTAGTACACCCTTTTCTCTCATGAACTTGATTTTATTATGAATTTGTTTTGTTAATCATATGCAGGGAAGGAAAGCTGCGAACGTGTGATATCATCCCCTAGAAAACGAGTCAAACAGTCGCAATCACAGTTCCGGTGTTTTTGCATGTTTAGGAATTTGGTTCGCAGCTGGTGGTTGTGAGTTTTAAAAATTAAACTTTCTCTATTTTAAACTCTCACCCGACCTTCTCGCTCGCAGTGTGACCTGTGCAACTTTCCAATCTTTTGGTACAGATCCTTCTATGAGAGAGCGGTTGTATATGACTGTTAAGTAAGGAGCTATCGCTTCAGCATAATTATTATATATATACTATTATATATTAATAAAAACATTGTAAACATAGCTAAATACAGGGTGTTTCACTAAGTGTGTTTTGCCTCTGTTACTTATAAAATAATAGGTGACGGGAAATTTTAATGCGGTAGGTCAACACAAGAAATGCTACACTTTCTGCGGAGCCTTGAACATAGTTTATTGTACGATTTTCCAAAGAGTTAAAGCACAAAGATATAATTTTTAAATGGAACAACAGTTTCGTTGAAACCAGCTGCGTCCAAATCCATTTAAACTACATTCCTATCAGTGTTAATTTTGGAGCTACAATCCTTCAAAGTTTTTAGGGGCAGATACCACAAGCGATGCGCGCAATGCAATGCGCCTTCTAAATGTGGTGCGGGCGAGTTGTAACGTCGTCGGTGTCACGGAGCGAGAAGCTTCCTCGATGCGCTGTTAGACTGCCGAATGTCGCCGCACACGGCCGTATACCCGACAGTTGGAGCCACACAAACAACCGGGGCTCAATATACCACAGTTACTGACATCGGATGACGATGGCATACACGAACAACGAGTACGTTGACATGTTGCTGATGCTCGGCGAGTGCCGACACGATGCCACTGAAGCTTCTCGCTCCGTGAACCGGCAACGTTACTGCTCGGCCGCACCACATTTTAGAAGGCGCATTGCATTGTGCGTATCGCTTGTGGTATCTTCCCCTGAAACTTTGAAGGGTTGTAGCTCCCAAACTAACAGTGATAGGAATGTAGTTTAAATTGATTTGGACGCAGCTGGTTTCAACGAATCAAATGCACGATAGAAAAAACTATTATTCCAATTAAAAAATTATATCTTTGTGCTGTAAGTCTTTGGAAAATGATGCAATAAACTATGTTCATAGCTCCGCAGAAAGTGTAGCATTTCTTGAGTTGACCTACCGCATTAAAATTTCCCGTCACCTATTATTTTATAAGTAACAGAGGCAAACACACTTAGTGAAACACCCTGTATATTTCCTTGTAATACTATATACATTACTCATTAGAGCCCTGAGCAGATCGACATCAGTAATAGCAGACAAAAGATTGCCATTTTCTGTAATCTACCGTACCGGTACTGTTCTTTTTTTGTCTCTGCCGTCATTCATGACCGTTCAGTCATTGTCTTTTATAGCATTTATTGTCGCCGTATTTTTGCACAGAAGGAATATTTTCTCAAGACTTCTTTTGTAACACACAGTACAGCTGTCAGTAATTTATCGTGTTTATTAATATTAAGTCTAAACGGAACGATTTAGGTGTTCTTTCTTCCCGCGCGCTATTAGAGAATGGAAAGGTAGAGAAAGGTTATGAAAGTGGTTAATGAACTCTCTCCCGGGCACTTAAATGTGATTTGCAGAGAATCTATGTAGATGTAGAGACGGTACACCACACATGGCCGATTCCCCTTCCACTACTAGTGTGACCGAGTCGGCTCGCTCGCTCCCGCCTGTGCTCGAGCTACGAGCTGCTCGCTGCGCCACTCCCGAGTAGCGGCCGCGGTTACGAGTAACGACTGAGCTTCTTGCGCCTGCTGACCGGCTCTTATTAAGTACCTCCTTAATTAAAAAATGTTCAAATGTTTGTATAGTTTATGGGACTTAACTACGGGGTCATCAGTCCCTAAACTTACAAACTACTTACGAACTACTTATGAACTACTTACGAACTAGGACGGCACAAATATCTATGCCCGAGGGGGGATTCGAATCCCCGACCGTAGTGGCCGTGCAGACCGTGACTGGAGCGCCTCAGTCTCCTCGGCCACCGCGGCCGGCCCTCCTCAATTACAAATACATATAAGAAATGTATTACGACAAACACTCAAAACTGGATTACCTTTATTTACCAACAATACATGTCAATAGCTTCGCCAAGACATATTCTTACAATAGTGTTTTCAAATAATGCTGCCTCCATTTAATCGGTAGGCTCAATGTAGACTCCCTCTCACATACTGCTACGGCTAGAAGGCTTGTACTGGCAAAGAAACTAAGGTACATTTCTCAGACTTATACTGGCCAACATCTACATCGAATACAATCGTATGTAGAGGACAAATTATAATTATTATATTTGAGGAGCTCCAATGAAATATTCGCTTCGTTTTTCTCTCCAACTAACGTCAGGTTGTTCTGGTCAGGTACTCTTTTCATAATCAGTGTGACAATTTTGCCCTTTCTTATTGACAACTAGTAAGCATTAAAATTAGATTTTCATTCATGTAATTTTTCCCTGTACCTCTAATTGTGTTTCCGCTCGAATAGTTTATATCATCAGAAAACATTAAGGCATTGAGATCACCATTATGCAACTTCTTGATTTCCTAGTTACAGCCATAAATGCAATAAACCGTATTGGAGAGAGTGCACTATCTTATTCCTCTACCTATGCTGAATCAGTCAGTTCTGAAATTACTCACTTGTACACAACTTCTGCAGCCTTTATATCGCACAAGTATTTGCATCTTTCGTACTAGGGAGTTTGGAAACATTCGCTTCTCTAAACACTCAAGATATTAGTCCTTGACACACTGTCTTTCTTTGTACCATATTGTGATGAACCTGTTAACCGAACCGCGGCAAAATTGTGTCTGGTGGAAACCTTTAACATATACTCTCTTCTCATAATGCCCCAATCTGGTCGCGCAAAGATTTTAGTGCCGGACGACATGCGTCAGTTACTTTCTTAAGGACGTTATATATATATGATATCTGGGAACGTGTACATCGGTTTAATTTTCAAATGAAGGATAGCCAACACTGCACATGCAACTATAATCTCGTATAGTTCTACGCCAGGAAGAAGAATAATTGATACTTCATGCTTAAAGTGTGTAATAACATTTACTTTTTTATTTCTAAATGTGCCGTCTATGTGAAATAACTGAATGAAAGTGTGTATTAATAAATAATTTCCAGCAGGCTGGGTGATATAGGCGGCAACTTGATTATTTGCTCATTTTACCAGTCGAAGTTACTCAGAAGTAAGGTATTTTAATTTCAAATTACCGGTTTGGAACATTTTAGACCATTATGAAATCAACCAAGCAAGTCGCCAAGTGGTTGTTTATCGTGGATAAACACGCAACTAAGTGCTAAAGAATACATCAAACTACGCTGAAAGCTTTAGCACAAAAGAACCACGTGGTTAACGAAGATATTGTAGAACTTACTTGGTTGATTTTAAAAGAACGAAAATGTCCCATACCGGTAATCAGTACTTCTTTGCAACGGCTGGTTTATGGTAATAACTATTAAAAAAGTGTGGCGTATATGAATATCTAACTGTATCTTTGCGGTATGGCCCGTGTCTGAGTCGTCATTGTGATCGTTCACCACAGATAATTAGCACAGACAGACGTCAGATGCAAATATAAATATTCCGACTACGAATAGATTTGTTTCCTTCTTCGGCATATTACAATGAATATATATATATAGCAGTGAACTTCTTGATGCATTCGCGTCGTTCAAATATCTAGGCCTAACACTGCAGCGGGGTATGAAATGGAACGTGCATGTAAGGACGGTTGTGGGTAAGACGGACAGCCGACTTCGATTTATTGGTAGAATTTTGGGAAAACGTACTTCATCTGTAAAGGAGACCGCGTATAAACCGCTTGTACGACCACGTCTTGAGTATTGCTCAAGTGTTTTGGACTCGCAGCAGGTTAGTTTAAAGGAAGACATGGAAGCAGTTCAGAGGCGAGCAGCTAGGTTTGTTACAGGTAGGTTCGACCATTGTGCGAGTGTCACGGAAATACTGTAGAAAATCAATTGGAGATCGCTGGAGGAAAGACGACGTTCCTTTCGTGAATGTCTGTTGAGTAAATTTAGAGAGCCGGAATTTGAATCTGATTAGTACGATCTTCCTGTCGCGTACTTACATTTCGCGTAGTGATTAGAAAGACGAGAGAAATTAGGGCTCGTACGGAGGCATATGGACATTTTATTCCTCGTTCTATTTGGGAGTGGAAAAAAGATGTTCAAATGTTTGTAATTATATGGGACCAAACTACGTTGGTCATCAGTCTCTAGACTTACAAACTACCTAAACTAAGTTAAACAAACCTAAGGACAACACATACATCCATGCCCGAGGGAAGATTCGAACTTCCGACGCGGGAGGCCGCGCGATCCGTAACGTGGCGCTCCAGACCTCTCGGCTACTCTCTCGCGGCTTGGGACTGGAATAGGAAAGGAAATGCCTCGTAGTGGTACAGTATACCCTCCGCCACGCACCTTACGGTGGATTGCGGAGTATGTATGTAGATGTAGAACGGTACTGGTTGTCATGCAGTGGTGGACTCAAAGCTTGCGTCGTATGTTCTGCAGAATGTGTTGTGCAGTAGACGAGACAGCGAGTTAGGGAGAAGTGTGGTTCACACAGGGGATCGTTGCCGGCTGTTGCAGGCGGTGGGCCGGCCGGCGGATGTACTTCTTCATGGCGCAGCTGAGCGTCGCCGACCTGCTCAACGGGCTGCTCAACGTGCTGCCGCAGCTCGCCTGGGAGGTCACCTACCGCTGGAAGGTCAGTCATCACTACCCTTCACTTCCCACTCACCTCTCTCCGTGCTGCTTCCATTACGTCTTGCCGTTAATACCCCTGCTCTCTGCTGATTGCTTCTTGATCACTAGTACTCCAAGGAAGCGGAGTAGTCATACATGCGGATAGTCATACATGCAGCAAAGAATTTTGTATGAAGGGCAACCACAGCTATTAATATTTATACATTTTTTACAGTTGAAATTAGGTGTTAGAAATGAAGCTGTCTGAATGAAAGGCCTTGGTCATCTTGAGCCTTTTTACTTTTTTATTTATATATTTATTTTATTTTTGGAGCCGGCCGCGGTGGCCGAGGGGACTGAGGCGCTTCAGTCACGGTCTGTACGGCCACTACGGTCGGGGGCTCGAATCCCCCCTCGGGCATGGATATTTGTGCCGTCCTAGTTCGTAAGTAGTTCATAAGTAGTTCGTAAGTTTAGGGACAGATGACCCCGTAGTTAAGTCCCATAAGCTGTACAAACATTTGATTTATTTTTGGTCGTGGAGACCCGAACTACTGGTCTCATAATTTATATATGTATCTTCCGGTGTTTTTTACTGTTGTTGTGGTCTTCAGTCCGCAGGCTGATTTGATGCAGCTCTCCACGCTACCCTGTCCTGAGTAAGTATCTTCATCTGAGAATACGTTCGACAACCTACATCCGCTTGAATCTGTTTACTGTATTTTATTTTTTATTGTATTTTATTTTATTTTATTTTTATTTTTTATTTTTTTAGCTTATGGGACTTAACTACGGGGTCATCAGTCCCTAAACTTACAAACTATTTATGAACTACCTTATACTAAAGACGGCACAAATATCCATGCCCGAGGGGGGATTCCAACCCCCGGCCATAATGGCCGTGCAGACCGTGACTGGAGCGCCTCAGTCCCCTCGGCCACCGCGGCCGGCGCTTACTGTATTCGTCCCTCGGTCTCCCTCTACGAGTTTTACCCCACACACTTCCTTCTAATGCTATGTTGAAAATTCCTTGATGTCTCAGAATGTGTCCCACCAATCTATCCCTTCTCTTAGTCAGGATATGCCAGAAACTCCTTTTCTGCCCGATTCGATTAAGCACCTCCTCATTAGTTACGTGATCGACCCATCTAATTTTCATCATTCGTCTGTAGCACCACATTTCAAAAGTTTCTATCATCTTTTTATCTGAACTTCTTATCGTCCACGTTTCACTCCCATACAATACTACACTCCAGACAAATGCTTTCAGAAAGGACTTCCTAACATTTAAATTAATATGGATGTTAACAAGTTTGCCTTCTTTAGAAACGCTTATCTTCCCAAAGCCATTCTGTATTTTATATCTTCTTTACTTCGGCCATCAGAAGTTATTTTGCTACCCAAATAACAAAATTTAACTATTATTTTTACTGCCTCATTACCTAATCTAATTCCTTCAACATCGCCTGATTTTCTGACGTTGCATTCCATTACCTTCGTTTCACTCTTTTTAATGTTCATCTTATATCTTCCTTTCAAGACACTGTCCATTCCATTAAATTGCTCTTCCAGATCTTTTGCGGTCTCTGACAGAATTATTATGTCATCGGCAAACCGCAATTTTTTTCTCCCTGCACTTTAATTCCCTCTCCAAATTTCTCCTCCCACTCCTATACTGCCTGCTCAATGTACAGATTAAACAACATTGGGGAGAGGCTACATCCCTGTCTCCCTTTCCAACCTCTGCGTCCCTTCCTTGCCCTTCGACTCTAATACCCGCTGTCTGGTATTTGTAAGGTTGACTATAACTCTTCGCGCCCTATATTTTACCCCTGCTACCTTTAGAATTTGGAAGAGTGTATTCCAGTCGACATTGTCGAAAGCTTTCTCCAAATCGACAAACGCTAAAAACGTAGGTTTCCCTTAGCCTATCTTCTAAGATAAGTCGTAATGTGAGTATTGCCACTCGTGTTCCTATATTTCTCCTAAATCCAAACTGATCTTCCCCGAGGTCGGATTCTACCAGTTTTTCCATTCGTCTGTAAATAATTTGTGTTAGTATTTTGCACCAATGACTTACTAAACTGATAGTTCTGTAATTTTCATACTTGCCTGCACTTGCTTTCTTTGGAATTGGAATTACGATATTCTTCTTGAAGTCGGAGGAAATTTCCCCTGTGTCATACATCTTGCACACCATATGAGGAAGTTAAATGCAAAAACTTTTTACAAGCCAGCAGACTAGTTATTACAATAAATATTTTTTATATTAGTTACGAATTATTCCATATAATTTTTTGGTGGATAACGGGGATAAATGGTGAGATCCCACGGCAAGTTCCTTCCATCTTTTCGTCAAACATAAAAACAGTTGACCGTGCGGTTTGTGTCATTTTAAGTAAAAGTATTAAAAAGTCGGCAATCAGTTTGGTAAAAATTGTTTGTCCTGTTCGTCTTTAGGCGACGTGATGGGTGGCCAGATTGACGTCAGTGTAATGAGGTTCATCAGCTCCATCAAGGTGGTCAAAAGTTGCATTTCCGTGCTGGGTGGAAGTGCGGAAACAACTGAGGTGACAAATCACCCTTTTGGATCGCCGCCAAACTGAAGCCGACTGGCTGTGGTTCGAGGGGGCGCTAGGTGTGACGTCGAGGCTAGTTGCGGTCGTAACCGACCATTAAACGTCGTTAACCATTTTACACAAGTATGTATACTAATGTAGACTAATGATTATGTGCTAAACTCTGAAGTTGTGTTGACATCACAGTTACGAATGAGATATAAAAAAGAGGGAAAGTGCTTGCGATGGGACTTCACCATTTATTCCCGTTATCCACCAAAAAACTTATATGAAAAACTTCGTAAGTAATGTAAAAAATATTTATTGTAATAACTAGCCTGCTGACTTGTAAAAATATTTTGCATTTCACTTCCTCATAAATAAGTAGTTTTGAGTTTTGCTTTTTAATACGTAACGTTTCGATCTAGATATCCAATTTATTAAAAGAATCATCATTCTGTACAGTAAAAAGCACCTGAAAATGCAACTTTAAGTTGTTAAACCAGTAGTGCGGGTCCCCACTCAAAAAAAAACCAGCTCAAGTGGACCAAGGCCTTTCATTCAGATAACTTCATTTCTAACACCTAATTTTAACTGTGTCAAAGTGTCTTTATTATGTATACATACATGAAGCACCGAATAATGTTATTATTCACCCCGCTATTTATTTAATCCACACTCTTCTATCTCCCCTCCTCTCCCCTGTCGTCGTCCATTACTTCATCTCATCTCGCTCTGTTCAACTCGTCCTCCTCCCCTCTCTAGATGCGTCTCTTCATCCCACACTCTGTCTCTCGCCTCGTTCTTTCTCTGTTCAATTCCGCCTCCTCTGTTCACCTCCACAACGCCTCTTATTTTACTCTTTTTCTTGTGCGTTTTCACGCTTGCGCAGGTTCGGCGTGGTTGACTATAGAATTTGCATGTTTAATGGTTGTAGTAATATGGTACAACTTGTTATCTGCAAGGCAAAATGAACTGTTTATATTTATTGTCTTTCAATTTTGGGTTCAAAAACGCGATTTTTGTGTTATTACTTACGATTCTATTTCTTTTTCTTAGCTCCTGGTTTTTCGTGTTTTCTTTGTGGTATCTTTATTACTTGTTTTCCACGTATTATTCGTGGAGTAGATTACGCTAATGTTGAAATTTGGAGTAGTACAGATAATGACATTTTGAAGCCTGTCAATCGCAGATGTCCCTCTTGTGGTGTCGCACAAGTCTGAAGTGCGCGCCACGTACTTCCGCCGCGCGCCGCCATGCACGCACGGCGCGGCGTTCTTACGACTTCAGCCACGAGCGCCCTCTGCTACAACTCCGCTCGTGGTCACCACTGAACTGCATCGGCCACTTGGGAATCAGATAGGCACCAGTTAAGACTTGCCTATCGGATAGGCACTAGGAATCATCAGTAGGCAGGCCTCTATCTAAACTATGTATCAACATTCTACTAGTCTGCTGCTCTCCAAGCAATGTATTATTTCTATGGAATATATCTCTTATACTAATCTAGCTTAGTGTTTCTAGTTTCTGCTGTCCCACTAGCTGGTCACCTCCGTACCTGCACACGCGTGCATCCTATTTTCCTGTGTCGGTCTCTCTCTACTCGGCCACCGACACCTACGACGGAAACGAGACACAAAACTTCTAATGACAGCCGAAAATATCGGGCCGCGGACAGCCTTGGTGTGACGTCCAGTGGCGTTCTCCCATCTCATTGGTGAACGTTCAGACGCACGTTGAGAATGAGATGTGTGATATTGTCCTTCTCGTTCGTAAATACTCCACAACATGCGGTTATGACGTCATAAACTCGGCAGGTTACCGCGCACGTTCAATTACACGCTCCGTGTGCCGACGCCTTAACGCCGAGAAAGAGCTCGGTTAGCTCGCAAACCCAGTTCAGAATCCCCTGCAAGTAGCGAGGGAGATTGAGGCTACCTGAAGCCTGAGTTACGGTCCATTCCTGCGTAGCTGCCGCCAGCAACAGCGGGAGTAAACCGCCTCCGGGAACCCCAGTGAAAATCCGCCTTGTCCACACCAGCCCGCCAGAGCGACTAAACCAGTGCAGCAGTAAAATCCTCGAAACTACGGCATTAATATTATTCGATCTTTTCCATTCATCACAATTTATGACGGTAGAGACCCCTCCTGATGACTGATAACCAGTTTTATCGCGAGTTTCTGCGAAATTTTCTGTTCCGCAAATATACCACGAAATGGTCTTTCATGGTGTTATTTCTCATCCTGCTAGGAACGGTGGGGGGGGTGGGGGGGGCATAATATTTAGAACGAGTCTGAATAATGTTAGGCATTGCAACTACAAGAGAATATATCAGGCGGTACTATGGAGGCACAATATGGAGCACTGGCCTGGTGCAAGTCTTTCAACTGGACTCCACTTCGGTGACTTGTGTGTCTCTAACCTACCCCAAATATCCAACTGGGAAAGAGGACCTACAGTTTAACGTGAAATCCGAATCACTTGAATAAAATGCAGACTGAAAAATTCCGTGATCCCGCCGATCGGGTTTTGAAGCGGCTACCCTTTCCGTTTAGAGTCAAGCGCTTTACCCCGAGACCACCAGGTACGTTTATTGAGCACTGAAAAGACAGCTCTTTGTTTTATCTCAGATACCTTAGTGTCACTATTCTCCCACCATATACACGTGTTTCCCACTTTACTGCTTCTACTTTTCCGCTGCCGCCACCTCGCTTAGATTTTGCGGAGAAAAAAAAATTAACTGATGCTAAGGACAATACACAGCCATTCTCGACGGAGGACTCGAGCCTTCGGCGAGAGTTTTGTGGAGACATCACCAACCTGAGATAGCAGTAAAATCGATGCACCCACTTCTATTCTACGAAGACGTTCGAAATAACGAATAATATACTGTAGACAATAATGACAACTCTTTCACCTGAAGTGTTGACACTGAGTAAGGAGGGAAAGACATGACTTCAGGTACACTGTTAACGGTTGAAAACATAGAAGGTGTAGAAGAATAGTGGTACTAAGGTATACGAGATGATTGACACAGAATTGCGCCTCCATTGTACCAGCTGACGTATTCAGTTGCAATGCCTACCATTATTCATTCTCAATATTGCATTCCGCTCCCCTTTGCTTCAGAAATACAATAACGAAAAAGACCATTTCGTCGTATGTTTGCGGAACTGAAAATATAGGAGAAACTCACGGCATAACAGTTGCGTAATCATCACGAGGGGTCCGCTGAAAGGTACAATCGGTGGAAAAATGCTGTTGTTGAGGTCTTCAAACACTGGTCGCTACTCTGTCCTGTGCAAGCCTCTTCATCTCTGAAAAAGAACAGCAATCTACATTTTTTTAAACATGCTTACTGCATTCGTTTTTCGGTCTCCCTTTGTGATTTTTACCCGGCAGACGTCCTTCCAGTGTTAAACTACGAATTTCAGGGGCTTCACCGCCGTCACAGTTTAACTGCCCTGGCCTGACAAAACGTTCACTGGAATGCGTGCAAATGCGGTCCGCCTGTCGCGGCTGCGGCCTCGCCGGAAGGGACAGCCAGATTGGTTATCGGTCGATTCTCTCTCTCTCTCTCTCTCTCTCTCTCTCTCTCTCTGCAGGGAGCTGCGAACTGGATTCGTAATTTGACTGAGCGTACTGTCGCCCTTGTCACTCAGAGGTGGCCGGCCGCGATGGCCGAGGTGACCTAGGCGCTCCAGTCACGGTCAGCACGTCCACTACGGTCGGGGGGTTCGTATCCCCCCTCGGGCATGGATATTTGTGCCGTCCTAGTTCTTAAGTAGTTCATGAGTAGTTTGTAAGTTTAGGGACTGATGACCCCGTAGTTAAGTCCCATAAGCTTTACAAACAAACTCAGAGGTGGCGGTAGTTGCTCTGTACTCCCTTGTCAACAAATGGTGCCACGGTTTTGCTAACACTTATTCATATTTTCCCGTTAGAGACAAGAGGTTGCGAGGTGAAAGATCGGGGTGAGAGTTTAAATAGGGAAAGATTAATTTTTACGCCGGCCGCGGTGGCCGAGGTGACTGAGGCGCTCCAGTCACGGTCAGCACGGCCACTACGGTCGGGGGTTCGAATCCCCCCTCGGGCATGGATATTTGTGCCGTCCTAGTTCTTAAGTAGTTCATAAGTAGTTTGTAAGTTTAGGGACTGATGACCCCGTAGTTAAGTCCCATAAGCTTAACAAACATTTGAACATTTTTGAATTAATTTTTAAAACTCACAACCACCAACTGCGAACCAAATTCCTAAACTTGCGAAAACACTGGAACTGTGATTGCTACAGTTTGACTCGTTTTCTATGGGATGATATCACACGTTCGCAGCTTCTCTTCCCTGCATATGATTAACAAAAAAATTCATAATAAAGTCAAGTTCATGTGAGAAAAGGGTGGACTAACTACTATTTTTGAAAACACGTGAAAGTTCACTTTATGTTGTTTATTACATCATGTTAAAACCCTGTGGCTGATACGTCTGTATGTCGACACATTTACTTGATAAAGTAATAGCTCGTGAGCCCCCAGACAAAATGAATTTGTCGCAAATTGTTTTCACACTATGTGCCTGTGTCAAACACCGTTTATGTTCATGCCTATGCGACGACACGTGTTACATTAACAAAACACAGTCACTTTAATTCAATACGATGCACACCTTGTTCCACCGGCTAAATATTCACAACACACAGTAGCAATCGATTCAACTTGGTGCAGTCTACGACGAGCAACCACACCTGACAATTGCCACACAAAAATCTATGGTCTCCCCCTGGAGATCCACACGCCGACCGTGCAGAGCGACGCAGCGCCCGGCCAGCTACACCACTCGCTCCCGACTCCTCACTACCTACCTGGCGCCAAAAGCCCAACTGCCGGGTTTTTACCCTACGTCATCAACTGCCCCAAGTGAGCTGTTCTAACCGACTTGCCAACGTACAGTGCTCAGCCAATACATTTCTAAAACTTTACTTAAAATCAAAATAATTACACTACACATGAAACAAATGTCTTCTTACGGTACATACATTGCTATCATAATTAATAAGATTAGAATTGTGTAACATTTGGTGCATTGGCATTGTCCATGTTTGCAGTGAACATCATACTGTTTAATTATCAAAAGCTATTAATTATCAATATTTATAATGGGCGGTAATCTCACAAGGTGCCCACAGGGAGGACAAACTGCGTCATTGAAATTTTGGAATTGGGGTGGGGCTGGGGGAGTAAAAAATGAGCACTTTTGGCCAACCTGATGAGGGGGCTTTACAAAATGTGAAATAAAACATGTTTAATTTTAATATTAAATGGCAAAACGATCTTATTGGGTAATAAACTAGGGATCCAGGTCCTAATGGGAAGGGGGGGATTGGTCGCAGTTGGAGGAAGGAGGAGTTTTAGTCATTGTCCATGGGGATGGGCACCTCTGGTTAGAAATATACAGTGAAATTACGGTATATGTTTCTAGTATCATGAAATTAATTTCTGTCCCCATAAGTATTTCCCACTGTTTTAATGTTGACATATTGATCTGTACATAAATAAAGTGTGAAGTAATACACATGACCACTAAAAGAAATCCGCTGAACTTCAAATACGCGATAAATCAGTCAAACCTTAATGTCGTAGATTCTACCAAATACCTAGGATTTACAATTACGAACAACTTTGACTGGAGAGAACACACAGAAAATATTGTGGGGAAGGCGAACCAAAGGTTACGTTTCATCGGCAGAACGCTTCGAAGATGCACCAGCTCCACCAAAGAGACTGGCTACATCACACTTGTGCGTTCTCTCCTGGAGTACTGTTGCCCCTTGTGGGACCCTCAGCAGGTGGGACTGACGGAAGACATTGAGAAGGTTCAGAGAAGGACATCTCGTTTTGTTCTATCACGTTACGGGGGGGGGGAGCGTCATGGAAATGTTGCACGAATTGGGGTGGAAATCATTAAAAGAAAGACGTTATTCATTGCGGCGTGATCTGTTTGCTAAGTTTCAATCACCGACTCTTACTTCTGAATGTGAAAATATTTTGCTAGCACCCACCTACTTAGGGAGACATGACCATCCCAATAAAATAAGAGAAATCAGATCGAAAACGGAACGATTTAGGTGTTCTTTCTTCCCGCGTGCTATTAGAGAATGGAACGGTAGAGAAAAGTTATGAAAGTGGTTAATGAATCCTCTGCCAGGCATTTAAATGTGATTTGCAGAGTATCTATGTAGATGTAGAGTACAAATGTACCACATTCTTGAAAATATATGAAACCAGCATATAGGACACGGCCCTGAAGTGTTGTGAGGGGATAGCTCTCTTCCCAAATCGAAGGGGATTATCGAGGTTTGGGACTAGGGGTCGGTAACTAATTAACGTCACAAAATGGCGCATGATCTAGTATAGGGCGCCTGGGAAGGGTCTAGGATCGAAAGTTCCACGGTTCGGATCCCGAAGGAAAAAATTACTGGGGACCAGGGCTAGGGAAGGTGTTTAATTGCTTAATTTTCATAGCAATTTGATATAAAAAATAGTGCAACTCTCTGATTACTACTAAGAACGCTCTATGTTGGAAAACCTGGTGCAAAAAGCAACCTTCATTCGTTTTTAACTTTCTCACTTAAGTCTTTATAATTTTCAGTGACAAATTTCTGACATTGAAGACACGTAAGTTTTTGTGCTCGTTCTCAGTCCTCATCTGAAGTCGTAACTTCGGTAAGGTAATCGCAGTGAAGTCTTCTCCAAGAAATTTTCGCTGGGAACGTCAGCGCTGCAGCATCACGAGGCCAGTTTTCCCAGCACCCTGTGACCTCAGCACACTGGCCGCAGCTACCTTTTGTACCACGGGCTTTTCATCACAGCCGTTCCTCCTGCCTCATTGTCTGTCCCTCAACGCAGGCACAAAAGGGCGTGCTGAATTTTCAGCGGCCCACTTTTCGCTCTATGGCTTTCCTATACAGATAAACAATGATGCTTCACATGGAAGATAACTCATCTTCAATGCTTGCATCACAACCATATGCAGCAATCATTTTATTTCACGTCAGCTTTTCATATGAAATGCCATAAACCTTGTGTTTTTAATTTTTCTACTCTTCTGAAGCGGCCGATTATTAATATTATGTCACCAACCATTATTGAGCCTAAATTTAACTTACTTTAGCATCTCCATTTCTGCTCCTGTACACAAGGAACACTGAATTTTTTAACTTCTTAATTATTATTATTATTATTTTACATTTTGCAGAAATCGCCAGCCGCGGTGACCGAGGAGACTGAGGCGCTTCAGTCACGGTCTGCACGGCCACCACGGTCGGGGGTTCGAATCCCCCCTCGGGCATGGATATTTGTGCCGTCCTAGTTCGTAAGTAGTTCATAAGTAGTTTGTAAGTTTAGGGACTGATGACCCCGTAGTTAAGTCCCATAATCTTTACAAACATTTGAACATTTTTTGATATCAGTTGATTTACTGTGTCACACTGAAGCCTCTCCATAAGTCACAACAGTAAGCAGAAGATGACACAGTGTCATACGATATCCTATTCAGACCGACTTTGCTCTTTCACGCGCAGATTCTTATATCCGTAGGTTGGAGAGTTTTTATGGTGAAATTACATAAAACTACGAATTTAATAAATTATGTTCTTTTTCTTCTTTCATATCTGACGATAATCACCAGTCATCTTCATACCTAAAGACATACTAAAAGAGAACTCAGTTAAATTAATGAATAATATGACGAGTAAAAACATAGAAGAAAAACCTTAAAAGTATTGCATTACAGGAAACATGACGACACTAAAGCGCATGCAGTAGAATACTGCTTGACGTAACATATAACTCTGCTTATTTATAGATATGGAAAGCAACACGGCCGGCCGCGGTGGCCGAGGTGACTGAGGCGCTCCAGTCACGGTCAGCACGGCCACTACGGTCGGGGGTTCGAATTCCCCCTCGGGCATGGATATTTGTGCCGTCCTAGTTCGTAAGTAGTTCATAAGTAGTTTGTAAGTTTAGGGACTGATGACCCCGTAGTTAAGTCCCATAAGCTATACAAACATTTGAACATTTTTAAGCAACAAGGGTGATCGCAACAACAGCCTTCGTAAATTGGAACTCCCAAAAAAATTCTTCAAACAGTATACAGATGCGAATTCACATCGACTGTTCGCACTGGAAAGTAAACGTTCAGTCTAGATTTGTTTTCAGAAGATGAGAAACGTAAATGATTACCACCCAATGTCTGGGAGTAAACCAGATGTTATGCCCAGAATTGGGGACCCAAATTCGATTCAGTTCTTTATTTTCACATTTGTAATTATTTAGTTCTTTTAATAGTCAGTCTGGTTGGCCTTTTCCTTAGTACTGGTGATAACCCTTCAAGGGTGCCTCGTATTGGAATCTTTGGTACCCTAATTTATTTATTTAAGCATGGGAGGTTCAGGGCCATGTCGTTCTCTCTTACATTGAACTACGTATTATAAATATTTCATTTACAATAATTATGCTATAGCTTTCATCTAATGAAAAATAGTGCATTTAGAAATTACAAGAGGGCAGATAAAGACTAAGAGTTATAGTCTTTCATGATACGTACAATAACAAATACAAATTACTGAAATATTGGTTTAAATTAAAAACTCAATGGACATATTCAAATGTTTGTAAATCAGTGGAGCTTAACTACTGCGGTTAGCAGTCCCTAGGCTTACAAACTACTTTGACTTAAACTAACCTAAGGACAACACACACTCCCATGCCCGAAGGAGAACTCAATCCTCCGACGGAGAGCAACCGCGCGCTCCGCAACAAGGTGCCTTAGAGCGCTTGGCCACTCCACCGCGACAATGGACGTGAGACAAAAGTTTGTTTACTCCCTTGGAAAAGAAATTGGCGTGATTCGAGAACAGGAAAGTGAACTTTCAGTGATGATGCAGAAGGATAACTGTTTCATTTTGGAGAATCATATTTGAATACGGCCGTACAACCCCAAAAATTAGTATGAAGGGATTGTTCGAGTGTCTCGAGTTTTTGTACAGTCATGTGGCGAGTTTCTTGAATACCACCGAGAGGCGCTCTAGGCGGTATTTATTGTGAAGATCCACGGTGCGTGTGTATCGTGGAGCGTTGCTTATGATGCGTAGTACCTTCTTCTGTATGAGCTGCAGGCGGCGCAGCCGTGTGGGCGCCGCGTATGCCCAGCACGGAGCACCGTACGTCATCAGTGGTCTAATATGTGTCATGTAGAGGTTCCTCGACACCCGGCTATTCAGTTTGCTTTTCCTGTTGAGCATCGGGTAGAGTTGTTTGAGCCTCGCGTTTGCTCGGTTGGTCATGTATGTGGTCCCCTCATGTGAGTTTCCAGTCCAGCCAGACACCGAGGTATTTGACTTTCTCACGGAAACGTATTGGGCGTGCATGTAGAGTAATTGGTCTACAGTATTGGTGTTTGCGCAGGTGTTTCCGTCTGCATGTGAACAGAACTGCCTCACACTTATCGACGTTTACTTTTACACGCCATTTCTCCAACAAAGGTTCGGTAGTTCTGAGGACTGTTTGTAGGCGTGAATTTATGTTTGATGGCTTCCAATCTTGCGCCATGATGGCGGTGTCATCTGCGTAGATTGCAGTCATCGTTTTATGTGTGGATGTAAAATCCTTAATGTAGAGGTTAAACAAGAGGGGCCCCGGGATGCTGCCTTGGGGTACTCCGGCTTGAATACCGTGTCGTGTAGACTGTTTGCCCTGCACGTTAGTGTTGAAGCTTCTGTTGGTGAGATACGAGTGTATGAGATGCACGAGTTCGTCGGGAAACGCGGCGTCATTAAGTTTTCGTATAAGGGCGTTGTGCCAGAAACGATCGAAAGCTTTTACGATGTCCAGGAACACCGCCCCGGTGGCTTTGTTTTTGTTGTAGCCGTCTGTTGTGTTTTCAACTACGCGGAGGAGTTGTTGTGTTGTGGAATGATGATTTTTAAATCCGAATTGCTCCGGTCTTAGGGTGTCATTGGTGATGCAGTGCCGAGTGAGACGTTTAAGAATTACCTTCTCAACTATCTTACTGAGCGAGCTCAGCAGACTGATGGGTCGGTAATTTTGTGGGAGGGAGTTGTCTTTCCCTGGCTTCCTGAACATCAGGACCTTGGCCGCCTTCCAAAAGGCAGGGAAGTGTTGGTGTTGCAGGATGGCATTTGTGATGTGTGTCAGGTACTCTATTGCTCTATCCGTGAACTCCTGGAGAACACGGTCTTGAATGCCATCAGGGCCAGGCGCTTTTCTGGCTGTGGTATGCTTGATGGCCCATGTGATTTCATGTATACTAGTGCGTCTGATTTCCTTGCCCGGAGGCGTGTGGTCGCCTGGTCCGTCTCAAGTGTGGACACTGGGTCGGATGGAGCCAGCTTCGGTGTGAATGACGCTGCTACTGTTTGGGCCATTAGCTCAGCTTTCTCTTCTGCTGAGTATGCTGGGCCGTTTGGTCCCTGTAAGGTAGGCGTGTAAAGTTTCTCCCTGGACGTGTGGTATCCAGTTCAGCGAGTTTCTAGTCCCATTGTGTTATTATGTATGTTGTTATTTTACCCTGCGTGATACCCTATAGCCTGTTGACGTGATGTTTATACACCGGACGCCTGGTACGCTGCCAGTATCTCCTGAGTTGGTTTCTCATTGAGATAAGGTCCAGGATTTCCTGGGGCAGGGCCACTGAGTGTTGTTGTGTGGTATGGATTCGGCTATTGCGTCTTGGACAGCAGTGGTGAGCACTTCAACGGCTTCATCAATTTGCTCTGTTTGCGTAATCTCGTGAGTACCAGGAATACGATTATCAAGCGTTTCCTTGTACAGAGCCCAATTCGCGCGTTTGTAATTAAGTATCCTGCGTGGTTCATTGTACTAAATGTTCAAATGTTTGTATAGATTATGGGACTTAACTACGGGGTCAGCAGTCCCTAAACTTACAAACTACTTATGAACTAGCTAAGACTAAGGACGGCACAAATGTCCATGCCCGAGGGGGGATTCGAACCCCCGACAGTAGTGGCCGTGTAGACCGTGACTGGAGCGCCTCAGTCTCCTCGGCCACCGCGGCCGGCGGTTCATTGTAATGCAGTGTTTCTTCCGTGCGAAGTATAACGGGGGTGTGGTTAGAAGGCAGATCGTTTAACAACGTCAAGGTTGTGGGTTACTGTTATGCCCTTGATGAGGGCCTAAGTGAGGGATACTGTTTATAGCCGCGGAGCGCGCGGTTGCTCGCCGTGGAGGTTCGAGTCCTCCCGGGGCATGGGTGTGTGTGTTGTCCTTAGGTTAGTTTACCTAGGTTCAAGTAGTTTGTAAGTTACAGACTGATGACCACGCAGTTTGGTCCGATAGATTTACAAACATTTGAACATTTTTACTGTTTATAGTGCGTCACAAAAAACTCCGGTGTGAGAATGGTTGCGGTATTCGTAGGGGCACCGCGCGGGCATTAATCTCAAAGTATGAACTTTATTATAGCGCGATTTTGCGGTCGTCTTCGTCGATGGTTTGTGTGTGTGTGTGTGTGTGTGTGTGTGTGTGTGGGCGGTGCGCGCGGGCGCCCCCATCCTGCGCGGCGCCTCTGTTCCGGCCGATACGTATATCAGTGTCGCGGCCTGCCACGCCCCAGACATCAGCCTCTATTAAGGTGGCGTGTTATGCCCTCTCGATGCGAGGAGCGGGCGCGTCCTCCTGACTTAACTTTGAGGATTTTCACCTGAGAAGCAGCATGAAGAACTGGAGTCTTAGGTGGCAGGGCGTACATCACCGTCCCGACCTCCCACGCCCCACAAACTGCCGACTGTTTTTTGCGGCCGCTCGGTAAGGGGTGCGTGCTTTGGGAGCCGCGATGTGGCATACCGCCCGTCTGTCTGATTAACCGCTTGCAGCTGCGCGCGCATAAATCACGAACCGTCCTCGTAAGGGGAGAGAAGCGACACGACACCCCTCGGCTAAAGGCGGCCACGCAGCAGCCCATCGACCACGCCGTTTCTTGAGATGCCGCGGGTCCGTGGCGTGAATTTTTTTTATAGAGTTACAGTTCTGTATGGAACGGGGAGTCAATTATTTACATAAACAGCGATGGCTCTACGTAATATAAAATACTCAGAACACGCACGGTATGGGGGGATTCCTAGATGGAAGGTCACGGGTTCGATTCTCGTAACGTGAACTTGGGCTCGGTGGTGGGAGGGGGAGCGGTCTCGTAGTCATCGAGTGGTAGGACGGGGGGGGGGGGGTATCATAGAAGTCATTAATCACGTCAAATTTAATAATTAGAGTGAAAAATTATGCAAATTTTTCATAATTAGGGTCATAAACAATAGCGAGTGGTGGGGCAGGGAGGGGGTATCATAGCAGTCATTAATCATGTCAATTTAATAATTAGGGTGAAAAATCATACAATTTTTTATAATTATGGTCATAAATAATGCAAATTTTTCATAATTAGGGTCATAAATCATGAATTAGTCGCGGTTGAGCCAGAAACCACCCTTGTAAGGGGGGTTGTCCCAGCTCTCTCATAGGGGGGTTTGTCCCAGTTCTCTTCCATGCCGCCGGCCGCGGTGGCCGAGGAGACTGAGGCGCTCCAGTCACGGTCTGCACGGCCACTACGGTCGGGGGTTCGATTCCCCCCTCGGGCATGGATATTTGTGCCGTCCTAGTTCATAAGTAGTTATAAGTAGTTTGTAAGTTTAGGGACTGATGACCCCGTAGTTAAGTCCCATAAGCTTAACAAACATTTGAACATTTTCCATGCCTGTCAATGACCTTGACCTTGACCTGTAGGGAGAAGGGGGAGGGGAGGAGAGGGGAATGACAGGCCGTTATTCATGACCTATTATTGAGCTGTCTTCCGCCCTGCCCTCCTACTTGGGCTACCTTTCGTAAGCCAATATAAAGCGCGTGGCGGAGGATACCTTACAATGAGTTAATACGTTTCTTTTCTCTTCACGCTGAAACAGCTGGACGAATTGAAATTGAAATTTAGAATGCAGATAGCTTATACCCCGAATTAATACATGGGCTACCTTTCGTAAGCTTCTGTAGGCATGGCGGAGGGTACAACAACAAACATCCAAATTGTTTGACTGGTCACCATGAAACTCAGCCCATAAATGTGTTTTTTCATGAAGGAGATTTTTATAATCTGCAAGCCAGTGAATTTAGCAAGGCGGAGCTTTCCTTGCAACTTTGACACTGTTCGACCAGTCACCATGAAACTTGGCGCATATATGTACGTTTTCATATATAGTAGGGAGAGGAGTAGATGAAGAAGGACGGAAAGGGGAGGGACGGCAAACAGACAGAGAGGGTAGGAGACAGACAAGAGAGAGGGTAGAATAAGAGACGGACAGAGAGAGGGGGAGGAGAAGATTGAGAGAGATGGTGGCACACAGGCGAAAGGAGAACAGAGCGAGGGCGAGCAGGAAATGGACAGAGAAAGGGTCAGGAGGAGATGGAGGGAGGAATGAGTGAATAGAGAGAAGGAAAGGAGGAAATGAATAGAAAGAGAGAAGATGAGTTGAAAGAGGAGAGGGGGGTAGAGGAGGAGATGGGCAGCGAAAGAATGAAAAATAGTGGACCGAGAGAGTAAAGGGACGGAGGGATGGACTAACTTAAGACTGGAATAAATAAGTATCCGGGTGACGTCGGGTTTTCAGCTAGTCTTTATGTATAAGAATGAAAAACTGTGCGTTAATTTTACTAATACTCAATAATGGATCGACCTATTTCAATAATCTTTATTCCATTTTTTTTTCCTTTTGATGCAAGAGTCGTTTAGTAAAAAATTATAGGAAAAACCGAAATAACAGCTGAAAATTCAGAGCCTGTAATCCCCTCGAAAGGCAACCTGTTTGGTAACTACAGCCATAGGAAGAAAAACGTGTGCGCTGCCACTGTTTGGATGCATTATAACAGTAATATGTAAACACGAAAACTGAGGTGACGATTTTAATGTTATCTTTCTTACACATAAAGAAGAGTGTCTCTGTCTGTTTGAAATTCATACAAACCTACAGATTTATTCTTATGTTGAAGAAATTTTGCACAGCTGGCCGCGGTGGCCGAGGGGACTGCGGCGCTCCAGTCACGGTCTGCACGGCCACTATGGTCGGGGGTTCGAATCCTCCCTCGGGCATGGATATTTGTGCCGTCGTAAGTGTTAGCTAGTTCATACGTAGTTTGTAAGTTTAGGGACTGATGATTCCGTAGTTAAGTCCCATAAGCTATACAAACATTTGAACATTTTTTAATTTTGCACACTTGACCTTCAGAACAAGAGGAAAGTCGCTGTCTACGTAAAATATCGTTTGGCGGATGATGGACGGTTACTATCTTACAGTGTTCAACACATACCTGCACACTTGAAAATCAAAACAAGATATTACCTTAAAATAGGCTTTGACACTGTTTGACTAATTATTAGAAAATCACTCGTATATAAATCTTTTCATGCAGAGCGAGTTTATAAACCGCAATTCAGCGTATATTGAATGGAAGAAGGTACCTTCCAAATTTCTTTTATAATTTTTTACTGATCATTACGAAAGTTGAGAGATAAATGCGAGTTTTCATATATAGGGGGAGGAGATGAAGAGGCGGGATGAAGATAGAAGAGGGAGGGGGTGAAAGAGGTGGGCCGTGAGAGGGGAAGGAGGAGATGGACAGAAATGGGAGAGGACGAAATTGACATAGAGAGAGAGGGTTCGAAGGGCGCTGGAGTAGGGCAATGCTGCTATTAAAAATTTGTGTCCCAAAGGTTTAGTCTTATAATATAAAAGACTTCAATTCGCAGCGAATTTTCCTACCTTATGAAGTACAAAATGAATACGGAAATCGTTTTTAAGCCTATTTACAATTAGTTTTCTTCTACACTGCACAGTACATATAAGATAGATATCCTAATTACATTCAATCTTATGATTATCTGCTGTGTGTTTTATAATAAAGAATCAACATTGCAGATAACTTTGTTTAATACAATATCTGGATAATATTAGGCTCTCGGAAAATTTCTATTATTTCCCTATATAAATGTAGCACGATTACTGAAAGTACCCGACATTGGAGAAACAGTTTATGCTTAGGGTAAGAGTAGGCGTCTGGTAAGAGTACGCAGTGTTATTTTCTCTAAAGTGGCAGCACTCAGCAGCGATGGAAAATTACATTCAATTGTTGATTCTATACCGACGCCACCACATATAAAAGAACTCCGCCAGGTTTATTGCTTATACGTAGTAGGTAAATATAACATTTCGTTTAAAATCATGTAATATTTACATTGTATATCAAAAGCAATAAGCGCTTTATATTTATGAACATAAATAACAGTATTTGCCATAAGAATAACCGTTCTGTGAGGAACAATCCATGGTACTACAAACTGTAGAACCGAGCAGTCAGTACCGTCTGTTGGTGTTTGTTTGCACTGTTTGACCCATCCGTTAAGAGTACGCTACATGGGAGCGGGAAACAGTAAGCGCGCCACGTGCTCTAACTGGAATATTCCAGTTCAATCCGCATGTCTTCACAGCATAAGACTTAGCTCTATCAGAAATCAGTGAGAGAGTCGAATGTCCGAAAACTGAAGAAGACAAAAGTGCTCAACAGGACACCAATGGGAAATGTTGCTGCTGTGGATGCGCAGTCCTCATAAAAATACCAGGAACGTGAAACAAATGAACAAGATCAAAATGTCCAAATGTTTGTATAGCTTATGGGACTTAACACGGGGTCATCAGTCCCTAAACTCACAAACTACTTACAAATTAGCTTATACTAAGGACGGCACAAATATCCATGCCAGAGGGGGGATTAGAACCCCCGACCGTAGTGGCCGTGTAAACCGTGACTGACTGAAAAAGATCTGATGTAGATGTAGCTTTAGGCTTAGAACTATCCGAAACATACCCATTCCCAAAATATGATCCATCCAGAACAAAAGGAAACATAGTAAAGAAATCCAAAATGTTGTCTGTAACTCCGTACAAAAATGCCTTTATTAGGCAAGTCAGACAAAACCGAGAGGAGACAAAGTACAACTAAAGGGAATAACAGAATATCTAAGCCTAATCTGCATTTATCCATCCCATCAACTTCAGGAACAACCAGCTCCAAATCCAAGAATGAGTCTCATTTGTTGAGCTAGTCAGGGTGTGGTCAAGTCTACAAGGAGCCTATAGTAGAAGACTACATCACGTGTGACAACTGCTCGAAATGGAGGCATGAAGAACGCACGGGTTACGAAGGACATGGCAATTTTTTTTTTCTGTTTATTGATATTTAAGGTTTGTGATATATAGTTTACAGCTGTAACTGATATATGCTGTTAATAAATAAACCAGCAATAATTTGGTATGACAAAAGTTTGTTTTAATCCACTCATCTACTAGATATAAGGGCTTAAATACTAAGAGCGTGCTCTTTCCCAACTTTCCCCCACTAATAAATTTGCTTACGAGTATTTAGCAGTAACCTTCTGCTATTATTTCTCCTGTATATCGTTCAGCCATTATCAGAACGATTGTATACTGTCGGAGGAGTGTTCCATTCCGACTCCTACCCTGATTACGCGTAGCAAATCGATGAGTTTAAGGCCCTCCATGGTGATTATACATAATCATAATCTTTGATTAACTTTAACGATAGAGAAGTACGAAGCCGTAATACCATCTGTGGAGAGTATATGTAATCACACTCTTGGTTGACAGTACCGTTGTCTTTGGTTGTGTACAGCTGTGAGTGCCGGATTCTCAATTTTATCAAGATTAAAACCATCATACCGTTTAATTACATTACTCACCAGCCGAATTCCAATGGCTTCTCTAAAAACAGAATCCCAGAAGAATGATACATCCGAAACTATCTGAAGATTCTTATAATTCACCTTGTGGGTTGTATGAATAAAATGTTACCCACTGAAAATTTTCGGGTTAGTCTTCATGGAGGTGACATAGTTCGATGGCGTATACTGTTGCTCTGCTAATCTTGTAGTGAATTGGTGCGAAGATATTACAGAAAGCAGATACAGACGACATACCGACGAGTTGTATATTTTTTCAAACACTACTACAGTATTTGATTAGATAATAGACTGTGAAATGGACCAGTAGATGAAATGTATATCACAGGTGCAGCTGGTATATACGTCTCTTTTCCTGTTTCTGAAAAAAGCATTTACGGAAAGTTTTGAAACTCACATACTGTGGCTACAGATGTGAAGTATGATCGAACGCTGGTTGCCAAACGCAGTTCTCTGAATATTTTCCTTCTCCTAAAGGCATATGTACACTGAGTTGAGCCGGCCGCGGTGGCCGAGGGGACTGAGGCGCTCCAGTCACGGTCTGCACGGCCACTACGGTCGGGGGTTCGAATCCCCCCTCGTGCATGGATATTTGTGCCGTCCTTAGTATTAGCTAGTTCATAAGTAGTTTTTAAGTTTAGGGACTGATGACCCCGTAGTTAAGTCCCATAAGCTATACAAACATTTGAACACTGAGTTGATATCCTCAACTTTCTGCAGATTTCCACTACGGTCGGGGGTTCGAATCCCCCCTCGGGCATGGATAATGGATATTTGTGCCGTCATAGTTCGTAAGTAGTTCATAAGTAGTTTGTAAGTTTAGGGACTGATGACCCCGTAGTTAAGTCCCATAAGCTATACAAACATTTGAACATTTTTCTGCAGATTTTTCAAACTTGATAGGCACAGATTTTGTTCTCTTCATTCATAGCTTTAAACTCATCGTGGACATACAGATAGCCTACGTAATAAATCGTTCGGATACATTAGTTAATACTCCCAAAAATACATAGGCTTACTGACACGCCTTCGTCGTTGCGCTGGATAAATCGTTTTTCACTTAACCGGTTAACACTCTTCCAGTACACACTCGCATCTGGTTTCTGTGTACTTCCTTTTATATTATAATTCCTCTTTGGGGCATCCTAGATGATAAGGTATTTGACGGTAGTTGATTAAATGTGATTTGTCGCCAATAGCGTAATGAGTCCTTTGTGAGTCCTGTGACATATTCAGGCGCAGCACTCTACATTTAGGATCAACTAACAGGCCCCAAACGAATCATATTGAAATTATGGTTATTACCTGATATCGTTAGATGTAGGAGACAGTCCTTCTTCATGTGATCTGAAATGTGATTCAATTTCGTTGCAACTGCTGAACAGAATATGTTTACAAGCGATCGAGGCAAATAATTCTTCTTGTAAAAAGAAGTGTTTGAAGTTCATATTGAAATTATTTTGTGCTTGTCAGTTCTTATACAAGCCGGATTATGTATCTGAATGGATTAAAGGTATAAATTGTAGTACATAAACCAATTACTTGGAAGGCCAGAAAAATTTTCTAACAGAAGGTATTTTCGAATGACTTTAAAAGTTAGGGAGATTATAAAGATGAAATTTTGATATAAGGTACCTATAGCCGGAAAACTGAAATAATGTTTGCATGGCGGTAGGAAGTATTTGAGCTCCTTTCACTCTGGTAGCCACCCTTCTGTCCAGCGCCTCTGAGTAAATGGGTCGGGTAACCTGTTCTGTGGCCTGCGCGCACACCTGGCTGGTTTCTTCGTCTGCAGTTATGTAAAGTCCCTTGCGTATGCAGCTTCGGTTGCAATTGGTCCCGAGCTTATTGGGCGCTTTTTACAGATTTTAATACCATCAAAGGGGAGCATGAAATGTTAACTGTGAGTAATACAAAACATGGTTCCTTACGTAATGAAATTGGGGCCGTCACATTAATATTTTAATGACAAATCAGAAGCATTGAATTAAAATTTGTGATGCGACCGGAACTCGAACCCAGACCTCCATGCTTACTAGGCAGACGTCTTACCTCTAGACCACCGCATCACTAGCGATCTAGGCGCCTCGGAGTAGTCTAAGCACGATTTCCTTCACGTCACGAACCTTAATTCAGCTTGTGTGTTCCATAGAACATTGCCACTACTGCCAAGGCTCTCCATACAGCGTAATAGCACCTCGACAATGGACATATTAGAACATTCCTGTTTAAGGTGATATAAATATCAATGTAAATACAAATAAACAATCCGTGAGACGGATTTTCGTCTCGAATATGTCAAAGACATTAATGATAAATCTGAAGCATTGAATTAAAATTTATGATGTGACCAGGAATCGAACCCTGACCTCCATGCTTACTAGGCAGACGTCTTACCGTTAGATCACCGCACCACTAGCGATCAAGGCACCTCTAAATCGTAAGCAAGGACGTCCGGGTTCGATTCTCAGTCACATCACAAATTTTAATTCAATGCTTCAGATTTATCATTAATGTCCTTGACATATTCGAGACGAAAATCTGTCTCAGGGATTGTTTATTTGTATTTACATTGATATTTATATCAGGAATGTTCCAATACGTCCATTGTTGAGGTGCTATTCCACTGTATGGAGAGCCTTGGCAGCAGTGGCAATGTTCTATGGAGCACAGAAGCTGAATTAAGGTTTGTGACGTGGAGGAAATCATGTTTACACTATTACGAGGCGGCTGGGCCGCTAGTGATGTGGTGGTAAAGCGGTAAGACGTCTACCTAGTAACCACGCAGGTCTGGGTTCGATTCCCGGTCGCATCACAAATTTAAATTCAATGCTTCAGATTCTTCATTAATGTCTTTGGCATATTCGAGACGAAAATCCGTCTCAGGGATTGTTTATTTGTAATTTACATTAAAATTTTACTGTGAAGTAGTGAAATCAGTTATTTGCGTCACCTTCTGTCAATAAAAGGTGTCATAGTACTGAATTGTGCCGTTTCATTGTGCCTAACGATCGCATATAAAGCGGAAAATTATATTGAAACTTTATTTCTTGTATACTGCTATACAGGGTGTTTCAGGAGGAATAGCAAATCATTGAGGGTTTTCACAAATATGATACACTGAAGTTGGAGTAACCTGTAGCTGAGTGGTAATGACCGCGTGGTCTGAGGCGCCAATCCTTGGATAGCGCGGGCGCTCCCACCGTAGGCTCGAGTCCCCTTGCACATGAGTGTCTGCGTCTTTCATAGCATAAGTTAGCTTAAGTTAGTTTAAGTAGTGTGTAACTTCAGGGGCAAAAAAAGGGGCCAATACTTTCAGAGGTGGTAGTGCGCAACAAAGCAAGAAAACCTGTGTGGTATACCTTGTTCCGGAAACGCATACTTTCTGAGTTATTCACACTTGTTCCGAGTGACCAAGAAGTTTGGTTGTGAATGTCCACTTCTGTGATAGACAACGTAAACATTTAGGAAAAACGTTCAAATGTTTATAAATCTAAGGGAATTAACTACAGTGATCATTAGTCCCTAAGCTTACAAACTACTTACACTAACTTAAAGTAACTTATAGTAAGGACAACACAAACATCCATGCCCAAGGTAGGACTCGAACCCAGACGTCAAACGGCCGCGCGCACCGCAGCTGGGAGCCTTAGTACGCACGGCTTTGCTGCCGCTGCAAACACTTAGGAAACAAATACCGTGCTGTATTGCACGGACATGCCGCTGCAAATGTGATCCGTCAACGATGTTCCCCACTGTTTGCTCCATGTGTCTCTGCATAGAACTACTTTACTGTAAACATCAGTTGGAGCATCGGGTTACGTCAACACCGCCTGGAAGACAAGGCCTTACGACAGGCCGTGACACTTCAAACCGATAGGCTGACTGGCTGGTCGCTGGGGTACAGCTTATCGCATCATACTTGCTGGCCAGTCAGCTAGCGTTCGCGGTCTCTCCGAGGCCTACGAGAAAGACGGGCCCCAGCGCATTCGTCATGCCACGTAAGCAAGGTAGTTCCGAGCCGGCGCGATCGCTAGCCGATTGGCCAGCCGCTGGGGCACTGCCCACTGCGTCATGGCGGGCAGCCACTGAGCTAGCGATCACACCGGCTCGGAACTATCTTGCTTACGTGGCATGACGTCTGCGCTGAGGCCTGCCTTTCTCGTAGGCTTCGGGTCTCTCGGTGTGTCTCGGTGACCTGTTGTGAGGCCGTGTATTGTAGGCAGTGTTGGTTACATACACGCGATTGTGTAGTGGCTTACTGTACTATGTTTTCAGTTTTCTTAGTGTATGTTATTGTGTAGTACATTCATTGTAACGCTGGTTATGTATCGCTTAATGGCTGATTGCTGTATTTACTGTTATTGCGATGTTTGTAGTCCTGTACTTTCTTCTCTCGTCCTTATTTTATCAGGGCCATACATCTTACCACACGGATTAATTGGGACTGTCATCAATTTCTTGTTAATGTGTTACCTGCCTTATGGGAGGATGTGTAATGTCAGGAAAGACTGGAGATGTGGTGTTATGCAAGTTGGCACAGCAGCAAATTTCCTTCGCAATGTGCGTGAACATCTGAAACGTGATTCTGACATATGACGACTTCTGGATTGGCCGGGGAGGCCCCACACCCTGATCCTCCCGATCCCCGGACCTCAGTCACCTATAGTTTTGGTTGTGGGCGCACTTAAAAGCAACAGTCTATACCACCCCAGTCAACTATGTCCACGCGCTGTAGACTGCGTCTTCAATGCATGTCAGAATAAACAAGAAGCGAGTGGATTTCTGAAAGAGTGCATGATTCGTTACGCCAAAGTGATGCATTGCCACGGATGGACGTCACACTGAGCATCTCTTGTGAATGGGCGTCAGGTTGAACACATCCTAACAACAAGTGTACTAAGAAAGTACGTGTTTCTGGACCAAGATTTACTGTATGTTTATCCATGTTGGGTGCTACCACCTCCCAAAGTGATAGACACTTATAGACTAGACTAGACTACAGATAGTATACAGGATACCCTGTTCTGGAATTGACGTGTACGTGTGCGGTGCTGCAGGGCGGCGCGGTGCTGTGCAAGCTGGTGAAGTACGGGCAGCCGCTGGGCCCGTACCTGAGCTCGTTCGTGCTGGTGGTGACGGCGCTGGACCGCCACCAGGCGGTGTGCCGGCCGCTCACCTACTGCTCCTGGACCTACCAGCGCTCCAGGGCCATGATGCGCGTCGCCTGGGCCGCCGCGCTGCTCTGCTGCGTGCCGCAGGTACGACCATCACACATACACACACCAGCCCAACTTTCAGTTAATGAAAAAGACAAACCTAAACCCCAACAAACAAAATCTTTCCTCCATCCTCTGTCCTTATCCCCCACCTCGGACACTATGTTCAAATGTTTGTAAATCTATCGGACAACTGCTTGGTCATTAGTCAGTAGCTTACAAACTACTTAAACTAAGGTAAACTAACCTAAGGACAACACAAACACCCACGCCCGAGGGGGGGGGGGGGGGAGGGGGGACGCGAACCCCCGACGGCGAACAGCCGTGCAGAATGCAGCCCGGCACCCCAGCACGCATGGCTAATTCGCCGCGGTCCTCGGACACTATTGAGCATATACACATATCAGTGACCCACACCGCTTTGTATTTTAACATCACCACATTAACGGTTGGGCCCGTTGGTCTTGGGGTAGAGTGCTCGATTGGCAACTGAAGGGTCGCAGCTTCGAAACCCGGTCGGACCTCGGATTTTATCAGCCTGCACTTTAACCTATCCTTCACCTCTCAACCATGTGAGGAGTCGCCAGAATCGACAGGTGGCTCAGATTCCACATTAAGCTGTATGTCCCCTTTTCCCAGTTGGGTAACTGGGGTAGTCTAGGGACACACAAGTCGCCGGCATCCAATTGAAAGTATTGCACCAGGCCAAAGTGCCACACGAAATTATTCAAAATGTTCAAATGTTTGTTAAGCTTAAGGGACTTGACTGCGGGGTCATCAGTCCCTAAACTTACAAACTACTTATGAACTACTTACAAACTAGGACGGCACAAATATCCATGCCCGAGGGGGGATTCGAACCCCCGACCGTAGTGACCGTGCAGACCGTGACTGGAGCGCCTCAGTCTCCTCGGCCACCGCGGCCGGCACGAAATTATTATTATTACCATATTAACGCAGTTACTTCCACAGGATATATTTCCAACCATTCACAATACCATCCACATGACCTCCCCTACCCCCCCTCTCTTCCCATTATAAATCTAGTGTCAAATCTGTTTGTTACCCAGTGTCTTTAATAAAGGGTGTCCCAAAAAGAGTGACTAGATTTTAACTTATAATAATTTTGAGACAAATGTCACTAGGTAACAGAAACAGCGCTAGATGTAATCGATTTGGTCTACAGTATCAGAAGAAACCCACTAGATGTCGCTATGAGCGCTGACCTACAGCGTGAAGCCAGGCTCACGCAATATAGCGTCCACGCGTATTGTGTTATTGAATTTAGTCGTACACAATTCACAACTCACAGTGTGGCATGTGTTACGGCGTCGTTTAGCCCTAAAAGCATACCGATTATAACTGGTACGAGCTCTTCATGATATTGATAAAGTGAAGAAAGTGGATTTTTGGAATGCTATTTTAGAGGACGTGATAATTATGTCAGATGTATACCACAGCGGCACTGAGGAGGGTACTTACGACGGAGAAGGTGACCATGTGTCAGCCAGGTATGGCCAATATGGAGTAAGCAAAGGACAACCAACTCCCTATCAGAGTTTCTCAGTGAGGTCTTCCATACAGCAGTGGAGGGCTTGACAATGCGGAGCTTGTTTGGTTCAGTTGAGTCTGCCCATTCAGAACTCCAAACTCCAAGGACCTTGCAGTGTTACTGGGATCGGAGGTCTGGTGTCGCGACAAAAGCGACAGAATGGCCTGACTCGTCAAGGGCGAAGACGGTGTCTTGAACTGACTGCACCAAGCGAGATTAAAAATCGATAGTCGACTCGCTTGGCCAGTCAAAGATAATATGTCAGCTTGCAATACATTCTGTTGTAAACATTATTTATTTCATACCTACCAGTCATGTTGGTGAGAGGAGGAGTGGGGAAGATAGAATTCATGCTGGATGGAATTGCGAAAAAAGAAATACAGCCAGTGACAAGATTGCAGATTGAATAAACACACGTTTATGTGATATAATCGAGAGGTCAGTTCGTAGACAAAATCCTCCACCAGCAACACTTGCACATATTGACGAGAATACAGGCAGCATACTTGTGTTGAAACAGCTACTGGTTGAGTCCATGTCACATGAGTTTCTGCACTTAGCCGGAAAAAGAATGGTGCTCCGCGACTTCGGTCACTTCAGTATAAGTATATGATTAATACACTGTAGACATTCGGGCCTATTGAAGTAACGACAGCCGTTTGAAAACGGCTACTGGCGTATTAGTCTGATTTGACAAAGAAGTAAGAAACTTAACAGTCTTCCTTTCCGAATCCACAGTATAACCATCTATGGAGTAAACATAGCCCATTGCGCATGTTCTAAACATTTGTCCGGGCTTCTTACTTGGTACTGGGACGACGCTGTTACATATTATCATAGTAACGAAACTTGAGCACAATGGACTTCTTATACGTACATTTCCGTATTTTGGAAGTTGATTAGTTTGAACACCAGAATGCTGTACTAGGCGTGGTCCTGTTTCGATATGATATTCCGACATGTGAACCTACAATTTGATGTAGATTCCGAACCACGGTGCAATACGGCATTTTTCACATAAACGACATTGTTAACTGAGGGGAAAGAAGTTACATAGAACCGTTAAAAATCCTGGGTTTGACTGGGGTCGAATTCACGACCTAAGAATTTTTAGTCGGAGACTACCCCTGAGCGATGGAGCCATGTTTTCGAAATGGCTGTAGTGCAGTATTTTTCAGCTACAGGGTGTCCAGAAAAGGGCTGCCTGATTTCAAAATTAAATATCTCAAAACAAAGATCGATAGAGGAATGCAGTAAACGGTATGTTTATTGTGAAAGCTGTAAGAAGTTTATACAGCAGTTTGAAATAATAGTTACAAAAGCTGCTAACAGATGGCGCTGTACGCTAAACAGCTCATATCAGCATACATAAGTGAAATAATCGTATGAAAACACTCTTTTCAAACAATCACATCACAATGTTTTCAAAATGTTCACCATTGTCACTACAGAGGTGGCGCAAACGAAGAATGAAATTCGCCATCACATTTCGTAGTGTCTCAACCGAAATGGATTCACATGCCACAGAGATCGCCGATTCAAGCTCGTCCAGCGTGGCGGAATGCTTCGGGTAGACCATGTCTTTCACTGTGCCCCACATAAAAAGTCACAGGGACTCAAATCCGGCGAATATGGAGGCCAATCCATGCCTGCACCAGTAAATTTGGGATATTCCAAAGCAATGACTCGATTCCCGAAGTATTCCTCAAGAAAGCGAAACACTTGATGGGCCCTTTGTGGTCGTGATCCATCTTGCATAAACCATTCAGTACCTGGTCGATCCTCTAAAGCTTGTTGTATGGCGACAAACTGTTCCAAAATTGCAACTTAACGTGCATCAGTGACCGTTTCTCGAGTGAAAAAAAAAAAAAAAAAAGGCCAATAGTGCCTCTGCTGCATACTGCAGCCCACACAGTAACTTTAGGAGAGTACAGGGGTTTCGCTTCACACCAATATGGCTTTTCGGAACCCCAAAATCGCCAGTTCTGCTTATTCACGTACCCATTCAGGTGGAAGCTTGCTTCATCTGTAAACCAGATGCAGCCAACATCAAATCCTTCACTATCAATCATTGTCAGCATGGCCTGGTGCATTTGAATTTTGTATGGAAACATATGTAGGCTCATTCTCAGTATTTTCTGCGTACTGGAACGCTTCAAACCCGTCTCAGATGCAATTCTACGGACGGATGGCATTGGATTTCGCGGAATAATTCCAGAAACTGTGGCGATATTTTCAGGCGCAACTGCGGTTTGCTTGCGGCCTACATGCCCCACTAGATCATCAATTACGCTGCCTGTGCGTTGAAATTTTGCGAAGAGCGTACGAATGGTTTTCGCATCGGGTCCTTTTGGAACATTAAATCGTGCTTGAAAACTTCGCCTTGTTGCCGTAGGACTCTCTTCTAACCTGTGGTATTCTAGCAGCAGAAAAACGCGTTCTTGATGGAGTACATGGTTTTAATCTCTTCCTTCGGTACGCTAACCTCCTTTCACGTGTCAACAGTGGAACTGATCGCTCTGAGCTTCGGATTACGATCTATACTAGGCATTACGTATGGCGATTACAGCGCCATCTGTTAGCAGATTTTGTAACTATTACTTCAAACCTGTATAAACTTCTTACAGCTTTCACAATAAACATACCGTTTACTGCATTCCTCTGTCGATCTTTGTTTTCGAGATATTTAATTTTGAAATCAGGGAGTCCTTTTCTGGACACCCTGTACAAGTGCAAGGAAAATTACGTGAAAGAAGGATCACATACTTTTTATAGGCATGTACGAGCTAGGTTTGCTTGTAAATGTCGTATTGATGTAAGGCACTTCAAAAGTAGAAAAACTTCGAGACACGGTACTGAAAGGTGTTGCACCGTGCAACTCATTTCTGTGATATTTGGCCGCTTGTTTTCGAGAAATTGTTTTTTAACTGTAAAGCATATCTGAATAAACTGTCATAAATGTATACACATTTGTCCCATATTCAACGGCAGATAAAATTTATACATGACATTAATTTCCTCCGTTTGAGGCCCTTGTGTGTTTCTAATTACTTCTGAGTGGGACAGTTTCTTACATTACGAGATATTTCATCATAGTTTCCCTAAAGATGAACAGCCAAAAATTGGTTCCAAAAAAATAAAAAGAGAGAAATTCCTAGCTGTAAAGTATTCAAAGAGGTAAACCTTTCAGGATAGTGTTTTGATAGGCAAAGGATCGGAAACGCCTTGTTGAAGCGTGGTTCCGTGGCAACAGTTTTTGACTGCCGGCCGCGATGGCCGAGGGGACTGAGGTGCTCCAGTCACGGTCCGCACGGCCACTACGGTCGGGGGTTCGAATCCCCCCCTCGGGCATGGATATTTGTGCCGTCCTTATTTGTAGGTAGTTCATAAGTAGTTTGTAAGTTTAGGGACTGATGACCCTCTAGTTCAGTCCTATAGGCTTTACAAACATTTGATTTGAGTTTTTGACTTCCCACATTATCTGGTGCCGAAAGTGTCATCAATAAAATCGCCAACAAAAAGAAACTATAATGTGCCAGTATGTGTTAATATTACGATACATGAAACTTTATTTAAAATTTTTTTTCAAAGCACACCGGAAATGCGTAAATAACGTGGAATCTCAGCTACGATACTAAAAAGCATAATACTCTCGACCTTTGCGCGTTTTCCCAAACTTCAGCCACGGTAACACATTGTAAGAAGTCTAAAAATACATAAACAAATTTTGCGATTTTTATGAAGCTTATTTGTGTGTACTAGCAAAGTAACAAGGCTCGAAATGTTTCAAATGTTTGTAAATCTATCGGACCGAACTGCGTGGTCATCAGTCCGTAGCTTACAAACTACTTAAACTAAGGTAAACTACGTTGCTTGCAGTGGCCATTTTGAGCAGCAGCTGAATTATATTTCACTGTAAGGTTTTTAAAGTAAACGATTTTTGCTACTGCGAATGAAGGGTTTTATTTTTATATTTTTAAGTCACCCATACGCGTTTCGCCTTACACACACATACACAAACAGAGATGATAAAAAAAATTACAAACACTCATACACACACACACACACACACACACACACACACACACACACACACAAAGATACCTTCAACACACTTTCAATGAAACAGTTGAATTTCAAATAAGCTAAGGTTGGCAACACTACAAAACAAACAGCAGTGGACACAGTATGGCAGCAGGTGACAGTGGAACCAGAAAACTGCAATGTGGTTCAGAAAACAGTGTAACATTTCGACCTGGTTGCCAGAAAGAGACTGACGTGGAGTAGCAAGTGCTGTAAGTACACCATTTTATAGCAAACAACGAACTGTTTTAAATCAGAAATGAAATGTTTTGTACATATGTAAGAAACCTAACCTATATGTGTAAATAGAAACATGTAAATATTTCAGGACACCTACTGATGATGCCTTGAGAGAAAGGCGAAACGCGTATGGGTGACTTAAAAATATAAAAATAAAACCCTTCATTCGCAGTAGCAAAAGGCGATTACTTTATAAACCATACAGTGAAATATGAGGTAAACTAACCTAAGGACAACACACACACCCATGCCCTAGGGAGGACTCGAATCTCCGACGGCGAGCAACCGCACGCTCCGCAGCGAGGCGCCTTAGACCGCTCGGCTACTCCACCGGGGCAACAAGGCTCGAAATACACTTAGCGCTGTACGGACTGTAATAGGCCGTCCCAGTACCATGTGACTAGACACCAGGAGATGTTGCGTATTGGATTCCCGTTCTGCGCATTGTAATGCTTACTCCCTAAGTATTTTGCGGGCACGATTGATCAGGTTACTATGCTTCTGCAGTACATTAATCATTGGTCCTTAAGCCAGATTTCCTAGCATACCATTTACTATTAGACTATTAGTTCCGCTATAAGCATTTCCATTTTCGTAAATTACCTTTTATCAGCTTATGTCGGAAGATGAACTACAATGTTTTTACATTTATGTTACATATATTAGCCACGGCCACGGTGCTTCGCAGCGAATGAACGTGTATCTACACGCACTAACGTAATCAGTTTCGACGCAACCTGTCGCTCTGCAAGGACACATGTCAAGGACGAAAAACAGTCGCGCGCCAATAAGCCACGACAAACAGCTCGTTATGAGTGCGAGTTCTCCCTAGATAGCATTGTTCGATCGTGTCGCATCTCATTGCCATATGAATCTAGATAGATAAGCGAGGCAACACTTATTGACAGTGGGCATCTGTTTTCTTTAATTACGCCAACATATGAAGGGTAATCATTAAGTTTGTCACCACGGATAAATCAATACTAATCCTTCAACGTGTCCCATTTTTCCCCTCTGATGGATGACTTGCCGGAGGCTTGGATTGTGGAAGTTTCCATTTTGGTTAATACGGTAATATTCCATCCTGAAAGTAATCTCGACATCTGGATATACTTGTCATGCTACGGTTTCTTAATAAGCGGAGAGAGGAGAAAGAACTGGACACAGGAGAAAGGGGGGGGGGGGGGGTTGTAAATTTTATGGCCCAAAAAACCAATGGACATAGTAGTTGTGCATAATGTGGTTAGTCACTGTCATGGTGTTGCAAAAACAGGCCCCTGAACACCTTTCCACGATACTTTGTGTTGTCGACCAGTATTTTCGATAGGAGAGGTACAATCAAAAAATTAAGGAGAATTTTTATTTTTCTTAAAGAATCTGTATTTATTCATCAACTTCGTCCTATTCAGAGAATTCTCCCTCAGATATGTAAAACTTGTGCCAGCGGTTTTTTAAATTTCGAAGTACTTTCGGAACTCACTTTTACTGTTTACATATCATCATGGTGGCAAAAAGACATTGTTTAAGAGTTCTTTTCAGCCTTGAGAACAAAAAGAATTAGGATTGGACCATGTCCAGCGAATACTGTGACAAGAAACATAACGGTTTAAAAAAAATCACGAGCAAACATTGGCGTGTGAGCAGTATCATTATCACAATCCAATTCCCAAGAATAATTCTGCCACAACAGTGGTCTTTTTCATCGAACTGCTTCCCGGAAACAGCGCATAGCTTTAAGGTAGTATTCCTTACTGAACGTACCCGAATAAAGTATGAAATTATGATGCACTGTCCCATTGTAATAGAAAAAACACCAGGGAGAACCTTCAGCTGTGATCTAACTTGTCGAATTGTTTTCGGTCTTGGCTCATCAGGAAGTTTCCATTCACGACTGGGTGTAACCACATTTCGTCACCTGTTATAACCTTCGTTAGAAGTTCTGTATCGTTGTCGACTTCATTCCAAAGTTCCTAAGCGATGGCAATTTTGTTCCAAATTCAACAATATCGGAAGAAGCTTCGCTACAAGTTTCGCACCCAAAACATCAGATACAAAATAAAAAGGCGACATCGATAACAGCCTCTCTGATTGTTATTCAGCGATTTTGCAGAACTACGTTATCGTTCGTAACTGATGTGCTAGGGCACCCAGAATGATCAACTTTTTTTAGGACCTCTAAGAAAGGTCTGTTCATCTTAAACTCTTATCTTACACATATTAAATGCACCAAAACGCACAGTCAACATTTCGAATGTGGTGCTGCCCTTTGTATCAATTTTTAAGCAAAATTTAATGCAAATTCTCTTTTCCAAAAGTAAAACTTCCCCGTTCATTCGAAAACAAATACAACCTTTTCTACAGTCAACAATAAACAGCTGAAAATGCAGACATGTATCACGAAAATGAGACAAAGATATTGAAAACATTGTGTATAAAACTCGGGAAATTCGAAACGAAATTTAAAAAAATATTCCAGCATAAACTCGAATTGAAATTGAAGTACCTCGTTCTTCGAACTGTTGCCTACTGTGGGCTCACTGAAGGTATTAAATAAAACATTTCCATTACTTGATCAGCCCATGTTAGCCTTCCAGAAAATTCTTGGGTCTTAGACTTTCCGGAAGTGTTAATTAACTGCTTAATTCGCTCCTTCAGTTAGAGTCATACTGATACCATTATACTCACCCACGCTTGTCGTCAACCGTTACTGCTTGGCACAGCTATAATATTTCAGCAAGAGGGAATTAAAGTGCAGGGAGAAGAAATAAAAACTTTGCGCTTTGCCGATGACGTAGTAATTTTGTCAGAGACTGCAAAGGATCTGGAAGAGCAATTTAATGGAATGGACAATGTTTTCAAAGGAAGATATAAGTTGAACGTTAACAAGAGTAACACGAGGGTAATGAAATGTAATGTCAGAAAATCAAGCGATGCTGAAGGAATTAGATTAGGCAATGAGAAAATAAAAATAGTAGGTGAGTTTTGTTATCTGGGTAGCAAAATAAGTTCTGATGGCCGAAATAGTGAAGATATTAAATGGGAAGAAAAGCGTTTCTAAAGAAGCGAAACTTATTAATATCCAGTATTAATGTAAATTTTAGGTAGTTCTTTCTGAAAGCATTTGTCTGGAGTGTAGCATTGAATGGGAGTGAAACGTGGACGATAAGGAGTTCAGACAAAAAGATGATAGAAGCTTTTGAAATGTGGTGTTACAGGCGAATGATGAAACTTAGATGGGTAGATCATGTAACTAATGAGGAGGTGCTTAATCGAATTGGGGAGAAAAGGAGTTTCTGACATATCCTGACTAAGAGAAGGGATAGATTGGTAGAACACATTCTGAGACATCAAGGAATTCTCAACTTAGAAGGAAGTGTGTGCGGTAAAAATTGTAGAGGGAGACCGAGGACCGGATACAGTAAGCAGATTCAAACTGATGTAGGTTGTCGAACGTATTCTCAGATGAAGAGACTTGCACAGGCCAGGGTAGCGTGGAGAGATGCATCAAACCAGTCTGCGGACTGAAGACCACAACAACAGTTGCCACGGTTGCACGAGTCTTCTGCGTGAGTGTTAGACATTGCGGATACCTTGAGGATAGCGATGTTTGTATTAAAATCCTTGGAAGATGCTGAAAACTGATCCACCGCTGATTTTCACATTTCCCATTCAATTGTGATACGTCGGTCTTGTAACTTCCGCGACTATTTCAAAACGAATCCGATCTCTTACCGCTGAGCCTAACACTGCTTCGTAATCACACTCTTACAGGGACAATTAATAAGGTGTACGTGATGATATATACGCTTGACCATCTGGAGTTCCCACTTTATGTCTCACCACGACGTACATGGTACCATAAATTTGGACAAATTCGGCGATGACGATTAGGCATCCTTTCCTTGTTAAATAGCTTTGTAATTTCGCATCAATAATTAAAACAAAGTGTTATGTACCGTCCACGTTCATGTATATTGCCTTTCCATAACCTGTACTATAAAGTGGAAACACTATTTGTAATACTGATATGTTTTTTTTTCCTTAACTTTGTTGCAGCTGTTCATCTTCTCATACCAGGAAGCAGAGCCAGGTGTCTACGACTGTTGGGCCACGTTCGACGTGCCTTGGGGCGAAAAAGCGTACGTCACGTGGTACGTTGCTCCATTTTATGCTTTCCCTGTACCATTCTTTTCTATTAAACATTCCCTATCTAATCGAAAACACCCAGACACCGTTTAGTGGATAGTTAGGTCGGGTGTGAGCATTATTAGCCTTTAAGGGGGGTTGAACTCCTCTGCAGACACTTCGGATAAGGTACTGGAGTGTCTGTAGAAGAATGGCAACCCATTCTTTGTAATGAAGTTACTATAAGCACCTCTAACAAGACAATCATTGTAGTGAAGAGTAATAGTTTTAATTACTTTTTATAGAGCCCTTGTCTAAGAGATTTGGTAATTTTGCAAGAAAATATTTTCTTGTTAGAATTAGCATACTAGTACAGGCTACTATGTTTGTTTTTTGGCTTTGTTAACTTTTCGAAACACACAAAATTTTGGAAAAGGTAATGTGCAGGCAGTTTTGCGCAATCACCAGACCACAAAAACATATTGCAAACAACACACCTTGGATTTCTGGAGGATTTTGATATCGAGAAGACTACCTTCACCTACAGTGACAACGTATTTAGTACATTAGATAATAAACTACAAGCATCGGGTAATTTCTGTGATTTGTCAAAGGCATTTGATTGTGTGAACCACTAGTACATTAGAATTCTGTGGTGTCACAAGCAATGCTGCAAAATGATTCAGGTCATACCTCTCAACAGGAAACATAGTGTGTCAGCGCAAGGACCTAGTGAATTAAGCCATCAGTCATCATCAGACAGGGAAGAAATTTAATGTGGTGTCCCACAAGAATCTATATTAGGGCCGTTGCTTTGCGTTGTGTACATTGATGACCTCTCATCAGTTACACTGCCAGAAGTAAGGTTTATATTATTTTCAGGTAATACAACTATTGCAATAAATAGCATGTCGAGCATAATTCTAGGATGGTCTGCTTATGATATTTTCATGGACATTAATAAATGGTTTGAAGCGAAAGCCTCCTTCTCGCATGTACGCAGCATTTAATGACTAGCCCGTTATTTTATTTTATAACAAATGTGACTTAAGCTGTATGGCTTACATATTATTTTATCATGTGACATGTAAATAGTTTCCATTATGTGCATCAAACTAGTATTTAAATTTTTAAAGAAAATAGTCTTAATTGCGATTTTCTTACATCTCCACTGTATTAGGCATAGATGTTTTACCAAATTGAGACGTATGAAAATTTGTGCCAGCTCTGGACTCGAACCCGGGTTTCCCGCTTTTCGCGAGCGGTCGCCTGAACCACTAGGCTACCCGAACACGACTCCAGTACCGATGCAACTTCATCCCGCAGCACTCACAGCCTGTACAGTATTCCCGCGCCAGGGAGATTGAAAACAACGAGGCATTACCCTACGTTGTTGTTGTCATTGCCTCGCTTTGGCATTTCTAGTATTCATCTCATGGTAACTCCATAGTGGAGCTGTAAGAAAATCGCAATTGCGAATAATTTCGTCAAAACTTATTAGACCACTGTAATCTGTCACCATGAAATGAATAGTATTTAAATTGCAATTAAATAACTGTAATTTATATTATAGGCAATTTTGGCAATAATTTCTGATGAAGTCACTCTTAGTAGTTGCCGAAAGTTAGGTAAAATACAAATTATTCCTACGACCGAGAGCCCTTGTTACTAGCAATTGCTGACTCATTGACATTACTCTTTGAAAAGAGTCAAAACACACAGTTGGGAACATGTAAGACGTTTCCATTCACCATATGCATAAAGTATGAAGAGGAACAGATAGAAGAGATTGGCAGTATTAAATTTTTGGAATTACAAGTTGATAATAAATTCAGCTGGGAGGAGCACACCACAAAACTTCAGACACGACTTAACAAATCTTCATTTGCGATTAGAGTGTTATCAGACGTAGGCAACATAATAAAAAATAAAAACTTGCATACTTTGCTTACTTTCATTTCGTGATGTTACGTGGTATAATATTTTGGGATAAGTCTTCAAGTCAAACAGTAGTTTTCAGAGTCCAAAAGCGTGTAATGTGTATTACTTGTGGAGTAAATTCCCGGTCACCCTGTAGAAGCCTATTTAAAAACTGAGTATACAAACTACTGCCTCTGAGTACATTTATTCCTTAATGAAATTTGTCATAAATAATACATCCGCTTTTCTAATTAACAGCACTATTCATACATACAACTCTAAAAACAAAAACGATTTACGCAGGGACTAAAAAGCACGTACTTTAGATCACAAAGGGGTCCACCTCGCAGAACACATATTTTAACTATAGTCGACATAATCGACACTTGCGAGAGTTAGAAACTGTACTAATATTTGAAACGATTTATTGTCTGATTACCAGTCTACAGTTGCAAGTGCTTTTTTTCATGTACCATACATGTTCGCTCCATCAGGATCATCTTCATAATCTTCGTAGTTGCGACTGCAACACGTCTCGGCTATGTTATGACAATTGCAGTAATTGACAATTACAGTAACTGTCATAACATAAACGAGCAGTTGCCACTACGAAGATAATCCTGATGGAGAGAAACACGCAAAAAAAAAAAAAAAAAAAAAAAAAAAAAAAAAAAATAATAATAATAATAATAATAAATAAAATAAAAAAATTTAAATAACGCACTTGCAACTGTAGACTGATAATCAGACAATAAATCATTTTACGTTTTTTCAATAATTTGTCAGCAACCATAAAAAATTAGCTGCAAATAAAGATTATCTTAAGAGGGGCCTGAAAGAGTTACTAGTGGCCAACTCCTCGTATTACATTGAAGAATGTTTGACTAGAACCAACTAAGGTATTGTTTATATTGATACCACAGTCTAACACATACAGTCACGACACTCCAAATCATTTTTGTTATACGCCACGATAGCAGCGCTCCAAGATGCCGGCAAGGTGCATTTCTGGATACGATATCGGATGAGTGTGGAAAGTCTCGTTTAAATTGAGTTTTACATACTTTTTTTACAACAGGGAAGGTATGTAGTGACATAATTTCGGTAATATCAAATAACTGCACATTTGTCTTTATTAGCTTTCGTAAGAACCATTGGAAGCTACGAAACGGTACATTACAGGAAAGTGTATTTAAGATTCTCTTGAAGTCTGAAGTACAAACAAATTGGGAAAATTGGACTCCATACCGAATTCTTAGAGATCAGAGTAAGTGTCTGTCTTGTAAGAACACAACATATTGTTGTTTATACACTTCTGAAAATGAAATAAGGACAGAGTGATTTCGTCGACCCAGCAAAGGCAAATTTTATTGACATATTCTAATATAAACTTTACCACATGTAGACGGAGTTTTACATGCGCCACGTGCTGATAGAGGAGTGGATTTATTCTTTACAGGTCGGAGAACTTGACATATTTTTCTTGTTGGTCTAAAAACTGACCTAATTTTATGTTTCTGTACAATCTTTCCGATCTCATTCGTGACTTTTTAAATAAAAGACAGAGAAACTGTGTTCTTTTCATTGTTGTATATCGTCTTTGTTCTCCGGCCTTTTGTTTGGTCGCAAAATTCTATTAACCTCTTTCCATGAGTAGCCATTCTTCTGGAAAGCTTGCTTCAGATGTTATAATTCTGAGTTCAGGTTTTCCGGTGTGCAAATCCGTTTGGCTCGCGACAAGACTTTTAATAACAAGTCTCTTTTCTTGTTCGTTTTTCTACTTTCGATGTTTTATCGTCACGTTTTTTGAGGTTTTTCCTTCAGCTAGAGGTGTTTTGACTGATCTAGTACATTAAGTAATGCAGCTATTGAATTTCATATGAGTTTCTTACGTTCAACACTTGCTGCTTACATAAGAATCACGTATTATTAAAAAGTATTGTCGATAGAGCCAAACGGATTTGCACACTGGAACATCTGAATTGGTAATGTCCAACGCAGTCTTGGACGAAACGTCAGGAACAGAACAGTTTCATAGACCACGGCCATACTATCCCGAAGGTTTACCAGCAGCAATGTCATCCGGTCGTGAAAGCCTTCATTATATCGATAACGCTGATAGTTGGTACTAACTAGCGCTCCTAGTGGTGGACAAGCCGACGTAAGACTAACGTTTGTTTATAATCACTAAATAGTTTCTGTAATGTCTCCCTCCCAAGCTATAGAAAAGTATCGAGAGGCGAAAATAAAATATCACTAATTCAGTAATACACTCCTTGAAATTGAAAAAAGGATACCATTAATTCGTCGACCCAGCATAGGGAAATGTTATGGAGACATTCTTATGTATACCCTCCTTTTCTCAGCAATCAAAGTTGCAATTCTCCCATTGAGACGAACGTAGAGGTGCCGAATGTAGTCTTCTGGAATGGCCTGCCATGCAGTTTCCACCTGGCGCCTCAGTCGGTTAGATTTGGAGCCGGTCGTGCAGAGCGTTCCATCCGCTCCCATACACGGTCGATGGGGGGACAAATCTGAGGATGGTGCTGGCCATTCATGCAGCACAAGGCGATATGCTTTCCCAGAACGACAGGGCACGTCCAACGTGCTCTTCAAGGTGTACGTTAGCACCATCCCCAGATCTGTCCGCCATTGGACATGTTTGGAACCGGATGGAACGTCATCTTGGCGCGGTCTGCACGACTGGCACGAAATGTGGCCCATCAGAGACACCAGGTGGAAAATGCACGGCAGGCCATTCCGCAAGACTTCGTTCGGCCCCTCTACTATCTTGTTCATGGGAAAATTGCAGTTTGCATCGCTGCAAAAGGATGGTACACACGGTACTACCGCCCACATTGTGCACGCTCTGGTGAATGTACTCATGTGTGTATGGCTCTGTCTGCGTGATCGTCAAAGTCAAACTTTGTATGACACCAGATAGTATCACATGTATCTAACTATGTCAGTGGATATGTTAGACGTAAATGTCATTATACATTTTACAAATATGCTTTTTTGAACTTGCTGACAGCACTGAAGATGGTTTCTTGGAAAACCGAAATCGATTTGCCTAAGTAAAGCAAAATATTTTACGGCTAATGCTGCTCCTTTCATTATTGATAAAAATAATTGATACGTTCAACATCCACAAGGGTCTCCTCAATTCGGATCAAAGGACCAAACAGCTAGTGTAGTCTACTGTGCCCATCTGGAGACTGTATGAAGAGGTGCGGGCTGCCGGCAGGTTCAGCGTGTCGTCGTTCGTGGCGCCGCTGCTGGTGCTGGTGGTGACGTACGCGCGCATCTGCCGGTCGCTGTGGCGGCACGCGGCGCACCCGCGCATCTCGCGCGCCAAGATGAACTCCGTGCGCCAGAGCGTCGCCGTCGTCTCGCTGTACGCCGCCTGCTCCGCGCCCTTCTGCGGCGCCCAGCTCATCGCCTGCTGGCACGCCAACCCCTCCTTCATCACAGGTGAGCCGGCACACCTGTTGCACAAGTGTTTCCTTTTCAGTTGTCCCCTTGGTCAAAGGTCTAGCGAACAGTTGAATGTGTGTACACTATGTGATCTAAAGCATCCCGTCACCTGGCTGAAAATTACTTACGAGTTCCTGGTGCCTTCCATCGGCAATGCTGGAATTCAGTATGGTGTAGGCCCACCTGTAGCCTTGATGAAAGCTTCCACTCTCGCAGCCGTACGTGGAATCAAGTCCAGGAAGGCTTTTTGGGGAATTGAAGCGCATTCTTCACGGATCGCTGCACTGATCTGAGATATCGATGTAGGTCGGTGCGGCCTGGCATCAAGTCCGCGTTTCAGAACATCCCAAAGGTGTTCTATAGAATTCTGTGCAAGTCAGTCCATTACAACGATGTTATTCGCATGTAACCACTCCGCCACAGATTGTGAGTTATGAACAGGTGCTCGATCGTGTTGAAAGATGCAATCGCCATTTCCAAATTGCTCTCCAACAGTGGAAAACAAGCGTCCGCCTCCGTAGCTCAGCGGTAGCGTCTCTGACTTTCACACAGGAGGCCCGGGTTCGATTCCCGGCAGGGGACTGGGTGTCGTGTGTCGTGTGTTGTCCTAATCATCATCATTCTCATCATCATTGGCACGTAAGTCGCCCACGCGGCGTCAAATAAAAGGACTTATACTAAGGCTGCCGAACGTACCCGCAAGGGTTCTCCCGACCAAGAGAGCCATACACTCATTTCCATTTTTTTAGTGGGAAGCAAGAAGGTGTTTAAATTTAGGCCTGTGCCTTGCAAAACAACAAGGGTGCAAATCCCCTCCATGGAAAAACACAACTACACCACAACACCACCGTCTCTGAAGTTTACTGTTGAGGCTACATACGCTGGCAGATGACGTTCGCCGAACATTTGTCGTACCCACACCCTGCCGTCAGATCGCCACATTGTGTGCCGTGATTCGTCACTTCACACAACGTTTTTCCACTGTTCAGTCGTCCAATGTTTACACTGCTTATACCAAGCGAGGCGTCGTTTCACATTTGAACTGCTTCATGTGCGACTTACGGGCAGCCGCTCGACCATGAAATTGTTCTCTCACCTCCCACCCGTCTAAGTACTTGGATTGGAGCTTGATGCAGTCTGGAATTCCTATGTAATTACCTGGATAGATGTCTGCCTATTACACTGCACAGCCCTATTCGACTATCGGCGGTCTCTGTTAGTCAATAGACGAGGTCGGGCTGTACGATATCGTGCTGCACGTATCTCTCCACATTTCCGCTTCCCTATCACACCAGAAACAGTGGACCTAGGGATGGTACAGTCTTCTGACAAAATTGACACCCAATCACCTGACCACGTTGAAGTCTATGTGTTTCACGTAGCGTTCCATTCTGCTATCTCACACTCTCGTGCCGGATATGCAGCACAATGCACCTAATACACCGGATGATCAAATAGTCAGTATAAATTTGAAAACTTAATAAATCACGGAATAATGTAGATAGAGAGGTAAAAATTGACACATACTTGGAATGACATGGGGTTTGTTAGAACAAAAAAAAGTTCAAAAATGTCTGACAGATGGCGCTTCATCTGATCATAAAAGCAATAATTAGCATAACAAATTACGACAAAGCAAAGATGATGTTCTTTACAGGAACTGCTCAATATGTTCACCATCATTCCTCAACAATAGCTGTAGTCGAGGAATAACGTTGTGAACAGCACTGTAAAGCATTTACGGAGTTATGGTGAGGCATTGGCGTCGAATGTTGTCTCTAGCATCCCTAGAGATGTCGGTCGACCACGATACACTTGCGACTTCAGGTAACCCCAAAGCCAATAATCGCACGGACTGAGGTCTGCGGACCTGGGAGGCCAAGCATGACGAAAGTGGCGGCTGAGCACATGATCATCACGAAACGACGCGCACAAGCGACGTTTCACGCGTCTAGCAATACTTTTTTTCCTAATAAAACCCCATTAGCATAACAAATTACGACAAAGCAAAGATGATGTTCTTTACAGGAACTGCTCAATATGTTCACCATCATTCCTCAACAATAGCTGTAGTCGAGGAATGACGTTGTGAACAGCACTGTATAGCATTTACGGAGTTATGGTGAGGCATTGGCGTCGGATGTTGTCTCTAGCATCCCTAGAGATGTCGGTCGACCACGATACACTTGCGACTTCAGGTCAAAGCCAATAATCGAACGGACTGAGGTCTGGGGACCTGGGAGGCCAAGCATGACGAAAGTGGCGGCTGAGCACATGATCATCACGAAACGACGCGCACAAGAGATGTTTCACTCGTCTAGCAATACTTTTTTTCCTAATAAAACCCCATGTCATTCCAAGCATGTGTGTAAATTTTTACCTCTCTATCTATATTATTCCGTGATTTATTAAGTTTCCAAATTTATACTGACTTTTTGATCACCCGGTATAACTACATTTTGGGGGGTTTCTGGATACTTCTGATAACATAGTGCATCATGAGCATCAACAACACAATGCCTTATATTGTGCATAGATGTCACTCAACCCACACAAAGATGTAAACGACCATCATTCAGCAGTTCTGATGCGATGGAGTGGGTTAGACGACCAATCAGTTCCAGTCATAAAAATAGGAATATAGTAAGCTGCCTGTGTTGGCTGTGCTTCTGCTATGCTTAGAAGGGCAATTTCGGAAATTCATCGTATTCGCGTTGATACTTCGTGTCAGTACAGACTCGCATCATGGGAACTTTCCACAGGTCACGGAGAGAACCAAAGCAATGTTGTTCTGGCGTGGAGAAGGTACACAGATGATTTGGCGCTATCTAGCCACCCAAAGGCTAGACCATCTGATGTACGGATTTCAGCTCTGAGAAACCCTGAGAGGAACGCCACCATGCTGAACAATGATCTTCGTGCACCCACAAGACGTCGTGCTTCGAATCAACCTGTACGTAATAGGCTGCATGACATCAACCTTCCGACGTTCAGAGCGAGGTCCATCTTCTACATCTAGACACCTTGTAGCGCGATACAGACGGTCTAACAGCATGCTCAATGGACACGTTAGAATTGCCATCATGAGCTACTGACAGATGAGACTCGCATCTGCATTCAACCAGAAAATCTTCGTTTCTGGAGGCAGCCTGGTCAGATTGAACTACTTAAACACACCGTCCAGTGAGTACAGCAAGGTGGTGGGTTCCTGATGTTCAAAATGTTCAAATGTTTGTAAAGCTTAAGGAACTTAACTGGGACTTAACTGCGGGGTCATCAGTCCCTAAACTTACGACTTATGAAGTACCTTATACTAAAGACGACACGAACATCCATGCTCGAGTGGGGATTCGAACTCCCGACGGCGGACGGCCCCGCGCACCGCAACACGGCGCTCCAGCACGCGCGGCTAATCCGCCACGGCGATGGCATAATGAGTAGCCGCTGTACGCAGAAGACAGTCAAACGGCTATATGGTACAGGGATGACATAATCTGACGTAGTCTTCTACCAGCCTTTTGGTGAGGTAATCGAGTTAATGGACGCGAATTCTCGTGCTCTTATGGACATCTTGTGAATGCGTTCCTTCATGATAACGTCATCGCAAAATTAGAATGACCAGCAATTTCTCCAAGCATGAACTCTGTCGAACATGCTTGCGATACATTGAAAAGGACTGTTTTTTGGACTATACGACTGAGAAAACAATCAGAGAGATCTATTCCGAATCTCCGTTGAGGAGTGGGACCATCGGGGTATCTGTGGAGATGCGAGACAATCGTGTGGTTCCCGAAGAGAGGCAGAAACGTGTTCAGTATATGCAGGGGCAACAGCGTGGATGTTGACTGATCTGGCCTTGTAACATCAGCTAAGGTGGATTTGGCATACAGTTACTGCTAACGGCTGAAACCAAGGTGAATACATTTCACGAGGACATGCAGCTCTACTGTATGAAAGTATGATGCCATGCTCTTCGCTAAAATATACCGGAGGTAAAATAATTCCCCTTTCGAGTCTCCGGTCGGGGACTACTCAGGACGATGTTGTCATCAAGATAAACAACACTAGCATTCTAGGGGACGTAATACGCAATGTTAGATTTCTTAATCGGCTAGGAAGGTTAGATAATATAAAAGGGGAAATGGATTGGTTGAATTTAAATGTAGTGGCGATTATTGAAGTTCGGTGGAAAGATGAACAGGATTTCTGGTCACGTGAGTAGAGGCTTATAAATACAAATCAGTTTGGGTAGGTCTAATAATGAATAACAAAACTGGAATGCCCGTAAGTTACTATGAACAGCTTCCTAAATGCTTTATCGTAGCAAAAATAGACATGAATTCACCACGAACCACAGGAGTATAAGTTTATTTGGCAACAAGCTCTGCCAATGGTGAGTGTACGAGGAGAAATATAGAACAAAACGACATAGACGTTCCGTCGCTTTTTACATGAATGCCACTACAAAATACCTTGGAACTGTTAGCGCAACAATTTCCACCTTGGATATTCAAGCTGTTCCACTTTAGCGACAATGTAATTTCAGTACCACAACGAATACTATGAGATGACGGATGACACAGCAATGGGATGTCTACTGTCCACGGCTGTGGCGAACTTCATTGAACATTTACAAGAGCAAGAAGTGAAGTCAACAGGACTGCATCCCTCTGTGTTATGTAGATGATACAATCCTGATATGGCCTAATGGCAAGAATACACTGCAGCAGTTCGTCGACCACATGAACATAAAATTAAACTCGAGATGGATGGTATCCCATTCTTGGATGTTTTAGTTGAACACCACACAGGAAGCCCGATTGGCCACTCAGTATACAGGAAATCAACGCACACTGCTTGGGTAGTTGAACAGCAACATCATCCTGTACGTTGAAAGCTGTTCCTGAACATGCTTGTAAACAGGTCGACGATTATTTCTGGCTACGACCATCTAGAGTCTGAATTTCAACATTTAGTGTGTGTGTTCAAGGAAAACGGTTACACCAGGGGCGAAATGCCAAAGCTTTTAGGTTCCAACGGAAGAAACTCCCACGAATCAGCAAATGAAGCCAAGCCGGCAGCATTCCTTCCAAACTATGGACCAATGACCAGCAAGGTAGAGCGTGTGCTGAAGATACATGGACAGTGTTCGGGCCACCTTCAAGTAAAGAGATATATTACGCCCCGTCACGGACAACATATGTGTGTGCGTGTTCCGGGCTAAAGATTTTAGTTGAGAGGTAACATTATGTAAAGATTGAGTGAAACGGGAAAGTGTAATACATTAATACATTGAGAGATGGAATATTAAAAGCCGCCGAGGATTACACACTGTTTTATAAAGTAGTATCCTCAATTCTTGACTGGCCTTGCCCCTCAGATTTTTAACTGTAGCTGTTCCTTCGTCTTCCCATTTACTACTCACAACACCGTTTTCTTGGGCAACGTTAGAACGGTTGAAATGGAATGTTTGCAAACTGCCGAGGCCATCGGTCCCTAACTACTTGAACTAACTTATGCTAAGACAACACCCTCTCTCGCTCGCTCTCTCTCTCTCTCTCTCTCTCTCTCTCTCTCTCTCTCTCTCTCTCACACACACACGCACACGCACACACACACATGCCAGAGGGAATGTTGGAAGCTCCGACTGGAGTTGCAGCGCAATGTTTCATAAGACGCCAAGGTCGTTTGCTGGGTCCCGCGTGGTCTAAAGGTCATGGCGGTGCTGGCTGTTCCGGTAAGATAATTGTCCGGTTAGGACATTATCTCGGCAAGCACCCACGACAGTTAGAGATTACATCAGCCATCAGCGACTCCGTTCGAGTGTATAAGGAGAGGAATTTTCGGTGTAGATGAGTATTGCACATCCAAAAAGACTTGGATCTCCTGAATGAGACGTTCTGCTGTTACCGCTTTTCTACCGACAACACAATACGTTTTTGATTAACACAATTTTTTAAGCCAAGGTTGCTTATTTTCATTACGATTACCGGTATAATACAATAATGTTATACTACGTGAATGTACTTAGTACAACAAATTTTAGAACGTAGTTATGAATATCAAATGATGATGCTCTAAGTGCATCTAAACCGGTCATGGTAATAAAAATAAAATAAGAGATCTTGGCTTAAGACCATAGCGTTCATTGAATGAATTAGATCGCCCCAAAGCACTCATCATGAGCTTCGTAGACAACATTCTTTTATTTCTAAAATAGCAGCAACCAACACCATAATGGTTTGTATGCCCAGCAATAACAGTACTGTAATAATCACAATAATAAAAAATAATAACAACAAATTTTCAGCTTGGTGGTATGAAATAAAATTTACAGAGTCGTCATACAAGAAGTCTGAAGTCTGAAGGTGAGACTGGAAGTTACAATTTAACGTATCCACTTCAACAATGAACGCATCGCCGAGAAAAACATAAATATTTAAATGTTTGTAAAGCTATGGGACCAATTTGCAGTGGTCATCAGTCGCTAGACGTACAAACTTGTTAAACTAACTTATGCTAAGGAAAATACTCAGACCCATGCTCGATGGAGGACTCGAACTTCCGACCGGGAGCAGCCACGCACTCCACAGAAGGCGCCTTACAGCTCATAGCTATTTCCGCGTAGTAAGATAGTCACACTTAGGACTGACATTGATGATGTTCAGTTGTTGAACGAAATCTACATTCGATATTTTAAAATAAATACTTTCTATCATACAAGATAAAAATTTGTTATTATAAATTTTTATTATTGTAACCAGTTTCGGACACTATAAGTACTTTTCTTCAGTCATCAGGCTGGATATATGGTGGTGCTAGTATATGTCTGAAGAAGGATACCAAGTTCCTGAAATCGGTCTAATAAAATCATTTTAAGTACAGCTGGTTGCTGCTATTTTAAAAACCAATTACCAAAATACGTAACCTTGTATTATTGACTTTTCCCAGCGTAATGAGTATTCGATAAAGTTTCGGGAATGGATGCGGATAGCGTCGACTTTCTGGCATTACCTGGCACTCGCCTGAAGACTGCTGAACGATTGGCAACCGAAATTACTTTATTTATTTCTTTATTGTAAACTTTAGTATGGCTTTGCGCTCACAGGGGTCCTTATGCAACTACTTTCCTTACATATTTTTGTGTGCTATTATGGCTCTAGGGACTTCGATTTTATGCCATGGTCTTGGATCTACTAATCCGCTGTTTTCTAGCCGTCTGGTGCTTTGTGCGAGAGTGTCGATCTTGTTCAGTAGGTTTTCCTAGCTTTGATCGGTTCCTCAATGGTCTTCATGCTGAGTTCGTCTCGTGTGGCCGTCGCGTTCGGAACCATCTGGGCGCTTTTAGAATTATGCTTAGGTGCCTGTTTTTGAGGACCTGTAGTTGCCGGATGTTAGTCTTGTAAACAGTGTCCCAAGATGGCGTTCCGTAGAACATCGTGGAAGCGATAGCAGCATTTTACAGTAGTAATTTAGTTAGAGCATTCATTTCTTCGCTGCTAAGTATTGGATAGAGTTCATGAATGATTTTGATCATTCTTTCTCTCTTATCCTGAACTTGTAGGGTGAACAGTAACTTCTTATCTAAGGTAATATCATGATATTTGGTTGAGTCATTCCGTTCGATTTCCCTGTCGTTGATCCTGAGGCGAGTCTGAATATCTGATCTCCTTCAGGTGAAGAGAATGGCCTTCGTCTTTTGTGCATTGATTTTATTGTCAATATTTGTAGGATATCTAGTTCGTGTTGGAGCATGTTGATGGCAGTATCAAGAAACCTGGTGCTGGTTATTACGGCAGTATCGTCCGAAAATTGAGCTAGGGTGACGTTCGGTAATTTCGTCATATCGTTTGCGTATCTACATCTACATTTACATACATACTCCGCAATCAACCGTAAGTAATCCCTAATTTCTCTTATCTTGTCTTTGTGATCACCACGCGAAATATAACTAGGCGGCGACAAGATCGTACTACATTCAGCTTCAAATTCCGGCCCTCTAAATTTCCTCAACAGAAATTCACGAAAAGAACGTCGTCTTTCCTCCAGTGATTCCCAATTGAGTTGCCTGAGCATTTCCGTGACACTCGCGCATTGGTCGAACCTACCAGTAACAAACCTAGCTGCTCGCCTCTGAACTGCTTCTATGTCTTCCTTTAAACTGAGCTGCTGCGGGTCCCAAATACTTGAGCAATACTTAAGACGTGGTCGTACAAGCGTTTTATACGCGGTCTCCTTTACAGATGAAGTACATCTTCCCAAAATTCTCCTAATAAACCGAAGTCGGCTGTCCACCTAACTCACAACTGTCCTTACATGTTCGTTCCATTCCATATCGCTCTGCAATGTTACGCGACAGCATCAAGAAGCTCACTACTAATGCTGTATTCGAACATTATGTGATTTTTTTCCTCCTCAAGTGCAGCACCTTACATTTTTCTACATTGAGAGCTAACTGCCATTCTTCACACCAACTAGAAATTTTGTCTAAGTCATCCTGTATGCTATTACAGTCAGTTAAAGACGACACCCTCCCATACACCACAGCATCATCAGAAAATAGCTGCAAATTACAAGTTACTCTGTCCATCAGATCATTTATATAGATAGAAAATAATAGCTGTCCTATAACACCCCCTGGGTGTGGCAGTGTGGCACCGCGTCGAACGCCTTTTTGAAGTCGAACACATTGGTCGAACGTAACAGTAACAAACCTGCTCCTGAGGTTCACTCGTGTTTTACATATTGGATCAAAAACTGTGGTACGTTATTTTTATGCACATCAAAAATAATTTTATTTTTAATTTCTGCTTTAAGAAAGTAATTAAAAACAGTGCTAATTTATTCTTTTACAAGCATATTCATTTTATTAAATAGGCTATGTAGCGCCCAATACATTTTATAAAATTTAAAATCCTTAACTCTTTACAGTTAACAGGCTCTTGCCAACTGTGTCACGTTGCCGCCGGTTGTCCTAGATGTCGGTGGCCAAGTAGAGAGAGACTGACACAGGAAAATAGGATGCACACGGGTTCAGGTACAGAGTCAGAGGTGACCAGCCATTGGGACAGAAGAAACTAGAAACACTAAGCTAGATTAGAACAAGATATATATTTCGTAGAAACATGGTAATACTTAGCTTTTACAAGGTTCATTACTACAGAGTTGTGTAATGCTGATACATAGTTTAACTACGTAGAAGCCTGCCTACTGATGAGAGTCTGGTCTAGCGCCTGTCCTGTTGCCAAGTGGCTGATACCGTTCAACGGTGGCCACGAGCAGGATTGCAGCAGAGGGTGCTCGTGGTTGATGTTGTAAGAACGCCGCGCCGTGCGTGCATGGCGGCGCGCAGCGAAAGTACGTGGCGCATACTTCAGACTTGTGCGACACCACACACTCTTTTTATGTTGTTTTAATGAACGATTATTGATTTTAGCTAAGACGAAAGATTGCAAATGCATTGTTTTTAAAAGTGTGATATATCATTTAACCCTGTAAAAGTCACATTTTAACACATTATGTAATCTATTCTGAGATTTTCTCCTTTGCTTGTTTACAGGTTCTTAAATGACTGAAAAGTCGAAACTAGTCACTACTTTGTAAATAAAAAAAATCACTTTGAGGTCTAGACCATTTTTCTCAAATTTAAATAAATTGTTAAAATTTTATGAATTTTACGACTGCCCAGCCTCCATGCTGACAATGTCAGATTTTAAACATACATTAAGTTCGAAGTCTCTGCGGGTTTTCTGCCTACATTCCTTATGCCGGGGGCGTTTCTTTTAAAATTGGAAGACTTTTAAAAAGTTTTAACATAAAGACTGTTTTCCGTCCGCCGTCCAAGATTAGGGCATTGCTTGGCTTCGTCAAAGACGACCTCGGACTCAAGAAACCCGGTGTTTATAAAATACCATGTGAGTTTGGCAAGGCATACATCGGCCGTACGCTACGAACTGTACATGATAGATGCGTGGAACATTGGCACCACACGAGACTATTGCAGCCGGATAAATCGGCGGTAGCAGAACACTGTTTAACGGAAGGACACAAGATGATATATGATAAAACCCGCATAGTAACCAATACCTCCGGTTTCTGTAACAGTGTTTACAGAGAAGCCATTGAAATCAGGGTGACGGACAATCTAATAAATATAGACATGGGGTTTCCTCTTAGTAGAACATGGAACCATTATTATATCAAATTGTAATGTTCAACCTGGATTCCAGCACCTGGGACTGATTAACATAATGTGCGATATATCGTTGTGCCCTATTCTACTAGGGGCGGCACCACCAGTCCTGTCTAGGAGGTAGCCACTGTGACGGCCGGCGCATGAATCGTGCACGCGACCGACGCCTATAAAGGACACGGTACTTCGATCTTGCACCCCTTCAGTCCCATCTCTCCGAATTTTCCTCCTGGTGTAACCAGTGGCTCCTTACTGTAAACCCTACAAAATCCCAGTCAATCATCATAGGTCGCACCACCCCTTCCTTTCGCCACCGAGACCTTTACCTCACTCTCCATGGCCGTCCCATCCCGCAAACGGAAACCCTCCGTTACCTCGGCTTAACTCCAGATAGAGACCTCTCCTGGACCCCTCACCTCAAAACCGTCCGTCAAAAAGCCCTCTCCGGCCGTAACCTCTTTATATCCTTCTAAATCCTTCCACCATCCTGTATACCTACCATTCCCTCATGCGTCCCGTCCTTTGCTGCTTCCATCCCGCCTGGATCTCCGCTCCCCCCTCCTATTATGAATCCCTTAAAATCCTCGATCGCCACGCCCTTCGCTTCACCTACCGCATCCGCCTCCCCTCCACCACGCGGATCCTTTACGACATCATCCCATTCCCACACCTGGTCCAATTCCTTCAACACATCCGCCTCAAGTACATACACAGAAAGTTAGAGTCCTGTAACCCACTAGTATCTCCTCTCCTCCTGGATCCCAGGCCCCTGCCACGCCTTTACCACCACATCCCTCCCTCCCTTTACCTCCACACCCTCTACGTCCTCTCCGAGAGTGGCTTCCGCCAACTACCTCCCCCAGACGACGTTCTCCACAACCGTCCTGACATCTATCCCTCCTTCCAAATTTGACCTCTCTCTGTAGATTATCGCCCCCACCTCCCTCCCCCTCCCCTGCCCCAGCCCATCCCCCGCTTGGCTCACCCCCTCTGATCTCCACCTCCCCGGGAGTCCTTCCCGTTCTCCCCCTTCACCCCTCCCCTGCCTTCTTTCCCCTTCCCTCACGCTTTCTCCATCCTCCGCCTCTCCCCCTGCAGGGCCAGTACAGTGCTAGTGTTTTAATAGTGTTCAGTGCTTCGTGTGTATAGTGCTTCGTCGCCCAGTGTTTTTTAATGTTGCATACACGCCTGTGGGAAACTTGTGTCAGTGTTTTTTACCTTAATGTCGCGGTCAAGTTATGCATCATCGTCTGCAGTGAGTGTTTGTTTATCCACCGTGGCAATGTCTTGTTTTAACAACCGTGTATGTCTATCAACTGTCATGTTACTTTTAACATTCCCCCAATTTTCTCTTCTTGTACTTGTAAAAGTGCCATTTTATCACCTTGTTAATTTTATATTATGTTTGCGTATTGTTTTATGTCGTTCAGCTGTAGAGCAGCAGCATCGGCTGCTGTCAGCCTGCCTGTAATAGGGCATTAAAACTCAATAAAGAAAAAAAATGATCTTGCACCAGTATTCAGCGGGACTCAGCAGCAGCAGTTTTGCTGAAGCTGGCGGACAGCTGTACCATCGAAATATTGAATCAGTTTGATGTTATTATCCGGCAGAAACCCTGCAGAGACTTCGAAGATTTGTCACGAAGATTTGTCAAGATTTGTCATAATGATTTAATCATTAGTGGTGTGGTGGTCTAACGGTAAGACGTCTGCCTAGTAAGCATGGAGGTCTGGGTCCAATTCCAAGCCGCATTACAAATTTTAATTCAATACTTCAGATTTATCAATAATGTCTTTACATATTCGAGACGAAAATCCGTCTCAGGGATTGTTTATCTGTATTAAACTGATATTTATATCGCCTTAACAGGATTGTTTGTTTTGTTTTGTTAGTAAATCTATCGGACCAAACTGCGTGGTCATCAGTCCGTAGGTTACAAACTACTTAAACCTAGATAAACTGACCTAAGGACAACACACACACCCATGCCGCAAGGAGGACTCGAACCTCCACGGCGAGCAACCGCGCACTCCGCAGCGAGACGCTTTAGACTGCTCGGCTACTCCACCGCGGCAACTGGATTGTTCCAATATGTTCATTGCTGAGCTGCTATTCCGCTGCATGGAGAGCATTGGCAGTAGTGGCTATTATGTTTGGAACACAGAAGCTGAATTAAAGTTTGTGGCGTGGAGGGAAATCGTACTTAGAGTATTCCAAGGCGCCTTAATCATTTTATACATTCCAAATGATAAACCAAGATCGCAAACTACCAATTTATTAAGTGACGACCGGTTTCGGTGCACTATGTCACCATCATCTGGTCATATATTATAATCTGGTTTGTTTGTTTGTTTGTTTGTATAGTCTATGGGACTTAACTACGGGGTCATCAGTCCCTAAACATACAAACTACTTATGAACTACTTACGAACTAGGACGGCACAAATATCCATGCCCGAGGGGGGATTCGAACCCCCGACCGTAGCGGCCGCGCAGACCATGACTGTAGCGCCTTAGTCCCCTCGGCCACCACGGCCGGCTATAATGTGGTCATCTTGTTAAAAAATTGGATATAAAATAAGAAGTGCAACATTGCACTTAGTCACTATATTAAAAAATATATATATACTTAAGTTATAAACATGACAGCTTGAGTATTTTGTAAGTTGTCATATTTATAACTTAAGTATATTTTTTATATAGTAACTAAGTGCAATGTTGCACTTCTTATTTTATATCCAATTTTTTAACAAGATGACCGGATTATAATATATGACCAGATGATGGTGACATAGTGCACCAAAACCGGTTGTCACTTAATAAATTGGTAGTTTGAGAGCTTGGCTTATCATTTGGAAACTATAAAACGAATTGATTACCTCCACACCAGACGATGTCAGGTAATCTTAGCCTTAATCATTAGTGGTGTGGTGGTCTAACGGAACCTCAGCAATAAAAAAGCTGAGCCAAGAACACATCGAACAAACATTATCTGCGCCCGCAATGAACAGAACTACCAATAGAGCCAAAAAAAATCGGTAAGACGTCTGCCTAGCATGGAGGTCCGGGTTCGATTCCCGGCCGTATCACAAATTTTAATTCAAGGCTTCAGATTTATCAATTGTATTAAATTTAAATAAATTGTTAAAATTTCATGAATTTTCGCCCAGTCTCCATGCTGACAATGTTAGACTTTAAACATAAATTAAGTTCCTCGGTTTATTGCCAGCTGCACAGGGCCGCCTGTACAGGGTTGAGTTGCAGAGTGTGACGCCGGCCGTCGTTGTGGTGCCCGCAGGCCCCGCGTTCACGATCCTGACGCTGCTGTCGAGCCTGAACAGCGCGGCCAACCCGTTCATCTTCCTGGCGTTCGACACGCAGCTGCGGCGGCTGATGCGGCGCTGGCTGTCGTGCGACTCGACGCTCGAGTCTCCGGAGTACAGCGCCACGTCGATGCAGGCGCCCCACCCGCCGGCGGCGGCCGCGCTGGGCCCCCAGAGGCGCAGCTGGCGCACCGCGCTGTTGCCCGACGCGCCCGCCGCCGGCCGCGGCCGCCGCGCGCACTGCTCGCAGCCCGGCTCCCGCTCCTCCTCGCAGCGCGCCTCGCACTGCTGCCTGTGACGACGCCGCCGCCCACGCCCGCTGGAGGCGCTGCCGTCGCCCGCCCGGGCGTCCCAGCCGGCCGGGGGCCCACACTGCAGTCGCAGCCCGGCCTCGGCGCGTCTCACAGCCGCCACCACCTGCGCTTCCGGCCGCTGCAGGGGCGACAGGCTGTCCCTCAGGGAGCGCTGCGTGGCCGGCGCCAGCCACGCCATCACGCGCTCCTTCTCGCGATAGCGACTGCCGCGTGCGTGCTGTGGACTTCTCTCCGATCGGAAGCGCAGAGACTCTGCACTCGACAGAACTCCTTATAATAACCCGTGTGATTGTGGACGAAATCGTTTTGGCCTGCTCGGCTGTGAGTCAGCGTAACTGCGAATCATTTCCGTTTCTCTAGTTCTCTCATTCGTGAAGAAAGAAACTTGTGTGATTAAGTGAACCAACAATTGTACGTTGATGAGTAGAGACTCTGCAGTCGACAGAAGCGTCCTCCTTATAATAATCCGTGTGATTGTGGACGAAATCGTTTGGCCTGGTCGGATGTGAGTCGGCGTAACTGGGTATCATTTCCGTTTCTCTAGTTCTCTCATTTGTGAAGGAAGAAACTTATGTGATTAAGTGAACCAACAATTGTACGTTGATGAGTAGAGACTCTGCAGTCGACAGACGCGTCCTCCTTATAATAACCCGTGTGATTGTGGACGAAATCGTTTGGCCCGATCGGCTGTGAGTCAGTGAAGGGACGATTCACACGCGCAACTGGGAATCATTTCCGTTTCTCTAGTTCTCTCATTCCTGAAGAAAGAAACTTGTGTGATTAACTGAACCAACAATTGTTAATATTCCAGCATTCTGGGTTTTCAGGAACATTAACTTCCTTACTTATAAAGGTAAAGCAGTCCGAAGATTGGTTTGAACACCACAGTGCTTTAACAAAACCTTCTCGGGATTACGAGCCGCATAACGTGGTTTACTGCCCACAAGCTTTCGACAGAGAACTCCTCTGCCATTGTCAAGTGGATGACTGACAATTCGCGGGCACTGCAGTGCTTATATAGCCGCACCGCAACCAGTGACGTCACTGGTGCTCAGTCCCTCGGCCATATAAGGCAGTGTTTTGGTCGCGCGTACGCCACGCCCACTTCGACTCCACAATTATGGGATCCCTTGCCGTTCTGAGCTGCAAACCAGGAACTGAGCACCAGTGACATCACTGGTGGGGGTGCGGCTATATAAGCACTGCAGCAGCCGCAAATTGTCAGTCATCCACTTGACAATGGCAGAGGAGTTCTCTGTCGCAAGCTATTGGGCAGTAAACCACATGAAGCGGCTTGTAACCCAAGAAGATTTCATTAATGGATATTGCCGCAAAAACATGCACTCATATATAACCACAGTGCTTTATTAGACACGGTCCTGTTTGGAGGTGGTACGCTGTTGTCTTCACCTGACCTTCGGACGTGGGTTCTGAACCACGGAGTTACTCCGTACTTTTCACATCAATAACACTGCCAACACTCGTTCATCGCTTGACAGGTTACTCTGTAACTTCATGAAATTTGATCTGAAGATGGGCAGCTGTCCCGAAACGGGGTATGTTCTAGATAATAAATGCGATCTGGAGACGGATTTTCAAGAATTTTAACACTGCCAGAGGTGAAAGACGTGCAAAGTGACACATAAAAATCCCATGAACCTGGCGGGGATCGAATCTGCAACCCCCACACTGTGCTGAAAATGTCAGATTTTAAACATAAATTAAGTTTCTTGGTTTATTGCCTGCTGCAAAGAACCGCTTATACAGTGTTGCAGAATGTAACTTTTATGTTAGATATTTTAAAATCCAAAGTTGCAAAAAAACGTTTTTATTTCTGACGACTTGTTATGGACTGGCCTCCATGCCAGGCTCATCTTTAACATGTTGTTGTGGCCTTCAATCCTGAGACTGGATCGTTGCAGCTCTGCATCCTACTCTATCCTGAGCAAGCCTCTTTGTCTCTGCACAACCATTTGAATTTGTTTACTATATTCATCTCTTGGTCCCCCTCTACGATTTTTACCCGATACACTTCCCTTCGCGATTCCTTGATGTATGACAGAAATTCCTTTTCTCCTAAATTCTTCTCAGTACCTCCTCATTAGTTACGCAATCCACCCACCTAATCTTCAGCATACTTCTGAAGTGCCACATTTCAAAAGCCTCTATCCTCTTCCTGTCTGCACTGTTTATCGTCCATGTTTCACTCCCATACAAGGCAACACTCCTCACAAATGCCTTCAAATGCCATAAATTAATATTTTTAACAAATTTCAATTTTTCAAAAACGCTTTTCTTCCCATTGCCATTTATATCCTCTGTACTGAACCTGTCGTATGCTATTTTACTGCCCAGGTAACAAAACGCATCTTCCACCTTCATTGTTTCGTTAACTAATCTAATTCTTTCAGTATCGCCTGATTTTCTTAGACTGCACTCCATTACTCTTTTTGTACTCATGTTAATGTTCATCTTACACAGTCCTGTCAATAAACTGTCCAATAAACTCTTCTAGGTTCTTCGCTGACTCTGAGAGAATTAGAATGTCATCAGCAAAACGCAATGTTTTTATTTTTTCGCTGTGACCTTTAAGTCCTTCTCCAAATTTCTCTTAATTATAATAATAATTGACATGTTTCACATCCACAAGGAGCTCTTTAATTCCGACATTTTGGTCAATTGTTGTAGATAGGAAGTTTATTATGCTATTTGTTGTAGAAGCAGTGGTCTTCTTGGAACTATACTTTTCATGTCTGTACTAGACACTGTAAAAACGCGCTACCGTATTTCATGAATCATTATGTAGTAACAAAATCATTCAGGCGTACAGTTTTTGCTAAAAATGAATTTAATATTTATCAAGTGGCCAGATAATAATGAAATCGAAGTATGATTCAAGAGCCAAATTTACATACATAATAGTTTCTGAAAACCGGAAATTGCACACACTTCGCTTGCTGTATTACATGGAGTGTTCATGCACTCGCTGACAACGGCCACGTTCCATAGCACAAAGGTAGGGTTGCTGAGGAAACCGTGAGCCACTGAGCTAATTGGGCATTAATTATTTGTCGATTTCTACTCTCTCAGAAAACAAATAACAATAATTATGTTATTGTCTGATTTATGTCAGACAAATCATAAAAACGAGAAGCAAATACATTTTATGAGATGACCATCTCGAAACGTAATCATACAGTGGATACTGAATCGCCTTTGTTATATATTGATACAAGTGAAGTGGAACTATTGAAAGGTGTTTGCGCATAGTGGAAAGATGCACATTATGTTTGATGTTAGAAAGATACCCCGTATGGATAAACATTTGGAATGAGTTCATTTGATTATAAAATGAACTGGCTGTGATTGTCTTAATAATTTTTGAAAAGTAATACTTTTTCTCACTACACAGTCTGACTTCCTTTCAGTATGAAAAACCACTGACGGAGTCAGCAATTAATTCGTTTGTTACATGAACTGTGTGTGTATATATATTTAAAAGAAAAGACACAAAGTATTTTATAAAACAAAATTGACCAATTATAGAGAATAAAGAGAATTCAAATATTTTATAACTGCCAACAATTTTGTGGAAAAAATTTGTACTGTCTGACACGCATATGTATGTTATAATAAACACCATTTTTAAAGAAATTACAATTTTTTTAACAGTGTAATGTCCTATAATCTGGTCCTTCATAATTTTATTTCTTCCAAGAATAAAGTAGAAGCTATTATTTTTATCAGTATGACACATTTTCCTCATTAATATTGAAATATTTCCAAACAAAGTATATTGAAATTGAACACTGTTTATCTAGTGCCATGCAGTGTGTGACAGGAAGCATCGAACACAAAAGGTAAAATAAAATGAGACCCAGGGCATGATTAGAGTCACCAATTTTCAGTGAGTCTGAGGTAATTGCTCACCAGACCGACATGGTCTGTCTTATGGAGTTAAGCGCCTTATTTGCTGGCAGATCCTGCCATCTGATTGTGTGTTGTTCCTCTGGTGACTTGTCATAAACCGTAAGTCAGTATGATCCCGTGCTGTAGCAGAACTGTTTATGTGGATGACCGTTTTCTCCAGTACACACATTTCCTACATGATTATGAAGAGTCTGCAAACCTTCTCATCAGTCTTTAGTGACGGCATATCTTCATGCGAGTTAAAACATTAAAATTCTTTCTGTGGTATACTCCATATAACAGCTGAAGAAACTTTTTTAACTTGACCTTTTATTGTGATAGAAGATAATTATTTTAGAATATGTGTTCTAAAATTCAATGTATTCTTTAATTTTCCACAACCCTGAATATAGACCTACAACTTCATGTAAACTTTGTGTAAACTACACAAAATACCTAGGAATTACTATTACTTCAGACTTAAATTGGAAAGAACACGTAGATAATGTCGTGGGAAAGGCAAGCCAGAGACTGTGTTTTATTGGCAGAACCCTTAAAAGATGCAACAGAATTACAAAAGAAATTGCATACTACACGCTTGTCCGTCCATTTTTGGAGTATTGCTGCCAAGTGCGGGATCCTTATCAGGTGGGTTTCACAGCTCGTTTTGTATTGTCACAATACAGGGGAGACAGCATTACGGAAATGATACAGAATCTGGGATGGGAATCATTACAACAACGGCGCTTATTGATGCGGCGTGGGAATCGCAAACATTCTCCTCTGAATGTGAAAATATATTGTTGACTCCCAGTTACATAAGTAGAAATGACCATCAGAATAAAAAGACAAGAAATCAGAGCTCGAACGGAGAGATCAAGTGTTCTTTCTTCTAGCGCACTATACGAGAATGGAATGGGAGATAAATAGTATAATGGTGGTTTGATGAACCCTCTGCCAGGCACTTACATGTGATTTGCAGAGTATCCCATTTAGATGTAGATTTAGATTCTTCCAGTTGGTGTCACTATGTCTGCTCCGTAAAAAAAAAAAAAAAAATAGAGCTAAGAACATATTCTTCCCACATTTTTATCTGTATTGTAATTTTAGTTCCACCTAACAGGATCGGTTTATTAGAAGTCATAGTAACATTGTGACTGTGGTTCTAATTTAAAGATAATATCTTGTAATAACTCAGGTGAAAAGGGAAATAAATGTATAATATGCATTTATACATATGGTCAGGCCTGACAATAATATCAAACTGTATTATGTTACATGGAGTAAAATGCTATATGAAGCACTGTCCTGATTAAAAAAGATGCGATGGGGTTTATAACGGGAGGGAGATTATATGGGAGTGTTAGTAGTAGGATATTTATCTGGATATTGTGGTAAATCTATAAAAGGAGTTCAGAGAAAGGTATTACGTCAGTGGGTTTCTCCAGTAAGATGGTAACGTTGCTTTTTGTGTCTTGTTGCCGCCGGTTGTCCTAGGTGACGGTGGCTGAAGAGAGACCGACCAGGAAAGTAGGATGCATGCGTGTGTGGGTACAGAGTCTTAGGTGACCAGCCAGTGGGGCAGTAGAAACTAGAAACACGAAGCTAGATTAGTACAAGATATATATTTCGTATAGTACAATACTTAACTTTGTTAACTGAAGACTAGCGGAATGCACATACATAGCTTAACTAGGTAGAGGCCTGCCTACCGATGAGAGTGTGTTCTAGTGCCTGCCCTATTGCCAAGTGGTCGATACAGTTCAGTGGTGGCCGTGAGCGGGGTTGCAGCAGAGGGCACTTGTGGCCGACGTCATAAGAATGCCGCGCTGTGCTTGCATGACAGCGCACGGCGAAAGTACGTGGCGCGCACTTCAGACTTGTGCGATACCACACTTTGTTTTATTCATAAGCAGCTAGTAGGAAGCTCAACTATCCTCATGCTGTTAGATCATGACAACCACCTAATAAATCACCCTGTGGCAATATGTGGAGTGAGGAAATAAAGCAACATCTCGGTAGACGGATAACAACGATATAGGCTCAATGACAAATGGAGACAGTTGGGCATTTCGCTTCTCTACTAAAGATAACGAAATTTATGCGGTGGTTGCGAATATTTTGACGTCAGCCATATTAGGTTTAAATACAGATACTGGACTCGAATCCGCATTTAATGCTTATTGCATGCGCTTGCCTCAACCTTTTGGCTGCATAAGCAAGCTCGCCGAACCGATCCACACCTCCTCGTATCACAATGTCTATATTATTAAACCACAGAGGGAGTTGACAAGCGCATTGAGGCACTATATTGCAAATCGCGAGGCTGTTGCCTGACGGGGATTCGAATTCCCTCTTGGGCATGGATGTTGGTGCCGCCTTTAGGAACTGATAATCCTGCAGTTAACTCCCATAAGCTTTACAAACATTTGAACATTTTTTTTATATTACTAAAATAGTGTTCAGGGTATTAGGGATGTAGGCAGCTTTAAATGTGAATATTAACATCGGTCTGGGAATAGCCGAAGTGGATAAGGTGACCGGTTGCATCTAATGGAAAATCAGGCACCGAGTCCTTATGTGTCACTAACATGGAGTAAACCTCTAGTACTGGAGTTGGTGGCACCAGTGATCACAGCATTACTATCGACTATTGTTGCAGTCACAGCCGTGGTAACATCTCAGCTGACCTTGACAGTTCCCGGAATTCCAACAGAGGCCGTGCAAGTTATATAGATGATCCCGTGTGACTATTCTGATCGGGTAGACTGTGTAGTAAAGTGATCGGCACATATGGCCGGCAACAAAGTGAACATCAATTCCGGACATTGCATCGTTTAGTCAAAGAGTGCATCGTTTCGCCGAACACAATTCTCAATGATGCGCAATGCCTCATGATTTCTTTAAGTTTCAAGCATAGAAATTATCGTGGACTGACAAGGGAACTTATTCATTCATATGTCTGTCCTTTAAGTTTATCAGTCTGGGATGATTGTACCTCTCCAAAGTCCTAAGATAATTAATGAGTTTGGAAAACATTTTTTTTTCCTTTTGAAAGGCAGCGAACTGATATAATGTTTTAATATGAAAAAAACAATGAAGTTCACAGAAATTATATACTTTATTTTTTTTATAAAGGTGGCCGTTTTCGATGTTACATCAGAGCATCACCAGACTGCTTTGTTTCAAGTTGGTGCTGAGCTGATGAGCGTGTGGCGCCAACTTGGAAAAAATCGGTCTGGTGATGCTCTGATGTAAGATCGAAAACGGTCACCTTTATAAAAAAAATAAAGATAAGTATTTATAAGTAACATCATGATGGGGGATATTTTTTATACAGGGTGTCCCATTTATCTTGACCACCCTAATTTATTGTTCGTCTAGATGCAACTTACAAAATATTTCAAGACATATTCTTTAGCCGTCAGGGGACATTAATCAGCATGATTGTGTTCTTTGTAGCTTTGTTTTTTACTAAAATATGAACAGTGGTGTGAATTAAATGACACCCTCTATTTTTTTTATTCGGTAATTAATTTCCTCTCCTAAAGCCCTATTCAAAAATGTATCAAAGTGTACTTACTATTCATTAAAACACAACGTTATTAACTACATAACACAACATTGATAATACACTGGACAATTTGTTGGAGTCGTCAGAAAACAAATGAAAACCAAGTAAAAACATAACACAAAATTGACTTTGACTCACCTGTACCATTGCCCAAGAGTAGAACACTGAAAGGTGCTCAAAGTGGTGACTCTGGACACCGATACACTGGTGCACTCGTTGAATGAAAGAATTATTTTCTGCCTGCTGCAAGCAAGCACGATACGTCCCTGCATGTCTTCTGGAGTTGTTGGAATCTCCAAAGAAAAAACTGTAGAGGATTTAAATCAGGAGATCTAGCAGGCCAACTACCTGTTCCTCCCTGACTAATCTATCCGGCAGGAAACATTCGGTTCAGAACACGACATGCACACAAGGGATTATGTGCTATACATCCATCGTATTGGTACCACATAAACATTCTGGTTCTTAGCGGCACTTCATCCAGAAGAGGAGAAAGAATTCGTCTGAGCAAGTTGGCATACACTGTGTCGTTTAGACTACCATTGATGAAATAAGGGCCAATAATTGTAGTAGCAAGCATCCCACACCAGACGTTAACTCTCCTTTGAGAAGAAACACTCATTGGTAAATAGAACATTGGAGAAGAAGTACGGGTTGTCAAGGATTTGCTGCTGTACTCACTGACAGAACACTATACGATTCTGGAAATCATTTCCATGCAATTCCTGATATAGGTGTACATGGTAAGGATGGAACTGGTGACGTGTAAGAATACAGTGTACACTGGTTTTATGAATGCCAATCTCGTGTTCAAGCTGTCATGGGCTCACGTGTGGATTCATAGCAACGGAAGTGAGAACAGTAACTTCGGCAGCTTCGTCTGCGCGAGTGCTACGACGACAGCATTCTGGTTGAAACTTCCTTTTCCTGGTGCGTATAACAAGACGAGAAAACATCCGTCGGGAAGTTCGGTTCTTGTCAGGATATCGCTCTCTGTACAGTTCCTCTGCCTGCGTAGCATTTCGCCTACCTTAAACAACAATAAAACAAACGTTATGTCGATACAGTTTGTAGGAACGACAGCCTTTACTGTATGCCTACTCTATACAACAATATTTAACAAGACTTAACTACTGTACTAAATGTACCCGTATTGTACATAAGAACACAGTATTGCAATTACTTTAATACTAACTAACATTCCGCATAGATGAGTAGCATTTCTACCTTCTCTTTGTTGGAGTACATTCTACTCACACAACTCTTCAACTAACGATGGTTGACGGAATGAAGGGTTTGCAGTCTACTTATGTTTATATTTCTCCTCTGTCAAAGTCAGCACTTGATTGTTTCCATTACCTCGAGTACCTGCACTAAGCGCTGGGAGCGTCAACGTCAGTGATATTATGTATTAATAACATTGTGTTTGAGTGAATAGTACACTGTGATACATTTTTAATAGGTCTTTAGCAGATGAAATGAATTACTGAAAAAAATACAGGGTGCCATTTAAAAAATCATACCGCTGTTCATATATTGGTAAAAAAAAAAAAAAAAAAAAAAAAAAAAAAAAAAAAAAAAAAGACAAAAAAGGTACAAAGGAGGCTAGCATCCTGATTAATTTGATGATTTGCACCTAACAGATAGATTAGTTTAGATTAGACACGTTTTGCATCATTACGAAATGTCATATATATAATCTGTGGAACAAGTATTAAGCTAATCTAATCCTCCACTTTGTCGCAATTGATGGAGACCTTTATGTTAACCACCACTTTTAACAGAATTTGTATTCTATGTTATTAGTTCTTCTCACATAATAGGTATGTAACTGTGGTATCGATTGTGTCGGTTGTTAATGAGAAAAATGATCTATGTATAAAGAACATGTAACTGAATGTACATTTGCATCTGGTCAAACTGTTATTTATGGTGGTTAAGATAAATGGGACACCCTATATACAGGGTTTTACAAAAAGATATGGCCAAACTTTCAGGAAACATTCCTCACACACAAAGAAAGAAAATATGTTATGTGGACATGTGTCCGGAAACGCTTAATTTCCATGTTAGAGCTGATTTTATTACTTCTCTTCAAATCACATTAACCATGGAATGGAAACACAAAGCAACAGAACGTACCAGCGTGACTTCAAACACTTTGTTACAGGAAATGTTCAAAATGTCCTCCGTTAGTGAGAATACATACATTCACCCTCCATCACATGGAATCCCTGATGCGCTGATGCAACCCTGGAGAATGGCGTATTGTATCACAGCCGTCCACAATACGAGCACGAAGAGTCTCTACATTTGGTACCGGGGTTGCGTAGACAAGAGCTTTCAAATGCCCCCATAAATGAAAGTCAAGAGGGTTGAGGTCAGGAGAGCGTGAAGGCCATGGAATTGGTCCGCCTCTAACACTCCATCAGTCACCGAATCTGTTGTTGAGAAGTGTACGATCATGTCGTCTGAAATGAGCAGGAGCTCCATCGTGCATGAACCACACGTCGTGTCGTTCTTGTAAAGGCACATGTTTTAGCAGCACAGATAGAGTATCCCGTATGAAATCATGATAACGTGCTCCAGTGAGCGTAGTACTGTAGAGCAATGAGTCGCATGTCAACACAAGCACTGAACTCAACATTACCTTCCTTCAACTGGCGATGAATCGAGGAAGTACAGTACATACTAACGAAACAATTGGGTATTTTGACAATTGTCTGCACGAATTATTTGAATTTACATTTAAAGAGAAATACTAAAATGAGCTCTAACATGGAAATTAAGCGTTTCCGGACATATGTCCACATAACATATTTTCTTTCTTTGTGTGTGAGGAATGTTTCCTGAAAGTTTGGCCGTACCTTTTTGTAACACCATGTATATAAAGATATGACAGTATACATCGGAACGCCTCACCGGTACCTCCGACGAAACATAAATTGGAATCTCACATTCTGAGGTATGGTACGACCTCAGAACATCCTAAAGAAGGTCACTATACATGAACTTTTGTTTTTTCTAACAAATCAAGCCCCTCCACCCCCCCCATATATATATATATATATATATATATATATATATATATATATATATATATATATAGTCACTAACTATTGCCACCAAGAATAACTCCGAAAATGGGATAGGAGCTGAAAATTTTGTGGGACAAATTTTGCACGGGACAACGGGGACCAGAATATGACGTTGGTTTTTTGTTGCTAGGTGGGATCGCTTCAGATATATGTAGATAAACTTTTTTTAATGGGATGCTATAGTTTATTTTCTGATAGGTCTTTTAAGGTCAACGGTCAAAAAGATGGCATGAACGTCCATTTGCATAAGGTGTTTGAAGTGATGAACATTGGTATCAATGCAGCGCTGCAATCTTCTTATCATTGATTGAGTGATATTCCGTATCACTTCGGCATTTACCGAAGAACATCCTCTGACAATTCTCTGTCGCATATCTTCAGGTGTAGTTGGAACTTCTTTATAAACCAGGTCCCCACAAGAATAAATCCAAAAGCTTCGAGTCTGGTGAACGATCCGACCACCACACATCTCCTCTGGGTTGCGTTCCTCTGGGTCCAATCCAACGATATGGGAATTGTCTCTGCAAATCATTTGTAGCCATCAGCGAAAAATGTGCGGGACACCCATCGTTGATACCACATTGTTCCTTGAGACTAAAAGTATTTCTTTCAATAACAGACCTAATGTTCGTTTCAAAATGTGATGTGCAGTACATCCTATCATTAATATTTCCTTTTGTCCGCCAGAATCCCACACCATACATTCACCGACCACGGTCGTTGGTGTGCGAGTTGCCGCAGCCAACAGGGTTTTTCAGTTGCCCAATAATGCAAGTTATGCAAATTAACTTTTCCATGGTTCGTAACTGTAGCCTCTCAGTAAATGAAATCAAATTAATAAATGTGTTATCTGTTGAGTTCCTCCGCGTTGCCATCTGCAGTTACGGACTCGCTCTCGTAACGGAGCAACTGACTGGGGCTGAGGACGTGGGAGTAGGGCCGATTGGAACTCTGCAACCTCCAGATCATTTATCATAGATGATAATTTATTAGATAATTGACACTGTCATCGGCGGCAGGTGCCACTTTAACATAACTTAAGAGTTCTCCCAAATCATCGCATCACTTGTCTACGGACGAAGCAGTATGCAACGTGATTACAATTCTAGCATCAGTCCACAAAACAGGCGCACTAAACCAAGTCACTAGTCGGAGTCTCCTGCCAGAAGTGAACTTCTCCGTGGCTCTGTCCAACGTTTCGCCAATTACTCTAGAGGGCGCACCTGCTCCACTTGTCTATCATGTGGCGCCTCTATATGACGACTCCGTCGGCGATGTGTATGGCGCTCGCCCGTTCAAACTTGCGACGCCACATTATCACTCTGAATCTGACATTGATCAGATTCTTATGCGACGCATACAATCCGTGCCAGTTAATTCTTGGTGGAGACCGATATGGTAAAGATGATATTTACGGCGATAAACAACACTACTCTGGCTCATGCCAGATCTTTTGCGAATTGACGCAAACTAACACAAGGATCGCGAACCACAGTGGAGACAGTACCAATTTCCTTTTCCTCGTTAGTAACTTTCCTTTGCCGGATATGTTCCTGATACGTTCTCAATTTATCGTTCACATATTTAAATGTACGACTTGTAGGGTGAGTACGTTAAGGATATCTTTCAGCGTATAACTCTCTGGCTCTCAATTTCGTTGGCATTCGCTGTAAATGAGAAGCATATTGACTTGTTCTTCGCAGGTATACATCATTCTCATTCGCTTGCTTCAACGATACTAGTTGTACCGTTCCTATTAGTATTGCGTTGCACAACCGTCGAATGCTATTTACATGTCAACGGCACGATAGATGGATACTTCGTATTCGGCGAATATTTACTATTTACATGAAACACAAGAGAGAATTGTCAAGCCGCGGTGGAGTAGGCGAGCGGTCTAAAGCGTCTCGCTGCGGAGCGCGCGGTTGCTCGTCGTGGTGGTTCGAGTCCTCCCTGGGGCATGGGTGTGTGTGTTTGTCCTTAGGTTCGTTTACCTAGGTTTAAGTAGTTTGTAGGCTACGGACTGATGACCACGCAGTTTGGTCCGATAGATTTAGAAACATTTTTTGAGAATTTTCAAAGCATGTGTTTCGATAAGTGCCGAAGTGATACGGAATACCACTAGTCCATGATAAGAAGATTGCAGCAGCACTGCATAAATACCAACGGTGTTCACTTCGAACACCTTCTTTAAATGGACGTTCATGCCACCTCTTTGACTTTTTTTGACCTTCAAAGACCTTACTATTATACATAATTGGATTCGTCTCGATACCCGCTATCAGAAAACAAGCAATAAACTATACCATTCCCATTTAAAAAACAGTTGACATTCATATCTCTGAAACAACCCAACCTAGCAACAAAAACTAACGTCATATTCTGGGCCCTGTTGCCCCATGCAACCTTTGCCCAACAAACTTTTCAGGTCCTGTCATACGAGAGTTGGAACTTAAATAGTGCCAAATACTCATTCACAACCGACACAAAAGCGTTACACGTTTGCACCTGGTACTGTCCTTCAAAGTAGTCACCAGCGTTGTGTAGTACCCGTTGCCAGCGATGTGGAAGGCGTAGTATACCGTTAGCAGAGCCTGTTCTGTTGATGGTGAGAATAGAGCGATCTCTGCAACAGAACTGAAGCGAATGCCACGAAGTGGTTCCTTCCTCATCGGAATCAAATCAAAGACTAAGTGCGAGGTGTATGGTGGGTGGTACAGTACTTACCAGTCCCATCGTGCGAACAGAGTAGCCACAGCTTGCGCTGTATGCATCCACGCATTGTCGTGCAAAATGATGGGCGGGTTGCGCAGAAAGTGTTGCCGCGTCGCCAGCTGCGGTGGCCTAGCATTCTGCGGCGCATCAGTCACAGTCTGCATGGCCACTACGGTCGGATATTTGTGCCCTCTTTAGTATTAGCTAGTTCTTAAGGAGTTTGTAAGTTTAGAGACTGATGACCCCCCTTTTTTTTACGCTTCTTTCGCAATGCTGGTCGCAGGTGATGCTCGAAAATCGAACTGCCTTGACCCAACTCCATTGTTCCGATTTCAAAAAGATACTAGCACCGTTACGTTAGACTACTCGCTCACAGGTGACTGTGTTTCCCTTGATTGTGCGCACGCCGGTGACGTGGGGCGGGCGAGTCCATTTGCTCGGAGGTAAAGTAGGTATGTCAACAACGTGTGCTAGCAGCGGCAATACTAGATTCCACTGCAAAGTGTCTCCACAGCAGTGTTGCCATTATTTAAGTTCCAGCCCTCGTACTTGCGGAGTTATTCCTGGGGGCAATAGTTAGTCACCCACCCTGTATATATACATACATATAGTGCCATATATATATATATATATATATATATATATATATATATATATAGCTTCCTACAAATGTCTACCTTGTTGTGTTAACGTGTGTGTGTGTGTGTGTGTGTGTGTGTGTGTGTGTGTGTGTGTGTGTGCGTGCGTGTGCTTGTTTGCTTTTCTTTTTATCCCCTTAAGATAAATCCTTCCACTCCTGGGATTTGAATGACTCCTTTTCCACTTCCTTAGAAGCCGTATCATTCCCTTTCATTCCCTTTCTCCCCTCCTTCCTTCCTCTTTTCCTAAAGACGCTATCAGCGGTGGCGAAAGCTTGTGTGTGTTTGTGTGATTTTATTTGTGTCTGTCGACGGGCCTGTGCTTTGGGTAAGCCATCCAATTTCTATTTTGTGTGTGTGTGTGTGTGTGTGTGTGTGTGTGTGTGTGTGGGAAGGCAAAGTGATCGGTTTTCAAGAAGAAAACGCTCGACTTGGGCGCTGGAGAACCCTTCGGACATCTGTGTATAGTGGACGGAGTGCCTGATCCTATGAACACTCCTGTGCACAAAGTCTGATATGGGTGTGCGTTCCTCATTACGTCAATAAACCCAACATGAGTGTCTACATTACAAAAGGGTGTACGTCCTACGTTATTGCAGAGCGTACATCGACGGTGCTGAGACGCACGCACATGAGCAAATACATGCGGTCGTTTTTGAACTGTTTCAGTAGCTCCATGGAGTCGAACAATAAGGTCTTCCGCAGACGTTACAGGAATGTCGTAGACCATACTCTTAACGCTACCCCACAGAAAATAGTCAAGATGTGTCGAATCTGTCGACCGTGCTGGCCACAGAACTGATCCACCTCTACCAATCAGTCGATTGGGATATGGGACGTTCAGGCGATTCCGCACAGGAACATCAAAGTGTGCTGGAGCTGCGTCATGTTGCAGCCACATTTCCATCCTAAAATTTAGTGGGTAGGGAAAACATCCAGAAGAAATGTGAGGTAGATCGGTCTGTTTGGTAGTAGTATGGCCCAACGACATGGTCACCAATTATCCTGGCCTAGATGTTAATACCGAACCTCTGTTGGTGACTGTGAACCAACCAGCCATACGGAGTTTCGTCCTCCCAAACATACATGCTGTGCGCGTTTACCATTCCGACTCTAGAAAACGTGCTTTCACCCGTGAATAACACCAAGCTCGGGAACTGTGGCTGAAGTATGCATTTTTGTAAATAACATTGCGCAAACTGTACCCGTTGTGGGTGATCCTCATCGCGTAATGCCTGGACTTTCTGGTAATGAACGAGCTGGTAATCATGGACAACACGCGACACGGCACTTTTATCCGTGTTCAGCGCCTGCGCCACCTGCTGGCTGCTGGTGGCTGGATCCTCTTCGAACATTCTTAGCGTGTTCTCCTCCAACAGAAGTGTTCGAGTGCGGACGACCCGCATCACTTTTCGGCACATATCAGACAGTAGGTAGAGGATAGTATCTGCAGGTACCAAGCACAAGATGTTCCTACTGTACAATTGACGAACCTCAGGCAGAAAATAACTACGTGAGACTTTCCGTCTAGTCGTAGGCGTCTATCAAATGTTCAAATGTTTGTATAGTCTATGAGACTTAACTACGGGGTCATCAGTCCCTTACCTTACAAACTACTTATGAACTACTTACGAACAAGGACGGCACATATATCCATGCCCGAGGGGGGATTCGAACCCCCGACCGTAGTGGCCGTGCAGACAGTGACTGGAGCGCCTTAGTCTCCTCGGCCACCGTTGCCGGCTAGGCGTCTATCGATGGCTGTGATGTATGTCTGGAAAACGTTCTGCATACAATGCTGCAGCAGCTCTCCCATTGCAATCTGATTTGCCGTGTGCAAGCACCGTGTCCGTCATTTCCGCAGCTACGAATTGATGCATTTCACACCGATGTCAACAACGTTACTGCACTGGCTGACAGCACAAAGTTTGCAACAGGACGGGCTGTTTGGAGGAATACTGTAGCGCGTGCGCAGAAATATTATGATCAGGACGTCCATCCGCAACACACAGATGACCGAAGAGTTGGATTTGTTCAGTATGCAGGCACCAAAACGGTTCGGATCACAACAGTTTTCACAGACTTGAATTCCTTCCAGCACCCAAGCCGAGTGTTTCTGGATCCCATTGCCCTGCCGCACAACCTGTATTCAAATATTATGAATTACCTCGAACAGAATGATCTATTGAGCCCAGGTCAACACGGATTTAGAAAATATCGTTCATGTAAAACACGACTAGCTCTTTATTCACATGAAGTGATGGGCGCTATCGACAAGGGTTCGCAAATCGATACCATATTTCTTGATTTCCAGAAGGCTTTTGACGCCATACCTCACAAACAGCTTTTAATCAAATTGCGTGATTATGGTATATCGCCCCAAATTTGCGATTGGATAGGGGATTTCCTGTCAGAGAGGACACAGTTCGTAGTAATCGATGGTAAGGCATCGACTAAAACAGAAGTGATATCGGGCGTTCCAAAGGGTAGTGTTATTGGTCCTTTGCTATTCTTTATTTACATAAACGATTTAGGGGAAAATCTAAGTAGCTCTCTTATGTTGTTTGCAGATGACGCCGTCATTTACCATATAGTAAAATCATCTGAAGATCAAAACCAACTGCACAAGATCTAAATAAGACATGGTGTAAAAATTTGCAATTGATTCTAAATAGTGAGAAGTGTAATGTCGTCCACATGAGCACGAAAAGAAATCCGTTAAACTTTGTTTACAAAATAAATAAATCAAAAGTGAAGGCCGTAAACTCTACAAAATATCTAGGAATTACTATTTCTTCAGACTTAAACTGGAAGGAACACTGTGAGATTACCGCTCAATAGAAATATTGGTAATTAATAGCATTTGATAATTAAACAGTATGAAGTTCACTGCAAACATTGACCATGCCAATGCACTAAATGTTACACAATTTTAATCTTATTAATTATGGTACCAATGTATGTACGCAGTTGTGTGACAACATTTATAGTTAGGCCACAGGTAGAAATTCTCCACGTTGAGAATTGCTGTGTGCTTGTAGCTGACGGGAGGCCAGCGAGCAGGCCGACGTTGGTGGCTTGTTCCAGCTTAGGATTTTCCAGGTTCGTTTCCGGTAAGGGGAGAGAGGGACAATGGCGAGTGCCAGGCACAGTGCAGTACACAGCGTGAAATAAAATATTCTAATACTACTGGCATTTGAAGTAATATGATGCAGTCAGGAACCTTTAAGGCCCTCATTACAAAATAGCCTGTTGACAAATAAACAATACATTATCTAATATAGTCACATCATTAATTGACAATGAAAAGTAATAAATTACCAATAAATACAAGACAGTTACACAACTAGCTTGGCAATGTTTGTTTATAAAAGTAATATATTAACTATTTCTCATTTTATTTTCAATTAATCTTGTGTATTTTATCGTGAAATATTCAGTTAAATCACTTATCTGTGATATAAGAAATTGCACGATTGTAATAACTAGTGCAAAGGATGTTTATACCGATATAAAAACATTATAAGAAATTTGTTTAATGTGTAGTGTAATTATTTTGATTTTAAGTGAAGTTTTAGAAATGTATTGGCTGAGCGCTGTACGTTGGAAGTCGGTTAGAACAGCTCACATGGGGAAGTTGATGACGTAGGGAAAAAACCCGGCAGTTGGGCTTTAGGAGCGCGCGCGCGCGCGCGCGCGCGTGTGTGTGTGTGTGCGCGCGTGAAGGCAGGAAGTGACGAGTCGGGAGCAAGTGGTGTAGCTGACCGGGCGGCGTCACTCTACGATAGTCGGCATGTGGATCTCCAGGTGGCGACTTTAGATTTTTGTGTGGCAATTGCCAAGTGTGGTTGCTCGTCGGAGACTGCACCAAGTTGTATCGAGTGTTACTGTGTGTTGTGAATATTTAGCCGGTGGAACAAGGTGTGCATCACACTAAATTAAAGTGACTATGTTTTGTTAATGTAACATGTGTCGTCGCATAGACATGAACATAAACGTTGTTTGAGACAGGCACATGGTGTGAAAACAATTTGCGACAAATATTCATTTTGTCTGGGGGCTCACGAGCTATAACTTTATTTGATAAATGTGTCGACGTACAGACGTATCAGCCACAGGGTTCTAATATTGTGTAATAAACAACATAAAGTGAACTTTTACGTGTTTTCAAAAATAGTAGTTAATACACCCTTTTCTCTCACGAACTTGACTTTATTATGAATTATTTTGTTAATCATATGCAGGGAAGGAAAGCTGCGAACGTGTGATATCATCCCCTAGAAAACGAGTCAAACAGTAGCAATCACAGTTACAGTGTTTTTGCATGTTTAGGAATTTGGTTCGCAGTTGGTTGTTGTGAGTTTTAAAAATTAATCTTTCCCTATTTAAACTCGTACCCCAAACTTCACCCTCGCAACACGTAGATAGTGTCGTGGGAAAGGCGAACCAGAGACTGCATTTTATTGGCAGAACCCTTAAAAGATGCAACAGAACTACTAAAGAAACTGCATACACAACGCTTGTCTGTCCATTTTTGTAGTATATCTGCCCAGTGTGGTATCCTATTCAGGTGGGTTCGACGGAGGACATCGAAAGAGTCCAGAGAAGGGCAGCTCGTTTCGTATTGTCACGATACAGGGGAGACAGCGTTATGGAAATGATAGAGGATCTGGGATGGGAATCATTTACAACAACGTCGCTTATCGCTGCGGCGTGGGCTACTTACGAAACACCAATCGCCAACATTCTCCTCCAAATGGAAAAATATATTGTTGACTCTCACTTACATAGGTAGAAATGCCCATCAGAATAAAATACGAGAAATCAGAGCTCGAACGGAGAGATTTATGTTTTATTTCTTCACACGCGCTATTCGAGAATGGAATGGGAAATAAATAGTACAATGGTGGTTCGATGAACCCTCTGTCAGGCACTTAAATGTGATTTGCAGAGTATCCTATGTACATGTAGATGCAGAGACATACTAAGCGTTGCCAGTGTTCTTTTAGTGGCACCCTGTGTAAATGGGCGGTTGCGTGGGTGAATGAGGTGTCTGTTCTTTCAGACACTGAACCTTAGTGTCCCTTTTGTCGCCATGAGTAAAGGAGAAAAACTAGTAACAGGTAGGTCAGGTCGAGCAGCTAACTCTCTGCTCATGAACAACGTACAACATTGCGAGCTACGTGCAAGCTGCTCAGCTCTTCGGCTCTCATTTATATACTCACCTTAAGACCAGCACCAACCACCACCGCCTAACGAGACGGACATGACAAGCATGTATGATGCCACGCAGAGCAGGCCACGATCGCACAGCTGACTGCGCAGCCTCGACGACACTGTAGACTGTCCACTGTGGCTAGCACAGGGAAGGGCGCCGAAGAGGGCCGATAATACTCGAGCGGCAGTTAACTCGTGAGTTTTTCGTAACGTTAGTTCTACGCACTGTAGTAATTTGTACATGGCAATGGTGATGGAATCAAATTAGATAACGGGACAAAGAAAAGTAGTAGATTAGTTTTGTTATTTGGGTAGCAAAATAACTTCTGATGGCCGAAGTAAAGAAGATATTAAATACAGAATGGCTATGGGAAGAAAAGCAATTCCGAAAAAGCGATATTTGTTGACATCCAAAATTAATTTAAATGTTAGCAAGTCCTTTTGGAAGGCATTCGTCTAGAATGTAAGGTTGTACAGGAGTGAATGGTGGACAATAAGGAGTTCAGTCAAAAATAAGAATCTTGAGGATTAGGTGGGTATATCGCATAACTAAGGACGTGCTGAACAAAACTGGTGAGAAAAGACACTTCTGACATATCTTGACTAAGAGAAGTGATGGATTCGTAGGACACAATTCTGGGACATCGTGGAAGCGTGGGGTAACAATCGCAGAGGGAGCCCAAGAAACGAATACAGAAAGCAGATTGAAATAGATGTGTGTTGCCATTCTTATGATGAGGAGAAGAGGTTCGCACTAGAGGCTTGTACAAGATAGAGTTGCAACAAACCATCCTCTGAAGATCACAACAAAATTCTGTCGTTCAGTTCGTTGGAGACCAAGGGAAGGAGCGTGATAAAACGTTCAAATTTTTTGAATTCTAAGGGACTTAACTGCTCCAATTATCAGTCGCTAGGCTTACAACTACTTAAACAGACTTATGCTAAGGGCAATAAACACATCCATGCCCGAGGGAGAACTAAAAACCTCCGACGGCGAGCAACCGATGGCGACACAAAGAAAAAGAAAAACAAAGCCTTAGATTGCTCTGGCACTTCATCGCGGCGGAGTGAGACAAATATGAATCAACAGGGGAATAAACTAGATTTTGTAGCCACTAACGCAACACAGATGTAAAATAAGAAACAAAAAACATGTGCATTTTAATGAAAATATATTAATTTAATATCCTAAAATTTTACCTACAGTCCCGACGGCATCGCGTGATTATGTTGGTAATATCAACAACACAGGTACATAATCTTTGTCAACATATTATTATTAGAAATCTGGACTACATAGAATGACTTTATTAGTGTTCCATACAGTCCATGAAGTAAATAAATAATGCTTTACCTGCTCTATGGGTCGCAGGTTCTGTCCGCTTGTCCGATCACTAAAAGTTATTGCCCTCATAAAAGGAAGATTTCATAACATTTGCAGTCTCACGCGATTTGCTGAAGACGTCACATAATTACAAACATTATCACGCGAGGCCATCAGGACAGCAAGTAAAATTTAAACAATTAGTAGATATAATACTACTGAGCAGTTTCAAATTCAGTATCAACCTCTTATTAAAAACAAAAAAGGGTGTGTTTTAATAACTCTCTAATTCTAATTTTTTCATCTCGACGTTTGGATTGAGATTATTGGTCATCTTTTCTCCGATAAGATGAACGTTAGAAAGATTACTCCTGAACCTCGATAACGTTAATTTCAATTTAGAAAAAAATATTTTCACACAAATATGTAGTTCTAAACATACTGCAGACTCGTGCTGCTAGGCTAAACAGTTGTGAGAACTCTTCTCGAGGGATGTTCTTGTAAAATAATTCGATATTTTTTGCAATGAGAAGCAACTCCCTGAGCAAATAACTACACTGAAAGTCATCAGGTTGCAGTTTGTTTTCAAGAGGAGTGGGCTAGAAAAGGGATAGCAAAAATAGTAATTACATTCATACGAGTGTTGGAACTTAAATAGGGGCAAATATTTACAAGTTTGCTCATGTTACTGTCCTTCAAAGTAGTCACCAGCGTTGTGTAAGAACACATTGCCAGCGACGTGGAATGTGTAGTATACCATTAGCAGAGCCTGTTCTCTTGATGGTGCGAATGGAGCGGTCTACTGCCTGACGAATCTCTGGAACAGCTCTGAAGGGAATGCCACGAAGTGGTTCCTTCATCTTTGGAATAAAATCAAAGTCATAAAGGCTTACGTCTGGGGTGTATGGTGGGTGGTACAGTACTCCCCAGTCCCACCGACCGAAAAAAGCAGCCTCAGCTTGCACTGTATGCGCCTGCAAATTGTCGCGCAAAATGATGGGTGGGTTGCCCAGAAAGTGTTGCCGCTTATTTCGCAAAGCTTAAGTCCTTGTGACATCGATTTGATTTCGAAGATGAAGGAACCATTACGTGGAATTCACTTCGGAACTGTCAGGCAGTAGACCACTCCATTCGCACCATCAACAGAACTGGCTCTGCTAACGCCTTCCACATAGCTGGAAATGGGTTCTACACAACGTTGGGGACTACTTTGAAGGATAGTAACAGGTGCAACATGTAACGCATTTGCATCCATTGTGGATAAATAGTAGCCACTATGTAAGTTCCAGCTATAGTATCTCTGAATCTACCTTCAAAGTTTTGCAATAATTCTTGTAGCACCTTAAAAAACTCATCAAATTTTCTTCCAATGTCGCCTTTTCCAAGATTTGTTTAATTTATATCGAATGCAGTATTCCAAAAGTGAACAAATGTGAGTAGAATGGAGAAGCGGATTCTGCCACCAAAATAAGCAAATTGATATCAAATTAATTAGAGTAATTGCATGTACTTTGATTAATTACATAATTAGAGTAATTGCATAATTGCAATTATGTGTACTTAGAGTACTTGCAATTACATGTTCTTAGAGTAATTAGGGCAATTGTTTATTTATTTATTGTAATTGTTTATTGTAATTACAATTATTGTAATGAAACTTACAGGTGTTAACTCCTCCACATCTGGTGTGGAACTGAGCTCACCCCAAAGCATCACATGACTATCTACGTCACTCCCACCCCTACCACGTGACCACCACTGACCAATGAGAGCACAGCACATGACCACCCCCACCCACTCCCCCTCCCCCACCCTACCACGATACAATTCCCAACAGATATTCTGCAGCCATTCAGACGCAGAGTGTTGGAGGGACAGCAGCAGCATATAAAGGATGCAATTACGGTAATTTATTTGACTTCCGTGGTTGGGAGGTTCCTGGTACAACTACAAATTGGTGGAAAGACCAATTTCTGGTTGCCCTGGGAGGTTTTCGCCCCTCCAATCCGGTGGGGCACCTTCAGACTTTTTTTTCCTTTATTGAATTGTAATGCCCTAATACAGGCAGGCTGGCAACAGCCGATGATGCTGCTCTACAGCCAAGCGAATGGTAAACAATGGACAAAACAGAATATAAAATTAAAGGTGATAAAAAGGCGCTTTTACAGTTACAAGATGAAAATTTAGGAGAATGTTAAAAGACAATATGACAGCGGACAGAACATATATGGTTGTTAAAACAAGACTTGCCACGGTGGCTAAAAATCACTCACTGCAGACGATGAGACATAACAAGACGGCGACATTGAGGTAAAAAAAACACTGAACACTGGTGTACGCAACGTTAAAAAACACTGGGCGACGAAACACTATACACACGAAGCACTGAACACTTAAAAACACAGCACTGTACTGGCCCTGCAGGGGGAGGGGGGAGGATGGAGAAGGCGCGGGGGAAGGGGAAGGAGGTGGGGGAAGGGAGAATGGGAGAAACTCGAAGGAGCCCCCGGAGAGGTGGAGAAAGGAGGGGGTGAGCCAAGTGGGGGACAGGAGTGGGAGGGGAGGGGGAGGGAGAGGTGGCTGCAATCCACAGAGAGAGGTCAAAGTTGGAAGGAGGGACACATGTCGGGACAGTTTTGGAGAACGTCGTCAGGGAGAGGTAGGTGGTAGAAGCCACCCTCAGAGAGGATGTAGAGGGTGTGGAGGTGAAGGGAGGGAGGGATGTGGCAGTAAAGGCATGGCAGGGGCCCGGGATCCAGGAGGAGAGGAGATACTAGTGGGTTATGGGACTCTATCTTTCGGTGGATGTACTTGAGGCGGATGTGTTGAAGGAATTGGACCAGGTGTGGGAATGGGATAAGGTCGTGAAGGATCCATGTGGGGGGAGGAGAGGCGGATGCTGTAGGCGAGGCAAAGGGCGTGGCGTTCGAGGATTTTGAGGGATTCATAATAGGAGGGGGGAGCAGATATCCAGGCGGGATGGAAGCAGCAAAAGACGGGACGCATGAGGGAACGGTAGGTATACAGGATGGTGGAAGGATTTAGTCCCCATGTCTGGCCGGAGAGCCATTTTAAGAGGTTAAGGCGGGAGAAGGCTTTTTGTTGAAGGTGAGGGTTCCAGGAAAGGTCTCTCTGTCTAGGGTTAATCCGAGGTAGCGGAGGGTCTTCGTTTGCGGGATGGGGCAACCATGCAGGTTACACCAGGAGGAAAATTCGGAGAGATGGGACTGAAGGAGATGTTGGGAGTGAGCGAGGGACAGGGCAAGGGCGAGGAAGCTGGTGTCATCAGCATACTGAAGAAGATGGACAGGAGGCTGAGGTCGGGGCATATCTGCTGAATATAACAGATAGAGGAGGGGCGAAAGGACAGAGCCCTGGGGCACCCCGGCAGAGGGGTAGAACAAATGGGAGTTTTGGTTATTGACAGTGACATAGGATGGGTGTTTGGAGAGGAAGGAAGCAATGAGACGGATGTAATTAATAGGAAGGGCATAGGTTTGGAGCTTGAAAAGGAGACCAGAATGCCAGACATGGTCGTAGGCCTTCTCAATGTCGTGGGAGACGAGGATGGCGGCGCGACGGGAATTAACCTGTATGGAGAGAAGGTGAACAAGGCGAAGGAGCTGGTCATCGATGGAGAAGGACGGCCGGAAGCCACATTGGGAAAGGGGAAGGAGTTGGTGTAGACGGAGGTGTTCGTGGATATGGCGTGAGAGGATGGATTCGAGGACTTTGCTGAACACCGAGGTGAGACAGATGGGACGGTAGGAGGAGGCTTCAGAGGGCGGTTTGTCAGTTTTAAGGAACATTAGGATGCGGGAGGTTTTCCAGATGTCTGGGTAGAATCCGGTGAAGAGAATGACCTTGTACAGTGAAGCGAGGGCGGAATGGAAGAAGAGGAGACAGGCACGGAGGTGCCTGTAGGTTGTGACCGGGAGCAGTGTTACGTTTTGTGCGAAGCGTGTGTACGATGTCTTATGCTGTAATAGGTGTGTTTAAGTCTGAGGGGGGAATGTGATCCAAATACTGAAAGCCAGGGGCGAGAGGAGGGACTGAGGTATCGGTGCGCTCATGGATGTCATGGAAACGGGAGTAGTCGAACCTGGGATTGTCAGGCAGGTCGAATATAGTGGAAAGGTGGCCAGCAAAAAGCTGTGCCTTACTGGCATTGTCAGGAAGAGGAAGGTTATTATGGAGAAGAGGGTATGCGGGGACTGAATGACTGCCAGTAAGGCAGTGGAAGGCTATTCAATATTTGGAGGAGTTGATGGGGAGTGTAGCATTCAAGCGTTCAAGAGGTTTCTGATGTGTCGTTGGAGTTGCTGGTGGCATAGGAGTGTGTCTCGATCACGGGTCCGCAGGAAGGAATGGTACAGACGACGGGATTCTCGAGGCAGGAGGACAGCTTGTGGGGGGAGGGGGGGAGGTGAGGATGGATGTCTTTGGTGGGGGTATGGGATGCAACAGCGTCAGCAACAGTCTGGTGCAGGAAAGAGGAGGCATGGACGATATCATCAGGGGTATGGAGGGTGACAGGGTGGCTAGCGACCGAGGTGTTAATGGAACAACGGTAGGCATCCCAGTCGGCGTGGGAGTAATCATGGACTAGCTGAGGAGGGGGCACGGGATGGGTGGTGCGGCCAGGACGGCCACGGGGGTTGAAAGATGCGGAGTACGGGGATGTGGTCACTGCCAATGAGGTCAAGGACTTCCGTCTGCAGGCGTCCCAGGAGGTTAGGAGAGACAAGGACAGCATCAGGAGTGGTATTGCTTTCAGGGCGTGTAGGACTTGGGAGGGGAACAAGGTCGCACCGAAGCGTGGGTAGGAACTGATGCCACCACTGGAGTTTGGCTGGAATGAAGACGAAGGTCGGGGGCAATCACATAGGTCGTGAAGGAGTTATCTATGTGGGAAATGAAATCGTATGGGTTGGGAAAACGGTCGCGAATGTAAATGGTGGCTAGGGTAACGGTGAGGGAAGGGAGGAAGAGGGTCAGGATGAGATGTTCGGCAGGATTATTGACAGGGAGTTGTGGCCGGACAGGGTGGTGGTGGAGGTGGCCAATCGCCACTCCGCCTTGAGCCAGGGGGGAGGACCATCCATGCGGTGAAGGATGTCAGGAGTGGTAGAGACGGAATGACGGGGTTGGAGGAAGGTTTTATTTAGGAGGAAGGCATCCGCACGGTCTTGGGAAAGGGTATGCATAAGGACGGGTTTGTTGGTGGGGAGGGAGCGGATATTGTGGTAAAGGATACGATGGGGCGAGCCTACCATAATAGGTACCACTGGGGGGGGGGGGTCACCTTCAGACTTTTTTTTTCTTTATTGTATTTCCACACCAGCGATTACACCAGTAGGCTGGCAGCAGTTCCAGAGGCTGCTCTTCAGCCGAGAGAATAAAATACATTGATGAGATGAAAATTTAAAATACATGACAGGCGAAAAATCAACGGAGGAACAATGACACATACATGGCGACAATTGGAGGTACAAACAGTTGACAGGTGAACAAAAACCGGATGTAGTCAGTTAAAAACGAGGAGCCACGGTGACCTAAAAAGCACATGTTGGACGACAAGAACACAGGACGGCGAGTACACAGAGACACTAAGTAAAATACACGGTGCGACACTTGTCTGGTTGCGGTGGACGCAGTTAAAAAACACACACTTCACTGTAGCACAACACACAACACTTGACGTAGCACTGGTAAAACTGTCGGTCCAGTACCCCGAGAAAGGGGGGGGAGTAAAGCATGGAGGAGAGGAAAAAACGGCGGGGAAAGGGGGCGGCCAGGAGGAGCCGTAGGGACTCCAGGGCAGGGAGGGGGTAGCCAAGCGAGGAATTGGAAGGGGAGAGAGGAGAGGGGGCACTTTATCTATGGGTGGGGGATCAGAGCTGGTAGGACGGGTATATGTCGGAACGGAGGACGTCATCAGGAAGGGGGAGGCGGCGGAAATTTCCCTGGGAGAGGACATGGAGGGTGTGGAGATGAAGGGAAGGGGGTATAACGCGGTAGAGGCGTGGCAGAGGCCCAGGGTTGGTAAGGATGGGGTGGACCAGGGGTTGTGGGAGTCAATTTTACGGGTGGTATAGAGGATACGGATATGCTGGAGATATTCGAGGAGATGGGGAAACGGGATCAGGTCATACAGGATCCGCTTGGGGGACGGGAGCCGGATGCGGTAGGCGAGGCGGAGGGCGTGGCGCTGGAGGACTTGGAGGGTTTTATAGTAGGATGTGGGAGCAGAGATCCAGGCAGGATGGAAGCTGCAAAGGACAGGACGCATAAGGGACCGGTAGGTGTAGAGAATGGTGGAGGGGCTGAGACCCCACGTCCGGCCAGTGAGGAGTTTGAGGAGGTTAAGGCGGGAGAGGGCTTTCTGTCGGACAGTGCGGAGGTGGGGGGTCCAGGAGAGGTTACGGTCGAGGGTTAAGCCAAGATACTTCAGGGTGGGGGTGTAGCGGATAGGGCGGTTGTGGAGGGTGAGGTAGAAATCATGGAGACGGAAGGAGCAGGTGGTACGACCTATGATAATTGCCTGGGATTTGTCAGGATTGACGGAGAGGAGCCACCGGTTGCACCATGTGGCGAACTCGGTGAGGTGGGACTGGAGCAAAAACTGGGAGCGGGCAAGGGAGGGAGCGAGGGCTAGGAAGGCAGTGTCGTCAGCATATTGTCGAAGGTAAACGGGAGGCTCGGGTTGGGGCATGTTGGTGGAGTAGATGAGATAAAGGAGAGGAGAGAGGACGGAGCCTTGGGGCACCCCGGCAGAGGGGTAGAACAAACGGGAGTCGGAGTTGCAGACAGTGACATAGGAGGGGCGGCGGGTGAGAAAGGAAGCAATGAGGCGGACGTAATTAATAGGAAGGGTGTAGAACTAGAGCTTGAAGAGGAGACCGGAATGCCATACACGGTCGTAGGCTTTTTGGATATCAAGGGAGACACCTTCAGACTGCACCTGTTACTATATATAAAATCAAATCAGAGAATTCTGTTCGACAACATGATAAAATGAGCCTTAATTAGAGCTCATATCACATCCAAAATTAGATGTGCATATAGATGGATCATATAGAAGATCATCTGTAATGCCATACGTATGTACTCCCATTACTCTAGTAATTATATAGAATTTTCAATTGAAATCGGCTGCCAGACTCCCCCACTGAAAGCAGCAGTTCCAACCGCTGACAACAGATGGCTCTGATCCCACTTCTCCCCCCACCCAGCGCCTATACAATGAAGTCGTGTGTGCAGACGATGGCCACCTGCATCCTCTTCTAGAGCTGACCAGTCTCTATTGTATGTTTCACTTCGCCTTCCGTAGCCGCTGCGGCGACCGATTCAGTCGGCCGACCGCCGAGACGCAACACACAGGCCGACTGCCCATTCACCCAGCTTCAGCCCCCAGACAGTCATGTACTTGCGTACATACGTGGAAAAACTACTGTAGTGCACTTACGGAGCCCACCCACCGCGCCGCGCTTGCCATTTTTCCGGTCGAGCCCACAGCGCGCCAGCCGGAAATTAAAACGAAGCTCCCCCGCAACTCGCGAAAGAATTTCCGCTGAGCTTGCGCTGAAAAGTGTTATTTAACCGCGCAACCGCCCGTCCCACAGCCCTCAGTTGCATCTCTGAATTAAACCGCCGCGCCTTGCATGTGAAGCCGCGCCGAAAAAAATTATTATTATTATTTATGGGCGCCACCGCCCATCCATCCCCTAGCGATGCGGACACACAACAATGTGCAACACTACACAAACCAGCGGCCTCCAGCAGCACTCAGCGTTATTATTATTAATTGCCCTACACCTAATTAAAACGAGCTCCGTTTTTCATAGGAACCACTCAAACGTCTAATACTAAATAGCACCTAACCCCCACACACACAAAACCACGGCAAAATGCTACGTAATGATAACTACAATGTCTCTCGCTCTCTCTCCGAGGCGACACGTGCGATAATGCAATTGAGCAGTTGGGGGGGGGGGGGGGGCACAGCACGAAGAGACGAGTGGTCTACTATAAAATCGTAATACGTAAACAGCTGGGGATCTTATTTTATTTGTGGCAGTGTGCGCTTCCGCGGGATATTATACGCACACCGCAGCACAGCCGGAGCTGCCAGCCGGGAATAAAAACGCCGCTCCCCGCGCCTTAAGGGAGAAGTATTTAAATGCGTCTGGAGAGAGCGACCCCAACACCACGATCCGACGGCCCCAATTATTATTTTATTTTGCATACAATGTTTTCAACCAATGTCCCTGAGGTTCTAAAGTTCAAATGTTCAAATGTTTGTATAGCTTATGGGACTTAACTACGGGGTCATCAGTCCCTAAACTTACAAGCTACTTATAAACTAATTAATACTAAGGACGGCACAAATATCCATGCCCAAGGGGGGATTCGAACCCCCGACCGTAGTGGCCGTGCAGACCGTGACTGGAGCGCCTCAGTCCCCTCGGCCACCGCGGCCGGCGGTTCTAAAGTGATTTTATTTGTAGTGGAACAGTCCGCACACACGAAAACAATTTGCTGTATCTCTCCTGATGTGGAAAGCAGAACTCAGACAGTATAGACCTCTGACAACATTGGCCATCCTCTCCATTCTACCTAGGGATGGGAAAAACCGACCGGTTAAAACCGATACCGGTATTTAATTTTTGAATAACTGGTTTTTTCGGTATTTATTTGGTGTCGGTTGTAACCGATTTATTTTAGTTATTACCAAGAACCGGGTATAAAAACCGGTACGACTACTTCCTGTAGTAGTGGTTCAAAATGTGTTTTTTGTAAATACTTCAAAAAAATTAATACTAATAGACCCTACTATTTAGGGCGATTTCCAAAGTTTCCACTGCTGTGAAATATTAGGTCATCGCAGAAACTAAGGAAAGCGATCAGTCAAAATTTAAGAACAAACCCGGCAGTCAGAAACATGTGGCATAAGAACTTAAGAACTGGTGCAGCTATTGAGGCATCGATGTACTGCTGCCATGTGGCATAGCCTATTAAACGTGCGTGCCCCATGCTCCATTTGCTTTAAAAAGCAGAAAACGGGTGGACGTACTACAAACATGCTGTCTCATTTAAGGAGAAAGCATCCAAAATGTTTCTTGGAATGAAGGTAAATTCGATTCATATACCATTTTGAGTAAGCTTGAAATAATAACTTTTAATGTATTATCACATTGTTATCCTAACAAGTTTTATTAATGTGTTTCCTTGAAAGCGAGGGGCTTTTTTAATAACCAATATGGGTTTAGGTAACATTGATCACACCCATTTGAACAGTCTTTGATCATGTGGTACAGAGCTTTCATAGTTCAATTTGCGTAAATTTACACTGACAACAATCATACTGTTAGTCGGAACTTTAATTTTATTTTTCGAAATACTTCTGCAGCACTGATTGAAGTTCTCTTACTGACTGTAACTTATACATATATTCTGTATACAATGAGATATTCTTATGCGCTGACTCACAAGTCCAATTTACGGAGTGGTTGGCTCAATATTCGCAACGCCGCTGTGGAGTAGCCGAGTGGTCTAAAGCGCCACGCAGCGTAGCGCACGGTTGCTCGCCGTGGAGGTTCGAGTCCTCCCTGGGACATGGGTGTGTGTGTTGTCCTTAGGTTAGTTTACCTAGGCTTAAGTAGTTTGTAAGCTACGGACTGATGACCATGCAGTTTGGTCTGATAGATTTACAGACATTTGAACAATATTCACAACTGCCGGATGGAAATACTAGGCCAGTAACTCTGTATGCTTCGTATATCGTCTTCTACGGACTCCTGGCTAGGCTTACACACACTCAGGAAGGTTGGGAGGGGATCTTGCAAAGTATGGAAACGCTAGTGATTTGTCGTGTCACGTGAATTTACCTAAATTTTAACTAAATTTCGTAAGTTTGGGTTTCGGCCAAAACTAGAAGAACCGAAAATTCGATTACGGTTTCTGTTTCGGCTGCAAAATATGTTTCGGTCGAACACTATTGGAAATAATAGCAATTAAAAATCGAAAACCGGTTATTTAAAAAACCGGTTATCTTGAGCAATTTTTACGGTGCGGTTAAACTGGAGATGAAAAGAACCGGTATAACCGAAAACCGGTGCCGCCATCCCTAATTCTACCCCTTGCTGATAAATGCTTCCCCCTCCCCCCAGTCTCAGTCTTTCAAAACAACACGAGCGGCCGCGGCGCTAGTTGGCTGACCGCTATCTGTAGAGGCGCGATCCACTGCGCTGTGCAGACAAACCTTACAAATTATCAAACGTATATCACTTCTCAAAAACAGTGACAGCAAAGACCGAATCATGCTTATCTACAACCATTATTATTTTTTTACAAACTTCTCTCTCTCTCTCTCTCTCTCTCTCTCTCTCTTTCCTATTCCCCTCAAATGAATAAATGCACTGCACAAGTAAAACAATCCTGCAGAGAAAGCAAGAAATATGTTTTAAAGAAGCTTATGTCGTCCTTTCTTGAAACAGTATTATATACGAAAAAAAAACGCATCAGGCTTATGAAAGATAAGCATTCGTCATATTCCAATACACACACGCGTCCACATTTATTTATTATTATGCATTGCATCAAGGTTACCAGTTCTCCGATCAGCACACTGCAGTTACAGTAATCGTCTTTGGAAGTATTACATTTTTTCTTCTGCAGGGAGGGACAGATGAGCGCAGAATCTCTCCCTGGCGACTATAACATAGGCGGAATCCACTGTGAAAGAATCCTTTCGCCTACTGCATACACAGATTTCTGACAGCTCTCTTCCATTAGAGCTCAAATCACCCGTACTTTGCGACAATGTCTGGATTTTGGACACTTACCGAAAATGAGAATTTTTTTTCTCTGCATTTAACCCGTCCATTCTTAAACCTAGATCAATGTATCGCTATCTCCCAACCAGTTCTACACCTTCCGACAATATTCTTCTAAACACTCTGGTATTTTATCTATATCCATTATTTCCTGGTTATAACACTCTGCGTGTATGCCACCGACTCTTATGATACACGCAATTTCATATGGAATGCATAAAACGACCGCTTGCTAACTGTGGTTATTCCGTCGTTGTTGTTTTTTTATTTATTTATTTATTTTTTTTTTTTAACTCTGCAAATGGTTGCTCTAACATTTGGATACAATGTACCCCTTCTCCAAACGGGGGTATGCAACACGTTTGACGTGTGTATGCCGCTAATTTTTTGGTCAATACAACAACGTGAGACCAACCACCCCCCCCCCCCCCCCCCCGACTGTTTAGTGTAAAAGCAAATATTTTTCTCCAGACTATCTATTTAAACCAGGCTTGCACGTATGCAATAGAATCCTTTAAAGACTGTGTATTTGCCATATAACCCAGTTTTCGTTTACCCTTCTTCTTAGGAGTTGTGGAATAACATAGGCGATATCTACGTCCGTGGAGAATAAAGTCCTGAAATGCTAAAAAATAATAGCTCCTTGCTCAACTCACCATGCAATTTACAATTGAAACTAAGAGAAAACATAATGTATAAGCTTTTCTTGGTCCGAGAGAGCGATCAATATTCGGGTAATCTTAATACCCAAGAAATCAAATTTAAAGGCATATGGATGGGAGCGATGCACAGTACAACGGCACTCTTTGTTTAGTGTTCTAAGAGAGAAGATATGGTATTTACAATCTTCTTCCACATTCCTCCATCCTGGTAATGCCTTCTTCTCGACTCTGCGAAGAAATAAAAGTCCTCACAATCGTCCATCTAGACGCTTTATAAAACCGATAACTTTGCTTACACCAGGGTTCGTGATTTTTCGACAAATTTATTATTATTCTACAATTTGATGCCAACCACATTATGCAGTCATTTCTAATTGTCTTATCCTCCCCCACAACTAAATTGATGTTGCTCCTTCCATCCGAAAGTCATGCACGGATAAAAAAATCCCTTCGAAATCTTGTGTTTTGTCCAAATCCAGGAGATAGAAGCCATCTACACGAAGCTGCTACAGTAGTATAGATGGGAGCGCCTCCATTAAAAAACATCGTTAGTTGCACTTTATAAGATATATACCCACAGGACGTACATATTTCCCCCCTGTATTCCAAAAATAGTAACTTCGTCTTATCTCCAGCGTTTGCAGTATCGAACTCGCTGAATTTACTACACAGGTAGATCTGCACATCTATAACAATACCTCGCCACACACGCACTCTATTGGCTACAACTAGCGCATTTTAAGTTATCTAACTATATCAGTTTTATAAAACACGTCAATTTTCGACGAAAGAATTATGAGCTACCACAGCAGACACATTACTGTTATGAGAAGGTGTAAGTGGCAGATAATGGATCGTGATCTAAAATTTCGTCAGTTGTATGTGTGCATTTCATGTATGCTGAACGATCTCATGATATTTATCATATCCGAGTTTGGTGTTGTCGAGGAGAAAACGAGTAGTAATGGGTTTTATTTTTTAGAAGTTCCGTGAAAACCCCATATTGATGCAGAAGAGGTGTTGCATCAAGTGCAGATTACAAGTTTGTTAAACCGCGTGACCTGAAACCTCTTTAATTAGAAAGTTCTGTCTGGAACTAAGCTCAACGAATACTCTGATCATGAAAGAACTGAGCTGGAGCTCTGCAGGGATATCAACACTCGAAATAAACAGTGCCTGGTGTCTACTAGTAGTCATGGTGCAGATGAACATAAGGTCCTCGAATGCCTTCAGCACTGTGAAGGAGAGCTAGAACCCCAACAGTCTCAGGAGCCTTCTAGGGTCTGTGTCATGCATAGAATAAGATGTGACGTTAAACTCTCTAGTTGTCACTGCTTCGAACAGCTGTCGGAAGGACAGGAACTGATTGTTACATCTGTAAGAAAGGTGTGCTATAGAGGTAGAAATAGGTATGTCCTGGTATTCAGAAGGAGTTGGAAGGCCTCCGACGTAGATTTGTTGGATGAGATAAAACTCAATGTTGGGAGTCTTAAAACCACACCAATTAAACATAAGGAGAGGACTGTATTTCTGTGTGTCTGAATATGTGGTACTTGAGCAACCTCTGCAAGATGTACCGCACTGAAATCTTACAGGGAAGTTATCTAATTTATAGCTTGGAGGAATTCCAAGTGTCTGACTTGTAGCTGGCATGGACTCCTTGAATTCCTCACGAAGAAGAAGAATAGTAATAATAAGAAGAAGGGGCCTTTACTTAGAAGGGTAGTATACTACCTTGGAACAATCATTTACGTCGCATGTGCTGAGAAGAAGATTAGCTGGATCCTCCAACCACTAGCTCTGCTACGTGTTGTAAATGTCTTATGTGCACAAAAAAGAAAACCACCAAGAGAAGGAAGCTAGAATATATGCCTAAAGCAACTGCCATAAAGGACGAGTACAAACTAATGCTGGAGAAAGACGAAGCTATGACAGATGTGTAATGGGGGGACTAGGAGCATCCATTTGCAGAGTTAAATACGGATGGAATAACAAGCAATCGTTTGCAATAGTCGTAAACCTAGTGTTCCATACGGAAATTACCACAGGATTGTGTATCAGAGGATTTGGTAACGTATGTGAGGTGCTATTTAGTATTAGATGTTTGAATGGTGCCTATGAAAAACAGAGCTCGTTTCAGTTAGGTGTAGGGCGATTAGTAATAATAACGCTAAGTGCTGCTGGAGGCCGCTGGTTTATATAGTGTTGCGCATCCTTGTGTGTCTGTGTCGCCGGCGGTAGCGCAGTTAAATAATAATAATTTTCTTCGGCGTGGGCTTCACAGGCGAGGCACGGCAGTTTAATTCACGGTCCTGGCCGACGTCCGAGTTACGGCTGGTGGCGAGTGGTGGCGCGGTGAAATAATAACTATCGGCGCGTGCTCCATGGCAGTTCTTTTGCGTGGTGCGGGGCGCGGGGCGCGGGGCGCGGCGTTTTAATTCTCCGCCAGCACGCTGGGGTCGACCGGAAAAATTGCGCGCCTGCCGATCCCCCCCCCCCGTAAGTGCACTACAGTAGTTTTTTCGCGTATGTACACAAGTACAGCGGTTGGAACTTCTGCTTTCAGTGGGAGAGTCTGACAGCTGATTTTAATTGAAAATTCTATATAATTACTAGAGTAATGGGAGTACATACATATGGCATTACAGATGATATTCTATATGATCCATGTATATGCACATCTAATTTTGGATGAGATATGAGCTCTAATTAAGGCTCTTTTTATCACGTTACTGAACAGAATGCTCTGATTTGATTTTATATATAGAAACAGGTGCAGTCTGAAAATGCCCCACCAGGTTGGAGGGGCGAAAACCTCCCAGGGCAACCAGAAATTGGTCTTCCCGCCAATTTATGATTGTACCAGGTACCTCCCAACTACAGAAGTCAAATGTAATTACTGTAATTTCATCCTTTCTATGCTGCTGCTGTCCCTCCAACACTCTGCGTCTGAATGGCTGTAGAATATCCTTCGGGAATGGTCATGTGGTAGGGTGGGAGAGGGGGTGGTCACGTGCTGTGCTCTCATTGGTCGGTGGTGGTCACGTGGTAGGGGTGGGGGGTGACGTAGATAGTCACGTGTTGCCTTGGGGTGAGCTCAGTTCCATGCCAGATGTGGAGGAGTGAACACATGCAAGTTTAATAATTGTAATTACAATAAATACCTTAATTACTCTAAGTACACATAATTATAAGTACTCTAAGTACATGTAATTGAAGTTATGCACTTACTCTAATTATGCAATTAATCTAATTAATTTTATATCAATTTTATTATTTTGGTGGCAGAATCCGCTTCTCCATTCTACAAATGTGCCTTCTGGGTGTTGCTTTATCAACAACAGCAACTTTCCTGTGAAACCGAAAACGATGTCAAAAACGTCTATAATTAATTTATGTCTGTCCCGCAAAGTTGTACTTCAGTTATTCAGATGCTTCGTCAGGTCATTTGGTAATGCCAGATCCAATATACACTGAGGTTGGCCGAACTCTTTCGTCGCACGCTTGCACCAGCAACCGAGATGGACAGGGAACCTATAGCCGGCAGCGGCCACAGGAAAGCAGTGTGAGTGGTTGTACGAAGCCGCACCTGCAGTAGCACATTCACCCACCTCTGGGCTAGCCAGTGAGGACGGTATTACGTGGTCAAAATTTTGATCGAATCTTTGACATAAAAATATCGTTAAGAGTTCGAAATACAGAAGGATATTAAAATGGATGTGGATTGCCACTGATGTAAATCTCTGATGAGACGATAAAAAGGCATATTACACTGTCGTCATATTTTTGATTATTTTTCTAGGTGGCTGACAGTAAACACATATTATCATGCGCCGTCATTGCTACTACGAAAACTGCATTTTGAAGAAAAAAGAGGGGCTTACTTGGGTGAAACTGTGGAAATCATTTCGTGTTGCGGGAGCTGCAAGCGGAAGACGTCAAGTCATATATAAATTACTGAAGAATGGATGATACAATGTATTTACTCCGTAAAGTGGCCCCACACATTAAAAAAATCAATATACGCATGTGAGAAGACTATATCGGCAGAAGACAAGTTTACAGCCAACCGCGGTGGCCGAGGGGACTGAGGCGCTTCAGTCACGGTCTGCACGGCCACTACGGTCGGGGGTTCGAATCCCCCCTCCGGCATGGATATTTGTGCCGTCCTAGTTCGTAAGTAGTTTATAAGTAGTTTGTAAGTTTAGGGACTGATGACCCCGTAGTTGAGTCCCATAAGATTTGCAAACATTTGAACAAGTTTACAGTGACACAGCAATTTTTTGCTACTGGGGTTAAATTTTTCTTACGGTGCGGCGGCGTAACGTGCTCATGTTGGCAACTAAATGTTTGCTACACAAGAAGGATTAACTTACTGGCCGGACAAGAGCACATACAAGAACCTCTCAACAACAGTGCAGGAACAGCATCGATTACTATTAGATAGAGAGGAGTGGAGAGTTTATAAAAATTTGCTTCATATTAATTTTGTGGTTGATGCAAAACATGAGGCCATTAATCTTCTTATATTCTTGGCTGTACGCTCAGGCCGAATTTCTCCGCTGAGTACCTCCACCATTCTCTTGTAACTTTCGAGTCTCCTTAATTTGTTCTTATATTCAGGGTGTCTGGGATTATACAGTGCTTCGTCTGCTTCATAAAGTTCGATTAATTTTATCTAAGACGGAACACACCAACTAAACTTCGACATCATGTTTTCAAACAAGGAGGTTTGATTTCAAATAAGCGCAGTCCAAGAGCTACAGCGATGCTAGCGCTCCAAGCGGTTACATTTCGCATTGCAGTGAACAGGAGGCAAACTATTTTTATTATCAAATCTACTGCGAGGCACTAGATATGATCACATTTACTTGATTAAAGCAGAGAAATGTGGAAGTTCCCTATAACACTATCAGATATTTATGATGTAAAATTTTGACAAATAAATATGACCGTGTAATACCCGCCTAAGCTACGCAAACGTGGTCTACACTGCGCTGCGTCACACACGTGTACTGTTATCTCTCTATAGGTGGTGGTGGCTGGTGTTGCTCCTAAAATCTCGTCCAGTCCCTTTCATTAATAACTAAGTACTCTCTCGGGCGTTGTACGTGGCTCAGTTGTTATTTATCCCCAACTAACTATTTCCCAAATGACATATTGTCTTCTGTGGAAGCACAAACTGTTCAAGGTTAGGTTCGACATATGTGTGCTCGACCCCACCGTGGGCGGTTTGTGCACAATATAAATGTGTGGCACTTTTCATTCACTGTACGGCTACACTGCAGGCCACCTTCCCACATAGTGTGTGTGCTTTTTTTTTTTCATCTTCTTCAAGTGTTGTGCTACGACCAGAGGTAGCGGCGCATCGTGGAGGGTTTACGCCCTCGTCTGGAGTCCAACCGGCGGTCTTCAGGCTGCACGTCTTCGATTGGCAGAACTTTGGACGGAGATTACAGGTGACTATCACGGCCAGACCGCATCCTATCGTTCTGGCCACTCATCCTGGGTGAGTATGTTATTGCTGATCTTCCCGAACGCTGTACTGGCGACCAGATTCTTCCATTTTCTTTCAACTCCAACTGTCAGTGCCGGTGGCTGATCATGACTAAAACCACTTCTGCTACTGCTGCTACTAACGCCGCTACTGCCAATCTTACGATACTACTCCATCGCTCTATCTGCATCAATCTGTCTCTTACAGTCTGGCGTCGACTTCATGGCCGAGGTATTTATTTGATGGACCTGGCGGGAGGTGAACGATATTCGCGGTCGTTGTGTCCCGTTGTCACGTTGTACAGTTTCTAGAAAGGTCGAACGTCACTTTGCTCTGGAGGTCAATACACTAGGTTATTGGCTTCTGATGACGTTGCTTCTAGAAGCCACGTTTGACAGTCTTTCTTCCAAGTGAGGTGCTCGGTCTATGGCCCGATCGCTGAATATACGCCTTCTGCTTGTTGGAGAGGTCGATGGACTCCTTGCCACACATGAATACTCGGCGGGACAATGTCGTAGTGGATTTGCTGCATTAGCCAGTCGACGAACTGTCGGAATGCGGCGTAGTTCTGCTGTTTCACTCGGCCGTGCCTGACTGAACTGCACTAAGTTTCCACTTTTACTTTACATATTATTCCCTGTCATTTACTATTGAATTTTATTTCACTAGTGTATTTGCACTCTTTACTGCACTCAGTAGTACATGCAGAATTTTTGCCACGCTTGTAACAGGATAATGCTCGTCCACAGACTGGACGTGAAATAAAAGTGCTCTGCAGGACGTGTGGCAACTTCCCTAGCCGGCACTATCTCCGACTTGTCTCCAATCGAGCATGTGTGAGATGTGATGGAAAGACAACTGACAGGTGCGACTCGTCAACGCACAGCACTTCCAAAACTACATGAACAGATCGAGCAGCTGTGGAATGGTGTGTCCCAAGAGAGTATCGGTAGGCTGTATGATAGAAAGGGTGCCACCATCAGCATCTACATTGCTCCCCGTGGAGCCTACAATGTGTACTGTTACGGCAGTATCAGCATCAGTCGACACCAGGTGCCTCAGTACCGCTGCGCGGGAATTGCCTTGCGGAGGAGGTTCGAATCCTTCCTGGGGTACACCTTAGTTAAAGTAGTTTGTAAGGCTAGAGACCGACGTACCCATTGGGCACGGTTTCAATAATAAATCTTGAGTGCATTCGAAAACTCCAAGAGAGTGACAAAGTTTTATTTTCGGCACTGTAGTTCCGAAGAAGCCTGGAAAATTTAAAAGTGATTGGTGAAATGATAAAACTGCAGCAAAGATGGAGGAGTGCAAGGAGGACTACAACAGATGTCTGATGAGTAATGACAGAAGTAATACAAACGATTGGGCGAAAGCAGTAATTAGAGGCAAAAATCCTATGTACGGATTTAAATACAAACAAATGAATAGCTGCATAGATAGCAAAGTGTAAAATTGTTTTAAGAATGTAAAACCTTAACTTTTCTCGGCATAATGAACGCTCAAACAACTTAGGGTCTGCTGATGGGTGACGACCGCAGATACTCTCAAGGCACAACTTCACTACACCTACATCTACATGGGATACTCTGCAAATCACATTTAAGTGCCTGGCAGAGGGTTCATCGAACCACCATTATACTATTTATCTCCCATTCCTTTCTCGAATAGCGAACAGGAAGAAAGAACACATATATCTCTCCGTTCGAGCTCTGATTTCTCCTATTTTAGTCTGATGATCATTTCTACCTATGTACGTGGGAGTCAACAATATATTTTCGCATTCGGAGGAGAATGTTGGCGATTGGAGTTTCGTAAGTAGACCACGCCGAAGCGACAAGCACCGTTGTTCTAATGATTCCCATCCCAGATCCTGTATCATTTCCGTAACGTTGTCTCCCGTGTATCGTGAACTCTTTCGATGTCCTCCGTCAAACCCACCTGATAAGGATCCCACACTGGGCAGCAATACTCCATAAAAGGACGGACAAGCGTAGTGTACGCAGACTCTTTAGTAGTTCTGTTGCATCTTTTAAGCGTTCTGCCAATAAAACGCAGTCTCTGGTTCGCCTTTCCTACGACATTATCTAAGCGTTGTTTCCAGTTTAAGTCTGATGTAATAGTAATTCCTAGGTATTTAGTGGAGTTTACGGCCTTCACATTCGATTGATTTATCTTGTAAACAAAATTTAACGGATTTATTTTCGTACTTATGGGGACAACTTCACCCTTCCCATTATTTAGAGTCAACTGCCAATTTTTACACCATACTGATATCTTATTTAAATCGTTCTGCAGTTGGTTTTGATCTTCAGATGACTTTACTAGGCGATATCTGACGGCGACAACTGCAAACAACCTAAGAGAGATGCTCAGATTTCCTCTCAAATCATTTATGTAGGTAAGGAACAGCAGAGGACCAATAACACTACCCTGTGGAACGCCGGATGTCACCTCTGTTTTAGTCGATGCCTTACCATCGATTACTACTAACTGTGTCCTCTCTGACAGGAAATCCCCTATCCAGTCACAAATCTGGGGCGATACGACCTAATAAACTGAGATGCTGATTTTGGTTTAAATTCTGCTTGGAATCCGCCACCATTTCTCGACAAAAAAAAAAAAAAAAAAAAAAAAAAAAAAAAAAAAAAAAAAAAAAACCCAGAGTGACAGAATTAATGCTTCCTCACCTGTTGAATAATAGACACTATCGATATTTTTTTACGTTTGGTCGTCTTTGTTTTGAGTCTGTATGACTTGTGGTGTGTGTGTTATCTTCCATGTTTACTCTTTGCAGAACGAGGTATTAAATTCGCTTGGACATTGCTTCTTTCAGTGCAATTGTGCCTTGAGAGTGGTAGGGTGTGCTCTTGTCGAAATATCGGCGGTGGTCGAAGACGTCACCCGGTATAGAGGTCTGCAAATCGCCGGTTTCGCTCGCTCGTACTCGGTCGAGTGCGCAACGCTCGGCGGTGGCGCGGCGAGTGTGTTACGCTCGCAGCGAGCGTGTTGACACTCGAACGAGGCTGCGTGGGGCGTGGCGTGCAGAGGCCGCACAGCGTGGCGCTGCCGCTGTACTCACAACGAAACCTACCCAAGTGTCACTCTCAGATTTTTATGAAATTTGCATATTTTATAATACATGAAAAACTACGGGACACGTAATTTTTTTAGCGGCGGAAAAACATATTTAAGGTGTGAAACGGTCCCTCCAAGATTGGGGCTAAAATAGAAAAATGGCGATAACGTAGAGATTAGTGAAGCTATTGTAATGATTTTTGGTATGAATATATCTTTTGATAAAAGACAAATTTCATAGATTCGGCTTCGATTAAATCAAAACAATTTTTTGAGCACAAAAATTGATCACTTTATGGGTAACTGTCCCCCTAATTGTCATTCCCCCTGCAATGTACCTAGGCCGATCTCTTATCCAGCCATTCCGAAAACATGCAGTTCATTCTTTTGGCTGGTGCAACCGGGTGACATACTTCAGACGGCCCTAAATAATTATAATACAGATATCATTAAAACAGCAGGAGCACCATATATTCGTACAGTTGTGTAAAGTAAACAATTGGAATAAGAGGATTTAAAACAGGTGCCGGATATGAGCATTAGACCGACGTATGACCCTGATGACGGAGGAAAGGGCGGATCCTACATATTGCACAAAAGCTTGCATGCGTTCTTTATTATATAATTAAGAAAGACGACAGTGGCAGTGGGGAATATATGAATGTTGCAATTGGAAAAATTCCCGTTAAGGACTCATTCGGAAAAGGTAGAGGCGCAGCAATTACGCACAGTGGCAAAATGCTACTGGAATATTTATTAACGGGGTGGAACAGAGAGAGATGCACAAACCTAGCCTAACGGGTATACATCAATATCGTGAATTTAATATCAATATAAAAGACGGACGAAGTATTCCAGGACTTGAGAGTGATAAGTGGAATGGATATAAAATACAATCATTTTCTCGTTAAAACGGCAAGTAACACCTACCACTAAACAAGAACTAACAGTCCACAAAACGGGAACAAGAAAGAAAGAATGATCATGGATAATTCATTTAGTAAATGATCTTAGCACAGAAACTTTATATTAATCACGTATAATAACTTATATTACAAATTTCGCAGTCAGGATTCATTCTGTAGCGTCTAGTTTGCTCCCGACACTCGCCTTGGACTCGAGTGGCGCTGCGGTGGGCGACCGAGTGGCGAGCGGGCAGTGTGGACGGTCGGGCCAGTCGAGCGTGCGCCGCTCGAACGAGCGTGCAGAAAGTCGAGCGGAGACACGCGCCTTGCCGCAAGCTGCAGTACCGACACCTGTCGGACTGTCAGAGAACGACATGTATGATGCGATTCGAGCGAGCAACCGAGCGAGGTGCAGACCTCTAACCCGGTAGCATACCTGTAAATTGTTTGAAATTGTTTACAGAAGTTCGATGCAAATATCAAGACGTTCACTCCATTGCAGATCATGAAATTAAATCCAGAGGGGTAAAATAGCGGAGGCACAGAAGACAGTGAAACAATTAAAATTGCTGAATTACTATGATTTTTAGTTGTTTATAGGTAGTTGTTGGGTTCTGGGACACGTGGTGACGCTATTTATTCTCTGTCTTAGCAGAAGGGAAAGCTCTCTCGAGATTAAAGAAGTTGTCATCACCAAACATATTTTTAAAAAAGGAGACAGGGTAACTGAAACACTGCAGCTCTCAATTGTGTATATTTTTATATCGTTAGAGCTAGAATTCAAAGAGCAATTGAGGAAGGAGAAGAACAGGCAGGCAGATCCTGTGTTACTAATGTCTACAGCGTAATTTCCTTGTCTGTGTACCTAAGAAACCGTCCATGAGGTCTCTGTACCTCGTTTGTTAGAAACAAATGCGAAACTGAATTGGAACAAAAGATTACAGTTATTTAAGTTGAAGCCACTTAATGGATAAAATTTTGGAAAAAGTGGAAGATAAAAATATGCCATATAAAATAAAATGCTGAAGAACAAGCGCAGAAGAATAGGTGCAGTCGCTGCAGCAAGAACTTAGTGTAGGGCAAAATAGCCTATCTGCTACTTTGTAAGTTTCATGCAGCCGTGGGTACCGGAAGAGGTGTGCAAGTGGGTGTACTTGCACCCCCCCCCCCCTGACTTGGAAGAAAACACACAGAAAAAAGATTGAGAACTGAAATTTTATTATTGTGTAATATATATTATACTTATTCCAGCGTAAACTTTGGTGCAAATTACTGTCCAAAGAGAACCTTGGTGCGTCTAGGACGTTGTCTAAAAGTGTTCATCACCTTTTGAAAGAATTCTGTGTCCTATTTCACCGTTTCTCTGTCAACACAGAACTTGTTCAGAGCACGTAGCATCGTGTTACCCATTCTAAGCAGATTCCACGTCTTGACATGTCGTACTCTACTAAATGTACGCTCTATGCTACATGTCGTCGCTGAAATATTTAGGCCAATCTTTATTGCCCTGCTAACAGATGTAATAACGACGTGGCTTCTGCAATCAAATCTGCATATTCAACATACTTTAAGGTAAAATTACTCGCATCGTTTGACTTATACAGTTCGTACCACGTCGGAGCTTCAGAAACAAAATTTTGTAAGAAATTTCCGTACAAGTTCCGTATATCTTCTGCAGTGACCATAAAAGTAGATTTGTCTAATTTTCTTAAATTTTCGGGATGCAGCTGCGTAATCGAAAATGGTTTATCGTGGGTAGATAAAAAAACTATCTCTCAAGGAATAGGTGATAATCTAAGTATGGGATGAAGGTAGGTATTCTGAAGAAGTCTTCCACACTTTCAGATGGTTGATTTCATCTGTAGATTTGTTTTGACAGCAATCGATGACGTTTAAATTCAATCCGTAATTCCTTGCAAATTTTCATAGCTTTCTCAAATACGTTTCTAAACTCCGTCGAGGCATTACCATGGTTAGATTGAGTTTTAAATGTTTATTTGTGTGATCGAGTACTGCCTTAATGTTCGTATTTACTTGTTGCAGTTGGTTTCACACGGGTTCAAGTTTGGCAGGATAGTCAATACACATTAATATCGTCACAACATACGTTGGAAATGTTGCAGTCGTGTGAAGCTGATACGCCGTGGTTTTACTTTTAGAGTTTGATGCGTTGACGTTCTTTCAAAGCTTGTACAATATTAATGAATAGTTAAATTATGTAGTCTAGAAGAAAATATAATGCATTTGTCTCTCATGGTAGCAGATTAGTTGGGTTTGTCTGTAGTCACAATCTGTACCGCATATTTGTCATCAACCTGCTTTTAATTTTTTTGTACGTAAACGCTGTCCAGGTTGGTCTAAGCTTTTTAAATATTACAAGCAATAAGTAGGTTATCACGAGAGATCCAAAATATTATTCACTAGATTTTTGCGAAACTGCCCCTGAGTCGCCACCACTAAACAGTCCTTTTTTCCTACTAAACAAAAAACGTCTCCTCGCGCTCTGTTAAAAGTCCTCTATATTAATAGATACATTCTCCCTCTCCTAGCAGTCAGTACCTAGTGGCCCAGTGGCGTAACTATGGGGGGGAGGGGGATAAGGACGATAGAACTCCACCCAGAACCCTTAAAAAATTGTATAACAGCAATGTGGTAAAGGTAAAGACTGGAAACTCGGGGTGTTTTACCATAAGCTTTCATTGGGTGTGAGTGAATTAATGTTCAACGAGAGTGGTAGATGGTAGTCTGGAAACTGACAAAAATTTTGCTCATCAAGCAGCTCTATCCCACCGCCAAAGCCAAGCCCTAGTTACGCCACTGTAGGGCCCTATGGTATTGCAGGTCGAGATGCACCCCTCTGGAAGTAATCCTGGCGGCGCCCATGCATGCAGCTAACTTGAATTGATAACTTGACGCATTGTCGCTCTTACGTGCAAGAAACGAGCCCTACTTTCTTAAACAGATCTATATAACTGCCAATATTTTAATGAAGAACTAATACAGAAACCTGCATTCGTTTAATTCCCTTCAAATTCTAGGCCGGTATTCAAGATGGCTCCTGTAAACAGCAACGTTCAGTGCGGGAACGGTTGCTTCAGTTAGCAGTTACGACACAATAGGGCCTTGACCGCGCCGACTTAATGGCGTTGCGTGAGAGTCCGGTGTGACGTGAGTCATTGACCAGCGGTAACTGCTGGGTCGCCACCCGAGAACGAGAGCTGTCCGTCACGTGTCACACTGAAGGCGTGAGAAACTGCCCAAGCTGAATATCGCTTTCAGCGGGTGCGCGATTACCTGTTAAATGACACAAAACTCTAATTTGGTACAAGACGCTCTCGATTCCTTGTCTCTTATTATTCCGTCAACCCGTGACAATAAAGTGCAGCCATTTTATGCTGCTTGCTCTTTCAATATGTTGTTATTGCGTCTTAAGAAACAAAGATGTACTATACAAGGTCTGAATTCTCTGCGGAGCGCGTCGCTGCTCGCCATCGAGGTTCGACTCCTCTCTCGGGCATGGGTGTATTTGTTGTCCTTAGAATAAGTTAATGTAAGTAGTTTGTAAGCCTAGGGACTGATGACCAGCGTAGTTAAGTCCCATAGATTTACAAACATTTGAACATTTTGAATTCTGAGGAATGTGATGCCCGAGCTCTTACAACCCAGTCGTATAATGTAAGTAAATTATCTTGAAGTAGATAAAACCTTTTCATGCATTACTAACTAAGCCCGCCCATGCTTCGTTGTGGCTCAGTCTGAAATAAAATGTTTGGGAAAGTGGACAAAATTATTCCAGCGAACATAGACTACGAGGAAAATGCACCAATCAAATAAATACACTACATTAAGTTGATGTGGCTATGTGGAGTAAGGACAGGAAGAACAAATATACTTCCACAGAAGATCATTATTTATTGTAAAGTCACTGAGCAAACCACATATTTTTGTCCGTTTTCTGCAAAAACATAAAGCCCAAACAGCTTAGTGACTCTCGGGCATGAGAGGACATATAAAAGCCCATCAACACCGACATTTTATGAAGCAATAAATATTTTCCGTTTATTATTTTGGGTGGGCTTCAGCGAGAAGAAGTTTTGTCAAAGTATAAATTTATGTGTAAAGGTTGATCCAAGTGACAAAGTGATGTCATTTTCAAACACTAAGCGTTCGCACGTAGCGGGCTACTTGTATTTCGTAGCACCTCACCTCATCATTTCGATCATTACAGCAAAGTTGATAGCATAAAGACCTGCTGTGTGAAAAATAACACGTTTTGTCAAAATTTCGAGTCAATAAACCGTCAACTTTTCGGGTAGTGCTAACACAAACTAAATCAACCTGCAGTTTTGTGCCAGGGTTGGAACTTAAATAGTGGCAACTATTTATTCACAACTGATACAAAAGCGTTACATGTTTGCATCTGCTGCTGTCCTTGAAAATAGTCACTAGCGTTGTGAAGAACGCGCTGGCAGCGATGTGGATGTCATAGTATACCGTTAGCAGAGCCCATTGTGTTGATGGTGTGAACTGAGCGATCTTCTGCCTGTCGAATGTCTCGAACAGTTCTGAAGTGAATGCCACGAAGTAGTTCGTTCATCTTAAGAATCACATTAAGTCACAAGGATGTAAGTTCGGGGAGTATGGTGGATGGTACAGTACTTCACAGTCCCATCGACGACAGCTGTGGCTGTGTGTAATAAACGACGGGAAGAAAAAATATATTTCCGTAGAAAACAAGTCGTATGCGCCCACTTGTCGTGCAAAATAATGGCTGGGGTGCGCAGAAAGTGTAGATTCGTAAAGCTGGTCGCAAGTAATGCTCCAGAAACGAACAGTAAACTGTGCAAGGACGGTCTGCCGTGGAGGAACAATTTTCCGACCTTAGTTGAAGGCTTTTACCCAACGTGCCACTGTGCTACAGCAATGGCGATTACCCGCACGTCTCTTGAAAACCTTGTGACACTATTGTGCTGTACGACCTCTGTCACATTCAATCTTGATCGTTGTTCATGTTTAGAAAACATAGTGACAGCTTTACGTTAGATCGCTTACTCACAAGTGATTGTACGCCCGTCGGTGACGTGGGACGGACGAATCCATTTGCTAGGACGTAAGATGGAAATGTCAACAACACGTGCTATCAGCGACTATAGTAGATTCCATTGCATAGTGTCTCCTCAGCAGTGTTGCCACTATTTTAAGTTCCAACCCACGTAAAATGTTCGGGAAAATGAATAACATTAATCCAGCGCGAACATACACCAGAGAGCACTATTCAGAGCTCGCTGACATACTCACAGAGAAAACCCATCAATGAAATAAATACGCTACATTGGGTTGATGTGGCTGTGTGTAATTAAGGACAGGAAGAAAAAATATATTTCCGCAGAAAACAAATCGTATGGTATTTTGGGCCGCCTAGCGCAAGTCTTTTTAATTAACGCCTCTGCAGCGACTCGCAAGTCGATAATGACGAAAATGATGATGACGACAAAACAGAACACCCAGCCCCTTGCCGGGAATCGAACCCGGGTCCACTGTGTGGTAGTCAGCGACACTGCCGTCTGAGCTACGTAGGCGGACTTTCCACTCAAGATCGTTATTTATTGTAAAGCCACTGAGTCGTGCTTATAATTTTGTCCGTTTCTACAGAAAACAGAATGTCGAAACAAATTAGCGACTCTGGGGCATGCGACCTATAATGGCTCATCAACAATGACATTTTATGACGCAATAAATATTTTCTCTTTTATCATTTTTGGAGGGCTTCAGCGAGAAGAAGGTTTTTTTTTTTTTAAGTATAAATTTATGTGTTAAGGTTGATCCGAATCACGAAAAGATGTAATTTTCAAATACCAACCATTCGCACGTCGTGGTTTATGCGTATTTTGCAGCTCCACACCCCATCCTTTCGATCATTACAGCAAAGTTGATAGTATAAATGACACTATTGTCAAAATTTCAAGTCAATCGTCAACATTTCGAGTACAGCGAATTAGACGAGAGTAGTAAACACGTGTAACCCTCCAGTCATCAGTAAACTTAATATCTTTTCCTTCTCCCACGTAAAAAGTGTCCTATATCGGACATCACCAGTTGGGATTTTTTGTGATCTCTCAAAGGCTTTTCATTAAGTAAATCTTGATATCCTTCTAGATAAGCTTAAGTGTTGTGGTATGAGTGAGGCAGTGCACAGATGGTTTAAATCACACTTAACTGGAAGAGTGCAGAAAGTTGAAATAAGCACTTCACATGATATAGAAGAAACAATTAATTCCTCAAACTGGGGAGTTATCAAAAATAGGGTCCCATAAGGTTCGGTCCTGGGTCCTTTCCTGTTCTTAATATATATTAATGACTTGCCATTCTACATTCACAAAGACGCTAATATATTATTTGCTGATTATACAAGTATAGCTTTCACGTCTGATAAACAGGAATTAAGTGATGCAATTATGCAATTGTAAATGATATCTTTCAGAAAATTATTAAGTGGTTCTCTACAAATAGACTCTCATTAAACTTTGATGAAGCCCAGTATATACATTTTCATACAGTAAATGGCATGATAACATTAATAAATCTAGACTTTGAACATAAATCTGTCGCGAAGGTAAAATATTCAAAAACTTTAGGCGTTTGCATTGATGAGGGATTGAATTGAAGATCTGCTGAAACGTTTGAGTTCAGCTACTTATGCCTTCAGCCTCATTGCAAAATTTGGTGATATACATCTTAATAAATTAGCTTACTATGTCTATTTCCATTCACTGCTTTCATATGGGATCACATTCTGGGGAAATTCAACATTGAGTAAAGAAGTATTCATTGCACAAAAGCTTGTAAACAGAATAATTTCTGGAACCCACCCAAGATCATTCTACAGAAACTTATTTAGAGAGCTAGGGATCTTCACTGTAGCTTCACAAAATATATATTCACTCATGAAATTTGTTGTTAACAATCCGCCCTAATTCAAAAGTAATAGCAGTGTGCCTGGCTACAACACTAGGACAAAGGGTGATATTCACTATTCAAGGTTAAATCTAACTTTGGCACAGAAAGGGGTGAATTATGCTGCCACAAAAGTGTTCAGTCACTTACGAATTAGCATCAAAAGTCTGACAGATAGCCAACTAGTATTTAAAACATATGATCCATGAATAAAATGTACAAGAGTAGTCACAGAGTACAGCCTTATCTTACCCTTGAAATTACCATGAACCATTTTATTTACTTAGTGTATGGCTTACAGAATTACAAGGAGATATGTACGAGTACACAAGTGTGTAATATAATAAAGAGAGCTTTAGAGTGACAGTAGATGAACCACGAACTCAGTTTAATTTAGTGGTGCACTCTCCTTCAGAATCTATGAATTAATGCATGAAATTTTTCATGTCCCTAGTTATATGATTTTCTTTCTTTTTTTAATTTATAAGTATTTTACTGTCATCATTTCTGATTAAAATAATTAATTCGTTACAACAAACTGCATAATAACGTTTTGCTTGGAGAATCTGTTACTAAAGTTTTGATAATTTGCATACATGTCTGATGATAACATCACAGGTTCACGTCCACCCTCGTGTATGGGTGTTGTCCTCAGCATAACTTAGTTTAAGTAGTTGGTATGTCTACGAACGGATGTCCTCAGCAGTTTGGTTCCATAGGTTTACAAACATTTGAAAATTTCATAACATTAGATTTCTGTAAAGACCATAAGCAAACATTTTGTAGGGGCATTAATTTTTGATACAGGAATGTTCAAAATAGGACAGTGGTAGCCAACTTGGTTTGTTACAGTGTGACAAAATGTAGTCCCTCTGTTTTAATGACCAACTAACAAGTTAATCACATGCACAGCCGTATTGGCGTCACGAAATATAAAGTACAAAATTTTCTATTATTTCGAAAGATTAAGCCTATAGATCTAGATGTGTGTGAATGATGGTCGACGACACATGATGATTTTTGAGACTAATGTATTTTCATTGAAAATCACATTCGTTTACAATTCTTCTGATCCATTGATTAGAAGTGTAGCCTCGTTTCTTACACCATAGGAGGAGACAAAAAAAATATCGTTCCCAAAGTCCTTACCAACATAAGGATTGCAGCCAAGCTGGTGGTCATTGAAACTGCAGTACAAGGAAGGATGGTAAATAATTAAATATTATGTACTATGCCTGTAAATAGATTAGATTAATACTTTTCCTTACATCATGTATACAACATTTCGTAATGATGTAGAACGTGCCAGTTTAGTAAATGGTGTCTATACATGACAATATTTTAAGGATTTTTTAATTTTCATTATTTATCTAATAATAATGCCGTTCAGAAATTCCTTAAATTTCTTTTTAAACAGCAGTTGGCTATCTGTCAGATTTTTATGCTACTTGGTAAATTTCTTAACACTTTTGTGGCAGCATAATTCACCCCTTTCTGTGTTATTTACTATTCAAGGTTAAATCTAACACCCTTTCTCCTAGTGTTATAGGTATGCACACTGCTATAACTTTTGAATTAGGCGGATTATTAATAACAAATTTGATGAGTGTGCGACCTTTCTATCGGTTCTCACCAACAAGAATTGGGAAATACATAACTCAGGGTAGTATAAGTTTATGGTTCGTTGTCTCTGTTCATAGAGCTGAGTCATGTATGTCAGCTTCTATGCCCTAAACAGCTACCCAATCTGTTTAAACAAGATCAATAATTAATCTGTAGTTTAGCCAGTCTATCAATCTGCATATGATGACGTGAAAATATATCTAAACAAGTATAAATTATCTGAATAACCAACTAAATAGATTCTAAGTTGATGTTTAGAAGAGATTTACTCACGAAGTAATTTTTATATAAATGCAGTTTATTACTCTTTTTGGGTACGACAATGTGGAGGTGGTCCTACTTTATTTATCGGTAAATAACTGAATATTTCCCCATCTATTGTTCATGAGAGTCATAGTATCACAGGGCACTTGAGAGTAAAAGTTCCAAATTATCACTCGTAAATTAATGAAGTCCATTTAACATTAAAATTCCAAATTAATCCGCGATTAATTACAGTATTTGTTATAAAACACAGTTTGTAATCTCACGAGTACACGATTGCTGAATTATCACAATTCCACATCCCTACTACCGTGAATAGTTTATCACTTTTCAAGCAGAGACTAACGTCTGCAGTCCACACATGCTTATGTCTTCATATCACAAGTTCATAACGCGGCTTCAGACCTCCCAGCGTCACATCCTTTCACCACCACGTCCAAGTTATGAGTCCCTCCCCAAGCGTTCGAAAAGCGTGCTCTCCCTACTCCCAAAATTGTATCCTTCCGCGCATCTTAACGCCTCATCTTTAAAATACAATTTCCATTCCAAAATTTTATACATTTGAATATCACATAATTAAATGCTTTGACCACCTTCCTACAGATGTTGTTTACATTTAACAAACTAATATATATTTAACAATACTAAAAATGGTTAAGACTGAAGCTCTTTGCTCAGATTGCCATTAAACGTGGTGTCTCACAGTTCAAATATACTGCCGCCGTCGAAATATAGTTACACAATTAATATTTAAATTATCATGGCTTTTTATACAAATATATTCTGTTCTTGTCCACAGATACTTATAATTGTTTATAGATAAATTATCTGCTGCATATCTACTATTTTAGTAGGCGAGGAAATATTTAAGTGGCAGTCTACAACATAAAACGAACGTTACTAAAAATAATATTAAATATAATAAAATACATATATAAATGTAATGCGCTTTGCTCGGTTCATGTTTTGTGTTTCTGTGGTGGACTCTATGTTCTGACATAAGAATATTATTACCTCATCGAAAAGCAAAACAAGACAGTAAAACAAAGTTTATTGAAAGAATACGGAAATAACATGGTACGTTTTCTAAGATAGGTAGCGTGGTGCAATGCTGCCCATTTGCTTCTTAATCTGTTTCTGATAAACACTACGTATCAATAATTGTATATATATGTCTTATAATATTATTATTATAGTACTGAGATTTGTCGGCTTTTTATCTGTAAGGGATATTCAAATTATAATTACAGCGTTCGATTCTCCCAAGTCTGCTGAATCCATTCATATAATTATATTTGCCGTGTGATCATTCCCTAATTTTATATGGATTTTTAGAATAATGTGTGTGGCTATTTTGTATTTCAGTTGCAATCTGGGTTAGCCGCCCTCGCTCATCAGTTTCCTGTTTCTGAGCGCATTAGGGAAATCCTGGCTACCTGCTGTATCTCATTCACTAGGTCCAAACTCGTAGCTGGCCAGCTGGGGAACCCAACAACCTGGCAAAACCCGCCTTTCACATGGAAATAATCAGCTTCCCCCTGTCTCTGTAATATCACAAGTATATATATATATATATATATATATATATATATATATATATATATATATATATATATATATAATGAAGCACAGTGAAGATTCCTAAATCCTTAAATAAATGTCTGCTGGATGATACTGGGTGGGCTGATGAATTCAATGAATACTTTTTTAGTCAATGTTGAATTGCCCCAGAAAATGATCCCATATGGAAGCACTGAAGGAAAATAGGCATAGTAAGCTAATTTACTGATATGTATATCACAAAATTTTCCAATGACCCTGATAGCATTAGTAGCTGAACTCCAACTTTTCAGCAGATCTTCAATGTTTTTCTTCCAATTCAATCCCTTATGAATGCAAACACCTTAAAATTTTGAATATTTTACCTTAGCTACAGATTTATGTTAAAGTCTAAATTTATTAATGGTGTCATGCCATTTACTGTATGAAACTGTTGATACTGGGTTTTATCAAAGTTTAATTAAAGTCCATCTGTACTTCATAATTTTCTGATAGACATCATTTACAATTTCATCAGTTAATTCCTGTTAGTCAGGCATGATAGCTATACTTGTATTGTCAGCAAAAAGAACTAGTTTAGCATCTTTGTGAATATAGAATGGCAAGTCATTAATATATATTAACAACAGCAAAGGACACAAGACCGAACCTTGTGGGACACCATTTTTGATAATTCCCCAACTAGAGGAATTAATTGTCTCATTCTGTATCATGTGAAGTGCTTATTTCTACTTTCTGCACTCTTTCAGTTAAGTATGATGTAAACCTTTTGTGCACTGTTCCACTCATGCCACAATACTTAAGCTTATCTAGAAGAATCCCATGATTTACACAATCAAAAGCCTTTGAGAGATCACAAAAATTCTAAGTGGTGATGTCCGGTTATTGAAAGCATTTAATATTTCATTTGTGAAGGTATATATAACATTTTCTGTTGAAAATGTTTTTTGAAAAGCAAACTGACATTTAGTTAAAACTCTATTTTTACTAATATCTGAAGCAACTCGAGAATACATCACTTTTTCAAAGAATTTGAATATAGCTGTCAGAAGTGAGATGGGGCGGTAGCTGTTGACATCAGACATATTCCCTTTTTATGCAAAGGTTTTACGATAGCATATTTCAGTCTATCCGGGAAAATACCCTGCTTTAAATAGCTATTACATATATGACTAAGAATCCTATTTATCTCTCGGGAACAAGCCTTTAATACCCTGCTGGAAATGCCATCAATTCCATGTAACTTTTTACTCTTGAGAGAGTTAATTATTTTCCTAACTTCTGAAGGAGAGATGGGAAGAATTTCAATTGTATCAAATTGTGTAGTTATGGCCTCTTACATTAATTGCCTTGCTCTTTCTAATGAACTTTTTGATCCTATTTTCTCTACAACATTTAAAAAATAATCATTAAAAATGTTTTGAACTTCTGACTTTTTGTTACTTTAGTTTCCATTTGTTTTGATAGTAACACCTTGTTCCTGTGCACTTAGGAACAATACATTGTTAAATTTGTAGGTAGTTTTGAGGTGCAAAGGACCTGAAAGGTGGTACTTAGAGCAGACACGTCTGGCAGCGGCAATGGACATCGCGTCTAAAAGTGGAGGGCTGTCAGACTGTTAGGGCGGCTGCAATGTCAGCCGGTTATTATTGCCTGCAAACGAGAGATATCGATGTTCATCAGTGGTGAACATGCCACATTTATTCATGACACCCAATTTAGTTCGAAACAGGCAGTATTTCAACAGATAGTCCTAATTGTAATTAATTGAGGAGCAGAAAGACACGTGTGGACCGGTCGGGGGCTGTCTGTAAAGAGCAAGCGGCTGAATTCAGCACGCACTTGGCATCAGCCGAGCAACTCTTACATGATGGATTGAGGCTTCTTGACTGGTTGGCGGCTGGTGTTTTGACATTTCACACCTGAAAGCCATTGTTAACCTTCCTGTTGTGAGAACAGAGGCACGCTAACTATGCATTGGTTGAGAGAGGTGCCACTGTACGTCAACCAACCATGGCAGTATTACTCAAAGACAGACAATAAAGCCAAAAAATAAAACTTACATTCTTCGAATAAAATAAGTTGTCCCCATCTTTTGGACAATCAAGCAGTTCAAACTCGTAATACCACCTTGCCTCAACACTATGCCCGAGTTGATCAACCGTACTAGTTGGCGACAAAAAGCGACGTCTAGTCTCTCGGCAACTGTAGGCTTTAAAATTTTAGTGGTGAAATATACACTACTGGCCATTCAAATTGCTATGCCAAGAAGAAATGCAAATGATAAACGGGTATTCATTGGACAAATATATTATACTAGAACTGACATGTGATTACATTTTCACACTATTTGGGTGCATAGATCCTGCGAAATCAGTACCCAGAACAACCACCTCTGGCCGTAATAACGGCCTTGATACGCCTGGTCATTGAGTCAAACACAGCTTGGATGGCGTGTAAAGGTACAGATGCCCATGCAACTTCAACACGATACCACAGTTCTTCAAGAGTAATGCCTGGCGAATTGTGATGAGCCAGTTGCTCGGCCACCATTGACCAGACGTTTTCAATTGGTGCGAGATCTGGAGAATGTGTGGGCAGGGCAGTAGTCGAACATTTTCCGTAATCAGAAATGCCCGTACAGGACCTGCAACATGCGGTCGTGCATTAACCTGCTGAAATGTAGGGTTTCGCAGGGATCAAATGAAGGATAGAGCCACGGGTCGTAACACATTTGAAATTTAACGGCCACTGTTCAGAGTGCCGTCGATGTGAACAAGAGGTGACCGAGACGTGTAACCCATGGCGCCTGGTGATACGCCACTATGTCGATTACGAATACACGTTTCCAATGTGCGTTCACCGCGATGTAGCCAAACACGGATGCGATCATCATGATGCGGTAAACAGAACTTGGAGTCATTCCAAAAAATGACGTTTTGCCATTCGTTGCGTACACCATCGCAGGCGCTTCTGTCTTTGATGCAGCGTCAAGGGTAACCGTAGCCATGGTCTCCGAGCTGATAGCCCATGCTGCTGCAAACGTCGTCGAACTGTTCGTGCAGATGGTTGTAGTCTTGCAAACGTCACCATCTGTTGACTCAGGGATCGAGAGAAGGCTGTACGACCCATTACACCCATGCGGATAAGATGGCTGTCATCTCGACTGCTAGTGATACGAGGCCGTTGGGATCCAGCACGGCGTTCCGTATTGCCCTCCTGAACCCACCGATTCCATATTCTGCTAACAGTCATTGGATCGCGACCAACGCGAGCAGCAATGTCGCGATACCATAAACCGCAATCGCGATAGGCTACAATCCGGTCTTTATCATAGTCGGAAAAGTGATGGTACGCATTTCTCCTCCTTACACGAGGCATCACAACAACGTTTCACCAGGCAACGCCGGTCAACTGCTGTTTGTGTATGAGAAATCGGTTGGAATATTTCTTCATGTCAGCACGTTGTAGGTGTCACCACCGGCGCCAACCTTGTGTGAATGCTCCGAAAAGCTAAGCATTTCCATATCACAGCTTCTTCTTCCTGTTGGTTAAATTGCGCGTCTGTAGCACGTCATCTTCGCGGTGTAGCAATTTTAATGGCCAATAGTGTATGAAGCGAGCTAAGGTAACAGTCAAAACACCCTCCGTATTAAGGTAGCGCTTGATAGCATGGGAAACATTAGGTTTTGCGTTATCTTGTCGGAAGATGAGTCCTTGAAAGAGGAGCGCAGTCGGTGTCGTTAAAGCGTCAGGTTGCCGTCTGTGCGAACCACAGATGATAAGGTCCTGTATCCAATAGGTATATCCAATCACGTCAAAATCTCATTATAGGAGGTGAGCTATTGTTATTTTCTTTCTCCTCGGGCCTCCACAGTCACACTACTGTCGGCGATCATCTGTTGCCGTGTCAAGGGAAGCCACAACAGTGATCGTTATGCTGACAGTTCGTGGTGCTTCTGCCGTCATCACACTGTGTAGTTACATGTCTTACTGCACATTGCACATTAATTCAATGTATGTGCTGTGGCAGTACGATACTCTGCGGTGAGTCAACATTACGTTCACCTCCGCGGATGCTAGTCGCGTGATACCTTTGAACCAGCGTGGAGTCCAGTATGACCATCCTAAAATCATTCAGTCTAAAAAAAGTCATGCTATTCCGACCAATTCGAACCGAAATATATGGGAACCGTAATCTCGACAGGTGACGATCGTACTGCTGACTAAGTCCAAACTGAAATGTTTGTAAAAGAATTGAATCAAAGTACTATGGTCATCAGTCCCTAGACTTACAAACTGTTTAAGCTAATTTACGCTAAGGATACTCGAACCTACATCTACATACATATGCCACAATAAACCGAAAGGTGCATGCGGAGGGTACTCGGTACTACTATTACTTACTTGCTCTCCTGTTCCACTTCCATATAGAATGAGGAACAAACGAATACTTGTTTGATCCGTACGAGTCATAATCTCTCTAATATTATCCTTGTGGTCTTTACAAGAAATGTGGGTTGACGGCCATAAAATCGTTCTGCAGTCCGCCTCAAATTCCGGACCTTAAATTTCTTCAACGTTGCTTCTCGGAAAGAAGGTTGACTTCCCTCCAGAAACTCCCAGTTGAGTTCTCGAAGCACTGATCGAATCTATCAGTTACAAACCTCGCCGTCCGCCTCTGAACTGCCTCTGTGTCCTCCTTTTAACCGATCTGGTGACGATCCCAAACACTTGAACAATACTCAGGACGGGGTCGTACAAGCGTTTTATATGCGGCCTCCTTTACAGACCTATACCTCCTTCCCAAAATTCTCCCAATAACGCGTAGTTGATCATTTACCTTCCTCACGACTGTCTTTATATGCTCGTTCGTTTCATATCGCTGTGCAGCGTTATGCCTAGGTACTTAATTGACGCGACTCTGTCAAGCAGCACACTACCAATGCTGTATTCGAACATTACGGGGTTGTTTCTCCAACTCATCTGCATCACCTTACATTTTTCTGCATTTAGCGCTAGTTGCCTTTCCTCACACCACCATGAAATTTGGTCGAAATCATCCTGCATCCTAGTTCAGTCATTCAATTACAACACCCTCCCATACACCACATCATCATCAGAAAACAGCCATAGATTGTAACTCACTCTGTCCGTCAGATCATTTATATAGATAGAAAATAATAGCGATCCAATCACACTTTCCTGGAGCATCCCAGACGAAACCCTAGTCCCTGATGAACACCCGCTATCGAGGACACGTACAGGGTTCTATTACTTAAGTATCATTCTAGCCACTGACATATTTTTGTACTTATTTCACAGCCTCGTAACTTCCTTAGCAGTCGGTAGTGCGATAACGTGTCAAACGCCTTTCGAAAATTTGGAAATATGAAGTCTGCCTGTTGCCCTTCATCCACAGCAAGCAAGATGTCATAAGAGAAAATGGCAAGATGGGTTTCGCACGACCGATGTTTCAATAGCCGTGCTGAGGCATAGACAGAAGCTTTTCCGTATCAAGAAAATTTACTATATTAGAACTGAGAATATATTCACGCATTCTGCATCAAACTGTTGTTAACGACATAGGTCTGTAATTTCGTGGGTCCATTCTATTGCCTTTCCTGACGGGAATGACCTGTGACTTTTTCCAGTCTCTTGATACCTTGGGCTGGATCGAAGATTCGCGATAAATACAAGAAAGGGGCCAATGCCGCCCAGTACTCTCTGTAAAACCGGATTGGTATGCCATCTGAAGCAGGCGATTTGTTAGTTTTCAACTCTCTCAATTGCTTCTCTACACCAGCTACTCCATTGTCATCCACTTGGAGTTAGTGCGAGCATCAAATGAAGGTATGTTTGCATGGTCCTCAGGTGGGACGGGCCGCCTAGTCCGTAGCATGACGCCTTAGACCAAAAAGCCATTCCATGCAGCTGTTTAAGTCCGACACGAGCTGAAACTCGTTTGCCCTACTTTTATTAGTCCTAGCACGGTCTTTTCAAAAATACACAACAGTCATACCCGACTTATGAATGAAAAATACGCTGCGTAGTATTTTGAAATTTAAATGCGAACTGTGTAGAAATAACCCCTGAAGTTCGTTTAACATGCGTGAAATCAATCATAGTTCCGAACTACTGAAATGTACTACAATCCAAAGAAGTACTATAAAAGTGATTTAATTCGATACTGTGAATATGTGATATATGTGAATGATGCAAAAATAACTTTCTACTTCTATTATGTAATGGCCGAGTAGGACATGAGTGGCAGAATTTATTATTCTGACAAAGAGATCTCAAAAAATTCGGTTCTGGATGAGACTTCGCAGATTTGTGGTATATCTCAAGGGTGTCCACTCATGAAAGTTGTGACGCGCACTAGACTGAAGATTTAGAGAAGAAAGGCTCTGAAATTTTACGCCCAACTCAGATACTGGTCGACTGGTATGCTGAAGCAGCATGCTGAAATGGCTGAGACTGTACAGTAGGTTGGCGATCCAGCTTCAAATATTCAAATGTTTGTAAACCTATTGGACCAAATTACTATGGTCACGAGCAAACCTACGGCGGGAGTAGCCGCTCCGTCCGTAGCATGATGCCTTAGACCTCGCGGCTACTCCAGCGCGGCGATCCATCTTCAGTGCTGCCTTCTGATATATCATTATCCTGTTTTCAATTGACTAAAATATTATCAGTTAAATTATAAAGAATTTTGTTTTATTCGTAAAATTAGGCTACTTACAGCTAAATATTTTTTTTTTAAGCTGAGTGATGAAAAGGATATTTAATTTACATAAATGGAAGCTTTAATCACCACTGCAACAAAATGTTATACACAAAATTGAGGCGGACCAATTCCATGGACTCCACGGTCTCCTGAACTCAACCCTCTTGACTTTCATTTATGGGGACATTTGAAAGCTCTTGTCTACGCAACCCCGGTACCAAATGTAGACTCTTCGTGCACGTATTGTGGACGGCTGTGATACAGTACGCCATTTTCCAGGGCTGTATCAGCGCATCAGGGATTCCTTGCGACGGAGGGTGAATGCATGTATCCTCGCTAACGGATGACATTTTGAACATTTCCTGTAACAAAGTGTTTGAAGTCACGCTGGTACGTTCCGCTGCTGTTTGTTTCCATTCCATGATTAATGTGATTTCAAGAGAAGTAATAAAATGAGCTCTAACATGGTAATTAAAGGTTTCCGGACACATGTCCACATAACATATTTTCTTTCTTTGTGTGTGAGGAATGTTTCCTGAAAGTTTGGCCGTACCTTTTTGTAACACCCGACTAGTAGGACATAAGTGGCAGAATTTATCATTCTGACAAGGCGATCTTAAGGTCACGGAAATTCGGTTCTGGATGAGATTTCGCAGGTTAGTGGTATATCTCAAGGGTGTCCACTCATGAAAGCTGTGACGCGCACTAGACTGAAGATTTAGAGAAGAAAGGCACTGAAGTTTTACAGCAACTCAAATACTGGTCGTTGTGGCCTGAGTGCAAAACGATTCGGATACAGACGCAACACTGAACAACTTACATAGTAGTATACCTATTAGGTACACTACTAACCTGCAAATTCTCGTCCCGAACTGAATTTGCCATACCATATAGTCCCCTTGTTACTCTTATTTATGTTACTAATTATTATGAATGGTGTTGCATATAGTATAGGTTGTCATTTATTTTTGTAGTTTTCGGCATACTCTGTCTAGCGCTAACTCGCCGATTGTATGACTTTTTGTGTCACTATTTATAATTGTCAGGGAATTACCATATTTCTTAATTTAATCGTATCGCAACATCTAAAAGTTGAATCAGCTGACAAGACCTTACTCCCAGGTTTTCCAGAGCTAAATTACCTATTCACTTTATCTGTATTGGTTCTCTAAGTCTTACATTATATTCAGGAATATTTTGTCAAACCGGGCGGACCGATGTAGCATTGTTGTATCCAGCGTTAAGGCTGTACTTTTTCTCATCTTCAAGATAAGAACAGGCCACGCTTTTAGGATTCAGTTTGCGAGCTCTTAGGGCGATAATTTTGCAAATCTAGTTGAGGCCTGAAATTATATTCATGGTCACGCTGCGTCGGCCTTCGATGTCCCATAATTTGCATAACATTGCTGCCCACGACTCCTACAGCCAGTCAACTCTAACTAAACCCAACCATTGATGGTTAAATTACTTTATAAAATATGGAAACAATCTGGAACACGATCTACATATTCTATGAATAGTTTGTAGATGTCGGTCCCAGCACGCCGAACAATTAGTACTAGTCGGGGCTTTATGCCCTTTCGATAAAATCAGTTTGAAACAATGTCATTTTCGATACCGTTAAAGGTGTTCACTCACTAGTTATTTAGCTTCTCTGGTACGTTTTACTATTTCGCCTGTAATTGCTTAAGAATAAACTAAATAACGATTTACAAAACAGTTTTGTCATTTTCAGAACAGTTCATATTGTCAGCAGTGTCAGCTGGTTTGTGAAATAATCAGACTCACGAGTTTCAAATCAGATTGAAAGTTTTGTATACAAATCTACTATGATTTAGGGGAGTGAGAGTCGTAGAAGATCACTACCAAAGGGGCTCTTTACTCTCCTCAAAAACCGTTTTATTATTATTATTATTATTATTTTGTCTTTCAGAATAATATCAATGTTGCCCTCTTAATTTACCATATTTCATCCTCTATTTGTTTCTATCTGTCCATAAAATGTCTTCAGTATTTCTTCTTCTGATAGCAGTTTGAATTCCTTGAATCCATGTTGTCGCCGGCGGTCTCCCTATTTTCTTCCTGGTCGCTCCTATTTCAAGTTTTCTGTGGTAATATCTAGTTTGACATCCTTTTTGTATCTCCATACCATAATCGTTGTTTTTCTTCTGTAAAACCTGTGATGAAATTTCTGTCTTCCATTTTCTCTCTGGTACCTTCATATCTAATTTTTTACTTGCCTCGATATCCAAGCGGATCGCCTCCAAAAGTTCATCTCTGTTGCCATCAATATTTTTATTACTTGTGATTTTACTGTCCATACTTCTGATCCATATGTCATAATGTAATAATTGTGTTGAAGATATTTCTTTTTGTTTCTTTTCCAATCTGTCGGTCCCATAAAATACAATTTACTGTTCGAATAGTAAAATTACCAGCACCGATTCTAGAATTAATTTCCTTGCCTTCTTTGCCATCTTGTGTGACATTGGCTCCTAGATACTTGTACTCTTCAGCGTGTTTGATACTTCCCATTCCTTCTTCCAGTGTCAAATCTTGATTTGTGTCTCCTATTACCGTATATTGTAATCTCGTTGACATGAAGTCCCAATTTTATACTCGTCTATTAATTTCCTTTAACGTACTCTATGTCTTCTTTATCTTGCGTCCAAATTAGCTAGTCATCAGCAAATTGTAGCGAATATATAGTAATATCGTAGACTATGAGCCCCATGTTTTTACATTTTCTTTTCCAATTTTCCATTGCTTTTTCTGTATATATTTCATAAAATGTTGGTGATAGACTGCATTACTGACGTAATCATTTTCAAATAATTATGTACGTTTATTCTTACTATAGAGTTTTGCTTTAATTATGGTAGGACTAATATTAAATGTTTTTAAAGCTTTCCACAAGTTACATAAAGGTATTCTATCGTATGATTTTTCTATGTCTACAAGTACTAAATGAGGGGGTTGATTTCGAACTTTTTTCTTTTCAATTATCTTGTTACAAGCAAAATACATGATCTATAATTGATCTCCCTGCTCTGAATCGAGCCCGTTCCTCAGCCTCCATTTCCTTAAATTCTGTTTCCAAAAATGTTTAATAATCTTCCATAAAATCAGCTAAATACATTAGTTACAGTTATTCCTCTTGAGTTCTTGTACTGTTCTTTTCTTCCTTTCTTGCAGACTGTTGATATAAATCCTACTTTCCACTCTTCTGGTATGACCTCGCCATTGAAGCATTTTTCCTAGGGGCTTCTCAAAAGTTCATGTAGTTTATCTGTACCTTATTTCATCAGTTCTGTTGGTATTCCTTCAATTCCAGTAGCACTTCCTTTTTTAAGTTTTAATTGAATCTTTTACTATTTCTATGTATGGTGAATGCTGTTATTATTTTCTGTTTCTTCAATATCGTTATTAGTTTATGAAAAAATTCTTCCCTATTTTCAGTCAATAATTCTTTATTTTTTCCCAAGCCTGGATACTAATGTAGTTTATTTGTTGACTTTTTTCTCAATGTTTTCAATATCTTCAATGCCTCTGAGCTTCTCTTACCTCCGATTAGATTAACCATGTTATTACAGGTAGTTTACGAATTCAAATTTTTTGCTACTGTCTCAATTTAACTAATTTTTGCTAGTTGTGCTTTTCATTATCTCTTGTCCTGGATACTCTGTGTAATTAGCCATTTCACATACTTTTCTCAAGGTGAGAGTTAGCTATGGTACTTCTGTATGAAAATAGTATAAAGATTTTTTCCTTGTTATATTTCATTACTTCACCCATGGCTTTTTCGGCTGCTTCATGCAAATGCCTATCTGTACTGTCAAAACTGCTTCAGTTAATTTTTCATCTAACCTTTTTTGTATAGATATACTGTACTTTCATTTACTAGGTTATGTACGTTATAAATTGGAATTTTTATATCAGTTTTAAAATCTTCCTCCTCATTTACATTTTCTTCTTTACTTGTAAAATCTACATATGGAAACACATTTTAGAATTTAACAGATGATGGTCTGTTAGGGTTACTGCTCCGTATGCTCTGACATCTTGAGTTTTTGCTGATGCCATGTATATTCATGAATTCCTTATGTGGATAAAACCCATTCAGAATTTGTAATGAATTTTGTTCACATATATTTATTAATCTTAGCCCATTATCATTGCTTATATATTCTCCATGTGATCCTACTATTTTATTTCCTACATGTTGCCCTGCTCTGCTGTTGAAATCCTCGGAAAATATTATTTCTCTTTTATTCCCTATCCCTTCTACCAAGTCATTCAATTTATTGAAGAATGTCTCTTTGGTATGTCTGCTTCATCTTCACTTATTGCATAGACACCTATTATAGTAATTTTGGGTCCATATGAAGTTCACTTTAATCAAAATTTCATCAATAGTTTCCCAAACTGCAATATTTTTCTGTAATTTTTTAAATCAATATTGATGTACCTCACTTTGCCTCTTGATGTTTTTGAGCACCAGAGTAGAAAAGTATATATGATATTTCATTTTCTAGGACGTTTCCATTCTTTTTTTATTTTTGATAACACAACAATGTCCTGTTTTCTCTCTTCTTATTTCCCATTTCTCATTCCTTAGTCCTCTACTGTTCCATGTTCTAATTTTCATTGTCCGTTTCCATAGCTTTATCCGTTTAGCATTTAATCCGTCTGGTTGCATCATCTTGGGTCTTTTAACATTGTATTTTTTGCAAATGAATGAGTTGGCTGATTGCATCAATCCCCAACACAAGTGACTATGGACAGACCAAAACTTTTGGGTCCGGCCAATGAGAACTCGCTAGCTGTCAGCCAATGAGATGCTCCATGTTTCTTAACCAGAGATTTTGGCACTACGCGCACTCACGTACTAAAAAGAAAACTTCCTGTTTAACCTATACTTAACATAACTTCCACTTTTAAAAAAGGTATCTGTACATAGCCTTAAGAAGTTTATGTGTAGGTTAAAAAAGAGATTTTTTTTTTTTATTTTTTTTTATTTTTTTTTTTTTTTTTTTTTTTTTTTTTTAGTAAGTGAGGTGCGTAAGAAACACGCACCATCTCATTGGCTGACAGCACACGCAGCATCTATACAGGAGAAAGCTGATTGTTTCCATTTGAAAGGCGGGTTTTTACAGCCTGTTGGGTTCCCCAGCCGGCCTGCTAACAGTTTGAACCTAGTGAACGGAATACAGCTGCGGTGGAGTAGCCGAGCGGTCTAAGGCGCCTCGCTGCGGAGGCTCGAGTGTGTGTGTTGCACTTAGATTAGTTTACCTTAGTTTGAGTAGTTTGTAAGCTACGGACTGATGCCCACGCAGTTTGGTCTGATAGATTTACAAACATTTGATTTGAACGGAATAGAGTTCGTTAGGGAAACCCTACACTAATCTGCTCGGAAACGGCGGGCTTGGATGAGCGAGGGCGGCTATCCCAGATTGCGATTGAAATGCAGTATAGCCACAAACATTATTCTAAAAATCCATAGATAATCAGGGTAAGATCATACGGCAAATGAATGGATTCAGGGGACTTGGGAGAATCAAACGTCGTAATTACAATTTCAGTATCCCTTACAGATAAAAAGCTGATAAATTTCGGTACTATAATAATAATATTATATTCACAATTATTGATACGTAGTGTTTATCAGTAACAGTTTAAGAATTAAATGGGCAGCATTGCACCACGCTACCTATCTTAAAAGACGCACCACCTTATATCCGTATTCTTTCAATAAACTGTTTTACTCTCTTGTTCTACTTTTCGTTGAGGTAGTCATATTCTTGGGTGAGAACATAGATTCCACCTCAGAAACACAAAACATGAACCCACCTAAGCGCATTACATTTATATATGTGTTTAATATATTTAATATTATTCTGCAGACTGCCACTAAAATATTTCATGGCCGACTGGAAATAGTAAATATGCAGCAAATAATTTATACATAAACAATTATATTACCGGGTAATCAAAACGTCAGTATAAATCTGAAAACTTAATAAATCACGGAATAATGTAGATAGAGAGGTAAAAATTGACACACATGCTTGGAATGACATGGAGTTTTATTAGAACCAAAAAAGAAAAACAAAATATTACTACACGCGTGAAAGATCTCTTGCACACGTCGTTTGGTGATGATCGTGTGCTCAGCCGCCACTTTCGTCATGCTTGGCCTCCCACGTCCCCGGGCCTCAGTCCGTGCGATTATTTGTTTTGAGGTTACCTGAAGTCGCAAGTGTATCATTCATCATCGACCGACATCTCTAGGGATGCTGAAAGACAACATCCGACGCCAATGCCTCACCATAACTCCGGACATGCTTTACAGTGCTGATCACATTATTCTTCGACTGAGGAATGATGGTGAACATATTAAGCATTTCCTATAAAGAACATCATCTTTGCTTTGTCTCGATTTGTTATGCTAATTATTGCTTTTCTGATCAGATGAAGCGCCATCTGCCGGACATTTTTGAACGTTTTTTGTTCTAATAAAACCCCATGTCATTCCAAGCATGTGTGTCAATTTTTACCTCTCTATCTATATTATTCCGTGATTTATTAAGTTTTCAAATTTATACTGACTTTTTGATCACCCGGTATTTGTGGACAAGAACTGAGTATATCTGCGTAAAAAGCCATGATAAATTAAATATTAATTGTGTAACTCTATTTCGACGGCGGCAGTATATTGGAACAGTGAGACGCCACGCTTAATGGCTACCTGAGCAAAGGGCTTCAGTCTCAACCGATTTTAGTATTTTTAAATATGTTTTTGTTTGTTAAATGTAAACAACATTTGTAGGGAGGGGGGTCAAAGTATTTAACTCTGTGATATTCAAATGTATAATATTTTTGAAGGGAAATTATATTTTAGACATGAGGCGTTAGGATGCGCGAAAGGATACAATTTTGGGAGCAGGTAGAGCACGCTTTCTAAGCTTGGGAAGAGACTCGTAACTTGTACGTGATGTTGATAGGTTGTGTGACACTGGGAGGTCTGAAGCCGCGGTAGCGAACTTGTGATTTGAAGAGATAGGCATGTGTGGACTTAGAAAATTTACGGGACTGTGACTGCATAACTTAGTCTCTGCTTGAAAAGTGATAAACTATGCACGGTAGCAGGAATGCAGAACTGTGATAATTCATCCGTCGTGTACTCGTGTGATGACAAACGGTGTTTTATAACAAATACTGTAATTAATCGCAGATTAATTTGGAACTTCAATGTTACATGGACTCCATTAATTTACGAGTGATAATTTGGAACTTTTACTCTCAAGTGCCTGTGATACTTACTGTGGCTCTCATGAACTATAGTTGGGGAAATATTCAGTTATTTACCGATATATAAAGTAGGACCACCTCCACATTGTCGTATCCAAAAAGAGTAATAAACTGAATTTATATAAAAATTACGCCGGCCGCTGTGGCCGAGGGGACTGAGGCGCTCCAGTCACGGTCTGCACGGCCACTACGGTCGGGGGTTCGAATCCCCCCTCGGGCATGGATATTTGTGCCGTCCTTAGGATTAGCTAGTTCATAAGTAGTTTTTAAGTTTAGGGACTGATGACCCCGTAGTTAAGTCCCATAACCTCTACAAACATAAAAATTACTTCGTGAGTAAATCTCTTCTAAACATCATCTTAGAATCCATTTTGTTGGTTATTCAGAGATTTAATTTATGTTTCTTTAGATATGTTTCCACGTCTTCATATGCAAATTGATAGACTGACTACAGGGTAATTATTGATCTTGATTAAACAGATTGGGTAGCTGTTTAGGGGATAGAAGCTGACATACGTAACTCACCCCTATGAACAGAGATAACGAGCCATAAACCTTTTACTGCCCTGAGTTATGTATTGCCCAATTCTTACTGGTGAGTACCGATAGGAAGGTCGTAGACAGCCAATCTGTTCTCATTAGCCGGAGCCAAAAGTTTTGGTCTGTCCGTAGTCACTCGTACTCCCAATCTTGAAGACCAAATAATTTTTATTCAAGGTTGTCTCCCTTTAGCCTTTGATAAGCCAATATCCAAGTCAGTGAGTATTCCCCTATTCGCCACCTGGGGAGGTGCCCGTTGGGAGACCAGCCAGTCCACACTTCAGGAAAATTTGATTGATAATTCTGTACCATTACACACATTATTGATGAAACAATGGTTCGTACTGTACTTGGACTTAGCACCGAAACACTGCACTAGATTACACTGTGACAGTATAAAACCGAAACTCACTCTATGAATGCAGTATTTCCTTCAGTCGTTTTTCTTTGTAACAATTGTAGAATGTAATTTAAATGTTCAAATGTTTGTAAATCTATCGGACCAAACTGCGTGGTCATCAGTCCGTAGCTTACAAACTACTTAAACCTAGGTAAACTAACCTAAGGACAACACTCACATGCCTCAGGGAGGACTCGAACCTCCACGGCGAGCAACCGCGCGCTCCGCAGCGAGATGCTTTAGACCGCTCGGCTACTCTACCGCGGCTAGAATTTAATTAATGCAGTCTGTTAAGTTTCTCATAACTATGATGAGAAATCAAATTTGTGAAACTCATTACTTGTTTGAAAATGGTTTCAATCGAGAGTAAAAGAGGAACTTGTGGATGCTTAGGGTTTAACGTCCCGTCGACAGCTTGGTCATTAGAGACGGAGCTAACGCTCGGAGTTTTTGGGTTAGGTTGAGGAAGGAAATCGGCCGTGCCCTTTGAAAGGAACCATCCCGGCATATGCCTGGAGTGATTTAGGGAAATCACGGAAAACCTAAATCTGGATGGCCGGAGGTGGATTTGAACCACCATCCTCCCGGATGCGAGTCCAGTGCGTTACCACTGCGCCACCTCGCTCGGTAAAAAGAGGAACTGTCTGCAGACTTATTGATCTGTTGTAAATGGTAATTGGTTTTATTGAACCTATTTTCGTCTATCTGTTGAATAATGAAAAACTAACTATTGTTTGATTAGTATAAATGTTAGTAGCGTCTGTAGCGTGTTTCTGTTATAACATTGGTTTCAATTTAAAAAAACTAATTATTTAACTAGCTGCAATCGAAATTATAGATCTTTCGGCTAGAAATGTGAACACAATAACAATTAATTCCTTATATAACTCCAAAGCGGCGACGCTGCTACAAAAAAAATTAAAGCTGCAACCCAAATGTAACTACTAACTAATGTGCTGTTTGAGATTGGACAAGACTAGTCATACTGTTTTAAATTCCAAAAATAAAGTGGAGCTTGAGTAAATCATAAAAAAATTGGCAGGGGAGTGAATCATGGGATGAGTTTGACTTTAAGACAGGAATTGTATTTTAGTGACATCAAAGTTTGCAGAAAACATGAACAACTTCTTCCTCAATTCGGAGTGAAGTAACACCACAAATAATCATGCAAGACATGTTCCTACATTTACAGTTAAAACAGTAATAAAAAAAAACTCACAGCAGGTCCAAAAGAAGCAAACGCTTAATTTTATCACTGAGGTCTGAAGGGTACCAAACGAATTTTTAAGAGAACTTTACTTGCCGATAACAATGTCTGAGAAGTTCTACTGATCGACTAGCTTTCCTACCTAGTCAACGTGAAGTCTTCATTCAGTCTGAATCATCTCATTAAAAATGAATAAATCAATCAAATAAAAGTATCCACAGTACTTACCGAGTAATTCTGGTCATGTCGGAGACCATTTCTACCCACGACTTCTCGCTATCAGGAACTGCACAACTCTGCAGTAAAACCTCCACAGTGAAAGAGCAACTCAGGCAGACATGCCATTCCTACCTAAGCAACGAAGGCATTATATTTCATGAAAATTCAATAGTGACCTATTTCAAGATCAGTTGCGCAATTTAATTATATAGGGGCCCGCTAGCTTTCACAGTTTGGCAATTTATTGTAAGACTCCGATCTGTAACAGCCACACTATTTAATTTAAGCGTGCTGAGGTTAAATAAAATAGTTCCACAAATAATTTCATAATGTTTACCCATAACAGCAGTCAGCACCATACATAACAATGTCAACCGTACAACGTTTTCGAATCATACTTATACACCCCCGGAAAATGAAAAAGAACGCCATGAATCGTTGACTCAGCATAGGGAAATATCTCTGTCACATTCTTGAGGATGCATACAACACAGGAACACACAGGCAAAGCCATACGTACGTGAGTACAGTCACCAGAGTATGCGAAATGTCGACTCTAGTACTGTCTATACGCCCCTTTCTCAGTAATTCAAGCTGCAGTTCTCCCATGGAGACGATCGTAGACGTTCCGAATGTAGTCTTAGGCAATGATCTGCCATTCATTTCCCACCTGGTGCTTCATTTCGGCCAGATGTTTTGATGGTCGTGCAGACTGCGCAAAATGAGTTTTCATTCGGTCCCAAACATGCTCAATGGGGGTCATATCTGCGGATGGGACTACCCAGGGTGTTTGGGGTACACCTTGAAGAACATATTGGGTGGTACGGGGTATAAATGGACGTGCATTGTCCTGTTGGAAAAACAGATCGCCTTGCTGGTGCGTGACCAACAGCAAGACGGGTTGAACGATGGTTTCAATGTACCGTACACTGTTCAGTGTTCCCTATATGATCACCAGAGGAGAACGCCCATTGTAGGATATGTCTACCCACACCATGAGGCATGATCATGCGTCCTGTTACGGCATCTTCTGCTCAAGCCCAACATCGTTCAATCCGCCTGCATTGATGTCGTCACAGGCGCTTTTAGCAGGACGTGTAGTCTTTCGCTTCTGCCTCGGTGCCAATGATGGTCACACGCGTGCAGGGGAGTTCGCAAATTTGGAGTGTATACGAAAGAGGCAAACGGGGCCAACAGCCAGCACCAGGATGTAAGGAGCCGTATACTACACGAGCCATACTCCTCTGGTGATCGTCCAGAGAAAACTGTACAGTGCACAGTTCATTGAAGCCGTCATTCAACCCGATTTGCTACTGTTCATACACCAACAAGGTGATATGCTTTTCCAAAAGGCCTGCGCTGATTTTTATCGCATGTTACACATAAGCAGTTCTTCGCATCCTATTTCCACCATAACCACTTTCAATTTTCTCGCAATTACGAGGGTATGTTTCAAAAAACAACCAGAATTTTTTATTTTGTAGAAAATATTTGTCACGCTTATTCAAATTCCATTATAGACTTTCAAAGTATTCTCCGTTGGTCACAAAGCGATTCCAGTGTTTAATATTCAAAATACTCCCTGAAGCCCCATTTCATATTCTGTTTAGCTCTCGAACACTTTGAAAATAACGATCCAGAAGTTCTTTTCTACTGCAAGAAACAACTGGAACCACACGGCGCTAGGTCGGGTGAATAAGGTGAAAGTATCATCATCTCGGTGCCTAACTAAATGATTGTTTCTTAAGTCCTGTTGGTGCAGTTGCCCGGTGCATTATTCTGATGAAACATCCATCTTATTTGAGCAAGAATGGTATTTTTGTTGCAGTTATCTTAGAAAATTGAATAAAAATTATATTAAAAAGCACAAAAACTATTAGAATACCACTACCTCTTTAACGTACAACTAATAACAAAACAACTCTTAGAATATAAATGAAACACGTACAATAAAAAAACTAAGCAATATAGAATAGAGTAAATGTACATAGAAAATAGATTAAAAATAATATAATTGCACCTTCCATACGTCTCAGTAGCAATTTGCAGTAACAGTACGCTTTCTCGTCCACCATGAGTTTGGACACACTGCCATGTTTATCGGAAACGACATCTGCACTGGCTTGAACTTTGGTCTTTTTGACGCTTGGGCATGAAGGATGTTTCCCATTGGGCACTGTCATGTTTTTTCTTGGTCATAATGATGAAACCGGCATTCGTCACATTTGATGACTTTGGCCAAAAATTTTGGTTCTCAAGCGTTAAATTCTTGTTCGTCACTTCACAACAGGCACATACTTTGTTGCAACATTTCTACATCCCAGAACATTTCGTACACAACTGATCCGTTGGATTTAGTCATCTTCTGTCAAGTAGCGACGAAATATTCAATTAATTTTATATATTCATAACTCTCCAATCGACGTTAACGATAAACGAGGGCCGGCCGCGGTGGCCGAGGGGACTAAGGAGCTCCAGTCACGGTGTGCATGGCCACTACGGTTGGGGGTTCGAATCCCCCCTCGGGTATGGATATTTGTGCCGTCCTAGTTCGTAAGTAGTTTGTAAGTTTAGGGACTGATGACCCCGTAGTTAAGTCCCATAGACTATACAAACATTTGAACATTTGATAAACGACGGTCTTCCCGCAAATGACATCAATCGTGTTGACATTCGTTGAGGGCCTTCCACGGCGTTGGAATACACGAGATCTTTTTTGCCCTCCCGAAATGTTTTATACCACTGAGAAGCTTGTAATTTCTACAAAGCTTGCTCTTTGTAGGCTCTCTTCAAGTTGAGATCAATCGTGGATATAATAAACACACACGTATACTGTCTCTGCTTCCCTCCAACTGCGTACCGCCAGGCAACTGGCGCGTACGGTATTACGTCACTTACAGGCGACGTCGTTCCAGTACTGCCAACTCCAGTCTCAAGGCCTGGCGCACTGAACAAAAATAAAAGTCTGTTTCCTGTCTTATTTGTTTGCATTTTACATTTCATCGCATCACAAGCCTAATAATCCTCATTACTTACAGTACCTTGCAATCTATGATGTTTTAATTGTGAATTTTTATATTTAAACTAAGTGCTTTGTTGCACGTATTATTTTATCTCCATCTTTTTTTAAAGTAAGATGGCCAACTTATAAAATGTGGTATGACCAGATGATGGTGGCATAGTCCTCCGAAAACGGTCATCTTTAAATAAATAAATATTTCGCGATCTTGGTGTTTAACTTTTGAAGAATATTTCTCATTATAATAACTGTAATACTACATGTTTAGGTGTAGTTAATTACAACAACATGCATGATAAATATGCAATTACTTATATTTCAGTAGGACTATTCTATATCATACTTATTGTCCTAAGTAAGAGAGCAAGATTAGGGTTTAACGTACCGTCGACAGCATGGTCATTAGAGAGGTTGGTCATTAAGAAGATTTTTCACAATGATACAGATATATGTCACGGCGTCCTTATAAGGTTTTCAAGCAGAACAATATTTTCTTATGTTGTGGTATCATAACAGTTATTTACATGCTAAGGGGATATTGCAAAACTTGTGAACATATTCATTATTCATTAGTTATACTAATAGCAGTTGGATCCCTCTCCTTAGTTTTACTAAGACACATTTTGACAACAAGGTTTCCACATCAGTCATAGATTTATAGTCATTTCTTAGTGTTCAGAATAGCTAGGTTCTCCGTTTTTACATTGTTCATCGGATTTTATTGTTTCCGTGTCCATATCCTCTTCCATTTTCAGAAGCACATTCAGCAGATGTTAATCATTAACGTTAGCAGTAAGGTTTATAGCTCCTTCGTCAATGCTTTAATTGTAGGCTATATCCGGTTCGTTCTCTTGCTTTGCGTCGAGGGTTTCACGAACGCTTGCTGCCATTTGCATTTAATCTGTTAACTGTATTTGTCCTTAGGTCTTCTTCCATTACTAAATTCACGACTAGTTTATGTCTAAGAATGTGACCTACCAATCGATCCCTTCTTTTAGTCAAAGTATGTCAAAAATTCCTTTTCTCCCCAATTCTGTTCAGTACCTACTCGTTAGTTATGTGATCTATCCACCTAATCTTGGGCATTCTTCTGTAGCACCAATTTTCAAAAGCCTCTATCCTCTTCCTGTCTGAACTATTTATCGTCAATGTTTCGCTCCCGTGCAAGACAACACTAAACACAAATGCCTTCAGAAAAGACTTCCTTACACTTAATATTCGATGTTAGTAAATTACTCTTTTTTAAAAACGCTTTTCTTTCCATTGCCATTCTGCATTTTATATCCTCTGTACTGCGACCATCGTATGTTCATTTTACTGCCCAAGTAATAAAACTCATCTACCACCTTTATTGTTTCGTTACCTAATCTAATTCCTTCAACATCATCTTGTTTTGCTGTTGTTAATGTTCATCTTATTCGCTCTCTTCAACACACTGTCCATTCCATTCAACTGCTCTTCCAGGTCCTTTGCTGTCTCTGACAGAACTACAATGTCATTAGCAAAACGCTCTAATCCCTTCTCCAATTTTTTCCTTGCTTTCATTCACAGCTTGCTCGATTTACAAATTGAATTGGAGAAAGGCTACAACCCTGTCTTACTCTCTTCCCAACCACTGCTTCCCTATCATGCTCTTCGACTCTAATAACTGTGGTTTGACTTTTGTACAAGTTCTAAATAATCCTCCTTTCCCTGTATTTTACTCCTGCTGACTTCAGAATTTGAAAGAGTGTTTTCGAATCAACACTGTCAAACGCTTTCTCCAAATCTACGAAAGCTAGAAATGTAGGTTTGCCTTTACTTAATTGTCTTCTAAGATAAGTCTTAAGGTATTGCCTCCCATGTTCCTACGTTTCTTCTGAATTCAAACTGATCTTCCCCAGCTTTTCTATCCTTCTGTAAATAATTCGTTTTAAAATTTTGCAACCATGACTTATCAAACTGATGGTTCTGTAAATTTCATACCTTTCTTTGCCTCGATTTTCTTGGAATGGGGATTATTACAGTTTTCTTAAAGTTCAGGGGTATTTCACCTGTCTCATACATCTTAATCACGAGGTAAAATAGTTTTGTCATGGCTGGCTCTCCCAGAGACTTCAGTAGCTCTTAGGGAGTATCATCTACTCCAGGGGTCTTGTTCCGACTTGGGTCTTTCAGGGCTCTGTCAAAGTCATCTCCCAGTATTATATCTCCTATTTCATCCACTTCCCTTCCCTTCCTACAATATTGTCTCCAGCCCCTCTATGTACTCTTTCCACCTTTTAGCTTTCCCTTCTTTGCTGAGAACTGGTTTTCCATCTGAGTTCTTGATATTCATAGAGCTTATTGTTATTGTTATTATAAGTACATAGTTGAGCCCCAACTGTGACATCTGTGTCGATTAGAGCATCCCTTTCGGTTGATTTCGTTGTATTGTTAGTGTGATTGGTCTATATTTGGTTCTATTCCTGATTTAATGTACATGGTATTACTTACCCTGTCACATTTCTGCCACTGGAAAGCTCTGGTGTAACTACAGTGGCATCATGCCGTAATGACTAAACTGTTACATATCATGGTTCTCCTGCTTAAATGTTACCAATAGCACTTGTACAAGAAGTCTATGGTCACAATTTTGCCTATGGTGTTCACTTGAATTGCATAGGTAGCCCATGCGGGTTTGGTTTCCGTTGGAATGACCTGCATATGGATAAGAAAGTAGAAGGTTTTGTATTTCAGATTCAACTGTTCTATGCCAAAAGTTTTCTGGCATCACTTCTACTCTCATACCGTAAAGTGTCTCGTTCAAACAAAGCGTTTCTCTGGTGTTTCAGAGTGGTTCTTCGCACGCTGCCTTAAGTACCCTTTCCTCAGCCTAATTCACCACTGCGCTCGGAGCACTAGGGTGTTCGAGAAACCGTTGTTTGGGCGGATGTGGTCTAGACCTTAAGTCTGCTTTAGACTAAAGCACTCATCAGAATTTCATCATCTCATGAAACTGAATAAACTAACGATCCGAGCATCCTCCCGGCCTCCTTACACGGATCTCGTATGCGGCAGTCGATCAGTATTTCCATTGTATTATGACAGTGATCTCGGGCCAGACCGCACGTGCCAAATTCTCACGTGCCTCTCCGATTCTTGAGAGGACAACGTGCGTCTTCAGGTCACTAGGCTTTCAGACTATTCCTGGACGACATTTTACAGAAGACGTTAGTCCTTAAAACATGTGGTCATTCTAGGGGAGCTAGAAAACCTCTTCTCCGAAAGTAAACAGTACTGCGCAGTGCAACGTATCGAATTAAAGAGTAATAATAATAAATATAGTAGTATCTAATACATCTACATAGATACTCTACAAATCACATTCATGTGCCTGACAGAGGGTTCATTAACCACTTTCATAACTTTTCTCTACCGTTCCATTCTCTAATAGCGCGCGGGAAGAAAGAACACCTAAATCGTTCCGTTTTAGATATGATTACTCTTATTTTATTGGGAGGTCAAGTCCCCCTAAGTAGGTGGGTACTAGCAATTCAGAAGTAAAAGTCGGTGATTGAAACTTCGTAACCAGATCACGCCGCAATGAATAACGTCTTTCTTTTAATGATTTCCACCCCAATTCGTGCAACATTTTCGTGACGCTTGTCCCCCCGTAACGTGATAAAACAAAACGAGCTGCCCTTCTCTGAACCTTCTCAATATCTTCCGTCAGTCCCACCTGGTGAGGGTCCCACAAGGGGCAACAGTACTCCAGGACGCACAAGTGTGATGTAGGCAATCTCTTTGGTGGAGCTGGTGCATCTTCGAAGCGTTCTGCCGATGAGACGTAACCTTTGGTTCGGCGTCCCCACAATATTTTTTATATGTTCTCCCCAGTCAAAGTTGTTCGTAACTCCTAGGTATTTGGTAGAATCTACGACCTTAAGGTTTGACTGATTTATCGCGTAATTAAAGTTCAGCGGATTTCTTTTAGTGGTCATGTGTATTACTTCACACTTTTCTTTATTTAGTGTCAATTGCCAATTTTCGCACCATGAAGAAATTTTGTCTCAATCGCTTTGCCGTTGCTTTTGATCCTCAGTTGACTTCACTAACCGATAAACGACGGCATCATCCGCGAACGGTCTAAGGGAGCTATTCAAATTGTCTCCTAAATCGTTTATAAACACGAGGAAGAGTAGGGGACCTACAACGTTTCCCTGTGGAACGACAGATATCACTTCTGTTTTACTCGATGACTTACCGTCAATTACAACGAACTGTGTTCTTTCTGATAGGAAATCGTGAATCCAACCGCATAATTGGGGAGCCATTCCATAAGCACGCAATTTCATAAGAAGCCGCTTGTGGGGTACAGTGTCAAAAGCCTTCCTGAAATCCATAAATATGGAATTGATTTGAGATCCCTTGTCGATGGCACTTAACACTTCATGTGTATAAAGGGAAAGCTGTGTTTCGCAAGAAGCTGCAATAGTGGTGTTCGTGACCAGCAGAATAACATATTTGATATAGCACGGGACTGCAGTTTTAGAACATAAATGCTGTCACTGCTTGCATATAAGAACGACCTGCTTCCCTGCACCCTTTCCTAGATTGTATGAATAGTCGGGCAAGCCTAGTTTCACAGGGATGGAACAGATAGTCGGCTGTACCCTTATACTAGATAAACTCTTCAGTGATTTAGGAAATCCATAGGAAATCAAGTTGCTCTCATGTAGGTTATAGCTTCCATCTACTCGAATACAAACCAGTCTGCTTAAAAGTACACTGCCCGAATAAAATTATTCCCCAAAAGGAGTTGTTCGAAGTGAATGAAACTGTATATGCTGAAAGACCCTGTAACTTTACTGAACTGATTACAGTGTGGAATGAAAGAGACAATACAAGGGTTTAATTCGTGGAACTTTTTTATTACAAATTTCAGACGTGGCCCATCATCAGGTAATCTATTTAATTATATAAATTGGAATTATAGTACAGGTGCGTCTGAACAACGGTTTTTCTGAAAAAAAAAAAACTATACGTGCAAGGGGCAACAGACTCCTTAACAAAGTGCAAATTCAATCACCGGTTTCTGACAGTAAATTCAAATTTGTGTCTCTATCTTATTACGGTCTGTGGTGTGACACGATAGCACACACCTTTAAAAAGGCCTAGGTCCAGGTAGGCTTTCGTACTAGAAAAAAAACTTGAGCTTGTTTCGCATCATAACCTTGATCCTAAAGGTGAGAAATTTAGAAACTCAAGAGTTTATAAGAATACATGCGAGTCTTGTGATGGGTTCTGTGAGTGCCAGACCGGGAAGGACTGTACAGAACATAGAACACACGTACAAAAGTAACAACAGTGCGTTAGGTTGCCATTTAAAAACTAACGGTAATTTTACACCCCATGAACGAGGGTTTAAAAATAGAACCGAAAGGTAGGGACCCTGACTTTTGGACGATTTTGAAATCAATGTGTACCACAACTCAAATCCCGAGGGCGTAATAAATGAGGAAATAGGCACAGGTTTTTTAATATTTTTGATGATCTGTTGGTTCAATGATATGGCTTTTGAATAATTTGACGGATTTGCATTCATTTTGCGACGACGAATATTTTTCATCGCTTAAGAAAACATTCTTGTATTTATCATCATGCTCCCTGATTATGTGTGTGCTTTAAGAGTTGTGGTTCTGCTGTCCTGAGGACAGTGGGCTGCTCTGCTCTGCGACAGCTTAAAGATGGCTTTTTTATGGATTTTACATGGTTTTACCTTGTCACTTTGTTGAGCTTTTATCTAAAACATGTTTTAAATACATTTCTTCCCGGTTCTTTGTATCCCTTGACCTTCTTCTTGCCAATGTAATACGTTTATTAATAATGATTATGCAGCCAAGATCGCATTTTTCATTTATTATGTGACCGGTTTCGGCGTACTCGCCGCTATCTTCAGACCTGTCGTAATTTACATAATTTCACGACATTTTATATACTAAAAGGTTGAGGCATCGTTAAACATAAAATTAGTAGTTTTATGTTTACCGATGCCTCAACCTGGATGTACTCTTTTAGTATATAGAAATGTCGTGAAATTATGTAAATTAAGACAGGTCTGAAGATAGCGTCGAGTACGCCGAAACCGGTCACATAATAAATGAAAAATGCGATCTTGGCTGCATAATCATTATTAAATAATTATAGATCGCCCCACTTAACTATGAGTTCCTTATATAATACGTTTATACTGTATGTTATCGCTACACGTTCTGTCGCTTCAATGATATTATTGTGATCTTCTGTTCTCTTGTATTCCTTTCATCCTGCTCCCATGGCTCTTGGTTCTGATATAATGCAATATTTTTCATAAACAAATATACATTTATTCCAGTTGAATTTTATAAAAATTAACTTCTTTTTTTATGTTTTGTAACTCTGTCGTTTAATTGACTAAAGTAGTGTATCTAAGCTACTTTAGAAAAATTTTAATTGTCTTTAAGTCTTGTAACTCTTTATTTCATTGTACCACATAGTCTAAGATCCTTTTCAATTTAGGAAAATTTATTTGCAACTAAACAAAGAAAAACGTCATCTATTGCCATATCCTGTTTTCAAAATTATATCTGTGCAGCCCGGCGGAATGGCTGCGTAGTCTAAGGCGTCATACTACGGACTGGGCAGCTGTTGCCGCCGGAGGTTCGAGTCGTCCCTGTGTATTAGGTGTGTGTGTGTATTGTCCTTAGTATAATTTAGTTTGATTATTTGTAGAGAATTGTCAGCAAGCAGTCGTAAATATTTTGTATATTCAGCAGATATGGATTTCGATCACTGTGTGACCATAATCAATGCTTAAGACAAACAGTTGAAGCAGATAAAACTTTTTGGCATCCATATTAGAATATAAACGTAACCTCCAATATAGAGCGGTGGCCGAGGGGACTGAGACGCTCCAGTCACGGTCTCCACGGTCGCTACGGTCGGGGGTTTGAATCCCCCCTCCGGCATGGATATTTGTGTCGTCCTTAGTGTTAGCTAGTTCATAAGTAGTTTGTAAGTTTAGGCACTGCTGACCCCGTAGTTAAGTCCCATAAGCTATACAAACATTTGAACATCCAACATAGAGTTCTACAAGTTTTATATGTTTCAACTGTTTGTTTTAAGCATTGATAAAGGGGCAGCAGCCTTTTCAGTAGTTACAGGGGCAACAGTCTGGATGATTGACTGAGCTGGCCTTGTAACATCAGCTAATGTGGCTTTGCCACACAGCTACTGCGAACGGCTGAAAGCAAGGGGAAACTACAGCCGTTACCTTTCCCGAGGACATGCAGCTCTACTGTGTGAACGTATGATGATGGCATCCTCTCGGGTAAAATATTCCGGAGGTAAAATAGTCCCCCATTCGGATCTCCGGGCGGGGACTACTCAGGAGGATGTGATCATCAGGAAAAACAATACTGGCATTCTACGGGTCGGAGCGTGGAATGTTAGATCCCTTAATCGAGTAGGAAAATTAGAAAATTTAAAAAGTGAAATGGATAGGTTGAAGTTAGATATAGTGGGGATTAGTGAAGTTCGGTGGCAGGATGAACAGGATTTCTGGTCAGGCGAGTACAGGATTATAAATACAAAATCAGTTGGGGGTATCACAGGAGTAGGATTGATAATGAATAAGAAAATAGGAATGCGGGTAAACTACTATGACCAGCACAGCGATCGCATTATCATTGTCAAGATAGATACGAAGCCAACACCGACAACAGTAGTACAGGTTTATATGCCAACTAGCTCTGCCGATGATGAGGAGATCGAAGAAATATATGAGGAGCTAAAGGAAATTATTCAGACAATTAAGGGAGAGGAAAACTTAATTGTTATGGGAGACTGGAATTCGGTAGTAGGACAAGGAAGGGAAGGGAAGATAGTGGGTGAATATGGTCTGGGCAAAAGGAATGAAAGAGGAAGCCGCCTGGTAGAATTTTGCACAGAACATAATTTAGTTATAACAAACACCTGGTTCAAGAATCACAAAAGAAGGTTGTATACGTGGAAGAGACCAGGAGACACCGGGAGATACCAGATAGATTTTATAATGGTAAGACATAGATTTCGGAACCAGGTTTTGAAGTGTAGGACATACCCAGGGGCAGACATAGACTCTGACCATAACTTGTTGGTTATGAACTGTAGGCTGAAACTGAAGAAACTACAGAAAGGTAGGATAATAAGGAGATGGGACCTAGATAAATTGAAGGAACCTGAAGTTCTTAAGAATTTCAGAGGGAGCTTCAGGCAACAATTGACAGAAACAGGGGAAAATAAAACAGTTGAGGAGGAATGGGTAAAATTGAGAGATGAAATAGTGAAGGCAGCAGAGGACAAAATAGGTAGGAAGGCAAGACCTACAAAGAATCCTTGGATATCACAGGAGATACTAAATTTAATCGATCAAAGGAGAAAATATAAAAATGCAATAAATGAAACAGGCAAAATAGAGTACAGACGACTAAGAAATGAGATTGACAGGAAGTGCAAAATGGCTAAGCAGGAGTGGCTAGAAGGCATATGCCAGGATGTAGAAGAATGTATAAATAGGGGAAAATAGATACAGCCTACCGGAAAATAAAAGAAACATTTGGCGATAAGAAAGACAGCTCTATGAATATCAAGGACACGGATGGAAAACCAGTTCTCAGCAAAGAAGGGAAAGCTGAAAGGTGGAAAGAGTATATAGAGGGGCTCTACAAAGGAAATGAACTTCGAGACACTATTGTAGGAAGGGAAGAGGATGTAGATGATGATGAAATAGGAGATACTATACTGAGAGATGAATTTGACAGAGCACTGAAAGATCTAAGTCGAAACAAGGCCCCTGGAGTAGATGATATCCCGTCAGAGTTACTGAAGTCTCTGGGAGAACCAGCCATGACAAAATTGTTTCACATTGTGTGTAAGATGTATGAGACAGGCGAAGTACCCTCAGACTTCAAGAAAAATGTTATAATCCGAATTCCAAAGAAAGCGGGTGCAGACAGGTGTGAAAACTACAGAACCATCAGTTTAATAAGTCATGGTTGCAAAATATTAACACGAATTATATACAGAAGGATGGAAAAACTGGTAGAAGCAGACCTCGGGGAAGATCAGTTTGGGTTCAGGAGAAATGTAGGAACACGGGAGGCAATACTCACTTTACGGCTTATCCTAGAAGATAGATTAAGAAAAGGCAAACCAACATTTCTAGCTTTTGTAGATTTGGAGAAGGCTTTTGACAATGTTGATTGGAATAAACTCTTTCAAGTTCTGAAGCAAGCAGGAGTAAAATATAGGGAGCGTAAGGTTATTTGCAACTTGTACAAAAATCAGACAGCGGTTGTCAGAGTTGAAGGGCATGAAAGGGTTGCAGTGGTTGGAAAGGGAGTAAGACAGGGTTGTAGCCTTTCCCTAGTGTTGTTCAATTTGTACATTGAGCAAGCTATAAAGGAAAGCAAGGAGAAATTTGGAGAAGGAATTAAAGTTCAGGGTGAAGAATTAAAAACATTGCGTTTTGCCGACGACATAGTAATTCTGTCAGATACAGCAAAGGACCTGGAAGAGCAATTGAACGGAATGGACAGTGTGCTGAAAGGTGCATATAAGATGAACGTTAACAAGGGTAAAACTAGGGTAATGGAGTGCAGTGTGAGAAAATCAGGTGATGCTGAAGGAATTAGATTGGGAAACGAAGCAATAAAGGAGGTAGATGAGTTTTGTTACTTGGGCAGTAAAATAACAAATGATGGTCGCAGTACAGATGATATAAAATGCAGAATGGCAATGGGTAGAAAGGTGTTTTTGAAAAAGAGAAATTTGTTAACATCGAATATTGATTTAAGCCTAAGGAAGTCCTTTCTGAAGGCATTTGTATGGAGTGTTGCCTTGTATGGGAGTGAAACATGGACGATAAGCAGTGTGGACAGAGAGAGGATAGAGGCTTTTGAAATGTGGTGCTACAGAAGAATGCTGAAGATTAGGTGGGTGGATCGCGTAACTAATGAGGAGGTACTGAACCGAATTGGGGAGAAAAGAAATTTCTGGCATACATTGACTAAAAGAAGGGATAGATTGGTAGGACACATTCTTAGACATCAAGGAATTGTGAATTTAGCGTTGGAGGGAAGTGTGTGGGGTAAAAATCGCAGAGGGAGACCAAGAGACGCGTATAGTAAGCAGATTCAAGTGGATGTGGGTTGTCGTTCTTATGAGGAGATGAAAAGGCTTGCTCAGGATAGAGTAGGGTGGAGAGCTGCATCAAACCAGTCTCTGGACTGAAGACCACAACAACAACAATGTTCTCACTGTAATCGGAATCTAGATCTGGTGAATAAAAAAAATATTTTATTGCTGACAATTTTCTACAAATCGAAAAACAGTCGTTGAGCACAACAACCAAAATCAAGCCCGATTAGTTTAAGTAGTTCGAAGTCTACGGACAGATTTTTTTTTTTCCTTATGGGATTTAACTACGGGGTCATCAGTCCCTAAGCTTACAAACTACTTACGAACTAGCTAAGACTAAGGACGGCACAAATATCCATGCCCGAGGGGGGATTCGAACCCCCGACCGTAGTGGCCTTGCAGACCGTGACTGGAGCGCCTCAGTCCCCTCGGCCACCGCGGCCGGGGCTACTGACTGATGACCATAGCAATTTTGCCCAACAGTTTTACAAACATTTGAACATTTGATTTGTATCTGTGGACTGTTAAAAGCTCCATGCTCCGCGCGCCGTCTGTCGAGCTTAAAATTTACTTCGCCACGGCAATTTTGATGTTCACACTTATGTAGCAGCCATCCTGCGATACCCGTCACTGATGTGTTAGCTTGTTTTGTAGTGAACGATGTAAAGTGGTTTGTATGTGTTATTTTAATGCCGTTCCATGATTGATTGTGCAGAAGCGTTGTCCTAATGGTTGTATATTTAAACAGATTATCTGATGATGGGCCACGCCCCAAACTAGTAACAAAGAAGTTCCATTAATTAAACACTGTCGTGTTTCAATGCCTGTGCTCTGTAAAGTGCATCGCTGCGTAGCGGACGGCTGTGCCATGTCGGGGTTTTGAGTCCCCCCTCGGGCATGGTCGTGTCTTTTCTCCTTAGATTAGTTTAAGTAGTTTGTATGCCAAGGAACTGATGACCACAGTAGTTTGGTCCCATAGATTTACAAACGTTTCAGCATTTGAATTAAACACGTGACGACCGATCAGCAGTATTTTTTCATATTTTCTTAAGGCAAATGGTCGCATACCTCATGCACGACTTTTTTGGAAACAGACAATGGGACGTATGAATAAGAAATAGCACGTGCTCCAGAGCAAAAGAAGTTCTCTGAGTAAAAAGGTAAAGCAGTCAACAATCCGAAGATTGGTTTGAACACCACAGTGCTTTACTAGGCATGGTTCTGTTTGGAGGTGGTATGCCATTGACTTCCTCCGACCTGACTTACCCAGTCAGTCATGGGGGGACCCACAGTTTAACGTGGGTTCCGAACCATGGTGCTACTCGGTTTTTTTCACATGAGCAGTACTGCCAGAGGTGAAAGAAGTGGAAAGGGACAAATAAATATCCTAGGACCAGGCGGGGATCGAACCCGCGACCTTCGGATGTGTAGTCTGGCACGCAACCACTGTACAACCGTTCTCTGAGTAAGTTCCCACTTTCGTATGAATAAAAACTTCGGAGTATGTGTTCTGAGCAGGAAGTCTCGCGTTCCCCTCCTTCATGAGAAAGTTCTTCCTGTGTCATGTCCGGCACAGATCAGCTGTTCTATCGTGTAGGTCATTAAACTACCTCAGTCAGGCAAATTATTCAGTCTACAAATATGGAGTAGGCATCTACATGTTCAGGAAGAACTGTACTATGTTAAGCTATTAGTTTGATGTGCAGTAGCAAATCATTAAGAGTAAATATTGAGTTTTTACGAAAATGTAATCTTCTGACGATATTACAAAACTTTTGTCAAATGAGAAACTTTCTGTTATTGAATTTGAGTAAGCACAATTTGCGAACGAAATTTTAGAGTGCATCACATTTTCATCTGTTTCAACGTGGAACGCACTCAGAGCTTTCTAACACGAGATACTTTTTGTTAAATATGACACCCAATAGTCTGCTCATAAGCGATTATGCCATTCGATTTTGTTACAAAAAACAGACTGTTAGGTACATAATTAACCATTTATTAACTTTCCTGTCGTGTCTACTTACTTCTAACGTAACAACAGTTACGATTAAGATGTCAGAAAACACATTTTAAATAGGCCAACCAGTTTGGGTAGAATGAACAACAGTAGTACAAAAAACAATACTTCAGAACCCGGTATTGCAGCAATATTTATTTTGTGATACAGACTGTGAAGTCCCGGAATCAGTGGCGGACTAAGGCTGCCGGAGGCCCGGGGCGGCGGCAAAACAAAATGAGCCTCCCCCCCCCCCCCCCCCGTTCACATGTAACTTCTGAGATTTGGAGGCCCCCTAGGACAAGAGGCACTGGACAGTCTAAAAACATAGTTTTCGCGATTTTTGGAGGCCCCAGAACGAGAGGGAGAGGGCACAAAAAAAAACTTCTTTCGAGGCATTCACAGACACCCCCCCTCCCCCCCAGACGAGAGGCCCGGGGCGGTCCGCCGCCCCCCCCCCCCCCACCCTTAGTTCGTCACTACCCGGAATGCACTTTATTTGGAATCAACGTCCTAAGGCCTCATTAATAGGCCCTATTTATTTTCTATGTAGCCGTTTACAACTACAGATATGCACCCCCAACAAACCGGTAAAACACGCAGTTGAATCTACTTGTGTTTCTTTTCTATGTCGGTAATGAAAAAACTATTCTGCCATCACTCTTGTCACTATATAAAATGCTTAAAGTGTCACACTTATAATTTTTGTGAAGGAAGCAACTCGTCCGGATAACATTTTTAGTTGCATAAACGTTTTAGTTCAAATCAAATGTTTGTAGAACTTAAGGGACTTAACTAAGGGGTCATCAGTCCCTAAGCTTACAAACTATTTATGAACTACCTAAGACTAAGGACGGCACAATTATCCATACCCGAGGGGGGATTCGAACCCCCGACCGTAGTGGCCGTGCAGACCGTGACTGACGCGCCTCAGTCCCCTCGGCCACCGCGGCCGGCAAACTTTTTAGTTCCTCTCGTACTTCTTCAGACTGCTTATAGAGGAACTTTTTTTTGCCTTCTAAGTAATACTATTTCATCCATTTTTTTCTTTTTATAAATCACAGTTAAAGGAAGGAAGCTTAGGATTTAACGTCCCATCGACAGCTTGGTCATTAGAGACGAAGTTAACGCTCGGAGTTTTGGGTAAGGATGTCGAAGGAAATCGGCCGTGCCCTTTTGAAAGGAGCCATTCTGGAATTTGCCTGGTGTGATTTAGGGAAATCACGGAAAACCTAAATCGGGATGGCCGGAGGTGGATTTGCAGCACCGTCCTTCCGAATGCGTGTTCAGTGTGTTACACTGCGCCACTTCACTCGGTTCACAGTTAAACGTAACCTCAATAGAAGTTACTTAACTCGATGTATACTAGAGTTCTCACTTCAGAAAACGTAGAATGTTCTCCGGTCGTAAGAAACTTCTCTAGTTTTATTCATACGAAATCGGAGAACTCTGTTGTGAGCAACTTTCCCCATCCTTTTACTCATTCTGAGAACATACTCTTTATTCACGCGGACCTGGGCATGTTCTCTGGAACCCAAAGTATAAAGTAGTTACCCTGTTTTATTCATATGGCCCAAAGTTGTTGGCAGTTACAGCTAGAATTTTGCCACCAGGTCGGTAGGATGTCGCACCCCGATTGGCCGAAATAAATGCCCTTCTGTTGTTCGTAAAGGTGTCAAACATCCTTTGGGTCCACCCCTTAGGCACTGTGCAGGAGGCCTCTTCCGACGTCACCGCACACGTGCTCAATGATAGATGTCTGGGGTTTTTGGTGGCCATGAGAGGATCTCAACAAGGCTGTAGGCAGTGCACAATGTTCTGTGAGTAGGTGTGCTATGTGGACGCAAAATGTTTCCTAGGTATCATCAGTGTCTGGCGAAGCTTGACTAGAGGTGTCCTAAATTCATATCCTATGGCTCGTCACACCACGATGCCAGGGGTTATGAATTTGTGTCTTTCTCTACAATGTTGACAGGATGTGCCCTCTGCCCTTGACGCCACCAAACCCAGACACGATGGTCATCGGAGGTTGTGGAGAAGCGAGACTCATCACTGGACAAAATGCGATGATATTCCTCCTATACGCAAGCCTCCCAGGCACGGTACCATTGCCAAATCCGGCGTTAGTGTTCTGACGTCAGTGGTAATCGACACGTGGGGCAGAATCGTCGAGACACCGTGTGAGGACTTTCTAATCAACGACAAACGCCTGATTAAATTCTTCTATTTTTATATGTTATGACTAATTATAATTATACCTTCATGCTCCATCTGCATAGACGCCATTTTGAAATGTTTGTATAGCTTATGGGACTTAACTACGGGGTCATCAGTCCCTAAACTTACAAACTACTTACGAACTAACTAAGACTAAGGACGGCACAAATATCCATGCCCGAGGGGGGATTCGAACCCCCGACCGTAGTGGCCGTGTAGATCGTGACTGGAGCGCCTCAGTCCCCACGGCCACAGCGGCCGGCAGACGCCATTTTGACTGAATACAAAACTGCCACCAAAGAATGTAGAATCAGTGTATTGATAAAATAGAACTAAAATGTCACCTATGTATTATGTTAAATCTCTGCCGAAATAATGTCACTAGTAATAGTTAAGGTTCAGATGAAGAAACCTTTCAAAATAACATAAATTGGACAGGTTTTTTTCGGAAACAGTCGCAGTAATTACTGTAAACGTGACGTTGCCATATGCAGAATAAAATGTTATCCTGTTTTGATGATGTAAAATGTGTGAGAAGTAGCAGGCCTCAACTCCAAGGACCGCCACCTCAAGCTGCAAGGTGCCCTGAGGAAAGTGGAGCTGCTCCAACATGTTGATATTCCAGAAAACTGGCCCACATACGGAGCCTTGGAGGCGCCCTATAGTAACCTGCCCTGGTTTGAAGAGTCTGAAGTCATCCATATGAGCGCTAAAAAACCCGTTGAACTTCACTTACACGATAAATCAGTCAAATTTGAAGGCGGTAAATGCAAGTAAAGCCTAGAAGTAACAATTAAAAACAACTGAAATTGCAAAGAACACATAGAAACTGTTGTAGTGAAGGCAAACCAAAGGCTACGTTTCATTGACAGAACGCTTAGAAGATGCAACACTACACTTTTGTGTCCTATTACGGAATATTGGTGCGCATTGTGGGTTACACACCAAGTGAGACTGATAGACGATTTAGAGGAACTACAGAAAAGGGCAAGGCGTTTTGTATTATCGTGAAACAGGGGAGAGAGTGTCACGGAAATGATGCAGGAGTTGCGACGAGATCGATTTGCGAAATTTCTTTCACCAACTTTCTCTTCCTAATGCGAACATATCTTGTTAGCACCCACCTACATAGGCATGATCTTCATAATAAAATAAGAGAAATCAATTCGAAAACAGAAAGATATAGAAGTTCCTTTTCCCGCGCGTTATTAGAGAATGGAACTGTTGAGAAATATCATAAAAGCGGTTCAAAATAAAAGTTCAAATGTGTGTAAATCTGTCGGACCAAACTGCGTGGTCGTCAGTCCGTAGCTTACAAACTGCTTAAAATGAACTAACCTAAGTACAACACACACACACACACACTCATGCCCAAGGGAGGACTCGAACATCCGACGGCGAGCAACCGCGCGCTCCACAGCGAGGCGCCTTAGACCGCTCGGCTACTCCACCGCGGCAAAAGCGGTTCGATGAACCCTCTGCCGTGCACTTCAATGTGACTTGCAGAGTATTTATGTAGATGTAGATGGAACTGGAATCGCTTGAGTTCGACTTGTAAATCGTTGGAAATCACCTATATCAGTACGTCATCGCCTTTGAATCTGCCACCGGTGATTATTGCCTCTATTAAATTTGGTCTAAATTTTTGATAGTCAATGTGATTCCGTTGAATAACGCTAGAGCTCTGATCTAACCTCCAATGTTAATACGTGCGGTAGCATTCCGGAAATGTACACTGACAAATCAGTACAATTAAGCGAACAAATGCAAGCAGTTGCTACAACTTACCTTTACTATACTCAAATACGCTTAAGCAATTAAATGAGAATATACGAAAACATTCAATGCATATATTATCATAATGGCTGTTATGAAAACAATGGCAGATTGATAGCGGAACCGTCATTGGTCACCGGCACGCCTCTAATATCACAGTTCATATTATGACGATCTAGTGCAGTGGTTTTACATGAACAGAGCGTTGTCACTCTAAAAGGGGGTAAAGCCACAGACAGGGCCATTCGATTCGGCTCAAATTTGGCAGGTAGCTTGTGTACAACCGAAAAAGAAGGACTCTTGAGATATTTTTGAGAAAAACATCCCTTAAGGTCATGACAAGGAATAGACTCAAAATTGCCGGGATCGATATATAATTGTAAATAGAGCATTTTTCATCATCTCGTATGGGGTGCGCAAAAGCATAATTCTTCAGAAATCGAAGACAGAAATTTTCACAACTGCAGCATATGTACCCACGTGGTAAACGCTTCCGCCTATAGCGAAACGCCCAAGGAATTGCATAACCGCAAGGAAACAATAACTATTCACCGCATAATTCATAACCAACTTTCGGCACCGACTTTTCAGGCTATGATATCCTGTGTATGGTACACATCAACATTAATTCCTAAAAAGACATATCTTAAAACGTAAACCAAGTTTGTTTTCAGCCGTCTCTTCGGAAGGAAGAGTTTACCTGTTGAATGTCTGCATTCATTATGTTCTTCGTGCCGCGTGCATAGTGGTTTCGAATGTTTATGTGACAAGTACATCCATCTAGTTTCTAGTTGTTCGAAGGAATGTGAAGACAAATAACGGTGAAAGGAACAGACCATTGTAAAGTGACCAGGAATTACTTGTTTACTTTGCCAGATAGTTTGAGGTTTTTTTTATTTTTTTTTTATTTTCCCCCTTCTTTTTCGTAATACCATGGGACCAGACTACTATGGTCATCAGTCCAGAAACATAGACTCTACTTAAACTAAGTTAAAGTAACCTAAGGACAACACACAAACCCACGTCCTAGGGAGGACTCGAACCTCTTGCGGTAACGGCCGCTCAGTCCTTGATATGGCGTCTAAAACCGCGCTTCAGTAGTTTGGGAAATTTATTTGCCTAACTTGTTATCATTCCTTATTCACTTATTATACCTTACTAACCATCCCATCCCCATCAAATGAGATATGAAAAAAATACAAAGAGTAACAACCGCTTGGTTTTCTCGAGACTCAAACCAGGGTTCTTCGTTTTTCAGCCAATTATTATCATTATTTATTATTATTATTATTATTATCGTTACTATTTTCTTCCGGTAGTTAGAACCGTTACCGAAGTGTGTTCTTTTCTGTTCGTTGTTCATCGTTGAGTTCATGGCTCAGTTTTTCTAATTTATTTTTATCAGTAGATGGAGCATTGAGCCCTCCCACCGAACACGCTGAGCCACCGATTCAGCATCTGGGCGCTCTCGGTGGGTAGATAAACAGCAGTTTATAATGTTACTGCCTATATGAGTCGGTTTGGTTTACTAAAATACTTTTTTGTCCAAGACTTTGCAAAAGTTCGCAAAAAATTGGAGATAATCTAACTGTACAGAAGCCTAAAAATGATAACTAATTACAATTTGGTACATAATTTAAACAGGAAGGTCGTAAATAAGACGGTTAGAAGCACTACAAAAATATTACATCTTATAAAATAGACTGTATGTATGTGTGTGTGTGTGTGTGTGTGTGTGTGTGTGTGTGTGTGTGTGTGCGTGTGTATGTGTGTGTGTGTGTGTGTGTGTGTGTGTGTATGTATGTTCCACGTCTCCTCCTAAACTACCGGACCAATTTCAACCAAACTTGGTACACATGATCCTTACTATCAGGCAACAATCACTATCGGGGTAAGAACCACCTATGGCACATACGTAACATCATAAACAATGACATTCGTGAAAAATGGTTGCATCATGCGATATATTCTACATCTGCTCTTAAACTAATGGACCAGTTTCAACCAAATTTGTTACAAATATTCTTTAAGGTCAGGAATCGCTTGCTGTGGATGCAAAAAACCACATACGGTACATAGTTCAAACGATATCATGTCATAAATAATGATCTGTCCCATCATTCGGCGTGTGATGACGTGATTTTAATCGTCAAATATTTGAGAATGAGAGCACTTAGCGGCTTGCAATAAATTGTAAACATAATTTCAAATCTTTACGAAACTTTTTCTCGCTGACAACCTCAACAAAATGATGAAAGAAAAAAGTTTTATCGCTTACTAGTTTTCCGATGTTCATGATGTATATTAACAGCATTTGGCATGACGTTACAAGATATTACTTCTACACAGTACATTTTATACCCCAGACAATTCACAGACAGTACACATACATACCACTGAATGTTCCTTCGATATTATATTACAGTTCGACATATAGTTCATGAGATATGAAGTCATAAACAATTTGGTTTATGAAAAAACCGCATCAGCATGCATGAGGTTTTGATTTATTACGTCTTTACTGCTAACACCATCCACGAGACATTTTGCAGACATTTGGCACATATTATACCTCTGAATATACCTTCGAATTTACATCATAATACGACACATATTTCAGGAGATATGACATCATAAACTATGAAATTTCCGAATAACTGCCACATCATGAGCTCTTTTTCCTCATCTCCTGTTAAAATAATGGACAGATTTCAATTAAACTTGGTACATATATTGCTTACTATCAGACAACAGTCACAGTGGGATTAAAAAGTACCTACGACAATAAAGTTCAGGAAATATAATGTCGTAAACATAAACTTTCCTATCACGCGACGCGTGATTTACGAGACTTCATTCATCCACTATTTATTCGTCGCAGGCAGGTTGCTGATATTACTCTCTACAAATGATCTACATGGAAACGAAACTTAAATGGACATATAGTAAGGTAGAAGTCGATGGACAGAATGGGAAGAACGATATGTCTTAAGATAAGGAAGGAATAAATACAACAGATATCACAGAGAAACCTACATAAAGCATTTATACCAATGAACATATACCTGCAAATTTATATCATTGTGCAACACAAACTTCAATAGATATGGCATAGTAAATTAACACTGCGATAGGTAAAAACATGTCACATCATGCACAGTGTTTTAATACATTTCTTATTTACTACTAACAAGACGCTACTGCATTCCAGTCAGTTTAAGGATATTCCTGAAAGCTGACTCTGCTGTTGACATCTTTGAACTGTGAAGCAACTTCGTTTCATAAAAGTGAGATCACAGAAAAATATTTAGATGTAGGCTATGCTTGATATATGGATGGCATAGTACAGCAAACAAGCGATAGAGACGCTGTAGTGCACCAAAGAACTAATAGACGCCGCTGTTGTGAAATAAGTATGAAGTAGCACAGCAAGAAAGCGAACGTCTGTGATAGAATCATTGATCTCTATAGAGATCACTGGATAGAATTGAGCAATCTTATCTCTGCGAATACCAACAAGCATTGAACATAGTGTTACTGATTTAGCTTCATGTATTAAATACTTAACGACATTTCTTCGGTTCTTTTGGCATGTTTCATTTTGTATGAAAAACTTGAAGGAGATACATCGTTTCGGAGGATGACGTTTACTTACATTTGACATATTTATGAAGATACATGGTTTCGGTCAATGACTTTTACGTAGATTTAACTTACTGGCTAGGAAAATTGAATTTATTCATAGAGCGATCCAACAAGGATTTTACTGACTTAGGTCTGGAACCCTAAAAAGCCATGATACGCACATGCCCTTCTTTAACAACCGTTGCGAAGCACAGGCATATAAGCTCATTGTTCTAGGCGATACAGCTTCTGCAACATTCTGAGGTCGATTACGCTCTATATTTAATATCTCTTTGTTGGTAACTTATTCCTAAAGCGACCTGGGCCAGTTATTAGTATTGTATCACGCACCTTAGGGCCGCGTTGAACGTTAGAGATCAAATCGTAACAATGTAAATCATAAATATTTTTCATGAATTCCGAACGGACTTCTTAAGGAAATTGCAGCAGAATGGAATGATTGCAGGGTCTACCGGTATGGTAAATGAGAAGTAGGGAATTGCTGCTATTATTCACGAAATATTATAACGGATTGTACATGAAGCATCTCACCGTAATGGGGTCAAAATCACCATAAAACTAAACACTCAATTTAAGAACCAATTCAAAGGTAGTTTTAACCCTACTTTATTCAAATTAATCTCGAAAACAGGCATTCTCACATGAACAATATGTAATTTACAGGAGCAGGAAAACACACGTCCTTCCAATGCCACGGAACGAGCAGACAGACGAAGTTTGAAATCTTTCTTTCGCAGGGAGGGGATGAAAAACAAGTCAAATAGCGAGGTATCTTTTGTGGCGGAAAGAAATATTATAACGACAGTCGCCCCTTTCGGGAATGACTCAAACTGAGCCCTAATATTTTCCTAAATCACGGAAAGTTTTATTAGTTCACAGTCTCTATAACCAAGTCATTCCACTGTAGGTGAAGTTGATATAAAAAGAACTTATCTTATATGCTGGCTGAAGTCCATTGCGTTGTGAGCTGTCTTCGGCATTCACTAGAAGATTTGATGCTTCAGGATCTTTTCGTAAATCATAAACATGTCAGTTGATATGGAAACGATTTTATTTCCATTTAAATGAAGTTTAAACCATTCACATTGTTGCAAAGCAAAAATAAAAAAATGCAGCAGCAAGCCAACAGAGCTGCTAGAAGTATAACAAAACATGGTTTCTCTCAAACCTCTTTCTACGTAACCGCGTAATAAGATTGATGACAAAGTTTTGTAATTCACAATTAAACAATATTCTTTTACATTAAATATTCCGAAATACAGAAATTAAAATATTACATTTAAGCTTTAACTATTTATCTCAATGTATGTACATGTTTCATGAAATTTGTATTTAATGTGGTACACAAATTTAAAGTCATCCTTTGACTAGTGTTTACAGTGCTCAAATTATTTACATTATTTGTGTTTTCGAAGTGCACACATATCTGTTTTGCCAATATTGTGTAGGCGTACTATTATTGTGACATGGAATTTTAATGTATTTCAGTTTGCAGTCTAATTTTTCATTAATACGGATTTGTATATGGTTGTCGTAGTTTTGTTAATTTCGAAGATAGTTTCTTAGTACCAAACGGACTATTAATTTTAGTGCATGAAAAATGTTCAGTATTTAATTTAGTATCCAGTTATATATAAAACACGGACTGCCCTAATTTATTTAAACAAAAGGTATATATGTAATCACATTGTTCAATAGTTATAACATGTAGTATTGTTGTTTTTATACAAATTAGTATCTATATAGGTTCAGCGATTTCCGAAACTAAGTGTAACGCATTTTTAGAGTTTGCAGCTATTATTTACGAAAGTATTAAAAATTGAAAATTACGTAAAAGGACAGCCAAAGTTATGTTTAAATCAATGTACTATTTCTTAAAAGCGTCTTACTAATAGTGTTAATAGAATTTCAAACTGAAGGCGAAAATGTGATATTTTATATGTCCGGTAGCGGAGTTTTATTTTAGGTGTCACAGATTTTGTGTTTGTAATGTTGGCAACTGATTTTTGTAAGGAGCATGCAACATAGCAGAAACGTTACAAGATGCTGACTCACTGTAAAATTATAGCTGTAAACTACCCGATGAATCGTGTGACACTTCTAGTTGTAAAAGTTTCTTGCCCCGTTTTTTGCAAAAGTATGCGTTTGTGGATACCATAAATACGAAGAAAAAAGCTCTAATTACAATAATCTATAGATCCCGTCCATTTTGAGTTGATTGCTCGTCATTATCTTTTGGGCCGTTCCCTCAAAAGCGGGGGGAAGGGGGGGGGGAAATTGAGCCAAAATATCTCGGAGTCCTTCCTTCGTTTTCGGTTGAACACAAGTTATCCGCCAAATTCGAGCCGAATCGGTTGGCCATGTCTCAGACCTTCCGCTTGTAAGTAACAGTTCTCTTTTGTATCTGACTACCACGCAGCGGACCCGTGTTCGAAAAAAAATGTTCAAATGTTTGTAAAGCTTATGGGACTTAACTACGGGGTCATCAGTCCCTAAACTTACAAACTACTTATCAAGTAGCTAATACTAAGGACGGGACAAATATCCATGCCCGAGGGGGGATTCGAACCCCCGACCGTAGTGGCCGTGCAGACCGTGACTGGAGCGCCTCAGTCCCCTCGGTCACCGCGGCCGGCGGACCCGGGTTCGATTCCCGGCAGTGTTGTATGTTGTCTTAATCGTCATTTTCATCATCATCGACATGCCAGTCGCCCATGTGGTGTCATTAAAAAGACTTGCGGTAGGCGGCCGAACAGTTCCACACGGGATCTCCCGACAAAAAGTACCATACGATCAAAAAATGTTCAAGTGTTTATAAATCTATCGCGCCAAACTGTGTGGTAGGTGTGGTAGCTTACAAACTACTTAAACTAAGGTAAACTAACCTAAGGACAAAGACACACGCCCATGCCCCAGGGAGGACTCGAACGAGGAGACTTACACCGCTCGGCTACTTCACCGCGGCACAATACGATCATATCATTTCATTGTATCTAATTTTAAACTTTTTTCTGAAGAAAACACCCCTAGTCAGTTTCGATAACTACTCAAATGTTACTGTATTTATTGCAACCAGTTGTGTGTAATACACCGACTAAAAATATCCGCACGGTTGCTGCCTTGTCAGCCATGTTTAAAACTGTTGGTGATTTTGGTTGTTTTTTATGTCTCATAATGAGAAAAGAATTTCCTCAGTCCATCTTTAACCCTCTTTCTTGTCGACATGTCTTGTCAATTTGGCAAGTAGTAATTTAGTCATGTGAGAAATCTGGGTGGAATACAGTCGGCAATTGAAACGCAGGTCTAGGGAATCACTCCGGGACCTCCACTGCGACGAATGAAGTGAAACTCCTCTGCGATGTCTCCTGGTTAACCTCGTTCTAAAACTCGGAGTTCGACGGAACTGAGGAACTTAGCTTTTAAATATATTCTTGCGTCGTGCTGACACCTATTGTAAATAATTTTGTGAACTGTTGTTCAACAATATGTATGTGGTGATTTGATAAAAAATGTTTAATTATTCTATGCTCGTGTTCTATAAACATTTTTCATGCATGCAAATAAGCAATGAAATTTCTGAGGCTTTTAGAAACGTGTAGATTGTTTTCACAGAAGTAATGATAGCTTTGACTTTAGGCATTTTAAGGCGACGTTAAACTCGGCACATTAGTCCTATAGCTGCTCAAGGTTAAGTGAGGTCAACGCCTCGTCATAAAATTCTGCTTCTCGCCGGTCACGAAGATTAGGCAGTGGAACGCAGTTTAATTTCAAGGAATACGCAAGGTGTTCTTTTACTCTATAAAATCCCTCGATGTGAATATTGTCACTGCATTTTGATGACGATGATATCATAAGAAATGTTAATAACCAAATTTCACTGTTTTCTGAAACTTTAACAGGTACCAATTTATTTTTTACTAGCTTAAAACCGCGGCTCCGCTCGCGTGTTGGTTGATTATCTATTTATCAGGAAAGTAAGTAGTGTAGATCCAATCACAGGTAAAAATGCACTCGTTTCGAAGAGTCCGATCACGAAATTCAAAAATAATGATTGTAATACTATCACAGATCGATCAGTTGATGTAATGCGCGAAACGATAAATCGATTTTTTTTAAAGAGATGTATTAAAAAAATTCTTTTTTACTTTATCAACCCTCAAGCAACAATGCAACCATTAAAACAATTTTCAAAGAGTAAATATAATTTTCAAAGAGTAATTTTTGTTCCGCATTTCACGCTATATTCTTCAAATTGCTAAATATTTATCAGATGGCTATAAAACCGTGGCTAAAACCTTCATCAGATATAAATTAGTAACGTTACAAATATTTAAGTCTCTGCGTCTTGTCGTTCGTACGTGATAAGCATACACCGAACAGGCATTCACCTTAATTAATATATATCGTTGCATTTGGACGGAACACACAACGTTTCATATGTTTAACTGCAGCGTACCGCCTTCCATCTGTTGAGTGCATTTGCTACTACTTTCGTTGCAGTTTACGTACGCTATTTATACATGCCAGTTCGAGCTTTGTACACAAAATAGGGCTTGGTATCTAGATCCTATTCTACACAAAACGTCAATGTTTTTTCTTGCCATGGTACTTAGAGCATATTTTATTTAAAGTCTTCAATTTATATACTACTTCCTTCATTTGTTACAACAAATGAAAATGAATGCGGCATAAACGCCAACATTCAGATTTCTTGTGTATGTAATTATATATCAGTTAAGCCGTTTTGGCAGTATCCAAGAATCTTTTTGTATATTCTAAAGTAAAAAAGATAACAATAACAAAGAAAAAAATTTCACTATAGCAGGACACGAATCATTGCCCAAAAAACGGATGTTTATAACAAGACGCGTAAACCCTCGCGGCTAAACATTACATACCCGACAGAGGACTTCTGCTGTTATATTAGAAGCTTCTTACAACCGTTACGTATTTCTATGGATATATTTCAAATAAATAACTTGTAATAAACATTTTGAAAAGTAGCCTATGTCCTAATCCAAGACATAAGAAATCTCTATATAAAATTTCATCTAAATCAGTGCTGTAGTTTTAGCGTGATGCGGTAACAAACATACAAACTTTCGCATTTATAATATGTATAGGATAGGATTAATGCATCTGAACTTAAACTCATTCAGAAAATGAAATGGTAACTTTCTCAATACTGTGACTACTGACAATAATGGAAATTTTTGCGGATAATAAATTCCTGCTATGTCACTAATCACATTCTAAAACTATTTCTGCAACATACGGAAAACGCGCCTCTGTTTATGCAACTCATTTATACATGCAAATTTTATAGATCTCAACACTTGCAAATCAAAGTAGGGAGAAAATATACTTTCTAAATACAACAATAATGACAGAACATTATTTAACTACTTCATTAAGTATTCAAAAATGAAAGCATTGTTATAAAAACTTCTACATAGCTGATAATCCTTGTCAAACCTCTTTACACTGACAATCCAAAATTACTTATACAAAATACCTTTTATTATTACAATAATTTTAATTGATAAAAAAAGAAAATATAAAAATGCAGTAAATGAAACAGGCAAAATAGAGTACAGACGACTAAGAAATGAGATTGACAGGAAGTGCAAAATGGCTAAGCAGGAGTGGCTAGAAGCCAAATGTAAATCTGTAGATGAATGTATAAGAAGGGAAAAGTACATACCGCCTACAGGAAAATAAAAGAGACATTTGGGGACAAGAAAAGCAACTCTGCGAATATCAAGAACTAAGATGGGAAACCAGTTCTCAGCAAAGAAGGGAAAGCCGAAAGATGGAAAGAGTACATAGAGCAGCTCTACAAAGGAAATGAACTTAGAGACGATGTTGTAGGAAGGGAAGAGGAAGTAGATCAAGATGAAATAGGAGATACTATACTGAGAGATGAATTTGACAGAGACCTGAAAGACCTAGGTCGGATCAAGGCCCCAGGAGTAGATGGCATACCCTCAGAGCTACTAAAGTCTCTGGGAGAGCCAGCCATGACAAAACTATTTGAACTGGTGTGTAGGATATATGAGACTGGGGAAATACCCTCAGACTTTAAGAAAAATGTAATAATCCCCATTCCAAAGAAATCAGGCGCAGACAGGCGTGGAAATTACAGAACCATCAGTTTGATAAGTCATGGTTGTAAAATTTTAACACGAATTATCTACAGGAGAAAGGAAAAGCTGGTAGAAGCTGACCTCGGGGAAGATCAGTTTGGATTCAGGAGGAACGTAGGAACCCGGGAGGCAATACTCACTTTACGTCTTATCTTAGAAGATAGATTAAGGAAAGGCAAACCTACATTTTTTGTTTTTGTAGCTTTGGAGAAAGCTTTTGATAATGTTGACTGGCATACACTCTTTCAAATTCTGAAGTCAGCAGGGGTAAAATATAGGGAAAGGAGAGTTATTTACAACTTGTACAAAAACCAGACTGCAGTTATTAGACTCGAAGGGCATGAAAGGGAAGCATCAGTTGGGAAGGGAGTAAGACAGGGTTGTACCCTTTATCCGATGCTATTCAATTTGTACATTGAGCAGGCAGTGAAGGAAAGTAAGGAAAAATTTGGAATAGGGATTAAAGTTCAGGGGGAAGAAATAAAAACATTGCGTTTTGCTGATAACATTGTAATTCTGTCAGAGACAGCAAAGGACCTGGAAGAGCAGTTGAATGGAATGGACACTGTGTTGAAGAGAGCGTATAAAATGAACATTAACAAGAGCAAAACAAAAATAATGGAATGCGGTCTTAGAAAATCGGGTGATGCTGAAGGAATTAGATTAGGTAACGAAACAATGAAGGTGACAGATGAGTTTTGTTACTTGGGTAGTAAAATAACGTGCGATGTTCGCAGTACAGAGGATATAAAATGCAGAATGGCAATGGGAAGAAAAACATTTTTGAAAAAGAAAAATTTGCTAACATCGAATATTAATTTAAGTGTAAGGAAGTCTTTTCTGAAGACATTTGTGTGGAGTGTTGCCGTGTACGGGAGTGAAACATGGATTATAAGCAGTGCGGACAGGAAGAGGATAGAGGCTTTTGAAATGTGGTGCTACAGAAGAATGCTGAAGATTAGGTGGGTAGATTGCATAACTAATGAAGAGGTACTGAACAGAATTGGTGAAGAAAGGAATTTTTGGCATACCCTGACTGAAAGAAGGGATCGCTTGGTAGGACACATTCTTAGACATCGAGGAATCGTAAATTTAGCATTGGAGGGAAGTGTGAGGGGTAAAAATCGCAGAGGGAGACCAAGAGACGCTTATAGTAAGCAGCTTAAAGTGGATGTGGGTTGTCGTTCTTATGAGAAGATGAAAAGGCTTGCTCAGGGTAGAGTAGGGTGGAGAGCTGCATCAAACCAGTCGCCGGACTGAAGACCATAACAACAACAACGTACTCGTTGATTCCTTCACTACTAGAAATTGCTACGAAATTATAAAATCTTTTACCTTATTTTATGGCCGAAACAGAGTTTGCTGTCCCTGCGGATCAGATCATTTCACCATTCAATATCTCGCCCTAGAACAGTGCTCTCCAAACTTTCCATCATGGCGACACTTTTATAGCTTTTATAGCTTACACCCTTTCACTAATATAAATACATATGGTAGAATTTATATGGTCCTAGGGGAGGGGGGGGGGCAAATGAAGTACCGCTTAAATGTAGTTTGTAAACGAAACTGAAATCCTGGTACGCATTGACATGTTTAATGTTGATCCTGACTGCAACAATTACGTACACTCGTCGCAAGAAGAGGAAACATTAGGAACTACGGAGATGTATAACAGAGTAACACCGCAGACAATAATGTCTAACTCACACAGTAATACTTACTTACTTACATGGCGGACAAAATTGTGAATGTGCAGGCACGCTACATTTCTATACTCAGACACCAGAGTTAAACAACCAGGTTATATAGAGACCACTGATTATTACAAATCTGTATATCTTTGGCGTGTAGGAGTCAAGGAGGTTCAAATAAGGAGAGACGGCGCTGTGGCGATACTATGAAAAGCTTATGTCAATTGAAGCCAGTCCGCCATCTTGCAGAGTCAACGAAGTATGATTCAGATTAATGCACTGTGTGGTTCATGCCCTATTAACTTTCATACATTTAAATTACTGTCATTTCTAGATGTTTGATATAGTACACTTCTGTGAACAAATACCGACCTTCCATATAGGTGAACTGTGATTTATTAACGAGAAATTATTGGCTCCACAATATGGTAACAACTACTTCACTTCAGTAGAAGGGCATCTCCCCCTAATATAACCTCCTTGGTAGTAGCAACATACTACCAACTTAATTATTTTAGTACCAAAGACATACAGACATGTTTCAGAAGCAAGCTGAGGGCGTACGAGGCAGCTGCCTTGTGTCGAGGCGGCTTCACGCCACATTCTCGGCATTGCAGAGCGTAGTGCTGGGCACGCTGAGGCCCACATTCTATCGGTGCGGTTTTCAAGGGCCTGGCATTTTCCACTTGAGTGTTAAGAATTCAAAGCAGCCAGCTACCGGGCGACCAGGTCAGGCGCTATAAATTGTGTCTAGTTTCATATCCCATGCAACCAACGCATGTGATCGTAAAATTAGTGCTAATTAAGCTGTAAACTTTATTAGACAAAAGCGAAATTGGCATCTGGACAAACAATGGTGCACAAATTCACGTGTTATTAACTAAAACTACTAGACGTTCTAGGTCACCGTTTCCCTCACAGCATGTAAGGATTCAGAATGGCAGAATGAGAACACACTATAAGGAACGTAGTAATTATTATAACTGAATTGACTTTAAATGCAGTCCTCTGCACGTAAAACGTCCACATTCATTCAAAATACAGAGTTATTCACAAATATTTGCAAATATTTTAATATGTTATTCTACAAGTAAAACTAAAGAAGAAAATTCACATTAACATAGGTTCGTAAATGTTTGGTTAAGGAGTTCGGCTAATAAAAGAGTTTGCCTGAAATTCAGCTCCTAGCTAATATGAAGTCATCGCAAAATTGTACGAGGATACAGTAAAGCACGATTTGTTATTGATTTGGTGAATCTAAATAACAGGTCCCAGACGTTTAGGTTAGATTAGATTAGATTAGATTAAATACATGTTCCACAGATCATGAATACGACACTTCGTAATGATGTGGAACGTGTCAGGTTATTGAATTGTGTCTGCACAAGACGTTACATCACACAAAATATTACATGACTTTTTTTTCCGAAATTCTTTTAATTTATTTTTAAATGCTAGTTGGCTATCTGCCAGGTTTCTGATGCTGCTTGGTAGGTGACCAAAGACTTTTGTGGCAGCGTAATTTACCCCTTTCTGTGCCAAACTCAGATTCAGCCCTACATAGTGAAGATCATCCTTTCTCCTGGTGCTATAGCTGTACACACACGAGGTGATGTAAGAGTAAAGCACCTACTTTGCATGGCTTGGTCCTGGTGGCTGGCTTGGCTGCATCAGTACCTCACTTAGTCCTATCTGGGGTTGGCACAGCACAGTCCACACATGCAGCATCACCAGATCCTGAAAGTTCTAAGTGCAGTAAGTAGGTGACAATGGATTGGCCTCCCAAGAGCAGAGGGCAGAATCGGGAACAGCTGGCACTCAAGAATCTGCCACACTGAACGTGTCTGACCTTTTTAAGCATCAATACAAAATACACAAGAAACATATGACAAAAAATATTCACATAACTATACTGTAAAATTTACTGTAGACACTAACATTAATTAACTGATTCTATCATGACTTCCATCAATATCTCAAATACTTTAACTCTTTAATACTCAGGCAACAACTTGAATTCAAATTTTAACTGTGACATAGATTAATACATTGAAAAATCTAACTGACAACTATATTGAAATCAATATTCTTATTAACATAAAAAAGTTACATACCCACATTTCATACCTTAACACTAAAGAAGAAAGATAGAATGATAGATTTGAGATAATTTGAACAGGTTACAGAATGAGTAGATGGGGCACCAGAAACCGAAATCAGAAGTATGCTACCACATAGCTAGAAACCCAGTGCTTGCCAACACACTTAGCACACACAGAATGTGCACTTTCCTGAGATTTACAAAAGTTTATTACAATACAAGTTTCAAGATATTTCATCAAAGAATACATATATACAATACTCTTATAGCTACAATAAATTTTACGAAAATAGCACCTGTACAAAGTTTTATTATTACCCACTATTGTCTGTATGGCTTGAGTTCTGTTATATTCCTCAGTCCAAATGCTTTTCCTGACTTGAGATACTCTGATTTCTTTTTCACAGGCTCCACTGCTATCTTCAAATTCACCCCCCACTGTCAAACGAGAGAGTGAATCAGCAACAAGATTGTCCTTGCTCTTAATGTATTCCACAGCAAATTTACGTTTTTCTAGCTTAAGAGACATCCCTCCTGCTCTTAATCTTCTGCACACTTCCTCCAGTAAGCTTATGTGTTCTTCCCAGGTTTGACCAGTGACAAGGATATCATCCACATACACAACTTTTCAAAAAGATCTTTGCCTAATACCAAATCCAAAGCTCTGATAAATTCAGATACAGAAACATTTAATCTGAATGGGACCACAAAGTACTGATAGCTTCTTCCGTTATACAAGAAAGCAGTGTACTTCCTTGAGTCTCTGGCAAGTGGCACCTGATGAAAACCAGAAGTCAAGTCCAGGCTAGTCATATATTTTATATGTTCAAATTTATCCAATAGTTCATCGATGCTCTCTCGATGGTCAGTTTCGCTTTCTAAATACTTTTTCAGATGTCTGGAGTCAAATACAATTCTCACATCTCCATTCTTCTTGGATATCACGATGATCGGGTTGTTGTATTCACTAGTACTCCTCTCAATTATGTTCCAGTTTTCCATCTTTTCAAGTTCTTTCTCTACAGCTTTCCTTTTTGCAATAGCGACTCCGTATGGTTTGATGTAAAATGGTTCGTGTGGTTTGACCCGCAATGTACACTGGTAATTTTTCACTCACCCCAGTCTGTCATAAAACACATCATGATAGTTCACAAGACTCTTCTCAGTTCTTCTTTTTGTTCTTCATCTAATTTGTTGGCTTCCTCCACCTTGGTATTTACGAATTCATGATAATTAATATCCTCCATGGCTTCTTCAGGCTCTTCATGCATGTCTTCTACATCTCTATTATGATCTAATAAATCTATACTCTGTTTACTCAGGCTATTCCAATTTTTCAATATCATAGCAGTACAATCTAAAACACTAGTCTTCAGGTCCACAGACATAACTTTTCTTCTTCTCCAGTCAAATACAGCATTCACTTTCATGATCCAGTCAGTTCCTAGCAGGATATCCTCAGACAGATTAGGTATTACTAGACATCCTTGACATAGATAGACATCATTCACACTAAAGTTCAACAAGGCTTGCCAGTTAACTACCTTGCCGTGTCTGCGGGGTAGCACCCTTGATCTTGATTCCTACTACAGGCATCTCCATGTAGTCCGGTACATGTTTCACACAATCTCTAAATTCAGAAATTTCACTGATTGTACTATCTGTATCAACTAAAGCTTCCTTGCATTTTCCATCAATAAACACAGTAATATATGGGCATCCAGTGACATCATATTGTATATCTTCCTCTTCTTCACGAGTAATATCTTCAGTAATATCTTCATGTTTCATAGTATAGGAATCGTCATTAGCTTTTACATGGTTCAGGGACACATTACTTTCAACAGGTTGACAAGCCATAGATCCATTAACAACACAATTATCATTGGTAACACATTGCTCTAACCTAAGCATATTATCTTATAGCTCATGATATTTACACAGTAACTTATCTAGAACATTGGCTTTCTCGTCCTTATCAATGTAGCTTTGTATGACACAATGCAAGATGTCTTTCCCTACCTCTTCTTGTCTATTTCTGCTTCGACAGCCTTCAGTAATGCTCAATTTCACTGGTACGACTTGATTCTGACAAGATTTGACATCATCTACTACACACTCTGTCTCACACTGGCCATCAGACACAATGCAACCTTCCTTAAACTTCAACATAAATCATCCCATCAAGTTCCTTCTCCAAATTTTCAAACTCCATGACCTCCACATCTCCACTATCGTCAACACTGTCATCCTCTAACTTCTCTGAACTCACATTAGACAAAACATCAAAATCTTCATGATTCTCAGTCTTCACAGTTTCATGAGCAGTAACATTCGGTCTTTGTTCAGCATCTTCAACCATATCACTTAGAAATTTACACAGTCCAAACACATCATGTTCTTCACTTATTTTGGGTTCTTCTACAGCCATATCGTCACTTGCATTATACATATTGGCTACAGTATCATCATCTAGTTCAACCTCTTCTGTTTTTATACACTTGTCCTCTTCTTTGCAAGCCTGGTTCTTAATGACTTCCCACAGTTCTTTGTTAAACTTGAGCCGATTTACCCTGTGTGTAACCTTCTGTCCCTGTCTATATTGCTCATTTTCCCATTTGTGTCCAAATCTGATCGTATTTGTGGTAGCCTGATTTCTTGTCCTATTTCTCACCCCAACCTGACAGGCTTCCATAGGGGCGACATTTAGTTTTCCTGCCCGTTTCCATTATACTTGTAGTAACCTTGGTTCCTATCGTTTCTTCCTTGTCTGTTCCTATAATCCATACTCCACCTTGCTGTCTACTTCGGTTCTCACGACTATCTTCTTGGTGATTATCTCTTCTGTCTCTTCCATGTCGGTCTTCTTGGTAGCGGTTTCTCTCCCTTTCTCTCTCATAACTTCTGTCTAATCTCCCAACAAATCTTAAGAAATCCTCAACTGAATCATCAGGTCCACAATCTAACGCTTGCTGTATTCTGCCTGGTAATCTTCTACATAGGGTGTCCACCAATGTGGTTTCATCTAAAGGTGAGTCAAGATGCACTAATTTTCTGATTTCAGCCTCACAAAAGTCCCTCATATTGCCATAACTTTCCCTGTACTTTCCCCCATGCAAGAAATCACTTTTTACTCTAGCCTGCTTGATTTTGGACCAGAATTTATTGAAAAAGCACCTTTCAAATTAACTATATGACATGTCCTCTGTATCTAACTGATTGACCCAAGTATAAGCTTCATTGTCCAAAAATCTCTTTACAAATTTAATTTTCATTGCATCAGTCATTTCTACAGTGAAGTTGTCAGAGCAATGATGTAAAAAGTCTTTAGGATGGATTTTCCCTTCCCCAGGGTATGTCTTAATTACTACATTTGCCCAATTAAAGCCACTACAGATCGACATTTTGCTATTTACTACACTTTCTTGCAATGAATTGACCCTTTGACTGAGGTTATACACATCCTTCTTAATAATACCTTCAAAATTTGTAACACTTTCAATAATTTTATTTTCTAATGACACTTTAACTTCCTAAATTTCAGTTTTTCTAAGTTTATTTTCCTGATAAAAATACTTTTCTACAGAACTAAACTGCCTGGAAAGAAAATATATGAATCTCTTAATTAATGAAACTTATCACATGTTAACTAGTCACAGTATCACCGAGACACTGTCCTACACTGATTCCTAGGCTTGCTATTTCGTTTGTAACTAACTTCACACACAACATACGACACTATTAAACCACACGATTCCGGGTCCGACTCAGACCGTATCGTACGATAACATTGAGATGAGAGGGCAGCAGTATCATTACAATCGTTGCAGCCCAACTATAATTACTTCACTGGTTTTAATAACAATTTTGCTAATTGTATTGGCTGATACTGCAGCACTAACCTGCCTGTCGCCAATAATCTGTTACGCTACACTTTATCTCTCATCCCATTAAAGATTTTGGTTTATCGCTCATACCATTAACGAATTTTGTTTACCTCTCGTATATCACATCAACATTTTAGACAGTAAATAACAAAAAATAACTGTTCTTTTACATCCACTCACAGACGTATTTTTTCATCCATTCTCAAAAGTATTCCGTCCTTACACCGAAAATAATTGCGGTACACGCTTTCGTTTTGCTGTTCGACGTCGTCGCCTTGTAAAATCGCATTGTCAACAACAACTGTATTACTGATGTGGACAATGTTGACAATATTTAACTGTGGAGGTCATCACTGGTTTTAATAACAGTTTTGCTATTTGTGTTGGCTGATATGGCAGCACTAACCTGCCTGTCGCCAATAATCTGTTACGCTACACTTTATCTCTCATCCCAGTAAAGATTTTGGTTTATCGCTCATCCCATTAACGAATCTTGTTTATCTCTCGTATATCACATCAACATTTTAGTCAGTAAATAACACAAAATAACTGTTCTTTTACATCCATTCATAGACGTATTTTTTCATCCACTCTCAAAAGTATTCCGTCCTTTTCGTTGTATTCCTACACCGAAAATAATTGCTGTACACGCTTTCGTTTTGCTGTTCGACATCATAGCCTAAAAACTTGTGTGTTTCGTTTGATGTTGAACCTATCGCTTAATCAGCCAACAAATTGTTCATTAACACAGTAATTTGGTTTAATTAAGGCCCTGATATTTATGTATATACTGTTAAATAAGAAACAGTGCATTAAACTGATTATGTGCGCAACGGATCTCTTAACAAAACAACTGTATGAAACACACACTGACTATACTCAAAAAAATTTGACTGCGAGAAAGATATTAAAAACACAAACCACTTTCTTAATGTTTGACTGCGAGAATTTTATGCAGATCAGTGCCTGATTATCAAAATTCAGTATCATAATCAATTAACTGCAGTGTTGCATAACAATCATTTACTATGGCACAAATAACGAAATCTGTTCAACAAGATTACCAAAATCAATACTGCACTTTAAATACACAAGTAACTAATTATCAAATGAAGGAAGTAGGTTAATCTTCTAACTACGTAAATGAAACAGGAAAGAAAGGTCAACTTTGTTACTTATTATTAATAATCACCATTACATTACCTACATAATACAACTTTTTCCTAATGACATCAAATGCAATTACCTTCATTCCAGCGGTGGTGCAACGTTTTCATTGTAATAGAAAAATACAATATATATTCCAAATACAATGAAACCAACTTGCTGGCACAGCAGCCTCTGCTCTACATCGGAGCCGTACACACAACTCAACTGCTCTCTAAGCGAGCTAAACCACAAGTCCCACTCACTCTCTGCACGAGCTACAATGCTATGCGGCACATAATTTTTGCCAAAGATGAAACTTCACAGACTTAAGTACACATATAGATACACACAGTAGAAGCAATATTATACATTTTCTTGCAAGGAAGTTACTCGACACAAAACAGGAGCCACAATATTAGACATTTTCTTACAAAAATATTTTTTTTTTTTTTTGACACGTTTCAAGCCTCGTAAAATCGCATTGTCAACAGCAACTGTATTATTGATGTGGACAACGTTAACAATATTTAACTGTGGAGGTCATCTCAGCAAATTTAAAGCTTGACTAATTAGTATCGTCAGCAAGTGCCGGTACAGAACGTGTGCAAGTCGCCAACAGCACTCGGCGCAGTGCTGCCTGTATGGAGCGCCAGCTCTCAGCCGGCAGCTGTCGTGGCAACACTGTAGCCGCAGCTGCGTGGCAACACTGTAGCCGCAGCTGACAATCGTCAACTTGCAAGTAATTTTAATCGGACTATAGCGGTGGGCCAGCCGCCGTAAGAGTGATGTTTGTTTGTAATAAGTCTCTGCACAATCAACCAAATAGTTTATGTAATTGTTGCATTCCAAGCATTAGTAAAACATCTAGAGACGTAAATAATTGTGAAATAAATGTAACAACAACCGAGTTTCATTGATTCAGTGATATAAACAATAACTTATTCATGAAGTAAAAAAAGGTAAAGCAGTCAACAATCCGAAGATTGGTTTGAACACCACAGTGCTTTACTAGGCAAGGTCCTGTTTGGAGGTGGTATGCCGTTGCCTTCCTCCGACCTTCGAACTGACATACCCAGCCAGTTATAGGGGGACCTACAGTTTTACGTGGGTTCCGAACCACGGTGCTACTCGGTATTTTTCACATGAGCAATACTGCCAGAGGTGAAAGAAGTGGAAAGTGACAGATAAAATGATACTTACTAATACGGGTATATTTTCAGCTTATGCTGCTGAAAGTAAGTAGAATATGAACACAAGAAAAATATAAATTGCTGTCATGGTCTGTTCTTAAATAACAGGAAGTTTCTTTGAGGTTTAAAAATCCGGCATGAGGTGTAATGATTGGTACGATTTTACACTTCGCTCGTCTTTAGTTTCCGCATATACTTTTGAGTGTGATTACTTTTGCTTACAAAACGAATGGCTTTAAGTTTCATGTCGTTTGTAGTTCAGGTGTTGCAATAATTGCGGATTGGTTTCTGCTTTGTTAGGGAACGGTGTTTTTTGCTTCCGATGTTTTACTGTCACGTTTGTGAGGATTTTCCTTTAGCTACAGCTGTGGTGGCTAATATGGTACATTAAATTATGCAGGTATTGGATTCTACATAAGTTTCTTACTTTCAACGCTTAATGATTTGAATGGAACTGTAGTGACGAAACCAAGACTTTTCTGAGTAGGAAACCGACGTCTTTCTGCAAATCGTCGGTTCTTTTGTAGTTTATTAGGCCTATCCATTACTTTTTCTTAATAGAAAAGGAAAAGCTTAATTACAAATCCGTAGATTTCAAGAGAATCTTAAATAAATTGTCCTGCAATGTGCCGTTTCATATGGTTTCCAATGGTTCTTAGGAAACCTAATAAAGACAAATGTGGAGTTATTTTGTAGTTATTACCGATTTTAATGTCACTACGTACGTCCTCTGTTGCAAAAAGTATGTTAAAATTAATTTAATCTACAGTACTCACACTCATCAGATACCGTATTCAGAAATGTAGCTTGCCAGCCGCTTGGAGCGCTGCTGTCGTGGAGTATAACAAAAATCAGTGGGAGTGACATGACTGTATATGTTAGACGGTATTACGCTGTGTTTAGTAAACAATCGGATATACGTGACCAAAGCTCTCACTAGACAAATATCACAGTTTTCTTTACGTATGTATTTTGCTCAAGATGGCACCTTTTTGAGTGTTGTTATATTTATGAATACAACTAGACAGTGAAAATAATTAACTCGTTTGCAGGCATTTTCATTGCCAGTTGCTATATACCTCAGAACACTTCATTGCAGTGAGAATCGACTTCTAGACATCGATAACACAAGAACTTCTATAATCAATAACATCGATTTGCTAGGACAAGGTTTGCAAGTCGATTTTGTAACCTCGGTTTCTGCAGTATTTTACTATTGAAACGAGCACAAATAAATATCGGCGATAACTATGGAAATTAGGAAACTGCTAGTGTTACAGTTTACATAAACACTCTGCTGTTCACAATGGAGTACATGGCAGAGGGTACATCGAACCGGTTTTTTTATACTTATCTACAGTTCCATTCTCTAATAGCTCGCGGGAAAAAGGAACACCTAAATCTTTCTGTTTTCGAACTGATTCGTCTTATTTTATTAGTATGATCATGTCTCCTTAAGAAAATATATTCGCAATAGACAGAGATAGTTAGCAAAAGAAATTTAGCTTAACTCGCCGTAACGAATAACACGTTTGTCTTAATAATTTCCACCCAACTTGTGCATCATTTCCCTGATAATTCTTTTCGCTATATCGAAATAATACCAAACGAGCTGCCCTTCTCTGAACTATCTCCAAATCGCCCGTCAGTTCCACCTGGTGTGAATCCAACATACGCGGCAATACTCCAAAATAGGGTGCAGGCAGTTTCTTTAGTAGATCCGTTGCATCTTCTAAGTGCTTTGCCAATAAAACATAGCCTTTGCTTCGCCTTCCCTACAATATTTTCTATGTGTTCATTCCAATTTAAGTTGTTCATAATTGTTATTCCTAGGTACTTAGTTGATTTGACGGCCTGTAAATTTGACTCATTTATCGTGAAGTTTAACGGAAATAAGTGGTCACATCGATGACATCATACTTATTAGTAAGGTTCAATTGACAATTTTTGCACCATTTTTTCTAAATAATTTTGCAGTTGCTCTTGATCTTCTGGTGACTTTACTAACCGAAAAATGACAGCATCATCCGCGAACAGTCTAAGAGAGTTGCTCAGAGTGTCTCCAAAATCGTTTATGAAGATGAGGAACATTAGGAGCCCTGTAACACATCCCTGGGGAACACAAGATATCGCTTCTGATCTGCTCGATTACTTACCGTCAATTACAACGTTTTGTGTCCTTCCTGACAGGAAATGGCGATCTCATATATAAAGCAGAGTGTCCGTATGTTTGTATGTGTTGCATATAAATCTAGTTTTGTTCCAATCTTTATGAAATTTTGTATATGTAAGCTTCAATCCAAGAGGACGGTCGCCGTAAGTGTAAGAACCACAAACAATATATAGTTCACGAGATATGACGTCATAAACAATGAGATGCGCGAAAAACTGCTGCGGTTTGAGACAATGCTGCTCATTTTCTCCTAAACCATTAGACCGATTTCAACCAAATTTGGTACACACATTCCTTACCATGAGGTAACAATTGCTGCATGGTTAAGAATCACATACGGCACATGGTTCAAAAGACATTACGTCATAACCAATAGAAATTGCAAAAAATGCTATATAATGCGGCGAGACTTTCGAAATACACTGTATGAGAATGACAGTACTTAGCGACTTGCAACAAACTTTAAACATAATTTCAAACGTTTATTAAACTTTTTCTCGCTGGCAATGATAGTAAAATGATGAAAGTAAAAACGTTTCTCGCTTACTACTTTTCCGCTGTTCATGGAGTAAAACTACGGCTCTCGATATGACGTTACAATTTATAATTTGTACACTACAAATTGTAGCCCCAGGAAATTTTCCAGACGGTATACACACATATAGTTGAAAATACCTTCTCGACTTGACTACGACTCGTAGTTCATGAGATATGAGCATATAAACAACAAGTTCCGCTGGCATTCAGTATTTTTAATTTCTGCACTACAAATTGTAGTCACAGGAAATTTTACAGACAGTATACACGCATATACTTGAGTGTATCTTGTAAATTGTATCACAGTACGTCACAGAGTTCAAGAGATGTGAACACATAAACAGTAACGTTCATGGAAAACCGCTCCATCACGCACCAAATTTTAATCTATTACTTCTTTACTGCTAATTGTATTCCCAAGAGATTTTACAGACATTCAGTCCTTATATAAATAAATGTATACCTAAAAATGGCATCATCATCATTAGAGACTGATTATGCATTTCAGCGTTCAGTCTGGAGCATAGTACCTCCAATAAAATTCCTCCATGATCCCTTATTCAATGCTAACATTGATGCCTCGTCTGATGTTATGCCTTTTACTTCAAAATCATTCTGCACCGAATCTAAGTACTTTCTTCTTGGTCTACCTCGACTCCTCTTACCCTCCGCTGCCGAGCTCATGAGTCTCTTAGGTAACCTTGCTTCTCCCATGCGTGTAACATGTCCCCACCATCTCAGTCTGTTCGCTCTAACTGCTTCATCTATGGTGTTCATTCCCAGTTTTTATTTGATTTCTTCATTATGTACACCCTCCTGCCATTGTTCCTATCTATTAGTACCTGCAATCATTCTTGTTACTTTCATATCTGTAAGCTCTACCTTATGAATAAGGTAACCTGTATCCACCCAACTTTCACTCCCATACAACAAAGTTGGTCGAAAGATAGAGCGGTGCACTGCTAACTTAGTCTTGGTACTTACTTCCTTCTTGCAGAAGAGAGTAGATCTTAGCTGAGCACTCACTGCATTAGCTTTGCTGCACCTCGATTCCAGTTCTTTCGCTATGTCTCCATCCTGTGAGAAAATACATCCCAGGTACTTGAAACAGTCTACCTGTTCTAACTTTGTTCCTCCTATCTGGCACTCAATCTGTTTGAATCTCTTTCCCACAGACATTACTTTCTTTTTGGAGATGCTGATCTTCATACCATAATCCTTGCACCTCTGATCGAGCTCTGAAATATTGGTTTACAACCTTTCAATCGAATCTGCCATTATAACTAAGTCATCCGCATATGCGAAACTGCTTATTTTGTTTTGACCTATTTTAATTCCGCCCTGCCAGTCTACTGTTTTCAACATATGATCCATGATAAGTATGAACAACAGTGGTGACAGGTTACAGCCTTGTCTTACCCCTGAAACTACCCAGAACCATGAGCTTAATTTGCCATCTACTCTGCTGCCTGACAGTCTACGTAAAGCCCTTTAATTGCCTGCAGAAGTTTGCCTCCTATACCATAATCTTGAAGAACTGACAGTAGCTTCCTCCTAGGAACACGGTCATAAGCCTTTTCCAGATCTATGGAACATAGATACAATTCCCTGTTCCATTCATAGCACTTTTCCATTACTTGCCGTAGGCTAAAGATCTGGTCCTGATAGCCTCTAAGAGGCCTAAACCCACACTGATTTTCATCTAACTTGTCCTCAATTAATACTCGCACTCTCCTTTCAACAATACCTGAGAACATTTTGCTTACAACGCTAATGGCAAGAATAAATAAATAAATACCCGGACAGCACCGTGCTACTATAAGCACGGAATTTGATTAGAAAATACTTGTGAGGTACAGTGTCAAAAGCCTTCCGGAAATCTAGAAATACGGAGTCCCCTGTCGACAACACTCATCACATCATGTGAGTAACGAAGTTGCTGTGTTTCACAAGAATGATTTTTTCGGAATCCGTGTTGACTAAGGGTCAGTAGGTCGTTCTCTTCGAGGTAGTTCACACTGCATATAGCAGTATTACCTATCGCAGACACTCCAAGTCGCATCGCGTCCCAGTCTACTACACGGACAGACGAAATAGGTCCGAACGCAGCAGAGAACGAGGCCAGCGCAGTGCTGTACCAATTACTCTCTGGGTAATAAAAAATCGAGAGCGCCCTTTGTGCTGCTTTTGTACCCCCGTTTAATGAAGAAGCCATGTTGCCCCGTTTTGAATATGTCACAAGAATAGGCCGACAGAAGGCAGACACAGCGAAAAAGCCACTGCAGATAGAAACGAAAATACCAGCCGGTCTGTTCTGCCCGCATTTGTGTAATACTGCACTACATTTTCGGTGACGAGTACTTCAAAAATTATATCGCCCATTAAATGTGAAAATATATACAATATCCGTAGTATCATGCACATTCCTGAAATATTATAAACGGTTCCAGAGATCAAAGGAACGGTATTTTAAAAATGCTAACGGCTACTAATTTGCAATACGACTAACAGTATTCATATTTCAAAAGCTAAAATATTTAAAATCCTTCCGTTTACTGTGCTGGAAGAATAAACTGTTTTGACGACATTTTCGGAGCCCGTGAAATAACATCGGTGATTTAGCGTTTTTAAAATCCTCCAAGACACTTTTCACTAAAAGAGTATGAAAATCGGTAATCTTCTAGTCGTCATTCCACTATGCTGGCCACGGCGGAGTAGCCGAGCGCATTGAGGCGCTATGCTCCGATGCGCGAGACCGTTCCCCGTCGGGGATTCGAAACCTCCCTCGGGCATGAATGTTTTTGCTCTCTTTACTATAAGGTAGTTTGTACGAGGGTAAGTCAATTATTATCCGCAAAGTAGTTATAAAATTTTATTGTAATAAAATACGAAACTTACAAGAACATCATTTTTCGACATAGTCTCCTTGCCTTTCAATGCACTTCGTCCATCGCTCTACAAGCTGCCTTATGGCCTCATAAAAGAAGGTTTTCGGTAGAGCTGCGAGCCAGGAATGCACCGCTTCCTTCACTGCATCGTCCGAGTCAAATCGACAGCCCCTTAATGCCTGTTTGAGTGGACCAAACAAGTGATAGTCAGAAGGGGCAAGATCGGGACTATATGGAGGATGATCCAATACTTCTAATTTGAGTTTCTGGAGCGTTTCAGCAGTGTGGACAGCAGTATGCGGACGGGCATTGTCGTGCAACAACACCTTCTGACAGCAATCCTCGGCGTTTGCTTCGAATTGCATGCTTTAGCCTGTCAGTAAGCATCTCACTGTAACGTACACTGTTTATTGTTGTTCCCCTTTCACCATGTGTTCCAGTACAGGACCTCGTGCATCCCAAAAAAACCGTAAGCATCAGTTTTCCTGCGGACGTTTGGGTCTTACACGGCGAATTTGGATGTTTCCATTCCATACTCTGCCGTTTACTCTCCGGCTCGTAATGATGGATCCATGTTTCGTCACCAGTAATGATTCTGTCTAAGAAGTTGTCCCCTTCGTTAACATAGCGATCCAAATGTTTTTTGCAGATGTCGAGACGCGTTTGCTTATGCAACTGTGTGAGTTGTTTTGGGACCCATTTTGCACAAACTTTACGAAACCCAAGTCTGTTGAATAATTTTGTAGGCAGAACCATGACTAAGTTGAAGACGATGAGCCACTTCATCAATAGTTAATCGTCTGTCTAAGAGAATCATTTCACGTGATCGCTCAATGGTTTCTTCATTTGTGGCGGTAAACAGTCGTCCGGCTCCTTCATCGTGCTTAACACTCGTACGACCATTTCGGAATTTTTCAATCCACACGTACACACTTCGTTGTGGCAAAACACTGCTCCCATACTGTACTGAAAGTCTTTCGGCCCGTGATACACCTTCTTCCGCCCATAAAAAAAAAAGTATCACTGAACGTTTCTCTTCTTTGGTGCAAATAGACAGCGGAGCAGCCATGATTAACAGCACGGCAGCAACAACGAAACTAACGTAGCAGCTTGAAAATTGCAAAGATATAACAACAAATAAACAAAGCATGCATCAGGCCGGTATTACACTATCAAATTTTCTTTGACAAAGAATCTTTGTCCAATATTCTTTGACAAAGAATCTTTGACGTAGTGAAATGGTGACATTACACTATCAAAATTTCTTTGACAAAGAATCTGTCACAGTGCTTTGAAAATGGCGGATGAATATTTGTTATTAACCTTAGTTGTTGATTACACAGATTACAAATATCTACTTATACACTTAGATTGCATGTACGCGTACAACAATTGCAACGACTAGACATCTGGAAGCGTGCCTTTATTCACAGAACCCTTTTTTACTTGTACCGCGGCTCTCGCCTCAGGTGTATCGTATAATAAGGCCTAACATCTGATGTTTGTAGAAAAGGGCGAAGTACTTTTGACCAGCTAGACTGTAGATGTCATCGCTCCTTGTTCACTCACAACAATTTAAGCCGTACTCTTAAGACATATTTGAAAAAAAAAAAAAATAATAATAATAATAATAAAATGTGAAGTTCTTTTGTTAATCATAATAGAAATCTACAGTGTAGCTTGTCAAAGTACTTCGTCGTTTTCTACAAATATGTAATATTAGGCTGCATTACACGATACACCTGAGGCGAGAGCCGCTGTACCACTCGAAAACGGTTCTTCTCGTCGTTTGGAAGACTGACAATGGTGACGCTTGACTTGCTTCTGTAGTGGTGTTCTGCTCTAAATATTGCAGTAAACAAAAACTTTTGAAACATTTATATTTTGCGTATTATGTATCGTGTAAATAGCATTTGTCTGACTAAATATATGTAGGGAATTAAAGTGTCATTATGTACTTTTGCTTTCTCCGCTGCAAAACTGGTGCAGAGACAATTAATTTTCATTTTTACGTCGTCTGCCGTGCAAACAGTACTCACTTGATCGCTAATGAATACCGCAATTATCTAGCTTTCGGCTCGATGCAGTCGGTTTTTATAATCAACCTTATACAACTGCATAAATTTAGTTGTTGCGACGACTCGCAATACGAATTACGCGGTCATGTTTTCAAACAGTACGTCAAAAACTGCTACAGCGATGCTAGCGCTTAAAGCGGTCATATTTCTCACCGCAGTTAACATAAGACGAACGCTTTCTTTGATCAAATCTACGGTAAGCTGCTAGATTTGATCAAAGAAATTTTGACGAAAGGCAACTTTGACCAAAGTTCCATATTACACTATCCAATTTTCTTTGACAAAAAATCTTTGTCAAAGAAAATTTGATAGTGTAATACCGGCCTCACCAACGTAAAACGACAGTACTACCAACATAAACAAAAATACAACAAAATTTCGGATAATAATTGACTTACCCTCGTTAGTTTAGGAACTGATGACCCCGTAGTCATAAGTCTCATAACCTTGACTAACATTTGAACATCTGATTTAATGTTTTTTTACACTTTTATATTTACATCTTTACTCGGAAACCTCCTTAAACATAGTGGGGAAAGATTCTTTAGGTATCACAATCCGTCCGTCCGTCCGTCCCCCCCCCCCTCCCCACAATTTTCTGTTAATTCAGTACTAAAGAAATGATTGTCGGTAAACATGCGTGTCGATCTACCATCATCGGTTTTCTCGTTGCGACAATTTTACAAAGTATTTTCGAAGTAAAAGAAGTAAAACTATTTTGCTGAACACTTCTATGAACTTTACGCTATCAAAGCTGTAACAGGAAACCTTTCCACAAAACACGTCTTCCTTGTAACGTGAACGTGAGCAGCTTACATTGCTCTGGTTCTGTGGACGAACGAAGCTGAGTTTTACCAGATCTCTTGTCTGCGGAATTCTTGTTGTTTTATGTTAAGATCATAAAGCATGAGCATAAAACATGTTCCATTACTGTAAAAAATACTGCTTTTTCCGCGCACGTTTATTCAATATGCAGTACAGCTGTTGTTATACTCTTTTCGCTAATTTCATCAATGTTGTTGATCTGGAACCTTCAGCTGGTAACTTGGAAGAGAGCGTGGAGAAGAGCAGGATAATACGGTGGTGTTAACATTTCTGAGACACGCACTAACAGACGCTTCCCGTAGGATGATATAAAATGCAGTTTAGAAAACGAAGGAAAAGTCTAGCGTGTGATAAACATCACCTTACCATCTTCGCAGACCACCAAAGAACGCATTATTGTAATATTTTGATGACTGCCTTTGGTGGAAGAGAGGTCAACATGCTTGTAACGCTTACTATGTAATAAAAAGTCGAATATTAAAACGTAGATTATCTCGGCCCGAGATAACGGTGATAACGCTTAGCCGCAGATATCGTAGTGCGTGTATGGTGTGGAAATACAACTCTTCAACGCTTTACGTTGTTTTGAAAGCAGTGGGCGGATCCTGCCACCATCTTTAATACCCAAAAACATTTTATCCGCGCAAAGTAGATATTCGAAACCTATAAACAAGGAACAGAAACTTAACATGACCAAATTTGTCGTATGTGTCAAATACGTATTAGAGATCAGAAAAACGACCGAATCTACTGCCTGATACTATATTATCCACAGAAGCAGTACTATTTAGTACTTGTAACAGCTGCTGCGAGTACTCGACAGAAATGAAGGAGTAACTAAAGAGTGGTCTGCTGATGATATCTGTATATATGAAAATGAATTGCTGTTCGTTAGTCTCCCTAAAACTTGAGAACGAGTGAACTGATTTGGCTCATTTTAGTCTTGAAATATTCGTGTAAGTCCAGGGAAAGTTTAAACGGTGAAAAAAAAAGGAAAATTGCCCAGAAAAAGAGGAATATCGGGAAAAACAGAAACAGCTTTTTCCAGTGAGCTATCAATACCGTTCGTCCAATTGCGATAAAATGTTGTACATTTTATCCAGAATGAAACTTTCACTCTGCAGCGGAGTGTGCGCTGATATGAAACTTCCTGGCAGATTAAAATTGTGTGCCGGAACCGGGATTCGAGCAATTGCCCGCGAAAGGCAAAGGTCCCAGGTTCGAGTCCCGTTTCCGGCACAGTGTGCAGAGTGAAAGTTTCATTCTGGTAACATCCCTTAGGCTGTGGCTAAGCCATGTCTCCACCATATCCTTTCTTCCAGGAGTGGTAGTCTTGCATGTTTCGCAGGAGAGCTTCTGTGAAGTTTGGAAAGTAGGAGGCGAGGTACTGGTGGAAGTGAAGTTGTGAGGCGGCATTGTAAGTCGTGTCGGGATAGCTCAGTCGGAAGAGCGCTTGCCCGCGAAAGGCAAAGGTCCCAGGTTCGAGTCCCGGTTCCGGCACACAATTTTAATCTGCCAGGAAGTTTTGTACATTGTATATTGAAAGCAAGATTAAGATTAGCAGCAAATAAAAATTTGTATAAGTCGCCTAGAAAGTGGTAAAATTTAGGAAAAACCGAAAGCGATTTTTTTCTATGATTAAAAATCAATTGCCACATGGTTGTAAGAGCATCACTTGAGTACGGCTTGACTGAACAAGGTTTGTATGAAATATTTTTTTGGGTAATCTGGAAAATTGGGAAATTTGAGGAAAACTGAAAGTGCGTTTTTAATATTTTTTTGATTGAATTCAGCACTATAACTGACTATTCGCACGAATTTTTTTTTTGTTTGTTTGTTTTGTTTTGTGCATTGTGGTCTTGGGAAAGTTTTCAGTAAAAGAAAAAAAATAGGGACACTTACAAAGGAAAGTCGAAAAATTCGAACCAAGTTCCTTTTCATTTTGTTTCTAAATGTACTCAACACTATAAGTTGAGAACCATTCGTCAGATTGCAATAAAATTTTGATTATTTGACGTTCAACGAAGGATGAACGTTCTTATGAACTAAAGATTTAGGAAAGTTACTCGGAAAATTTGCAAGAAACTGAAGGAGCTTTTTTCAATGAGACATCAATGTCATTCGTCTGATTGCGAGAAAGTTTGCATATTTGACGTTCAAAGCAAGAGTAACGTTCTTATGAAATAAAAATTTGGAAAAGTATCCCCGAAAATTGCAACATTCTATAAAATATCAGTACCATTCAGGTGATTATGAATGAAAAAAATGTTCAAATGTTTGTAGAACTTATGGGACTTAACTACGGGGTCATCAGTCTCTAAGCTTACAAACTACTTATGAACTAGCTAAGACTAAGGATGGCACAAATATCCATGCCCGAGGGGGGATTCGAACTCCCGACCGTAGTGGCCGTGCAGACCGTGACTGGAGCGCCTCAGTCCCCTCGGCCACCGCGGCCGCCGATTATGAATGAGATATGAACACTATCCTTGACATGTGTGCATGCTTTGCGCACTCTTTCCGCCAGCTATCGAACCGATACTTAGACTATCTGATGATGCCCTTATAATGCTACTGGATTTAAATTAATACGTTTTATTTTAAGTGGTAAGTGATACGAAGTTCACTGAGTCATCTAGTAGGGGTTATAATATGACTGGCGTTGGCTACAAGTTTGTAAAGTAATCACAAGTCCCCTTCTTTTTACATCGCTTGTGCTTCACTGCCGAGGAAGTTACTTTAACCTCCTTCATCACTGCTTAACTTCTTTTATTTTCCTTTCCGTAGAATGAGACGAATATTATGAAAAGTATGTTTTGACCTTTTTCTTCAAAGTCTGTTTTTATTAACAGTCTGGAGAAAGAGACCTAGAAAGAATAATTCCGTTACACCATGTAATTACGGACATTGCCTAGGTACGGTAGCTTGCGTGCTTCAACGATATAGATATCCGTACCGTAAGTGTAACCTCAGTGGAGGGGCATCTGTGGAGAGGCCAGACAAACGTATGTTTCGTGAAGAGGAGCAGCAGCCTTTTCAGGAGCTGTAGAGCAGAAGTCTAGATGATTGACTGAGCTGGCCTTGTAACATAAGCTAATGTGTCGTTGCCATAAAGTTACTGCTTACGGCTGAAGGCAAGAAGAGACTACGGTCGTTACTTTTCCCGAAGACATGCATCTCTGTGGTATGTATACACGATAATGGAGTGCTCTTGGGTAAAACATTACAGAGGTAAAATAGTCCCCCATTCGGATTTCCGTATGATGGTTACTCAGAAGAATGTCGTCATCAAGAAAAATGTAACTGGCATTCTACAGATCGGAGCGTAGAATACTAGTCCTGTAATCGGGAAAGTAATTTATAAAATTAAAAAAAAAAGAAAAGAAAAAACAAATAAAAGAGAAAGAAGAAGGAAAAAGAGAGATGGATAGCTACGTTTTAGATGCAATAGGATTAGTGATGTTCGATGAGACGATGAATAGGACCACTGGCCAGGAGAATCAGGCATATAAATAGAAAAGCAGTACTGCAAAAGTAAATCTAATATATGTTTGTCTGTATGTCCTCTATGTATTCATTCGATTGCAATGAAACTTTGGCGAACTGTTCACTGTACTCCCACGAAGTCTTCTGACCCAAACACAAAAGAGCTGACATTCTCAAAAACGTTCAAATGTTTGTAAAGTCTATGGGACTTAACTACGGGGTCATCAGTCCCTAAACTTACAAACTACTTATGAACTACTTACGAACTAGGACGGCACAAATATCCATGCCCGAGGGGGGATTGGAACCCCCGACCGTAGTGGCCGTGCAGACCGTAACTGGAGCGCCTTAGTCCCCTTTTTTTTTTTTTTTTTTTTTTTTTTTTTTTTTTTTTTTTTTTTTTTTTTTTGCTCTATGGGAAGTTCTGTTTGTTGCGGACGTTGATCACGTTCTTTCGTTCTTGTTCGATTTGTTCTTGGCTCAGCATTTTTATTACAGAGGGCGTTGAGCCCTCTGACCGGGCGCGCTGAGCCACGGCGCCCGGCAAATGTTAGTTTTGTGCACGTACTGTTTTCATTTACGTCTGTTTTCAGTGAAATGTGTACCCAGCCGGGAATCCCCTCGGCCACCGCGGCCGGCAGCTGACATTCTGATTACACATAATAGGCATGTGATAGGTGAGACTGAACAGTTCAAATTCCTAGGTGTTCATATAGACAGTAAGCTGTCATGGAAAGCCCATGTTCAGGATCTTGTTCCAAAACTAAATTCTGCTATATTTACCATTAGAACAATATCTGAGATAAGTGATTTTTCAACACGAAAAGTAGTCTATTACGCTTACTTTCACTCACTTATGACGTACGGCATTGTTTTTTGGGGTAACTCGCCTGATGCAAAAAGGATATTTCTGGCTGAAAAACGGGCGGTTCGAGCAATATCTGGTGTAAGTTAGCGAACGTCATGTCGACCCCTTTTCAGTAGTCTGGTAATTTTGACTCTGGCGTCACAATACGTTTTTTCTTTAATGTCGTTTGTTATTAATATCATCTTATTCCCACGAGTTAGTAGCTTTTACTCGGTGAATACTAGACAGAAGTCGAATCTACATTTGCATCACACCACTTTAACACTTGTGCAGCAAGGGGTACAGTATTCTGCGGCATCCATTTTCAGTAAGCTGCCACAAGAACTAAAGAATCTTAGCACTAATCCACACGCTTTCAAATCTAAATTGAAGAGTTACCTCATAGCCTTTTATTCTGTCGAGGAACTCCTAGAAAAGTTAAACAATTGAGCTAATTCATTTTTTTCTTTATTGATTCTTTTCACTTTGTCTTAAGATTGTCGTGTGCAAAGGACTACTTAAAAATTTTCTATTACCATTCTTGTGTAACAATTAATGTATTGACTTGTTCCATGACCATGGAGTCTCACTCCTCAATTGGGTCCTATGGAAAAACCAATAAATAAATAAAAAGCACGACACATAGCTCAGGAGATATGTCATAAATGATGAGAGGCCACCGCGTGAAAATACCCAGATTTATACGTCAATTATTGGAAAATGGGAGTAGTTACGGACCTGCAACAAAGTTTGCATGTAACTTCGGACGTTTATGAAGCGTTTTGTAACTGATCCTCTCCCCACACCCAGAAAATGGTGAAACGAAGTCTACCGCTCACAACAGTTTCGCTGTAGATGCCGTAAAACTGTCGCATCAGACATGACTTTGTATCAAATAAAGTTAGCATTACAGATTTGCATGTTACTATTTATTTTTGTCCGCAAGTCTCCCTTAATTCTCTTGCATTCAAAATTAAGCAATTTTCGTAATCTCTATGTATATAAAAGAGAAAGGACACTCACTCTCTGACTAAACACGAAATCTCGAAAACTACTTCACCTATGAAGCTGAAATTTGGTAGGAATGTAGTTTATAGGTACAAAACGTCAGCTAAGAAATTATTTTGTGACAGGTGCATGGCGGAGCATACTTCTCCTAAAGACGCACGAAATTTACAATTTCATTCCGATCTTCGTGAAATTTAGGCTTCAAAACAAGAGGAAGGTCACCGTCTACCTTAAGTTTCATACTCTTCATGGGGGAGAGTACTTTGCAACATAAAAATGGATCCCTAAATACTTGGTCGCGCCATAGCTTGAGAACGAAAATGTTCAAATGTTTGTGAGTCTATCGGACCAAAAAAAAAATAATGTTTGTAGAGTCTATGGGACTTAACTACGGGGTCCTCAGTCCCTAAACTTACAAACTACTTATGAACTACTTACAACTAAGGACGGCACAAATATCCATGCCCGAGGGGGGATTCGAACCCCCCGACCGCAGTGGCCGTGCGGATCGTGACTGGAGCGCCTCAATCCCCTCGGCCACCGCGGCCGGCGCTATCGGACCAAACTGTGTGGTCATCAGTCCGTAGCTTACGAACTACTTAAACCAGGGCGGGCAGAATTATGCTCGTGTGAAGCGCGGTCGCACGCGTGGAGTTTAATTGTGTGAAGCGTGCATGCACGGGCAAGCAGGCCACCTGCTTCTCTTGCCTCCCCTCTCCGGCATACCCTTTCATCTGCAAATCTATCGGACCAAACTGCGTGGTCATCAGTCGGTAGATTACAAACTACTTAAAGCTAGATAAACTAACCTACGGACAAACACACACACACCCATGCCCCAGGGAGGACTCGAACCGTCACGGCGAGCAACCGCGAGCTTCGGCTACTCCACCGCGGCGTCATACCCTTTCCTGTTCTCTCACCGCATATTTATGTAATGCTTTTTGCCTACCTTGTTTTATCAAATAAAGGTACAAGGTTAAAGGAACAGCTGAAAATAAATCATGGTTTGAGTCCTATTACCTATGATTCATTTTATTTAATGATTACTTGTTGTGTTTACAATACCGTTAATGTCTGGTACAAATTTTTTTCATACAGACAAACGCAAACAATTACGCAAATTTTCATCACTCATGTTTGCTCGTAAACTTCACTTATTAAATTTCATTACAGAAAAAAATCGCTCACATACATAATATGTCAAACCAAACACTGACAATATCTTCGCCGCTTCACAATAGAAACGGGGAAACTCTTATTATGGGGAAGTCTTGATAAAAATCTATTAGACGTCTTGACAAAAGGAACTTGCCTTTCAGATGAGAATTACGCTGTAGATCTATTAGTTCCATTTGCTGATGAATATCATCTACAGAAACAGCAAATGGTCTAGAATACAATTCAAAAGCTGGGATACATGTGATACAGTCCCAAATTCATTGGGAAATTCCTCTTTTATGGCTATAATTAGGAAACGCATTCAGTGTAGCTCTTTTCTTGGACAGTGGATAGAGTAGGGAAATGCACAGAGTTCTCTGATGTGAGCTGTCGTTCCCATAGCGCAAGCTTTCTGGTGAAAACTTCCACTTTTTGCTCATTTCCCAAATTATTTAATTTTCGCTTTGCAAACTAATGTTCAATTTATTCATATGTGATGTTCGGCAAGTTCGGCAAACCACTCTGGATTTTCTAATTTATGGTCGTGCCTTCCTTTAAAAACTGATCTACTGGTATCCTCAGTTGAAAAAAAATTTTTAGTACATTGCCTCGGATAAGCCAGCGCACTTCACTGTGGTATGGTATATCATCGTACTCTTCCCCAATTTCGGCTAAATATTGTCGACAGTGCCGATGTGTAACATCGTGGGATCTCAAATAATTAAATGTACGAATAACGGGTTTTGGAACATATCCTGCATTCAAATATTATGAATTATCTCGAACAATCTATTGACCCAACGACAATACGGATTTACAAAATATCGTTCATGCGAAACAAAACTAGCTCTTTATTCACACGAAGTGATGGGTGCTACCGACAAGGGTTCGAAAATCGATTCCGTATTTCTTGATTTCCAGAAAGCTTTTGACACCGTACCTCACAAAAGGCTTTTAATCAAATTGCGTGGTTATGGTATATCGCACCAAATTTGCGATTGGATAGAAGATTTCTTGTCAGAGAGGACACAGTTCGTAGTAATCGATGGTAAGGCATCGACTAAAACAGAGGTGATATCGGGCGTTCCACAGGGTAATGTTATTGGTCCTCTGCTGTTCCTTATTTACATAAACGATTTAGGGGAAAATCTAAGTAGCACTCTTAGGTTGTTTGCAGATGACGCCGTTATTTACCGTCTAGTAAAATCATCTGAAGATCAAAACCAACTGCAGAACGATCTGAATAAGATATCAGTATGGTGTAAAAATTGGCAATTGACTCTAAATAATGAGAAGTGTGAAGTCGTTCACATGAGTACGAAAAGAAATCCGTTAAACTTTGTTTACAAGACAAATCAATCAAAAGTGAAGGCCGTAAACTCCACAAAATACCTAGGAATTACTCTTACTTCAGACTTAAATGGGAAAGAACACGTAGATAATATCGTGGGAAAGGCGAACCAGAGACTGCGTTTTACTGGCAGAACCCTTAAAACATGCAACAGAACTACAAAAGAAACTGCATACACTACGCTTGTCCGTCCATTTTTGGAGTATTGCAGCCCAGTGTAGGATCTTTATCAGGTGCGTTTGACGGAGGACATCGAAAGAGTCCAAAGAAGGGCAGCTCGTTTCCTACTGTCACGATACAGGGGAGACAGCGTTACGGAAATGATACAGGATCTGGGATGGGAATCATTGCAACAACGATGCTTATCGCTACGGCGTGGGCTACTAGCGAAACCGCCGGCCGTGGTGGCCGAGGGGACTGAGGCACTTCAGTCACGGTCTGCACGGCCACTACGGTCGGGGGTTCGAATCCCCCCTCGGGCATGGATATTTGTGCCGTCCTTAGTCTTAGTTAGTTCATAAGTAGTTTGTAAGTTTTGGGACTGATGACCCCGTAGTTAAGTCCCATAGACTATACAAACAAGACAAGACTAGCGAAACTCCAATCGCCATCATTCTCCTCCGAATGCGAAAATATATTGTTGACTCCCACTTTCATTGGTAAAAATGATCATCAGAATAAAATACGAGAAATCAGAGCTCGAACAGAGAGATTCAGGTGTTCTTTCTTCCCGCGCGCTATTCGAGAATGGAATGGGAGATAAATAGTATAATTGTGGTTCGATGAACCCTCTGTCAGGCACTTAAATGTGATTTGCAGAGTATCCCATGTAGATGTAGATCTTGTATGATGTCCCCTAGTTTTGCTACTTTTCACAGAGTACTTCTTGGTGCAAAATGCAATGAATGCTTCCATTCCCTTCCCTTCTACAAGACGGCAAATCCCCACTTGCTCGTTTCTTCGATTCACTCTACATTTTGAGGTTCTTGAGGTGTGGTGCTATGTAGTGGTCGCTTGGCATCAACGTCCACAGCCACGGCTGTTGTCACACTGCCGCAACTTGCCCCCGTCCACGACTGCTCGTGTAGCACACGTGCGATGATAACCGCACGCGTGCCACGTGCAACGTTTGCCCGCCCCTGAAAACTAACCTTAGGACAAACACACACGTACCCATGCCCCAGGGAAGACTCGAACATCCGACGGCGAGCAACCGCGTGCTCCGCAGTGAGGCGCCATAGACCGCTCGGCTAGTCCACCGCGGCACTAGAGAACCGCTCGACCGATTTCACAGATCATTTTTTGTTGTTTTCGTTATTCTCAGAGCAAGACTTGTATGAAATAAAACTGGAATGTTTGAGAACAATAGTTGCGTTTTTCAACGTGACTCTGCCTTACTATTGCATACTTTTGTTCCGATATTCATGAAATTTTGCACACTCTACTTTAAAAACAAGAGGAATGTCACTGTCTGTATAAAATTTCGTTCGGTGCATGGTGGAGGGTACTTAACTTACGAAATTTTACAAAATGCATAGTTTTGCTCCAATCACTGGGTACGTAAATGTTTCTGTGGTACATGATAGAGGGTACCTTGCAGAAAACTTTGGGGAAAGAATGAAAGGTGGAAACCCGAGATGGTCGGAAGTTGAATTGAACCACAGTCCTTCCGAATGCGAGGCCTCTGAGGAGAGGCCAAACAAACAAATGATACCTGAAGTGGGTCAGCAGACTTTTCAGTAGTTACAGGGGGTAACAGTCTGGATGATTGACTGAGATGGCCGTGTAACGTAAACTAATGTTGCCTTACCGTGCAGTTACAGCTAGTGGCTGAAAGCAAGGCGAACTACATTTGTTACTTTTCGTTAGGACATGCAGCTCTTCTGTATGAATTTATGACGATCTCGTCTTCTTGTGTAAATTATTTCGGAGACAAAATAATTCGCAATTCGGATTTCTGGGTAAGGACTACTCAGAAGGATGTCTTCATCAGGAAAAACAACACTAGCATTCTACAGATCGGAATGTGGCACGTTCTAATTTGGTAGGTGAGTCATAAACTTTAAAAAGACAAATGTAAGGTTTAACTTAGATATGGTGTGGATTAGTTAATTTCGGCGGTAGGATGAACAGGATTTATAGTCAGATGAGAACCGGGTTATAAATACAAATTCAGCTGGTGGTAACACAAATGTAGTAATGAATAAGAAAATACATTTCCGGTAAGTTACTACGACCAGCATAGTGAACATGTTATTTCAGCCAAGATAGACATGAAGCCAACACCGACAACAACAGTACAAGTTTATAGGCCAACTAGCTCTGAGAAGATTGAAAAACATAATTGTGAGATTAAAGAAGACATTCAGACAGTTGAGGCAGAAGTAAACTTGATTGTGATAGGGGACCGGAATTCATAGTAGAAACATCAAAAAGAAAAATAGTTGGTGGAACTAAACTGCGAAAATCGAATGAAACAGGAAACCGCAGCAAGGCAGACACTCATTAACAGTATTACTGTTCGTTTTGGAACAATACAATCATGCGACCAGCTTTGAGAAAGAAGTAGCAACACTTTCTGCGCAACCCACCCATCATTTTGCATGATAATGAGCGAGCGCATACAGCGCAAGCTGTAGCTGCTCTGTTCGGTCGATGGGACTGGGAAGTACTGTACCATCCACCATACTCCCCGGACTTGTGACTTTGATTTGATTCTAATGATAGGAAGAACAGCCGTTATTTGAAAGGTGGGAAACGCTCCCTATACCCGGGAACGAACAGCAGCAGAGGATGACGTCATACGTTAAATAGTGAGTGATGTAGGAGGCGAGGCAATTGCAGCGAGAAAATAGTGCAGAATTCCGCGGCACCTTAGCTACTGAGATACAGAAACCCTGCCACCAGCTGCAGCAATTGCATGAATCACTTGCAGACGAACTCCGAGCTGCTAGAGAGGGGGAAACGAGAACACTCCTACCTCCATCCCACCTAAAGGTAAAGCAGTTAACAATCCGAAGTTTGGTTTGGACACCACAGTGCTTTACTAGGCATGGTCCTGTTTGTAGGTGGTATGCCGTTGCCTTCCCCCGACCTTCGAACTGACTTACCCAGCCAGTTATAGGGGGACCTACAGTTTAACGTGGGTTCCGAACCACGGCCATTCCACCTACAGGGTGGAAAGAATGGGAGATCATGAAAGAGCCACTGCTGTCCAGCCACTCGGGCTGCTCAATACATCCAACCCACCGTGGGTGGATAACACTTTGCGCAACTTCCCTGGGAAGCAGCGTGGTGAGATCGACAAGATGGCAGCAGCATTCTTCAGCACACTACAGAGTCACAGGAGGTACCAACTGCCAGGGAGGCAGGGCTCCAACTCCACACAGTTGTAAGAGTGGAAAGGGGCTGCTCTTGGCTCTTGACTTACCCCAACTGGTGTGACACAGAAGAAGGAGTGCAGCCATACTATGGCCTGCTGGCGTGGTGACCGATCTCAGCAGTGGGCGACCCCAGAGTACTATGTCATGCTACCTCATCGACTGAGGCTTCATTAAAGTACAGTCCGCCTCCGTAGCTCAGCAGTAGCATCTCTGACTACCACACAGGAGGCCCGGGTTCGATTCCCAGCAGGGGACTGGGTATTGTGTGTTGTCCTAATCATCATCATCATCTCATCATCATTGGTACGTAAGTCGCCCACGCGGCGTCAACTCAAAAGACTTACACTAAGGCGGCCTAACAAACCCTCAGGGGTTCTCCCGGCCAAGAAAGCCATACACTCATTTCCATTTTTTTCCATCGATTGAGGCTGACGTCTTGATAACCGATATGTGGCAAGAACACTGGTCTTTAGCTGCATGAGCACAGTACTAACATAAGATCTAAGGCAGATACTACTGTCATTTACTATTCTTACTACCCATCCCTGGGGACATAACAAAAAAGCTTTAATTCATAGAGTGGCTAATACACTAAATACAGCACTCCTTGCAGTAACATATGTAAACTCGGTCGCCATATTAACGATGACCAGTACACTTGAGACGAGTCTGTCTATCGTTTGTTGTTGTTAAACGTGAGTGCTCGATTTACTGTATATCGTATGTCATGTATATTTTGCATACAAATTTTGGCTACTGAAATATGCTCAAAGTGTTTCAGCATTTACTTGCCCAAATCGAAGTGATAAAACGACAAACATTTCGTTCAAGAACACCAAATGATTTTCCTTCTATAATTTCAATCTTTCTGCTTTATGGGCAAACAAAATTCCTTACTAATGGCACTCAGCTGCCCCAAGAACGATGCTTCAGATGACCTATCCTGCAATTCAATTGAAGTACACACCATAAAAATTGCTGAGTTTTTTTACTTAGTGTCTGTGTGTTTTTGAGATGTTTCTTCTTCTGTTGCTGCAGCGGTTGATGAAAGAGCATCTCTTCTGTTGAATAATAAAATTTAAAGACGAAACACTTATGAATGTCTACTTCTTCTTTCTTGGCTCTACAGCTCATGATGAGCCTTGGCCTCTTCTACAATTTCCTTCCACTTCTCTCGGTCCTTTGCCATTACTCTCTAATTTCTATATCCCATCTTCCTAAGATCTTCGATTATTCCATCTTCCCATCTTGCTCTTGGTCGACCACGTCCTCTCTGCCCTCCTGGCTGCGGTGGAGTAGCCGAGCTGTCTAAGACGCCTCACTGCGGAGCGCGCGGTTGCTTGCCGTCGGAGGTTCGAGTCCTCCCTGAGGCGTGTGTGTGTGTGTGTGTGTGTGTGTGTGTTGTCTTTAGGTTAATTTGCCTTAGTTTAAGTAGTTTGTAAGCTACGGACTGATGACCACGCAGTTTGGTCCGCTAGATTTACAAACATTTGAACATCTGCCCTCCTGGCTTTCCTTGCAATACTCTTTTTGGTACTACTGTATCATTTATGCAAGCCACTTGTCCCGCCTATCTCAGTCTGGATGATTATGATTGTATCTCCTCCTCCATCTTCCTCTTTCACAGATTGGGCCGCTAATTCGTCCAAATACCTTTCTTTCAAATGCAACCAGTATTTCAGTTTCTTTAGCACTGGTCGTATAAGTGATTTATAGATAGTTAATTTAGTGGTACGAGTCAGGGGCCTTAAGGACAGAAGTCTTGTTAGGACAAAATAACCTCTATTGGCTAGTCTTAATCTCTGCTTAATTTCGTAGGAGGTATCATTTAGATGGGTAACTGTGGAGCCAAGGTGCTTGAAATGTTCAATTCTCTCAATGTATAATTGGCCATTGTTATTCCACTTGGCATATTTTCTCTATGCACTTTTACAGCTGCCATATGTTTTGTTTTTTGTTCAGTAATAATTAATCCCATGTTCCTACTAGCCCGTTCGAGAGCCGTAAATGTCTCTTCCATTGTTTTTAGGATTCTTGCTGCTATATCTATGTCATTCACATAGGCCAGTATCTGCTCTGATTTATAGAAGATCGTTCCCCTATTCTTAGGTTTGCGTTTCTCATCACCCTTTCCTAGGCGGCATTAAAGAGAAGACATGCCAATGCATCCCCTTGTTGCACTCTGTTTTTAATACTCATCGGATTCAACATCATTCCTCCTATTCTTATTTTTCGTGTTTCGCTCATTGTCATTCTCACCAGCCTTACCAACTTTCTCTGGATTCCAAGTTCGTCGAGAGCTTGATATAACCGCTTTCTATTTATTCTATCAGAAGTTGCTTTGAAATCTATAAGGTGGTGCTGCATGCCAACCCCATATTCGCCTGTTTTTTTTTCAGGATTTGTCTTAAAGTGAATATTTGATCTATAGTTGACTTCTCGGGGAGAAATCCGCATTGGTACGGCCCCGTCTCTCTCTGTATGATTGGGAGGACTCTGTCGAATAGTTTATTAGAGAATATTTTACATCCCAGATTAAACAGTGTGATCCCTCTGTAATTGACACTCTCCATCTGATCTCCTTTCTTATATATGGGACATATGATACCCTCTTTCCATTGTTCGGACACTTTCTTCTCTTCCAATATTCTGGTGACCATTTTCGGAAGGCTTCGTTCCAACTCTCTGCATCCACCCTTAAACAGTTCTGCTGGAATACCATATGTCCCTGCCGCCTTATTGTTTTTCATTCATTGCAGTTTTTACTTCTTCTATATTTTGCAGGGCAGTGTTGTTGTCTGTGTCCTCTTATCCATTCGTTTCTATTTGATTTCCTGGTATGTGTTGAGGAGACTATCAAAATACCTGCACCATCTTTCGCACATTCCCTTCTCTTCACTTACTATGTTCCCTGTCTCATCTTTTATTAAGCTTGTTTTACTACCAAAAGGCTTCCGTGCCACATTCACGTCTATAGAATATTCATATTTCATTTTTGCTTCTCGTGCTGAGTTTTCTACCTAGTGTCTGTGTGTTCTTGAAATGTTTCTTCTTATGTTGCTGCAGTGGTTGATAAAAGAGCAGCTCTTCTGATGAATAATAAAATTTGAAGACAAAACACTTTTAAATGTCTACACCTTCTTTAATAATATTTTCATTTGTTATTGACAAATACTTGATTGAGCCTGATTGACATGTAATCAGTGCAAAATATGGAAGAATAGTAACATAGTAAATATCTGTGTTTTTTTGCAACAAACTAAATTAAACTCATCCCCACACAGGCCTCGTGAGCCCAACGGGCTACCGTGTCATCCTCCACCCAAAGGAGTCATTGGATGCAGTATGGCTGGTGATGAAGTCAGCGCCACACACTCTCAGCCGTTGTGGCGGTTTTCCAGACGTATGCCGCTACTTCTCAATCAAGTAGCTCCTCAGTTGGCCTCAAAGGACTGAGTGCACCCCACATGCCAACAGCTTCAGCAGGCCCAGATGGTTACCGATCCAGGTGCTAACCAAGCACTTCGATGACCTAACACGAACCAGTGTTCCAACTGCAGCATGGTCATAGACCTGTTTTACACCAAATTTTTACTTATTTCATCATGGCAACAACGGAAATTATTAACGATACGTTATTTCGTTGTGGAATGCTTTTGTGGCAGTTGACTCAGGCGCATTTGAATTGGAACATTTTGTTGTCACTTTCGGCCTTGTACACAAATTTCGCCCATCAAACATTACACCCAAACCCACTGACACCAATTTTACAAGTATATGGACTTTATTCATTTAATAAACACCAGATAAATGTGTCCTAGGCTTTATGAAAGCGGTTGTTACAACACATTAGTAACAAATACAAATCCATCATCATGATTGTTCGTCGTAACAAATATTTTTCATTTTGACTGATTCTTCCGTCGCTTCTTGGTAGAAAATAATCAAATAAATTAAAAACACAATTTTGTGTGTGTTCTACAAGTTTATTTTTGCTTACTTAGCCGGTTTTCGGCTTATTAGGCCATCTTCAGAGTATTTACTGCTGTGGCAAAGAGGTCACATAGTTTAGATACAGTATGGGAAGAGATGACAAATGACTACACTTAGATCGACAAACATAGTATAACACTTCTTGAACATTGTGTTATTACAGTTATGAACTTAAAACTAAACTGTAGTACAAGAATATACAATGTGTGGAGGATAAAACAAGGAATAAATTTGAATATAACTAGGGAACTGAAACTACCTGCTATTACAAACAAACTGATAATGCTAATAAATAAATATATATAAGTGCCTTGTTAATAATTCTGCACTATAATTATAGATGGTGTTGCATATGACAGTTGTAAGGCCAGGTTTGGAGTGGAATCCAGAACTTAAAATGAATAGTTACTTCATTAGATTAAATTAAACAAATCTGTCTAATGAAATTAATATTCTAAAAATTCAGGTAGATGAAAATGAGTGTTATGTTTTAAGCTACACTGGGACCAAATTTTTTCAAATCTTAAAAATAAAACATAATAAATAAATACACAGGAGTTTGAAACTATGGGGGGTTAACAAGGAATCCAGTTTTTTGAATAAATAAATAAAATGCTAGGTCTACATTTAAGGTTTTTTTCACTATAAAAACTTTGGAGCACGTTTAGATTATGTACTTGCACTATACTCAACACAAATATTTTCAAAGTGGCACTTTTGGTGTTGTTGTAAACGTCAATTACCTGTTATACTTCGAACTGAAATGGTATTACTGACAAGTGCATGAGATTTCATTACCCCATTTTTAGGAAATATACTATGAGACAAGTCAATTCGCAGTTCTGATAAAGTCTGGACATACCAACGGATCTTGATGTACATCTGTATTCAATAATCAATCTTTATTTATAACCTGGAACTGTGTAAGTATGTAAAATTCTCTTCTGGTTGTGGAATACCAGCTGTCAGCTGATACGCCACATAACAGGGCGGACGCCAGTTCAATTTATCTCAGTATCTCAAACATGATGGACCTATCACCATTCTATGAAATTTAAGCGCTTTCTTCCCCATAACTAATGTACTTTTTTCTCTTTGCCCCTAAGTCGTTCATTTAAAAGAAAAAAAATGAGTTTCTTTACTTTGTAAGACAATTGGTCAACGTGCTAGATCCTCACACATGCGACAGACTCCTGTTCCAGCTGACCAAACACACACGTTGACAGACTGAAGCAATATGCGCTTGTGTCTAAAGGGCGGCTATAATTGGGCTATTAGAGAAATGTAAAAATCTCATAACATATTCTCGTACTTAATTTAAGAAGTTCGTCATATGTATTCAACTCATAGTACCAGAATTTCACCACTTTTATCCCATTTGGAAACAGACTGTATTTGTTAATATCTTAGGTCTTGGTTCCTTTTTTTCATACATTCTCACTTCCATTTATAACACTAAAAGAAGTAGGTCTACCCCAAACATAGCTACAGTCACGTATGTATTCACTGTCTATATCCATCTAAATGAATGCCTCCTGTTTTAGTTATCCCCACCCCAATTTCTGACACCACTATTTAACTTGTAGTCACTTCTCACTTTTTTTCTCATTTATGCATGTTACCATTAACATCTGAGTACAACTTTCCAAAATTGCATCTACTTTCATTTCTTGTACACAAGTAAATTAGCAGCAACAGTCATAAAGCTTGAAATCATTCCTTTTTGCAAATAGATCTGCTAATACATGATTCTCCTCATGCAAGTAAAAAAGTCTTCAACATTCAGATCATAAAAGCACATAATTTACATGCATTAAGTCGTAAATACGAATCCATCATACCAAGTAGGCCTGCAGCTTATAACTTGATCTACTGTTTGAAAAATGAATATTCATGTTGAATAACAAGTACCACTGTGACTGTTAAGAATCTTTATTCCAAGACAAGACTTGTTTATAACATTAAGTGCTATTTGTATGCAAAAGGTAAAATGCCAATACTTAGAACTGTAGCAACTATATATAAATTAAACAACTATAAAATTATCTTCTCTACTTACAGTCAGTAGCCTGATTAAGAACCCGGAAAAGCACACGTTCTAACATACTTGTCAGCTATTTAAATTAGCTTATTTGCAAAACTTGTGAATGTCCACAAAATGGAACTAAGACCATGACGAAAACTAAAAAGAATGAAACCCCAAAGAAGCGTCAAATCTGGAATGTGAAAAGCATAAAATTTGTCTTAGATGCTGTTAGTAAACTCGGCAATATAGTAGTAAAATTAAAAACTCCGTCCCTTATAGTTAGGATGCACTGCACAAGCAGCTTTGAGTATGGATTTGTACAAGACAGGACGTACAGTTTCTAACATTGCAACTAATTTTCAAATAGTCCACTGGGAAGAAAAGGATAGTTGTTGTTGTTATGGTCTTCAGTCCGGAGACTAGTTTGATGCAGCTCTCCACCCTACTCTATCCTGAGCAAGCCTTTTCATCTCCTCATGAGAACAGCAACCCACAACCACTTGAATCTGCTTACTATACGCGTCTCTTGGTCTCCCTCTGCGATTTTTACCCCACACACTTCCCTCCAATGCTAAATTTACGATTGCCCGATGTCTAAGAATGTGTCCTACCAAGCGATCCCTTCTTTTAGTCAGGGTATGCCAAAAATTCCTTTTCTCGCCAATTCTGTTCAGTACCTTTTCATTAGTTATGCGATCTACCCACCTAATCTTCAGCATTCTTCTGTAGCACCACATTTCAAAAGCCTCTATTCTCTTCCTGTCCGCACGCTTATCGTCCATGTTTCACTGCCATACAAGGCAACACTCCACACAAATGCCTTCAGAAAAGACTTCCTTACCCTTAAATTAATATTACAGTACTGTAAGGTTCTGAAAAATGTCATTAAAAATGCAAAAAGTATGTGGTACGCAAAAAGAATAGCAAACTCTCGGGATAAAATTAAAAGTATCTGATCAGTCGTGAAGGAAGTGTCTGGTCAGCAGCAGCAGGTAGAAGATATAACGTCAGTGCGTAGTAGGAATGTTTCTGTTACTGACAAGTTAGATATATGTGCAATATCCAATAATCACTTTCTGAATATAGTAGGGGAACTAAACAAAACTCTAGTTTCTACAGGTAACCATATAACGTTTTTAGAAAATGCCTTTCCGAGGCTGTTACCTGAAATGGTCCTTCATGATACTTCCATAGGTGAGATTGAGTCAATAATTAAATCACTAAAGACTAAGGACTCTTGTGGATATGATGGGGTATCTAGCAGAATTCTAAAGTACTGTTCTCCATATGTTAGCCCAGTACTAAGCCATATTTGTAATTTTTCCTTTCAGAATGGTCAGTTTCCTAACAGATTAAAGTACTCGGTAGTGAAACCGCTTTATAAAAAAGGAGAAAGGGATAATGTAGACAACTATAGACCTATTTCTATGCCATCGGTTTTTTCTAAAGTTATTGAAAAGGCTGTATATTCAAGATTAATTGATCATTTCAGTACACATAATTTATTGTCAAACGTACAGTTTGGTTTTAGAAGTGGTTTAACGACTGAAAACGCTATATTTTCGTTTCTCTGTGAGGCACTTGATGGGTTAAATAAGAGGCTACGGACATTAGGCGTCTTCTTTGATTTAGCAAAAGCGTTTGATTGTGTTGATCACAAAATATTGTTGCAGAAGTTGGAACATTATGGAATACGAGGAGTAGCCCACAACTGGTTCACCTCTTACTTTAATAATAGGCAGCAGAAGGTAATTCTCCGCAGTGTAGAAAATGGCTATGACGTGCAGTCCCAATGGGGCATAATTAAGTATGGGGTGCCCCAGGGGTCTGTTTTGGGGCCGTTGCTATTTCTTGTTTATATAAATGATATGCCTTCGAGTATAACAGATGATTGTAAAATATTTTTGTTTGCTGATGATACCAGCTTGGTAGTGAAGGATGTTGCTCGTAAGATTGACACAGTATCAAATAATGCAGTTCAAGAGATAAGTTCATGGCTAGTAGAAAACAAGTTGATGTTAAATCACAGTAAAACTCAGTTTTTACAATTTCTAACACATAATTTGACGAAAGCTGACATTCTGATTACACATAATGGCCATGTGATAAGTGAGACTGAACATTTCAAATTTCTAGGTGTTCATATAGACAGTAAGCTGTCATGGAAAGCCCATGTTCAGGATCTTGTTCCAAAACTAAATTCCGCTATATTTACCATTAGAACAATATCTGAGATAAGTGATTTTTCAACACGAAAAGTAGTCTATTACGCTTACTGTCACTCACTTATGACGTACGGCATTGTTTTTTGGGGTAACTCACCTGATGCAAAAAGGATATTTGTGGCTCAAAAACGGGCGGTTCGAGCAATATCTGGTGTAAGTTCGCGAACGTCATGTCGACCCCTTTTCAGTAGTTTTGGAATTTTGACTCTGGCGTCACAATACGTTTTTTCTTTAATGTCGTTTGTTGTTAATAATATCAGCTTATTCCTACGAGTTAGTAGCTTTCACTCGGTGAATACTAGACAGAAGTCTAATCTACATTTGCATCACACCACCTTAACACTTGTGCAGAAAGGGGTACAGTATTCTGCGGCATCCATTTTCAATAAGCTGCCACAAGAACTAAAGAATCTTAGCACTAATCCACACGCTTTCAAATCTAAATTGAAGAGTTACCTCATGGCTCACTCCTTTTATTCTGTCGAGGAACTCCTAGAGAAGTTAAATAATAGGGTATTTGACTGTTTTCTGGAAATCGTTTTAAATTGTTAATTATGTCATATTATGGTCCGAACATGCTTTTTACCTCATGGATTTCAGTACTTTTTTTTTAAAAAAAAGAAATGAAATTCAAATAATTTGAAAGCCCACTAAAACGCTACATTTGAGTCTTGTGATGCCTGTGACGTCATACAACACGCTGCTGCTGCTGCTCTCATAAGGCAAACAAATACCTGTATATTGTTTGGGCCGAGGCCTCATGTTTGGGCACTAACGTTTGCATAATGACCTACAAATATTGCTTAGTTCCGCACTGTACCAATACATCTGTCAAGACTCTGGAAAAATTGTTCTTGCAACTACCAAAAAATGAGAAGATACGCAAAAAGTGGTTGACACTGGCGCGAAGAGATCCAAATGAAATAGCGGCTACTTCATGTGTGTATTTCTGTGAGTTAGTTGACTATGTCCACTGAGTAAGGCAGCAGGACACAGTGTTTCGACGAAAAATATGATGTAAAATAAAAGTTTTACTAAACACAAATAAAATAACTTGAGCCTTTTCTTCTGTACAGGGCTCTACCAAGCAATTTTCATTGCAAGTAAATAACGTTTCAACTGATTTGCGTTTTTAATTAAAGCATGGGGCTTTGTATGTGGATGAGTAAACATAAATGGATTAGTTTGTAGTGTCAAAAGTAGTGACACATTCATATCAAACCAAATCTTGAATATGTAAGGAAAATATTGATATGCACGGCAGAAAGTTTACAAGTTTACACACAATCGCAAACATTCACTCACAAAAACAACAAACCAGAAAAGCCCTGTAATTTCGGCGCTATAAATTTATTCCATCGTGTCTCACTGGCAATGTTTGCGTGAAAGTGACACGCCTTTGGCTAAGCGAAATGTGTGTTGCCAACATACGAGCGATATGAAAACACCGCCGACGCAACCCTCTGTCCCTGTTATATACTTTAGATATATTGTATAACTATACACAAGGCATTTTTGCAGTATTTTACAGGTTTTGATGTTTCACTTTGCACCAGTATTGAAGTAGTTAAATAAAATTATTCACTCATCTGCGTGCTTTACTGGGTTAAATTTTACTAACTATCCCGGCGGCTTCCTGTGACTATGTTGGCAACAGATGCTGAATAGCGAGAATCATGAGACGCCGCCATTAGCCAATCGTGTGACACCGCAAATATTTTGTCGTGAAACCTTTGATTTACGAGGGCTGTTACTTTTACTGACCGGACAAGGGTACATACAAGAATCATAGAGCAGGAACAGCATTATTTATTTACTTCATGGTCTGTGAGATACACGAATCTAGTCATTCTATGTGGTCTGAACATCAGGACAAATATTTTCTATCGTGTTGTTCATGTTGCCAACATAATCACTCAAGGCTGCTTGGATAGAAGATAAAATTTCATCCATTATTGCATAATATGGTGACTTCAGATTAAGTCTGCTGACGTGAACAAATAGGGTACTTTTTCCAGTGGCATAAAATACCTCTTGAAATAATTAGCTTTAAAATGGAGGTATATGTTACTTACAATGCAGGTTTCACGTTTGTTTTTTCTAGCACGTAATGAAGACACCATAATTGCATCAACTTTAGGGAGGTTTCCGCTGTCAGCCTTCACATAACCATCTTCCATTGTGGCATAAAAACTGTAAACGCGTTTAGATCATGAAAAAACTGAACTTAAAGCTGCGAAATGGAGGAAACGCGTACAATAATACAGCTCCGGCTTCTAGTTGCCACGCTGTAGGGGTTCTATGACGTCATCAGTACTTCAGCCAATAACTGAGCTTTTTCGATCACGTGATCTAATCGTGAAATTTGATGGTTTTTAAGCTTTAATTACGTAAAAATAACAGATGTTTTGTAAGAATTAAGAGTGAAAATGCTGTCTGAATGTTATAATCATTCAGAATAACAATAATTCGAACCATATTTTGAACACAGGAAAATACCCTATGTAATATTACCGCCCAATAGAAATACTGGTAATTAATAGCATTTGATAATTAAACAGTATGAAGTTCACTGCAAACATTGACCATGCCAATGCACTAAATGTTACACAATTTTAATCTTATTAATTATGGTAGCAATGTATGTACATAGTTGGGTGACAACATTTATAGTTAGGCCATAGGTAGAAATTCTCCACGTTGAGATTTGCTGTGTGCTTGTAGCTGACGGGAGGCCAGTGAGCAGGCCGAAGTTGGTGGCTTGTTCCAACTTAGGATTTTCCAGTTCGTTTCCAGTGAGGGGAGAGAGGGACAATGGCGAGTGCCAGGCACAGTGCAGTGCACAAATATTGTAATACTACTGGCATTTGAAGTAATACGATGCAGTTCAGAACCTTTAAGTCCCTCATTAAAAAATATCCTGTTGATAAATAAACAATACATTAGCTGATATAGTCACATCTGGCGTAATATGTTTAATTGACAATGAAAAGTAATAAATTACCAACGAAGACAAGACAGTTACACAACTAGCATGGCAATGTTTGTTTATAAAAATAATATATTAACTATTTCTCATTTTATTTTCAATTAATCTTGTGTATTTTATCTTGAAGTATTCAGTTAAATCACTTATCTGTGACATAAGAAATTGCACGATTATGATAAGTAGTACAAAGTATGTTTATACCAATATAAGACAATTTATTTAATGTGTAGTGTAATTATTTTGATTTTAAGTAAAGTTTTAGAAATGTATTGGCTGAGCGCTGTTCGTTGGCAAATCGGTTAGAACAGCTCACATGGGGAAGTTGATGATGTAGGGGAAAAAACCCCGGCAGTTGAGCTTTTGGCGCGCCGGCAGGAAGTGGGGACTCGGGAGCACGTGGAGTAGCTGGCCGGGCGGCGTTGCTCTGCATCAGTCGGCATGTGGATCTCGAGGTGGTGACTTGAGATTTGTCTGTGGCAATCGCCACGTGTGGTTGCTCGTCGTAGACTGCACCAAGTTAAATCGAGTGCTACTGTGTGTTTGTGAATATTTAGCCGGTGGAACAAGGTGTGCATCGTATTGAATTAAAGTGACTGTGATTTGTTAATGTAACACGTGTCGTCACATAGGCATGAACATAAACGGTGTTTGAGACAGCCACGTGGTGTGAAAACAATTCGCGACAAATATTCATTTTATCTGGGGGCTCACGAGCTATAACTTTATTTGGTAAATGTGTCGACGTACAGACGTATCAGCCACAGGGTTCTAATATTGTGAAATAAACAACATTAAGTGAACTTTCACGTGTTTTCAAAAATAGTAGTTAGTACACCCTTTTCTCTCATGAACTTGATTTTATTATGAATTTGTTTTGTTAATCATATGCAGGGAAGGAAAGCTGCGAACGTGTGATATCATCCCCTAGAAAACGAGTCAAACAGTCGCAATCACAGTTCCAGTGTTTTTGCATGTTTAGGAAATTGGTTCGCAGCTGGTGGTTGTGAGTTTTAAAAAATTAAACTTTCTCTATTTTAAACTCTCACCCCGACCTTCACGCTCGCACCTATTAAGCTAATTTATTTTTTCTTTATTGATTCTTTTCACTTTGTCTTAAGATTGTCGTGTGCAAAGGACTACTTAAAATTTTTTCTATTACCATTCTTGTGTAACAATTAATGTATTGACTTGTTCCATGACCATGGAGTCTCACTCCTCAATTGGGTCCTATGGAACAGGAAGGAGAACCAAACCAAACCAACCAACAGATTTGCATTTTGCTTCTAGCCACTCCTGCTTAGCCATTTTGCACTTCCTGTCAATCTCATTTTTTAGTCGTCTGTACTCCATTTTGCCTGTTTCATTTACTGCATTTTTAAATTTTCTCCTTTCATCAATTAAATTTAGTATTTCCTGTGATATCCAAGGATTTTTTGTCGGTCTTGACTTTCTACCTATTTTGTCTTCTGCTGCCTTCACTATTTCATCTCTCAATTTTACCCATTCCTTTTCTACTGTTTTATTTCCCCCTGTTTCTGTCAATTGTTGCCTAAATCTCCCTCTGAAATTCTCCAGAACTTCTCTTTCCTTCAATTTATCTAAGTCCCATCTCCTTATTTTCCTACCTTTCTGCAATTTTTTCAGCTTCAGCCTACAGTTCATGACTAACAAGTTATGGTCAGAGTCTATATATGCCCCTGGGTATGTCCTGCAGTTTATAACCTGGTTCCGGTACCTATGCCTTACCATTATAAAATCTATCTGATACCTTCCGGTGTCTCCTGGTGTCTTCCACGTATACAACCTTCTTTTGTGATTCTTAAACCACGTGTTTGTTACGATTAAATCATGTTCCGTGCAAAATTCTACCAGGCGACTTCCTCTTTCATTCCTCCTGCCCAGTCCATATTCACCTATTATTTTTCCTTATCTTCCTTTTCCTACTCCCATCACAATTAAGTTTTCCTCTCCATTAACTGTCTGAATAATTTCCTTTAGCTCCTCATATATTTCTTCAATCTCCTCATCATCAGCAGAGCTAGTTGGCATATAAACCTGTACTACTGTTGTCGGTGTTGGCTTCGTATCTATCTTGACATTGATAATGCGATCACTTTGCTGCTCATAGTTGTTTACCCGCATTCCTATTTTCTTACTCATTATCAGCCCCACTCCTGTGATACCCCCAACTGATTTTGTATTTATAATCCTGTACTCACCTGACCAGAAATCCTGTTCATCCTGCCACCGAACTTCACTAATCCCCACTATATCTAACTTCAACCTATCCATTTCCCTTTTTAAGTTTTCTAATTTTCCTACCCGATTAAGGGATCGAACATTCCACGCTCCGATCCGTAGAATGCCAGTATTGTCTTTCCTGATGACAACATCCTCCTGAGTAGTCCCCCCCCCCCCCGGAGGTCCGAATGGGGGACTATTTTACCTCCGGAATATTTTACCCGAGAGGATGCCATCATCATATTTCCATACAGTAGTGCCGCATGTCCTTGGGAAAAGTAACGGCTGTAGTTTCCCCTTCCTTTCAGCCGTTCGCAGTAGCTGTGTGGTAAAGCCACATTAGCTGATGTTACAAGGTCAGCTCAGTCAATCATCCAGACTGTTGACCCTATAACTACTGAAAAGGCTGCTGCCCCTCTTCAGGAACCACACGTTTGTCTGGTCTCTCCACAGATACCCCTCCGCTATGCTTGCACCTACGGTACGGCTATCTGCACGTTGAGGCACGCAATCCACCCCACCTCGGCAATGTCTGTGGTTCATGGGGGTATCTTAAATAGTATCTTAAATATTTTCGGGAAACTGGATGTATTGAGATCCCTTAAAATAACTTCAGAAAAAACCATTAATTTACAAGCAGATCCACACCAACAAATTATTTGAACCAATTTTGATTACATAAGTAACATAATGTCCTGTTGCATTTTAGAGCTGTGCAATGAATATTAAAGACTTATCGTTCAGCTGACATAATGTAAAATTGTTCAAAATTAAATGTAGTGGATAATAATGACAATGATCAGTGAGTGAATGGGTAGACGTGGTATCATTGGGAGGACAAAATAAGCGATTTCTCAGAATCAGAAGAACATGTTTAGAAAGAAAGTATCCTGATTGATGGAAAAGAAACCACATTGTTAGACATAATCTCAGGTGTACTACTAGCTACTGAGGTACAGGAGAAAGTTGACTAAGTGCAGGATAGTACCAGCAGGACAATGTCTTGTCTACACGCGGTTTTTCTGCAGGAAAGGCAAATGAAGAAGTTTGTAGTTGATTTTCAAAAATTACACCACTAACTTCAATGCACTTTTGACTTGTGCTCCTGTTTGTGTTGTTTAATGAAGACTGGTCTATTCATAATCCAAACGATCAAACAGGCTCTTGTACTGACCTTTTCTTTGTATTACCTTCCAACCAGCCCCACAGGCAAAACTTCAAAATGGTAAGGTCCGGGGGACCTTGATAGCCAAGAAACATTCCCATATCTATCGATCCATCTTCCGGGAAATTTTAGATTTATATTACATGTCACCTGACGACTAAAATGTGCAGGAGCTCCTTCACGCTGGAACAATTTATGCATTGCTGTTGTCAAAGGAATCTCTTCCATTAATGCTGGAAACTCACTTTCAAGGAAGCGTAACATGATCGGTAACACAACAGACCCAGTCAACTGACTATCAAACCACACCAAACGACACATTGACAGATATGCGTTCTTGAAAATGTGTCTCCACAATGGTATGTGGGTTTTTTCGGAATATTGGTGTAAATTACGAGTGCTACCGTCGATACTGACACACGTGAAGTGACTTCATCAGTGAAGAGTATAAACGGGATTATTTGTAGATTTTCAAGTATCGAACGAGAAAATTCCAACTGTGTATCTTCATCTCCTTTTCGAAGTTGTTGAATGAACTGTATAGGATGTGGATGGAACTCCTGCATACGTATTGTCTGCCATACTCCTGTATTTGGAAAACGGATATGTGCATAAATTCTATGTATGCTAGATAAATGACTACGTTCTTGCGACTGAATGATGTTCTCTATTGTTGTCTATTTCTGTCATTGTCTTTTTTTCCTATGGAGGAATGGCCGAGCACATTGAAGCGCTATGCTCCGATTCGCGAGGCCGTTCCCCTTCGGGAGTTCGAATCCTGCCTCGGGCATGGATGTTTATGTTGTCTTTAGTATAAATTAGTTCATAAGTAGTTTGTAAGTTTAGGAACTGATGACCCCGCAGTTATGTCCCATAAGCTTAACAAACATTTGAACATTTTGGTTTTGTAATATGACTATTTGGCACTGTACCAGCGTCATGCAGTGTATTGAACACACGAGTAAACACTTTTGAATCTTGTAGTCTGCAGTTAGACATTGTATGACGTATTCCTTAGAAGCAGCAGCAGTGTTTTCATTACAAACCCATATACAAATACCATAGCGGCATGCTCTGTATATGTAAATATGTTCGGCATGTTTACTCGCTACAGTACAGTAAACGTGGACAACAAATCACAATGAGAAGTTCAATCTATTTCTATAATCTATTACATCTTATAAAATAGGCTATATGTGGGTACACGTTTATGTATGTATGTTCCACATCTCCTCCTAAACTAATAGACCGATTTCAACGAAACTTGGTACTCATGTTCCTTACTATCAGGCAACAATCGCTGTGTGGGTAAGAACCACCTACGAAACATACGTAAGGAGATATGACGTCATAAACAATGACAGTAGTGAAAAATGGCGGCATCATGCGATGATATTCTATATCTGCTCTGAAACTAATGGACCTATTTCAACCAAATTTGGTACAAATATTCTTTAAGGTCAGGAATCATTTGCTAAGTTGCAAAAACAACCTATGACACAGAGTTCATACGATATCACGTTATAAACAATTAAAACTGATACATCTTGCGGCACGTGATAGTGTGATTTGATTCGTCAACTATTTGACAATGAGAGCAACTTTGAACATAATTTCAAATCTTTACAAAACTTTTTCCCACTGACAACCCCAATAAAATGGAATGAAGTTTATCGCTTACTACTTTTCTGATGTTCATGATGTATATCTACACCATGTGGCATGATGTTGCAAGTTATTACTTCTACACTGTAAATTGTATTCCCGAGACAATTCACAGACAGTACACATACATATGACTGAATGTTCCTTCGATACTGTATCACAGTTCGACAGATAGTTCATGAGATATGAAGTCATAAACAATTTGGTTCATTAAAAACCGCATCATTGAGGTTTCAGTTTATTACGTCAAGTGCAAACACCATTCACGACATATTTGGCAGACATTAGGCACACACAGCACTGAATGAACCATCGAATTTACATTATAGTCGACACAAATTTCATAAAGAATGACATTTCCGAATAACTGCTACATCATGCGCTATTTTTCCACATCACCTCCTAAAATATTGGACCAATTTCAACTAAACGTGGTACACATATTGCTTACTATCAAACAACAATCACTGAGGGGTTAAGAAATTACCTATGTGACATAGTTCAGGGGACATGTTGTCGTATGTAATGAGTCACAGAAAGTTTCCCATCACGCAGCGTGTGATTTACGAGACCTAATTTATCCACTGTTCATTCATCGCAGATAGTTTCTTAATATTACACTCTACAAATTTGGAAAATTATACTATTGTAGAACACATAATGAAGGATATATGATGTCGTAAGTATTGAGCTGCATATTTCTTTGTTTTACTGTTTCATAATTTCTAAGCTGTTTTCAAGAATATATGAGGAAGAAATCTATTCCGAATTTTTATTTTCGTTTCTAAAATAAGACTGGAAAATGCATATATAGCCAGGTAATAATGGGTGTAGCAGTTAGTGTAATACAAAGCACGACTTCACAACTGAACATCAACAAAACCTCGCTGTTTGTAGCTGACATAGGGGTTCTGTCAGACGCAGTAAAGGACCTGGAAGAGCAATTGAATGGAATGTACAAAGTCTTGAAAGGTGGGTATGAAATGAACATCAACAAGAGTAAAACAAGGGTAATGGAATGTAGTGTCAGAAAATCAGACGATGCTGAAGGAATTCGATTAGGTAATAAAAGTAGTAGATGAGTGTTGTTATTTGGGGAGGAGAATAACTTCTCTTGGCAACAATAGAGAAGATACAAAATGCAGAAAGGTTAAGTGAAGAAAAAATAATCCTGAAGAAGCGAAATTTGTTGACATTCAATATTAATTTAAATGTTAGGTAGTCCTTTCTGAAAACATTTGTTTGGAGTGTGGCATTATATGGGAATCAGACGTAGTTGATAAGGATTTCAAACAAAAAGATGACATAACCTTTTGAAATGTGGTGTTATAGACAAATGATGAAGATTAGATGGGTACACCATGTAACTAATAAGGAGGTACTCAGCAGAATTGGGGAGGAAAGGAGTTTCTGGCATATCCTGACTAAGAGAAGCGGTAGGTTGCTGGGACACATTCTGAGACATCAAGGAAATGTCAACTTAACATTAGAAGGAAGTGTGTGGGGTAAAAATCGAAGAGGGAGACAGAGGGCAAGCAGATTCAAAAGGATGTTGGTTGCCATTCTTATTCTCAGGTGAAGAGGCTTTCATAGGACATGGTAGCATGGAGAGCTGCATGAAACCAGATTGCAAACTGAAGTCAACAACAACACAATAGTAATATAAATCTATTTTACAGAATATGCATGGTTACAGTTTGCTACTGACGTCTTTAGTAGATGTGGCACAGCCGTCACAGGGATATTTTTGGAAACTGATTATACAAACTAAGTCCAATCAGGGCTGGCAGTTGTTATGAGTACAGGGATAGGGTAGTTCTATCCATTCAAAATATTCAAAATGGGTAAAATACCCAGTCTGGGCTTGAGGGAATATAACTATACACTCAAAAAAGTGTTTCATCACCACCCTTCTGGGGGTCACAACCATTTACATAAGAATTGAATACACATATACAAATACACCCTTTCAGTTCCTGAAAACAGAAATTGACAAGTTTTGCGAAAATAATCTAGATATTATGAGTTTGTCTTTAAGATTGCAGCCTACACCAGTACTTATAAAACCCGGTAAAATTTCCTCATGCACTAATCCATGCCTGTATTGATCATGGCATAATGTGCACTAGATCATCAAGGAACTGTTGGTATAGATTGTCCCTCTCCTAAACGGAGATTCAGCGTAGATATCTCAGATTGATTGGTGGCTTGTTCCAGTCGAGACATGTTTGATAGGGTTCATGTCTGGAGAACATGCTGGCCGTTCTAATCTTGTGGCTATTATGAAGGAATGCATTCACCAGATGTGGACGCTGAGTGCTAGAGCTGTCGTCCATTATGACAAATACCTCTCCGAAATGCTGCACTATATGGTTGCACTATACATTTGAATAGGGGAAAGGGTTGTACCTTGGGACATTTTTTACATTTTATTTTTTTATATTATAATTTCTTTTACAAGAAATTTGAAAATTTGCCCCATCACAGGCACCAATTTTAGATAATGTTGAACGGTCAGCAGTTTAGGTTAGCTCCAATATTTACACAATTACTCACCAATAAAGACTTTTATGGCACTTGTGCCAAGGTACAACATCTGGTTGCACCTTGGGACCGTGATGGTTTTACCTTGGGACATGGTGATGTATTTCATTTTCTTAGTTTTATGAATGAAAAAATCGTGTTGGAATTAGGTAGTACATGTTTATTTGTTATACAAAAGTCATTTTACCTTAAATCAAGAGATGCTGGGAATAAAATATTAAATGAATTAAACCCACAACACACAACTGGAGCTGGTAGTTCTTTCACTATATTACTGCATTTAACAGTGCTGATTTTCTCAACATTAGGGAATACAAAATGGGTCCTTTGCTTCCTTAAGAAATTCACAGTTACATCTTGTCCTGTGTTTTCTAAAACTACTCCATCATATATAAGAAAGAAGTTCTCCATCTTACTCTGTGGTGAAGACATTTTGTGTAGCACTGCTGCCTTCATATTTGAATTGAATTTGACCAGAAAATTTGTGTTTTTGGATGTGGCTAGTAAGAGTACTTTTCGACATTCCATATACTTCAGCCACTTCTCGTATAGATAGTGTCTGTGTAATAACCTCATTGGTAGTGCCTCCATGCATTCCGCATCTGGTTTTTCTCTTTTCCTTTCCACCTTACTTCTACCCATCTAAAAAGATAAACTTAAGTAAAATTGTGTTTGAAATGTTTGGTTGTACCTTGGTACATGTCCCAAGGTGCAACCAAAGAAGTGCCTCAAGGTAAAACCAAATACACAATAACAGAAAACAGTATCCTGACCTATGTACACATTTATATCTTTATAACTTACGGTATGAATAGCTTACTTAAACTATGCCCTACAACACTGTATTTAAGAAATATCAATAATGATGCTTAGCTTTTATTTATATCTTCTAAGGATTGTGGCTAAATTTTATTTTCAAACACGAAAACTTGTAAAACTCTTGCTCAGATCTCAAACATGGCATGGCCTTTATTAAAAAGTGTGCCAAGGTAAAACTGTCCCAAGGTACAACCCTTTCTCCTATGACATCCCTGGATTATAGCAGTCTGCCTGTCTTAATGACCATTGGTGGCACACGGTGGCCCCACATAATGCCACTCCAAATCATCAGGGAACCACCACCTTGCTGTACTCGATGGACTGTGTGTGTAAGACGTTCAGACTGACTAGGCTGCCCTCCGACGATTGTCTGCTTGAAGGCACATGCGAGTGTCACCTGTGAATAGCAGTTGATAATTCTGACAAGTCCATTCAGCATGCTGTTTGGCCCATCTGTACCGTGTTGCATGGTGTCTAGCTGTCAAACCTGGATCTTGTCATGGACATCGAAAGTAAAGTTGTATGTCACACATCCTATTACTTAAGTTTGAGTCAAAACACGAGTCCTGTGGCTATACGAAAAGCATTACTCACTGTGGTGGCGTTCCTTTGTGGATTCCTCCGAGCTGAAATCCATAAGAAGCGGTCATCAGTTGTTGTGGCAACCATTAGACTGACTGAGCGAGACAAGTCATCTACAGTTCCTGCATCTCTGTAACTCCTCGACGTCCAAACATCACATTTGTTCAGTCTGAGATGTACAGAACCTTTCCTTCATGACAGTCCCTCCTGACGCAAAGTAACAATGTACATGCGATCAAACTTCAGAACTGACCATCTAGTCATGGCAGAACTGCAGTCAACAAAATCAGTTTACTTCCCTCCTGGGTTATGACTGAATTTGATTGGCCGTCTTACCCACTACTTCGCATTGGCATTGCTTATGTGTAGTTGTTTTTAGTGACATCTATGGATAATCTAAGGATCTGTGTTCTTGATGGAATGCACACATTCAACTTCATTTACAGGTGACCTTGGGGTGGCTTGCGTGCCTCAACGATGCAGATAGCTGTTGCATAGGTGCAACCACAGTGGAAGGTTATCTGAGGTGGTTCCTGAAGAGGGGCAGCAGCCCTTTCAGTAGTAACAGGGGCAACAGTCTGGATGATTGACTGAGCTGGCCTTGTAACATCAGCAAACATGGCTTTGCCATGCAGTTACTGCGAACGGCTGAAAGCAAGGGGAAACGACAGTTGTTACTTCTCCCGAGGACATGGAGCTCTACTGTATGACTATATGATGATGGCGTCTTCTTGGGTAAAATATTCCAAAGGTAAAATAGTCCCCCATTCGGATCTCCGGTGGGGACTACTCAGTAGGATGTCGTCATCAAGAAAAACAAAACAGGCATTCTATGGGTCGGAGCGTGGAATGTTCTAACCCTTAATCACATAGGTAAGCTAGAAAATTTGAAAAGATAAATGGATAGAAGTTAGATATGGTAGGGATTAGTGAAATTCGGATAAACAGGATTTCTGGTCAGGTGAGTAAAGGGTTATCAATACAAAATCAGTTGGTGGTAACGCAGGAGTAGGTCTGATAATGAATAAGAAAATAGGAATATGGGTAAGTTACTATGCACGTATTATCGTAGTAAAGATAGACACGAAGCCAACACTGACCACAGTAGTGCAAGTTTATATGCCAACTAGCATGGCCGATGATGAGGATATAGAAAAAATGTATGACGAGATAAAAGAAATCATTCAGAAAGTAAAGGGAGACGAAAACTTGATTGTGATGGGGGACTGCAACTCGATAGTAGGAAAGGGAAGAGAAGGAAATGTAGTAGGTGAATATGGTCTGGGGAAAAAGGAATGAAAGAGGAGATCGCTTGGTAGAATTTTGCACAGAGCACAATTTAATGATCACCAACACTTGGTTTAATCATCATAAAAGAAGGCTGTATACGTGGAAGAGACCAGGAGACACTCGAAGGTACCAGATTGACTTTATAATGGTAAGGAATAGATTTAGAAACCAGGTTCTAAACTGTAAGACGTATCCAGGGGAAGATATAGACTCGGACCATAACTTAATGGTTATGAGCTGCAGATTAAAACTTAAGAGACTGCAGAAAGGTAGATAGGTTAGGAGATGGAACCTGGACAAATTGAAAGAACCAGAGGTGGTTGAGAGTTTCAGAGGGAGCATTAGGCAAGAATTGGCTAAAATGGGGGAAAGTAATACAGTAGAAGAAGAAGGGTAGCTCTGATAGATAGGGTAGCGAAGGCTGCATAGGACCATAGTAGGACAAGGCCTAATAGAAAATCCTGGATAACACAGGATATATTGAACTTAATCGATGAGAGGAGTAAATGTAAAAATTCAGCAAGTGAAACAGGAAAAAGGGAGTACAAAGTCTGAAAAATGAGATTGACAGGAAGTGCAGACAGGCTGAGCAGGAGTGGCAATAGGAAAGATGCAGAACCGTAGAAGAATGCATAACTAGGGGAAAGATAGAAACCGCTTACAGGAAAATAAAAGAGATATTTGTAGCCAAGAAAAGCAGCTGTATGAATATCAAGAACTCAGACAGAAAACCAGTATTAAGCAAAGAGGGGAAAGTTGAACTGTGGAAGGAATATATAGAGGGCCTATACAAAGTAAATAAACTTGAAGGCAGTATTCTAGAAATGGATGATGAAGTGGAGGAAGATGACATAGGAGATATGATACTGTGAGAAGAATTTGACAGAGCGCTGAAGGACTTGAGTCGAAACAAGGCCCCTGGAGTAGATGATATTCCGTCTGAACTGCTGATGTCGTTAGGAGAGCCAGTCGTGCAAAAATTGTATCACCTAGTATGCAAGATGTATGAGACAGGGGAAATACTCTCCGGCTTCAACAAGAATATTGTAATTGCAATTCCAAAGAAAGCAAGTGCCGACAAGTGTGAAAATTACAGAACTATCAGTTTAATAAGTCATGGGTGCAAAATACTAACACGAATTACTTACAGACGAATGGAAAAACTTGAGGAATCCGACCTCGGGGGAGATCAGTTTGGATTTAGGAGAAATGTAGGAACACGGGAGGCAATACTCACATGACGACTTATCTAAGAAGATAGGCTAAGGAAAGGCAAACCTACGTTTTTAGCGTTCGTCGATTTGGAGAAAGCTTTTGACAATGTCGACTGGAATACACTCATCCAAATTCTGAAGGTATCAGGGGTAAAATATAGGGAGCGAAGAGTGATATTGAACCTATACAAAAACCAGACAGCGGTTATTAGAGTCGAAAGGAAAGAAAGGGACGAAGAGGTTGGGAAGGGAGTAAGACAGAGTTGTAGCCTTTCCCCAATGTTGTTCAATCTGTACATTGAACAGGCAGTGAAGGAATGGAAGGAGAAATTAGGAGAGGGCATTAAAGTGCAGGGAAAAGAAATAAAAACATTGCGGTTTGCTGGTGACATAGTAATTTCTGTCAGAGGCGGCAAAAGATCTGGAAGAGCAATTGAATGGGATGGACAGTGTTTTGAAAGGAAGATATAAGGTGAACATTAACAAGAGCAAAACGAAGGTAATGGAATGCAATGTCAGAAAATCAGGCAATGCTGAAGGAATTAGATTAGGTAATGAGACAGTAAAAGTAGTAGATGAATTATTTTGTTAGCAATATAACTTCTGACGGCTGAAGTAAAGAAGATATAAAATGCAGAATGGCTATGGGAAGAAAAGCGTTTCTAAAGAAACGAAACTTGTTAACATCCAATATTAATTTAAATCTTAGGCAGTCCCTTCTGAAAGCATTTATATGGGAGTGAAACATGGACAATAAGGATTTCAGATAAAAAGATGACATAAGCTTTTGAAATGTGGTGTTATAGACAAATGATGAAGATTAGATGGGTACACCATGTAACTAATAAGGAGGTGCTCAACAGAATTGGGGAGGAAAGGAGTTTCTGGCATATCCTGACTAAGAGAAGGAATAGATTGGTTGGACACATTCTGCGACATCAAGGAATTGTCAACTTGGCATTAGAAGGAACTGTGTGAGGTAAAAATCGTAGAGGGAGACCGAGGGACAAATACAGTAAGCAGATTCAAAAGGATGTAGGTTGACAAACGTATCCACAGATGAAGAGACTTGCACAGGACTGGGTAGTGTGGAGAGCTGCATCAAACCAGTCTGCAGACTGAAGACCACAACAACACAATAGTAATATAAATCTATTTTACAGAATATGCAAGGTTACAGTTTGCTACTGATGTCTTTAGTAGATGTGGCACAGCTGTCACAGGGATATTTTTAGAAACTGATTATAAAAACTAAGTCCAATATATATAAAATTATGTTCTCTCCTATGTTTTGAAAGATTTGCTTTCACAAATCGAAACCATCTGCTCCACCACGCCTAAAAGCTGCCATATCTCAGTTTGGATAATTGCTCTCCTAACCAGAAGAGCAAGTGCAACACGGCTCATGATATAAATTACCTAACATACTGCTGTGGCTACTTGTGAGGGTGGCGGTTCAAAACCGCTTCTACCTTTTAGATTTAAGTCTTCCATTATTTCCCCAAATCACTCCAGGCAAATTCCTGGGTAATTCTTTTCAAAGGGCACAACCGATTTCCTTCCCCTTCCCTGTCACATACTATGTGACAATGTGCTCTGTCTTCAATGAGCACAATGTCAAACGGACGTTAAACCCTAAACTTATTTCTTTCTCTCACGTAATAAGACACTTGTAAAATATGTCGTATAGCAACTGGTTTGACAGTGATAATGGCTCTGTCAACCGTGACTCAGTGTATGACAACATACAGTGTATTGCAGGAGGAGTATTAAATATTTTAGGAGATGTCATTACAAACAAATTTCAGTATAAATGTCATATACCATGGGTGCAATTTTATTGAGTACATAGATAGAGCTTTTAGTGTGCAATCCAAACAAACTTAAAGCAAACGCAAATGAGGACATTAAAAATTCATTTCCGAAACCTTCGCCACTAACTTCAATACACTTTTGACCCCTCTTATTTGTGTTCTCTTATAATGACTGCAGTATTTGTGATTCTAACGATATAATCGGCGCTTGTGTTCACTTTTCCTCTGTAGACTTTGCCTTTCAAACATCCCTAAAGCAAAATACAAAGGGTAAGATGCAGGGACCTTGGTGGCCATGAAACGTCCCCATTTCTATCAATCTGTAATCCAAGAAATGTGAAGTTTAGGTGATGTGTCACCTGATGACTGGAATGTGCAGGAGCCCCTTCGTTCTCAAACAACATACATATTCTTTTAGTCAAAGTAATCTCTTCCAATAAAGCTGGATGCACATTTTCAAGACAGTAAAGACCAGTTGAAAAATGCTCCTGTCAGAGCACGAAAAAGGCAAACATGTTCCTGTTTAAACAGCATTGACGGAATAGTGGGGAACCAGCTGTCTCAGTCCCGATTCCACCTTCCTCGCCAAAAATTTGGGCATACAAACATATTTGCTCTCTATTAACACAAAATCCTTTTTCCCAATCTCTCATCATAAATAAGAGTTCATACACAACATCTCTCTTTCACTGTCACTGTCTTGATATGTCTCTCTCCCTCTGTCTTGTTTTCTTCCCATTAGCACTGCCTTCTGCCTGCGCCTCCCACTTCTACTCCCTTTCACTCCATTCTGGCTGCCATCTTCTGCGATTGTCCATATCCCATTCTTTTCATTTCTTACATTCCTATTGTCTCTTTCTGCCTGAAAGTCTGTTCTCTGTTTCTTAAATCACAAATACCTCCTCTTTGTACTATCCTTGCGGATGGATTGCTCTAGTACCTAACTCCTTGATTCAGAAAATAACAGGTAGGTTTAGGAAATTTGGAAAAGCGTACAAAATGTTTTTTATTGAAGTTTGCTGGTTTGGAGGATCCAGATCTCCATTAGCCTTCATTCATATTTCTTTTTCAGTTTCATTGTCTTCTCTCACATTTGCTCTCACTGTTACTGTCTCGATCCATTTATCTTTTCTACAGTCTCTGTCTCTCTCCCACAATAACTACCTATTTTCTATTTGTCTCGTATTGAGACCACCTCTTCTTTCCTTCCACCTCCACTCTGCTAATCTCGTTCAGCACAAAAAAGTGCGCAAATGTTTGCATGAGAAAATGTTTGGTGAGGAAGGCGAAATGAGGGCCAAGGCAGCTGGTTCCCACTTTACTCTCTGTTGTTTAAACAAGAACATATTTGCCATTTATGTGTTTTGACAGGTGCATTTTTAGGTGGTTTCCATCTTTTCCTTGGACCAGCAGACAGTGATGCTTATATGAACTAAATTCTCTGTATCACTAAAGATGTGACAATTTCTTTCTATGTCTTGCTACATTTATATACATGTTATAAGAAATAACTAAACGAAAGTCCATAGCTTATCAATAAAACTTATGAGACCATATGATGTCTAAATAAAATTTCTCATAGAATAGTATTCTTCAAATGGAATGATTAATATTTCTCATTAGATAGAGATGGGCACAGCATGAGAGTTCGTCCAGCAGATATAAAATCAACATCTCAAGAATGAAATGAGATATTACATTTTGTTTTCACCTCTACAAACTCTTTAAAATATGTTCCAATACTTTTCTTAGTTTGATGCTGACAAACAATGAAAATAAAATTAAACCTTCAGTAGTGAACATATCGAACTTTAGGTGAGCAAAAATCAATTTGTTTTAAGATTAGATTTCTTGAATCAGATAAGAAGTTTCATAATGGTCAGAATGTCAGTAGTGTACAAAGGCCTCTCTGAGCTGCAGATACTGCAGGCCATAAGGCCTGATGACAATCAGTGATGATACGAATCTGCATTAGAAACGCTTAGTTGAATTGGCCAGACTCCACACAGTGTCAAGGAAAATGTATGAGCTAGCCCAAAAGCGAATGTTTGGAGTGGCCTCATGGTGACAAGGTAATTTGAGCATTCTTCTTTGCCAAAACAACTGTAACAGGAGCGACATACCTAGACGTGATGGAGATCTTTGTTATTGTAACTTATTTCCACATACAAAAAATAAAGCTGTTTCATTTGGTTTTTGTACTTGGAATAAATTTAAATTAGGGAATTTCGGAGCATACAACCTATAAATTATCATTCAGGATATGGGCTTCCTGGGGGATACATACCGACAGGAATTTCAATACTTTACAGTTATTTACAACTCAGTATAAACTCCTGATACCATGTGGGAGTGGCTGAGCACTTTAAGGCAACTTGCTGTGGAGTACAAGGCTGCTTCCCATGAGATATTCGAGTCAGCCCTAGGGCATGGGTGTATGTGTTGTCCTTAGCGTAAGTTAGTTTAAGTAGTTTTTAAGTCTAGGGACTGATGACCACTGCAGTTTGATCCTATAGCTTTACAAACATTTGAAGATTTGAATAAACTCCTAACGATCATAAATATTTGTTTTAATTGATTGATTCCACTGTTGATTCTTGGTGGAATATATTCAATTCAATAAACTGAATCACACTAGTTGCTGTATTTCACAAAACTTTATTTTATTTTGCACATTCTAGGTTTTGGGTTATGAGCTCTTTTTCAAGTGACTTACTAATTCCAAAGTACCCAAGTAAAGACAAACCATAACATTATTACAGTGCTCTGGTTTTCGATTTCAATAATGGACGGTATTACTGTCTGATAAATAATTTAAACACAATTATATTTGCGTTTTACATTCATTGGATTACCTTTTACAATTATTGATGTCAGTAACTAAATTATTGTAAGCTCCATATTATGTACTTTTTTAGTGCTGATGACTTTTTGAAATTGTCTAGTGACAATAAATTATTCTACCCAGAGAATTTATTTCTTTAGCCTCATATTCTAAATACTGTTATTGTCTAAAAGAGCGAAATAACTGAATTCTGCCTGCTTGTTCAGTAGTAAATTTGGGGCTGTTTGCATCTTTTTTTTAATTTCCAATATTTCTATTGGGTGTGTTTTGCACCTTTACCTTCTCCATGTAAGACATTTACATCTATTGCATATTTATGCTCCTAGTTTATGCAGTATTAGCGATGGCAGAATCTGGCTTTGTTAATCTCCAACTATTGTAGCATTCCCTGAGCCTGGTGCAGATTGTCCAACCTATATGTCCTAAATAGCAGAACTGACCTTCTTTAAAAACGATTTTACACACCCCACTGTTTATGATGGCTGGCTCATTGAGACACACTCAGATATCAGAATTATACATCCAGACTGTATAGAGAACACTGGTGAGTACTGGTCCACCATGAACATTGATCATATCATCATATAAACATGCAAACAAAAAATGTAAATATCGGTTTTTAATATTAATTATACAAGAATTGGACGTTGGAGGCTTTACCTATGCTACTGTCTACTACTGTGAAAGTTGTTACCAACTGGCAGTTGCAATGAGACTAGCACTCCTAGTGGTGGGCAAGGTGCCATAAGAGAGTTTATAATTAGGTTACTGTATATATAACCAAATAGCTAGTATCTGTAATTTTGCATTCCAAGCATTAGTAAAATATCTAGAGACATAAATAATCACGAAATAAACGTAAAAACCAAACTAATTTCACTGATTCAGTGCTATCAACAACAACCATTTCATGAAGAAATACTTACTAATATGTTTATAACTTCAGCCTGTTCCACTGAAAGTAAGTAGTATATAAACATAAGAGACACATAAATAAATTCCTGTTACAACCTATCGACTTTCGTTCAAATGCTTTTGAGTGTAATTACTTTTGCTTAAAAAACGAATTTATTAAAGATTTTTCCGTTTGTGCTGCAGAAGTAGCAAGAATTGCAGATTGGTTTCTGCTCTGATGGAATTTTTTTTAAGTTTGTTACGTTTAACACTTACTGGTTTGACTAAAATTGTACTCAATTGCGAAAAATTTGTGTGTCGAAAAATGGAAAACTGTAGTGTTCACAGTGCGGAATTGCATTATCAACATGCAGTTCATTAATAGGCCATCAAATAAAATGTTACTCCACTATGCTCCTTTCGAGTTACTTCCTATCCTATTATTCTGTGACATCTAATGTCTTGACATGGATATGTACTGCAGAACGAAATACTTTCAGTTGTCTACATAGTTTTGGCATAGTATTTGAATGAAAAAAATCTTATAAATAAAGTAATGGCATTTCTGTTATGTTTTTACTACAGAGTAGGAGAACCAAATACGAAAAATTGGATGATTATGACATGGTAAGGAATTTCAGTGTAAAAAAATAACTTGAAGTAGTTTGTTATGTCAAGATACTTATGCAAACACACAATCTGAATCCCGATTTTGTATTCAGAAGATAAATTGCTATATTTAATGAAGTTCAATCACTACATGTGCGACTTTGCCCATGTTAGGCACAGCTGAGGACAGTTAATCGAGTACTTGTTACTGTTGGCTGGTTTAGCCAAATGTGACAGTGCACAGTTTACTTCTGAAATCTTGAATGTATTGACAGTCATCTCTAGTGCAGGTTATGTTTAACAGTGACAGCAATTTTGAGTTGGTGAAGCCAGCCAGTGTGATTACGAAATAAATTGTGGTGGTAAACTGATCTGCAGTGTAGCATAGTGTCATATAAGAATTAAAACTTCCAGATAATCACAGGGAGAAAGAAAACAATAAACACATTTCCGTTGAGTATTTTGGTCCATCCTTTGCACATATAATATAAACTAAGTAAATCGCAATGACGGTCTACTGCATAACGTTTACCCCGTTTTTTTTTTTGTTTTTTTTTGTTTTTTTTTTTTTTTTTTTCTTTTTTAACTTTAGGTGAATGAATACAACATGAGATTGGAATACCACAGCTCATGCTAATCTGAATCGTTCAGTAGTTTCAACAACAAATTCCGTCAGGAGCAGGACTGCAGTCTTGTGTTTTTTTTTTTTTTTACATATGGGGCTGTCACATAACGTGTAAACTTCCGGCAGCTAAACGTCAGAAGATCTAAAGCCGGGCTTCCACAGGCATGAATTTCTTACACATGCATTCCCTCACCACCACTCACGACTGTCAACATACGCATGGAAACACCAAACTTGGAAAATGTCATGCTATCTTACGCATAAGTTACGAAAGTTCAAACGTGTTTAACTTTCTTGCATGATGTCACTTCCCCCACTATCGCTTACGAGCTTCAGCAAATTCCGATAGGTGGATCTACTTTCATTCTGGTCTTGCTCGTTTGACAGAATGGAACACGGAGCTAGAATTAATGTTTGTTTATGTACATGAAGAGTTTGCGATACACCAGAATACTGACTTTCGTCTTTAGCTAAGTAAATGAATACTTTATAAAGTGATAAAATTTTCATGAGAATGTGATGTGGACATCAATTTAGAATTGTGCTGCTTGTTGTAAACGTTTATACATAGGTAACACACCATCGTTTGATGTGATGAAACGAATTTGAAAACATTGAAACAGTGTTAACTTGCTAACGTTCATAGTATTGCATAACAGTTAATATTGTAAACGTATATTCTGTTTCGTTAAAGGACTAATAATGATTCATCATTGACCATAAAAATGCAAATTTTTATGTGGCTTTGAAGATTTAGAAGTAGGTCTACTTTGATCACAAAAAAATCTTATTTGAATATAATAGGATCCAAGTCGGCATTAACATTGTTTAAAGAGTATTCTGTGAAGTAGATGCAAGATTGCTTACAAAGTTAAGTAGTGAATCGTTATTTTTGGCACTTGTTACCTCAGAAATTAGACTAATCCTTAAAAGATGAACTATTGAGACAGAAACCTTACTTTCCACTTATTACTGCTGCAGGTAGTACCGATATAAACATTCTTTTCTAATGTATCTTCTGTTAATTGAAGATAACATACGGTAAAAATAGTGTTCTTCAGAATGTATGTACTGCAGTATCTCTAGTAGCCAATGACCTTGCAAATTAAACATGACGTTAGCGGCGGAAAAATATCGACCGGAAGTGCCTGTAATTTGGTAGTCAGAAGTGTAATATCTGTGTCGTAAAGAACTTTGAGTAGGCTACGCAACTGGTGAGCTTAGTGACACGCTAGGCAAGCGTCGTGGTGACTTCACAGTCACAACTCGCAAACAAACTCGACTGTGGCCACGACTGGGCGCTATCGATCTTTGTAGCTATAGAACAAACGAGTCCTTATTTCAACACGCAGAAATTTTCTCTGGCCAATATGATTCTGTGTGTTTCTTAACCGGAGATTCAGATACTATGCGCCCTCACGTACTATAAAAAAAATTATTGTTTCACCTATACCTAACCTAAGAGATTTCCACTTACTCTTTCCCTGTCAACAGAAGCCATCTTGATTTGCCGTATATCTCGCAGTTTTGGTTTTATAACTTGCAGTAAGGTGTTTCAGGCTACCAGTGCATCAAAGATGTATATCAAAATTGTATCCAAATCAATTTGTTATAATTACATGTAAATGAAAACATACATTAACAAAAGAATACCTACTAAGCTCTTGAAAAGACGCTTCATGCATGTAGGTGTGGGCGCCGTGGCTCAGTGCGCCTGGTCAGGGGGCTAAACACACTCTGTAATAAAGAAGCTGAGCCAGCCATTAAACGAAAAACTACAAACGAACTAAACGAACGACCGCGAACTATAGATCTAGCAGATGAAGGAAAAGAAAAAAAGGTACCATAGCTTGGTGGATAGAACACTAGATTACCAGGTTGTAGGTAAGGGATCTCTCCCACCAATTTTTTTTACTGTTTGTATCACATTGTAGTACTTACTTATTCATAACATATTGTGGGATTTTCTTATTCATATAACAGTAGTATGTTACATAGTACTCGATGTTAACTGTAACAAAATACTGTGACAGGAATAGATGTAATCGATTTGGAAATTTGTGTGTGACTAAAAAATGGAGAATGAAACTGCTGCAAGTGATAAGACTATCAATGATATTTCTGTTTTTCCTTCACAAAAATATTTGACCTTTGTTCCAAATATGTTACAATTTTCGAGAAAATGGTAAGTGACAAACATATGGGAAACGCTTAAATTCCTGGTAGGCCAAAATGAAATAAGTATCAGTGACATTCACACTATTTGCTAGTCAGAAACATTTGGCTGTTTATTTTCTAATATCTCTTAATATCGCTTGTTTGCCCCCAGTATTTTGCTGCTTAGTTTCGAATACGTGAAGATTTTCGTGAGTGTGGTTTTAATGATATTCCTTACTTGTGACCAATATTTGGCAATTTATTTGTGAATATGTCATGATTATACGGAATGTGGTTATCAGTGATTCTAAGAGGATAACTTTAATTTCTTTTGCAAATGTATACAGTATACTCATAACATCGTCGTCTGCTGACATATATTTGTCAATATTATGGCTTAGCTCACTGGCTGACAGATAGCGAGTTCTCATTGGCAGGAGACAACTTCTGAGTGTCGAAATAAGAACTCCTGTTGACAGGTCGATGTATCGCATTCATCTCCTGATGACGTCAGGCCACCCCTACGCAACGCAAAATGACAGTTTAGAATGTAAACAAAGCAGACAATCATGCTATTCTGGTTGACACTCGGTTAGTGTTTATCTCAGTCTGTTGATTACTCGCGAAAATAGCTTGTTGTTTCTTTACTTATTGCTTAGTTTTCTTTACTGTCCGAATGAAAATTAACTGTTTCACAGACATTATGGATCATTCGGTGACTATTCAACTACTTTTTTTAAAATAAAGATTCAATAATAACGTTCTTTAAATCATGTATCCAGCTACAATCTATGTTGTACTCATAGCGTGCTGCATTCTGTCTCGGAGTTTTAAGCCCACATTTGTTTGATTTTGTGACATTTCGCCACCACTAATTCAAACTGAAATTGGCTAGCACTGTTAAAGTTTCAAACTTCATTGCGCTTGAAGGGTGAAACTTGGGCAATGTCAGCAGCTCAAACTGGGCGAAACCTCAAACTTTGACAGAAAATCTCGAGACATATGCCAGCGGACAACATGTCAACTAGTGTACAGTAGATAAGAATTTGGGACACGTCTTTACAACAGCTGTACTTCCCTTCTTATCATTGCCAATACCAATAGATTGTTTGGAAACTACCTTGTACCCACAATAAACTATTTTAATGCACACTGTATTGCAGTTTTGTCCCCCTAAAACATCCAAATAAAAACAACAACCACTGCTGCATACTGTGTCATTAGTTAATTTAGGGCCCCTTTTCTGGAGATGGTGAAGAAGCTGTTTATAAAATATTTTTATTACCACATTACTCAGACAAACCTGAGTTAGGTTAGCAATGTCTTCTTTATTGATGATCCCACCAATGAACAATGCCTACTGTCAAGTCTCAAATACAGAAATATTTATCCTTGTCATACTACTTTGTTAAGTGATGTTACCCATCCGAAAAGATCATTACATTTACAATGGTTTGTTATTTAGACATTTTTCCCCTAAACACACACTCGGAAATCGTCACATATTCGGAAATTACTATCGGAATAACTGTTTCGTCCTTGATTTTTTTAATCAGTTGTAAATGTAAATAAAAGACAGAAACGTAGAACTGACTTTTAATAAATTCTGAGAAGTTCAATTAAAATGAAAAGGTGAAATAAAAAATTTTAGAGATGAGGTGATGCAAACCAATAAATACAAAATGATTTGAATTGGGAATCCCGAACACTATCCCTTACACTACCATTACATACATTCAAATCTTCCTTTTAAAGTAAATATACATAAACTTGAGTAGTTACGCTATTAATTTGTTACAAACTATTACTTATTTGTAAGGTAAGCGTTTTCGTGATTACTCTTAAAGGCATCATAATGACTTACTGCTACTTTAAACGTCACTGTTTCTATTAGAGATGGGCAAGAAATCACGTACTCGTGAAAAATCACGGTGATTGAAAATTCACTGTTTTCATGGTCACGGCGATCTGGAATTTGACCGTGATTTCAGTCACGGTCATGGTTGGGTAGCGACGAGCAGGAATAGCAGAGAACAGCAGTACAAACTACAAAGAGCCATCTGTTGGCCGAAATGAGTACTAAATGCAGCAGCAAATAGCAGGTGTAGCAGCGAATAGTGGAAAAGCGAAGAGGAGGTGAGAGAAGAGAAGCAGCATAGGCTAAAAGAGCCATCTGTGGGTCGAAATCTGTACTAATATCAATGCAGCAAATAGCGGGTATAACAGCGAATCACCGATAAGCGAAGAATGGGTATAGCAGTGAATCACCGACTAGCGAAGAGCGGGTGTACCGGCTAAAAGCCGATTATGGACAGTGACCAGGTCGCATACACTTGTGCGTGTTTCCTAGAAAATCGCCAGGGCCCGGCAGGGAGATGTTAAAAACTGAAAAACATACCTCGTCCATTTCGCTGTTCGTCGTTTAAAAGTGTACATCTTGTTTCTGCCGATATGAAGCGATCGAGGACGAGCGAGATGTGTCATTTCACCGCTCTTAATAGCGACTATGCGAAATGTAATTTGTGTGGCATACAGTTGTCGCATAAAACTTATATCTCCAACTTGAAGAAGCACCGTGAATAGGCGCATGTAACTGAAATATGCGACGACTTCTTCGAGAGCCATCAAACCTGTGGTGCCAGAGCAATGTATGTTGCAATCACATTGTTTTATAAGTGGCGTGCAGAGCAAGAAGTAAGCTCTATGAACATTTGAAATGTGAGAGCTTGCACTCCGCTGCGATGTTGGCAATACCACGTGGTAGCCAATCAGAGTCCGAGTTGTGCGCTCACTGCAGCCGTTAACAACGCATGAGCAACTCGAAAAAACATGTGCATAAAATCATTACCCATGGGACTTGCGCTGAAATACTGATATCACGTTAATTGCTTCAATTATAGTAAAGATCTCAGCTTTTTATTTCATATGTATGCTTAAATTTTTAGTTAAAAGTGTATGGCACTGGAAATGAAACTGCAGTAACTTTTTATTTATTTAAGCATCCAGTTAGCTGTGCATGATACATCTTAAAACATGTGGCACCTAACAGTAAAACGGATACTATATTACTGTAAGTAATTGAAGCTTGTAAAGTAATATGATAACTATTATAGGCCACTGTATTTAAATAACAGCACTCTCTAATAACTGCAGTATCAATTACATTAAAGAAACAAGTTACTAAAATTGAGGGCATATATTCATTGACAATGAAATAACACCTATCTTGCAAATAATTTTTGCACTTACTAAGAATATTTACTGTTCTTTCATTGTCTGGATGTGGTTAGAAAGTTTATTGTACAGTTATTTTAAACTATACTTACTATTGACTTATTTGTTGAGATTTACTTTTCTCGGTTCACAACATAACTTTCATAAAAACAAAGAGATGATAAATTAGTTACTGGCGAATGAAACATTACAACAAAAGTATCTAACTCAATTTTTGTCAGTTACATGGTAGATCATACAAATCGCCGGAATCGCGGCGATTCAATCACGGAAATAGCGAAAAGAGCAGAAATCACGGAATAGCGGAAAGAGCTGAAATCACGGAATAGCGGGAGGAGTAGAAATCGCGGAGGGATACATGTCGTGAAAACCTCAAACAGTGATTCTAAACCGTGATTAATCACGGTTTAGAATCACGGTGATTTGAAAGTAGCAATCACGGAAATCACTGTTAGCGGAAAATCACGGTTTAGCCCATCTCTAGTTTCTATTTCTAAATAAGCTGAAAATAAAAGGACGCCTTTCACATGAAGCCAAAGATTCTACCCGTGCTATGTGTACTCTCTGGTACTTTTCCGCCGCTAACGTATACTCACAGACAATATGTCTGTGCGTATACTGCAAATTTATACGAGATGGCATGGAATCTCACATACGTATATTATCTTTTATACCGGTAGTATCAGAAATACGGCTTAAGGCCAATTCACACTATCCGTCACGTCACGTCACCGTCCGTCAGAACATTCCACAATGTATTTCTAATGGCGGCGTTCACACGGACCGTCACGTCACGTCAACGTCACGTCAAGCTTTCTCGGGAAGAATGTTTTGACGGGACGTTCGTCTGCTAACACGAAAGTTAACCCATTTTCGTCACGCGAATTAAATGTTGCAGTCGATGATTGCACTGTTTATATGCAAATAAGTCTTATTCGCCTTTATTTTGTTGTTATACTTCGTTTTAGGGATAAATCTCAAATGTTTCATGACGACTTAAATGTTTTTGTCAATTGAGTGTCCCCCTAAAATCGAGGTCGGATATCTGAAACCAAGAAATGGTTAATGTTACTTAACATTGTAACAGAAAAGACTGAAGCAAATTGTTTATTTGTATAAGATTGTAATTTGATTACGCATTTTTCATTAAATAACACTTTAAATGAAAATTTCAGTTCTAATGAAAGACAAAAATTCAGTTGTTTACGACGGTATTAACAATGTCAGAGAGCAAAAGGTAATGGTTAAAGTATACAGGCGCTATTTATACTCTTACAAATATGGTTTGATGTCTTCATATTTTTATTTTTTCGCTTGAAAATAGATGTCGATGTTTTGAAATTTTGTTTCAGTTCCCAGTAAGTTGGCCAAAAACATACACTGTAAAGTTTTCTTTGGCCGTTAATAACATTTAACGTTGTTGTTCCCCCTTTCTAGTATTAAGGCCAATTCACACTGTCCGTCACGTCAACGTCACGTCACGGAACCGTCACGTCAAGTTGTATTCACACTGTCCGTCCGTGTCCGTCACGTCAATTCGTCCATCTGAATACGCGATGTTGAAAGTGAGGTTATGAGTGGCGATCTGTTATGTAGAAAGTCATAGTTTAATACTGTAAAGGGGGAACAACAACGCTAAATGTTATTAACGGCCAAAGAAAACTTTACAATGTATGTTTTTGGCCAACTTACTGGGAACTGAAACAACATTTCAAAACATCGACATCTATTTTCAAGCGAAAAAAATAAAAAATATGAAGACATCAAACCATACTTGTAAGAGCATAAATAGCGCCTGTATACTTTAACCATTACGATTTGCTCGCTGACATTGTTAATACTGTCGTAAACAACTGAATTTTTGTCTTTCATTAGAACTGACATTTTCATATAAAGTGTTATTTAATGAAAAATGCGTAATCAAATTACAATCTTATTCAAATTAACAGTTTGCTTCAGTCGTTTCTGTTACAATGTTACGTAAAATAAACAATTTTTTGGTTTCAGATATCCGAGCTCGATTTTAGGGGGGCCCTCAATTGACAAAAATATTTAAGTCGTCATGAAACATTTGAGATTTACCCCTAAAACGAGGTACAACAACAACTCAAAGATGAATAAGACACATTTGCATATAAACAGTGCAATCGTGGACTGCAACACGTAATTCGCGTGACGAAAATAGGTTAACTTCCGATGTTAGCAGACGGCCGTTCCGTCAAAACATTCTTCTCGAGAAAGCTTGACGGACGTTGACGTGACGTGACGGTCCGGTGACGGACAGTGTGAATGGCGCCATTAGAAATACATTGCGGAATGTTCTGACGGACCGTGACGTGACGTGACGTGACGGACAGTGTGAATTGGCCTTTAAACTATGACTTTCTACATAACAGATCGCCACTCATAACCTCACTTTCAACATCGCGTATTGAGATGGACGAATTGACGTGACGGACAGTGTGAATACAACTTGGCGTGTCGGTTCCGTGACGTGACGGACAGTGTGAATTGGCCATTACACTCTCATTACTAAAAGATTATTCGCAATTTATTTTATCATCTCCAAAAACTTCCTGCGAAATTCCCACTTCTATATCTGTAGTGCATCTGTTTTTTTCTTCGTCCATTTTTTGTATAAACTCTACACCTAGAATGTGTACAGCTCCCGCACGAAAAATTTCACGAGGGGCCATCTTGAAAGTCGTGTAAATAGCGTTTCACATATAGGAGTGTGGAAACGCTACATTTATATAAGGAATGATGGTGGAGGACTGCATGTTTAAGAAATTCATACCTGTGGAAATCAGGCTTTTGTGCGTACTGTCGCGAGACATACTCGTATTTCAATCAGTTTCAGCTATCGACTAAACGAGGAAGTAGTATTTCTGCATGCTGAAGTCTTTGATATATTGCGTATGTTTTGGTCTTTGGATGTAAATCTATACAATCTTTGTTTTGTGTACGCCAAGCATGTATCTTTCAGCTGTGTAGAATGGCAGTAGAAACGCCATATGATGATTCTAGTGACGCCGAATCAGGTGAGTACTCTTGTGGAAAGGTGTATGAATTGCGTTGTCACTTTTACTCCTCCAGGCCTAATCACTGGCATGATCATATCTAGTATTTATATTTCTCTAGAAATATTTCTGAAATGAAGGCATTGTATTTATGTAATTTTCTTATGTGTACAGCTCGAGATTCTGGTTCGGATTCTGAAAGTGATGCTGGATCCAACAGAAGCAGTAGTAGAAGTGCTACTCCAGCAAGTCAGCATGGAACAGCGCCGACTCCCGGCAGAAGTTCTGGCGCAGAAGATAGAAGTGATAGTGAAAGTGAGAAGGGCACTGATGCTGCTTCACCAGCCAGGACAGGAAATGCAGAACAGTACTCACCGCGATCTGTTGCTTCGGGAGGTGACGTTTCCCCTCGATCTGATGAAGGGTCCCATAGCCCACGTTCAAACGCGAGCAGTAGAAGATCTACAGGATCTGTAAGCCAACATTCGACACATTCGCAGCATACACAGCGCTCAGCAGTTAGCAATCAGTCTCCACCACAGTCACATGCTAGCAACCAGTCTCCACATTCCAATGCAAGTCAACATTCGCCATATGCAAGTGATCGTAGCCGTTCACAAAGTCCACAATCTGCAGCATCTCAAAGCCCACGTTCTCAGAGGTCACAGAGTGCTCATTCGCAACGATCACAAAGTCCAGAGTCAAGAAGATCACAAAGTCCTCATTCCAGAAAGTCACCTAGTCCTCAATCACACCGATCACCCAGTCCTCAGTCTCACCGATCACCTAGCCCTCAGTCACAACGATCCCAGAGCCCACAATCACAGCACTCACAAAGCCCTCAGTCACATCGATCACAAAGCCCTGCTTCCCAGAGATCTCGTAGCCCTCAGTCTCAGGGATCCCCTGCTGCAAGACGTTCACAAAGCCCACAGTCTCAGAGATCCCGTAGCCCACAGTCACAAGGCTCTCGATCTCCACAATCCCGTAGATCAAGAAGTGCTCAGTCCAATCGTTCTGAAAGCCCACAGTCAAGACCACAGAGTGCACAGTCACAGCATACCCAAAGTTCCAGGAGTCGGAGTGGATCGCCTGCTGCTTCTCCTCGTTCAAATGCAAGTGGGCGTTCACGAAAATCACAAGCAGAATCCATGCGAAGTAACAGATCCAGATCTGGAAGCCGTCCAAAGAGTGTAGTAGAAAATGGTGAGAAAAGTGATGAAGAAAAAAGCAATTCAGGAGATCACATTGACAAGGAATCAGTGAGAAGTGGAGCTGTTGCCTCAGATGATGAAAAGTCTGGTGAGTTTTTAATTCTTTCTTATTTAGTTAGGGCCTATGCATGCTGGAATATGGAGAAGTGGTCTCTATGAGCTGTCACCTTTGACCCGTGGCAATGCAAGTGTTTTGTTGTGAAATGTTTACTTTATGAAGATAATTAATGTTGCATGCTAGGACCTGTAGAGCAAGAACAGCATTACTTCATAGTGAACACACAAGACTGTCTCATTATTGCTCATAATGTGTCAAAGCCAAAGGCACATTTTGATCATTACTCTATTGTCTGTGTACTGTGTCTAGCCAATATTTAATCCCTGTTTCCCTTCTAGTGTAAAGATGGTGGGTATCACAGTTTTCATTCTTAGTCTCTAGCCGGCCGCAGTAGCCGAACGGTCTGCATGGCCGCTACGGTCAGGGGTTCGTGTGCCCCCTCTGGCATGGATGTTTGTGCCATCTGTAGTATAAGGTAGTTCATAAGTAGTTTGTAAGTTTAGGGACTGATGACCCCGCAGTTAAGTGTGTTAACCTTAACAAACCTTTTAAAGGTTAGTCTCTAGTACCTAAAGTAAGCCTGTAGAAAGTGAATGTATTTTTCAGTTAAAGGTATTTAGTGTTGTCTCAGGATTTGGCATATTTTATCAGTTTTTATTAAACTGCTTTGTGTGTACAACTTCAAAGGAACTGCTCTTCAGGTTTATAATTCTTCATTTACTGTTTTTTATTTAAAGTGGAAAGGCAATTAGACCATGCCTGTAGGCCGTATAGAAAACCTGGAAAAGTGTTATATATAAACTTGTTTAAAATGATTGACAGTTTTGTAAATGCTTCTTGAAGTGCTCATTAAAACGTCACATCATGTGTGCGTAGTCTAGGACAATGTTTCCTAGCTGAAAATTGTTTCTGTTAAGTAACAAAAACTGCAAATATGAATCTGTTTAAAAGACCTGCAGGGAACTGGGCAATCAACTGTTTCAGTCATCATTCCATTTACCTCGCCAAAAGTTTTGGCATTCAAATATATTCTTACTCTTTAACATGCTAATGGTACAAAATGATTGCCAATTAGGCCTATTGTTTAAGTAGGATGCTAGACTGCTGCTCTTCTGTTTCTAGCAAAAAATACTCTCTCGGGAGTAAATTGTTGCCACATGATGTACTGACACTGTTCAGAAGGTCAGTCCTGTTTATAACTAGCTACAACGTCTAATATATTGCCTGTGCATTGGGGTGTTGAACTAGCTGTTGCAGGTAGTTACTGAAAAAGATGTTCATTCTTATGTACTTGCCAGACAGTCTAGTTGTATCCCTAGAAAAGAATCCATGAACATACCAGTCTGTAATCAGTATTTAAAATAGTCTCCAACATTCCATAGTGGTTATTTCTGCACAACTGTGTGTACACTTGATTTACACTAAAATTGCCATGGCAGTATTGATGACTAGTTAAAACATTGGGGGAAAAACAAATGATTTCTTCTAGACCTGTTGTATGTTATGGGTCATTTAAACAGGTCGTGATTCTCCCTGTTGGCTTTGACCCGTGGCATCAACATATTTTGTAGTAGGCAAAGTGCAACAATCTGGTTAGGCAGGAACCTATGAGTACAGCTTAAATTCCCAATAACTACAAAATCCTATTGCCCCAACCATGTAAATGCCCGGACCCTGATGAAGGAGCAGTCACCTATCGACTCACATGGTGAATGGGAAAAGCCTCTGCACTGAGTGATGTGAATGTATTAGGCCTACTACCCTCTTCTCACCCTGTGGTGAGTGGATTCTTTACATCAATGCACGGGAAGACTCCTAGGTAGCAGAGCCTGACAGTAAACGCTCAGTGTTGTATGTTTACCATGCAACAAGGATGGGGTAAAGGCTCCCACTAGCCTTCCATGTTGTACTGCCTTGGCAAATAACAAATACTTAGCTCGCATTTATAGCGAATCTTTAATTCAACGCAAAGTTCCTAGTGATTGGAAAAAAGCGCAGGTGACTCCCGTGTATAAGAAAGGAAAGAGAACTGACCCATGCAATTACAGGCCAATATCGTTGACATCAGTTTCATGTAGAATTTTAGAGCATATTCTCAGTTCGCATATAGTAAATTTCCTTGAAACGGAAAAGCTTCTTTCCATGAATCAGCACGGGTTTAGGAAACATCGTTCATGTGAAACTCAGCTTGCCCTTTTCTCACATGACATCTTGCGAGCCATGGACGAAGGGCAACAGGCGGATTGTGTTTTTCTCGACATCAAAAAGGCGTTCGACGCGGTGCCACACTGCAGACTGCTAACGAAGATATGAGCCTATGGAATAAGTTCACAGATTTGTGACTGGCTGTAAGACTTCCTAAGTAATAGAACGCAGTATGTTGTTCTCGACGGCGAGTGTTCATCAGAGACGAGTGTATCGTCAGGCGTGCCCCAGGGGAGTGTGATAGGACCGCTATTATTTTCTCTCTATATAAATGATCTGATGGGCAGAGTAAGTTGTAATTTGCGGCTGTTTGCTGATGATGCTGAGGTGTATGGGAGGGTGTCGTCTGTAACTGACTGTAATAGCATACAGGTTGACTTAGACAAAATTTCTAGTTGGTGCGAAGAATGGCAGCTAGCTCTCAATGTAGAAAAATGTAAGGTGATGCGCATGAGTAGGAAAAACAATCCTATAATGTTCGAATACAGCATTAGTCGTGAGCTTCTTGATGCTGTCACATCGTTCAAATATCTAGGCGTAACATTGCAGAGCGATATGAAATGGAACGAGCATGTAAGGACAGTTGTAAGGCAGACAGCCGACTTCGGTTTATTGGGAGAATTTTGGGAAGATGTACTTCACCTGTAAAGGAGACCGCATATGAAACGCTTGTACGACCACGTCTTGAGTATTGCTCAAGTATTTGGGATCCGCAGCAGATCGGTTTGAAGGAAGACATAGAGGCGGTTTAGAGGCGAGCAGCTAGATTTTTTACCGGTAGGTTCGACCAATGCGCGAGTGTCACGGAGATGCTCCGGCACCTCAATTGGGGATCGCTGGAAGAAAGAAGACGTTCTTTTCGTGAATTTTTGTTAAGTAAATTTAGAAGGCCGGAATTTGAAGCTGAGTGTAGTACGATCTTGCTGCCGCCTACTTACATTTCGCGTAAAGATCACATAGACAAGATAAGAGAAATTAGGGCTCGTACGGAGGCATATAGACATTCTTTTTTTCCTCGTTCAATTTGGGAGTGGAATAGGGAAGGAAATGCCTAGTAGTGGTACAGTGTACCCTCCGCCACGCACCTTGCGGTGTATTGCGGAGTATGTATGTTGATGTAGAAAGGCTGCAGTTAGAACAATATTCCAACAACGAATTTGTGACCTGGACTTAGCTAAGTTACCTTTTCAATATTTTATTGATTTTAATTCAGGACTCCCATATTTTTCTGCACTACCAAACTTTCATTTTCCCCTTTCCACTTTTAATTACCATATTAAAGAGTGTCTGATAGAGCTTACACCCTTCTGTTCACTTCTTTATGTTGTCTGCAGCTATTACAATATTTAAAGCAGTTATGAGACAATGTATTCTTTCACCATTAACTTTTATTTCATTTGTATTCTTCTCAGCGATCCAAATAACTTCCACAATCAATACATTAAATAAATACAGTTGATTCACGGCTACCCAGCTTTATTATTATCTGACTTAGCCTACTTAAAATCATAATAATACTTTTCCATAATAAATGGAAGAAACCAGAAGTGGCTGGAATGTAACAGATTGGCTTTCCAATATAAGACATAGGTTTAGAAACCAGGTTTTAAACTGTAAGGCATATCAAGGGGCACCTATAGATTCTTAACATAACTTATTCGTCATGAACTGTGAATTGATGGAACCTGCACAAGTTAAAGCAATTGTAGGTTGTTGAGAGTTTCAGAGAGTGCATTAGTCAAGGCTTTATCAATACAGGGAAAAGTATTACAGTAGAAGAAGAATGAGTAGTTTTGAGAGAGAGAGAGAGAGAGAGAGAGAGAGAGAGAGAGAGAGAGAGAGAGAGAGAGTAGTGAAGTCTGCAGAGGATCATCTATGTAGATGGACAAGACGTAATAGAAATCCATGGATACCCAACTTAATTGATGAAAGTAGAAATTATAAAAATGTAGCAAGTTAAGCAGGCGAAAGGGAATACAGGCAGCTGAAAATTAAGTTCACAGGGAGTGCAGACTGGCTAATCAGGAGTGGCTAAAAGACAAATGCAACATCGTAAAAGAATGTATAACTAAAGGAAAGATATAAGCTGCCTACAGTGTGTATTAGATGACAACATACCATATTGCATGAAGGTGGTATGATGAGATATTGTTTTTGGAAAAACCAACTTAAGTGAAAAACTGGGTGTGGTGACATACTGATCTGTAGTGTAGCTCAAGGTCTAGGTTAGGTTGGGAGGCAACAGTTTGGTTGTGAGTTGGATAAGCCAATGGGTGTGAAAGTACAAAAGTAGTTTTGGTGAAGACGATTGTGTTAGAATGTAACATTTGAAATGAATAAAGTTTTTGATACTATTTCTATGTTGTTTTGTTGCTTGGGAGGGGAGGGGGAGGTTGAATCAGTATTGCTGGATTCATTTGAGGTGTATTATAGGTCAATTTAAGTTATCGATACCATTTTATTCTTCTTCTCCTTCATCTTTTCCCATTCAAGTGGGGTCGACACTCCTGGCACGTTTTCTCCATTTCCCTTGGTCTCATACGCCCTCTTCCCTTAGATTTTGCTCCCTTAAATCTTCACTTATACAGTCCTCCACCTTCTTGGTCTTCCTCTGTCACCCTCTACTACCATTGCTGCCATTGTCTTACCAAAATAAGTCTCTTCCTTTCTCATGACGTGTCCGTACCAATGAAACCTTCTCTACTGAACCTTATTAGGTAGCTTCGTCACTTTAACACTGCCGCTTATTCTCTCAATTCTGATCCTACCAGCTCTGGTGACAGGATCAAAGAATAAGATTTTAATATTGATGGGCTTTGGGTGTGGGTTGACTGGATTGGTTTTGTTCAAGGGTGTTGATGGATGTCGCTGTCTTCATTTGATATGTCTTGTAGGTCAGTTGAACTGTTTGATTCCATACATATAGTTTTTTGGTCTTTTCAGTTTTTATTTTGTGTGTTTCTAAAATACATTTTTATGTGGTTGGTCTCTTTCCTATAACGTCCCCGTCCCAAAGAGAAAAAAATATCCTGTGCTTGTATTGTTAGTCATTTGATTTGTTTTATGTTAATTTTCATGTGTTTGTTATATGCATTTGTCGTTTTTTTTTTTTTTTTTTTTCATTAATTGTTTTGATCAGCATATTGGTTACAAGTATATACGTCATTGCTGCCATGTTGATGATGTCATGAGTCAAAGCAGATAGGTGGAATTGCATCAAAAAATTATGCTGGATTCTATAGTTGCAATTAATGGCCTCCATAAATGATATTACTTGCATATACTTCCTGTTTGAAGCATGTAAAAAATCCTGAAGCTCATCTTTCTGAATGGGAATCGAAGAAATGCCAAAGATTCTTGCAATCTCATTTTAAATGTATGGGAGATTTTTATTCTTTTAAATTCTTCAGAAGTATACTGTAGCTGTAGTTTTTGTCTTAGTTTTCTTGTTAGCACTGAAACAGTGCTACCTTAAATCAGTTGACACTATTTCTATCACTGTCAGGTTCTCTCTTCTTAATCTCAGAGTGTCAGAAAAAATACATCCTTCTCTTGAACTTCATTGATATGGTGTATGTCATTCTGAGTGCAGCTGGGTCAGTCAAGTCTTTCTCTCTGCTGAGGCATGAGGGCCTATAACAGTGCTTTAGCAGATAGCTAAACATTTGCTATCTGTTTGAGCATCTTGCTCTGAATGGAGAATTCTGTGTCAAAGCCACATAAGAGAACCAAACCAATAATTTTAAGGTTCATGTAAGGATAGGTTCAATTCTGTTAAATATTCGTAAGTATTAAGAAGTCTTTTCAGGTATGATTTGTTCATTGTTGCACATTTCCACATACAATTAAACTTTTTTTAAAGATTTAACTCGTGTGGCAGGTACTCTCTCTGGATTTGCATTGAATAAAGTTTTGTATAACTTTAAGCTGCAGCTGGTTAACACCTCGCCCCTCCCACTGCCCACTAGGATTTTATATTCATTTTGGACCAGAACCTGGCATGTGAATGATACACTCAAACCAAATGTTGGAAGAAAATGGAAATGACAAATTGAATGTTTTCTATATATAAAAAGTAGATGTGGTTTACTTACCAGGTGAGAAAGCACAGGTACGTAGATAGAAACACAAATAAAAACACACATACAGATGCTGAGTTTTCACAACCCTGGGTTGCTTCTTCAGAAAAAGAGCACGGAAGGAGAGGGAAATGGAAAGGATGAGGGTTTTGAGGGAGTGGGTGAGGAGTCATTCCAATCCCGGGAGAGGAAAGACTTACCTTGGGGGCAAAAAAAAAAGGATAGGTAGACAAACACACACACACACACACACTAACCCATACACATAGATACACACCAAGGCAGTCATATGTAAAAAGCAAAAAAATTGGTCAGATGTCAGTCGAGGCAGCCTCTGCCTCGACTGACATCTCTGACCAACTTGTTTGCTTTTTACATATGACTGCCTTGGTGTGTGTGTGTTCGGGTGTTGGTCTGTGTGTGTGTTCGGGTGTTGGTCTGTGTGTGTGTTCGGGTGTTGGTCTGTGTGTGTGTTCGGGTGTTGGTCTGTGTGTGTGTTTTTACTTGTGTTTCTATCTACGTACCTGTGCTTTTTTGCCTGGTCTACTTTTGTTTTTTTTTTTTTCTTTTTCCCACAAGTGCCCTCCCAAGCTGCGAATTTTTGGGCCGAGACCTGTGATTGATGGTACATTCTGTTGTGGTAATCTGTAATTTACAAGGATAATCACAGATTAAGTGTTACCTACAATAATCATGCATTATGATATTATCCCATATGTTTATATTTGGTGATAGTGCGTTTTGCTAGTTGGTATATCTGCGTAGCGTGTCTTGAGAGATTCAGATATGAAGCCATTGGTCAAAAGCAATGGGTTCTATTACGGTCTTTAATTATGCCAACCATCGTTGTTTGAGAAGTATTTACTTGGGCATTTACTCCTGGAAAGCTTTGTAGAAATCATATTACTTTGCTTATCAACTTTCACTGAAAGTGAACTGACATAAAGCCTCCAATGCTATGTATGACTAGTATTCCAAAATTCTCCAGGCATTTTAATCCATCAGCAACAGTGAAATTAAGGCTGACTTTCCTTAAGCAGTTTGAGCTATCTTTTGCTTCAATTGACTGCCCAGAACTAAATTTGCCTTTTCAATAATATTATGTGTTGTTACAGGTCATCAAGTCGTAGGTAAGAATAATAATTGTTGTCAGGCTGTTCATTTGCCTCAAATTTCTCTCTATTAACTAGTAACTTTTGTTTATAATTTTCAGTTAAAGACAAAAGTGAAGATGATGATGCTGCTGCAAGAGCATCAAGGAAAGGTGACAGCAGTGATGATGAAAGGAAATCACAAAGTGATAATGAAACTACTGTGGAAAAAGACAGGTAGTAAATACCATAATTTTGAGTACACTAGCAAACATTTTAGGGGCCCAGAAATATAGTCCTTTTAGTTATAAATATAATTCAAAATAAGAATTTCCACCTATGATTAAGTTAGCTTGTGTTTTAAATATCCATCTGGTAGTTCTTAAAAAGGGGCCCAGCATTAATTTGCTGAGTACGGGCTTGGCAATTGTGGTGTCCCGAACTGTGGACTGTGTCGTGCTAACAGTCCACCACTCCGTAAGCTCTGTGTGTGCTTAAACGACCATGGTACGGCACAACAGTGGAACATTTCAGAGCCCGGGGATCTTGGCTTAATTGCCCGGGTCGTGAGGATGGTACAAACCTCTATGGAAAAAACCCTCATTCTCAAGGTGTGCTACGTGCGGAGGAGATGTATGTTGAGGTTGAACAGTTGCTAGTGAGCAACCTCTGAGGAACCTGCCCCACCTCAGTTGTATAAGGCTTACCCAGGCAAGCCTGGGTGGACCTTTAGATTCCTAGCTGCTCGTGGGAACACCATGAAAAGATTTCAGAGCAATGCTGGTGGGCATTTAACCACCGCCTCTAATGCGGCACCATGGGAGGAACGTCGGGCTAGAAATAAAAATTAGCCATATTCCCCAAAATTCCTTGTGTGTAGCCATCCTGACGGTGAATCATTTACATCTACAAAGCCTCTTTTTTTTTGTTGAAACTCTTGAGAACAAGTACAGAGAAGTTTGAAGTATGTGCAAGATGCAAAGCGTTGCAGTGCTCATTGAAGCAGCATCCCCGGCCCAATTGTGGGCGCTACTTGCCTGCGACAAGCTGGGTGATGTCCCTGTGAGTGTCACTCCACATAAGTCACTGAATATGGTCCAAGGCATTATCTTTCACAAAGATCTATTATTACAGTCTGACGACGAGTTGCACACCAACTTAGAGTGCAGAGGAGTCCACTTCATTTGGCGGGTCCATAGGGGATTGAAAGGTTGCCACCGGTACTTTCATCCTGGCCTTCGAACGTGATCCCCCACCTGATGTCAAAGTTAGGATTTACCGGTATGACGTAAAACCTTATATTCCTCCCCCCTATGAGGTGCTTTAAATGCTGGAAATTCAGCCACATGACCTCTAGATGTAATTCCAATGCTACATGTAAGAACTGTGGACGTCCAGCACACCTGGACGCACCATGTACACCGACTCCCATCTGTGTGAACTGTGACCTGAATCATCCTCCTTGTTCATCAGATTGCACCATTCTTCGTCAGGAATGGAAAATCATGGAATTTAAGACTTTGGACCAGTTGTCTTAATCCGAGGCTAGAAAGAAATATCAGAGATTCCACCCTTTCACAATGACCACGTCTTTAGCAGTAGTGACATCGTCGTCATCCTCTCTGGCGACTGCAGCAGACCATAGTGCATCTCCTTCTGTAGGCCCTCTGGGCCAACAAATTATGCCTGTCCCCACGGTGGTTAGGGGTTCCATTCCTTCAGCTGCTCCCAAGGGTACTACTCCGTATTCCTCTGTCGGAGACACACCAGCCCTCTCTTGCTTTCCTCGCTCAGAAGGGTTCCTTCGGGACACTCCCTTCTCAGGGCTCCGCCAGTGTTGATAACAACACCAGCCAGCAGCAGGCAAAACTGAAGGCTGCTGGACACGGGGCTTCTCATTCTTCCTCAGTCCCTGTGACTGAGGCTGAGAAGCCCTCACCACCGGCAAACCCCCCGAAGGAAAAGAGGCATAGGACTAAAAAAGAAATGAAAAACAAGGCGGAGGACACCATAGTGGCTTCAGCGCCACGACACCCTCCACCTCTCCTTCCGAGGATGAGATGAAGATTCTTGCGTCCACCGAGAACCTTGCTCTCGGGGACAACTTAGCAACGATGGTCATAGGCACAGGTACATTTCAACTGGTGAGTGCATGTGATGAGGTATAATTAGCACACTCCAATCATTCATGCATTTCCAGCTGTTGGAAAATGTCATCCTGTAGAGGAACTGCAGAGATTTTCCACCCACCTGGCTGAGCTGCATCAACTTTTGAGCATCACACCTACTTTCTGCAGTGCTCTCCAGGAAACCTGGTTCCTGGCTGTGTGGAGCCCTGCCCTTCGTGTGTATAGGGGATACTTATGTAATCACAGCATGTATAACAGGGTCTCAAGTGGAGTGTGTGTATATGTCCTTACCTCTGTTTATAGTGAACCCATGTCCCTCAGATGCCTCTAGAAGCAGTGACTGCCAGGGTAAGGACAACACAGGAACTCATGATCTGCAGTATCTACATCCCTCCAGATGGCGATGTCTCTTTGAATGTTTTGGCTGCATGTATATCACAACTCCCCCAACCTTTCCTGGTATTGGGCAACTTAAATGCCCATAATACCTTGTTGGGTGGTTCTAAGATTTCTGTCTGTGGCAGAGTTGTTGAGGACTTACTTTCTCAGCTTGACCTCTACCTTTTAAACACACATTTTAGTGTGGCGCATGGCACATTCTCACTCAGTGATTTGTCGATTTGCAGCCACAGCCTTCTGCCATCCATCCACTGGAGAGCTCTTGATGACTTATGTTGCAGTGATCATTTTCTGATCTTTTTGTACCTTCCACAGCATCAGCTTACCTAGGTGGGATTTAAGCAGGGCTACCTGGGAAGGCTACATCTCTGCTGCCATTGTTGGTCCTTCCCCACTCAATAACATCAACTTGGTGGTCAAGAGCGCCACCATTTTCTGCTGTAGAAGCTGCCATTCCACATTCATAAGGGTGCCCACAGTGTTAGATAGTGCCGTGGTAGTCGCCGGAGTTCATTGAGGCCAATAAAGACCGCAGGCAAGCCTTACAGCGTACAAGCGGCACCCCTCTCTGGATCTCCTCTTTACATTTAAACGGCTCCATGCTCATACTCACCATTTAATTAGAAGACGGAAATGGGAGTGTTGGGAGGCGCATGTCCCCACTATTGGGTTGCCACACTGAGACTTGCAACGCTCCATTCAGTGGGACCTACTCATTGCTCATGCACAGTGTCCTGACATGGTGTCTGGGCCTGATAGCATTCATTCCCAAATGCTGAGAGGTGTTTCAGCCAGGGTAATCTCCTTGCCCTCTTCAACCGTATCTGGTGCGACGGGGTATTCCTATCACAGTGGCGGGAGGGTATAATTATACTTGTGATTAAATCAGGCAAAAACCCTATTCATTTGGATAGCTATCGACCCATAACCCTGACCAGTGACCTGTGTAAACTGTTGGAGTGTATGGTCTGTTGGCAGTTGTGCTGGATCCTCGAGAATCGGGGCTTACTGGCTCCATGCCAGGGCAGTTTCCGCCAGGGTCCCTCTACCACCGACAACCTGGTGTATCTCGAATCCCAATCTGTACAGCCTTTTCCAGGCACCAACATCTTATAGCCCTCTTCTTCGATATGCACAAGGCATACGACACAACCTGGTAACACCACATACTCACTATGTTACATGGGTGGGGCCTTCGGGGTTCCCTTCCAATTTTTATTCAAAACTTTTTAGCTGTCTGTATCTTTCATGTCCAAGTAGGTGCCTCCTGTCACACCTCTCTTGTGCAGGGAAATGGGGTTCCCCAGGGCTCTGTTTTGAGTGTTCCCTTATTTTTAGTAGCCATTAACGACCTAGCGACAGCAGTTGGGTGGTCAGTATCCCCTTCCCTTTATGCTGACGACTTGTGTATCTATTTTAGCTCTTGCAGCACCCAAGTTGCTGAATGGAGATGCAGGGAGCCATTCGGAAAGCACAGTCCTGTGCCCTTGCCCACAGCTTCCATTCAGTTTTCCACAGCCCAAGACTAGTGTTATGCACTTTTGCAGGCATCAGATTGTTCACCCTCACCCCAGACTTTACCTTGATGACCACTTACTTAACATAGTGAAAACCCATAGGTTTTTAGGGCTGGTCTTTGATGCCCGGCTGACGTGGCTTCCCCACATTCGTCAGTTGAAGCAGAAATGCTAAAAGCCTATGGGTTCTTTACCACCTGGGGTGCTGATCACTCCACACTCCTGCGGCTATACACAGCACTGGTACAATTATGGCTTGACTTTGGCTGCATTGCCTATGGTTCAACATCACCTTCGGCATTGCACTTGTTGGACTCCATCCACCACTGTGGAGTTCTCATAGCGACAGGTGCCTTCCGTTCCCATCTCTGTGGGTCTGCCGCCAACAATAGGGTATTTTCCTGTGTTAAAAATATGGTTCGAATTATTGTTATTCTGAGTGATTATAACATTCAGACAGAATTTTTGCTCATAATTCTTACAGAACATCTGTTTTTTTACGTAATTAAAGCTTAAAAATCATCAAATTTCACGATTAGATCACGTGATCGAAAACGCTCCCTTTTTGGTCTGAAGTACTGGTGACGTCATAGAACACCTACAGCGCGGCAACTAGAAGTCGGAGCTGTATTATTGTACGCGTTTCCTCCATTTCGCAGCTTTAGTTTTTTCGTGATCTAAACGCGTTTGCAGTTTTTATGCCACAATGGAAGATGGTTATGTGAAGGCTGACAGCGGAAACTTCCCTAAAGTTGATGCAATTATGGTGTCTTCATTCTTTAAAAACAATCCAAATTTTTACGTGCCAGAAATAGGAAACGTGAAAACTGCAGTGTAAGTACCGCATACCTACATTTTAAAGGTAATTGTTTCGAGAGATATTTTATGCCATTGGAAAAAAGTACCCCATTTGTTGATGTCAGCAGACTTAATCTGAAGTCACCATATTATGCAATAAAGGGTGGAATTTTATCTTCTATCCAAGCGGCCTTTAGTGATTATGTTGGCAACATCAACAACACGATAGAAAATCTTTGTCCAGATGTTCAGACCACATAGAATGACTAGATTAGTGTATCGTACAGACCATGAAGTAAATAAATAATGCTGTTCCTGCTATATGATTCTTGTATGTACCCTTGTCCAGTCAGTAAAAGTAACTGCCCTCGTAAATAATAGGTTTCACGACAAAATATTTGCGCTGTCTTTGCGATTGGCTAATGGCGACGTCTCATGATTCTCGCTATTCAGCCTCTGTTGCCAACATAGTCAGAGGCAGCCGGCTGGATAGTTAGTAAAATTTAACCCAGTAAAGCTTCAATAAACACTTATTTGGGTAACTAACACTTTTAATCGTATTTACACGTGCGTATTATGAATGTTTGAAAGCTAAATAAATCGGCGCATTAAAGACATCTCCCATATACGTATATTACGATAGGGTAAGTTGTAAAGTAACCAGAAGGGCGCTGTCATGTATAAAACGGTTGTTTGACTAAGAGCTATTGATGATAAAATTGCACTTACTGGAGATAATCAGTGCTATACTTTTATAGTGGGCTGCAACAATATTCATGTTGTTCTTTCGCCAAATATATTAGGAAACGGCTTTAATTACACATAAATCGATGGCCTGTAACATTATGAAGTTTTACTTCGCAAATGTAAACATCAGGTCATTAACCTACACATAATACTACTTTACACCTTTGCAGTAGAAGAGAATGATACTAAACAGTTTAGTTTACCAATGGAATAATATTGTTTACTTACATCAAAATGATCCTCACAGAAATACACACATGAAGTAGCTGCTATTTCATTTGGATCGCTTAAATTGTACGACGCTTCTCGCCGAGCTGCAATGGGTATGTTGGCACCAGTGGTAATAACGGCAACTCAGATCACCAATAAATGTTATTTCGTGACAACTTCAATTAAAACGAAATTTTTTTTTTCTAAACTGACAAGGGTACATACAAGAACCTGTCAGCCATAGAGCAGGTACAGTATTAATTTTGCTGCAAGTGAAAGGAGCAGCAATAACATTTACTCAGTAGCTCGTGAAAAATATTAACGCAATTCTACACTTTATTGTTCATAAATTGCCAACATAAGCACTGGAGCAAGGCGAGAAGCGTCGTAAAATTTTACTTTTGGATCTCTTCTCACCAGTGTCAACCACTTTTTGCGTATCTTCTCATTTTTTTTGGTACTTGCAAGAACAATTTTTCTGGATCTTGACAGATGTATTGGTACATTGCGGAACTAAGCTATATTTGTAAGTCATTGTGCAAAGTTTAATGCCCAAACACGAGTCCTTGGCCCAAACAATATACAGGTATTCGTTTATCTTACGAGAGCAGTAGCAGCAGAGTGTTGTATGACGTCACAGGCATCACGTGACTCAAATGTAGCGTTTTAGCGGGCTTTCAAATTATTTGAATTTCTTTTCTGTTTTTTAAAAAAAGTACTGAAATCCATGAGGTAAAAAGGCATGTTTGGACCATAATATGACATAATTAACAATTTAAAACGATTTCCAGAAAACAGTCAAATACCCTATTGCTCGTGGCCTATGCAGCCCATGTGCATTGCTCGCAAAGCCATCCGAATCATCGTCTACTTTCCTCAGGTGTGGTTGTCCGTCCTCAACAATGGCGTTCCCGTTCAGGTCACATGATCACTTTCTGCATCCAGTCTCTTATGTTGGAACTAGAATCTTTTCCTTTACTGTCTCCATATTGGACTTGCGCACATACACCTCCATGGTGCATACTTGGCTGACTTAGCGTATGGACCCAAAGACTCTGTTCCTCCTGAGGCTCTTCGACGTCAGTTTCTTGCTGTCATTGCCTCGTTCCCTGGACACGACTTCGTCTTCATGGATGATTCCATAGTCATGGGCCACATTGGCTTTGCTTACTTCCACGGCAACCACATCGAACAGTGCTCCTTGCTGAATGGCTGCAGTGCTTACACTGCAGAGCTGGTGTCCATTCACCAGGCTCTCCAACACACATGGTCCTGCTCAGGTGAGTCTTCCCTTAGATGCAGCGACTCCCTGAGCAGCCTTCGTGCTCTGGATCGATGGTACCCTCATTCTCCCCTGGTGGTAGTCATACAGGAGATGCTTTTTGTCCTTGACCGGTCCAGTTCGTCAGTGGTGTTTGTGAGGTCTCTAGATAAAGTTGGTATCCCATGCAATGAATGTGCCGACAGGCTCACTAAACAGGCTGTCAAGGAGTCTGTGTTGGATATCGGGCTAACGCCTTCTGATCTCCGGTCTGTTTTGCGCCATCGGCTTTCTAAGCTGTGGGATACTGAGTGGTATACCCTGATGGTGCCCAATAAACTTCTGGCGGTAAAGAAGACCACAGCTGTGTGGCGTTCCTCCCTGTGGGCCTGTTGCCAGGACTCTGTAATCCTGTGCAGCCTTCACAAAGGCCATACTTGGCTACAGTCATTTTCTTCATGGCGAGGACCCACCCGAGTGTCGCTGTGTGGCTCCCGCCTGACAGTAGCCCACATCTTGATCAACTGCTCGGTTTTAGCCACCCTGCGGTGGAGTTTTAATTTTCTTGCAATTTTATCCAATGTTTTAAGTGACAGTGCCAAAATGGCTGATAGTTTTACGTTTTATTCGGGACAGTGGTTTTTATGACTCTATTTAAAGCTTTGTTGCAGTACATCGTATTCCTCATGTCCTCTGATTGGAGGCTTCCACATGTTGCCGCTTGGTTGACTTTTCCTCTTTTTAGTCTCATGGTTGTTCAACCACGGACATCAGCTTTTACTTTCCATACATTGTCATTGTTCAGTGTTTCTGCATGATTGTCTCACTTTGTGTTGTCTCTTGTTGCCTTTATTGTCCTTTTCCTGACTAGGGGGCATCTTCCTCCCCTTTGCTATTTTAATCCCTGGGCTCTTATCCACATTTCTGCCTTTTCTTGTGATGCCCAGTGATGGAATGAGGGCCTGATGACCTTGCAGTTTTGTCCCCCTAAAACCTCCAAACAACAACAACAACATCACTCCTTAAAATATCAAATTATATTGCCCTATACACATTTATTATTTTATCTTTTTATTTTTATTGAAATGTTACCTTCTCTCTTAATTTATTGTGATAAGACACATTCTGCATGTTGACCACATATAGCTGATTCAGTAAAGAACTGCTTAAATATTGAGGCATACAAAGTAAACAGTTTTTAAATATAAGAGGGGGAATATCCCATGTGTTGCGTTTACTCAAAGGTAAATTAACATTTCATAATTTTATGTTTGTCAGATAAGTTTTCAAAGATACCTTCAGCTGTTATTGAGAATACTGCAAGACCTCTACTGCTTAGCCACATGGTAATTAATGGCCATGTGGCCTAAAGCATCGTGCTTCGGACTGCATAGTTGGTCTTACTGGAGGATCAGGCCCTTCCTCAGGTGTGGGTGTGTTTGTTGTCCATAGTGTACATTTAGTTTATATAGTCTACAAGTCCAAGGACCGATGATCCTATCAGTTTGGTCCCACGTTTACAAACATTTTAACAGTTTCTACAACTCGCATCTTGAGTGAGTTTAGATTACAAATTAGCGTAGACAGTCTGCATATCTTTCTTAGCAGGTCAGTGGTAAAAGTGCCAGACAACAAATCCAAAGGTCGCGGTTTTGATCGCTAGTCAGTTCTAGGATTATTACTACTACCTATCACTTCTTTCACCTCTGGCAATGTTGTTGATGCAAAAATAAATAAAAGAGAGGGGTCAAATCTCTGATAAATTGCCATATTTAACAGGGCAGTTACAAGAGTCACTGCTTTGCCAACCAAAGGTTCATTATAAATTTGAAAACTTCTATTGTGACTGCACATTTGTCTATGCCATAAATTTTGTGTTAATGGATTCATTCACTGCTTTTGGATGGGGAGTTTATTAATAAAAACCACATTCGGCACATTTGTATCATGTAAACAAACATTGTAGAAAATTCAAAGAATTTTTTTTTTTTTTTTGTAAGTAAAGAGACATTTAATATCATAAAGTGGTATAACTGACAAATACATATTGAGACAATAATTGTACTTCTACCTGTTTTAAAGAAAATCTAACTTCAATGTTTTTAATTACTGTTTTGAATGTTATTTTGATTTAAATATATTTTTGTAGGAAACGAAAGCGAGCAGTTATTAGTGATGAAAGTGGCTCTGATGCAGAAGTTAAGAAAAAACCAAAGAAAAAAGTAGCAACAGTTGCATCTGGAAGTGATGCTAGTGATGCAGAAGGTGAAAGAAGGAAAGGAGCAAGTGAAGGAGAGGACAGTGATGCTGAACCAGGAGGTATGACCTGCCCATAAAAGATTTGCCATGTTTACTCTTTATTTTTATTGTTCTTCATAATGGTGTTAATGAATATTGTTTTTAAACACTATGAACTCTTAGATATATTCAGTGGTGTCAATGGAACTTGGCAGTGGTTGTGTGGCGGGACAAAGCAGTACCAGTCAGTTGTTTGTTTATGTGCATGACTTGAAACAGCTGTGTTCTTGTGGGGATATATACATGGTGTTTCACTAAGTGTATTTGCCTCTGTAACTTATAAAATAATAGGTGACGGGAAATTTTAATGTGGTAGGTCAACACAAGAAATGTTACACTTTCTGCGGAGCTATGAACATAATTTATTGTACAATTTTCCAAAGAGTTACACCACAAAGATATAATTTTTAAATGGAACAATAGTTTTTTCTATCGTGTATTGGATTCGTTTAAACCAGCTGCGTCCAAATCAATTTAAAGTACGTTCCTGTCACTTTTAGTTTGGGAGCTACAACCCTTCAAAGTTCCGGGGGCGGAGGCTGCGATAGCATAGCTGACTGGCCGAGTGGCTATCCCCTGGGGCACAGCCCACTGTCTCATGACCACCAGCCAGTTAGCTACGGTGTCGTAGCCTCCGCCCCCTAATCTTTGAAGGGTTGTAGCTCCCAAACTAACAGTGATAGGAATGCAGTTTAAATTGATTTGGCCCAGCTGGTTTCAACAAATCCAATGCATGATAGAACAAACTATTGTTCCGGTTAAAAAATTATATCTTTGTGCTGTAACTCTTTGGAAAATGATACAATAAACTATGTTCATAGCTCCGCAGAAAATGTAACATTTCTTGTGTTGACCTACCGCATTAAAATTTCCGATCACCTATTATTTTATAAGTTACAGAGGCAAACACACTTAGTGAAACACCCTGTGTGTGTGTGTGTGTGTGTGTGTCTATATAATAGAGGAAAAATTCCTAACAGGAAAAATATACGTAAAAAATAGACGAAGTACACTTACCAGGCGAAGGGGTACAGGCAGTAATAGCAACAAATAAACACACACACACGCGCACACACACACACACACACACACACACACACACACACACACACACACACACACACAAATGCTAGCTTTCGCAGCCTAGCTGCTTCATCAGGCAGAAGGGAAGGAGAGGGAAAAGGAAATGATGAGGGTTTTAAGGAAGGGGGTAAGGAGCCATTCCAATCCCGGGACAGGAAAGACTTACCTTGGGGGAAAAAATGGAGGGTAAATAAATGCACATACACCCACACATTTACACAGACACCTGTGTAAATGTAATGTGGTGTCTGTGTAAATGTGTGGGTGTATGTGCATTTATTTACCCTCCATTTTTCCCCCAAGGTAAGTCTTTCCTGTCCCGGGATTGGAATGGCTCCTTACCCCCTTCCTTAAAACCCTCATCATTTCCTTTTCCCTCTCCTTCCCTTCTGCCTGAAGAAGCAACTGGGTTGCGAAAGCTTGCATTTGTGTGTGTTTATTTATTTGTGATGCTGTCACACCTGTGCTCCTTCGCCTGGTGAGTAATCTTCATCTATTTTTTATAGTTAATTTTTCCTGCTAGGAATTTTTCATCTTTATATATATATATATATATATATATATAATATATACGAATATTATAGAGGAAAAATTCCTAAAAGGAAAAATATACGTAAAAAATAGATGAAGTAGACTTACCAGGCGAAAGGGCACAGGCAGTAATAGCAACAAATAAACACACACACACACAAAAATGTGTCTGTGTGTTTATTTGTTGCTATTACTGCCTGTGCCCTTTCGCCTGGTAAGTCTACTTCATCTATTTTTTACGTATATATATATATATATATATATATATATATATATATAGTGTGTGTGTGTGTGTGTGTGTGTGATGAAATAAATCAGTTTTCACCATTCATCAGTTTACATTGCAAATGATTAGTGTTTCATATTAGGGGTAGTTTTTAATTTTAATTAAGTAATTGGGCTTGGTAGGTACATGCATGAAAGGAAACAGATCAGTTTGTATTATAAGAAAATGACGTCTTCTTAACAAAAGAAATCTCCATTGGAAATTATTTCTATGTTTAAATCATGGGACACGGTATGTGAATTGGTGAATTTAAATGACTCAGGGTATATTGTATTAAAAAGTAATGAGATATTCGTAATAAAACTTCTCTGCTATTAGACCATGGGACATATCCTGTTCAATGATGTTGCCACACAGTATAAACTCACTTTATCAGTAATGTCTTTGACATTTCCAAGACGAAAAACAGTTTCAGGTCTATAAATTTCTATTTATAATGATATTTATATCACCTTAGCCTGAGGTTAAAGGCAGGAATGTTCCTATATGTTCATTGTCGAGGTGCTATTCTGCTGCATGGAGAACCTTGGCAGATGTGGCAATGTTTCATAGGAACACAGAAGCTGAATTATAGTTTGTGACATGGAGGGAAATCGTACTTAGCGGTGTGGTGGTCTAGTGGTAAGACACCTGCCTAGTGAGCATGGAGGTCTGGGTTTGATTCCTGGCCGCATCACAAATTTAAATTCAATGCTTCACCTTTATCATTAAAATGTTCTTCTGTCAAGTCTCTTGTTGCTCAGATAACCTAAAAATCATTTTCGTATGTGTTTGTAGGGGTAGGGAGGGGGGTCAGCAGTTAATGTTTTAGGCCCACAGGAGAAATTACATATTCTCTCACAGTCAATGACACAGAATTTAGCTAAATATCTGTTTCTGATCTTGCCTTAATAAATTCATACACATGAAACACCGCTCCTCACTCTGCACTGTCATCACATAGTGAGTGTTCGTACTACTACATGGGGAAGGACTGTGCTGTGATGCAGCTAATGGTTTGGGAGATGGTATGACATCATATGGCACACACTGGCGCACATTGTGACATTCGCTTTGCAAACTATTCGGAATATTGTCCAAAAAATCTTGAGGAGGAGGCCTGTCCAGCGAAACATCTGGATGCTGTAGTGGTGCCACCAGCACTCCTGAGAAAGTAAAGACTGCATACCTGATTTGTAAGCAATGTCTGTGATTGATTTTGCATTGAACAGCAGTGAAGCCAGTGGCTGTGGTAGGAGACATACAATCATGGAGCAGTCATACAATCGTGGAGCAGTCGTGTGCTTGACCCATGTACTCGGCCACTGACAAAAGCTGCTCAGTATTAGCAATCAAGATGTAGACAAGGTTTTTCAAAAATGTAAATCAACAGCATGATCTCAATATTAATGAACAGAGTTTGTTTGGGTACCATCAATTGATGCCTGTTTTGCCATGAATGGTACAGCTCTCTTTATCTTGAGTGATAGTGCCAGGTTGTTACATTTTCTGGCTCGTAGATTATTGCCTCTTGTAGATTCTCATCGATCGGTGCTCTCTGTAATGACTGGCTGAAATATCCTCAGGCAAAACTATTCTATTACAAATAATGTCGGCGACACATAGAATTGTAGTTCATTAACACTTAATGAATCACTAGTGCCCAATCGTCCCCTTTTATGGCCAGCACACAAGTCTCAACAACAGTCACTAAAACCCTGTACGCACATTCTACACATCAAAAATACAGTTTACATATGTTGTGTGTGGAATACTCCTAACCCGACAAAAGTTCTCAAGGTGTACATGTAGCATGGCACAAATATTAAGTATGAGTTGATAGTCACTGTAGAGACACTTTTTGAATGACTGACACATAAGAACTTTAACATGATTGTTCAATTCGGAGTCCAGAGACTTCCTTACATGGTGCGAAAGCACCCTATTTATATTATCAGAACAATGTCTGAAAATTTCATATTTTTAATTAGATACATTAAACTAAAGTAAAAAGTAAACAATTACATGCAACTGGCTACAGTAAAAGGTAGCATAAATAATACTGAGTAAATTGATATACAAGTGTCTGTTATATTAATAGTGTTTCACCTACAAATATAATGAAATATGTTTGTAAACAATAATTTCAGAATAAATGGTAATGATACGGAAATGAAGGTTCCATATTCCTAACATCCATTGTGAAACACAATAATACCTACTTTAATGTTATTCAGATAGAGTTTACTTAGCCTTACAAGAAATGTTAATGAGTATACTATCTGACCGGTGCGCCTCGGTTGCACAGTGGTAGAGTGCCAGACTACTAATCCAAAGGTCGCGGGTTCGATCCCCGCCAGGTCCTAAGATTTTTATCTGTCACTTTCCACTTCTTTCACCTCTGGAAATATTGCTCATGTGAAAAATACCGAGTAGCACCGTGGTTTGGAACCCATGTTAAACTGTAGTCCCCCTATAACTGGCTGGGTAAGTCAGTTCGAAGGTCGGAGGAAGGCAACGGCATACCACCTCCAAACAGGACCATGTCTAGTAAAGCACTGAGGTGTTCAAACCAATCTTCGGATTGTTGACTGCTTTACCTTTTTACTGTCTGACCTCTAATGATACACCTTGTAATGAACTAATTAATATTTGCTAATTAAACAAATCTCTGCAATGCCAAATAATAGAAAATAACTTCAGCTAGTCACATTAGAAAAGAGAATAACAAAAGTCTTGGAAAAGAAAATATTATACTAATTACATTTGTACCTACTATTATGCAACACTGGTATGAGGAGGTAAGGTCCCAGATAGTTCCTACCTCAGGCAGAAAAAAGCTTTGCCAGGATCCTTAACTAAAACCAAGAATACTGTCAAAGATGGTAACTTAGCATTGTGTCTGCTTTGGTCTATTTCTTCACTCTGCAAGTCTCTATAAATGCCATGACGTATTGTACCACTTGTAGATTCTTCGCATTTAATTAATGGATGGAACAGTTACACTTAAAAAACACTATCCAAACTATAATCAACCTAATGTTACCTTTACGTGAGTATTTCATTCCTCACATACAGCCAGTCCATAGATGATATGACAGAGTGAGAAGTAAAGCTGGACATGAAATGAATGAAGTGCTTCACAATCCACTGATAGCTCCATGTTGCAAACATCACATATCTAGCAATAAGAGTGTCTTCCATATTCCCCATATAAAAAAGGTAAAGCAGTCAACAATCCGAAGATTGGTTTGAACACCACAGTGCTTTACTAGGCATGGTCCTGTTTGGAGGTGGTATGCCGTTGCCTTCCTCCGACCTTCGAACTGACTTACCCAGCCAGTTATAGGGGGACCTACAGTTTAAAGTGGGTTCCAAACCACGGTGCTACTCGGCATTTTTCACATCAGCAACACTGCTAGAGGTGAAAGAAGTGGAAAGTGACAGATAAAAATTCTAGGACCTAGCGGGGATCGAACCCGTGACCTTTGGATTTGTAGTCTGGCACTCTACCACTGTGCTACGGAGCCGCACTATTCCCCATATATAACATATCTATTAAGATTAACTGTTTTTTTAAAAATCGTTGACACGTTTTGACAAGAAAAACATGAAGCTAAGTAATAAAAAAATTTAATCATAATGTCTTCATTGCGTACATTTTTACTCGTCAAATGTAATCAGTTGATGACATGGTAATACCAAAACTCTTTTTCCATGTGTTATTTTATAGTAAACATTCCATATTTTCCCTCTTCTCTAATTACTTAATTTCAAGTGTTTTCTTATTGTTGTGTACTGTGTGAACAAAGTATTGCATGTAATGTCTGAGTCAAACTGGGCACAATTTTCAGTCTCTTATGTGCCCATTGATTGATAATTGCCCAAAGATTCCCTTTACTTCTCTCTCTCTCTCTCTCTCTCTCTCTCTCTCTCTCCCCTCCTCCCTCCTTCTCCCCTTTTTCCATACCTCCCTTCCCCTTCCCTTATCAATATTTGATGCAAAATGAGAAAAAAAAAATTGTGAGCCTGCTTTGCATTGTATTCCAGCCACTGCTGAAGCACTGTTTGGAGATGCTGATGACATCAGTACGGACGAAGAAGCTGCAGCTGAGAAAGCAAAGAAGTCCGATGAAGATGAGGAGGAGCAGCAGGAAGAAAGACGAAGTCGTGATGCAGAAAGTGACCAGGAACGACGAGTAGATGATGATGATGAAGAAGCAGCTGGTGAAGAAAGAGCTTTACCAGTCATTGAAGATGTAATTAATTTTGTCTGTCACTTGAGCAGTTTGGACTGACTGGCATATTAGACATTTTCTCTATCATTTAACCCTTTCCAGCCCAGTGATGCCATATGGTATAATCATATTTATTTTGTTAATAAATTGTCAGATGTATAAATTGCCATATTTGCATCAATATAGGCCATATCTAAACTTTTGACACGAGATTATAGAGAAGAAAAAAAAAGAAAAACAAATCTAGAGTATAGGCCACAGGGTTTTAAATTTTCATTTTATTTATTTTTTGTATAATGTAACTTTTCTGTAATCAGAAACACGGTTAATGAAATAATGTTCTCTTTCCAATAAACTCAAAAGAAATATGCAGATTTGTAAATCAAAGAATAAGAAAGAGAGACGATAGGCCGATCTGGACGCCCCAAGTGAGGGGACGCCGAACCAAGGCATGTTCAAGCGTTGTGTAGCGTAGGCATTTGCTGTGAAAATAGTTTTTTCAGTGCGTGTGTGTGTGTGTGTGTGTGTGTGTGTGACAATGTTTTGGCTTGTAAGTTTGTAGCGGGAAACGAACATAAGAGTTACACCGTCAAATGTAAGCTTCAGGTTGCCTAGTCACAGTAACTGACATGGAAACTGGAAGTTCGACGTAAATTTGACACTGGCGAAATAAAGTTAGACGCTAGTGTGTAAGGGAGGACAAACTTATAAAATGTTCGAAGAGTCATCGTGCATTTCAAGGGCTAAAATGTAAATATCCCTATGTTTGCTTGACTTCATAATTCAAAACAGGAACTGTAGTTTTGCTGTTACAACAGAAATGATTCAGTTGCAAGGTGGCAAAATAGCCCCGAGTTCCATGTACATTGTTTCATGGAAATAATCCCCATCAAATATGAAACCAGTGAATCTGGTCATAGTAAAATACGCTATTTTAAAACGTAGCATTGGGACTCAACATCAGCATTAGCTACACAAATCAGTTGTTCTGCTATCTTAACCTCCCATCACAGCTCGCAGTAGGTGTTACTGTACCAACGTAAATGTCAGGGTAAAATCTCTCGCGACACACACTAAACTTTTATCACGAGGACTAGCTTCATTGACCACATCAAATTAAAATCATTTGTGTGCTTAGGAAGTGTGTGTTACGTACTATTTTTGTTTAAGGCCGCGCGGACGTGTTGAAAAGCAGGCGTCATTTTTTTGTATGCTGTGGTACAGAAACACACCATTCGATTTATATCGGAATAGCGACTTTCACAAATTCCCCCACCGTTTCCATAAGTAAACGTGTACAAAAACATATATGCAATTCTGCGAAATTGTTACTGTAGCATTTTTAAGACTATCTTGTTTATTATGTTTCTCAAACCAAAATAAAAGTGAGCCTTTAATTTTTGAAACTAACGACTTTGGGAAAAATTGATCTTTCCTCTTTGGTTATATTTATCCTCTCTGGCTTGGCTCAGTACATGCATGCAGTATCTCTGACGTCCACACTCCCGAAACACCACCTTCATGACCTAGGTCGTGAACCACCTTTCCCTTCTGTTTCCATCCTTTCTTCTTCCCTTCTCTCCCACCTGACGAAGGAACTCTGTTCCGAAAGCTTGTCCTTTTTGTCCCGTTTTTTTCTGTTTCTTCATTTGTGTTACTATCGGCGGTACAGCACAATGGTAAGTACTGGCCAGCCTTTCTATCTCGTTTCAACAATATTTATCATCTCTGAGGAGAATTTTCATCATTAATGAAACATATCAATAAGTCTAACGAATGTAAATTATTCCAATCATTACAAATATAAATATGCAAAGAAACATATTCATTCACAAATTAATAAAATTTGGCCTGGAAAGGGCTAAATGGCATGGCTTTTCACTATCAACTTATTTAGTTATCTAAATATATTTCTTAAGTTTGTTAGTTAAGAGAAATTTTTGGCTTTATCCAATTTCATTGTTCATTGGTAGCTGAAGTTCTTAATTTGATTTTTCTCTTCAAATACAAATCATAATGAAATTAAATTTACATAAATTGGGTGATTAGTCACTAATTCCTTGTTTCTTTGAGAAAATGCAAGCAAATGAATTTCTTTCATAGGTTTCAAATTTATTTCAGATTCAGTTTTGATGTTTTCAGGTTCTTTTACACGTCACTGATGTGTGTGTGTGTGTGTGTGTGTGTGTGTGTGTGTGTGTGTGTGTCCCATTGCCTCATGGCCAGTGTTTAGCAAAACTGTTACTGTTTATGACCAGTCTCAGCATAATTTTGCTGCTGTTAAATTATATTACAACACATTTATTGGAACTTCCGTGTGTTTCTCAGACTGCCTGTGTGATGATGACTTCACAGAACGCTGCCTCTACTGTGGGTTCAGGTACTTCAGACAGGGTTACAAACTGTGGTTGATTTGGTTCAGCGGCATGTTACAGTTAAATTGGCTCAGACGGACTGCATGGACACTATTGTATCTGTTCATACAATGTTGGCTTCGCGCCCCCCCCCCCCCTCATTGCATTGTTCTGTTCCACTACCCACCAGATTTCTGCTCCTTTTCCTCTGCCATTTTCTGGGTTCAATGACTCTTTGGGATGCCTGGACTCTTATGAGAAATGGTAGCACCAACACTTCCTCACTTTTGGTGTATTTGATATGGCCTTGTGTAAAGCTCTTTTTCTGTCTTGCATTCATCCCTGCATTTATCAGTTACTGTGTCAGCTTGCCCCTCCAGAAACTGGTAGCCTTGTCCTTTGATGAAATGTGTAGTTTGCTGGCTGCTTATTACCGGACTTATGTCATTGCAACCCGTGGGTGGAATTTTATGGGTTGCACAATCAGCCTTATCAGTCAGTCATGTGATGTGTGGGCAGCCATCCTCCACAACTTTAGTTGCTGCTGTGTGTTTGTTACCACTTCTCATTGGGAATCCCACTGCTGCCCATATAGTTTGTGATGATATTCTGCATCTGGCACCAGATCACAAGCTTTGTCAACATGTTCTTCAATTTGAAAACCCAACTCTTTCTGATGTTTTGAATATTGCTCAGTCATTCAGGGTTTCCCATGCTGCTGGGGATCAGATTGAGGCATGGGGGGGATGTAGTTGCTGTCTCTTCTTATGTAGGTCAGCCGGTTGCTTCAGAGATTTCTGTGGTTGCCGCAGTGCAGGAGTGCCCCACTCACTGCACTCCTCACAGTTGTCAGCGAGCTCTTGATAAACAGCATCAACAGACTCCACATGTGCCACAATATTTTCCTTCTTGTCCATTTTACTTTGTGGCTCACGACCAGACAGCCTGCCCTAAGCGTTGGGTTGTTCAAAACAGTTCTCAAAAAAGGCCACATGGCTTCTGTGTGCCAGTCACGGGCCGCTCCTCCCGGCATGGACATGGATGTTAATTTTGTGGGAAGTTTCCAGGCTCACCCTGATTATTTGTTCATCAATGTTCAATTGTTTGACAAATTTATTACCTTGCAAGTAGACGTACGGTTCTAGATTTCTCTCCTGAATTGTGACATATACTTTCTCCTGTGTCTGCTGCTATTGTCACCTGTTGATCGTCATCTAAATAACTGCAATCAACAGTGCATTCCTGTCCTGGGTCAGTTCACAGCTCCGACAGCTTACAAATATGTGGTTCGCTCTGAGATATTGGCAGTCAGTATCTCCACAATCCTTAAACATCATCCTCATTACCTAGGTAGTGCATTAACTTCCCCTTCTGTCCCCATTCCTTTTTTTTTTTCTTCCCTTCTTTCCTGATGAAGGAACCCTGTTCCAAAAGCTTGTTCTTCTTCTTTTCGTCATTTCTTCATTCTTTGTGTCACTATCGGCAGTGCAACATAAAGGTAAGTACTGGCCAGCCAATCTCTCTCTTTTGAAGAATAATTTATCTTCTATGCGGAGAATTTCCATCATTAATTGAATAAGTTTGTTTCTAATTTTATATATGATTTCAGTGTAGTAAAAGTTAACAGCCATGCATTAAGATGTAAAACTTTAATAAATTTGGAACAACTGAATGAATGTCTTTTAAAGTAGTAGTTAATATGTTCACAGGATGAAGGTGAAAAAGAAGAAGAACCACCACCAGAAACTAGAATTGATGTTGAAATACCAAAAATTTCATGTGACTTGGGCCGAGAAATTCACTTTGTAAAATTACCCAACTTCTTGTCTGTAGAGACACGGCCATTTGACAGAGAAACATATGAAGATGAAATTGATGAAGAAGAGACTTTGGATGAAGAAGGACGAGCAAGGTCTGATGTTATATCAGCTCAAGGCTGTGAAAGACCGCTTCACTTATACAATGAGTGATTTTAAAATTTATCGCTAATTATACTTTTGTAATTACTGTCCCCAGATTAAAACTTAAGGTGGAGAATACCATTCGCTGGAGGCAAACTTTTGATAAAGACGGTAATCTTACTAAGGAAAGTAATGCAAGATTCATTCGTTGGTCTGATGGCAGTATGTCACTACATCTGGGATCTGAAATATTTGATGTGTACAAGCAACCATTGCAGGTAATATTATTGTACAAATGTTTGTCTATCCTTTTAAGCAGCCATCTTTCAATTATCCACTGTTTACCAAGTAAAAATGATTTTATCATTTAACAGATTTTATATAATTGACAAAATCACAATACACCATGCAGACACAAATAATGCATGTCACAATAGTTGGGTATTGTTGTTTCTACAGTTCTGATGATAGCGGCAAGATCTGCCGGAACTTATTAAAACATGTGGAAATTTTGAATGAGCAATCTTGGCAATATCATAACAGGTTTATGTAAAACAACAGATCATGCCCAGCAGTATGTGTAAATTATTATATCTGGTCAAATAAGGTACCTGTAGGTGGGTTCTGCAAAAGACAGAAATGCATTCTAATTTTACAAATGTACTTATAAAACAACATTGAAGCCCACCCAGTTAGCCCCATGGTTTAAGACACTGCTTTCTGGGTTGGGGAAGTATGCCAGTTCCGTTCGAATATGCCTGGCTGATTGACGACATAGATTGGTGTCCCAGCCAGTCTGGATGTGATTTTTAGTTTGTTTTCAACATCCCAGTAGTTTAATACTGAGCTTATATCCAAGTTTCACATTGGTTACACAATTTGAAAACATTTATGATACATTTGCACACTTACACACATGTGAACATTTAAGGTACACAAATTTCCTCGAGGTAAAGGGAGAGGAAATAAAGGGCTGGCGATAAGAAGGGCATTCAGTAACCACTTAATGTAATAAGTCAAATATGTAATAACAATGCTGACCCTTCATCAATGTGGGATAAAGGCAAAAGGAAAATGCTAATGAAACAAATTCCAGTGTGGTTCAGTGTATGTTTGGGTGGTTATATGTGTGAATATACATAACTTAAGCTGAAAATAGCTACAATTCTAAAAAGCTGATGTGAATATTGAATTATGTTACCTGTTGCTTTGTTTGAAACATATTTCATATTGTAGTTGTTAATGTACAAGTAGCCCTTTGATTTTCTTTTATGTAATAGACTGGTAATGTAAACTTATTTGATGTAATTTTTAGGGAGATCATAATCATCTCTTTATCCGCCAAGGGACAGGTCTTCAGGGCCAGGCGGTATTTAGAACGAAATTGACATTCAGACCTCATTCTACAGAGTCATTCACTCATCGTAAGATGACATTATCTCTAGCTGATCGCTCACAGAAGACATCAGGTATTAAAGTGTTGTCTCAAGTAGGCTGGGATCCTGAGCAGAACAAAGGACAACTCATAAAGGTAAACTTATTAGCGAACTTTAGTAAGTTGCTTTTAAATATAAAAATACATTCCTTATCATATAACTGCTTATTTTATTTTAGCCAGCTATAAATTTGCATTCTTATTAATAATTTATGCATTTAAATTAAACAAATACTCTGTGGTACGGACTTCAGTGCAAGTGAGAGCTACAATTTCTTATGAAACTGTTCCAGATGGAGTATAGACAACAACTCATAGTGAAGTTGAAGGCTTTGAAATGCTAGTAAGCACAGCAAAAAGACTGAAACATTTGTTATATTTCAACATTGTTTTTTCTTCAGGTCTAGCTAATACAAAACATACCTTGTTTGATGCTTTCTATTGGCCTCTGTATAACTCACAGCCACCCCTGCCATAATGGTCATCCCCCTTTTTTCACTCACTCCACAACCGCACACACACACACACACACACACACACACACACACACACACACACACACACACACACACTTCCCATAGATTTACAAACATTTAAACTCCCACTTCCTTCACCACCACATGTTCCTCGTCCTTTGTCCCATTTACCCTCCCAATCTACTTTACCACTTCATTTTGTGACAGACAGTTTCCCTTGCCTGCATCAAGGTGAGCTCATTAGTGGTACATTCGTGTTGTTCCTCCCTCCCTCCCAACCCACTGTCCTTCCTGCCTTTCCCCCTCCACCCCCGAATTTCCTACATCTTCACACCTCTCACAAGTCCACCCAACATGTGACATGTGCCAGTTCAATATTGTTCATAAAGATAATATTAATCTAAAGTAACTGGAATCGCTTAGCAGAGAAAGGCACTAGACCTAATGGGATACCATTTCGATTTTTCACAGGGTATGTTTTGGAACTTGCCACCTTTTTGCGGCAGTGTACTATATATTTCTGTAAGAACAAAATGTTCCTAATAATTGGAAAAGCACAGATCATTCATGATTTTAAGATGATGTACAAAACTCTATGCCAATATCTCTGATGTCAGTCTGTTGTCGAATTTTGGAATATGTTTTGTGCTTGTGTAAGGACATTCCTCTTCAGGAATCAGCATGTTTTCTGGTCTAACCCAACTTGTTCTGTTTGTCCACAAGACTCAGAAGACAAGAGATACATTCTCCCATGTAGACATTGTGTTCCTTGACTTTTGGAAGAATTCTATACTTTCCTGACTTTTATCTAATGAATAAAATCTGAGCATTCGGAATGTCAGATCAACCATCAGACTGGATTGGAAAGTTTCTTGCAAACAGTGTCTTACTCAACATTTCAAAATACATATAAATAACAGATTTCACAATATACAGGGTGTCCCACTTAAATTTCTTACCCCCAGATCTCTATGGAACAATGATAGATATTGCAAAACTATATTCATGTGCATTAACATAAGGCTTTGGCTATGAAAATAAGTACTGTACTATGGGTCCGTCTAAAATGAAAACAAACAATATTTTCAACACAAACTTATAGTTTTTAACTTTAAATTTTAATAGACACTGTGTATTACTTTCTGTGCAATCAATAGCATGTACAATCAAGAAAATAAATCATTGGTTGCATCACAATATGTCAATTACATCACAAGACATTGCAATGTGAAGTTGACGAAATAAATGAAGTATGCCACTATCTAACGTCCTATGATGCAAGATTGAACCTCACACTGGCTGTAATCATAATGTGATAGTCATGATGTAGTTATCAAGAAGTTCAATAGTGATAGTGTTTTCTGCCAAAAACTTTGATATACACATAATGGTTTCCCCTCTTATAGGTTTCATTTATCTACATACACACTATGGGACAGTACTAGTCAGTGTACACCAACCTGTTATGATATCCAGTGCAATTCCTTGCCTCTGCCGTTGTGTACTGAAAGAGAAAGCAATTGGTACTGTTTGTGGAGGTGAGCTCACTACAAAGCAGGATCCAGGATCTGTAGGATATATGTACTGTAAAATGTAATTATTATCAGTGTAGTAAACATATTACTTCACTCATCCATTCTTTCTAGGCATTAGACATGGTTTACACAGTTGAAGAAACTATGGAGAATGTCACCACAATGGTAAATAGTGGCACAGCTGTATGCCCAATGATACCCCAATAGATGTTATCCAACCCGCCCTACATTGTTAAATATTGTTAGAAGACTTAATGTCTTAATGTTTCCACAAAACAGATGTACAGCAGAAGAATAACACATGCAGCTGCTGTAAACCCACATGCCTGTGTCTATGAAATGGAGAGACTGATGAAAATCCCACAAACAAGTGTGCTGTGTATTCTCCACAGGCATAAATACCACCCGCACTGTGTGTCACTACACCAAGAGCTTCATGGCAATGACAGGCCTAAGGAGCGTAAAATTGTGTAGTCCAACAACAAAGGAAGTAGCTTACAAAACCCTAATTAGTCTAACACTTGAATATTGCTCCCTAACAGACTGAGTTGATACAGAGCCAAAGAGCAGCATACTATCTGCACGCGTGCACAAACACCATATGTCTATATGTGACACATACAGGAAGTGGCGGAAATGATTGTGGTACACAAGATACTGTCTGCCACACACAGTGAGTGGCTTGCGGAGTATAGATGATGTAGATTATGACTTTTTAATCTAGTGTATCCATTCAGAAATGGATAAAGGATGTGCAAACAAATATATTCCACATGGTCCCATTGAAACAACTTACATTCTTGCTTACAATTTACCAATGCATCACGAATACAGTTCGAATACTTTTACCTCTTGTATATTTGTGTACGTCCTACTTTGATTGTCCATTTTGTTGGCATATGATTCAATTTTCTCTGGTGAAACACTTAAAATTTTATACATTGATTGATGACAAACATTGTGAAAGAAGAGCACGATGGAGTGTAGTTACCACAATCACTGGGGAGTTTGGAATTAGATTCACTTTGTTTCCTTTATAAACATTAGTGAAGTCGTTACTCTGAGATCATTTCCGTCATTACATGTTAGCCTGCTGATTGACATGCTCACTGTAATGCCCTTATTGGACTCTTGTACAATTTTTACTTAAAGAAAGAAGAAATTGTGGAAATCGAGGGAGCATTTGGATAGCTTACAAAAATTCAGAAAACACAAGGGAACTACAAAGTACAACAGAAGAAGACAATCTATCAGCTGAAAACCCTTTCACAGTCCAAAAAAGTCATACCAAGACCTTACTGCCTTAATGGTCCCAAGTTTCATATGTGATCACAACGTGGCACAAAAAAATCTCATTGCCTGTGTAAACAAGTCAGATAATTTCATTCTGATGCATTTATGATCCGACAATAAGTCACGACAGAGTGAGGCGGTGCAGTGGTGACACACTGGACTTCCGTATGGGGGCCGTGGTTCAAATCCACCTCCAACCATCCAGATTTAGGTTTTCTATGATTGCCATAAATCACTCCAGGAAAATACCAAGATGGTTCCTTTCAAAGGCATAGGCGATTCCCCTCTTCATCCTTACCCAAACCGAATATGAGCTCTAATGATGATGCTGTTGACGGGGCTTGAAACACCAATCTTCCTTCCTACAATAAGAGTCACAGCACGTATCTAGTCGAGAATTTCCACATATCCTCCACTGTTAAACTTCATATCCTCATTCAGATGACATCCCTACAGCTTTAGCAATTAGTCACACTTTCAACAGGCAATCTCACATGACTATTCATGCAATTATGCAATATTTGAATTGTCAATTGTTTCATTTCTCAGGAAGAGCAAAAGACTTTTTACCATTTGTCTTATTGCAATTCCAGTGGGATTTTTTAAAACTAAAAGTGACTTAATTCTGCTTTTATTCAAAGAGAAAGAAAGAAATTTAAGTTTAATCACAAATTGTACTAACATCGTTTTTTTTTTATTATTATTATTATAATTTAATTGTACAAACACTTAAAACTGCATAAGGGTGATTTTCATTTTTAAGAACAGTAATTAACTGTGCATTAGCTATGTCTTTAGTCTATCATTGGCCAGAAAAAACAATTCTTGGTGGAATTATATCATTACAGGAGAGAGATATCAGTGACTTTTTTCACATCATCCTTATTGTGGAAATATACTTCATAAGTACAAGTGACTGGTGGCAAATATTTTTTGTATTGGTTTATCACTGTCTCTCGTGAAATAGTAGATTTTCTAAAGTATATGATCCATCAGTAGTTAAAATATAGTGTGTTTCCTGAACATTAAATAATGTAACTGGTTACTATTAGTTTCATCTATCCATAAGGGGTATAAATGTCATTATAGGTTTATATTGTCCAAAATCATGATCTCAGGGGAAGAATGAGCAGCCTCTCTCAGAAAATTTGTTGTTCAGATTTTCTGTGCATTGATCAGCAAGATAATTTCTTAAAGTAGTAATTTACAGATATAAAACATTGCCTTTTTTTTTGTCACGATCTGCCCATTGCTAAAATTACCTGAATCAGCAGATTTCCCAGGAAATATCTGACTGAACAAATTCTCACTGAGTCCATTTTGTGTTATGACCAGACACCCAGCTAGTATACCTTGTAAGCTCATGAATGTTGTAGATTTGGTGATAAAACTGTGATTGACCATTGTTATTCAGGTGCTGAATTCATTAGTGGTAAAAGATGATGAAATGTAATCATAGCTATCAGTAAAAAGGTTAAATATGTGATTAAAAGCTTGGAAATTGTGGTAAGAAATAATTTAAAGTTGTTGTTATCATACATTTTTGTTAAAGAACTTCATTAACTATCATAGTAGACCACATTGTTCTCCTGCTCTTTTGGTGGGTTGTTTATAGTGACATCCCGCCCTATTCTTCAGTAATTAATGCTATTAATTTTGTATACTTGTTACTCTCATCTTCTCATCTCATAGAAAGGGAGAAAAATTGGATCATGGAAGTTAATCCTTTTGTAAGATAAATATGATTCAATTGCATTCAAAATGTACTCTTTGTTAAAGGATCAGAAGGGAAAACGATAATAGTGTGAGCTTTGTGGTAAATTGTTTTTTTTTTCAATGAGCAGATTTGTTTCTTTGCTTTAATTAAGCCCTGTTTCATTCATCCCACAGTAGGAATTTATTGTATGTATTATAAATATTATTATTTTCCTTAACAGAAAGAAGAGGAACGTCTTCGTGCTTCCATGCGGAGAGAGAGTAAGCAGAAGAGGATAAGAGAAAGAGGAGCTAATCGAGGACTGAGTACAAATTACCTGGAGCCAGATAATCGTGAAGAAGAAGGCTCTGAAGATGAGGGAGCCATTTCTCTTGCTGCAATTAAAAGCAAATACAAGAAAGGTGGTGGATCAGCAAAAGGTATCTATACTCAGTCTTGCTTAAATTGCTTAAGTACATTTCATTTTTACAGTAATTAGTGGAATGCATAGCTTTTTTAATTATTTGAGAAGTACTGCAGGGAATGTTTGAGATATACATATTTCAAAGAGTTTCCAAAAAGATCTATTAAATTAATTTTCTTTTCCCAGCTGATAAACCACCAATATATTCATCTGATGAAGAAGGATCAGATTTTGAAGCCAGACGAGCAAAGAAGTTGGATAAAGCTAAAGCACTTAAAGATTCTGATGATGAATCAGAGCAGTCTGCCTCAGGATCTGAACAAGGTTCTGGATCTAGTTCAGGATCTGGTGGGGAAGAACAGCAAAATGATAAGGATGAAGACCAATCTGGTGGAAGTGCTGGTGAAGATTAACTGTGTAAATGTGAATAAAGTGTAAACTCTTGTTTGTATACAATTTTACTTAAGATGAGCAGCAGTTCAGTGCCAAAGGATTATGTGAAATACATAGACTTTGAAAGACATAGAATGAGAATTATTGATTGGTACCCTTGTGTGAGGTATCAACTGAAGATTGTTTTGACAGTAGTACTCATGGTGTTCCACACTATGTTACTGTAATCTGTGTTGAAATTACATTTGATAAATTTTTGACTGGTGTATTTATTTCTAAGATAACAGACAGTATTTTCTTGGAAGTGCACAAATGATGATGCGTTAAAATTTGTGGTGCTGAGAATGTGTTGAATATTTTGTTATTTATTTAGTAAATTTATATAAGTGAGTTAATGTCCCTATATGCCTTAAATTTTGCATAAAGTTTGGCAATTTACATTAGTTGCCATTCTTACCCATTTCATAGTATTTTCTTTCACAGTAGAACTTATGAAAAACTGATAGATCATAACAATTGCTCTGCAGTGGTGGATCAGTGTAAATAGTGACAATCTTGGAAGCATACTTATAGTTTGCCATACAACTCAAGCAAATATTCTTCAGTTGATCAATTCTACTTAATACATCTGTACATAGGCATAAAGTCACCACCATGAGTTAAGTATATTAAAAGACTACTTACAGTAAAATCCCACTTTAACGTTCCTGGATTTTATGTTTTCCCACCATTTACACAAGTTTTTGTCAGTTCTGTCAAATTTCCTATGTTCACAATGTTAATTCGCCCCTGATTTTGCATTAACATATATATACACTTTTTCCGCATTTCATGCTTTTTCAAATGATGTTAATGAAGAAAAAATTATGTAATTGACATATATTGACACAGGCATGCCTTTCGCCTTCAAATATACTGTTTATGAATGTTACACAGTCAACTTTCTTGACACTTTGCATTTATTCAAACATATATTTCACATTTTGTTGTTTGCAGTACGCGTCTAGTTGACTCACGACACAGATTATTCCATCAGGTACTGTGTCAATAGTCAGCTTATTTTTGTTTATGAAACTGGTAGTTTCTCATGCTTTGCATGATGCGTTTCAAGAATTAATTCTTATTGTAAAATGCAAATATTGATCTAAATATTTTTGTGAAGTTTTATAAACACTGAGACTGATGGCTTGCTTGTCTGTGTTTGTGGTGTGTCTTGCCAATTGAAGAGGGCACAGTATAATATTATAACCTCAAAAACATGATATGCCAAACCTGTACAAATGTCACAAAAATACTTAAGCTTATATTTGCAATCACAAATGCAAATAAATTCTTGAATATTGTCATGCAAAACATCAAAAAATACAAAAAGTACAGAATTTGTGCAGTTTCACTACATAAATAATGAATGCCAGTTAAAGGCTTGCTGACAATCAATTATGGTGAATGAAATTACGTAAAAAATTTCTACTTCCTGTAAAGTTACTAGTTCCGCCTGGCATTTAAAATAGTATAAAATTCGGATAACCTTTATTACATAATAAACTTCCTTGCGGGTATTTTAATACCTATTAGGCCTATGTAGATAGGCCTATATCACAAAAATGCAAGAATGAATCAGTAAGTATATTTTGCCAATTATAACATTATTTCCCACATTTTACACTTTCCTGCATTTTATACAATTTTCATTAAGTCCCTTGATAAGTGTAAAAGTAGGATTTTACTGTATTTCTTTTGATATTTCTGTCACACAATGTGTGAAAGCAGAGACTAATAATAGGTGTAACATTGAGGAAAGTCTTTGTAGCACTTTCTTCTACATCTACTAACCAAAATCATTGTGCACAGCTTAGCCAGAGGGTGATAATTATTATCCATCAGAAAGGATTTGGAAGAGAAGACTGAGATATTTTTCAGAACACACACAAACTGTCAAAGCATTTAATCTTGAAGTAGGTCATAAAATACCTCATCTCCAGTGAGAGGTGCAATGCTGACCTCAGTTGTTAATAAATCACAGGGGGTGAGGTGTAACATGCCAATTTTCATAATATAATGTCCCATCTCGCTACTCTGAGCAAAAAACAAGATTTGCTTGTGATCATATTAATCATCTTCATTTACAACTACAGCTACATACATACCTGCAAGCCATTATATGGTGCATGTTACATTGTACCACTAGGAGTTGTCTCCTTCCTTGTACCACAAGGACAGAGCAAGTGGAAAATCACTGACTATATGAATCTGTTCTAGCTCTTATTTTCTGTATCTAATCTTTGTGTTCCTAATGCAAAATTTAAGTTTGTGACAGAAGCATTCTGCAGTCAGCATTAAAATTTGCTCAGTAATTTTCCTTGGAAACAATGTTATTCTTCCTTAGCCAGGTATTCACATTCAAGTTACGGAAGCATCTGTATAATATTCACTTGTTTAACAAACATAACACTTACAAATCTAGCAGTTAGCTTCTGAATTGCTTTTATATCTTCTTTCAACCAATCTTGAGGGGATGCCAAATTCTCAAGCAGTACTTCAGAATGGGATGCACTAGTGTTCTGTATATGGTCTCCTTCAGAGATGAGCCATGTCCTTCCAAAATTATCCCAATAAACTAAAATAGACTGTCTGCATCCTCAAATCTGTCCTTGAATGCACATTCTGTTTAATTTCATTCTGCAAAATTATGCTTAGATAGGTAAGACATACCCAGGGGCAGATATAAACTCTGACCATAACTTGTTAGTCATGAACTGTAGGCTGAAACTGAAAAAACTGCAGAAAGGTAGGAAAATAAGGAGATGGGACCTAGATAAATTGAAGGAACGCGAAGTTCTGGAGAATTTCAGAGGAAGATTTAGGCAACAATTGACAGAAACAGGGGGAAATAAAACCGTAGAAGAGGAATGGGTAGCATTGAGAGATGAAATAGTGAAGGCAGCAGAGGACAAAATAGGTAGAAAGGCAAGACCTACAAAAATCCTTGGATATCACAGGAAATACTGAATTTAATTGATGATAGGAGAAAATATAAAAATGCAGTAAATGAAACAGGCAAAATGGAGTACAGACGACTAAGAAATGAGATTGACAGGAAGTGCAAAATGGCTAAGCAGGAGTGGCTAGAAGCCAAATGCAAATCTGTAGAAGAATGTATAAGAAGGGGAAAAGTAGATACCGCCTACAGGAAAATAAGACATTTGGGGACAAGAAAAGCAACTCTAAGAATATCAAGAACTTGGATGGGAAACCAGTTCTCAGCAACGAAGGGAAAGCTGAAAGGTGGAAGGAGTACATAGAGCAGCTCTACAAAGGAAATTAACTTAGAGACAATGTTGTAGGAAAGGAAGAGGAAGTAGATCAAGATGAAATAGGAGATACTATACTGAGAGATGAATTTGACAGAGCCCTGAAAGACCTAGGTCGGAACAAGGCCCCTGGAGTAGATAACATACCCTCAGAGCTACTGAAGTCTCTGGGAGAGCCAGCCATGACAAGACTATTTGAACTGGTGTGCAGGATGTATGATACAGGCGAAATACCCTCAGACTTTAAGAAAAATGTAATAATCCCCATTCCAAAGAAATCAGGCGCAGACAGGTGTGAAAATTACAGAACCATAAGTTTGATAAGTCATGGTTGTAAAATTTTAACACAAATTATCTACAGGAGAATGGAAAAGCTGATAGAAGCTGACCTCGGGGAAGATCAGTTTGGATTCAGGAGGAACGTAGGAACCCGAGAGGCAATACTCACTTTACGTCTTATCTTAGAAGATAGATTAAGGAAAGGCACACCTACATTTTTAGTTTTTGTAGATTTGGAGAGAGCATTTGACAATGTTGACTGGAATACTCTCTTTCAAATTCTGAACTCAGCAGGGGTAAAATACAGGGAAAGGAGAGTTATTTACAACTTGTACAAAAGGCAGACCACAGTTATTAGACTCTAAGGGCATGAAAGGGAAGCATCAGTTGGGAAGGGAGTAAGACAGGGTTGTAGCCTTTCTCCGATGTTATTCAATTTGTACATCGAGCAGGCGGTGAAGGAAAGCAAGGAAAAATTTGGAATAGGGATTAAAGTTCAGGGGGAAGAAATAAAACATTGCGTTTTGCTGATGACATTGTAATTCTGTCAGAGACAGCCAAGGACGTGGAAGAGCAGTTGAATGGAATGGACAGTGTGTTGAAGAGAGCGTATAAAATGAACATTAAAAAGAGCAAGAAAATCAGGCGATGCTGACGGAATTAGATTAGGTAACGAAACAATGAAGGTGGTAGATGAGTTTTTTTACTTGAGTAGTAAAATAACATGCGATGGTCGCAGTACAAAGGATGTAATGGCAATGGGAAGAAAAGCATTTTTGAACAAGAGAAGTTTGCTAACATCGAATATTAAGTGTAAGGAAGTCTTTTCTGAAGGCATTTGTGTGGAGTGTTACCTTGTACGGGAGTGAAACATGGACAATAAGCAGTGCGGACAGGAAAAGAATAGAGGCTTTTGAAATGTGGTGCTACAGAAGAATGCTGAAAATTAGGGGGGTAGATCGCATAACTAATGAAGAGCTTCTGAACAGAATTGGTGAGAAAAGAAATTTTTGGCATACCCTGAGTAAAAGAAGGGATTCCTTGGTAGGACACATTCTTAGACACCGAGGAATCGTAAATTTAGCATTGGAGGGAAGTGTGTGGGGTAAAAATCGCAGAGGGAGACCTCGAGACGTGTATAGTAAGCGGATTCAAGTGGATGTAGGTTGCCGTTCGTATCAGGAGATGAAACGGCTTGCTCAGGATAGAGTAGGGTGGAGAGCTGCATCAAAGCAGTCTCCGGACTGAAGACCATAAAAACAACACAACAGGTGATCGATGTGACAGTATAAAGCAGCATACTGCTAATGGAACATTGCAGAATAGTTTTTCTTACTCATTTGCATAAACTTTTATTTTTCCATATTTAAAGCTAACTGCCACTCATCATCCAGCTATGGTGGCTCAATGTTGAGACCTCTGTATATACCACTATATTATCAATAAATACACAGATTGCTGCTCATATCAGTTAAGTATATAGAAAATAATGACCTTCCTATCACACTTTCCTGGAACTCTCCTGACAATATCTTTGTTTCTAATAAACAATGATATCTAGGGCAATATACTAGGTTTTGTTACTTAAGAAACCTTTGAGCCACTCATACATCTGGGAACATTTTGTAAGCTCACAACTTCGAAAGCCATTTTCAGTGGTGCACCGTGTTCATTTGTTAAGTTATGTATGGCTATGGTGATTGTTACATTCCTTAGTGATGCAGAGGTCAGCTTGTCTGCCAAGTAGGTAGGATGACCCGAGGTCTGAATCCCTGTTAGGGCATTAATTTTCAACTTTTTCCATAGAATTATTTCATTGCCATCACACAGTCAATGTCATATATTCTTTGTGTCATTATTTATTCCTTGTGTTCATAGTAAAAGTGACTTATAATTAGTGTTGATGGAAGTGTCATGTTGTAGGGAAGATAATATAAAGAAGAAATATATTAAGATCTTCCTGTTTAACAATAGCAAAAAGGGTCAGATTGCAGACTATTTGACTGATGAGCATAAAAGTTTTGTCTCTAATATAGACTTTGCTGAGCCTCTATGGACAAATTTCAAGACCACCGTAAATATTAGAAAAGTATTTGCCGAGTAAAATTGAGAGATCGGGAAGATCTGCCGTGGTTCAACAATCGAGTTAGGAAACTGTTACAGAAAAAAAAATGCATTATCAGAATAAGATAGCCACATCAGATAACAAAATAGAGAGTATGTGATACATTGAAGGAAGAGACTGTTAGAACCAGAGATGAAGACGAGCACATAGCATTAAGAGTAGATGACACAAGGACTACAGATGTGTACAGTGTTGTTGAAATTTTCAATAAGTGTTTTGTAACTATTACTGAAAATATGAGGTTATCGAGGTCAGTAATTGCTGCAATGGAGTATCTCACACCTGCCACTACAAATAAGTACAGTAATATAACACCACTAGTTGTTTAGTTTCTGCTATGTTTCGGACTCTACAAATCCGTTACCAACATCACAAACACGAAATATAGGACACCTAAATAAAACTTTGCTACCGGACATGTGAAATATCATATTTTCGCGTTCAGTTTGAAATATTATTAGTAGAACATCTTTAAGAAATAGTATGTTGATTTAAACATAACTTTGGCTGTCCTTTTATGTAATTTTCAATTTTTGATACTTTCGTAAATAATAACTCCAACCGCTAAAAATGCATTACACTTAGTTATGTAATATGCTGAGCCTATAAAGATACTAATTTGTATAAAAACAATATTACATGTTATAACTATTGCACAACATAATTACATATGTACCTTTTGTTTAAATAAATTAGGGCAGACCATGTTTTATATATCACTGGATCCTAAATTATACTGATCATTTTTTGGTACTAAGGAACTAGCTTCAAAATAGACTAAACTGCAATGACTTTATAAAAATCTGTATTTATAAAAAAAATAGACCACAAATTGAAATACATTAAAATTGTGTGTCTCAATAATAGTACACCTACACAATATTGTCAAAACAGATAATTGTGCACTTCAAAAACACAAATAACGTAAATGAATTGAGTTAGTTTAAAATGAGTCAAAACAAGACTTTTAATTTGCGTACCACATTAAATACAAATTTCATGAAACAAGTACACAAACTAAATTAAATAGTAGTAATGTAAATGTAATATTTCAAGTTAAACATTTTGACATTTCAGATACTCCTGTATTAGTTATTTAATAACTGTAGAACATTGTTATTCCACTTATTATGTAGTTCTGTTGTTGAGAAACCCGTGTTTTTTCACTCTGTTCCTCATTACTAACCTGTTAACATCTCTGTGATCTGCTGCTGCTTTGTTGGGCATTGTGCAATGATGTGTCTGGTTTAATCTTCATTTAAATGGAAATAAATTAGTTTCCATATCAACTGACATGTTTATGATTTACGAAACTATCCTGAAACATCAATCTTTTAGTGAAAGCCGAATATAGCTCATAACGCAGTGGTCTTCAGCCAGCATATAAGATAAGTTCTTTTTTTTATTTCATCTGCACCTACAGTGGAATGACTTTGTCAAAGAGGTTGTGAACTAATAAAACTTTCCGTGGTTTAGGAAAACATTAGGGATCAACCATAGTCAATCGTAAGAATGTCCACCATAAAATCCTTAAAATCAAAAAATGTCAGTGGCTATGATAATATTTTGTGATCTGTCAAAGGTGTTTGTAAATCGCATATCCTTTTGAGCAAATTATAATATTGTGGTGTAATAGAAAATGCTGCAGAAAGTTAAAATTTTATACCGCTTCTAACAGGAAACAAAGGGCGTCAATAAGAAAGAGACATATGCTGAACTATCAGGCCTCATCCAGTTGTGAACTAATAACATGTGGGGGTCACCAAAGGCTCCATCTTGGGGATCCTGCTTTTTCCCTATATCAATGACCTCTCATCAACAACATTACCAGATGCCAAATTTGCTTTATTTGCGGATGACAGAAACACTGCAATAAATAATAAATAAAGTGTAGCAAACGATCGTGATTGTTAGATTCAAATTGATGAAACGAAAATTATAGAGGGAAACTTTCTCGGCGGGATAAACAAAAATAAAAAATAGAAAAGAGATGACTTACCAAAAGGACCGGCTCGTCGATAGAAACAAATAAAATCACACACAAACACACATACAAGCTTTCGCCACCACTGGCAGCTTCCTCGGGAAAAAGAAGAAGCTGCCAGTGGTGGCGAAAGCTTGTATGTGTGTTTGTGTGTGATTTTATTTGTTTCTATTGACGAGTCGGTCCTTTTGGTAAGTCATCTCTTTTCTATTTTTTATTTAAATAAAGTATAGCCTTAGAAATGTCAGCTAATGAAATTTTCAAGGACACTAATAAATAGTTTCTTGCCAGTTGTTTGTCGCTTAACCTTCAAAAACGCACTACATGCAGTTTAGGATGTTTAAAAGGTTTCCTGCCAGTATATGTGTCATTTATGATATCAATGAGATAGAAGTTGACAGTATCATATTCTTGAGATTAGAGCTTGATAATAAATTTAACTGGGACGAACATACCACATAACTGCTGAAGGGCCTAAACAAGTCCCTATTTGCTATGCAAATGTTGTCAGACATGAGATATAAAAAGCTGACATACAGGATTGTTTTCTTGGATAACTCATCAGGCCACGCTCAAGTTTCCAGAACCCAAAAACGTGCAATACAGATCATTTGTGGTGTCAACTGAACATTTTGCATAGTGCTGTTTTACATGTTCACTGCGGCTGGCGCTTATAAGTGTTTCCACGATCAACAAGCCAGAGCTGCCAACGCTTATAAATGGCGCGCTAGCTGAGTACTCAGTTTAGTTAGTTTGGCTGTGCACTCAAATTAGTACAGGCCACCAAAAAAATCATGTAACATTTTCCTGTCTGCAGTTGCATGTGTTCATCTTTAGTGGTTTGCTATAAAAACATTGCCAATACATCTTGCAGATTTGTTATGTGGAATTAGGTTTCCATAGCACCACATTGCAGATGAGACATGTTTCCTTTTCTCCGTTTGATAAACCTTTTGGGGTTTTCAGTATAATTCTTTCTCAATGAAGCGGATTTATTGCTTGTTTGAATTTAAATTTTCTTCCCAGTTTGCAATAAAATCAATAAAACAGAGAGTTCTTAGAATTGTTTGCAATAAATGCATATGACACTTATAAGTCAGAGAGCTTACAGCATTTATCACGTAATCGGCATGCAGCTTAGTAGCACCTCTTTTGCAGACATATTTGTTTTCAATATTACAGGTTTCGCAGGGGTCTGATTTCAGCTATCGGCTCACATCTGCTTACAGGCGTCCACCTAGAGCGTTAGCGACCCCTCACTGGTGACCGCAGCGAATGTGTTAAGGATATTGGGATGTTTACTACTGCTTCCCAATACATTTATTCTCTAATGAAATTTGTCATTAGAATTATCATTTCTTTTTCCTTTTTCAAACCAACAGCTTAGTTCGCGGAATCAGTACTATAAACTAAAAAAGCTTTCACAAAGATTTAAAGTCACTTAATTTGGCTCAGAAAGGTCTCCACTATTCAGCAATACACAAGTTCAATAACTTTCCAGTAGCCGTAAAATATTTTACTCACAGTAAAGTTCAGTTTGAAAAGAATCTAAAGAATTTTTTGGTGGCCAACTTCTTCTACTCCATTGATTAATTTCTTAGCAGAAGTGATTGATGTGCATATATTGTTGTAGAATTAGAACACCACTGGCAGACTTCAAATACTTTGGAAATTATGTAAGGTCTTAAACAAGGAAGTATTCTACGTCCGGCAATTTTTAATTTTGTCATGGAGAGAATGACTAGGGTAGTTAAAGGTATGGTAAAAGAAAGACAGAAAGATGATGTGGTAATATGGGGTGATAAACAGGTAGATGTGTAGGAAGAAAACCATGAAAATATATGGGTTTAAAATAAAGATAAGAGTGAAGCAATGGTATTTGAAAGAGACAAAGGGATCAATGGGAATATCACTCTGAATGGAGGACTATGACATGGCTGATTCCGTGCACTTGTATTGTATAGAGTCACACTCCGGCCTATTTAAATTGTGTGTGCGGGATCAGTGAGCTTGGGAAACTTCATGATGTAGGGGTTTTTCTGCGGGACTGGAAAAACGGAAACCAAGTCGTGCAGGGTAGATGAGTGTCGTGTGGACAGCAAAGAAGGCGGAGCACTGTTGTTAGTCACTGTGATTTTATAAAATGTTTTTCAGTTTTCGCGGCCGAAGTGCCAATTTTTTTTTTTTAAGTTAAATGATTTCGGTGTGGGGAAAAGTGCAAAGTTGCTTGGAGGCTCGAGTTGTATAAAAAACATTTTTTATAATCTCACAAATGCGCAACGTGATGAGGAGAAAATAAACTTATTTTAAACAAATAGCTGTGTGGTGAACGTTATTTCTTTTTTTTTTTTGTTTTTTGCAACTCACGCTGTTTGCCCATTAATGTGTGTATAATTAGGATATACTTTATGTTTATTTGAAACTGTATTAAGGCACACATGGATGAAACAAGTACTAAAGCCGGAATCGTACAGTGTAATCCCCTAAACAAGCACGAAACATTTTTCCTTCGGAAAGAGGGGAAAAGCATGTTCTGCCCCGTCGCATATGAGGGCTCATCCATTTCGTGAAATAGTGAGTGCTGAGGAACTTCTGGCTCATCCATTTGAAGTGAGAAATATGTTGCGGTTCGTTCATTTTGAGTGTGAAGTACGTCCCGACTCGCATGTGGAAGAAAATTTCAGCGGGCCGCGGCAGCGAGTGTGCAGCAGGCAGCAACAGTGGAACTGGGAGACGTGGTGGCAACAGCCTGTATATTCGAGACCATAACCGGACACCAGCGCGGTGGCAGAATGTGGCGGCAGAGGCGACCCACATCATCGATTTCGGCAACAGCAGCTCAGCAAGGAAACACGCCACATGGTGGAGACATGCCACACGGTGGAGTCACACCAAGATAAGTGTCACAGCAGGCTTCAAGTTTTGTTGATTTCAGTTCTCTTGTCCCTAGCCATGAGTACTGAAACTGATAGAGTTTTAAGTGACAGTGAATCCTTAGAGAATGGTAGTGAGTCTGAGGACCCAAAGCAAAGGAAGACAGATGAAATGAAAGCAATGATGGGTTGGATGATAACTGAATTTGGGAGTCTAGGAACAAAAATGGGAAATTCAATTATAGGCCTGGAAACAAAAATGGGAAATTCAATTATAGGTCTAAAATCTGAAATGGGGAATTCAATTGCTGAAATGGAAACTCGATAAAAAATTCAATTGGTGTTTTAAAACAGGAAGTACTGTAATTACAGACTTTGACTGAAAAATTTGAAGTTATAGAAATCGATCTGAATGTCACAATTGGTACTGTTGAGACTGAATTGAATGGCAGGATAGAATCAGGAAAACAGATGTGTGAAATCAGGAATGAGGACACTAGGCAGGCTTCGATTGAAATAAACAAAATGATAGTGGCTGGTGTTGACGAAACTAAGACAATTTTGGAAAATACAAAAAATGATTTAAGAAAGAAAATAGAACAGGTATAGCTGTAAATAAATGTAATATAGAAAAGGTGAATAGTAGGATGGGTGGTTTAGACTTGTGCTCTGCATCTGGAAATACTGGTTGGTCTGGAATGCAGATACCAAGTGATAAAACTTTTTCAGGAGAAAGTAACTACCATGTAGTAGATTTTATTGCAGCATGCAAAGATCAATTCCTGCCTGGAATGTCTATAATTGCAAAATAAAATACATCAAAAGAATGTTAGAAGGCTGCGCACAGACGTGGGCTAACCAATGTGCTGAGAAATTCATTTCTTTTGAAGCTTTTGAGAAACTAATTTTATATGGGTACTGGAGCCAGGCTAAACAAGTCAGGTTACAAAATGAATTCTTAAATGGGGTTGCTTACAAGGGGTATAAACGGACTATGAAGGAATTCTGTCATGAAGAGTTAAGGAAATTGGTGCACCTAGATAGACCACCAGAATCTTTTACTGAAATATACACTCTTTGCTGGAGGTTGCCAGAAAATTTAAATTGGCAACTTACTCACTGCCCTACTGACTCTACTGAAAAATTTCTAGATTTTATAGAAAAAATAGATCTTGCAAAGGCATATAGACCTAGACTTGAAGAGCCTCAACATAGGGCTAGCCAAAGGGAAGATAATGATAGTAGGAATACCAGAAATTGGGGAAATAACCAGCATGACCACCACCGAGAAAGGAATGTAAATGAAAATTGGAGAAATAACAGGGATAGATGGAATGTTGACAATAGGAATCAGAGGGATTCATGAGGAAGAAATAACAGGGATGATCGGAGCTTAATGCAGAAAAATGGAGAAAGAAGAAGGGAGCAAAATAGAAATGAACAACAGAGACAACGTTCGGAAAACTAGAATTTGTTCCAAATGGGGTATGCTTTGAGACAGGGCACAAAGCCTGAAATAGGACTGACAGAAAGATAAATAATTAAACTAGATAGCAGGGGATCAGATAGGAATAACTATGACCAGAATAGAGAGAGAGAGAGAGAAGGGATGAAATAATACGTAATATGGATCCAATATTGTGTAACGAAGAAATGGTTGGTGGGTGGTTTACACAGCATGATAAGAGAAATGCAAATAAAAGAAGAAAGTATAAAAATCCAAGTGGAGATTTAATGTGGGAGATTTGTTTAGTGAAAGAGTAAGTAGTGGGAGAGATGTTGAAAAAAAACAGCATTGTTTTGGCTTCTGTATTAGGTGAATCAGGGTTGCATGTGGAGCATAAGTGTGTGATTGAGTGTAAGAGTATGCCAAGTGGATGTGTGAATGGTAGCAAAAGTGTCATCAAACTAGATGAGACAAAATCTGTTCTTATAGGTTCTGGTATGATCATTGAATCTACTCCAAATCATATGAATTCAAGTGCAACTGAAAACAGTTTATCAAAAAATGAAAGTGATATTTGTTGTGGGCAGACTGAGTTTCATGGAGCCAGTGATGTATGTACTATCGTTATGTTAACACTAGGAGGACCAGCATTAGCGAACTACCTAGAAGGACCGATACTGGTCATTTTGACTGGTGACGTTTTTCTTCATTGTTTCAGTTTCACTTGATGAATTAATTTAATTTTTTTAATGTTGCTAGAATATTATGTTTACCCTACCAATGTGCCACGCATAGAATTTTGCATAGAACTTTTATATAATTTAAAAATGGATCAAGGTAAAGAATACACTGTATAAACATTTATTTGAAGTTGAATTTACAAATGCAAATATTCTCTTCACTATTGATTACTGGATGCGATTATTTTCATTTTCTTTCTCAGCTATGAGTATGAAATTGTGGTGCCATGGGTATTGAACCAGTAAGTTTTGTGTTATCTGCATGTTTTTGTGCAGCTTATGAATCTTTATTTTTTTAATTTGACGGTTTTTGTATACCGGTTGGTATTCTGTATCATCATTAACATCCAACTCATCACACTCAAAAATATCTTCTCCTTCTGAATCTTCTTCTGGTAAACTATTCAAATATTTCAGTAATTCTTCATCTGAACGAAAATACTGTTGTGACATAATAATGAGAGCTAAACCTTTGCAGAATAGAACAACGGAGTACAGCATCAGAGTATATCTACTCATCTATGAAATAAAGTAAAAAGGAAAGGAGAAGGAGAAGGAACAAGATCACAACAATGAAATAACATACCATTACCCTTATTTGGATGAAAAAAGCACTTGTTGTGCCTTTAGGGACATATAATGTAAAAAATATGTCACTGGTCAAAATGACCGGCTGTGGTCATTTAAGGTAAATAAAATGCAGAAAAAAATATAAGAAATTCAGTTTTCATAGTAGATATTCGTATTTTATGGAAATTGTAGACCACCGAAATACATTAAACGTAATTAAATATAAGATCGTTAAAATAAAATGTATGCGATTTATTAGACGTTACACAATGCTCACCAGTCAGATTGACCAGTACGGTCCTTCTAGTGTTAACATGTGTGGAAAAATGTGGATATCCCAAAATTTAAAGCCACTAATAATGACAGTATAATAAAAGCTGTATCTGGTTCAGTGCATGTTGATGGTGTAAATTTAAATAAGAATGTACAAACACCTATAATTAATGAAGATTGGGAACAAAATGAAAAGAGTACATTTAAAGGCTGGATGAAGAAGGTCAATTGGGTTAGGAAATGGGCACCAGATGATTGGGCTATTCATAAAAATGACTACATAAAAAGGTTAGGAGAACAATGTGGGAAAAATGAGACATGTTACAATGTTCTTAAAGAAATATTTGGCAGGGATCCAGAATTTGATGAATTGAGGGGACAAAGCCTGTTCTCATTGTAAAGTAGTAAAATGAATGAGATTCTGTAAATGAGGGTATGAAATAGGATGGAATGAGTGTAAGGTGGATGGTGAAAGAGGGGCATGAATATACGGTTAGTGATTGAATCCAATTTTGAAATTATAGAAAAACTGTAGAACCATAGGTATGGGAAAGGGACAAGTTTGGTTTGCAAAGGAAGATAGCAATGTTAAATGCTGGGTACCCAGAATTCAAAGAGGTGTTTGAAAAAGTATTTGCAGATGATGATGACGATAACATAGAACCATGTAGCCCTAGTAATGAGGGTCAAGTTTGCAACATGGTAAAGTACTGCATACACGAGATAGAAGACGAATTGTTATCTGAGACTGGATTAGAGAAAAATGTGAATGAATATGTGCAGCCAATCATAAATGTCACTATTGGAGGGGTATGTGAAAATGCACTGATCGATACTGGGAGCTCTATTAGTGGCATTGCAGAAGACTTTTACAATCAGATTAGGACCCCAGGAACAGTTGAATTTCCAGTCACAGGTGTGAGAATAAAAAATGCAACTGGGAGTTACAGCAAGCCAGTGTTAAGGAGGTTGTATTAGATGTAAATATAGAAGGAAAACGTTTAGTCATATTTTTCTGGAAATAAGAAATCTCTGTCTAAATCTTGTGTTAGGCAATGATTTCCTGTGCAAAAATGGGGCTTGCATTGATTGTTAGGGTCAGGTGCTGGAGCTACATTCTGGCAGATGCATGCAAAGGGTTAAATTTAGAAGGGCAAGGAGTGATAAAGTTTTAGTGGCAGGTCTGCTCATAGCCAAATGTACAATGGATGAGGCGGAGGTCGAGGAAGAGATACAAAGGAAGGAAAGTAAACAATGCTAAGGGAATTGATTACCGTGCAAAGGGAAAGCTGTATTATTTACTGACAGACAATGAGAATGTAAAAAGGTAAAGCAGTCAACAATCCAGAGATTGGTTTGAACACTACAGTGCTTTACTAGGTATGGTCCTGTTTGGAGGTGGGATGCTGTTGCCTTCCTCCGACCTTTTGAACTGACTTACCCAGCCAATTGTAGGGGGGCCTACAGTTTAACATGGGTTCCGAACCATGGTACTACTCAGTATTTTTTCACATGAGCAATACTACCAGAGGTGAAAGAAGTTGAAAGTGACAGATAAAAATCCTAGGACCTGGTGGGGATTTAAACCGCGACTTTGGGATTTGTAGTCTGGCACTCTACTACTGTGCAACCAAGGCGAGAATGTATTTCCTGAAAAGCGAGGTAAGGTAACCAAATGAGCCTATTAAAGCAAAGCCATATGTCATTGTCATGTCAGAAAGGGAGGCTACAAGGACAGAATTACAGCAGATGCTTGACTGGGGTACTGTGAGCAAAGATATTGGGTAAGGCAGTCTGCGAGTATGACCAGTGTATATAGTAGGGTAAGAATTTGTGTAAATTTGTTTTTGTATTTTATTATATATCTGTGATTAATTTATGTGAAGCAGTAAGGTCAGGGTTTAAAATTCAGAGGTGGTAAATATGTGTATATAAAGTATATGTGTGAACTGGAGATAGAGGCATCTAATGGTGATCAGTTGTTGAAGGAGAACCTTGGAACATTGGCTGAAGGTAACAATTTATTTTCAGTTTTACATGTTGATACTAGATCTGTGGATGTCTTTTTGTAATTAGTCCCAGATTAGGACTAGGCTGTGCAATTAGTTTTAAATAATTTGGAATAGGTGATGCACCATGTTAAAAAAAAGTGGTGCATTGGGGTAGAGAAATGTTTGTATAGGGATATTGTGCTTCCAAGGTATCATGTTGTGTAAAAGTAGGGTATGCTATTGTTTATGATGTAAAATTCTTGAAATTTGCTGAATGATATAAGACTATAAGAACAAAACAAAATTTATATTTTCTGATATGAAAGATTATAAAATGAATCAATGCTTTGTCAGAAGTGCAGAAAAAAGTTTTCTTAAGAGTTCATTTTGTGAGGTGGGTAAATTTGGCTACAATGTTTTCCATTAGGCCAGTCATGTTACATTACAGTTTCTAAATCCACATAGAAATGACAATAATCATGCCACATCTTGAGTTTATTTTTCATTGGAGCAGCCTGAGGGATATGTAATAAAAGAACAAAGACTTTGGCTTTTCTGTCATGAAATTCTGTTTTGATTTTGCTAAATCTGGTTAGCAGAGGGGTGGGTTGTGAATCTTACCGATCCCTGGTATTAAGACAATATGTTTGTCAAAAGAATAATCATTTGGTGTCCTTTTTTTTTTTTCTTTTAGTTGTTTTCATGCCAGCTGAGAGGACAAGAGAGCTCAAATCAGTCCAATAGCCTGAGCTGCATCAGCTTACAAACTGAAAATGACAGAAGTGTAAGGACCAGCGCCCATATACTGAAGTGCAACACAAGGGATGTTGGAAGTGAAACCTTTCATTGCAACGGGAAGTGTATATTAATGGCTATTCATTACATAATGAGACAATGACATAGGGCATACCCATCAATATTAGTGATTTTTTGTGTGTTCTTGTTGTTGTGTGTCACATATACATCCTTTAAATATGTACAAATTCACAAAATTTAATATTTGTCATTAGTTATAAGATGTTTCCTTGTAAAGTATTTTCTTGTTGTTGTTTAAGGGAGATGTGTGTTGTTTTTGGTGCTACTTTCGACATCCTGCACTATGTTTGGAAGTCGCAAGTGGAGGCATTACTACATGACAGTGCCCCCAGGCTGATGCCGCACACTTGTATTGTATAGAGCCACACATCTCCTCAGAGATGATAAATTATTTTTCAAAAGAGATAGATTCGCTGACCTGTGCTTACCTTTTTACTGTACCACCGATAGTTACACACAGAAAGAAAAAAAGGACGAAAATAAAACAAGCTTTCGGAACTGCGTTCCTTCTTCAGGGAATAGAGAAGGGAAGAAAAGAAGAATAAAGGAATGGGAAAGGAAGGGAAGGGAAAGGAAAGGTAATTCACAACCTAGGTCATGAGGATGGTGTTAGATAATTGTAGAAGTCAGAGATACTGAGTAGTAGTACTGAGCCATGCCAAAGACGATATACATATATAAATATATATATTATAGAAGGAAACTTTCCTGGTGGGATAAATATGTATAAACAATAGAAATCGAATAACTTACCCAAAGCACAGGCTCGTAGATAGTGGCAAAAAAACACACAAACACAACATTCAAGCTTTCGCAACCGTTGGCAGCTTCTTCAGGAAAAGAGGAAGGAAGGAGGGGAAAAAGGGAAGGATTCGGGTTTTAAGAGAGTGGAAGAGGAGTCATTCCAATCCCAGGAGTGGAAGGACTTACCTTAAGGGGAAAAAAGGAAACGTAAACAAGTGCACACACGCCCATAGACATACACACGCAAAAACACCAAGGTAGACATTTGTAGAAAGCCAAATGTCTACCTTGGTGTATCTGCATGTGTATGTACGTGTGTGGGTGGGTGCGCACTTGTTTACCTTTCCTTTTTTCCCAGGATTGGAATGACTCCACTTCCACTCCCTTAAAACCCGCATCCTTCCCTTTTTCCCTTTTTCCCCTCCTTCCTTCCTCTTTTCCTGAAGAAGCGGCCAAGCTATCTATGAGCCTGTACTTTGGGTAAGTTATTCGATTTCTATTTTTTATACATATTTAACCCACCAGGAAAGTTATTCAATATATACGTAAAAAATAGATGAAGTACACTTACCAGGCGAAGGGGCACAGGCAGTAATAGCAACAAATAAACACACAGACACACACACACACACACAAATGCTAGCTTTCGCAGCCTAGCTGCTTCATCAGGCAGAAGGGAAGGAGAGGGAAAAGGAAATGATGAGGGTTTTAAGGAAGGGGGTAAGGAGCCATTCCAATCCCGGGACAGGAAAGACTTACCTTGGGGGAAAAAATGGAGGGTAAATAAATGCACATACACCCACACATTTACACAGACACAAGTGTACTTTGGATTGGAATGGCTCCTTACCCCCTTCCTTAAAACCCTCATCATTTCCTTTTCCCTCTCCTTCCCTTCGGCCTGATGAAGCAGCTAGGCTGCGAAAGCTAGCATTGTGTGTGTGTGTGTGTGTGTGTGTGTGTGTGTGTGTGTGTGTGTGTCTGTGTGTTTAATTGTTGCTATTACTGCCTGTGCCCCTTCGCCTGGTAAGTGTACTTCATCTATTTTTTACGTATATTTTTCCAGTTAGGAATTTTTCCTCTATAATATTCGTATCATAAATTTGAATTCAACAATTACTTCCGTCATTGTTCGGTTACCTTTCGAAATCTTTTCTGTCTTCTAACTTTCCCTTTTTTTTGCGTTTTTGTCTTTGTTTTTATTTTTATTTATTCATTTATATATATTTTATATAGCAGTTCCATTCTACATTCCCTTCTTATCTTACTGTTCACTTTTCGCCAATACTTACAACAATACGTTCACTTCCTAACCTAACCTTTGAGTACTTTTATATGATTTTTACCACTTCCATTACTCCTTCTTCCGACTGAAATACGCCGCTCATTAAATTTTCTCGCTATATAACGTAAACATTAATTCACAACTGTAGTTTCTCATATTGTTTATAACCATTTTCGGCATTTCCTAGTCACCTCACGTTTGTTTCCATTCCCGTTTTTCCACATTTCCGTTCGTTTTTCCTACTATTCCGATCGTATTTCAGCTACTTTACGTTGGTTTTGACTCTACTATTCCATCGTCAGACTATTCTTAGCCTCAATATCGTAATCTGCTACCACTTCACCAATCCTATTTAGACGTTTTCCTTGCTTTCTCACGCGATTTTCTCATACTTTTTTCCGATTTTCACCATCCTTAAACCTCGTTTGCCCGCCATACCACTACCTAACCATTAATACTACGTGGTTGACCACTTAAGGTGACCACAGTTTCAACAACGAATTTCAACGACTTATTCTTTTTTCTATTTCCTTCCTTTTTGCTTATCTGAATTACTTTTCACATTCATTTTTTATATTTTTTTTATTTTATTATATTATTTTATTCGTTCATTGCAACCTGTTACATAGCCCATATTTCTCACTTTTCCTTCATCCATATATTATGCCTTCCTTACAACATCCCTACAACAACCCCATCCAGTTTTATTTACATTCCCTCCGTAAACATGCTTTTTCCCTAGTCAGATTACGCTCCCACATTCTTTTTATGCAGGCTTGTCTGACATTTGGAATCACTCCCAAGGGCCTCACACTGAAAGTTCCCATCTCTGGCTGTAATCCATCCTTTCATCCCGCCCTATACCAATTCCAAACTGAACAATCCATATCCCTCACCCGCCTTATCCTTAACCTACACATCAACTCCGCCAATGAACACACCTGTCAACTCCTATCCCTAATCAAAATCCTCAACCTTTCCTCTCCTACATCTACACCTGTAGTTCAGAATATCCTCCTTCAGGCCAACCACAAATTAGAACAGCATGCCACCCAGCACCTCAAAAAAACTATCCAATCTCCTGGTCACCCACCTCCGGAAAGGCAATACTCTCTCCCTCAACAACCTCTCCAGTAAACCTCAACCTCCTCTGATTGCACACAAACCCAGTCTCTCCCATCTACTCAATCTCCCACTCCCAACTCCTCTCCCTCCCAAACCTCAAAATTCCAATCCACACAATCCGGAACCACAACATCCCAATTCAGTGGTCAACCTCTCCTCTAAACCTCTCTCCCAATCTGAAACCTCTGTCCTATCCAAAGGGCTGACCTTTAGCCCTACTCCCAAATTCAACCAAACAGCCCTTGTGTACTTTTTATTCTAGAAGTGTATTTGTGTCTGTGTAAATGTGTGGGTGTATGTGCATTTATTTACCCTCCATTTTTCCCCCAAGGTAAGTCTTTCCTGTCCCGGGATTGGAATGGCTCCTTACCCCCTTCCTTAAAACCCTCATCATTTCCTTTTCCCTCTCCTTCCCTTCTGCCTGATGAAGCAGCTAGGCTGCGAAAGCTAGCATTTGTGTGTGTGTGTGTCTGTGTGTTTATTTGTTGCTATTACTGCCTGTGCCCCTTCGCCTGGTAAGTGTACTTCATCTATTTTTTACGTATATTTTTCCTGTTAGGAATTTTTCCTCTATAATATATATATATATATATATATATATATATATATATATATATATATATATATATATATATATATACGTAAAAAATAGATGAACACTTACCAGGCGAAGGGGCACAGGCAGTAATAGCAACAAATAAACACACAGACACACACACACTCAAAAATGCTAGCTTTCGCAGCCTAGCTGCTTCATCAGGCAGAAGGGAAGGAGAGGGAAAAGGAAATGATGAGGGATTTAAGGAAGGGGGTAAGGAGCCATTCCAATCCCGGGACAGGAAAGACTTACCTTGGGGGAAAAAATGGAAGGTAAATAAATGCACATACACCCACACATTTACACATACATTTACACATATATATTTACATATATATATATATATATTTACATATATATATATATATATATATATATATATATATATATATACACACGCAAGCTTTCACAACCTAGTTGCTTCTTCAGGCAGAGTAGGGAAGGAAAGGGGAAAGGAAAGGATGAGGGTTTTAAGGGAGTGGGTAAGGAGTCATACCAATCCCAGGAGAGGAAAGACTTATCTTGGGGGGGGGGGGGGGGGAGGTAAACAAATACACACATAACCACACATATACACACACAAACACACCTAGGCAGACAGTCAGTGTAAACTGCTGTTACCAACTATCTTCCATAGTCCATATTAGTAGAGTGAAACCATTTAAAGGAGCAGTCAATGCCCTACCACAAATTCCTTCAACTGTTGAAGAGAAGAAACATTCCTTGAATGTGCCCTATGCACTTAGGAATAAGAAGTGTAAATAGTATGCACATGTTTTATTTATTAGTTAATTGGATTAGTTTTAGTATTCTGTGACAATCTGTATTTATTTTCTTGTTGAAAGGAAAGAGTTTGAGAAAATTTGTTTTCTTTCAGGTGGGGTACCAAGATGGCACACAGAATTAGAACACTATATTAGTGGGAAAGTAGTTATTTGTGACCCATGGGTAATACAGACTAACAATCAGTCATGCCAAATGCTGTTATTCCTGGGTATTCCCATACGGCATAGCTTCAGCCGATTCTGCATATAAAGTCCCACTTTTAGAAGAGTAGGCCCTTGGAATCGAAGATGCTCAGGAGAGTAGTTGTTGATCCAATGATCTAATCTATGTGTTCAGCTTATGTCTTAGATAAAGCAGTACAAACTGGTAGTCACTTGTCGCAAGTAGGAGATGGAGTCTGGAGACAACTACTATTCTTCGAGCTGACCACCATCCGGGGAAATGGTGAACTGCTGTCTACCATCTTCATAACGCTGAATATGGTTGCTGCCTGAGGCCAGCTCAATCTTCATTGTTGGTTTCCTGGCCAATGGTCCTGCCGATGTGCTTTCACTCTGGTGCTAACCCAGCCAGCAGTATCAAGAGGTCAACTTCACTACGGTACTCGACTCCAGTGGTTACAAGCCAGAACTCACAAACAGCTGCATAGACAGGAGGAGGGACTGAAAGTACGCCACCTGGCAGTCTCTGCTTCGAACCCCCAGATATTGGGGTGCGGGCACCTCCGTTCGAACCATATAGCAGTCAGCTCATAGAAGACAAGACGAGACAGCGAGCTACTGATCTAGCTCCTGCTGAGCTAGTGCCTACACCATAGAATCTTGTATTCAGTTGAATAAACTTGTAAACTGTAATAATGTTTTACTAGTGTCCTACAGTGCTCCACCAGGTTCCACACCTCATCCTGACACTATGTTGGACACCTGCCACTCGGCCCCAGTAATACCAACTGTTACAGATTTTTACTTGTACAAACTCTGACTTACAGTGACCTGCAGGGCTCTGCAGCAAACCCATTTATATTATGTTAACAAGTATGGCTGTACATCACAATTGCTACAACAATCATGAATATTGACTTAAATGACAAGACATTGAATTAATTAATGAACATAATGTAGAATCTCAGGATTTCTTTAGGTTTCTCTTTAACAAATTATCAAATTTGTGTTTACAAACAATGTTTGTCTTCGATTCGTGATTTTTCAATTAGATATTGAATGAACAATTTTACTAACATTAATATACGTATCTGACAAATACTGGTAAGATTTTATGATGTTGGTTTTTTAGTCTGAAGCTCACATACATCAAAACACAAAAAAAGAATGATTAGTTCTCTACACATTTTTCACATTTTATTAGCAAAACCTTGATGTTACTGAAAGTATTGCTGTTCAAATACGTCTATATAACTTAATAGTTCTGTTCGCACGTAGATTTTAATTTATAGAGTTTTTATTTCCATTTAAATGTTGAATTTATATATTGTTTTTGTTCTTTCTCAAAATTTAATAATGTCGGTTTTCATTACAACACCACAAATGAAGTCTATTATCAGCACTCACATTGCCTACAATGTTTTTAAACATAGTGAAATTGAATTTACACCTGATTCAGTCTATTCTGTTTGAATTATCATGTAATGTGACACTATTTAATCAACCCAATACTGCTATCGCTGATCATGTGCTCCGGAATCACGTGCTTCATTTATGCCTGCTGAGGGGGTCCAGAATGGTGGTCCCATTATAAATCCACCTAAATAGCTTGCCTTCATACATGATTGGTTAAACAACATTGTTCCTGAACACTGGATTGCACACAAAGGGTCAATTGACAGAGCTTGTTTTGCATGGCCTCCACATTCATCAGATCTGATGCCTTGTGATTTATATCTTTGAGGATTTGTAAAGTTCATGTGCCTCCACTACCACCTGGTATAACGACCTATGACATAGGATTTGAGGCTGCAGTTACATCAATTGCTCCAGACCCACTGAGCAAGGTTTGGGATGAAATTGTCTGTCAGCTTGATGCATGCTGTTTGATGAAGGGTACTCACACTGAACACTTGCAGGACAAACATTTGAGTAGCTCATTCATTTGATGTATATTTTGTAATGGTAAGATTTATGTTCTTCTACAAGGCTTCAAAAACCCTTATTTTCATTTTGGCATGTGATGTACAGTATTTATTCTATTATTATGTTAGCCCATCTTCTTGTTCTTCTTCTGTCCACCACCTTCTGCAACACTGTGTGACCATTTCACCTGTGTGTATAGTGAATTTCACTCTGTAGTTTTGTTTTTGTGCAACTCAATCCTTATGATATCAGTAACATGAAAAGTGTGTCTTACAATAATATAATTTTCCAGGTACTTGCAGTGGAATATTAGAATTTGCGAACTGTGTTGCAAATAGAGTTAGTAGTAAGCACATAATAAATTAATACCAGATACATTGTGGAGCAGTTTTTCATGCATCTCATGTTTTATTATGTCATATCTTCTGAGCTGCATGTTACTCTAAGATATAATGTCAAAGATATATTAGATGTCTGTAAAATGAACACATTTATTGGAATAGAAGTAACGAATTGTAACAGTATGCTGAATGCTGTAGTTTTCCTGGATGAATAATAGAAAAGTTAAGTTAACTTGCAAAAATATATGTTAAGCACAAGCTTGCAGTGGAGTTCAGCTACACAGTATGACTGACAGAGTTGGCGAAAGTAAAAGCCAGGAAGGTTAGATTTTGTTTTTAAATATTGAAATTCTTACATCTTTAATTTTTTTCAAAGGAAATTGGTAACTGTAAACATTGTTCAAAGCAAATGAATATGTAAATTTTAAATTTTTTTCTTTATGTATTTTGTTTTCCACAGAATATATGATCAGCAAACAACCATAAGATACCCAGTGCTACCCAGGACTGGTGCAATTAAACCACATTCTCCACCATCTTGCCCTTAAATGAGAAATATCCTACCAACTGCCTCCCCCTCTCCTACAGTGATATTCAATATATTCAATCACCCACAAAACTTAGATAACATTCTATTCTGTTCTATCCCTACTCCATCCCTACTCCCATCACCTAGGCCCATGGCTCATATCCCTGCAATAGACCTAGATGCGAACTTGTCCTAGCCACCAACTCATCACCACCTACTCCAGTCCTATCACAGGCATTTCCTATCCCATAAAAGGCAGGGCAACCTATGAAAGCAGTCATGTGATTTAGTGAGCTGCAGTGGCTTTCTACTTGGCATGACTAATAATAAGCTATCTGTCAAAAAGAATGGCCATCATTAAAGTGTGGCTAGGAGACAGTTTGACTATTCTGTTGCAGAGCGTGCAGCCCTGCATGATGTGGCTCACTTCATTGACTGCTACACAGTTTGTGCCATATGGATCTCCCCCTACTAACAAAAGCTATTTTGAATTGCACAGGTGCGAACTCTCCTTACAGTGTATCCTATGCTCCCGCAACCCCCAGTCCTAAACCTTTGCTAGTTCCTATCGCCACCACCCTTCCCATCCCTTCCTTACCCACACTGTACCCCGGGGCCGGCCAGAAATTCTGCACACATGCGGTGCTGCTGCACATGTGCAACTTCCAGGTCACGGTGTGCTCACCGCAGCTGTCTTCACTCATATAGTGCATGTTTCTACCCACAGGGTCGCCAGGGGTAAATGAGACTGTGTGTTTTGCACTCTTTCTTGAACTGCATAAACCAGGAAGTGGAATAGTTATCATTCATTATGTACACGTGTCTACTAACAGATGTTGCTTACTGCCTCACATATGCATCACTTCCGCACCTCTGTACAGTGTGCAGCATTTGGTCGGCCTTGCTCTAGCCTCATGTACATCTTCCATTCTGCCACACACTCCAGTCTCTCCCCTTCCCTTCCTCCCTGCCTCCAACAGCCAGTTAGAGCACACTCCATCAGACAGCACTGGCATATTCCCTAAATGTTAACTTGCATCCCTCCCCTTCCCCTTTGTTTCCCTCTCCAGGCTGCTTTTTCTTCCCCACCACAAGTTGCTTTCACATCGGGCCATCCAAGTCCCACAGTCTAGCAACAGCACCTGGAGACAGCACAGTTGCACGCACACACCTGTGTGTGTGTGTGTGTGTGTGTGTGTGTGTGTGTGTGTGTGTGTGTGAGAGAGAGAGAGAGAGAGAGAGAGAGAGAGAGAGAGAGAGAGAGAGAGAGACCACTGGCTCACTCCTACAATAAGTGACACTTTGGTGTTAAGTTATTCCCCATATTTTTACTATTTTTAGCAATACTTAGTTGAAGAAGTGCTTGCCGCTTATAGTACTTCATTTATGCTACCTTGAATAAATTGGTTGGTACCTTCTGCTTGCTAATGCTAAAGTATAAATTGGACAATTAAAAAAATACATTCCCATGCATTAAACATGAAAGATTAAAGATTTATATCAAACAAAGTACCAATTTCAGATGATCAGTCATCTTAAGAAGTCATGTTCACTAAGTTTAAAATAGTGTTTTATTCTGTGCAAAACAGTTTGATTCTCCCTTTTCAAATGGGAGGACAATTAGGGTTTAATGACTCATCAGGTGGAATACAATTTCAGATAGCTTTTATTAAGGATGGAAAAGAACATTGGCTGTGCTCTTTCAATCTTTTCAGAGCAATCTACAGAAATATACCTGAATCTAGATGGTCCTTGATAGTTTTGAACCAATGTTGCCCCTAATGCAAGTCCAGAGCAGCATCTCACTTGGTTTCTCTTCTTTTGAATGTTCTATTATGACTGACCAGCTGATGACTCGTTGATATAGTCCATTGATGTACAAAAGCTAAATCCACTGATATTTATATTAGCTGAGTGGTAAAAGTTGACTCCAGACAGACAAATTAACTGAAAATGTGGCAAGAAACATGGTCAGTTCATGAAAGAAATATTAGGATTAACTTGCAAATGAACAAAGTAATGAACAAAATATCATGCCAGAAAAAAGTATCATGCATGGTCATTTCTTTCAGGAATATCTGATGGGAAAGTGGATTTTATGCCACAAGGTGCAACTGTCAGTGCTAATAGCTAATATTCCACACTGTCACACCTGAGGTCTGCCAGAGGATTCTCAATATGGACATCGTGATTCTTCTCCACAACAATGCAAGACCACATGTGGCAATCAGAAAAGCTCCAGGCATCTCACCAGGATATTCTGGACCACCCACCATACAGTCCAGACCCAGCCTGCGGTGAGTTCCATGTTTTCAGAGTGTTGAAAAATCCTGGCAGTACAGCAATTGACAATTAACAATGAAGGCAAGATAATATTCTGATGACTCAATTTGTCAGCCAGATGAGTTCTATTGCAGGGGCATCTCAAATTTAGAGCTGTGATGAGGCAAATATGTTAAATGATGTGGAAAAATAGAGTAAGGTCCATAGAATAGGATGTATATTTCTAAAGATATGTATGTATCATATTTTGACTAATAAAAATTTGAGGCCAAGACTACCTGATTCACCATCATAATAGTTCAGTATTGTGATCTCTTTTCCTTTGTTCAAGTCTTGTGGTGATCATTATTTCCTTGTACTTTGTAATTGTGTCAGACTTACACCTTGGAACAGCGGATACACAAGAAGCTGCTAGGAAAATGCTAAGGATCTTACTGTGGCTCTAGAGGAGCAGGTTCATTAACTTATGAGGAGGGGGGTAGAGATATTGATACCAGTATGTGAAAATCTGTGAGGAGCCAGTTCAACTAGTGCAAACTCTTTGGGAGCCTCTGCAGTCAATGCAGATTCTTTAGTGCCCTCACTGTTAAACTACTTTCCTGTGGTTATGTCTATGCCTGATAAGATTGTTACCCCTTTTTTTTTCCAGAGTGGCGGTGTGCATGTGTTCATGGCCTGAAAGCTTTATGTTTAATGTAGCAAGGCTAAAATTGTCAGATGTGCATGCTTAGATAGAAACAGTTGACACATACTATAACTTGGAAGCCCTTGAAAAAGGTCTGATGGGGAGATATTCTGACAAGCATGCAATAAGGAATTACAGAGATTGGTTATCCACTTCATGGAAAAGGCCTAATGAAGATATGGAGGCTTTTGCAAACAGAGTGTGGGCTGTTTTGTGTCATAGCTATTCTTTATGATCCAGTGCCACCTGCAGGGCAAAAAGCTCAGCTGTGAAATTCGAGCAGTGATCATTAGCCTGAACTGAGAACCGTCATCCCAATGACAAATGCACAACCGATACCTTCATTGGTCTTTGAGCCATCTGTATATATGAAGATGGAATTTTTTGATCCATGCATGAAGTACAAAACATCTCGAGCGCTAAACAGCATCCAAAGTACTTTCCTTTGGGAGTGAGGTGAGTTCGAGTTGAACGCGAACTTGAGCCTGTAGCCAAGGTGTCATTGGGCCCTTACCTATTTGAAGGGAGGGTGGAAGGGAGGGTAAAATCGAGCTGCCGAAGCAAGCGATGAAAGCGGACTTCAGGAGGCTACAGGGCAATTGTGGACAGCTTGTAATGGCTATCGAGGGAGTCATTAAAGAATGATGGATTGTAAGGGTGGTGGGGCATCGAAAGCAGACTGCATGCATACCAACACAGCAATATGTCGCATTGATAGGGTAAAGATAATTTAGCAGCTTCGGCATAGAGGCTGTCAAAGGGGCTAGTGTAAAGCTACTATCGCCAGGCAATGGTGAATTGAGTTTAGGCGGCATAAAATGGACGGCCGTGCAGAAGAGTACACGAAACTCTCATAGTTCAGCTTGGATCTGACAGTAGACCAACAGAGGTGAAGCAGGACGGTACAATCCACTCCCCATGCTGTACCACTAACAACACGGAGAATGTTGAGGGAACAAGTACAGCAGGCAGCCAGAGAAGACACATGTGGAGACCAGCTGAGTTTCCTATTCAATGTTAGCCCTAAAAATGTCCTCATCTCCATGAAGGGGAGAGCAAAAGGGCCGAGATGGAGAGATGGTGGAAGAAATTCCAGAAGTTGATACAGCCAGTTTTCTCATGGGAGAAAAGGAAGCTGTTTGCGACACTCCAGGAATAGAGACTGTCAAGGCAATGCTGAAGACGACACTCCAGGAGACAGGTTCTCTGAGCACTGCAATAGATCGTGAAGTCATCCACTAACAGGGAGCCTGAAACATCAAATGGGAGGCATTCCATAATTGGGTTGATCGCAATGGCGAAAAGTACCACACTCAAAACAGAGCCCTGTGGCACTCCATTCTCCTGGTGAAACGTGTCTGACAAAACATAGCCCACTCGTACCCTGAATATTTGATCTTTCAAAAAGGCACGAATAAAGAGGCAGGGGGGGGGGGGGTGACGGCTGCAAAATCCCCATGTATGCATGGTGCGGAGAATGCTCGCCCACCAACAAGTGTTGTAAGCCTTCTCCAAATTGAAGAAAACAGCCACCATCTGATGCTTCCGCAAGAAGTTATTCATAACGAATGTCGACAAGGGGAGGTGATCAATAGAAGAGCGATACCTTCGAAACCCACATTGGACATTAGTGAGGAGATGTCAAGATTCGAGTACCCAAACCAGCCGAGCATTGACCATGCGCTCCATTACCCTTACAGACACAGCTGGTTAGGGAAATGGGGCGATAACTGGAAGGAATATGTTTCTCCTTTCCTGGTTTGGGTATGGGGGACAACAATTGCTTCACGCCAACAAGTGGGAACTTCGCCTTCAGTTCCAGATGCAATTATAAGTGCGAAGAAGAAAGCATTTACCTACAGGGGAAAGATTCTTCAGAATCTGAATTATGAATGGCATCAGGCCCCGGAGCAGAGGATCGGGAGACGGCAAGGGCACGTTCTAGCTCCAGCATGGTGAAGGTGGCATTTTAATTTTCACAATTGTGAGATGTAAGTGAAGGCTTTCATGCCTCCTTGGCCTGCTTTTGGGGGAGGAAGGCAGGGTCATAATTAGATCTCAGTGAAAGAACAGCCCAAAGCATTGCAGATATCAACAAGTTCCGCAAGAACTTGGTTTGCTATGTTCAGGCCGGGGATTGGGGAATGGATCTTAGTGCCAGATAACCAGTGTAGGTTACCCCAGATGACCAATGAAGGAGTAGATCTGTTGAAAGAACTCGTGAAAGAAATCCAGCAAGCTCATAGTCTTTTGTATTTAATACAATTTTCCAAAGTAGGGTGGTGTTGAAACATTCATAGAGCACGTCACCAGGATCTAATAGTGTCGCTACATGCTGCATTCCACCAGGGAACTGGGACCCTATGTGGAGATGTTGAAGTTCGGGGTATGGAATGTTCGGCAGCGATGAGGATGACGTCCGTGAGATAGTTGACCTGACTGTCACAGCTGGAGAAGTTCTGATCATGGAAAACCACCATGGAATAATAGAGGCCACAGTCAGATTTGGAGATGTTCCAGCTGGTGGAACATGAAGAAGTAGTATGATGTAGTAAAGAAATTATGCAGGGGAAATGATCGTTCGAGTACCTATCAGACAGAACATACCATTTGAAACGATGTGCAAGTGGAGTGGTGAAAATTGCGAGGTCCACATCGGAATAGGTACGCGTCGTATCGGATAGGAAAGTCGGTTCGCTGGTATTTAGGCAGACAAGGTTAAGATGGATGAAGATGTCAGCCAAAAGAGAGCCCCTCTGGCAAGAAGCTGTAGACCCCATAGAGGGTGGTGGGCATTGAAGTTACCAATCAACAAAAATGGCCCAGTATGTCTGCCCTAAGAACGGCAGACGATGACGGGGTGTAGACATTACAAATAGAGAAGGTGAATGCGGGGATGGTGACACGGACAGCAACTGCCTGTAGGAAAGTTTGTAGGGGGATGGGATTATAATAGATGTCTTCCCGAATGAGCAGCATAGAACCTCCATGGATAGGAATACCTTCCACAGGAGATAAATCAAAACGCACTGCAGTATAGTCTGGGAAATTGATACGATCGGTTGGATGGAGCTTCGTTTCTTGTAGACCGATTATAAGCGCGCAGTGCAATTGTAGGAGTAGTCTTAATTCATCACAGTTGGAACGAATGCCTCTAAAGTTCCATTGAAGGAGTGCCATAATGAAAGCAAAGGAGGAAGAAGAAGAAGAAGAAGAAGAAGAAGAAGAAGGAGGAGGAGGAGGAGGAGGAGGAGGAGGAGCAGGAGGAGGAGGAGGGAGAAAGCAAGAGGGGATCGCCTTGACGGCCGCTGAGGGCCTGGCTGCGAGGGGGCACTGCTACTGCCATCAAATCAACAGATGGACAATTGTGTTCCATGGGTTCAGACATCTGTTCTGCCTCCTTACTGGATGGATTGGAAGGGGTGGCAGCTTCCTCTGCTGGTGAAATTCCGGCAGATTGGCAAGCAGTAGAGCGTCCTGGCGAGACAGAGGATGGCCGGGGCTGTCTACTGCTGGATAGACTGACCGAAGAGTCACGCCATGGTGAGGAAGAAGAGGAACTTCTCTTTTTGTCTCTCTTTTTGGAGACAGTTCTGTTTGAAGAATGAGCGGCTGACGATTGGGAAGATGAAGCTTTCAGAAAATCTCCACAAACAGAACCTTTTTTTGAAATCCGGGCTTTCAACTTAGTGGCCCGTGGTTTCTGTGAGACTGAAGTGGACTGAGAATTAGACTGAGCAGAAGGCACTAGGGGTGACGAGTGGACAATCTTTGAGCTGGCTGATCTAACAACTGAGTCACTGAAGGTAAAGTCACACGTCTGCGTACCCATCTCCTTTGTTGGTCGGGAAGAGCACAGCAGGCTTTCTACTTGCCAGTAATTTCCGGGCAGCAGATGTGGAAACTTTTTCCTTGACTCAGATTTCCCGGATGGCTTGTTCATCTTTATATACAGGGCATTCATGAGAATTAGCAGCATGGTCAGCCAAGCAGTTGATGCAGCGAAGGGACGGAGGTGGGCAGTCACCCTCATGGACGTCCCTACCACAGGTCACGCATTACGCTGCATTGGGGCACAATTGATGTGTATGATTAAACTGTTGACACTGGTAACATCTGGTGGGATTAGGGGACATATGGCCAAATGGAGATGATTTCATAGCCTGCTTTTATCTTCGAAGGAAGGTCAAGTTTGTCGAAGGTCAAGAAAACTGTTTGGGTTGGTGTTAAGCTGTTGTTAACTATCTTCATCACACAATGTAGACCTGTTATACCCTGGTCAGAAAGGTACTCCTGTAGTTCCTCATCGGACAGTCTGTCAAGGGATCGTGAGAACACAACCCCCCATGACGAGTTTAGGGTACGATGAGGTTTGACCTTAACAGGAAAGGTGTGTAACAGTGTAGTGCGAAGCAGCTTCCAAACTTGAAAGGCACCTTCCATTTCCAGCAACAGTGTCCCATTTTGTTGGCGGGAACAAGTTTTAACATGACCTGCAATCGTGTCGACACCCCGTTGTATGACAAAGGGATTCACTGATGTGAAATCATGACCATCAGTTCGTGAAATGACAAGGAACTTTGGCAAGTTAGGCAAAATTTTCTTTGACTTGGATTCATCGTGTGTCCTTTTCTGGGTAAATGCCGAAGTTGAAGGAGGTCATAGCAAACTTGTCCCCCCCTATGAAACTGAAGCAGCCTGGGGGTGGGCAACAAGACTGCTTCAGCTCGTGGGGCCCCCATGCGCGCCACACACATACCCACAAAAGAGCTGTGGGGGGGGGGGGGCTGGGGAGGCAGTGACAGTTGTGAACAAACTCACTTATAAATGGCTAGGTTCACCACTACTCAGTGCGGCTAAGTATGAGTCAGCTTCTAATGGGCAGCAGTCTGAGCTGACACACAGACACCATTAATTGTTGCAAACTCCACCATTTTTAATTTAAATTGTGCCATAAAGCTAATTCTATGATCACTGGTACTACTCACTTTCACAGTGAATTCATCATTAACTGTGGGGGGGGGGATGCAACCCCCCCCCCAACTAATACTGAATTTGGGAGAAAGGGGAGGGCAGTTGCCAGATATTCTTTAATAACAAGAAAAACTCTAGGTCACTAATATTATGTTTATTTATTATGGCGTGTCAGTATCTGCCATCATCAGATCTAAAAACTCTGCACTTACAAAGTAAAATTCAGTGTCAACAATTTCAGTGATTGCACCAATACGTAAAGTAAGTAAAGGCAGTTACTTAAAGTAGATTGATATGCATAGCACAGCAAAATGTAACAGCACATAGTTATTTGTTTTGAGGATTTGCTATTCTTCTAGCAGCATAACACACACACACACACACACACACACACACACACATATATATATATATATATATAGAAGGAGACCTTCCAGGTAGGAAAATGGTATAAAATAAAGATTTTTGACTTACCTAAAGTACAGGCTGGTCGATAGGAACACTAAACACACACAAAAACACACAACCATTCGAGCTTTCGCCACCAGTGGTGGCTTCTTCGGGAAAAAGAGGGAGGAAGGAGAGGAGAAAGGGAAGGATACGGGTTTTAAGGAAGTGGAAAAGGAGCCATTCCAATCCCAGGAGTGGAAGGACTTACCTTAGGGGACAAAAAGGAAGGTAAACAAATACACACACACTCACACATATCCACATCCAAACACACTTAGGCAGAAAATGTCTGCCTAAGTGTGTTTGGATGTGGATATGTGTGAGTGTGTGTGTATTTGTTTACCTTCCTTTTTGTCCCCTAAGGTAAGTCCTTCCACTCCTGGGATTGGAATGGCTCCTTTTCCACTTCCTTAAAACCCGTATCCTTCCCTTTCTCCTCTCCTTCCTCCCTCTTTTTCCTTGAAGAAGCCACCACTGGTGGCGAAAGCTCGAATGGTTGTGTGTTTTTGTGTGTGTTTAGTGTTCCTATCGACCAGCCTGTACTTTAGGTAAGTCAAAAATCTTTATTTTATACCATTTTTATATATATATATATATATATATATATATATATATATCACACATGGTAGAGGGGGGAAAAGGGATGGCAGAGGGAAAAATAATGAGAAAAGGGGAGCAGGAAAAAAAAGTTAAAGGAGAGGGAGAAAATGGGTAAGATGGAATGATAGGGGGGAAGAGTTCAAGGGGGAGGGGGAGGAGGAGGAGGAGGACAGGATACAGAGGAAGGCGGTGATGAAGAGGGGGGGGGGAAGGTGGCAGAGGAACACCACTTGATGGCCCTCGCTTCGGGGTTTTTCCTGCTTCTGTAAGGATAGCTACCAGAAGCGTGAAGTCAGACCGCATGGGCCAGAACCAGTCTTAGCAGTTCCTCTGGAGAGGTTGGCTACAAGTTCTTAATTTTGCCAGCAGATGAATACTTCAGTTAACAAAACCAACGAGAGAAGCCTTCATCTTCCATTGCTTGCTAGTATTGAAAAGTATCAGTTGACAAACAAACTACTTGTGTAAGTTGCCGCCATTGTAACAGATCTTGGTGTTGAATTACTGCAACTGCCATGAACATCACTGTATCAACACACATGTGTTGATGATCACCTGTGAGTTTATAGAAATGCAATGGTTTGCATATAAAACTGGAGGCATGGTCAGTTTTAACATGCTGTAACACTAGTGTTGTCCCTGCCTAGGCTAAGTTGTTCATTCTCTAGCTAAAACATAACTTCCATATTATTTCTTAGATTAGTTGTTCATTCCATAGAGAGGAGATCCTCATGGATGTGAAACATGTCAGTTTTTTAAGCTGATAATATAATAATACAGGTACATACATGTTTCAAAAGCTGAATATAATAATACTAATAGTACGAATACAGATACATTAATCGTTTGGTTCTATTTAAGAACTTGTAAGCGGATTAGGAGGAGTTTGCCCCTATGAAGTCTTTTAGGCTCATCTTAAACCAATCTTTATTGAGTAGTGGACCCCCTCTCTTTTTTTTTTTTTTTTTTTTTTACAAAAGTAAGTGCTTTTAAGTCCTTTTGTAGATCATTTTTGTTCCTAGTATTGTAGGTATGAACTGAGCTGTTTGTTGGGAAAAGAGATATATTAGATATATTATTTATGACAAATATCATTAAGCAATACATATACTGAGAGGCAGTAGTTAAAATTCCTGGTTCTTTGAAGAGGTTTCTGCAGGACGTCCGTGAATTTACACCAGAAATAATACATATTACTCACTTTTGGACCGACCTTCAGAGTATTAATATTATACCATATGACATTATGGAATGAAAGCAAGCAAGCAAAGTATGCAAGCTTTTTTTTTATTTTTATGTTTCCTATGTCTGATACCACTAGTATTGCAAATACATATTTGTTAAGTCATTTCTGCAGTTGTGGTGTGCTGCTCCCAACCGAATTATCAAGCTGTAATCCCAGGAATGTCAACCTCTTCTATCTGCTGTTCTTCATACTTTTATGCATACAGTGGATGGGGGGATCTCTTACATGTTGCAACTGAACTGCATGTAGTGAGTCTTTTCAAAGTTTAATGTCAATGAGTTGACTTTAAACCATTTATTAATATTAATGAAAATATCATTAGCAGACCTATCTAGAACTATGCTTGACATGCTATTCATTGCAATACTTGTATCATCTGCAAAACAAAACAAACTCTGCTTCTGGCTGAGTAACTGATGAGGTCATTAACATACACAACAAAAAGCAATGGCCCTAAGATGGATCCTTGTGAGACACCACATGTAATTTCTTCCCAATCTGATGATTGTTGGCTTAATATACAAGTCCCTTTAATTGACACCCTTTGTTTCTTGTTAGCAAGGTATGATAAACCATTTTGCGGCAATTCATGTGACACCATATAATTCTAATTTACTTAAGAGGATGTTATAGTTTTCACAATCAAATCCCTCTGATAAATTACAGAAAATACCTGCTGCTTGTAATTTATTGTCTAATGAATTAAATACATTCTCACTGTAGGTGTAAATAGCCTTCTCGATATCGGAACCTTTTAGTAATCCAAACTGTGTTGTACAGAATATGTCATTTGATGTTAGGTGGTTGAAAAGCAGCTTGTGCATTATCTTTTCTAGAATTTTTGAGAATGCCAGTAAAAGTGAAATCTATCTGTAGTTTGATGGTATTTCATTATCCTCTTTCTTGATTAGATTTTAATATTCGCATATTTTAACCTATCAGGAAATGTTCCAGTTATAATAGACTAGTTATACGTCTTAAAATTGTACTAAATTCTCAAGAACACACCTTAACTTTGTTAATATTTCATTGTAACCACTAGAATGTTGTTTTTAAACATTTTGTTATGGAAGTTATTTATTGTGGTGAAGTGACATTCACATTGCTGAAGTTATTTGTAAATGCTAGTTTCAAATATTCAAGGGCATGATTTACTGACCCAGACAATCCTATAGCGTCAGTAACAGATATAAAGTACTTGTTAAATAGATTTGCCGTATTATGACCGTCAGTTAATAATGTATCACCTACTCTTAACGTTATCTGCTCCTGTTCCTTTCTGTTTCTACCAGTCTCCTCCTTCACTACATCCAATATTGCTTTATTTATTTATTTATTTAGTCTGATTTTGCCATCTTTATCTCATCGTGAATTTGTTTAGGTGTCTCAATTACTTTTTTTCATATTTTACAATATTTCTTGTATTTAGCTAAGTCATCATCATTGGAACTACTCTTCTAAGATACACTTCCTTTTTGTCTTACATGAAATCCTTATTCCTTGTGTAAGCCATGGTTTTATTATAGACTGTTTAATCTGAGCTATTTTTATAGGAAAACAGTTTTCAAATATAATACTGACACTATTAATATATTTTTCATTCATGTCATGAGCACTATAACCATCTTTCCAGTTAATCTTTCTGAGCAGTTTTTTAAAATTCTCAGTTTTTTATGGATTGACTAATCTCCTTTATGTAAATTTAGCAGTCTTCATAATCTGCTTAGAATCTGTACCTAAAAAAAAAAAAAAAAGAGCTGCATATCATGATCCAATAGGCCATTAATTATTGGTTTTATGCTATGATTTTGTTCCTTTGATTTATCTATAAAATATCAATTGTTGTCCTAGATTTAGTTATCCTAAGTACACTCACTCTAAGGGCTGGACAAGTAAATAGAGCCATTATGTACTTAAGTATGCGTTTTCAATTATCTTGTCCAGCAGGAAGACATTTTCAGTGTCAGGTCGTGTTTTACATCTTGTCTGACTGCGGTATCAAGTAACAGGCTATCTCACCTTTCAATGTGACAATTTCAGAATATAACAACCCTCTAATACCTTTAAGACTGGTTAAGTCACCCTGGTTGGTCAGCCAGACTGCTGGTTTTAACAAGTTGTTCGAAAATTACAGCTTTGTAACTGAATGCAATAATTGAGTTTCCTGTCATATTTGAAACAATGAAACCTCTATCTGTTCCAATTTTTTTTTTTATTGAATATCAAATATACATTTTTTAGTTAATTATGTTTTTATTCAAAACAAATATTGTTCATATGATTATTACAGATTATCAGCTGCTTCTTAACCTGAATCATCTATTTCATCTTTAATGGGATTGAAAACATTGCCCTCATCTAAATTCGCCATGTCGAGAATGGACACTTGGAAGACAATAACACACCAGATGAAAGCAGTGTTGGGCTCAAAGATACAAAGCAATTTTTTTTTTTTTGTGGACAAATAGTTATAACTCAACTCCAGTATGTGGCACAATGGTGAGAACCTTCCTCCTCCATTTTACATGGCTACCAACAGAGCAAGTTATGCAACAGCAGCTACAAATTTTTTAGCATTGCAGGAGTCAGACTGGCGCCATCCGCCTGACTGATTACTACTTAACAAGTCTGGCACCATCCACAATCTGGTAACTGAACTGTAACTTTTAATCTGTGGAATGTTAGATCCCTTAATCGAGTAGGAAAATTAGAAAATTTAAAAAAGGAAATGGATAGGTTGAAGTTAGATATAGTGGGGATTAGTGAAGTTCGGTGGCAGGATGAACAGCATTTCTGGTCAGGTGAGTACAGGATTATAAATACAAAATCAGTTGGGGGTATCACAGGAGTAGGATTGATAATGAATAAGAAAATAGGAATGTGGGTAAACTACTATGACCAGCACAGTGATCGCATTATCATTGTCAAGATAGATACGAAGCCAACACCGACAACAGTAGTACAGGTTTATATGCCAACTAGCTCTGCCGATGAGGAAATCGAAGAAATATATGAGGAGCTAAAGGAAATTATTCCGACAATTAAGGGAGAGGAAAACTTAATTGTTATGGGAGACTGGAATTCGGTAGTAGGACAAGGAAGGGAAGGGAAGGGAAGATAGTAGGTGAATATGGTCTGGGCAAAAGGAATGGAAGAGGAAGCCGCCTGGTAGAATTTTGCACAGAACATAATTTAGTTATAACAAACACCTGGTTCAAGAATCACAAAAGAAGGTTGCATACGTGGAAGAGACCAGGAGACACCGGAAGGTATCAGATAGATTTTATAATGGTAAGACAGATTCTGGAACCAGGTTTTAAACTGTAAAACATACCCAGGGGCAGATATAGACTCTGACCATAACTTGTTGGTTATGAACTGTAGGCTGAAACTGAAGAAACTACAAAAAGGTAGGAAAATAAGGAGATGGGACCTGGATAAATTGAAGGAACGTGAGGTTCTTAAGAATTTCAGAGGGAGCTTTAGGCAACAATTGACAGAAACAGGGGATAATAAAGCAGTAGAAGAGGAATGGGTAAAATTGAGAGATGAAATAGTGAAGATAGCAGAGGACAAAATAGGTAGGAAGGAAAGACCTACAAAAAATCCTTGTATATCACAGGAGATACTAAATTTAATCAATGAAAGGAGAAAATATAAAAATGCAGTAAATGAAACAGGCAAAATGGAGTACAGACGACTAAGAACTGAGATTGACAGGAAGTGCAAAATGGCTAAGCAGGAGTGGCTAGAAGGCAAATGCAAGGATGTAGAATAATGTATAAATAGGGAAAAATAGATACAGCCTACAGGAAAATAAAAGAAACATTTGGAGATAAGAAAAACAGCTCTATGAATATCAAGGACACTGATGGAAAACCAGTTCTCAGCAAAGAAGGGAAAGCTGAAAGGTGGAAAGAGTATATAGAGGGACTCTACAAAGGAAATGAACTTCGAGAAAATACTGTAGGAAGGGAAGAGGATGTAGATGAAGATGAAATAGGAGATACTGTACTGAGAGAAGAATTTGACAGAGCCCTGAAAGACCTAAGTCGAAACAAGGCCCCTGGAGTAGATGATATTCCCTCAGAGCTACTGAAGTCTCTGGGAGAACCAGCCATGACAAACCTGTTTCACCTGGTGCGTAAGATGTATGAGACAGGAGAAGTACCCTCATACTTTAAGCAAAATGTTATAATCCCCATTCCAAAGAAAGCAGGTGCAGACAGGTGTGAAAACTACAGAACTATCAGTTTAATAAGTCATGGTTGCAAAATATTAACACGAATTATTTATAGAAGGATGGAAAAGCTGGTAGAAGCCGACCTCGGGGAAGATCAGTTTGGGTTCAGGAGAAATGTAGGAACACTGGAGGCAATACGTACTTTACGGCTTATCCTAGAAGATAGATTAAGAAAAGGCAAACCTACATTTCTAGCTTTTGTAGATTTGGAGAAGGCTTTTGACAATGTTGATTGGAATAAACTCTTTCAAGTTCTGAAGCAAGCAGGAGTAAAATATAGGGAACGTAAGGTTATTTATAACTTGTACAAAAACCAGACAGCGGTTATCAGAGTTGAACGGCATGAAAGGGATGCAGTGGTTGGAAAGGGAGTAAGACAGGGTTGTAGCCTTTCTCCAATGTTATTCAATTTGTACATTGAGCAAGCTATAAAGGAAAGCAAGTAGAAATTTGGAGAAGGAATTAAAGTTCAGGTTGAAGAATTAAAAACATTGTGTTTTGCCGACGACATTGTAATAATCTCAGAGACAGCAAAAGATCTGGCAGAGCAGTTGAAGGGAATGGACAGTGTGCTGAAAGGTGCATATAAGATGAACATTAACAAGAGCAAAACTAGGGTAATGGAGTGCAGTGTAAGGAAATCAGGTGATGCTGAAGGAATTAGATTGGGAAACGAAGCAATAAAGGAGGTAGATGAGTTTTGTTATTTGGGCAGTAAAATAACAAATGATTGTCGCAGTACAGAGGATATAAAATGCAGAATGGCAATGGGTAGAAAAGCGTTCTTGAAAAAGAGAAATTTGTTAACATCAAATATTGATTTAAGCCTAAGGAAGTCTTTTCTGAAGGCATTTGTATGGAGTGTTGCCTTGTATGGGAGTGAGACATGGACGATAAACAGTGCGGACAGGAAGAGGATTGAGGCTTTTGAAATATGGTGCTACAGAAGAATGCTGAAGATTAGGTGGGTGGATCGTGTAACTAATGAGGAGGTATTGAACAGAATTGGAGAGAAAAGAAATTTCTGGCATACCTTGACTAAAAGAAGTGATAGATTGGTAGGACACATTCTTAGACATCAAGGAATTGTGAATTTAGCATTGGAGGGAAGTGTGTGGGGTAAAAATCGCAGAGGAAGACCAAGAGATGGATACAGTAAGCAGATTCAGACAGATGTAGGTTGCCGTTCTTATGTGGAGATGAAGAGGCTTGCTCAGGATAGGGTATTGTGGAGAGCTGCATCAAACCAGTCTCCGGACTGAAGACAACAACAACAACATATACATATTAACTTTTTTTTAGCTTTCATGCACATTATGTGTGTTTAAAAGTTAGTGTATAATTTACTTACAGTTTTAATGTCTCTCTTACATGCTACTTTTTTCCATCTTCGTCAGCTGAGCTACGTAAATGTGTGATGTAGGTTGTGTGTACACTTGGCAAACTGTATTTTGTTAACAAGTGTAAACAAAAACGAACATTGGCAATTTCAAAAGTTCATCGAGGAGGGGAGGGGGGGAAGGAAAAGAAAAAACCAGCAATATGATGTACAGAGAAGACAGTAACATAGTAAATTTACGGCAACTTTTAAAAATGATAAATAAAAGCAAAATGTATTGGATGTGAAAATTGTCTTAATTGTAGTCATATTAATTATAATTCATTCTGTAATTTTATTTTCTTAAGATATAGGAGATGGACAAGGTAATATTAACACCTGACAGACAATATAGAAACTTTACTTAGTAGTAAAGTGCCTCGCCATTCTCTTTGGGAACAGCTGTGACTTAAAGCATTATAACAAAGTCGTGCCAACTCAGTGATAGGTGCTGTTTTTGGGATACATGACTGACTGTGACTGGACTGGACTGGAGTAGGAAGTGCTGGGTGGGTGGATATGTTCAGTCCTGCTGCTCCTAGGAATACTCCAGACACTAATCAGCCTTCTGACATCAGAAGGCCACCTTGGAACACCACTGCCTAACTAAACTGACATTTTGCTATCGACACAGGCGCGCTCTCTCTCTCTCTCTCTCTCTCTCTCTCTCTCTCTCTCTCTCTCTCTCTCTCTCTCTCTCTCTCTCTCTCTCTCTCTCTCTCTCTCTCTGTGTGTGTGTGTGTGTGTGTGTGTGTGTGTGTGTGTGTGTGTGTGTGTGTGTGTGTGCGCGCGCGCGCGCAGCGCGCGCGCACACACACACACACACACACACACATGTGCACCTAACCACAAACACACTTTAGAATTGCTCGTTTTCATGATAACTGTGAAACTGATAGAAAAATAATTGACATCCTGGTGCACACTGAGATTTGGGTTAAATCAAGGAATTTTTTTATCTGGAGAATGCCTGAAAATCTTTTAGAATTCTGGAGATTTTTCATTGTTTTATTTATCAGTTATTTGTAATTTTGACTTTAAAGAAACATCGAAGCCCACCGCCGCCTAACACTGAAGCAGTAAACGTGCGTGGAAGTTTATTTTGGTGTTATGCTCTCGTTTATGTATTACTGCTCCAGTATTATTCTTCAGTAGTGGGCTAAAGAAGTTCAAGTGAAAACTACAAAAACTGATAAATAAAACAATGAAAAATTCCAAGAATTCTAAGAAGTTCTCAGGCATTCTCCAGATGAAAAAAATTTCTGGCTTACACACGAATCTCCCCTTGTGTCCCAGAGCACATGCACCTTAATGTCCATTATACGCGCAGTTTCAAAGTTATCATGAAGGTGAGCAATTCTGAAGTGTATTTGTGGTTAGGTTTCATATTGTAGACTCTAGTGGCATAACACTTTACTGATGTTCATCAAATTCCTATATCATTTCGAAGTGCTTTTTCACTGCTCAAAAGTCACTCGTGCCATGGTCTCACCTTCCCTACTCGACACTAGTGCCATCTGTTACAAAACACCTATAAACACTAATGCCAACTTTATATATACACTTGCTACTTAATCCCATAGCCAGTGCAATCTCAAACTTATGGCATTAACATATTACACAGTCAAAGTGTGCATACATTTTTTTATTACCACTGAATATTCTTTACTTCAGAAGGGGGGGTGGCAGCAAAGAAAATAGAAAATACACTTTATTGGAGATTTTATTTTCATCTTAAATTTGCAGTTGAGACAGTAACTAGTGATTCCAAATTCGTGCATGTACTCTAATATGCAACAACCACATCTAGTGTTTGAAAGAATGGAAAAAATCAGGTATATAACACCTTGTCTCTGCAACTGTTCATATGTCAACTGCAAATTAAAACAAAAAATATCACAACATAATTACATTCATATTCCAGAACTGATATACAAGTCACAACAGAGGTCATTATTTTCACAACACAAATCTTAAACTAACTGTATAATTAATAAATATTTTACATACAGTAATCATTTCTCTTAGATTATTTGTGTGTACATCATGTACAGCTAAAAGTGCATGTAACTCAGCCAGAATGAGGCTCCAGTGTACTACATATTGATTATGTCCCTACAAGATAACTTTAACAATTACTTGGGAAACATTCGGTAGTCATGGGAAGTTACATTATACATTAGTATCACATTCAATAGCTACTATTATTCAATATGAATATTTAAAAGAGTCTCTCTGACACATACATTTATACTAAAATATTTTATAAGTGCTTGTAGTTAAGAAAATGTAAGGTGAATGTACAGTAAAAAGGTAGGAACTGATGGAAGGCATTTATTCTGTTCAGGAAACAGAGCTGTAATATGAGAAGGCACCACTGAGGTGATAATTAGAAAAGTGATAAGTATTTCTACCTTCAATTGTTCAGTGAGAACATCAGTCAGAGGAATATAAAATATTTGGTACAATTTCATTCATGTTTAAATTAAAACATAATTCATGAATCAGTCTTCCAAAGTTTGTGAGCTACATTATAATTCTAGATGATTGTATGGTTGCAGGTAATTCTTAATAAGGTAGAGCTAAACATTGAAGTAATTTACCACCCATCAACTTTCTGACAATCTCATTACATAAATCTGATGGAAGTCATATATACACAGTGGATCACATGGTCCATTCTATCATTTTCATCCACAGCACCGTTGTCTACAAATATTTACAGCCTCCACTAACTTCTGTGCAGCTGACTCCTTTATCTTCAGTAGGCAGCAGTGTGAAATTGTAACTGCTACAGCCAACTTTTCTTGTGCCTGCATGAAGGAGTGCCAGCACCCACAGCTGAATTCTCATTCCCATGGTAATGATTATCCACTGTGTGTGCTTTAACAAGCCTGCAACAAACAAAAATGAGCTATATCAGAGTATATCCATGTTTATCAAACAATTTTGGATAGGTCTGCCATTGGCACACAATTCATAAGAGAATTAAGGTTTCCTAGTTTTCCTAAATGAATGATAGTACAGTTAATAAGAATAAGAGAAATGGCACTCTAGTCCTGAACTGACATAAGTTGTAGGAACAAGAACTCTGATACTCTTTCCACTCCTCAGAGAAAGGTACAGTGTAGTATGGACTGGAGAATGGAAAATAATCATACTTTTGAATGTCATTTGCAGGAGGCTAAAGTAAATAGTTTTTCTAACCTCTATCTCTGCAGACAATATCTACAGTAAAATACACAGCGGTAAGTGTCAGATAATGAAAATTTGTAGATTTTGTGAAGCTACCCCTTTAAACAGAGAAAAAGTTCAGATCAAATTTTTGATCGACACAGCATTGGAACTGCCCCCCCCCCCCCCCTTTGAATTATTTTTGGAAGTGGTGATTTTGTTTGTGTAAAAGAATATATGGAAGAAGTTGATACAAAAAATTGTTTTTCCTCTTCTTGTTACTTCTACTTTGTCACTTAAGTAAATACCATTTTCAACAGTTTCCAAAATGTTTTATCTGTATTATTTTCATGCAGATTTTGATTGAAAAGAAGGGGATTAAGATATTTAAAAATATAAATCTCAGATTATGAAAGATCTAACAACTTTCAGAAGGTTATGAAAGCAAGAATATATATCTCTGCTATGCAAAACAATGCTTAGATTGAAATGGTGATCTTAAGGCAACATTAAAGAAAGTGCCATAACATCTATCCAATAAATTACCAATGAAATGTGGAGTACCTCTTTTCACTTTTACATTGGTAATGTACATGACTTCATTGAAATGCAAAAATTGTCTTATTTTGGATGACAAGAATTTCAACAGCAATCTATAGTTCAGTGTCCATAAGTACTAGCAAGTTTCAAGAAAGTAAAATGGTAACTAAAGAAAAATCTGTTTATGAATTTTGATTGTTCCCTATCTGTACAAGAATTTGATACTGCATAATATATTGAAAACACATTACTGATATCAATTTAAAACTAACATTATAAGGAAACTAGTACAAGACAATTTAGAAAGTTACTGTCATGAGAAAGAATTAATAAAAGCTTTTGATAGCTTATTAGGCTCTTTGGCTTAATAAAGTGCAAAGAAGCCAACAGCTACTATACATTAAGCATAATCCTTTTCATTATTCCTGTATGGACTAATCTTTTGAATGAACTCTACCATCAGCATTAAAAACAAAAGAGGGGGGGGGGGCTTCTTTACAGCATGGAGAAGAGCAGTTAAGGCAACATGCAACTGAAGAAATGGGAGACCTGTAGATCAGTCATTTTATCCAGCTGAAAATAAGCTTTCACATGTATGAATGTATCCATTTTGTAAATGAGTTTTTAAACAGAAGTGAACATATCCATAGCAAATATAAAAGCAACATTGATAATATCCTGTGTGTGTGTGTGTGTGTGTGTGTGTGTGTGTGTGTAATACCTGTTCCAGGAAAGTATTTAACTAGTTAAATCAGTCAACAGCCTACTTAGTGATTTAGAAATGTAGTGACATTTATATATAGTCTGAATCCACTTTTCATGGAACAATGTTTCTACTCAACAAAAGCATTTCTGAATTAAAAGAGAAGAAAACTGTCTTGAAAATTTATTATTTCCACAATGTGCCCTCCCCTCCTCCTCCCCCCCACCCGCTGTCCAGCCACTGTCATCAACATCGTCTTATCCACACTTTTCCCTTGCATCTTGCTCCTTAATTTATACATGGAAAGGCCAGGCTGTTATTCAACAATATTATGAGGAAAGTTTACAACTTGCCACAATGATGAATATCAAGCTGCAACAGGTACAAACTGAGTACGGTGGTCAGAAATGATGGTTGTGTGCCTGGGTAAGTGGTGTCATTTCTGATGCACCTGTCACAGCGCAATGTACATCTTTGCAGTGTGTTGTTGAATTCTTTCCTAATTTTTAACATTACTGTTGGAGGAGTAGTAGTAATAATTTCATGTGGCTCAGTAGCTTGGTGCAAGCCTTTAACTGGATGCCACTTTAGTTACTTCTGTCCCCCTAACCTACCCCAGTTATCCAACTGCACAAAGTGAACCTACAGCTTAAGGGGGGTCCAAATGATGTGTCATTTCTGGTGACTCTTCACATAGTTGAGAGGTGAAGGCTGGGTTATAATGCAGACTGAAAAAGTCTGTGATCCAAGCGACTTCTGAACTCGCGACCCTTTGGTTTCCAGTCTACTGCTTTACCCAGAAACCACCGGGGTGACTGGGGTAATTAACACTCTTGATTAACTATGATACTGACAAGAATTTACAGTACAACCCTATTCAACATTGTAAGAGAAGCAGTAATACTTTATGCAGGTTCTGAAAGATACTAAGATAAATTTAATAACTATAACAGCAGGAATCAATAACATCTGAACTAAGTTACTAAGAAATTGGCTGTTATGCAAGCTGGTTAGATTTTTCCAGAACTTTAAAATTTGCTACATTACTGATGACAAAGGCACCTACCTTTACTGCAAATGCTGTTTCGTAGCCACCTTTGGATTGCATTTGGTTCTGTATTGCCTGCAGGTGGGAGTTTGCAATGTCTGCATCACCTGA